>CM050166.1:110381934-111691901 GCA_027410445.1 Discoglossus pictus | reverse complement strand
ACTATCACTAGTAGACGTTCTAGAAACTTAAGAGACTACCTCTCAAAAAGTCATTTGGCTATAGAAAAAGGAGAATCATGGCTACACAAAACAAAAGGATGCTTTAAATGTCATTCATGCAAAGCATGTAAATATCTCAAACCGACAAAACACTTCTTTTCAGAAAAGCAAACATATAAGATCAATCATTTCATCACATGTAAAACAGGAGGTGTTATATATTTAATAACATGTTTATGTGGAGCCAGATACGTAGGCAAAACCTGTAGAGAACTCAGGAGACGTATTCTGGAACACATTTATTGTGTCCAAAAAGAATATGACACCCCAGTAGCCATGCATGTTAACAATAAACATAAAGGCGATACCAAAGTTCTGACATTTACAGGTATAGATCATGTAGCTAAAACTATAAGAAGAGGTGACATAGACACTGAGTTACTAAAGAAAGAAGCCAAATGGATCTATTTATTAGATACTAAAAAACCAAAGGGCCTTAATGAAGGCTTCACCTTCACGCCTTATATTTAAAATCTTAGGAGACCAGAGTATCATACTATTTATGATTAAACTTATATACTGGTAGAATATCTATTTTTGTCAATATACAAGCAATATTATAAACATCAGGAGCCAACATTGGATTGACTTTGTTACATGGGGAATATATGTCAAGGATGTTAAGAAATATAGGTAATTATAAGCAAAGCTAATCTGGTTTTAGACACCCAGTATTAAACAGATAAAAAAAATATTTTGCTTTAAATTTGGTTATCTGGAATCAAACTAATAACCAATACAAATAATCCTATTTATATTAATTATTTTGATACCCTTTATGTAATGCCATATTTTGGCTGTAAAGACGATCAAATTATCATCTCTATTATATCCATATCCAAGTCAAATAAAACCCCATTTTAGTTTAGACATTCCCTATAGACACTCTATATTTAACAACAGTTCTATTTTCAAAAGAAGAGTCCACTAACTATATTTTTAACTGTAAGATATAGGATTATGCATTTAATCGTATCAGGTTTTTTAACTCCGTTTCTGTTGCCATGACTACGCCAGCCTTTAAATAGGCACCTTGGGAAGGCTGGCGTAACCCTTGATGAAATTCAGGAAACGTACGTCGGATTCACGTAGGAACGCAGTCGCAGGTCAATGACATCACTTATGTGCGTCCAGACCGCGGCGTGCTAGGCAGAGAGCTGGCGTTTTTTCTCTTCAGGCCCATAGACTAAAGTCCCTTCCCTGCTTTCAAAACTGAAGCTATTTAGCCAGTTACGCAATATTAGGAAGGCACAGTCTTACATAGAAGGATCCTGGCAACAAACGCTGCTATTAAGGAAATATTTTTGAGGCAATATTGGTAGAGAGTTGGCATCCTTCTTTTCAGGCCCATAGACTAAAGTCCCTTCCCTGTTTTCTAAAACTCCATCTATTTAGCTGGTAATACTACAGAAGGACGGCTTAGTCACATATGGAAAGATCCTGGTTATTAACGCAGTTATTATTGAGATATTATTGAGGCAGTATTTGCATCATATTCTATCAGCCAACGCTGTAGTTTCAATAAGCAGTGAATTTCACCTACTATACGATATTCATATCAATATTGAGGCATGAATTATTCAATATTTGTCACTGTGTTGCCTCAATAATACCAGCATACAGCTGGATAATAGAATATTTTGGACTCATATAAATTGCTATATACTATATTTATATAAATTTATTTAGATTTTCACTTTTTATAAGTGCACAGCATAGAGCTGCACAAAATATTAATTAAAGTACGTGGCACTTTATACACTTAGCACCTTTTTGCACAACAGTTACTTTTTTGTGGCAACACTAGCACTTTATATTATATATGGTCAATTTATTCAGGACAGGATTTCCTATTTAGCAATGTTATTCCTACCAATTTCACAGCCCTTTATCTCTCTGCTACCTACTTGCATATTTTAATAAGGATTTTAATTACCATTAAAAGCTAAGTTTTATTGTTTAGTTTATTCTCTTCTTTCTAAGATTAGGAAGATTAGGTGTGCCCTACAATAGGATCTTTTTTTTTCCCTTTATACAGTATTAATTAATATTATCCTAAGGAGCACCCTAATTCAAACATTTGCATTTGGTTCCTATGTAATATACCTGAGCCACCACACTCTATCCCTTTTACCACAATTACAAGACACAAACAGTAAAAATATATATAAATTTATTTATTAAAAAGTTTATTTGACAAATAACTTTTTTTTTCTTGAACCTTATAGCATATTGAGATATTAATTTATATTATAATACTACTGATATATACACTTTATTTCTGTTAGAATTAAAACAAGGTAAATGTCTTTTTCAAATCACACTTTACTTGAATTTAAATACTGTCTCTTTAACTGCTGCTCGGCAATGGTTTTGAAACTATCTGCAAATGGTCTTTGGTACACGTAATATTTCTTTCATTTTTGTGCATTTATGGCACTGCCCTGGCTTGTGAGTAATCCCTAAAATCTTATTAGCAAAAGGTTGTGTTATAAAATTCTAATGGAGTAACTTGTAATCAATTTTTTTCAGTGTAAAAATCATCGGAGATTGATGCCTTGCTTTTCGGCTCTGGCTTGCCGCAGTCGCTCTGAGCAGTTCCCTTGCAAGTTTTCTGGGATGGGTGATTAACATATCTAGCAGGTTTTACTTTGGCCTTAAACATGATGTAAACTATAATATAGGGGATTAGCATAGGGGCCTAAGTTTTAATTTCAGGCTAGATGTCCAGACATTTGAGAAGTAACAGGGAAATCTAGCATGCAAATAATTTTGAAAATATGCAGTCTCACTGTGTGTACTAAGTGCTTAAAGGTATATGAAAATTTTCCATTTTTTAATATTAAAATAAATTACTTGTCATATCTAAGCATAATTTTTTTTATTTCAAAATTTTATTACAAATAGAATCAATAAATATCAATATATTTTACAAAAATATTAGTAACATTCATTCTCTATTCTTTTGTATTAACAAGTGCTTAAAAGCTGTTTTCACTTACTCAAACCGTTCAAGCAGCCCCTGCAAAGGTCTTCCCCCACAGCTGATGCTTACAATGTTTCTATTGGTAAGAGATATACTAGTCTCTTACAGACTGTTTCTCAACATCATTTTTTAAATTGTGGCTCTGTTTAATTAAACATTTTGGAAGGTTGGCCCAAAGAATTTTAGATATCTAATTTATTCTTTGACTAGAGATTTTCTCACTTTGGATTAATTATGTGATAAATTAGGTCTGTTCATTCTTGCAGCTATCCCATATATTCCTGGGGAAAAATTGCATTGCAGGTCTTTAAACAGTTAAACTCTTAATAATTGTCTAGATGCTTTAAATTCATTTGCATTGATTGCATTACTGAACATAAGGAACAATAATATTGAATAAAAGCTATTGCAAATACAAGTAAAATGGAAACATCAAAGTCAACACCTTGAATCCATGCAGATTACATAAGGCATTCACATTTGCATTTATTTGATAAAAAAATATTGCAAATATATGCATAGCTATTCTCATTTAGTAAGCATTTCAAACATATATTAGATAATTTGATTGGATTTAGGTACATTGAAGTTAAACTCATGCCTAGTCAACAAGTATTGGAAGTTAATGTATAGATATTGTTGACATATCTTGAAGTTTAAATTATTACCACTGGGGCCAATTTTTTGAAAAGTAAATGAACAGGGAACCTTAAATTTAAATAAGTATCTATTTTTTTCAGCAATGATTAACATTTTTACAGAACTTGATTCCTTATGTTCAAACCTTCAATTTGACAAACTTTTTTTCTTCGAATGTTATTTTTTATACAGTTGATTGCTGTAAAGGAGATGCAATTTACAACTTTACAAATTTATAACCATATATATCTAAGTCTTTGTGAAACAATGCATAACTTCAGTGGCTTAAGCAATAAAATAGATTTCTATATTCGAATAGTGCAAACCTAAAAATATGTTTGCCATCTCACAAAAAGTCCCTCATACTCCTTTTCTGAAGTTATCCCTACAAAAAGAAGAGAACATGCCATAGTGTGCTATGTATCAACACCAGAATAACCTTTTAAATAAAAGGCCAATCACATTAAAATGAGCTATAAAAAGCTCTACCAGGTCACAAGCTTAATTTTATCCCTCAACAGTATAGTTTGAAGACTGGCTGTTCATGCAAAAAGGAAATAAAAAGTACCCAGTGTTTAAAACAATCTATGTACTTTAAAACCTAGAAGTGGCTCCCTTCATTTACAATATTTCTAACACATATTCCCACAAAGATAGGTTTCAATTACATAATCCCCTACAGCGTTTCAACATCTCATGTGTTAGTGGCATTTTTTTTTCATGATGCCATTGTTGGGGAGCGTCTCTTCTACCTCCTTCATCCTGTGACATCACAATGTTAATGTGGCAGTGGGCGTTTCATAGTTCTTGCACTCTATGTGTTTGTTCTCATCATTTCTGACAATGCTTGAAGGTGCCAGACAGCTTTCAAAATGTTTATTTGCACCATTGGTTAGATTTGTTTTTTTATTAATAATTTTTATAACAAATTCCCATTGTCCTTTATAGAGGTCTCTATTTACATCTTCACATACATATTTTATATAGAGGTGAGGACTAGTGATGTCGCCAACATCAAATTTTTGGTTCGCGAACAGCGGACCCAAACTTCCATCAAATGTTCGCGAACGGGCGAACCCGGCGACCCGCCATAGACTTCAATGGGCAGGCGAATTTCAAAACCCACAGGGACTCTTTCTGGCCACAATAGTGATGGGAAAGTTGTTTCAAGGGGACTAACACCTGGACTGTGGCATGCCGGAGGGGGATCCATGGCAAAACTCCCACAGAAAATGACATAGTTGATGCAGAGTCTGGTTTTAAGCCATAAAGGGCATAAATCACCTAACATTCCTAAATTGTTTGGAATAACATGCTTTAAAACATCAGGTATGTTGTTGTATCGATCAGGTAGTGTAAGGGTTACACCCGCTTCACAGTAACAGACCAATCTTCCAGTTTAATGCACCGCAAACAACCGCAAACAGTCCCTTTGCACAACCGCAAACTCCCTATTTGCACAAGGTTGGATACCAAGCTAGCCATGTCCCGTTCCTTGTCCTCACTGATGTCATTGAAGGTCTCTTCCTCCACCCAGCCACCAAGGGTCCACGAAAGGTGACAACAAGCCCCCTGGGATGCCTGCTGTGTTTGGTCTTCCACCTCCTCAAAGCCACCTTCCTCCTCTCACTCCTCTTCTTCAGACTCCCAGAGTCTGGGGGCTTCCACTGCACAGCATGGAAGATTATACACAGGTCAGAGTCTGGGGGCTTCCACTTCACAGCATGGAAGATTATACACAGGTCAGAGTCTGGGGGCTTCCACTGCCAAGCATGGAAGATTATACACAGGTCAGAGTCTGGGGGCTTCCACTGCACAGCATGGAAGATTATACGCGTTGCCTCTGTCTGCGTTATTATAAGGTGTGTACTGTTAAGTAGTACTATTCCTATAGGTTTAATCCCTGTTACGTCCACTATCAGGGGACGTGTATATGGCATGGATTTTTGGAAGCGGGAGATGGAAAAAGATGATTGGTCGGTCCTCCCACTTCAAATTTGGGGCACTGCGCGTGCAATCTAAGGTGCCACCAGATATGAGTGTCACTGTGCACTGGCAAAAGTTGGCAGAGTAGATGCAATAGGCTTTACACACACAACTGTAGGCAGGCAATTGATATTCAATCTATTACAGTGAAAAAAGTGTTGTTTTATGTCACTGAGCACAATATAAGCTGTGAGCCTGACACAGGCAGGCAACTAAAATTAGTTTACAGGAAAAAAATTGTTGTTTTCAATGTATGTTACACCACCAGGTATGAGTAGTGAAAATAAGCACAATATAAGCTGTTAGGTGTTAGCCTGTCACACACACACGCTGGCAGGCAGGCATAGATTTCACAAAAAAAATTATAAAATAAAATAAATGATGTTCAAAGTTTCCTCAATGATAAAGTATAGGGGGCGAACCAAAAAGCGCATGTGTTCGCAGGTCGTGGTGGACGAGAACATGCGAAAATCGCTGTGAATAGTTCTCCGGTGAACTGTTCGGGACATCACTAGTGAGGACTAATTATACATATTTTATTGTAACACTTCTATTAACACCTTTGTTTAACCTTTAAAATCATAATATATATCATCAATTATCTAAAAGTCTCTAATATTTCTAAAAAAACTTTTGAATAATACAATACTATTTACAAAAATCTATTTAAAAAACTCATAGGCTTTATTATATCTTCTAAAACCTCTCTCCAAATAGTATTTTTACTTATTTGGATGAAAAGGTTCTTGTTCATTGGTATTCATAGCATTTCTACACAGAAATAATTCTAGTCATATATGTATATCCACTTTATCTAGTCTAAAAAATGACATAATTCAATTTCTACATTAAGACCCAAAGGTTATAATATTTTTCAACTCAAAAATATATCTAATTTCTTCCTGTCATACTTTTTAACCTTGTCGTCCTAACTTTCTACCAATTTACTACAATAAAGTCAAGAAAAAATGAATCTTTCATATCTTGTTTATCTTTCAATTTACTGTAATGATGAGCTATTTTTTTCATAGCCTATATTTTTATTCTAACAATGTTCTTGTGTATTGATTCAAAAATGTCAATGAGGTGCTCAAAAAACAGCCCCACAGCTATGTCATAATATATATATATATATATATATATATATATATATATATTTCACATATTATAATTGTCATATCACATGTTGTAATTGTCAAACTGTGATTTGTCGTCACACAGAGGGCCGCAACTGCTAGCTTTGCGAAGCAAGGCAAGCAATTGAGGCATTAAAGTAGACTTGAAATGAGGCTGAAATGAGGCATTTGGAAATTAGGCTGGAAGAAGTTGATGAAAGCAGGACTTGCGCTGCAAGCAGTTGAGGAACACAGGACTTAGAAAAAAAAATCCGACCTTAGAATCTAAAGGGCAAAAAAAAATTCCGACCAATTTAAATACCAATTTAACAGGTGAACAGTGTAAATCAGGAAAACAAACCAGAAAACATAAATATGTCTCAAATTAACTTACAAACTCACACACAGCACAGGGGAAAGCCAGGAAACCTGTGAGTGAAGTTGCAAGTTAATTTGAGGCATATTTGTTATTTTTGAAAGATTAAAAATCGGTTAAGTGAGACACAAAATAGATGCTGAAAAAAATTAAAACAAGGCAAAATGAGGCCTTAGCGCACAACTCAATACCAGGAACGTACAAGTTACAAAATAAACTATTAGTAAGGACGGAAAATGCTTGCGAGGTGCGTAAGACATAGACAATCACCTCCATTTTACAACACTACTTTGCAAATAATAACATAATGATTATAAAATGGTGGTTTTGTCCGCCTAAACAAATGGTTTTGCCTCGTGCACGCAGCCTATATATACTGCACACTTGTCACATTGCTGACACTTTCTCCTCAGGTGATGAACAGTCTCACGGTACATTTTCTACTGCCGGAAAATCCAAAGAGATTGTTAGCTCTTCAGGATAATGATTGCTGGATATTAATTACAAATAGGTAAAGTATTTGAATTCATTCATTCATTCATAATTATTATTAAAAAAAAGAAGTAATTAGTATTAAAAAAATATTTATGCAAAATCTCATATTTTATACTGACCTTACTTTATGAATACATAAATGCTTATCTCTTTCTAAAATATTTATTAATTGATTAATTAATTATTAACATACAATAATGTATTAATATGTAATCATTACAAAAAAATGCACTTATATATCTGTATTACTGTTAATTAACATACATAAATGTAATAATTATTAATTAGCAATAATACTTATATATCTTATAAGTATATATTACTCCTCATTGGCTGACAGGGATAGGACCCTCAAAACAGTTAAATATTTAAATCAGTTTAGTATGCTCTGAGACCTCCATTGGGGGAGGACTGTGGCACATTAATTAACAAATAATCTTAGTGAAAAAAGAGAAACATTGCTCTTTTTAATACATGTATTAATTCATGAATTAATTATTAACATGCATTGCTTTATTAATTAGTAATATTTCCAAAAAATATATATATTTTGCACTGCACTAAAAAAAAATGTAGATCTTAGACTGCACTTATATATCTGTATTACTGCTCACTGACTTATAAGGATAGGACCCTCAAAGCCATTAACATTTACATTAGTTTATTATTCCCTGACACCTGCTACATTTCATAGTTTATACTGTCTTTATTTATGAATACATCGGTGCTTAGGCCTTTACATTTTGCATGTATGCCAATTAATCATGATACTTTCAATGATTAATTAATTAATCAAATCCAAACATTAAAAATACTTTTCATGTCATTTTACAGTTTGCTCATCTCTGTGAACACTGGACCTGCATGAACACAGACTGTGAGCTCTGCAGCATTTCATCTGCAATTACATCAACTTTACAGGTATATCATTTCATGATGGCCTTCTTTAGGAAAACAGGACTACGTTGTTTTATTTTGCATTGATGACAGTTATTGATTAATTAATTAATGTATATTAGTTAATTAATTAGTTCTTAATTAATCATTTTAAAAAATGTAGATTGTCCTTATTCATGAGTACATAGATGTTTAGCTATTTATGTTTGAATGTATGCCAATGAAACATCATACATTGATTGATTAATTAATTGAATCAAAACATTACAAATCCTTTTCAGAGCAACCCATAGTTTGCTCATAGCTCTTCCTGTTTGGATATGAAATTTTCATTTCAATGATGCCCTTCTTTAGGAAAACATAATTAGCTCTTTATGTTTTGCATTGATGACAGTTATTGATTAATTAATTAACTTATATTAATTTATTAATTATATGTTAATTAATTATAAAAAAAAATACACTTACTTTATTGATAAGTATATATATATATATATATATATATATATATATATATATATATATATATATGCTTAGCTCTTTATGTTTTCATGTATGCCAATTAAAAATCAGACATTGATTGATTACTTAATTTAATGAAAAAATGACTAATGCATTTCAGGTAATTTTACTGATTCATTAATGCTCTTTAGGTTTTGAATTGATGACATGTTAAAAACATGTACAATAAAAAAACACATTATATCTTATAGATTGGAAGAAATAAAAGGCCAAGACCATCACAGAGTGGAAAAGTATTTCATCCATTAATACTTCAGGTAAGTAAAAAAAAAGTCTTATGATTGCCAATGTTTGCTATATAACTAAACAGTACAATTGAAACTAAAATGCCTGAATTTACAATTACTGATTACAATGGTGGACAACGCAGAAGAAAAGAAAGAACGGAAAAGAAGAATGGCAAGGCAACTGAAGCAAAGATGGAGAGATGCACAATCGCCCGAGACTTCACAAAGATTAAGAGAAGACCAACAGAGACTTGCCAATAAAAGAAACATTACTGAAAATGGAAAGAGTGTGACAGAGCGAAAAAGAAAAGAAAAAGCAAAAAACATAATGTCTGTGAAACATTGCCTACTGACCAAATATTGCCTAATTACACCAATATTGATATACATGACACCAATGTTGATATACTAAGTTGTAGAGATATCTGTATTTAGGAAACTCAGAATAGTCCCTTATTTACAGCACTACCAGTATAGCGAATCATTATTGTGGATTATTCAACATGCTTTGTCAGTTTTGTTGTGCCTATCTTTTTCTGAAGGAAAGAAAAACTGATGGAGAGTGTATTAGATGCTGTCAGAAAGGAAAGGTAAGACTTCCAGAAAGACACACATTTCCAGAATATTTAAAAAAGTATAATGAGTGATCCAACATTTCCAAATTATAGTAATAAAAAAAAAAACATCAGGTCTTATAACAGTGCATTTTAATTTGCTTCAATGGGTGCTACATTAGCAGAAAATGTCCCAGGACATGGTCCTTACTGTTTTAAAGTACAAGGCCAATTTTACCACCGGACTTCACATTTACACCCACAAGCAGGAGAGCAAAGGACATTTGAACAGTTATATGTCCTAGATACAATGTCCTAGATACGAATGATGCATACTTAAAATAAGCAATGTTTACACATAGTCTTTGAACAGCTGGATAACATTATGGCCAACAACCCATATAGTCAAGCATACAAAAATTGAGGTTGAAAAAGAACAACAGGCACATGCTCAAATAAATCAATTGCCAATTCCAAGAGTAAATATGTTCCTCAAAAGAGATTGCAATACTGTACAAAGACGTTATAATGTACCAACAGTAAATGAGGTTGCCATGGTCTTTAAAAATGATGATGATTAACCACCATTTGAGCGGGATACTAGAATATATCCACGCAATGAAGACCAACCTTTTATAAACATAAATATATTAAGTTGTGATTTGGATCCAATAGCATATCCAGGATGGCAACCAAAATTACAATTGCAAGTTTATCCCAATAGTAAAGTTTGTGTTAGAAACAATATTTCTATACTGGAATTTAAAGTGGCCCAATCTGCTATTCATCATCATTTTAATCCTATTTTATGTGGGGAGGAAACTCACACAACAATGGATTACTGATTCATATCTACAAGTCGAAGCAAATAATATACATTTTATCAAGTTTCAACAAAAAAAGCTTTGCATAGAACAATATTGTGGATTGATGGATTATGTCGTTGAATTGGCTACCAAAAGAGACATTCCACCTGGAAGAGCAATAATTTTGCCATCCTCTTTCGCAATATGAGAGAAAGATACCATGATGCCATGGCAATTGTGACTAAACTCGGAAAACCTGATTTATTTATGACATTCACATGTAATCCACAATGGCCAGAGATCAAGGAAAATTTGAAAGTTGGCCAAAATACTTCTAATTGAGCAGATTTAGTAACTAGAGTATTCAAAATTAAACTAAACACATTAATACATGATATAACTAAAGCACAGTTATTTGGGAAATGTGTGACTTTTGTTTGTGCCATTGAATTTCAATAAAGAGGCCTGCCACATGCACATACAGTGGTGGGGGGTAGTATTTGATCCCCTGCTGATTTTGAATGTTTGTTCACTGACAAAGAAATGATCAGTCTATAGTTTTAATGTTAGGTATATTTTTACAGTGAGAGAGAGAATAGCAAAAAAAAAAGAAAAATGCATGTCAAAAAAAGTTATAAATTGATTTGCAGGTCAGTGAGGGAAATAAGTTTTTGACCCCTTTGTCTTAATACTTGGTGGTAAAACCCTTGTTGGCAATCACAGAGGTCAGACATTTCTTGCAGTTCGCCACCAGGTTTGCACACATCTCAGGAGGGATTTTTTTCCACTCATCTTTGTAGATCATTAAGGTTTTGAGGATAATGCTTAGCAACTCGAACCTTCAGCATCTTCCACAGATTTTCTATGGCTAAGCCACTCCAGGACCTTAATGTGCTTCTTCTTGAGCCACTCTTTTGTTGCCTTGGATGTATGTTTTGGGTCATTGTCATGCTGGAATACCCATCCACTACCCATTTTCAATACCCTGGCTGAGGGAAGGAGGTTCTCAATCAAGATTTGACGGTACATGACCCCGTTTATCGCCCCTTTGATGCGGTGCAGTTGTCCTTTACCCTTAGCAAAAAAACATCCCCAAAGCGTAATATTTCTACCCCCATGTGTGAAAGTGGGGATGGTGTTCTTGGATTATAGGCAGCATTCCTCCTCCTCCTCCAAACACGGCGAGTTGAGTTGATGCCAAAGTGCTTGATTTTGGTCTCATCTGACCACAACACTTTCCCCCAGTTCTCCTCTGAATCATTCAGATGTTTTTTGGCAAACTTCAGACGGGCCTGTACATGTGCGGGCGCTGCAGGATTTCAATCCTTCACGGCATAGTGTTACCAACTGTTTTCTTGGTGACTATGGTCCCAGTTGCCTTGAGATCTCATTAACAAGATCCCATGTAGTTCTGTGCTTCACAGTTCTCATGATCATTGCAATTCCATGGAGCATCAGACCGAGGGAGACTGGCAGTTATTTTGTGTTTCTTCCATTTGCGAATAATCGCACTAACTGTCACGTTCTCACAAAGCTGTTTGGCTATGGTCTTGTAGCCCATTCCAGCCTTGTGTAGGTCTACAATCTTGTCCCTGAATTCCTTGGACAGCTCTTTGGTCTTGGCCATGATGGAGAGTTTGGAATCTGATTGATTGATTGCTTTTGTGGACAGGTGTCTTGTATACAGGTAACAAGCTGAGATTAGAAGCACTCAATTTAAGAGAGTGCTCCTAATCTCAGCTCGTTACCTGTATAAAAGACACCCGGGAGCCAGAAATCTTGCTGATTGATAGGGGATCAAATACTTTTCCCCTCACTGACCTGCAATTTAATCTATACGTTTTTTTACATGCTTTTTTCTTTGTCTGTTAAAATACAACTACCATTAACATTATAGCCTGATAATTTTTTTGTCAGAGAACAAACATTCAAAATCAGCAGGGGATCAAATACTTTTTCCCCCCACTGTATATTTTTAATCCTACAAGAAAAATATAAATTGAATACTGAAGATAGAGTGGATTCAGTGAGTAGTGCTGAACTGACACATCCACAAAAATATTCCAAACTTTATGACATTGTAACACACCAAATGATTCATGGTCCATGTGGAGATATAAATCCAAATTCAGCATGTATGGAAAATAAAAAATGCACAAAAGAGTACCAAAACAATTTCAAATGCAAACTTATGCTAATTGTGATGGATACCCTTTATAAAAAAGCAGAGAAGGACAAACTGCTGTTATTCGTGGCCAAAAGGTCGATAATAGATATGTAGTTCCATACAATCCACATTGCTAATGAAGTACAATGCAGACATAAATGGGAAAGCTTGCACTTCTATCAAATCTATAAAATATGTGTATAAATGTCTGCTTCTTCAAGGGGGCTTGATATAAACCTAGTTCAAACCTACCCCAGCAGAATCGTGTAGTTCTTGTACTCTGTGGCACAAAAAAATGGTTTCTAAAGAGGGCAAGGCCCAAAGGTACAGGCAGAGAATACTGGCCCATGGCAAGACCACTCCCCAAGTCAGGATACAAAACACAGAAATAGTCTCACACTGTAGATATGTGAAAACAATAACTGAACCTTTATTGAATCATGGAATCAACATATTTATACTCTCCAATACCACACCCTTGTATACATTTGTGTATGTGTGTGATGAAACACATCTGCCTTGTAGCCTTGGTTAATATAAAAACTATTGAGATCAAATTCACCAGATATATATAGCTGACTAGTGAAACAACCTTGATGTTAATCTCAAGTGTTTGCTTTGGACTACTTGAAGTACATAAATCTGTCTTGACTCAAGGTCTGTATGTGTGAGGATGCAATGATATGCAGCTAACTTCTGTGCAGAGCATTTTTACCAATTCCACATATGTTCTATCTCACATTTTCCCTCTTATAATACAGTATATTGTAACTAGGATAAATAATAACCATGTAAAGGCAACATATAACTACACATAATAATACATAATTCCAATGCGACAATGTCATGCTCCCGTGGCCATATTCATAATTACTGGCAATATCAGTCCTTAAACACTGAAATCATGACAATAAATATATATCCAAAGGATATGATGCAACTTTTGTGCAAGGTGCACAAAATGAACAAGACAATCCAATTTTACATAATGACCTTTCATGTTATTTAGATGCTCGATATGTCAGTGCTCCAGAAGCAATTTGGCTTCTTCTGAAATTTGAGATGCATGATCTGTATATCGATTAGCTGTACATTTGCCACAAAGTCAATTTGTTTGCTTTACTGCAGGGAATGAAAGAAATGCCATAGCCCAAAATGAACATGGAGCAACAGCACTTACTGCTTGGTTTCATTTAAATTGTGAGCACATTAAGGCCAGATAATTTTTATACATTAAGACTCCATATCACTATGTATTCATAAATGGCCAATGGCGACAATGAAAAAAGATACAAATAAAATTATCCCAAGAATTTATACTGTTAGTCCAAGAGACATTGAACGTTTCAGTTTAAGATTACTTCTTTTACATGTTCCCGGTGCACAAAGTTATGAACTTTTATGCACAGTGAATGACACAGTTTATGATACTTTCCAATTAGCTGCAAGACATCAAAACTTCCTGGCAGATGATAAGGAATGGGAGAGATGTATAGAAGAAGCATCACTATGTCAAATGCCAAAGCAAATGAGAGAGCAATTTGCATTAATTTGCATCTTTTGCAATGTACCTGATGCATTAGCTTGGTGGGAAACATTTAAATAAAATATGTGTGAAGACTTTTTGAAACGTTAAAATGAGATTATTACGCAATTGAAAGCATTAATGGAAATTCAAGAAATCTTTCTTTGTCATGGATTACATTTTGCAAATTTTAATCAGCCTGATCTACGGCTCATAGATGAAATAAACTTTGAAGACTATGACACTGAGCTTGAAAACCCCAAAACCCAATAAAAAAATGCAACTTTAAATACATTACAATTGCAACCATTTTAGCCATCACAAATGCAATAGATGACGACATGCTCAAAGGGCGTTATTTCTATCTAGATGGCCCTGGTATATCAGGAAAAACATATCTCTATAATTTATTGATGAGTTGCATTCAAGCACACGGTCAAATAGCACTGCCATTTGCAACAACTGTAATTGCCGCACTTTTGTTAAACTGTGGGAGAACTGTGCATAGTGGATTTAAACTGCCAGTTCCATTCTAGAAACTGTGTCAGATATTCAAAGTAATTCATTAGAAGCCCAAAAATTCTAAGTAAATTAATTATAATAGATGAGGCACCAATGATATTGTGTCATGCCCTGCAATGTAATAATTAATTATATAAGTTATGGATAATGATTTGCCATTTGGGGGAAAGGTGATGTTGTTAGGAGGAGATTTTAGGCAACCATTACCTGTTGTGCCACATGGAAATAGGACTGACATCACAAAACATATATAAAGACAAGTAAACTGTGGAAATTATTTACAAACCTTAAATTAGAACTAAATATGAGATCTCAAGGCCAAAATTAATTCAATGATTGGCTAATTCAAATTGGAGAAGGAAAACATCCACACATAACTAATCTACCTGATGATACCATTGAAATTCCATCAGAAATTATTTGTAAAGAATAACTAATATCTGCAATTTTTCTAAATACTATCAATAACAGCGATTACTCATTAATTGCAAACAAAGTGATATTAACATCAAAAAATATAGATGCCTTGAACCTAAAGAACACTATTTTAAAATGAATCAATGCATCCAAATAATATTATTACAGATTTGGTTCTGGCTGATGACAAAGACAGTGAATCTAACTTAAGTACAGAATTTATCAATTCTTTAACACTATCTGGATCTTTTGTTATATTACTCCTGCATAGATGACAATTGAAAATGGTAATACTGTTCAAAAATAATTGTTTAACAGTTGTTGAAATACAAGTTGCATGTTAAAAAGCATTATTTAATGGTTTACACTACTGATTCATACAAAGTTGATCCATTGTTATATCATTCATGCATAGCTGACAATTAAAAAGATTAATATTGTTAAAAAACGGATGCTTTATCAGTTCTTGAAATACAAATTGCAAGTTGAAAACATAAACAGATTTACTATAATTGTCGTCCTTCTTCGTAGATAACAAAAAAGGTCAAGAGTGTCAGAGCATTTCATGCCTTACAATTTTCTTGCCGTCCTTTTTGACGGGCAAGTCGCTAGTATATATATATATATATAAATATATATATATATATATATATATATATATATATATATACAGTAGATTCTCAGTTAACCAGAACTCAAGCAACAAGAACTCTCAAGCAACCAGAAAAAATTGAATACTGTACTTTAAATAAACATTAAAATGTACATGCCTCAGCAAATGCCAGGAGCCAGGCTGTCATGCCACAAAATGCTTACAGTCACCTAGATTTTATCCACTGTACATCTCTGCAATTCAAATTTATCAAAAGCAGACAGGCATGAGTGACTTAGTCATAACAATGTTGGCGTTACATTCCCCGGGGTCAGCAACGCACACTCCAGCCAAACGTTGCTGTGTGTAAGTGAGGAGTGAAAGCTGCTGCTGCTAGAACAAATATACTTAGAAGAGCATTGTGTATGCAGCTAATCTAGACCTCCTTTAATAGTAACTCACAAGCAATTAGAAACTATAGTTATCTGGCATCTACCAATTCCCATGAGTGCCAGTTAGTTGAGAGTCTACCTGTATAACAGTGTAAATTTGCTGTCCCCTCAAAATAACTCAACACACAGCCATTAATGTCTAAAACAACATCCCTAAGTGGAAATGTCCAAATTCGGCCCAAAGTGTAAATATTTTATGTGGCCAGCATTATTTTCCAGCACTGCCTTAACCCTCATGGGCATGGAGTTCACCAGAGCTTCACAGGTTGCCACTGGAGTCCTCTTCCACTCCACCACGATGACATCATGGAGCTGGGGGATGTTAGAGACCTTGCACTCCCCCACTTTCGGTTTGAGGATGCCCCACAGATGCTCAATAGGGTTTAGGTCTGGAGACATGATTGGCCAGTGCATCATCTTTACCTTCAGATTCTTTATTATTAATATTATTGTGTATTTGTAACGCGCCAACATATTCCGTAGCGCTATACATAAGTTAAGTTACAGGCAACATGACAAGTTCAAGATTCACACATTGCATTGAATAGAGGGCCCTGTCTTTGAGCTTGGAATCTGGTGTCCATAGCGCTTTCCCTAAAGCACCTTGCAGGATTGAAACTTGCAGACTTACAATCTAAATCTAATCTTCTTTAGCAAGACAGTGGTCGTCTTGAGGTGTGTTTGGGGTGTTATCATGTTGGAATACTGCCCTGCGGCCAAGTCTCCGAAGGGAGGGGATCATGCTCTGCTTCAGTATGTCACAGTACATGTTGGCATTCATGATTCCCTCAATGAACTGTAACTCCCCAGTGCCGGCAGCACTCATGCAGCCCCAGACCATGACACTCCCACTACCATGCTTGACTGTAGACAAAACACAGTTGTCTTTATACTCCTCACCTGGTTGCCGCCTCACACTCTTGACACTTTCTGAACCAAATAAGTTTATCTTGGTCTCATCGGACCACAGGACATGGTTCCAGTAATCCATGTCCTTAGTCTACTTGTCTACAGCAAACTGTTTGCGGGCTTTTTTGCGCATCATCCTTAGAAGAGGCTTCCTTCTAGGATGACAGCCATGCAGACCAATTTGATGCAGTGTGCGGTGTATGGTCTGAGCACTGACAGGCTGACCCCTCACTCTTTCAACCTCTGCAGCAATGCTGGCAGCACTCAAGCGTCTATTTCCCAAAGACAACCTCTTGATATGACGCTGAGCACTGGCACTCAACTTCTTTGGTCGAACATGCCGAGGCCTGTTCTGAGTGAAACCTGATCTGTGAAACCGCTGTAAGGTCTTGTCCACCATGCTGAAGCTCAGTTTCAGGGTCTTGGCAATCTTCTTATAGCCTAAGCCATCTTTATGTAGAGCAAGAATTCATTTCTTTCAGATCCTCAGAGAGTTATTTGCCATGAGGTGCCATGTTGAAATTCCAGTGACCAGTGTGAGAGAGTGTGAGAGCGCTAACACCAAATTTAACACACCTGCTCCGCATTCACACCTGAGATCTTGTAACGCTAATGAGTCACATGACACCGGAGAGGGAAAATGGCTAACTGGGCCCAATTTGGACATTTCTACTTAGGGGTGTACTCCCTTTTGTTGCCAATGGTTTAGACATTAATGGCTGTGTTATTTTGAGAGGACAGCAAATTTACACTGTTATAGAGGCTATACCCTTACCCTTACATTGTAGCAGAGTGTCATTTCTTCAGTGTTGTCACATGAAAAGATATAATAAAATATTTACAAAAATGTGAGTGGTGTACTCACTTTTGTGAGATACTGAGTATATAATCCCTCTTTTTGCCTAATTTAATTTTGTTTTTATTTATCAATTTCCTTTTGAAAAATAAAAAAGTATGAATCAAATCTATGATAGCTGAAGCTCTTACAAAATGTAATTTTACTTTATTAAAATAGATAACATTGTTTTTTTTTTTAATAACACAGTCTATCCACACATTTTAAAGGAGTTGTCAGGAGGAGTACCTAGTCTGGTTATCCATATGCTAAGTAGGAACCCTGAGCCTGGGCCTGCGGATCCTGGGCCTAGTGTGACACACATCCTGAGTAGGCTGTAGGGTAGAGCTAGGCAGTGTGTCTGCATCAGCACCAGACCCAAGTGATCCACTTCAAAGTACTTCTACATCTCTGGGATGTGTAGGGTCCTGGTAGGCCTTCTTCTGTTGTTTGTTTGGTGTTGTGTAGGCCTCACTTCCTAGTTCTTTGATTCATGTATTATAACGCCACCCCTTATCTGCAACTGAGCAGTCCCATGGCCTATATATTCTAGATGAGCCCATTGTACAGTTCATGTTGTAGGACATATAGCATTCAGTGCAGAAAGCCTTCACATCTCTGACTGTTCCTTAAGTCCCTTTGTGGTTCTATCTGCAGGATACCTGATTATCATGCATTGACCCCAGTAAAGGCTGCTGGTTCTTTCCTGACCACATACTTCTCTTGCATTTTCAATTTGTACCTCTTTCTATGTCTATCCAGATTCTATGTACATTCAGTTTCTTTTCCACCGCTAATACCAACCGTTGTACCTATAACTTCCTATTCCATCAATTTCAGGACCTTAACTCAGACTTTTCAGGTCTTCTATTCTTACCAATGGGATTCTACCCCTGAAAATCCAATGAGAGGTGGGATTTATATCCAAGGGCCGAAGATGAACTTCAATCAAGACTGAATCATCTGTCAACTTGGAGGTGCCCACTTATCCATGGCTTCAATGATCATAGCTGGAGGGCATCATTGTTTTTTATTTTTAATAGTTTTTTTTTAATTATGTAGTGTTAGGGGCTATGGGGATCTTTGTGGTGTGGTATGATCGATGGGGGTCCAATAAGGACTTCTATGGTGGTAGGAATGGTGCCATGGGGGTCCATGGAGGACCTCTATGGCACACAGTTTAATGCTAGGTACCATGGGGGTCCATAGGGACCCTGTGGTAGAAGGGTTAATGTTTGATGCAATGGGGCTAGTTCAAGACCCCTGTGGTATAGGGGTTAATGTATGGTGTTAAATATATCATAGGGATTTGTGGAGACTCCCATGGTATAGGGCTTAATGTTAGGTGCCATGGGGTTAGTTTCAGACCCCTGTGGTATAGGGGTTAATGTATGGTGTTAAATATACCATAGGGATTTGTGAAGACTCCTGTGGTATAGGGGTTAATGTTAGGTGCCATGGGTGTTTGCATTTTTACTTTTCCACTAGTATAATGCATAATTTATAATATCTGATCAGTATTGCTTCTGACTTAAAAAGAGGTTGCATCTTTTATTTAAAAAAAAAGATATCACTGCATATCAAAATAATATATTTCATTTATGTTACTGAATACTCAAAGCTACTCAAATATTATTATGTTTTCTTAACCTTGCAGGGGGTCATTTATAATCTCTTTATAATGCTTTTGAATTCTATGAGTATACATTTTTAAAAGTTTTTATGCAATGTAAAGTATGTGACACTGATCAGATATTTCTCATGTATTTTTCTCCAGTATGTCAAAACCTGCTTCTTCTATTGGGCTTGTCTAGCTTCTGGTTCTGACCTACCCAGTGGTTCATGTGAGTTATTGTAGATATGCCTGCTAGCAGGAATAAACTAAGACAGAGACCACAAAACAGGACCAGGGGAACACCAGAATCAATATAGCAGGATAGCAGCATCACCGACTGTAACTCGAGTCAATCAGATGCAGCATCAATAACCCCAATGTATAGGATTATTCCTTCCACAGGATTTATAATACATGTAAATTATGTATATGCAAACTGAAAACTCTTTATTAGCAAGAAAAGCTCATATTTATGTACAGGGTCACAACGTTAGCAAACATCCAATACCTAAGCTTTGTTTTCCCCATCACATTGGCAACCAGTCCACCAGGGACTAACAAAGTTCCTAATGACCCCGAAGGTATTTTGGAGCCTGAAACAGCGATTAATAACTGACTCCTTTGATTAGCCTGTCAAGGATTTAGCTTATTAATCAAGGATGGAGGCTTGTCTGGCTGCCTATGTGATGTCCCTTTAAACTACAACTATGGTCCCCCACTTCCCATGACAGGACATTACACCCCTATGTGCAGAGAGCCTAGTGGGTGCTAGCTGGAGTGTTCAGTACTATTCAGGTACCCTGTGAGTGGCAAATTACTCTATGTTTTACCCGTGGTTGCTTCAAACTGGGTCAAACTTGGGGACAAGTTACCTAAAGTAGGGGCTTAAACATAGTTGGGGATCCACTTCTATCTTTCTTTTTTGTTTGTATATAGAGCCAGAAGAACCAGGAACAATGTAATAACGCTATTGTGTGGGGTCCAGTTACCACTGGTTGTAGTGCTAGTCTGGCTGTGTGAGCCCACTGGGTACCGTTCTTAGTCGGGAAGGAATGGGACAGAGAGTATACACTATTAGAACCAGTCACAGCTTTCATACAATTCTTTATTAATAACACTCATTGATTCTTGGCAATCACTTGATCCCAACTGACCTTTGTTTGTTAAAGTAATTGACTTCAAAGTTTTATTTTAGAAGCAGTAAAAAGTCCTGTGATATATCCATTCACCAACACAATTCCATTAAAGTCTGAGCTCTGTGTGTTGCCAGCAACCATGTGTTTGCCCCCATGTATGACAGCCCATGCTGCGTTTAAAGCACAGCCCACAGTCAGAAATTGAGAGCCCATTTGGCCAGCCCTTAAAGTAGTACTAACTAAATGTCACAAGGGCACAATAGCGGCTAATTAGATCTTTCTCACCCTTCACTTAACTAAATTACCAGGGTTCCTAGGAGTCTGCTGGCTCTGCTGTGAACCTCTGAAGCCTTCCCAGACCCCCTCAATCTGGTATCCCATACATCTGACCCTATTCCTAGAGGATTCAGGTAATATGCTTTATGGTATTCCTCAGTGGAAATCCTGTCATTTTGATACCACACCTGCCATATATGGAACAGGTATAATCCAGGTGGTCTGGGGAAATGTCTCTAAGGAAGAAAAGGGATATATGATGTCATGTTAACCCGTGCCCACCCAGGGAGTATTAGATTACTCAGTCCCCAAACCCCCAAAGTGCATTGGCCCCCTGAGTGTGACAAAATGCAACTAATATAGTAGCAATGCATGTGAGCAATATGCTAATGCCTGTAAAGAGACACCACACATATACAGTGCCTTGCAAAAGTATTCACCCCTTTGAATTTTTACCTATTTTGTTACATTACAAGTTCAATGTTTTCTTAATCTGAATTGTATGTGATGGGTCAGAACACAATAGTTTAAGTTAGTGAAGTGAAATGAGAAAAATATATACATAAAACTATTTTTTAGAAATAGAAAACAGAAAATTGGCATGTGCGTATGTATTCACCCCCTTTGTTATGAAGCCCATAACAAGCTCTGGTACAACCAATTACCTTCAGAAGTCACATAATTAGTGAAATTATGTCCACCTGTGGGCAATCTAAGTGTCACATGATCTGTCATTACATATACACACCTTTTTTGAAAGGCCTCAGAGGCTGCAACACCTAATCAAGTGGCACCACTAACCAAACACTGCCATGAAGACCAAAGACCTCTCCAAACAAGTAAAGGACAATTTTGTTGAGAAGTATAAGTCAGGGTTAGGTTATAAAAAAATATCCAAATATTTGATGATCCCCAGGAGCACCATCAAATCTATCATAACCAAATGGAAAGAACATGGCACAACAGGAAACCTGCAAAGAGACGGCTGCCCACCAAAACTCACGGACCTGGCAAGGGGGGCATTAATCAGATAGGCAGCACAGAGACCTAAGGTAACCCTGGAGGGGCTGCAGAGTTCAACAGCAGAGACTGGAGTATCTGTACATAGGACGACAATAAGCCGTACACTTCATAAAGTTGGGCTTTATGGTAGAGGGGCCAGAAGAAAGCCATTACTTTAATCAAAAAACAAAATGGCACATTTTGAGTTTGTGAAAAGGCATGTGGGAGACTCCCAAAATGTATGGAGGAAGATGTTCTGGCCTGATAAGACTAAAATTGAACTTTTCGTCCATCAAAGAAAACTATGTCTGGCGTAAACCCAACACATCAAATCACCCAAAGAACAGCAGCCGTGACTGAGAAACTGGTTCAAGTTGAGGGAAAAATGGATGGTGCTAAATACAGGGATATTCTTGAGCAAAACCTGTACCACTCTGTGTCGGATTTGAGGCTAGGACTGAGCTTCACCTTCCAGCAGGACAATGACCCCGAACACACTGCTAAAGCAACACTTGAGTGGTTTAAGAGGAACCATGTAAATGTGTTGGAATGGCCTAGTCAAAGCCCAGACCTCAACCCAATAGAAAATCTGTGGTCAGACTTAAAGATTGCTGTTCACAAGCACAAACTATCCAACTTGAAGGAGCTGGAGCAGTTTTGCAAGGAGGAATAGGCAAACATCCCAGTGGTAAGATGTGGCAAGCTCATAGAGACTTATCCAAAGCGACTTGGAGCTGTGATTGCCCCAAAAGGTGGTCCCACAAAGTATTGACTTTAGGAGGTGAATAGTTATGCACATTGACCTTTTCTGTTATTTTGTCCTATTTGTTGTGTGCTTCACAATAAAAAAAACAAAAAACATCTTCAAAGTTGTGGGCATGTTCTGTAAATTAAATGAGGCAATCCTCAAACAATCCATGTTAATTCCAGGTTGTGAGGCAACAAAACACGAAAGAGGTGAATACTTTTGCAAGGCTCTGTACAAGAATTGACTATTTATCTCAGATTTAAAAACGTTAAGGAGAGTTAAAGCTAATAAGATTAATTATATAACATGGTATAACATTCTTCAATTTGTCTGACCTTCACTGAGTCCCAGAAGACATTAAGATTTGGAAGCTGGAGGATGTATACTTCCTTGTTTAGAGCCAAAGATCATTTTGACAAATTAAAAGAATAGATAACTTCTTTAAAATTAATGAGAATTCAGTCTTAGATAAAGCTATCATCCAGTGTTCATATAAAGCCTTTATCTGTGGTCTGATGATAGCTAAAACAGAAGCCCTTAAAATTAAAGAGGTAAGCCTTTAATGTAGTTATACATTGATCTAAAAAAACTTCAACAAATAAATAAATAAATAAATAAATAAACTCTCCTAGTAAGCCTACCACAGATGAGATTAATGCAATCAGTTTATAGATTAAATCAATTTTACAGTGACAGATAGACAAATTCATTTGAATATTCCAAAATAATCAATATCATATGGGGAATAAAGCAGGAAGGCTCTTAATCAATACATTGAAAAAACAAAGAACCCAGAAGAGAATAATGGCTTTAAGAGATAGGAATCATGGTAGTGAATTTATAAAATCAACTAGAAAAGACATTGCTAATGTTTTGACTAAAATTTATCTTGCAAGGAATGAATTGATTAATCCCACATTTAATCAATCCAGACCAATCACAGTTTGTGTATAAAAGAAATGCTCTGATAATATGAGGAAGTTGCTTAATATTATTTTATTTTCCAATAAAAATAATATTTTCCTGCTCTCTTGGGTTGGATGCTGAAAAGGCCTTTGAGCTGGGACTTTATAGAGGAGACTCTTCTTAAATTTGGATTTTGAGAATTTGGCTCAGTGGCCACAAAAGTATTATATATGAACCCTAGATCCATAATTAGTGGATTGGGCTTTGAAATTGAGAAATGTAGTTTATAATACAAAGGTAACTAGACAGGGATGCCCACTTTCCCCATTTTTTCTTAACAATAAAACCTCGAGCAGAGCTGATCAGAACTTCCCCTAATATACAAGGGATTGGAATATGTGTTTATGATTATAAAACATCACCTTTTGCTTATGATATCGTACTTACATTATCTATTGATTAGCTAATAATGAAGTAAACATTCAAGGGAAAGTTTAACTAATAACTAAATTTCTTAACTTCTATTGCTATTGCTATTCATTCTTTCGTATATAACTGTACTATATTATTAGTTTATTATCAAAATTACCCAATATTTACCTAAAGAGGTTTAGGGATTTGGATTGTATTTATTCATATATGTATCCCATATATTCCATTTGTCTAAATATTTTGGTTTATTACTATTAAATATTTGAAAATATCTTTCTAATTGTCTATCCCTATCAACATCCTATTATTACATTTATTACATCTATTATTTTTCGGTTTTCCAATTACTTGTAATTGTCCATTAAATTACCATTGGAATATGGAGTATTAGTTGTTTTATGGGGGGTTTAATTTATTTTGGGACTATATGAAATAAAATCATTTGAGGAGACATGTCTATATCATGATCGCACAAAGTTGCTATATATTTTATACATTACGTCCAAAGAGTTTGTATTTTAAAATATTTCCACCAAATATGGATATGGGTCCCTTTCTCTCCACAGTTCCTCCAACTTCTATCACACTTTCCTTGGAAGATTTTTGCCAATATCGATGGAACTCTATATCACCTTTGTATTATTTTAAATTGGATCTCTACATAAGTTGAACATTTTAATAGATTTTTGAGTAAGTTCACATGTTTTATGCCATTTTGAAGCCTCCCAATTGTCTTTAAAGTCTACTTCACATTCCATCATCCTTGATGTTTTACCTATCTGAAATGTATCTCTTAGAATTTTATAACATTGGGTTATTTCATTTTTTTTTTTCTTGGACAAGCCAAGTTTAAAAATTTAGACAAGGTTCTGATTTCCTCAATAAGATATTCAGATTGCTTTAAATTACATACTATACTTTTATATTCCAACCAAATTGTATTACTAATTTGATATTCTTCTTGTAGTTCCCTATAGTTTTTTTTATCCCTCCATCATTAAATAGGTCTTTCAGATATTTGATTGTTCCCCCTCCTACCTTCCTGTAATCATTCACTAATTTGAAAAGTAACTTAACCATTAATCACATTTTAGAAAAATAGAGTAAGCTTTCCTACTTTAAAATTAACATTCTAAAAGGAGACATTATATCAAGAGGATTAAATCCTAATTTATGAGATAAATTACAACAAATTTACCATTTTAAACGGGATTGTAAATGTATTACTCATTTAGGATTAAAATCTCCTTCTGTGGACAATTGAATAGGGCTCTATATAAGCACATAGCATATTTTTTTTACAGAAGTTTTTAGTTAGTGAAGATTTTGCTTATGTAAAAACTTATGTAAAAAAAAATGCTATGTGCTTATATAGAGCCCTATTCAATTGGCCAAATCGCATTTAAATGAGACCCTGTATGTATTACAATGCATTCCTGAAAAAGTACCTAAATTAATTTTGGTTACATTTCAAAGACTAATTAATACATTTTGTATGGCGCTAAGTCGCCAAGAATACATTTAGATATTCTGAAAGATAAATTTGATAAAGGAGGCCTCACTTCTCCATTAATTATAGACATAACACAGTGTCTCTGTCACATTTGTTAGGTTGGAATGATCCTCAAAATGAAACTAAATGGCTAAGAACTGAGAAAATTTAAATACAGGTATCCCAAGACAACTTTTTCTATGCGTACCTGAATCCGAAATGAAGGAATTAAACAATCTTCCAAAATGTTGGAATACATCTCGAAAACAATTTCTCTACTTATCTATCATTATTAGCCCCATTGGAAATACTAACTTATGAAAACATAGAGCCTCATTCAATTGATTATTTTAAGTTACTGCAGCCCGTAAGTGAGGCCGTAAGTTAATTTGCTATTCAATTGGCGTCTTTTTGAGGGCTCCAAACGGGTTATGGGTTACGGCTTTGAAAACTCTGCTCTTGTTAAACCCAGAACTTACAGCCTCCCGAAGCCTTTGATCTTTCATGTCTGCAAGAGTTCTGATCTATAAAATCGCAAATCGCTATTAAATTTTAAAAATCGCTCAAGACCGCACCCGCAATCAAGCCCGTAAACTCTGTCTGTGTTTATCCACAAGGTTTGCATGCCAAAAATACTGAAGCGGGTTTCCTGTTCCTTCTTTAGTGGACTGTGATTTGTCTGACCATCCTCTATAAACTTCCCACCTACAGTGGCCCTACATGTTATAGCTCACATCTTCATTGAGGTACACAAGCCCCGTCACCACCACCACTTAGCAATCCTGAAGGGGACCAGGGGAACATACAGCACACTACTCTAAGCTAACCCATCAGGAAGGGCCACAAAAACACATAGAGGCTGTGCAGAGGCATGTAGAGCAACAGCCAACTCACCTTCATCAGCGATAATCTCCGCTACACCCATCCTGGAAAGTCCCACGGCATTGCTAGTGGCCATGTGCCAAGGTGTATATCCATTACCATTTGGTGACCTACCATTAAGTGTTGTGCTATCAATCAATTCACATCATCACCTGTCATATTGTTATCAGGCCTTCAGGGAAATGTTGATACTCCACAGTGTCACTAATTGAACTTTGCATGTGTATTAACCTTTTATTATTATATATGATAAATATCATTATATGATATCTCATGATATTATTACTATTATTATTGTTATTATATGTATTAACCTATTGCATAGTAACTAGGATTCATTAATTTACTGTTATGTGAATGTGACACAAATGTGATGTACAGTATGTGGATGTCCCAAAACCCCAACCATTGAAAACACACTAACAACGAATGGTATAACAAAGCTTTATTTCATAAACAGAGCATAACCAGAAATGTACAAGACTATGTATTAATATCATGGGTGTGGTGTGTCCCGGGAGAGCAAGTGGCTATTGTTTGGAAAAAGGGGATACCTAAAGGGGGCAATATCATAGTCTAGAATAAGCATGATGCATAGCACTTACCAGGGTCACATGTGGTCAGTAAACCACTGCAACAAGAATCTGAGGAAATAAAGGATCCTCAGAAATCACTCCATTTAATTGAAGAAACCATTAAGGTACATAGCACTTACAACTTGTCTATATCTGCTCATTGATACAGATGCTTAAACCTCTGGATTGTGTGAACCAATCCAGTTTCACACATACAGTGTGTTTCCAAAACAAAATCCTGAAAAAAAGTGTTAAAAACAAAGGCAAAGGAGGATTAAAAAAAAAAAAACTAACAATATACCAACTCACCTGATTCCCATCTGCAAGCATTACTAACCATTAGCTAGTTATCAGGAGTACTCGCTGGCCATGACCATTAATAATGATGTGGCATATCACAATAAATGCTTAACTGTGACCAGCCTCAGTGGTCAAGGTGTACTATTACCTTCGCAATATGATCTTATTCATTAACATTGACATAACAACCATGAGTTATACAGGTGTTAGCACATGTTAAAAGATACTCATGATATTATCAATAGAGAAAAATACCCATTAATACGGAGAGGACACAAAGGTCAGCAGCCAGATTACTGAATGACTGCTATTAACATGCCATTTGGGACTTTGCAAGTCCTCCTTCATAGCTATTATTAGTCTACATTTAAGCTAACAACAATCATGTCTTAGATATCTGGTTATATGATAGCTTGAAAATTGTGGGAGCTACATATTAAGGGGGGGTTGTCATTGAAGGAATGTCTACCTGAGAGGCACTGAAAAACTTAAACCTCATAAATTTCCTTCACAATGCTTGCAGAAACAGAAGATGCCTTCAAAGACCTGAATTGTACCCAAGACAAAACAAAACAAAAACATAACACCTACAAAATAAGGCCTTAAAAAAGATAGGGACTGCAGCATCTCTTCTTAACAGTGTTCTTCAGTCACAATCAATTGGTGAAAAGTTAAACAGAACCCTACGTGTCCACAGAGAATAAGGATCATGGACCATGTGATGGGAGGTAGCCATCTGCATACAAAATATCACCATCACATAGGCCAAGATCCAAGACTCTGTAGCCAGGCTAGTTATGTTAACATTTGGGGCAATAGGTTGTCACTGAGTATAGCTGACATGTCTGTGTCCTTGTTGGTCATCACAAACATATGCGCAGCCCCTATGTCTTCCTCTGCCTAGCCACAGGGCCCTAATCCCCCTTGGCCGGCTGCCATCTCTTTGATGTTGGTGGGGGGGGATGCATCCCCCCAGGAGGCAGCGGCAATAGCAATGGTAGTGTTGCTGGTGGTGGTGGCCTTTGCGGTGGCATGGGGGGAGGAGAGGAGCAGCCAGGCTGCGGGTGGGCGGGGGAGGCCTCCAGGGTGAAGGAGGTGGGGATGGGGACCAGAGTGCTGCACAAAGCATCTGTAGTCAGGTGTTGAAATGCGATGTGGTCCGACCCCCAACCTGAGCAGCCTGGCCAGGTATGATTCAGTCATTAGGTGGTGCCTCCTCTTCTCCCTATTGCACCTTGCAGGCTCTGTCCAGTAGGAGGGCTCTGGTGACAAGCTTAGTCTCTGGAGGAGGGGGATAGTGGGGTCAAATGGCAGGGGATGCGGCCAATGGTCCTGCTGGGCGTGGCCTGGTGCGGAGGTGGTCGTGGCCCAGTGGATTTGGGGCCCGGCTGGGGCCTCGCTCCATGGGGGTTGTGGTGTCCGTGATAGTCCTTGTGGTGATGGCCAGTCACCGGCACTGCTTAGAGGAGGAGGAGATGGGGTCAAGCCCCACTGGTCCCTCCGCTAGGAGGGCTCTGGTGACAAGCTTAATCTCTGGAGGAGGGGGATAGTGGGGTCAAATGGCAGCGGTGCGGCCAATGGTACTGCTGGTGACCCCACTAGCCAGATGATATCCTCCTCCTCCGAACCAGGGCCCTCAGCTCCTTTTCTTTCCTCCTCCCCCTGCACCAGTACCTGCTGGTCTGGGGCTCACTCCTCCAATTTCTGCTCTGATGGAGCCGATGCCCCTTCCTCTGGCTCACCACTGGACCCAGACCTCCTTGATGCTGAAAGAGAGAAAAGAAAGGTATATGTTATTAGTATGATGAATAATACATTGTTTTGTGTTCATTCCTAACCATCTAGGCTTGACAGGCCTTACATCCCTTTGTGCTGTGCCCACCGCTGTTACCTTGGCCGCTATCTCCTCCATGCCTGGGCTCTAGGCCCTAGCCTGACTTCCCTCCCACCAAATATCATGGGGCGGCCACAGATGGCACCAAGGAGAACCACATTCTCCCGGTGTGTGTAATTTTGAGAGCTGTTCTTGGCCTTAGCCTCTAGCCCTCCCGAATATGGATGGGCATTCTGAGCTCCCTCATCTGTCCCTGAGGCCTGTCCCTTACCCGAAATACCACCAGCCCTGGGATCAGGCCCCTCCCCCTCTGTCCCTGGCCTCTATGTGCCTCTTTCTAGGGGTGCCCTGCCACAACTGACCCCTTTCTCTACACTCTCCTCCTCTCCTCCACTCTCCACCACTACTCCACCACTCTCCTCCTCCGCCACCTCATCCACTCCACCTCCACCAGTTTCTCTCTCCGTAGGCGCTCCATGCCAGCAAACGGCGACCCTCGCAAACTTCACGTCGCAAACCAAATAGCACGACACACACATTACGACACTCGCAAACAACATACGACACACGTTCACACACATTACGGCCTCGCAACACTCGGAAGCAACTCGCGAACATTACAAAATGTAAAACACAATACATACACACAGCACATACATAAAAACCTTACCTACACCAAGAGGGAGCACCCAGGACCTCAAAAATACAACTTACACCTCGATTTTACTCGAAATAAAACAGTTTAGAGACTAAAAAAAAATCTAAGTGAGAGAAAAAATGGCCGCCAAACAAAACGAAAACGAGGCTACAGCACTCTAAACTCGCAAAACACCACAAGAAACTCGCAAAACACCACAACAAACTTGCAAAACGCAAAAACGACCTACGGATATTCATACCACACAGTGCACACATTCAGCATGCTTACACAGCAGCTCCACACCACTAATGCTGCAGCAACATCAACACAGATTGCCAGCTCTTCAGCACAATGCTTCAAAATAGGTACAGTATATTCATTTAGTAATGTATTACATATTTCATTATTATACACCAAACAGCATTAGCTACCTTACAATTTCATTGCCGTCATTTTTTGACTGGCAATTCGCTAGTAAGGTCAAATAAAAGTAAGTGTTTCTGTATATGTAAGCAAGAGGAAATGGGGGAAAATAGCGCCAAGAAATCTTGATGGTGCAGTCCAAAACTATTTTATTAGAAAAATGTCAGTAATAGAATATTTCACCCTCACATTTAGAGTCCTCAACAAGTAAGAGGTATGTAAAAGAATATAAAAAATTGATCATAGGCTCACAGGGAAAGCTTTTTCCATCTGCATCTATTTATTTATTTATATATATATTTACTAGCGACTTGCCCGTCAAAAAATGACGTTCAATAAAAATTAAATGTTGTGAAATTTGTTTGCAACACAAAATGAGTCAGCTACATTTGTCACTTTTTTTTCTACAAATAAAAACACATTAATTTTTTTAACTTTTTATTTTTTTAACTTTCATCTTATATTTCACAAACATTAAACTTTGTAACATGCAACTTGTATATGAAACATTCGTTCAACATTTTGTTAACAATACTAACACTTTTCAATACATATTTATCACTGAGTAACTGCAGACTATATTAACTTTGAGTAAGTAAATTGTTTTAACAATAACATGCTTTTTATCATTTGTAACATATTTGTTAAACTCTTGTTAAACTAAATTAGCATTGAATCCAGAGGAAGGCAAACAATAAAAAACCCCTATTGAAACTTGTCCAATTGTATGAAAGAGGGAAAAAAATTATTCCTTCCTGACCCCATTAACTGGTGATCGGATTTCTTCCTGAATCAATACTTTGGGCCTCATTCTATTATCGGCCGTAGGAGATGCGGGGCCGCAAGCTATTTGCCTATTCTATTCCCTTCCGGCCGGGGATTCCGGCAGGCTTGCGGCCGGCGCCTTGTTATCCCTTGCGGCCGCAGGCGCCGGAGGAAAGCCTTTGATCTTAAACGGCCGCAGGAGTTTCGGCCGTAAGAAAATCCTGGTTGCTATTCAATTGCTCCGGGAACCCTCTCTGCAAGGCTAAAACCGAGCCGCAGCTTACTTGCAGCAAAATGGTCCCGCAGGCACACAATTAAGCACATTATAAAGCCATAATAAAGCCATCCTGCACTCTGAGGAGACTATAAAGTGATTGTAGGTGTTAGCATTAATAGCACAACATTCCCCTACACTAAAATCCGTAAATACATTTTATTTTAATTTATGTCACATATCCATGTAAAAAGTCCAGAGGGCTTGGAGCACCTTAGACCCGCCCACGCTGCGGCCGGAAAATAAACAATTAATGTAATCTCGGATTTGGGCTGATGTGCAAGCTTGAGAGGGGGTTGCTGTTAATCCTCATGTCCCCCATTATGATCCCTAGCATTTACAGAGCTTTACAGTGCCGTCTTGAATTTATTTTTGCATTTAAAGATTTCTGAGCTTACGGACGATTGCAAAAATATACGGCCGGCCGTAAGGGGATAGCCTTGCGGCGCCGTATAATTGAATTGCAAGGTAACGGGAGCCCCACAAGGAATCACAGCTTTACGGCCGATTTACAGCCAATAATAGAATGAGGGCCTTTGTCTTTAAATAATAAATTTCCAATTATTATTAAATACTTCAACTTTATACTAACAATACATATTTGACTATACCACATATATATTTAACAAACTTTTTTTAAAATTCAAAAAACACATATTTATCATCAGAAATTGTAACCTCAAACAATAACGTTTAACTCTTGTAAATCCTGAAATATTCAGTTAATTGTTTTGTGGGGCCAATCATGTAAATATTAAACTTTGAACCCATTCAAATCTGTTTAAGGATATTTTACTGTTGTTTTTGTTGTTAATTTTTTTTGTTTTTTTCAGTTTGTCCATTCTGCAAATATCACATAGATTTTCATAAGTGAAAAAGTGGTCCCCTATTTAAAAAGTCTCAGAGTGCTTTAATTTTGTACTGGAAGTCAAACCACTGTTCTCTATGTTTTTTGTCCATTCTTTAGATGTTTTACTTGAAATATTGTTTTTGTGCAATCATATTGAGTACCCTAAAATGTTGGCATTAAAATGAAACCATTGTCCTCTATCTTTCCAACACCTCATAGTAGACAATGTTTTTGGTGTAAACACATCCATCATCCAATAAATGACCTTGAGTTTCGTTTTCTTCAACATGCACTTTAATTTCTTTTGGATTAGTGCACCTTGAAAAAGCCACATAGAGTTGTCCATGTGCAAAAACTGGATCCTTTAAAAAAATCCCAACTGACTTAAAAGTTTGTCCTTGGGATTTATTGATGGTCATGGCAAATGCCATGATAACTGGAAATTGTCTCCGTTGAAGGACAAAGGGCAAACCACTCTCACTTGGAGCTAAATCAATTCTTGGTATAAAAACTCGTTCACCTTTATGGGTACCAGTTATAATTTGTGCATGTATAAAATGATCTTTTAACTCATGCACAATTAATCTGGTCCCATTACAAAGTCCTTTTTTTGGATTCATATTTCGCAATAACATAACAATTGCGCCTTTTTTCAATTGTAAAATATGTGGGGGCATTCCAGATGGTGTTAACGAATTAATAAATGTGATACTAAAATTCGATTCACTGTCTTTATCATCTGACAGAATAGAATCTGCACTGTAATGATTATTTTGTGGTGCATTGATGTATTTTAAAATTTCGTTATTTACATTCAAGGCATCAATATTTTTTGATTTTAATATCACTTTGTTTGCAATGTCTGAGTAATCCTCATTATTAAGAGTGTTTAGAAATATGGCTGATATGAGTGATTCATTGCAAACCATTTCTGATGGAGTTTCAATGGTATAATTTGGTAAATGCTGTATTTCTGGATGTTTTCTATCTCCGATTTTAATGAGCCAGTCATTGAATTCATTTTGGCCTTCAGATCTCATATTTAATTCAAATTTGAGATGTGTAAATATTTGCCACAGTTTACTGGTCTTGATACATGTTTCAATGATCTCCGTTCTATTTCCGTGTGGCACAACAGGTAATGTTTGCCTAAAATCTCCTCCTAACAGCATCACCTTTCCACCAAATGGCAACTTATTATCCATTACTTCTTTTAAAAATCTGTCAATACATTGCAATGCATGACATGACATCATTGTTGCCTCGTCTATAATAATTAGTTTAGTTAGTTTACATTTTTTTGCTTGTAAGGAATTCAATCGAGCATCTGACACTGATGTTTCCAAAATGGGAACTGGCAGCTTAAATCACTATGCACAGTTCTCCCACCATCTAACAAAAGTGCAGCAATTCCAGTTGTTGCAAATGGCATAGCTATCTGACCCTGTGATCGAATGTAACTCATCAAACAATTGTACAGATAAGTTTTTCCTGATCCACCTGGTCCGTCTAGATAGAAATACCGGTCTTTGACCATTTCATCATCTGTAGCATTTGTGATGGCATGAAATGCTTCTAACTGTAAAATATTTAAAGTTGCCAGTTTTTCTTGGGTTTTTTGGTTTTGAAGCTCAGTGTCATCATCATAAAAATTGATGTAATCTATAAGTCCTGGATCAGGTAAATTAAAACTTGCACAATTTAATCCATGAGCCAACAATATTTCTTGGATTTCCATCAATGTTTTTAACAGAGCTATTGGTTCTCTGTAACGTTTCAAGAAATCATCTGACATGTTTAATTTAAATGTTTCCCACAAAGTGAAAGCATCAGGTAAATTGCAAAATATACAAATGAATGCAAATTGTTGTCTCATTTGCTTAGGCATTTGACATAGTGCTGCTTCTTCCAGACACCTCTCCCATTCTGTATCATGAGCTATGAAATTTTGATGTCTTGCAGCTAATAGGAATGTATCATAACTATGTCATTCACTGTACGTAAATGCTCAAAACTCTGTGCACTGAGAACATGTAGCAAAAGTAATCTTAAGCTGAATCGTTCAATGTGCCTTGGACTGACGGTATAAATGCGTGGTATAATTTTATGTGCATCTCTTCTTCGTTGTCGCCCTAGAACATTTACAAATAGATAGTGATATGGTATCTCTATGTATAAAAATTGTCTGGCCTGCGTATCTTGACAGTTTAATTTAAACCATGCAGTAAGTGTGGTATCTCTGTCTTCACTTTGATATAATGCAGTTCTTTAATTTCCTTGAGTAAAGCAAACCAACTGACTTTGAGGCAAATGTGCAGCTAAACGATAGATAGCATGTGACCGATCATGCATCTCAAATTTCAAAAGGCGCCACATTGCTTCAGGAGCACTCACATACCGAACATCTAAATAATTTGAAAGTTCATCGTGTAAAATTGGATTTTCGTTTTCATTTGCAGCACCTTGTACAACAACAGTAGCTGCGTCATATCCTTTGTATATATATTTATACACATACTTAATTAATTTAATCGAAGTGAAAGCTTCCACATTGATGTGTGCATTGTACTTGATGAGCAAATGTGGATTGTATGGAACGACAAATCTATTATCAACCTTTTGTCCACGGATAATAGCTGTTTGTCCTTGTGTTCTTTTATACAAAGGATATCCATCTCAATTTGCATAAGTTTGCATTTGAAATTGTTTTGGAAATTCTTTAGTACATTTTTTATTTTCCATACATGGTGAATTAGGATTCATCTCTCCACATGGGCCATGAATCATTCTATGTGTAACAATCTCCCAAAGTTTTGTATATTTTTCTTGGTCTGGCAATTGTGCAGAAATTACTGAATCCACTCTCTCTGCAGTGTTCAGCTTATCTTTTTCCTGCAGTATTAAAAGTATGTGAGCATGTGGCAATCCTCTTTTTTGAAATTCAATTGTGTAAACAAAAGCCACACATTGTCCAAATAAGTGTGCTTTAGTGATATCATGTATTAATGAATTGAGTTTGATTTTGAATACTCTTGCCACTAAATCTGGTCGGTCAGAAGTAGTTTGTCCCAGATTCAAATTTTCCTTGATCTCTGGCTATTGTGGATTACATGTGAATGTAATAAATAAATCTGGTTTTCCAAATTTTGTAACAATAGCCATGGCATCATTATACCTTTCTCGCATATTGCGAGGAGATCCTTGGAAAGAGGATGGCAAAATAATTGCTCTTCCAGCTGGAATGTCTCTGTTGGAAGCTAAATCTGCCACATGATCTATTAATCCACAATACTGTTCTACTCGTAATTTATTTTGTTGATATTTAATGAAATTTAGATTATTGGCTTCAACTTGTAAATATGAATCAATAATCCATTGTTGAGTGAGTTTCCCTCCAGGTAAAATTGGATTAAAACAATCACGGATAGCAGTTTGTGCCACTTTATATTCCAGCATGGAAATATTAGATCTAATACGAAGTTTAGTATTGGGATAACTTTCCAATTGTAATTTTGGTTCCCATCCTGGTTCCCCATTTGGAAAGAAAATGGGATATGTCATTGGATCTAAATTACAGCTTAATATATTGATGTTGATAAATGGTTGTTCTTCATTGCGTGGATATATTATAATATCCCACTGAAAAGGTGGTTCACCATCTTCATTTTTAAACACCATGGCAACCTCATTTACAGTAGGTAAATTATATCTTCTTTGATCAGTGTTGCGATCTCTTTTTAACACCATATTTACTCTTGGTGTAGGCAATTGATTTCTTTCAGCATGTTCCTGTTGTTCTTTTTCAAGCTGTGCTAATTGTTTGTATGCTTGACTATATGTTTTTTTTTGCATAATTTTATCCAGCTGTTCAAAGACTATGCGCAAACACTGTCTATTTTCCTGAAGTGTCATTCTTTGTTCCACATCTTCCATTGTATCTAAGACATATAACTGCAAATTTCCTTTGCTCTCCTTCTTGTGGGTGTAAATGTGAAGTTCGGTGGTATATTTGACCTTGAACTCTGAAACAGTAAGGACCATGTCCTGGTACATTTTCTCACTAATGTTGCACCCATTGAAGCAAATGAAATTGCACTGTTATAAGACCTTATGTTTTGTTTGAAATTATTATAATTTGGAAATGTTGGATCGCTCATTATGCATTCTAAATAATATGGAAATGGGTGTCTTAATGGAAGTTTCACCTTTCCTTTCTGACAGCAACTAATGAAATTTCCGTCAGTAGGTCTTTCCTTTAAAAAATGATAGGCCCCACAAAACTGACAAACCACATTAAGTAACCCACAATAATGAGTATCTACTTCTACTGCAGTAGTAAACACATTGTCATGCATTTCTTCAACATAGATATCAGACCCACTTTCTATATGTACATTTTTTTCTTGTGTGTCTACATTTAAGCCATTCTGCAAAATAGAATCATTGGACAATGGTTCACAGAGATGTTTTTGTTTACTTTTACATTTCTTTGAAGCCCCAACACACTCACTTGCGGCTTACTTACTCATCTTTCTTTTATTTAAAAGTCTCTGTCGATCTTCTTCTCGCAAGCGTTGTGAAGTTTCCGGTTTCTGAGCATCTCTCCACCTTTGCTTCCTTTCCCTTGCCAATCTTCTTTTGCGTTCAATTTTGTCTTCTCCATTCTCCGCCATTTTAATCTGTAATTGTAAATAGAGATGTAATTATTGTTAGTTCTTTGTTTTGTATACATTTTTTTTCCTTTTTGTACTGTTCCATTAAAGTAGATGAATAAACTAATCAAACATTTTAAAATGTTGCACTTTAGACTGAAAGAAATGAAACCATTTTTCAAAGTATTTTATTGACATATATTAAATAGGAAATAGCTGCACATATCTATCTTTATATTATTAATCCTTCAATTCCATTCCTTCTTGATTGAATTCACAGCATACCATCAATTTCTTTTTTTTGCAAGTGTTGTAAGCTTCTTATTTTTTTAAATATTCTTATTAATGTTAGTATTGTCTTTTCAACTTTTTTCAAGTTATGACTAAATATCATACGTTAATGACTCAATAAGTACTCTCCCTTTTCACCAAATATAAAATATAGCATTTATTTTTTGTGCATCACTACAAAATTAAATGTTTTACCTGTGAGGATGATGTTGATGTTGTTCAAAGGCTGCAAACGTCACGCTGTGTGTTTATTCCCTTGCAGATCCAAAGAAACTGTAAAATCAAATTGAGAATATTTTTAATCTTTTGCTTCATCGATATCATTAATTGAACATCAATAGACATATATTTGGCTACATTAAAAATCTAAAAGCATATTTTTTAATATCTTGCTGTAGTAATATAATTCAAATTCTGTACCTGTCAAAATTATCCTTATGATGTTCAATGTGTGCGAACGTCACTATCTCTGTTCCTTCATCTACAATTCACTGCAATTATACAAAATAGTAAAATTAATGTATAATATGTTGCTTCATCTGTATCAATCAATGAGGCTTAACATACATATTTTTACATAGATTAAAAACATGAAATAAATATATCAATCAATCAGCATGAACACACATATGTAAGCATACATTAAAAACATACACTCAATATTACTGTTAATCTTTAAATAAAACTCAATTAATCTGTCTTAATCTTAAATTAATGTCTGACTAAATATAACGTCAAGACATAAGCATGAGTCTATTCCCTTTTTTTTGTTTTGAAGGGTATTTTAAAATGAGTATGTTACAACTGAATTCTTAAAATAATGTACATTACTAATGAAATAATAATCAATTAATGTTAATTAATATTAAAGTAATGTGGGACTAAATCTAACATCAACATGTAAGCATGAGTATATAGCCTTTTTTTTTTTTGGTTTATTTTATACTAAATATATAAGAACTGAATTATTTAAATAATGTACATTAATAATTAATTAAACAACGTGTTCCTTTTTTTATGCACATTCTTAAACGTTAACCTTTTTTGATATTAATGATTATTAATGATACATTATGAATGTTATTTACAATTCTTTCCCACAGGTAATAACAATATATCACAAAATAATTATTAAATTAATGTACATTAATAATTAATTAATCAATGTGTTGCTTTTTCCTTCACATTCTTAAACGTTAACTAATTTTGATATTAGTGACTAATTAATTAATTAATGTACATTATGAATGTTATTAACAATTGTTTCACACAGGTAATCACGATATATAACAAAATAATTATTAAATTAATGTACATTAATAATTAATGAATCAATGTGTTGCTTTTTCCTTCACATTCTTAAACGTTAACTAATTTTGATATTAGTGACTAATTAATTAATTAATGTACATTATGAATGTTATTAACAATTGTTTCACACAGGTAATCACGATATATAACAAAATAATTATTAAATTAATGTACATTAATAATTAATGAATCAATGTGTTGCTTTTTTATTCACATTCTTAAACGTTAACTAATTTTGATATTAATGATTAATTAAATAATTAATGTACATTATGAATGTTATTAACAATTGTTTTTACACAGGTAAGGACAATATTATTTTTCTATTAATTAAATTTATTATTTTTGATTTATTAAGTAAGTACCAATTTATTAATTAATAATTATAAATGATATTTACCTTTTTTAATGTAATAATGCTGAAGCAGTATCCTGAAGAGCTATCAATCTTTTGAGATTTCCCGGCATCAGAAAACGTCCAGTCAGACTGTCATCACCTGAGGAGAAAGTGTCAGTTATGTGTCAAGTGTGCCCTATACATAGGCTTTGTGCGCGAGACAAATGCATTGTTTTAGGTGGGAAATCCGCTGTTTCGCGAGACAAATGCATTGTTTTAGGCAGGAAATCCGATGTGGTGCGAGACAAAGGAGGGAAATCTGTGTTAATGCGTAAATCTGTAATTGTGTTTTGTAAAATGTACTCGCTACTGTCTTTTTACTCATTGTGCGGTTAATGCGCATCCTTTGTCTCGTTGTTTTTCGAGCACATACGTCTGTGGCTGTGTTTTACGCAGTTCGTAGTAGTATAGCCTCGTTTTAATTTTTTTCGGCGGCCATTCTTTTCTCGCTTAGCCGATTTTCAATCTTTGTAACTCGTCTAAATTGATGTAAATTGGAGTTCCGACTGACTCCTAGAGGTCCTGCATGGTTCCCCATGCTTTTTTTTTTTTTTAGTGTGTATTTAGTTTTTTTTTAATTGTTTTAGTTCCTCCGCTTATCTCGTAATTTTTTTCATCTCGTATTTTTTTTCTAAGTGCTACGGTTTAACGGCTCGCCTCGCTATGCGAGGCTCGCCTGCAATGAGCGCCTGCGGCGCTCATTGCCAAAGTGCTACGGTTTCACGGCTAAGTCGTACGATCGGCAAAGTGGTACGGTTTAATGGCTCGCCTCGCTGCACGAGGCTCACCGGGCGATGAGCGCCTGTGGCGCTCATCGCTAAGTCGTACGCACTAGGCAATGCAGCATGACGATGAATCGTAGTTAGACAATTATAATATGTGATGGAAACAAAAACAGAGACCCAGTTGGAAAGAAGTAATCTCAATCTTGAATAGAAAAAGAGGAATTAGAACTGGACATAGAAACATAATTTAGAAATATTTACATTTTTATTTACCAAAATGTAGGAGTTTCTAAACATATTTTGCAAGATGCAGTTCATTTTAAGTCAGACCTGTCACCCTTGTTTTTTAACTTCAAAATAGAGTCCACAAATTAAAGCAAACCAGTGATATAATCATGTGCATACATTAACTGGATTATGCTCCCTTTCTAATCAAGCTAGGTAATTTGCAGTATAAAGTAAAATCGGCTGTGGGAGCTTTTTTTCCCCACTCGCAATATTACGGCACTCAGCCCACATCCATAAGTCCTGCCTTATCCGCAAGATATTTCAGTGTAGGAAGTATGTGTTCACTCAGAATATTAAACAAAACCAAGCATTACGGATGAGAAACAGCTCTAGGAACCAATAGAAAAAGAGAATATAATGAGTGAGAACTAGAGCTGACAACCATATATATTTATATATGTATATGTATATATATTTAATAGCGATTAAATAAAAATGTGTCCAAACATAGAAATGTGTACTTAAAACATTTTGTGATTCATTCACATACAACATTGCATGATAGGTATTGATTTTAAATAAAGAGGAGGAAAGCATCTATTGTATGACTGAAATCCACTTCAAAACGTAATTTCAGATAGTTACACAAACAAATAAACATAATGCCGCCAAGCCACCAAAAGTACTGGACTTCAAAACTGCATTGATCACCATATCTTATCCCTGCTGCCGGTTCTATTACCGAGACCGCAGCACTGCCAACCAGTTTTGATGATCCAAGTGTAGGGGCTATTACAGCCCAGGGCCATCTGCTATAGACTACAGGTTAACTAACCACAAGGACCGTTGGGTTCTTGGAAATGTCAGCACCAGGACCCTGATATCTGGCTTCTGTATCAGTCAGAGTCTCTCAATCAGGAATCAGCGCTTCCAGGAGTCTCAGTAACCTTCCTGTGGTAGTGGCCAGGACAGGTTACTTGCAGGGTGGAGATAGGGTCAGTATCGCAGCCATCCAGCGACAAATAAGTGACATACCATTTTCTATATGTCTCAGAAATAAACTGATTTATTTTTGAAAAGTCAGCATTATTTATAGCAGTTAGATGCAGAGGGGCTGTACACAATGTAACAATGAGAGGATGTGGCAGACTATTACAGGAGATGACCATACATGGGGTCTAGCAGTAGCTTGATGGCTGTCACCTGAGAACAATAGAGCTACCTTCTAATACACATCCTCTCACATCCTGTTTAGCACATCAGAGATGTACTTAGCTTCTGGCAAACAATGGGATAAACTAGATTACCATACAATGGAGTGGCTGAAGCCAATCTGTCTATCCTTTAATGGGCTAAGATCCAGGACCTGGAAGGGGCAATGGAGCACATATAAAGTAATTATGTTTCTACTGGTTACATCATTTTTCTGTATATTATCTAATGCATATGACATGTTTTATTTATTAGAGACAAAACATTTTAGAAGCTGCTAACACTGCTATTCCTACAGTTTATGTTATTGATACAGCAGCTGGTGCTGCTGGTTTGAGTCCAAATAATTTTGCTGTAAATATCATTACAAAATAATAAAGTAATGAATGTGTTATTGTGCTCTTTATAAAAAAATAAAAATATTGTCATAATTACTACTAAGCATACACTATTATTTTGTTTTCCAATAATGTTCAGTAAACATTATGTTTGTTTGTATAACTATCTGAAATTAAGTTTTGAAGTGGATTTCAGTCATAAAATAGATGCTCTCCTCTGCTTTATTTCAAATCAATACCTATCATGCAATGTTGTATGTGAATGAATCACAAAATGTTTTAAGTACACATTTCTATTTTTGAACACATTTGAATGTAATCACTATTAAATATAATTTAAGGTAAACTGCTAATAATTTCAATATAAATTTTTTAATAATTTCTCATATATTATAATAAGACAGCTTTGTATCCCTGCTCCGAAACAGTTTCAAAACAATCTGGTTTTTTTAGAAGGATATATGCAGCACCTACAGAAAGTTTTAGGAATATTTAGGTAACTTTAATTTTACCAGGCAACCTTGACAGTGACTAGGAGTTTTTCAAATGCATTCAAAATGTTGTCAGTCAACTTGTGAAATTGTGAAATATTTTTGCTGACATTTTTACTTTAGTTCCAGTGTTCTGTCACAGCGTCATTGACATTTGTGTTAGTTCATAAAAACATGCACAATTCTGTAGGTGTACAGAAGTCCTGTAGTGTATGGCCAATTTGAATAAGACAGTTTTCATAAACAACTTTAGCAGTCCTCAAATACTTCTGCAAAAAATCTGAACACACACATATGTTCATAATTAATTTAATTGTCCCAACCCAAAATAGTAGCTGAAGGTTGTGGAAGCAAGGCATCCAGAATATATAAAGCAGGTAGACAGATGGTATTAATTTAAATAAAAACTGTGGTTGTTTTTTGGGGAAAATAGAGTGGTTTTGGACTGCTCTATTAAATCCCCTCCCTTTAGTTTAAATTTAATTTATGTTAGAATAAATGTGCAGTCATTGAGTCTGAACATCTACTGAGCTTTAATGACACTTGATTACCAAAATGTTATTTAATCAGAAGAGGTGGCAAGAGCACACTGAAGATCTATAGAGGAAGTATCTTAGCTGCAGTGATGACCTCAATAGTTTGTCCAATGAGCTGGGGCCAGACATCTTGGAGAGTAAAGTGAGATGAAGGGGACGACAGAGGCAGAGATGGCTAGATAAGGTAATTGAAGCAATGAACATGAACTTGATGGAGCTCAGAAAGTCAGTAACTTACAGGTGTACCTGCCCTGCTGCATTCCATAGTGTCACAGAGATTCGGACATGACTGAAAGACTAAACAATAAAACCTCTACAGTTGAAGTCGATTGCATTGTTAAAATCTGAATATTCCTTATTTACATAGTTGTTTTCTGTTTTAATGTCCCCTACAAAACATGGGTAATTTTTAACTAGCAATTAAATGTCTGCTTATATAATTATTTATTTATTTACATATTTATTAATTTATGCATTTATTTATTTATTTATTTATTTATTCAGTTTTTAATGACTACTGATTTGGTGCAGGGGAGAAGGGAGTGTTTTTGCCTGGGTTAAACTTGCATATACAGTAAGTTTGGACCTTGTGTGTGGGTACATCTGATTTACTCAGGCAAGTAGAGTGTATTATTTCCTGTGTGCAGTGATTTGGTGCAGGTGAGAAGGGAGTGTTTTTGCCTGGGTTATACTTGCATATACAGTAAGTGTGGGACTTGTGTGTGAATGTTTGCATCTGATTTACTCAGACTAGTAAAGTGTTTTATTTCCTGTGTGCAGTGATTTGGTGCTGATGAGAGGGGAGTGTTTTTTCTGGGTTATACTTGCATATACAGTAAGTTTGGGCCTAGTGTGTGACTGCATCTGATTTGCTCAGACAAGTAAAGTGTGTTTATTTCCTGTGTGAAGTTAATATAAACAGGAGAAGGGGTGAACTTGTGAGCTTGCGATCATTTCTAGTATAAAGTGCAATTCTAGTAAAGATGTGGTGCACTAAGGAGGAGTTTGGGTTTTTAGAGCACTGGGCTGACTTCTCACTTTGGTACAATCTCTACAGCAGGGATTGATTGCACCTTAATGATGAGGGAGCTTTTGTGCAAGGGATTAGGATGGTAGAAAGGCTGGAGGAGTTTTTAAACTAGTAGGTGGGGGGGGGGGGACTAGATATAAGTAATGGGGTAGAAAGTGTAGAGGGTATAAGGGATGAATTAACAAATCATAGGGGAGGAGATGGGGGACGGGTAGTATAGTCAATAGGGAGGTAGTACTAAGTAACTCAAGCACAGTGGCAGGCACTTCAGAACTACAGACTCATAACATAAGGTGTATGCTTGCTAATGCCAGAAGCTTGCCAGGAAAAATGGGAGTGTTAGAATTATTAGCAATTCATGAAAAATGGGATTTAATAGGCATTACCGAAACGTGGTAGGATGAATCTCACGACTGGACTGTAAATCTGGATGGTTATAACCTATTTAGGAAAGATAGGAGCAATGGTAAAAGAGGAGGAGGGATTTGTCTAGATTTTAAGCCTGAATTTAAGCCTATAGTCAGAGAGGATAATTATGGCGGAACAAGTGATAAAGTTGAATTTTTGTGGGTAGAGTTAAATATCGGGGCAGCAAATTCCAAAAGAATATTAGTAGGAGTATGCTATAAACCTCCAAATATAGCTGAAAGTGAGGAAATACAATTATTGTAACAGATTGGAAATGCAGCTAAGCCATGGGCAAGTTCTAATAATGGGGGATTTTAATTACCCTGAAATAAAGTGGATAAATGAGACCAGCAGTTCAGCTAAGGGGAGCAGGTTCTTGAGTACACTCAGGCATCATTATCTGGCCCAGCTTATACTATAGAAATGAAGCTATCTTAGATTTAGTCATCACAAATCATATTGATATAGTATCAAATGTTGGAATATGGCAATCTTTGGGAAATAGTGATCACAACACAGTCTCATTTGAGATTGCATTAAAAAAAAAACTAAATTTTAATGGGCCAACAAAAACTCTGACGGATAAAAATACTGAATATAAATGGACAACATTTAAATCCTTGCTAAATATACATACTTATCACCATATACCAAGTGTGAATAAAAGTAAAAGGAGAAAATCCCATCCAATGTGGCTTAACAATAATTTAAAGATCAACATATGGAGTAAAAAACAGGCATTTCAATTATACAAACAAGAGGGGACAGAGACTGCTTTACGCAAGTACAAGGAAATCAACAAGGCTTGCAAAAGGGCTATTAGACTGGCTAAAATAGAAAAGGAAAAATGAATTGCAAAAGAGAGTAAGACTAACCCTAAAATATTTCTTAAGTATATTAATGGGAAGAAGGCGAGGAAGGAAGCTATAGGAACATTACAATGTGAAACAGGCCGTCTGAAAATTAGTGACCCGGAAAATGCAGATGAGCTAAATAGGTTCTTTTCTTTGGTATACACAAGGAAGGTACCAGTTGTTGGGACACTGCAAGATAATGGGACTACACTACCTTCACCAAATAACTGGTTAACGCAGGAAGAAATCCAAAAGATGCTGGAAAAAATAAATGTTAATAAAGCCCCGGGTCCTGATGGAATACATCCACGGGTTCTGAGGGAGCTGGGTTCTGTAATAGCCAAACCATTATATTTAATTTTTCAAGATTTACTCAACACAGGGTCTCTACCAGATGACTAGAGGAAAGCTGATGTGATACCTATATTTAAAAAGGGAGCAAGAGCAAATCTGGGGAATTAAAGACCAGTGCGCCTCGCTTCTGTAGTGGGGAAGCTTTTAGAAGGGTTAATAAGGTATAATATACAAGAATATGTCTATTTGAAAAGGATTATAAGTAGGAGTCAACATGGATTTATGAGGGATCGGTCATGTCAAACAAATCAAATTAGTTTCTATGAGGAGGTTAGTAGGAGCCTGGATCAAGGCAACTCAGTGCATGTAGTCTTTTTGGATTTTGCAAAGGCTTTTGATACAGTGCCACATGGGAGACTATTGTGCAAACTAAGAGATACAGGAATTGCAGTAAATATCTGGTCATGGATTGAGAGCTGTCTAAAAGACAGGAAGCAAAGGGTTGTTTAAATGGAACATACTCTGATTGGACTTATGTGGTAAGTGGGGTTCCTTAGGGTTCAGTATAAGGTCCTCTCCTTTTTAACATATTTATTAAAGACTTAGAGGAGGGACTGTAAAGTAGTGTCTCCATTTTTGCTGATGACACAAAGTTGTGCAAGGTAATTAAATCAGATAATGATGTGCTTTACCTCCAAAGGGATTTACATAAAATTGAGGAATGGGCATCTAAATGGCAGATGAGATTTAATACGAATAAATATAAAGTTATGCATCTGGGAAAGAAAAATAGCGATGCAAATTATAATCTTAATGAAGCAAATCTAGGGGTATCAGATATTGAAAGAGATTTGGGAGTGCTTGTGGACAACCCCCTAGGTAACAGTGCTCAAAGCTAAACAGCAGCTGCAAAGGCAAATCAAATATTAGCATGTATTAAGAAGGGTATAGAAGCCAGGGAATCAAATATAATTCTGCCACTATACAAATCTCTAGCACGCCCTCATTTGGAATACGGAGTACAATTTTGGGCACCACTTCATAAAAAGTACATTTTAGAGCTGGAAAAGATACAGAGGAGGGCTACGAAACTAATGATGGGAATGGAGGGGCTAAGTTATGAAGAAAGACTAACTAAATTAAACTTTATTTCTCTAGAAAAAAGGGGTCTAAGAGGAGATATGATTACCCTATATAAATACATCCAGGTATCAGTATAAAGATTTGTCAAGGGAGCTTTTTGTGTCAAGAGGGTTTCAACTGACAAAAGGACATCCCTTGAGGTTAGACATAAAAAGATTCCATCTTAAAGAAAGAAAAGGATTCCCCCTCAATACAGTACCTGCTACCCCTATGAGCCAGGGTTATCCCTGTGTTATCCTGCTTCATGCCCAATAGTTATTATGAGCCATGGACCTCCATGGCACCTAATATTAAACTATTAGCCATACACATTTGAAGCAATCAGTATCAGTAAAATTAGTATATAAGGAAAAGGCATGTTAAAACAACTGTTAGTCGGTGTGGGAGAGTGAAGTGTTTTAGGTAAATGCCCATTTCCAAGGACTGAAGATGAGGACCAATGGCTTCAATGAAGAAATAAGAGGACCGATTCTTCAATCAACATGGAGATTCCGGCTTATCCATGGCTGAAGAGTGAGGACAAGAGCTTCAATGATCATTGCTTAAGGCTGTCAGAGGATAGATAATGTAATTTTTGCCCACTTACAGGTTTAATTTTTGTTTTATTTTTAACAATAATTTTTTTTCTGTATTTATTGTTATGGACAATAAGGATCATTATGGACCCCATGGGGAGGGTTAAAGTCCAATATGGTCTATAAGATATTATAAGAGGGTAGCTGGTATTGAGGGGGAATCCCAAGGGATTCCTTGGATTATAGTGTGTAGTTGTTCGTAGCCGGTGTAGTCACAAACCCCCTGCATTCGTTTTTATTATTATGTGACTCCTTCCCTGCCTCTGGAAGGCATTTATATATATTGACAGGGATAAGGGATGCTGTTAAGTTTAGTGTAGTGTGATCAAGTGAATGGGTACCATTCTGTAGCATTGATGTGGAGGCTACTGAGATTCACACTCAGAATCTCCTGCGAGCACACTGAGAGCACAGGTTAGAGCTAGAGAGCTCTTTCACCCTCCCCTTTTGATAGACTGTAATCAGGCTTGCTTGTCATAAAATAGAACATATTCACATTCAAACATATCCCTGCACCTATTAAACATCCATCTACAGGCTTCTGCATTTCAGTAAGAGTAAACCAGGTCGAGGAACCAGAAAAAAAAAATTGAAACAGAACCATAGATTAAGCAAGAAGGCTTCAACATTACTATATTTGGAAAAACATTTGGCAAAACTGCTCTCTTTTTTTTCTTTTACTGCTAAATTAATTTTATCTTTTAAGCTTTTAAAGTTAGTGGTTTTACGTTGTTTCTGACCTCCTCTGTTCTAGCAGAATACAAAATGAGCTGCACCAACCAGAGCACTAACTAGAATCAGGTGTGCAGGCTGTGGTAGGAACATGATTTTCACCCTCTATTTGATGGTAAAGGTCTTCAGTGTTCCTTTAAATATATTTTTAAATGTGTCCCAATGCTTTAATAAATAATCAAATATTTGTTGTATAGCCCATTATAAAATTTAAGATAATTTTGAAAAATTTCAGCTAGGTCAAATGCTTGACCAATTCCTGATGTTTGAGGACTCTACACTAGCCAGACATGCATTTTTAGTCAACGTTATACACACAACAAAACAGAGAATGTTAGAGCATGCCAAAATGTTATTTATCATTAAAAATGTTATGATAATTCACAAATCAGTTTGTTTTCATATTCAGTATATTGCCAAGATTACTTTCATTGGTTTCATGTATTTTTCAAAAGGATTACAGTTTAATTTAGCTAACACTGCTGTGAGAATGCTTCAGCACAGATGGCATAAAAGATCATCTACTGTTTTCAAAAGTCCCCCGATAGTAGACCATATGTGCTAGTATTCTAAAAGAAGGGGTGTTAAGTACATCATCACAATAGAAATTATTTTAATTGTATAGCTTATTTGACATTATGTTTCATCATTATCCGTAATTTACTGTTTCATTGAAGCAATTTACTTTGTTTGATTTGTTAATTTATTTCTAAGATTTTTCAGCATATTAACAAGACTTATTATGATAAGACAATTAACAGAAACCTACAGTAAGAGTGATCAATACAGGTCTTACTTTATCCACACCAAAATGTATTTAATACAATTAAATAATTATTTAATGTAATTAACTGCAACTAAGGTAAAAATAACTAAAATATTGTAGAAAGTTAAGTTATCTTTTTAATTTTTTACCAGTTTCATCAGTTGCAAACTATCTACTTCTATCTATTATCTAAATCAACGCGCTATGGTGAGAGCAACTAGTTATATCGCCGTTATTCCCTCTTCAATTAGGAAATGTTCATAAATTGCAAATGACAGTAACAAATTATACAACAATATATAATTAATCAATGTTTAGGATTTATCACTTCTGGGAGATTATTGTGGTTAGCAGTATATCAGAAGAATTTGAGAAAGATAATTTACCTTTCTTAGCGTTATTGTCAATTATTTTTTTATTGGATGGGATAATGTAACATTTACTATTTTCATTTTAAATGTGGAATATTAAAATTATATTTACTTTACTGTTTTTATGTGTTTTGTATTTATATTAAGTTAAAATGTTTGTAGAGCATAATGTTGTGTATTTTTGTGTATGGCTTCACATCTATGGGTACCTTAAACAGCAAGTACACATTTATTTTATACTTTAATTTTCTAGATAAAAGTTTGCCAAGTTTTTGGGAAAACATTACTTTAAAAAAATCTTTTCTGACGAAAATTGAATTTCAGTGAAATAGCATCCACAATTTCTATTATTCTATTCCTTATAATCAGTCTAGGGATGACAATTGATTTATAGGACATAATCCTTTTATAGTTTATCAGTTGTGACCAAAACTTTCACAGTTTTAATTTTCTCTATATCCAGTTATCTTAAATTAGTTAAATTAGTTGTTCTGCTATTTAATATCAATGAGATAAGTGATCTCAAGATCATCTTTTTACTTTTCATCAACTTAATGGTTTGAGCAATTCTGTGTCTCTGTTCTGCCAATGTAAAATTATAAAAGCCATCTAACCAACACAGGAGTATACAAAGAATACTGAGTAGGCCCATATTTGTGGGCATTAACAGAACTATAGAAAATATTTCTACTTCTATAGACTGAAATTATCTGAAAAATAAAGATTTGACCAACCCATACAAAGCATATAACGCAAGTCCTAGAAAAATACACATAAATTAAACATGCATTACAGCCTAATGCAGAACACAAGTCTATGTAAAAAGCTCCCATCCCTATTCTTCCAAATAAAAATATGATGACTGATATTTTGAGATGAATATGGTCTGTAATCTGCCAACCTTTCTCAGTAGGATTATTCCAATTGATAGTCTTCATCTACTTGATACTGCCATACTGGAGTAGACAACTCCCCACCGTCACACATGCAAAACTCGCAAAGCGAGGCTCGCCAGAGGCGCAGCACATACTGTAGGCTGCAATGAGTGCTGAAGGTGCTCTTTGCAGCCAGTGGCGCAGTACTTGCGGTGCAGTACTTAGGCTGGCCTACCCTCATCCTCCTCCCCTTATCTGCCTTCGTTCCTCTCATCCTAATCCTCCCTTTCCCTCATCTCAATTACCTTCCGATCTTCTGCGATGAGCTCCTGCTGCTCTCTCCTCCCTGCAGCTCAGGCTTCAGACTCTCTCAAACGGTATATGCTAATGATGTGACGCGCATGTGCCGACACGTCATTACCATATGCCGGCTGGGGTTAAGAGACACGGGAGAGGGGGGAAGAGACACAGGGGAGGGAGAGAGGGTAAGGAGACACAGGGGAGGAAGGGAGGGCTAAAGAGAGATATGGGAGGGAGAAGGCTGAAAAGAGACACAGGTGAGGGAGGGGGAAGAGCACTGCAGGGAGGAGAGAGCAGCAGGAGGTCATCGGACACAGTAAGGAGAGAGGGGGGTTAGTGCAGAGGGGGAAAGGGAGGAGGTGGATAAGGAGGGAGGTGGAGGATGAGGGGGCGGCTGTGGGCAGTATAATATTGTTTAGGTGGCGCACAGGCAGTGGGGCAGGGGGAGTTGGGTTGGTCTTAGGGCATTGTTGTTTAGGTGGCACACCGGCAGTGGAGCAGGGGGAGTTGGGTTGGTCTGGGGGCATTGTTGTTTAGGTGGCACACCGGCAGTGGGGCAGGGGGACTTGGGTTGGTCTGTGGGCATTGTTGTTTAGGTAATGCACCGGCAGTGGGGCAGGGGGAGTTGGGTTGGTCTGTGGGCAAAACTGTGAGTTTTCGTCATGCTTGCGAGTCGTGCGAAGCGAGGCGAGCAGTTAAGGCATTGAAGCCTTTCTATGACAACTGGCAGTTTGACAACTTCCCCTGCCCTACTGCCGGTGCGCCACCTAAACAATATTATACTGACCACAGCCTCCCCCTCATCCTCCCTCCTTATCCACCTCCTCCCTTTCCCCCTCTCCACTAACCTCCTTTTCCTCTTTTCCCTCTCTCCTTACTGTATCCGATGACCTACTGCTGCTCTCTCCTCCCTGCAGAGCGTATTCTTGCTGTTCCCGGGACCGGCATATGCTAATGACGTGACATCACAAGGGAGGGAGAGGAGGGGAGAAATGAGACACAAGGGAGGAAGTAGACGGGGGGAGAGACTCGCAAAAAGCACCGAAGGCGCTCAGCTCGGGGCTCGTGATGAGTGCCAAAGGTGCTCACATTGGGTGGCAAAAAGCATTGCCAGACTTAAAATTTTATTCCCATAATTTTTGATGGGCAAGTATCTCAGCGCCGTGATCTCGGAAGGTGTACAAAGGGCCGTTGACTGTGTGGCAAACATTTTTGATAGGCAAGTCGCTAGTATTTATATGTTTTCCAATAGTCATATTTTTGGCATAATGAAATTAAAATAGTGTTTTAATACGTATCTGCTCGAAAAAGGCTGCTCACAACTGTGGTCCCCAAGGATACCCTCCCCACTCACCTGATCTCAATAAACTTTATAACCATGGGAGTCTATTGAGATGTCCACTGGGTTAATTTTTAGGTTATACTTTATAATTGGAATCTGGTATGAGCCTGAGAGGGGGTTACCTTCACCACATTCCCCAGGCTCATAGGGAGTATAACTTTTGGAGGGATGTTTGTGTTCTCTTAGGTGAACAATTAACCTGTTGATTGTATCAGGTATAAGCAATCAAGCCTTATGTTCCGACTCAGTTGAGGTTTTATAACATTTTCAGAGTCAGATCTTATGCTTGATTCATTCTCAGAGGCATTTTTCTACCTCTACGGGTGGGTCAAAGTGTGTGTAACTTTTGGTTTGGAAAGAGGCCTTACATGTGGTAATTAACTTGCCTATAGCCACGAAAAAAGTGAATTTTGAATGTGACAGAGCAACAAAACTTTGTAAACATGGTAATTCCATATTGTTTTTGGTGTTCTCGTACAGACATGGAAAAAAGCTTGATATTGTTTCATACCTTACTAAGTTATAAGCTACATGAAAAATAAGACATTTTTTATTCATTTTTTATATAACCCATCACCAGTAGTACCAATCTATTATAATATGCATAAAATTCACAAACATTTTCAGAACCCACCTGAGAGATCAATTATTTCAGGAATACATTATCTTACTAGTAATTTGTCACAATACATTTGTTATTTTTAACAACCTTTGGTAATTAGGTTGGAGCAGTGGCGTCGCTCAATGCAAAACTAATTAGAGGATTCCAGGTGCTTAACACCTATCTCTTCTAAACAATCCAAAAAATTAATCAACTTTATTTGTTGCATTAAAGGAAAGCATTGCTGCATGTTAAAAAGGAATATCACATTTACTATAAAGGGGGTCATTGACACTCAGGCCCTATTGAATTGAGCAGTTGTTAGTTACTAGAGCCCATAATGTAGCCCGTAAACTAATTTGCTATTCAATTGGCATCTTTTAAACTGAATCAAAATAGGGAGTTACAGCCTTGCTTAATTGATCATGATCATATTCTGAAATGCTACTTACTGGTGCATAGTTTACAGTATAGGCTTTCGGCCAGGTAGTTGCGGTCTTGTTCAATTGAATCGCTCTGTAACTGATGCAAATTTCAAGCCTGCAGACTTATGGACTGTATGAAGGCAACTGCTATTGATATAGGGCCATAGTATCCCCTTTATTTGGGATATTAGAGAATAAAAATCCCAGATTCCTTCTGAAAAAATCAAATGGATATTACTATTAAAAACAATATTTAGGAAAAAAGAGGTCACAATTCTTTGGGACTAATAGGACTGCTTATTTATAACTTGCTATTCCCCTTTTACCGCAGGCTAATATTCCCCAGGAATATTTGATTGCCCTTCAGGGGCCTCACAGGCTCTGGGGATATAGATCACAAAGCTTCACTTATAAAAAATTATAGGCTTAAACATAGGGACAGTATAACAAGAATATAGAAAAGATTAGCATCATTATGGATAATGGGTGGTTTTCTACAACAGTCTCAACAATCTTGTTAACTAAATGCAGGGGTGGATCTACCGCCGAAGCAGCCGGTGCGTTGCACCAGGGACCTTGTTCTGTGAGGGGGCCCTCAGCAGCATCATTCACCTCCTCAAAACCCCCAGGGACCCTTGTCACACTATTCACCCCCCCCCCTCCTCTTACTTGTGCCTTGCAGTCCCTGTCCTGGATCCCATTGCTCAGAGGTTGGGTATCTGTCCCAGTTCATACTGCGGTGGGGGGGGGGGGGGGGGATTCCTAATGTTATCATGTGACCCTGCTATGAAGCTCCGGCAGAGGAAGGATACCCAACCTCTGAGCAATGGGATATGGAACAGGGACTGCAGTGCACAAGTAAGAGGAGGGGGGTGAATCAAGTGCAGGGGGGTGTGAATAGTGTGACAAGAGGCCCTGGGGGGTTTGAGGGGTTAAATGATGCTCTTGAGGGGGGCCTGTTTTTTTTGCGTGGGGGCAAATGATGCAGCTGAGGGGGCACTGGGTGTTTTGGGAGAGTGAATGCTGTTCCTGACGGGCCTTGAGGGATTGGGTAGTAAATATTGCTGCTAAGGGGGCCCTGGGGAGTAAATATGGCTGCTGAGGTGGTTGGGGGTGAATGGTGCTGCTGATGGGGACCTGGCGGTGTTCGGGGTGAATGGTCCTGCTGAGGGACCTGGGGGTAAATATTGCTTCTGAGGGGGTTGGAGGGGTGAATGGTGCTGCTGAGGGGGGCCTGGGAGTGTTTTAAAAGAAATGTTAGTTTTATATATATACTAGCAACTTGCCCTTCAAAAAATGACGGTCAATAAAAGAAAGTGTTGAAATGCTGTTTGCCACACAATGTGAGTGTACTGTGTGCCTCAACTATATAGACCCCTCTAACACACTAATGAATGCATGTAATAACAGTATAAGTGCCACGAGGGTCATCCAGGACCCTCATGACCCAAAGTGTAAGCATTACACCATTTTAACCCGATCACTTATGGCGGTCTATCCAGACCCTCATAAGCCTCTATTTAACTCCATCAGTCCCATAAGGGTATATTATGACCATTATGGGCCTGTTACAACCCAACATTAAATACATAAGTGCCATGACGGTCCTCAATGACAATCATCACACTAAGTATAAACACTACACTGCACTATACCCCCCCAATAAAACATTAAATATCAACTAAACACCGTTTACACTAACACCTATACTACCTACCTCCCTATACTATTAACACCTATACTACCTACCTACCCCCTAATAACCCCCACCACTAATTACAAAAATCAAAAAAACTAAAGTCATCAAAAATCAAAAATCTACATTACATAAAATAAAATAAAATAAAATAAAATCACCAAAAATAAAAAATGTACATTAAAGAAAAAAAAAACTGTCACCAAAAATAAAAAAGGAACATTACAGAAAATAAAAAAATACATTACAACCCCCCCCCCCCCCCACTACAGTAACAAAATAAATTACACACCTGAAAAGGAAATACATATAATACATACAATACAATTAAATACAATACAATACAATTAAATACAATACAATACACCCTATCTAATATACATCCCCCTATGTAATATACATCTCACTATGTAATATACATCCCACTATCTAATATACAATACTATCTATCTAATATACATCCCCCTATATATCTATGTAATATACAATAAATACTATCTATATACTATACATCCCCCTATCTATCTAATATACAGTACATGCTATCTCTAAATAGCAACCCTAATTCTAAGCTAAAATAAGATAATTAAGACCACTTACCTTTGAGATGTTTCTTCAGATCACCAACCTAGGGTAAAAAAGATTTAAAAAATTAATACAACACATTTACATAAAATAACTAAACATTCTAAACATTCTAATTATTCTACTCACCTTTCCAGCATGTCCCGTTCCAGCATGTCCCGTCCCAGCATGTCACGTCCTCCTTCATCTTTGCCTCTTCGGCGCTGCCCATACTAAAAAAAAACATTACATTAGTACACATACATAAACATAAAACAAAGTGAAATAAACACAATCTACATTTTACTTACCTCCCCGCGATGTCTCCGCCCTTCTGGTGTTCTGCCCCGGATAGGTCCTGGAAGCATCCGCGCAGTAAAAAAAAAAAAACGACACACATCCGCCCTGGCAGATGTCTCCGATCCTAATGAGCTTCCTACGGAGTTTTCCAGAATAAAATTGGCAATGGCGGCTTCTGAAAACGCTATCAAATTCAGCCAATGAGAAGACGCCAATTGTGAACCAATGAGAAAGGGATACACCCCAAAATACCACGCTGATTGGATAACACACCTGTCAATCTTTATTTTAACCAATCCAAAGGCTTTATTGCCATCAGCCAATCACAATGGAATATACCCCCACGTACTGATTGTTGAAGACATCTGCGCCTTCCCATTGGCTGTAGTATTGATTGACATTAACAATAGCCAATGATAATGCACAAAACCTTCACCAATCAGTACGTGGGGGTGTATTCCATTGTGATTGGCTATTGTCAGTGCAACCAATCAGAATGGGCAGATGCTCCAACCGATCACCCTGTGGGGGTATATTCCATTGTGATTGGCTGAAGGCATCTGCGCCTTGTGATTGGTTTAAATCAAGATTGACAGGTGCATTATCCAATCAGAGTGGGATTTTAGGGTGTATCCCTTTCTGACTAGCTCACACATTGGCGCCTCCTGATTGGGTGAATTTGATAGACAGCGTTTTCAACCAATCAGAAGGTGCCATTGCCTATTTTCTTCCGGAAAAGTCTCCGGGAGCCTCATTAGCGTCGGGGATGTCCGTGAGTGTGGATGTAACTTTTTTTTTTACAGGGCGTGGCAGAAGAGGAGGCGGAGGAGGCCGGAGACATCGAGGGGAGGTAAGTACAATGTAGATTATGTTTATTTTATTCTGTTTTTATGTATGTGTATGTGTATTAATGTTATGTTTTTTTTAACAGGTGCCGCTCCGGAGAAGGGTAAAAGAATAAGAACGGTACATGCCGGAAAGGTGAATATTTAGAATGTTTAGAATGTTTCTTTATGGCCTGTAAACGTGTTGCACTCATTTTTTTTTCTGTAGGTGGCTGATCTGAATGGACATCTGCAAAGGTAAGTGGTCTTAATTATTTTATTTTAGCTTAGAATTAGATTATTTTTTATATAGATAGCATTTATTGTATGTTAACTAGGGGTATGTGTTTTATATAGATAGCATAGAATGTATTGTATATTAGATTGTGGTATTTATGTAGATAGGTTGGGGATGTATATTATATAGATAGGATGTACAGTATATTAGATTATGGTATTTATTTAGATAGATTGTGTGATGTATGTTAGATAGATAGAATGTATTGTATATTAGATAGGGGTGTATTGTATTGTATTGTATTGTATTTAATTGTATTGTATTATATTGTATGTGTTTGTATTGTATTGTATTGTATGTATTTGTATTATATGTATTTCCTTTTCAGGTGTGTAATTTTATTTTTCTGTAGTGAGGGGGGGTTGTAATGTTTTTTTATATTATGTAATGTAGATTTTTTTTGTGTGTGACTTTAGGGTTTTTTATTTTCTGTAATTATAGTGGTGGGGGTTATTAGGGAGTAGGTAGTTAGTGTAGGTGTTAATAGGTTAGTGTAGAGGGTGTTTAGTTGATATTTAATGTTTTATTGGGTGGGTATAGTGCAGTGTAGTGTTTATACTTAGTGTCATGATGCTCCTTGAGGACCGTCATGGCACTTATGTGGTTAATGTTGTGTTGTAACAGGCCAATAATGGTCTTAATATACCCTTATGGGACTGATGGGGTTAAATAGAGGCTTATGAGGGTCTGTATGGCCCCCATGAGTGACAGGGTTAATTAGCGGTTCATGGGGGTCTGTATTGACCCCATGAGTGAGGGGGTTAATTAAGGGCTTATGGGAGGCTGTATTGACCCCCATGAGTGAGGGGGTTAATTAAGTGCTTATGGGGGTCTGTATTGACCCCCATGAATGACAGGGTTAATTAGGGGTTTATGGGGGTCTGTATTGACCCCCATGAGTGACAGGGTTAATGCAGGGCTTATGGGGGTCTGTATTGACCCCGATGAGTGAGGGGGTTAAATAAGTGCTTATGGGGGTCTGTATTGACCCCCATGAGTGACACAGTTAATGAAGGGCTTATGGGGGTCTGTATTGACCCCCATTAGTGACAGGGTTAATGAAGGGCTTATGGGTGTCTGTATTGACCTCCATTAGTGACGGAGTTAATTAAGTGCTTATGGGGGTCTGTATTGACCCCCATGAGTGAAACGGTTAATGAAGAGCTTATGGGGGTCTATGTTGACCCCCATGGGTGAGGGGGTTAGTGAAGTGCTTATGGAGGTCTGTTTTGACCCCCATGAGTGACAGGGTTAATGAAGGGCTTATGGGGGTCTATATTGACCCCCATGAGTAACAGGGTTAATTAGGGCTTTTGGGGGTCTGTATTGACCCCCATGAGTGACAGGGTGATAGTGTATATTTGTTTTCTTTTATAAAGGGTCCTTTAAGGACCTTTACGGTCCTTTAAGGACCTGTAATGCGGGAATTTAGAATTTTCATTGCAGCGGGGGACCCGATCGCGAGCAGTCGGGACCCCCACTGCGATGGTCAATGTGGGGTTAATGCAGGTCTCCTTGCTTATCTCTGATCCCTTCTTGGGTAAGTTGTACGTGGCTGGGCTTTGAGCCTCGTTTTCATTTTTTTCGGCGGCCATTTTTTCTCTCTCTTAGGGGATTTTCGTGTTTCTGAACTCGGGAATTTGGACTTAAATGGAGGTGTAACTTCACTTTCAGATGTCCTGCATGCCCTCCCTTGCTATGGGTAAGCTTTTTATGTAGTTTTTGTGAGTATTTGGTGTGTTTTGACCAGTAGTGGCTCGTCCATAGTGGCGTCGGCGCAAGTGCCCCCACAAAAATTTTCGCGACGTGCAATAAAAAAACCACAATATTTTATTAGTGAAACATAAATAACAATTAAATATAATGTGTACATCAGCATTCAAGTGTTTTAAAGTAAGGAATGAAGCAAACTATTCCCTGGGACACTGTCACTTTAAGATAACCTCTTGTGTGTATGCATTAACTGCTGTGTGCTACACTATCTATTGTAGCTTTCCCCTGAGCGCTGTGTGATCAGATTACACTGTACTTACACTAACCTTTAGACTCTATGAATGAGTCATGACCTTTAATGAATTCCGCCCACCAACCAGGGAGAAGCTATGCATGGGCAGTGAAAATGTATCCATTTCAATGACTGACAGTCTTCCATCATTGACCAATCAATGATGGAAGGCTGTACAGTTGTCAGGAGAACCACCTAAGCCCACCCAGACCGTTAGCCCAGGGCGCCCACCAGCTAATAGAGCCTCGAGTTTAATTTTGATTGACAGCTCCCCTGTTAATATAAACCACCATAAGCCCCCAGCCCTCTTTTCGTTTCCTGCTACCGCTGAGACTGAGACCTCCCTGGCTGAAACGACTCAGACTAACGTCACTGACCCAACCTACTACAGTAAGTCCTAACTGCCCTGGCCAAAACCCTAGTCCCCCTAATAAACTTAGGGACACCCTAGTAGTACCCCACTATGCCTGCCTGCCTGCCACACAATTACCCATGTGGCCTCGTGCCAAGCCCGGTGATGACCCCGTCACCCCGGTCACCCCCCTGGAGGCCCATTTGGCCACCTCAGTCGCCGACGGTCCATGTGGTCACTCACCCAGCATAAGCCTGATGGACCCGGTCACTCCTACCCCCCCCAGACCCGGTCATCACTCCCCCTAAGGACAACTCCCCCGTGCCAACCCTGATGTGACCCCACTAACCACCCTGACCTAAGTCTTACCCAGCTACTACCAGCTGAGGTCACTTGGTCTTTTGGGGTAGGTAAGTGGCTTGGTAGTACCGAGCCAAACAACCTACCTACAACCCTGACCCAGTGACCTCACCCCACCATGGCCCAACTAGCAACCCACCTACCAGCCTGACCTAATGACCCCCACCCTGACCTAACTACCAGCTTGGTAGTTGGGCCAGGGTGTGGTGTGTGGTCACTGTGTCAGGGTGATAGGTAGGTGGCTTGGTAGTACCAAGCCAAGCCACCGACCTACAACCCTTACCCAGTGACCACACACCACACCCTAGCCCAACTAGCAATCCACCTAACAGCCTGCCTGACCTAATGACCCCCACCCTGACCTAACTACCAACTTGGTAGTTGGGCCAGGGTGAGGTGTGGTCACTGGGTCAGGGTGATAGGTAGGTGGCTTGGTAGTACCAAGCCAAGCCACCTACCTACAACCCTAAACCAGTGACCCACATCCCACCCTGGCCCAACTAGCAACCCACCTACCTTACAGTAAAAAAAAAAAACACAACCAAAAAACACAACAATACAGCCCCCCCCCCATATTTTTATTCCATTTTTAAAAGTAACAGGCAATGTATCTTTAACATTGCAGTTAAAATAAAAATAATACATTGCCTATCACTTTTAAAGAAAAAAAAATAAAATAAGGGAAGGGAAAAAAGGTTAGTGTGAACTTGTGTGACCCTGTATGTATTATACATATTACAGGGCTATTTATGTGAAATACATGTTACAGGATAATATCCTGTAACATGTATAGCAAATAAATAGCACTGTAATATGTATAATAAATAATGTCTAATAAAAATGCATGAGCAATAATCAAATAATTAATGAAGTACATCAATTAATCAATTAATAAATATCAATTAAAATATTTTTTTGTTTTATGTATATTGCTTTATGTGTGTGTATATATATATATATATATATATATATATATATTGATTGATTTATATATTGATTGATATATATATTGATTGATTTATATATTGATTGATAGATATATTGATTGATATATATATATATATATATATATTGAAATATATATATATTGATATATATATATATATATATATATATATATATTTTTTTTTTTTTTTTTTAATGTACAGTTTGGGCCTATATGGTTTTGATTGGTTATTTTTTTTTTTTAAGGTGCGGTTGGGGCCTATATGGTCACACTTGGTCTTTTAATGTTTTTAAGGTGCGGTTGAGGCCTATATGGTCACACTTGGTGTTTTAAGGTTTTTAAGGTGCGGTTGGGGCCTATTTGGTCACACTTGGTTATTAAAGGTTTAAAGGTGCGGATGGGGCCTATTTTGTCACACTTGGTTATTTAAGGTTTTTAAGGTGCGGTTGAGGCCTATTTGGTCACACTTGGTTATTTAAGGTTTTTAAGGTGCGGTTGGGGCCTATTTGGTCAGACTTGGTCTTTTAAGGTTTTTAAGGTGTGGTTGGGGCCTATATGGTCACACTTGGTTATTTAATGTTTTTAAGGTGCGGTTGGGATATATGGGATATATATATATATATATTTATTTATTTATGTGTGTACATATATGGCACTGGAGGGTGGCCCGGGGGTAAAAAAAAAAAAAAAGTTTGCCTCACCTCCCGAAGGGGGGGGGGGGGGGGCAAATATTTTTTTTGCAATGGGGCTCTCCATTCACTACCTCCGCCACTGACTAAATGCATTTCCTTTTATTTTGATGGCTAGTTATAAAGTTAACAGTATGGCACAGTAATGGGGATGAAATTTGCCCCATCATACTTTAATTTGAAAATATCTTCTATAGATAAAGATATTTTAATTATTTATGATGGAGACCAGAATTCTGCACAATCAACATTTATTGAATTTATGAACAGTGACAATTAAAATTTACATTTTACAAGTAACATTGAAGAGTAGGGAATTGTGTTTAAAGACATTATTTCATGAGGACAGCATTATCCAAGCTAAACTAAGAATTGCAGAAAAGTATTGACTGTAATGGTTATCTAAATGTCACTAGTGGCAAATGCATAACATTCTCATTGGTCAGTTTCAATGTATTAATAGGAACTACACACAAGATTCAGATTCAGATTCAGTTATAAAAGCAAGATTTCAAGAAAAATAATACACATAACCAAATATGTCTAGTGATCCAGAAACGATCTACGGGTTAAGGGCTAAAAATCCCTGCAATTGTTACAAACATAACATGCCCCATCTTAATCGCTATTCAAATGCTACAATTCTGCAAGCCCGCAAGTGTTTTTTTTATACCAGCAAACGGCAAATGTAGAACAAAATCCTTAGGGTACCTGATAGGACCCGTAAAGGGGTTAAAGACATGTCCATAGCACAGTAAATGCAAATAAAAAAAAATCAATACTGCACTTTTACATATGTGGTAAGCGATAAAAGACATTAGAATTACTTGCACAACAGTCTCTAGCTCACAAATCTGCAGTAGGAATTATTTTTTTTATGTTTCCTTTCAGGGTTATAACGATCTTGGGAATCAATGAGTTTATACATATAAGGCCACCCACATGGACTAGAACAGTATTGGCATTCATTTTTATTGTTTGGAGTTTGCAAATCTGATCACATTTTGGAATTCTAAACGCTAATTGATTGACATATAACCTCCATCTTATACTACCATAATGATAACGGTCTAATTTTCTATTGGCTGTTTCTGACTCGGGAGTTACAGCCTTGCTTAATTGATCTGGATTGACCCAGATTTCAGGCCACAACTTGCGGGTCCTTCAATTGAATCGCTCCGTAATTGTAGCAAAGTTCAAGCCCGCAGACATATGGCCTGTATACCGTAAGTTGCAGGCTTGCAATTGAATGAGGCCCTAAGTATTTTTGACTGGGGGAGCTTTTTCCAGACTCTGCAGCAACTGACCGAGGGAGTAGAAGACCTCAGTAGCAGACTGTAAACAGCAGCTGACTTGGACAAAATGCAGGAGAACACAGATTGAAACAATAAGACGGGAACTTGCATACTGATACAGGTGCAAGCTGGAACTGGAACAGATTTGTCGGTGCAGAGAGAATCTGCACAAAGAGAGCTGGAAACAGCAGTTGAATGAATGCAACAAATCATAACAGTAGGCCAAAGTCTTTCCGAAGATTAGCAGTACAGAGTCTAACAACAGGCACCAAAGTGTGAGCACATCCTGATCTTAAAGACCTTAGTCGTAATTGATTGGCTGAGCCCCAGCTCCCATCAGTGATTAGAAGATAGATGATGACACACACACATGCATTCCTATCTCTTTGAAGTCTCTCAGAATATCTGATCAATCTATAATTCCTACAGATCATGGATTCACAAGACCAATCAGTGGGACATTCCTTTGCCTACCTCAAGGCCCTACAAAAACAGGTATTCCTAACCCAAATAATTTTCAATGTCACTATTTCTGTTTTGTAGTTTTATTCTATTCGCTGCTTGTTAATGTCCATTTTATGTTATTTCCATATTATATATTTTTATTTGTATTATTAATTGTAAGTCAATTGTAATATTAGTTTTTTAGAATTTTTCCCTTTATGTTTCTTTAGCCATTATTTCCTTATAATTATGTACACTTTTTATCCACGGTCATTTTTGTCATATTTTATTTTACCACTTTGGGGTTTTACAGTCCACAAAACATCTAGCATTTCATGTGTTTTTATGCATTCAGATGTTTATGACCATATTATTTTTTTTGTTATTACATTGTATCCTCGATAATAATTTCTGCAGATACAATATGCAGTAATTAAAATTACATTTTTTTCTACACAACCATAACGTGAATTTGAGAAGCCGTTTTTTGCTCTAATAATTTGTCATTTACCTCTCTTTGAAATTCTTTAGTTCTTTATGGACCAAAGTTACCCATTGTATTAACAACTATTTTATTTTACTGAATAACAGATGAGATGATTCCTTAGGCTCTGATGGTATATCTGTTTACATATCATGCAAAATCTGGTTCAGAATTCTAGAGAGAATATATTCAAAGCAGTGTATGTCAATTTCACTGTTACTTTTTATATGGTATGAACATTTATTGTAAATATTATTATTATTATAGCTCATTTATAATGCGACAACATATTCCGTAGCGCTGTACCTAAATTTAAATTCAGACAAAGATAAATACAAATTAACATATAGCAAAGCAAGGAGGGCCCTGTTTTAGAGCTAGGAATCCAATGTCCATGGTGAATTCCCAAAGTACTTAGGATAGAAACTCGCAGACTTATATTTTTGTGAATTATTAGCCTGGCTAAATACTTTACAGGATGCAAAGCAAAGATGCTCTGATAATTAAAGTTCCTAATAAGTAGTTTGGTTTCCATCAGGAATTAACAGATACTTAATTTCTTTAGCAATTTATACATTGCATGAGATTATCGTTAGTCACCACACAGTTTAATATTTTATACTATACACACCCTTATTTGCACATTAGCAGTTTTCAGTATAACTACACGTGGCTACTTATGCCAAAAATATGACCATTTGAAAATATATATTCTTTTATGATAACTGTTGTTATATATCTTATTATTTACACCACTTTGAGAGGCCACATGATTATCGATTTATTAGAGCAAACATGTTTATGCCTAAAAACGTAGACTGCCTTGTAATTAAGTCAGATTTGATTGGAATTTTTTATATGGTTTATGCAAAACAACAACACATGACATTTGTATTATTAAAAGTATTTTATATTCAACTGTGGACATTTTCTATATTGGTTAGCCTTTTCGTGTTTGAAAAAATATTAAGGTATTACAATTTTGAATAATTTCATGATGCCGTTATTTCTTTTTAGTGTAAGCACATGGGTGATTGGTCACCATAATGGCCATACAAACAATTCATTATGCAAATTGATGCAATACCTAAAATGTTTGAATGTAGTGAAAAAAAGTCCAGAGGAAGAGGGAAAAAATGTTAGAAAGAAATACTCACAGGCAAATATCCAGACTCCTGTCAGCCTCAGTCATTCTCTTCAGATAGGATAGTCACAGATGTGCTCTGATATGCCGTGGGTAATCCTTTGGGAATTTTTATCTAAGATCACATGATTCTTTTATTTATGTAACTAATTACTATTTTTGATATATTTGATTGGATGCTTTTCCATGTCACTTTAAGAGGAACTGGTGGTACCACAAAGATCTCTTGTTTGTGTGACTGCAGACCAACGACTGTTAATGTAGTCTTATTACATCTTTAGCTCTTAGGATAGATCCTATAACCACTAGTTTTAATCTATAACAAAATGGTGACTTGCGAGAACAGATATATATATACTAGCGACTTGCCCGTCAAAAAATGACGGTCAATAAAAGAAAGTGTTGAAATGCTGTTTGCCACACAATGTGAGTGTACTTGGTGCCTTAACTATATAGACCCCTCTAACACACTAATGAACGCATGTAATAACACTATAAGTGCCATTAGGGTCATCCAGGACCCTCATGACCCAAAGTGTAAGCACTACACCATTTTAACCTGGTCACTTTTGGGGGTCTATCCAGACCCTCATAAGCCTCTATTTAACACCATCAGTCCCATAAGGGTATAGTATGACCGTTATGGGCTGGTTACAACCCAACATTAACCACATCCTCAAGGACCATCATGACACTAAGTATAAACACTACACTGCACTATAGCCCCCCAATATAACATTAAATATCAACTAAACACCCTCTACACTAACCTAACACCTACACTACCTGCCTACCTACCCCCTAATAACCCCCCACCACTCTAATTACAGAAAACAAAAAATCTAAAGTCATCAAAAATAGAAAATCTACATTACATAAAATAAAAAAAACTAAATCACAAAAAATAAAAAATGTACATTACAGAAAATAAAAAAACCAAAGTCACAACAATAAAAAAGGAACAGTACAGAAAATAAAAAAATAAATTACAACCCCCCGCCCCACAGTACAGAAAAAAAAAATTACACACCTGAAAAGGAAATACATATAATACATACAATGCAATACATACAATACAATACAAATTAAATTAAATACAATACAATACACCCCTATCTAATATACAATATATCCTGTCTATCTAATATACATCCCCCTATCTATCTAATATACAATAAATACTATCTATGTAATATACATCCCGTTATCTATCTAATATACAATAAATACTATCTATGTACTATACATCCCCCAATCTATCTAATATACAATACATGCTATCTCTATATAGCAAACCTAATTCGAAGCCAAAATAAAATAATTAAGACCACTTACCTTTGAGATTTTTCTTCAGATCAGCAACCTAGGGGAAAAAAGATAAAAAAAATTACTACAACACGTTTACATAAAATAAATTAACATAGTACACTTTCTAAATATTCTACTCACCTTTCCAGCCTGTCCCGTCCTTCTTCTTTTCTTCTTCTACGGTGCGGCCCCTGTTAAAAAAAAAACATTACATTAGTACACATACATAAACATAAAACAAAGTAAAATAAACATAATCTGCATTGTACTTACCTCCCCACGATGTCTCCGGCCTCCTCGTCTTCTGCCCCGGTTGGGCCCTGGAACAATCCACGCTCTAAAAAAAATGGTAAAAAAAAACAGATATCCGCACTCGCGGATGTCCCCGACGCTAATGAGCCTCCCACGGAGTGTTCCAGAATAAAATTGGCAATGGCGGCTGCTGATTGGCTGAAAACACTGTCTATCAAATTCAGCCAATCACAAGATGCCAATTGTGAGCCAATGAGAAAGGGATACACCCCAAAACTTCACTTGCCAATCTTTATTTTAACCAATCAGAAGGCTTTATTGCCATCAGCAAATCACAATGGGATACACCCCAACAGGGTGATTGGCTGAAGACATCTGCGCCTTCCCATTGGCTGTGATACTGATTGACATTGACAACAGCCAATGAGAAGGCGCAACTGCCTTCAGCCAATCAGTACGGGGGGGTGTATCCCATTGTGATTGGCTTTTTGCAGTGCAACCAATCAGAATGCACAGATGCCTCCAGCCAATCACCCAGAGGGGGTGTATTCCATTGTGATTGGCTGAAGGCATCTGCGCCTTGTGATTGGTTTAAATAAAGATTGACAGGTGCATTATCCTAACAGAGTGGCATTTTAGGGTGTATCCCTTTCTGATTGGCTCACACATTAGCGCCTCCTGATTGGGTGAATTGGATAGACAGTTTTTTCAACCAATCAGAAGGCGCCATCGCCTATTTTCTTCCGGAAAAGGCTCCGGGAGGCTCATTAGCGTCAGGGATGTCTGCGAGTGTGGATGTCCGTTATATATTTTTTAAATTATTTTAGAGCGTGGTTCAAGGGCGGGGCAGAAGAGGAGGAGGCCAGGGACATCTTGGGGAGGTAAGTACAATGTAGATTAAGTTTATTGACTTTCAGGTAGGTAGTGTAGGTAGGTAGTGTAGGTAGGTAGTGTCGGTGTTAATAGATTAGTGTAGAGGGTGTTTAGTTGATATTTAATGTTTTATTGGGGGGTATATTGCAGTGTAGTGTTTATACTTAGTGTCATGATGGTCATTGAGGACCGTCATGGCACTTATGTGGTTAATGTTGGGTTGTAACAGGCCCATAATGGTCTTAATATACCCTTATGGGACTGATGTGGTTAAATAGAGGCTTATGAGGGTCTGACCCCCATGAGTGACAGGGTTAATTAGGGGTTTATGGGAGTCTGTATTGACCCTCATAAGTGACGGGGTTAATTAAGGGTTTATGGGGGTCTGTATTGACCCCCATTAGTGACAGGGTTAATTTGAGGTTTATGGGAGTCTGTATTGACCCCCATGAGTGAGGGTGTTAATTAAGGGCTTATGTGGGTCTATATTGACCCTCATTAGTTACTGGTTAATGAAGGGCTTATGGGGGTCTGTATTGACCCCCGTGAGTGACACGGTTAATGAAGGGCTTATGGGGGTCTGTATTGACCACAATGAGTGACAGAGTTAATTAAGTGCTTATGAGGGTCTATATTGACCCCCATGAGTGAGGGGGTTAATTAAGTGCTTATGGGGGTCTGTATTGACCCCATGAGTGACAGGGTTAATAAAGGGCTTATTTTGGTCTATATTGACCCCCATGCGTGACAGGGTTAATTAGGGGTTTATGGGGGTCTGTATTTACCCCATGAGTGACAGGGTTAATGAAGGGCTTATGGGGGTCTATATTGACCCCTATGAGTGAGGGGGTTAATTAAGTGCTTTTGGAGGTCTGTATTGACCCCCATGAGTGACAGGGTTAATGAAGGGCTTATGGGGGTCTGTATTGACCCCCATGAGTGACAGGGTTAATGAAGGGCTTATAGGGATCTATATTAACCCCCATGAGTGACAGGGTTAATTATTGGTTGATGGGGCTCTGTATAGAGCCCCATATTATTATTATTATTATTATCTTTATTTATATCGCGCCAACATATTCCGTAGCGCTGTACAGGGGTTGAGTACATAGCAGAAAACAAATTAAACACCTTGTAAAGAATGGAGGGCCCTGTTTTCGAGCATAAAATCAAATGTACATAGAGCTTGTTTCCAAGGCCTGACACAAGATTGAAAACTCGCAAACTTACAATCTAAGGGTTTAGGTGTGATACAAGAGGGTGACAAATACAATTGAAAGCAATTGGTTCAGTAAAGTGGAGGGGTCTGTGTGTTGTACTGTAGATTGTGGGTGTGAGTGTTATTAAGCTGTGGAATGTTCAGTTGTACATGTTAAGGCTGAAGATGATAAGATTTTTTAAACAGGTGTGTTTTTAATAATTTCTTAAAGGTTTTGAGGCAGGAAGATAATCTAATGGAGCGGGGCAAGGAGTTCCAAATGGATGGGGAAGCACGAGAAAAGTCTTGAAGACGGGAGTGAGAGGAGGTGATGAGAGAGGAGGAAAGAAGAAGGTCGTTAGCAGAACGAAGGGGCCGGTTGGGAGAGTATTTTGAAACAAGAGCAGAGATATAAGGGGGTGCACTGTTGTTGAGGGCTTTATGTGTTAGGGTCATGATTTTAAATTTGATTCGGGAAGCTATGGGAAGCCAGTGGAGTGATTGACAGAGAGGGGCTGCCGACACTGATCGTTTGGTATTGAAGATGAGTCTAGCGGAGGCGTTCATTATGGATTGGAGGGGAGACAGACGAGAGATGGGGAGGCCAGCAAGGAGGGAATTGCAGTAGTCGAGTCGAGAGATGATGAGAGAGTGAATTAGAATTTTAGCTGTGTCTTCTGTAAGATAATGACGAATTTTGGAGATGTTTTTTAGGTGAAACTGACATGATTTTGTTATTGCTTGGATGTGAGGAATAAAAGAGAGGGCGGGATCCAGTAGAACCCCAAGACAACGGGCCTGGGAGGTAGGGGCGATGATGGTGTTGTCAACAGTGAGAGATATTTGAGGTGTGGAAGCTGTAGTAGAGGGTGGAAAGATTAGAAGTTCAGTTTTAGACATGTTGAGTTTGAGTTGACGGGTGGACATCCAGGAGGATATGCTAGAGAGGCAGTTGGAAACTTGAGCTAAAAAAGAGGGGGATAGATCGGGTGCAGAGAGGTAGATTTGAGTATCATCTGCATAGAGATGATACTGAAATCCAAAGGATTTTATAAGGGTGCCAAGGGAGGAGGTGTAGATGGAGAAGAGGAGGGGGCCTAGGACAGAACCTTGGGGAACGCCAACAGACAGAGGGAGAGGTGAAGAAGAGGTGCCAGAGAAGGAGACACTAAATGTACGATCTTTAAGATAGGATGTGAACCATGAAAGAGCTGTGTCCTGGATGCCAAAAGAGCGGAGCGTTTGGATTAGAAGAGGGTGGTCAACTGTATCGAAGGCAGCAGAGAGATCCAGGAGAATTAGAATAGAGTAGTGACCCTTTGATTTGGCGGTTAGCAAGTCATTAGTGACTTTTGTAAGGGCTGTTTCTGTAGAGTGTTGGGACCGGAAGCCAGATTGGAAGGGGTCAAGTAGGGAATTGGAGGAAATAAATTGAGTGAGGCGATTGTAAACAAGCCGCTCAAGGAGTTTAGACGCAAGGGGAAGTAGTGAGATAGGGCGATAGTTGGAGGCAGAAGCTGGGTCAGAAGAGGGCTTCTTGAGAATGGGTGTAACTGTGGCATGTTTTAAGGAGGATGGAAACTTGCCAGTGTTTAGGGAGAGGTTGAATAGATGTGTGAGAGCTGGGATAAGTGTGGTGGATAGGGGAGGGATTAGCTGTGATGGAATAGGATCATGAGGACATGTGGTAAGGTGAGAGGTTGATAGTAAAGTAGATACTTCATCCTCGGTTACAGGGTCAAAGGAGTCCATAGTGGAGGTGGGATTGGGGAAGGGTAAGGGCTGGGTGTTGTCGGTTTGGGGAGAGGGTGGTGGGGTAGGGCCAAGCTGGGAGGAGAGCTCATTTCGGATGGTATCGATTTTATTTTTAAAATGGCTGGCAAAGTCATCAGCAGTGAGAGAGGAAGGGGCAGGAGGTGGGGGTGGGCGGAGGAGGGTGTTGAATGTAGCAAATAAACGTTTAGGGTTGGAGGACAGGTTTGATATTAGTGATGAGAAGTAGTGTTGTTTGGCAAGATTGAGGGCAGAGAAGTAGGAGCGCAAGGTAAACTTGTAGTGGAGAAAGTCTGCTGAAGTGCGAGATTTCCTCCATAATCGTTCTGCAGTGCGTGAGCATCTCTGTAGATAGCGTGTTTGTGTGGTGTGCCATGGTTGTGGGTGAGAGCGAGGGCGTTTGCTTGTGATTATGGGGGCAAGAGAGTCAAGGGTGGAGGTTAGAGTAGTGTTGTATTGTGAAGTGGCGACGTCAGGGCAGGCAAGGGTGGTGAGGGGGCTGAGAAGGGGTGTTAATACATTTGAAAATTGTTGTGGGTTGAGTGCTTGCAGGTTTCTGCGTGTTCTGATGGCAAGATTTGAAGAAGGGCGGTGAGCGGAGGATGAGGTGAGGTTGCAAGTTAGCAGGTGGTGGTCAGATAGGGGAAGTGAGGAGATGTCAAGGTTGGAGATAGTGCAGAGATTAGTAAAAATAAGGTCAATAGAGTGTCCACCACTATGAGTTGCGGAATCTGTCCATTGTGAGAGGCCAAGGGAAGAGGTGAGTGCAAGTAATTTTGCAGTTGTTGGGGAGGTGGGTGTGTCAGTGGCAATGTTGAAATCGCCAAGAATGAGTGAAGGTATATTGGAGGAGAGAAAGTGAGGGAGCCAGGCGGCAAAGTTGTCCAGAAATTGAGAGGGTGATCCAGGCGGGCGATAGATCACAGCTACTCGCAGAGGGATGGGAGAGAAGATGCGGATAGTGTGGACTTCAAAAGATGAGAATTGAAGGGAGGGAACAGGGGGTATGCAGCGAAAAGTGCAGCGAGAGGATAGCAGTATGCCCACACCTCCACCTTGTTTGTTCTCAGGTCTAGGAGTGTGGCTGAAGTGTAGACCACCATAAGAGAGTGCGGCAGGGGAGGCAGAGTCAGATGGAGTGAGCCAGGTTTCCGTGATAGCCAGTAAATTGAGGGAGTTGGAAATGAAGAGATCATGAATGAAGGTAAGTTTATTGCAAACAGACCTTGCATTCCAGAGGGCACAGGAGAAGGGCAAAGTAGATGGTTTGTGACAAGTGATGGGTATTAGATTATGGGTGTTTTGGGCATTTGCTGCCCTGGGGACTCTGCGTGGCTGACAGCAGGTGGGAATGAGTGATGGGCCTGGGTTAGGGGATATATCCCCACAAGCCATCAGAAGAAGGAGAGAGAGTAAAAGGAGATGGGAATAGGACTTACAGGAGCATTTCCGCTTTTCACCTTTAGGGGGGGGATGAGATAGTGACTGGAGGAAGGAGAAGAGCTCATGGGAGCAGAGAAGAGGAGATGAAAGCAGGGAAGGTGAGATAGTTATATTATTGGAGACATGATGTGTAGAGACAGTATAAGAGAGTCTGAGAAAGAGGCAGGAGGTTATAATAAGGAAGGTGGTGTGAGGAAACATAGTGGCACTGTGTAAGCAAGTATTCTTGTAGGGAGTGGTTAGAGGTGATAATCAGATGTCACTGATTAACCATGTGCAGGTAATTAGTATGCCTCAATATATTAAGTGTAAACAAGGGTGGGAGGGAGGGGACTGCTTTCAGGTGGACTTCTGATGGGAGATGTTTCTTTGCAGTATGCTTTTAAAAGTGTCTATAAGACAGAACAAGGAGATATTTCAGGGGGAGGGTACATTGGAGCAGTAAAATGGATCAGTGAACACAGAGCATTTCTGGTTTACAGATAAGAAATAGTGTATTATGACAATAGTAGAACAATCTGACAGTAAAAAGTCTATCTCAGCAATTATCATAACACAGATATTAATTATAATAAATAGTCCTTTGTAAACGTTGATATGGATCTGGTGAGCATCTGTTCTTCTGAAATTACCTTAGACTGCTTTCAGGTGGACTTCTGATGGGAGATGTTTCTTTGCAGTATGCTTTTAAAAGTGTCTTAGACTGCTTTCAGGTGGACTTCTGATGGGAGATGTTTCTTTGCAGTATGCTTTTAAAAGTGTCTTAGACTGCTTTCAGGTGGACTTCTGATGGGAGATGTTTCTTTGCAGTATGCTTTTAAAAGTGTCTTAGACTGCTTTCAGGTGGACTTCTGATGGGAGATGTTTCTTTGCAGTATGCTTTTAAAAGTGTCTTAGACTGCTTTCAGGTGGACTTCTGATGGGAGATGTTTCTTTGCAGTATGCTTTTAAAAGTGTCTTAGACTGCTTTCAGGTGGACTTCTGATGGGAGATGTTTCTTTGCAGTATGCTTTTAAAAGTGTCTTAGACTGCTTTCAGGTGGACTTCTGATGGGAGATGTTTCTTTGCAGTATGCTTTTAAACGTGTCTTAGACTGCTTTCAGGTGGACTTCTGATGGGAGATGTTTCTTTGCAGTATGCTTTTAAAAGTGTCTTAGACTGCTTTCAGGTGGACTTCTGATGGGAGATGTTTCTTTGCAGTATGCTTTTAAAAGTGTCTTAGACTGCTTTCAGGTGGACTTCTGATGGGAGATGTTTCTTTGCAGTATGCTTTTAAAAGTGTCTTAGACTGCTTTCAGGTGGACTTCTGATGGGAGATGTTTCTTTGCAGTATATATATGTGATAGTGTATTTCTTTTTTTTTATAACGGGTCCTTTAAGGACCTTTACGGTTTTTTTCAGGAACCGTAACGCGAACATTTTGAATTTTTATTGCAGTGGGGGGCCCCGATCGCGGGCGATCGGTACCCCCACTGCGATGTTTAATGTGGGGTTAATGCGGGTACCCGAGCTTATCTTGGATCCCGTGGGATTAATGGGGGTTTCTGAGCTTATCTTGGATCCCTTCTTGTGTAAGTTGTACGTGGCAAGGCGGTCCTGGGTCTTTAAGCCTCGTTTTCTTTTTTTTCGGCGGCCTTTTTGTCTCTTGCTTAGGGGATTTTCTTGTGTCTGAACTCGGGAATTTGGACTTAAATGGAAATGTAACTTCCCTTTCAGAGGTCCTGGGTGCCCCCCCCCCCCTTGCTGTGGGTAAGCTTTTTATGTATTTTTTGTGGGTATTTATTGTGTTTTGACTGTTTTTAGGTGCGTGCGGTTTGCAAGGTCGTAATGGTGCCACTTGTGTGGGTGTTTGTAACCGCGTGTGAGGCACCTTTGAGCATCCACCTCCGCAAATGGGGTTCCTCGCTTCGCGAGGGTCCGCATTTGCGGACAAAACTGCGTTCCTCGCTTCCCTGCGTTCTTGCAAGCTCGCTTTGTGGGTGACGACAATTCGTAGTTTGACTACTCATATATGTGATATATGTCTATACTGCATCCACTTCATACTCAATATAATTATTTTGAACTACAAAGACAGTACTTTGTTCATCTTTGTGGAATAGTAATTTGTAGTAAGTTTCCAATTTGTTTGTATAATATTGAGAGGTACATGGATATCTGATCCATGGTAGCCCTGAGAGCCAACCTGCTGCTATGCTCATTTATTGACTTGGAGACATTTGTTAACGTACTATTTTCAGAGTGAATTGTGATAAAGCATGTGCCAAGTAGAGAATGATACAATGGATGGGAAAAGAGACCAATTTAAAGGGGGGATAAATAAATTCTAATACATTTAAAAAACATGAAATCCGTTGGTTTTAGACCTTGTCCTACATTATTGGCCTATTGTAGCAACTATAATTACTCCTATACAAGTATCTGTTTTGTAGTATTAATGTTCATTTAGCAGGTAACTAGTAGTTTCTCCTTCAAGGGATTTTAGTATCTCTTTTATACTAAAAGTTCTACTAATTTCAGTGAAATTATTCCAAATATGGTGTATGCTGTATTCTATCTGTGGCTTGGTTATTATTCTAAGAGCTGGAATTGATAAATGTATATTTGTATCTCATATTAACAAAACTTTTGCTCTATATTTAACAACTGGGTGTGTTATCCTGTAGATTATATAACTTTAGTCACCCTGTTCAGGGATTAATTTTTACTTTATGTTTGTTACATGCGTTTTTAACCTGTTTAGTGTCAACCAGGTTAATTTAAGTTAGAGAAGAATAAAGGAAAAAGACACTCAGCCTGAAGATAGACTTGCAAAGTCATAGGGATTTTAGTAAAACAGAGGAATAAATAGACATTTGCTTTTCAATCATAAAATGGAGATTCCTTAACTTCCAAATGATAAGAACATATGACTGTTTTTTTTTTTTATGCACTCCTATATTTTAAACAATCCCTACAGCTGATAGAAGATATTTTACTATCAATTTGTTAAATCTTATATAAATCTTAATTATATTATCATATGAGCCTTATATCTACTGATAGGCTTCAAAACTGCTTGAGAGACTCATTTACAATCTCCTTACCCAATTTATTTCCTCCAACTTCCTACTTAACTCCAACACTCCACAGAGACAGCTCTCACAAAAGTCACTAATGACTTACTAATCGCCAAGTCAAAGGGTCAATTATCTATGCTAATTCTCCTGGAAGTTTCTGCTGCTGACCCAGTTAACCACCCTCTTATTATTTAAATGTTCTGCTCTCTTGGCATCCATGACACAGCTCTACAATGGTTCACATAATACCTATAGCATGGAACATTTAATGTCTCCTTCTCTGGTACTTCTTCTTCACCTCTTCTTCACCTCACTCTCTGTTGGTGTATCCTAAGGTTCCATCCTAGACCACTCTTCTTCTCCATCCATACATTATTCCTTGGTACCCTTACCACATATTTTGGATTTCAGTAACACCTATACGCAGATAACACTAAAATCTACCTCTCAGCAACAGATCTATCCCCCCCTCTTCTAGCACAAAAAGCCAACAGCCTATCAAGTATATCCTTCTGGATGTCCATCCATCAACTCGATCAACTCTAATTCAACATGTCAAAAACTGAGCTCAAAATCTTCCAACCCTCTACCACAGCTCCCACTGATCAAATATCTCCCACTGTTGACAATACTATCATCATTTACACCTCACTGGCCCATTGTCTTGGGTTTCTACTGGACGCTGGCTTCTCTTTCATTCCTCACACATAATCAATCACAATTTCTCGTTGCTTTCACCTAAAGACATTTCCAAAATTCACTACTATCTTAAACAAGACACAGGTAAAATTCGAATCCATTCTCTCATCATATCTCACTTTGACTACTTAAACTCTCTGCAGCACCTCTCTGTCAGTCACTCCACTGGCTTCCCATAGCCTCCAGAATAACATTTTAAATCATGCCCTTAATGCATAAAGCCCTTAACAACAGTGCACTACCCTATATCTCTGTTCTTATCTCAAAATACCCCCAAAATCGTTATTTTCATTCTTATAATGACCTTCTTCTGTCCTCCTCTCTTATCACCTCCTCTCTCTCCTCCCTTCAGGACTTTTCTTGTTCTCCGCCTATTATTTGGAATCCCTTGCTTCACTCCTCTAGACTATGCTCCTGCCTCAAAACATTCAAAAACTCACTAAAAATGTATCTGTTTAAATAAGGTTATCACCTTCGGCCTTAATATGCACAATGCATCTATCACCCTCTTGGACCACACCCATATCATTTTCATAAGTTTGTGAAATTTCAACCTTGTAAGGTTAGGGGAAGCACTATGTACATTTGATTTTAAGTTTAAAGACAGAGCCCTCCATTCGTTTGCAGTGTAATTTGTTTTCGCCTTTTTGTTAACTCCTGTATAGTGCTACAGAATGTGTTGGCATGTTACAAATAAAGGATAATAATAATAATAATAATAATAATAATAATAATAAGCAATATCAAGATGTAGGGAACTTATACAGTGCCTTTATGTTTTTTTTCTGCAGATCCAAAGAGGTATCCTTGGTGTATTACTGTTTGGTTGTAGATCTTAGCCTAATATGAAAGTTAATCTGATGTGAATCTCTCCACGAAAATGTTATTCATTAGTTATAAGTAAAGAGGATGATTTATATTTATAGAGCTTGCAGAGAGTGTTAACAATTTAAGCTTTTTGGACTGATGTTCAAATGCTGGTGTATGACTGCTATCAATTGATACCAGGAATATGATAGACCTCTATAAGCATATATGGCTAAGATGATAAACGCCATGCACTCCTTTCCTTCCTACTACAATTACCCAGTATAATAATTCTATAATTGATGCTCTTTATTTCCTGGATTTATTATTTATGTATTTTTTGCCAATTATTATTATACATACACTAGCGACTTGCCCTTCAAAAAATTACAGCAATAAGATTGTAAGGGAGTTAAATGTTTTTGTTGTTCCAAGATGCTTTGCCGCTCATTGCAAGCCTTGTTGGTTGTTTGTCCACTATGAGCATTGTTTTTGTGCAGTGTGTAGTGTAAATAGTGGGCGTGCACGAACCAAATCCGTTAGGGTAGCTTTGTACTTCCGCATTGTGTAAGTTAGTGTTGTAAAATGGCGCCTAATGTGTGGTACGCATCTGTGGCTGATTTGGAGTCCTTGTACTTGGATCGCGTCCGTTTTTTTCGGAAAATCCGTAGGTGTTTGGTGGCTTCTCGAGGGCCGCAGGCTCGCTACGTGAGCCCGTAGCGTTAACAACAACCTGCATGCTCACAACTATATATGTGATAGATAGATAGATAGATAGATAGATAGATAGACAGTTAATATATATATATATATATATATATATATATATGTACTAGGAAATTTCCCGTCAAAAATGACGGGAGTAAAATTGGAATGCGAGGCTATGGGCCCTCTGAGCACCATTGGCGCTCATCGCGAGCCCCGCGCTGAGCGCCTTTGGCCGCAACTTTTCTACTTTTGAATGATCACCTTCGGCGCTCCTTGCGAGCACAATGATGAGCACCTTTGCGTGGCGCTCATTGCAAGCCTCTCACCCTGTGTACTTTTTAGGCGTTGTGCTTGAGTGTTACTTTTCTTGCTTGTGTTACTGCCCTGGGTTAAGTGTTACTGGCTTGCATTAAGTGTTAATGCTTAGGCCTCGTTTTTATGTCCTACAGGATAATTTTACGTCCTTTGGGCTAGTTTTACGTCCTTCGGCCTCATTTTCGTCGTGTTGCGTTTTTGAAAAAATGGCACATATGGATCAAATTAACTTGCAACCTCACTCACAGGCTCCCTGACTCTCCCTGTGTGCTGTATGTGAGCGTGTAAGTTAGTTTGAGGCATATTTGTTTTTATTTTCAGGTGTTTCGAGTTCTGTGGTTTGGCTGTTAAAGTTGTTTTTTTGCAAGGCGCACAGTGCATGTACCGCTTTCAGTCCGGACATGACGGAGCAGGACCCTGCTAGAACACAAGAGATGCAAGGGCATGGTCTGGAGGGGCTCAGGAAGAAGATGCCAATGTTAAACACAGGGGAATATAAAAAAAGGAATGCAATAGGAGAAATGAGGTAATGGTAAAAAAAATAGATAAAGACGGGAAGCAACTGAAGCAGGCGGGTGAAGAAAGGAACAAAGAGAGAGGCAGTCAAAAGAGAAGGAGAGTGAAGGAGTATTGCCAGTGGAACCGGATTGACAAGCAAAGAAGGAAGTAGACGGGCAGGAGACGTGGGGCTCAGGAAAGAAGAGAAGAGACAGGAAGCAAGGAAAGTGAGAGTCGAGAAAAAAAGGGGGATAGACTGCAAGGAAGGAGAGGAGCACTGGGGCATGGGAGAGGAAGGCAATGGAGGAAGGTAGAGGAACCTGGATGCAAGGGGAATAAAACAAAATATGGCTGGGAGGAGGGAAGGGGAACTCCCAGTAAGATGACAGGAGGAGGCAAAAAGGAGCAAACCAGGACACAGGACAAACTCACCACAGGAAAAAAATAGGCAAAGGGGGAACGCGCACTAAGAGCTAGGTACAAGCAGCCAGTCATGTTTGAATGGGTATGAGGTTTAAATAGGTATGAGGGAGGTTCTGGCTCTTCCCCCAACTTCACTCTATAATTAACATGACATATATATAAAGAAAAATATTCCTAAAATTATTAAAAATCTGTAAGGGAAGAATATACCTTACCTATTCTTTTAATACCCTACATCATTCGGGGGAATCCTGGGGTACACCATGGCTCCTTTGCGGTAATGGATATGTTAATGGAAACCCCTGATGATACTCAGCTCACAGGGTAGCGTATCACAGGCAGAGGGATCATCATCTAACCACTAACCCATTTTTATGTTCCTTTCAAAAACGTTTATATCCATTTACTCTTCTGTCTCAAAACTATTTTTCTCAAAGCAGTTTCAATAACATCTGCTATAAATACATAAGGCAATTCCCAATAAAACCAGCCTTGCTGCCGGGTAACTCCTCACTAATTCAATGATTTCATTTTATAATGGATTGTTTCAATAGTCTGATCTTACCCCACAAATGTATTGTTATTAAAGGACAACAATACACTTATAAAAATACCTATTTTTCTTAAATTATATGCAGGGGTACTTGTGAAAAAAACATTTGTCACAATTTACAGAGTCCAATTAGAACCCGGTGAGAAGTTTTCCGTTAAGAGCTTTTTAAATGAAGATAAATGGTGCTGCAGGGAAGAGTAAGACAGCAAAAATCTGAATCACATAAGAACTATAGCCTATGTGATTTGGAAATGGATTTTAATGCTTAAAAACTGTCCGTTTCCAAGGAAACAAAATCAAAAAAACACAGAATCAAAGAAATAAACAACATTAAATAAAGTAAAATCTTAAATCGTTACAGCGACAGATTTCCATTTTGTTAAATGCCTTAACATGAACATTTTAAGGCTTTACGATTATGTTTTGCTAATCAGAACTGTCTTAACATTAGTTTAGATTCTAAGCACATTTCATTGTTGTTGATTTCTTTGGACTAGCATTTTGGCTTTATTTTTCTATGCGGTTTTGCAAAGCTGAAATACTAGAGTATATGCAAAATTAAGCAAATGACTGTCAAAGAGCAACATTAGCAGCTTTGAAAGAAGCGTTTGCTTTTATATTTTTTTATTTTATTTTGTGCAACTGTTGAAAACACACTGTACATTGTAATTTTATCATCCATTCATCTGAATTATCAAAATAAGTTTAAACAATGCTTGTAATGTAGAGCTCCAACATCTTTCATTTGCTGCACCTTTTAGGCTACACTAACTATTAATAACATTGATGCAAAATTGATGCTAAACACAATGGGCCTCATTCTATTATCGGCCGTAAATCGGCCGTAAGGCTGCGATTCCTTGCGGGGGTTCAGTTAACTCGCGATTCTATTATACGGCCCCGCAATGATCTCCTTTTACGGCCGGCCGCATATCTTGGAACCGGCCGTAATCTCAGAAATATAAAAACTCAAAAATAAATTCAAGCCTGCACTGTACAGCTCTGTAAATGCTAGGGATCATATTGGGGGACATGAGGATTAAAAGGAACCCACTCTCAAGCTTGCACATCTGCCCAAACCCGAGTTCAAATTAACTGTTTATTTTCCGGCTGCGGCGTGGGTGTGTCTGAGGTGCTCCAAGCACTCTGGACTTTTTACATGGATATTTTACGGATATTAAAAATAAAATATTTTACGGATTTGAGTACAGGATAATTATGTGCTATTTTTTTTTATTTTTTTATTTTATGTGCTTAATTGGTGCTAGCGAGACCTCTTTCCTGCAAGTAAGCTGCGGCTCGCTTTTAGCCTTGCAGAGAGGTTTCCCGGAGGAATTGAATTGCAAAACTCTTGCGGCCGTTTTAGATCAAAGGATTTCCTCCGGCGCGAGCGGCCGCAAGAGATAGCAAGGCACCGGCCGCAAGCCTGCCGGAGCCTCCGGCCGTAAGGGAATAGAATAGCAGAATAGCTTGCGGCCGGTCCTTGCGGCCCCGCAACGGCTGCGGACGCTAATAGAATGATGCCCAATGTCCTTAATCATCGGTTCAAGTTCGCTCCATTGAAATTTAAAATACTGCTACTGACCAACACAACTAGTTTACATTTGATGAATTAAGTATATTCAGTGGAGCATTTTGTGTCATACATCAAAGTTTATTTTGTTCTGAGGTACTTAATCTTTTTTTTATCTCTAATTATATTGATTGACAGTGAACCATACAGTGATTATGTTGTCATGAATGTACAATATTATGCATCATCCAATAGATATTTCTGAGTTTATACAGGACTCTTTCAAAAATGTATTTTGTTTAAATAAATGTTCTATTTTATTAATAGGGACATAAACATGATAAAACATCACAGCCTTTTTGAAAATAAATGTAGTATGTGTCATCATATGACCTTGTTTATACAGTTCCCTTACATTCAATTCAAACTAGTGCTTCTAAGAAAAATGCATCATGTTTTGATTAGAAAGGCCACAATATTTGATTAATTTTGTTCTGCACATCAAATCCTGAACATGAGGGGTCAACAGCCAAGGGTCAACTACCAGATCATAAATATTGTGTCTACATCAGTTGCCTTTTAAATTATTTTACAAACTATTTGCAGTGCATACGAGAGATACCTTAAGGCTTGCCAAGCTTATCATCTTTTGAATCATATGTAATATCATCTGACAATTATTTCACTTAACTTGCCAGCAACTTACTCCACACATTATTATAAACCACCACAATCTCAAAATTGGATGGACATGTAGAAAATAAAAACATTGAAGCGGACTCAAAAATGCAATAAATTATTTCAACAGAGTTCTCATAATCTATTTCCTATTACTTAATTAACAGGACTAGCTAAATATGCACACATTTAGAGTAGATAAAAAGGGAATTTAAATGGACACTTTTGTCACTTTTAGGCATTTATCTAGGTTACTTAATTAATTATCATTTCCCTCCTAAATGTAGCAATGATATAAAGTGTACACCACACTTAATTCGTAGAAGACACCAGAGTAACAGATACTTACCTTCTGGAGACTCCACCTTTACAGCTCTTCTCTAGCATAAAAGTTGACAACTTGCACAGCAGTGACCTAAAGCCACAACCAGAGGGAGGTGCTTTATATGACCTTTGCTAAGAAACAGACAGGGACATGTTGCTTCATATTACCTTGAGGAGGATAAACTTGGTTAATTAACCTAGTAAAAACATTTAGATAAAACTAAAAAGAATTGCCTAAAGAGCCCCTTTAAATTGTGGCAAATATATAATACAGCAAATGTTAATAGTGATTTAATAGTGACATTTATAAATAGTGAAGTTTAAAAGTACAAAGATAGCCTAACATTTTTTTTTATTTAAATCACGTGCATGTTTTGAAAAGCTATTTATGCGAGCGTGCGTAGCAAACTTATAATACAGTGAATGTTAATAGTGATTTAATTACTTACCATTCAAACTAAATGTATACCATAATATGTTTTTAATATATTTTTTTTATAAATATTAACACTGTGATTAAAATAATTGTGAATACATTCATTTTAATTATACATATTCCCAAGATTTCTTCAAATGCAATGGGAACTTCTGAACAAAAATTATATAAAGGGTTGTTGTTGTTGTTTAGTTGTTCAGTTGTGTCTTACTCTCCGAGACTCTATGGACCAAAGCACGCCAGGTGCATCTCTCAGTCACTGCCCTTATGAGCTCCATCAAGTTCATTGCTTCAGTGACCTCATCTAACCATCTCCGCACTCAGATTTCTTTATGGTCCAGCTCTCACAGCCGTATGTTACTACTGGGAATACCATAGTTTGAACTATGCAGACCTTTGTGGATAGTTTAATGTCTTTACTTTTTACTAGCTTGTCCAAGCTTGCCATAGCTTTCCTCCCCAGAAGCAAATGTCTTTTAATTGCATGACTAAAGTCACCATCTGCAGAGATCTTGGATCAAAGAAAAATAAAATCTGTCACTTCCTCTACTTCTTCCCCATCTATTGGCCAGGAAGTGAGATTGACGTTTGCCATGATCTTCGTCTTTTTTATGTTGAGCAGCAGGCCATCTTTTGCACTCTCTCCTTTAGTTCCCTTCTCACTTTCAGCCATCAAAGTAGTATCATTGTTGATATTCCTTCCAGCAATATTGATTCCGGCTTTGGATTGGTCCAGTCCAGCCTTACGCATGATGTACTCTGCATATAATTTGAATAAATAAGGTGACAATATACAACCTTGTTGCACTCCTTTTCCGATCTTGAACCATTCTGTTGTCCCATGTTCGGTTCTGACCGTGGCTTCTTGGTCGACATACAGATTCTTTAGAAGGGGATGAGATGATCTGGTACTCCCATCTCTTTAAGGACATGCCACATTTTGTTGTGATACAAACAGTCAAAGGCTTTAGAATAGTCTATGAAGCAGAAATAAATGTTTTTTTTGGAACTCTCTTGCTTTCTCTATTATCAAGCGGACATTGGCAATTTGATCTCTTGTGCCTCTTCCTCTGCAGAACCCGGCTTGCACATCTGGTAGTTCCTGGTCCATATATTGTGTGAGTCGAGCTTGTAGAATCTTAAGCATTACCTTGCTGGCATGTGATATTTTAGTGCAATTGTTTGATTATTGGAGCAGTCTTTGGCACTGCCTTTTTTGTGGATTGGGATGTAGACTGACCTTTTCAAGTCTATTGGCCATTGTTGAGTTTTCCAAATGTGTTGGCATAAGGCAAGCAACACTTTCCCAGCGTCATCCTGTAGAATTTTGAATAGTTCAATTTGGATTCCATCACCTCCTGCAACCTTATTATTAGCAAGACATGCTAGGGCCCATCTCACTTTGCTCTCCAAGAAGCCTGGCTCCAGCTCATTGGACAAACTACTGAGGTAATTACTGCTGTTAAGATCCTTCCTGTATAGATCTTCAGTGTACTGCCACCTCTTCTTTCTCTGATCTTCTTCTGTTAAGTCCATACGATATTTGTCTTTTATCATGGCCACTTTGGCATGAAAGGTGCCTTGTAGTTTCCCTATTTTCTTGAAGAGATCTCTTGATTTACTCATTTGATTATCTTCTTCAATATATATATATATATATATATATATATATATATACATTCAAATGTTAACCCAGTTGTACTATTTATTTACTGTACTACTGTACGGTGGAGGCCTTCTATCACTCTTTTGCCCACCATATTATAAATGATTGTTGTGGTGAACTACCTACTCATAATTTCCACAACACATGCTGAGATCCCGCTCCATGCTGATGATAGCCAGTAAGCTTGAAACAGCTGTACATGGATTGGATACTCAGCCTGTGTTTATTCCAACCTTGGTTTTGCATTAAAGCTGTGTAATACAACATGCGTAAGCTTATAGGAAGCCATGTTTGATAATGGCTACGGATTGAAGCGTGAGGCATTTGTGGGCACATTTGCATGTCCCAGCACAACTTCCCAGAATGTAGTGTAATAACTGTTTTTCTCGGAACTCTGAGCTGGAAGCAGGTTTTTTAACTTGTTTAGACATTCAAATGTGAACACAGTTGTACTATTTATTTACTATATATAGTAAACCGTGAAACAGTACTGTATGTGGTTAAGTGACCTGGTTTGTGAAAAATCCATCCATTGCTATGTCTAAAACTGTGAAATACAGTAAGCATATGCTTAAAAGGAGCCATGTTTAAAATGGTTTGGATTGACAGAGGGATGGTGCATTATGTGGCCTCATTTGCATGTCCCGCCCAGTTTTCCCAGACTGCAGTGCATATACTGTATTTCTGAGAAATTTGAGCAGGAAATACGTTTTCATCAACTTATTTTTAGACATTCAAATAGAATCACCAATGTACTATTCCTTATTTGTACTACTGTACTTTTTACGGTGGAGGGCTTCTATCACCATAAGTGAAACAATTGCTATATATATATATATATATATATATATATATATATATATATATATATATAATGCAATTATTTTATTACCATAATTCTCAGAAGAAATGTTCTATGCATGTATTATCCTATGATACACTCCTGAATTTAGTGGGTTACAATATTTGTATTTCAATATTATGAGATTATAACTATTTGTTTCAAAAAGAGGTTTACATTTTTTACATTTATTTTGCTAAATAATTACATAGTTACAAAGGGCCTCATTCTATTAGCGGCCGCAGCAAGCTATTCTGCTATTCTATTCCCTTACGGCCGGAGGCTCCGGCAGGCTTGCGGCCGGTGCCTTGCTATCTCTTGCGGCCGCTCCCGCCAGAGGAAAGCCTTTGATCTAAAATGGCCGCAAGAGTTTTGCAATTCAATTGCTCCGGGAAACCTCTCTGCAAGGCTAAAAGCGAGCCGCTGCTTACTTGCAGGAAAAAGGTCCCGCTAGCACCAATTAAGCACATAAAATAGCTCAAATAAAGCCATCCTGCACTTTGAGAAGACTATAAAGGGATTTTAGGTGTTAGAAAAAATAGCACATAATTATCCTATACTCAAATCCGTAAAATATTTTATTTTTAATATCCGTAAAATATCCATGTAAAAAGTCCAGAGTGCTTGGAGCACCTCAGACCCGCCCACGCCGCAGCCGGAAAATAAACAGTTAATTTGAACTCGGGTTTGGGCTGATGTGCAAGCTTGAGAGTGGGTTTCTTTTAATCCTCATGTCCCCCAATATGATCCCTAGCATTTACAGAGCTGTACAGTGCAGGCTTGAATTTATTTTTGCGTTTTTAGATTTCTGAGATTACGGCCGGTTCCAAGATATGCGGCCGGCCGTAAAAGGAGATCCTTGCGGGGCCGTATAATAGAATCGCGAGTTAACTGAACCCCCGCAAGGAATCGCAGCCTTACGGCTGATTTACGGCCGGTAATAGAATGAGGCCCATAGTATTTAAGGTTGAAAAAAGACTTTCAGTCCATCAAGTTCAACCTTTTAAGATCTCCTCTGATCTGCAATATGCGGATTAACTATTAATTCATTAGTTGTTAATTCATTATTAATCAATTATTATTATTATTTTTTTTATTATTAATTAGTCCTGACAAAGGTAAATAGAAAAAAAAAAAACACAAGCGAGACTTAGCCAATTGTCTCAAAGGGAAATGTAAAACATTTGGGTCAATACTGTCTCTCTAATTATCCATGATAACCCTGAATTCCCTTTTTAATTAGAAATAAATCTAGTCCCCTTTTAAAGTTATCTATCGAATCTGCTGTCACCACCTCCTCTGGATGTGAATAATAGATAGTTAATTTGTGGAAGAGGTTGAAAAAAAAGATTTTTAGCCTATCAAGTTCAATCCTTTTATATCTCCTCTTATCCTTGCAATTTGTGCATTAATTGTTAATTGATCCAGAGGAAGACAAAAAAACTAATTGAAACATTGCCAATTTTCTCATAAGGGTAGAAATAAAATTGCTTCCTTCTCCCTGGTACTAGGGATTGGAGTATTCTCTGGATCAGTACTTCTCCTTCTCTAGTTATCCAAGATAACTTTGAATGTCCTTTTTATTAAAAAATATTTCCAACCCCCTTTTAAAGTTTTCAGATCTGCTGTCCTTTGGTAGAGAAATACACAATTTAATTGAGCTCATGTCAGTTGAAAACCTTTTGGTACAAAAAGTTTACTTGAACAAGCCTTATATTGACCCTGGATGTATTTATATAAGGTAATCATATTCCCTCTTGGACACCTTTCTAGAGAAAATAAGTTTAATTTGGTTGGTCTTTCTTCATATCTCAGTCCCTTCATACCCCTTGCTACATTTGTTACCATTCTCTGTACTTTTCCCAACTCTAAAATCTCCTTTTTTTAAGTGGTGCCTAAAATTGTACTCCATATTCCAAATGAGAGCATACTATGGTTTTATATAGTGGAGGAATTATAGACAGTAGAGTCACAATATTATGACCACCAGCTAATTTCCAGAGTAACCACTGTGTGCTGCATTGACGGCAGCAAGACAGCGTGGTAGTGAGTCAATAAGATGCTGGATGGTTGGCAAGGGTATCTGAAGCCATGTAGACTGCAGTGCATTCAACAGCTGCTGAAGAGTGAGTGGTGGAGGATCCATATGGCAAACATGGTCCTTGATGGGGTTCAGGTTCCGGGAATTTGGAGGACAGATAAGTACTTGAAAGTCTTTGTTGTGCTCCTCCGACCAGTCCTGGACAAATTCTGGTCGTATGACATGTTGCATTGTCCTGCTGGAGGATCCCATCTGCTCCAGGTAAGTCAGTCAACATGTATGGGTGTACTTGATAAGCAAGGATGGATAGATAATCAAATTGGTTGAGAGTGCCTTCCAGAGGTATAAGTGGACCCAGACAATGCCAAGAAAACATTCCCCAGACCCTAACGCTGCCGTCAACAGCTTGTGTTCTTCCAATAATGGTCGCTTAGGGTTTGTTATCTAAGGTTTTGCAGAAAACATGACTCATCAGAGAAAGCAACCGTTTGCCAATCAGATGTGGTCCAATTTTAGTACTGTCATACAAATTGAAGCCGTTTCTGATGATGAACTGCCCATATATTACCCATAACAGTGATGGTTGATATGTTTGCAAAATGCCTACATGTCACCTTATGTACCCACCAAACCAGCTCATGACACATTCCGTATTTAATTGGCTACGCGCTGCTGACATCAAAAGAAGGCTTATAATAATGTGACAATAACGTGAATCAACCCTGTATTTGCTTCTCTTGATTCCAAACTCTTCGTAATACATACTAATATTTTACTTGCCTTTGCATATACTGCTTGGCATTGAGCACTGTTACATAGATGATTGTTCACAAGAACTCCTAAATCCCTTTCTGATACCCCTAAAAACATTGCCTTGCAAAAGTATTCACCCCCCTTGACTTTTTACCTATTTTGTTACATTACAGCCTTAAGTACAATGTTTTATTAATCTGAATTCTATGTGATGGATCAGAACACAATAGTCTAAGTTGGTGAAGTGAAATGAGAAAAATATATACATAAAACTATTTATTAGAAATAGAAAACAGAAAATTGGCATGTGCGTATGTATTCACCCCCTTTGTTATGAGGCCCATAAACAGCTCTGGTGCAACCAATTACCTTCAGAAATCAAATTATTAGTGAAATTATGTCCACCTGTGTGCAATCTAAGTGTCACATGATCTGTCATTACATATACACACCTTTTTTGAAAGGCCCCAGAGGCTGCAACACCTAAGCAAGAGGCACCACTAACCAAACACTGCCATGAAGACCAAGGAACTCTCCAAACAAGTAAAGGACAATGTTGTTGAGAAGCACAAGGCAGGGTTAGGTTATAAAAAAATATCCAAATCTTTGATGATCCCCAGGAGCAACATCAAATTTATCATAACCAAATGGAAAGAACATGGCACAACAACAAACTTGCCAAGAGATGGCCGCCCACCAAAACTCAGGAGGGCATCAATCAGAGAGGCAGCACAGAGACCTAAGGTAACCCTGGAGGAGCTGCAGAGTTCCACAGCAGAGACTGGAGTATCTGTACATAGGACGACAATAAGCTGTACGCGCCATAGTGTTGGACTTTATAGCAGAGTGGCCAGAAGAAAGCCATTACTTTCAGGAAAAAACAAAATAGCACATTTTGAGTTTGTGAAAAAGCATGTGAGAGTCTCCCAAAATGTATGGAGGAAGATGCTCTAGCCTGATAAGACTAAAATTGAACTTTTTGGCCATCAAAGAAAATGCTATGTCTGGCGCAAACCCAACACATCACATCACCCAAAGAACACCATCCATGGTGGTGGCAGCATCATGCTGTGAGGATTTTTTTCAGCAGCAGGTCCTGGGAAACTGGTAAGAGTTGAGGGAAAGATGGATGGTGGTAAATACAAAGATATTCTTGAGCAAAACCTGTACCGCGTGATTTGAGGCTAGGATGGAGCTTCACCTTCCAGCAGGACAATGACCCCAAACACACTGATAAAGCAACACTTGAGTGGTTTAAGGGGAAACATGTAAATGTGTTGGAATGGTCAGACTTAAAGATTGCAAACCATCCAACTTTGAGGAGCTGGAACAGTTTTGCAAGGAGGAATGGGCAAAAATCCCAGTGGTAAGATGTGGCAAGCTCATAGAGACTTATTCAAAGTGATTTGGAGCTGTCATTGCTGCAAAAGGTGGCTCTACGAAGTATTGACTTTAGGGGAATGAATAGTTATGCGCATTTACTATTTCTGTTATTTTGTCCTATTGTTTGCTTCACAATAAAAAAATAAAAAAAAAGTCTTCAAAGTTGTGGGCATGTTCTGTAAATTAAATGATGCAAATTCTCAAATAATCCATGTTAATTCCAGGCAGTGAGGCATCAAAACACGAGAAATGCCAAAGGGGGTGAATACTTTTGCAAGGCACTGTATGTTCCATTAAGATTATACATTACATTGCTTTTTTCCTTCCCAAATGTATAGTATTACTTTTATTTGTGATATATGTCTTCTGCCATTTAGTTGCCCATTCTTCTAATTTATGTAAGTCCCTTTGGAGGGAAAGAACATCATATTATGAATTAACTACATAGAAGCACCATAGTGTCATCAGGAAAAATGGAGACAGTACTTTCAGATTGTATTAAAAGCCTTCATAAAATCCAAAAAGACTACATCTATTGAGGTGCCTTATTTCAAGTTCCTACTTACCTTCTCATAGAAACAAATTACATTTGTTTGACATGACCTATCCTTCATAAGTCTGCATTGACTACTACTTATTATCTTCTTCAAATTCCTTTTTACTATCCCTTAAAAACTTCCCCACTACAGAAGTGAGCCTTACATGTCTATAGTTCCCTGGATTTGCTCTGGTTCCCTTCTTAAATATATACTTTTCTCCAGTAATCTGGTACCGTCCCTTTTTGAGAAAGTTTTGGAAAATTAGATATAATAGTTTTGTGTTTACATAACCCAGTTCCCTCTGTACCCTTGGATGTATTCAATCAGTACCTGTGGCTTTATTAAAATGTATTTTACCAGTCTCTTTTGGATTTCTTCTTGTGCTAACCAATTATTTTGTGAAGGTAGTGTAGCCCCATTATGTTGCAATGTCCCAACCACTGGTCCCTCTCTTGTGTATAGAGAAGAAAATAACTTATTTACTGTACCTCATCTGCCTTTTCTTGGTCACTATTTGTCAGTCCCCTTTCTGGACCACTACCTTTTTGTGGTGAAGGGGCTTGTGTACTTCAGTGAGGCTGTGAGCTATACCATGTAGGGCTACCCAGGATGGACAGGTCATAGCAGAGAGGTCCGACAAATCACTGTCCACTAGAGAAGGAACTTGCGTCCACTCCAGTATCTTTGACAAAAAAAACTTATGGATAAGCACAACCAGAGAGTTGGACATTACTGAATGACTAAACAACAACAATTTGTCAGCCTGTTTCACATTTCAATATGTCTATAGATGTTTTTCTTTAACTTGATCTTTAAAGCATTGTTAAGCAATGCCGTTTACATTTATTTTCACATGGTAAATGCTGATAGTTATATTTATTTAATAAGGCTTTGAATGTTGGGCATTTATTTTCAGTATTTTTAGCTTTCAGTACTTTGTCCCAGTCTATAGTTTGCATTGCTGCCCTTAGGCAATTAACATTTGCTCTTTTAAAATTAAGTGAATTTGTTGGCCCATTATAACAATGTTGTTTGAATGCAAATAAGACTGTGTTGTGATCATTGTTCCCCAAGGGTTCCCCTATTCCAACATTTCATATTACATCAATATTATTTGTGATGCCTAAATCCAAGATAGCCTATTTTTTTGTGGGTTATTGTATAACTTGAGCCAGATAATGATCTCTGAGTGCTCCCTTAGCTAAATTGCTGGTCTTATTTATGCAGTTTATTCTCAGGGTATTAAGAATATCCCATTATTAGAACTTGACCATGCTTAGCTGCATTTCCAATCTGTAGTAATAATACCTCAAATAATTTAATCTACAACGTTTCAGCATTTTTACTAGTTCCACCATATATATCTTCTCTGACTATAGGTTTTAAACCAGGCTTAACATACAGACAGCTCTTTTCTCCTATTCTATCACTGCCACTATATTTTCTAAATAAGTAATAACCACTCAAATTAACAGTCTGATCATGAGAATTATCCGTATTTCAGTAATGCCTATTAAATCCCATTTCTCATTGACTATTAAAAGGAATAAAATGTAGACCACAGTTTTTGTTGAACTACACTCAAAAATAAATGTTGGCAGCCACACTGATCCTCCTCTCCCTCTGCATGGTATTTATTACTGATTAGCCCTTTTAGAGTGTAAACCAATCACAACCACCATGAGCAGAAGGAAGCCCTACAACCACCAGGGATTGATAAAGTTAACAAGCAATAGATAATAAAAAGAGATTGGTATATAGGTATTATATAGCAAATTCAATCCAAACTTTAGCCAACATAATTGATTTTTTAAATAATTTTGAACTGTGTTTAAATAGTATCAGGCTCTTGACTTTCTGAGTTTCTTTAAAACTGCTACATAGTCTGATTGACTAGTTAACTTAGCAGTAGAAGGAGACATTGCACTTAACACATTATACGAATAACAAACTGCCACCTGGGAACTTTTTGCATTTATTTTGTGAGCAGACATATCATTTTCATGTTAGAAAGAATAAATGATTTAAGCTATGGGGCATGCAGTTCTTAATTTTCTTATTATAGTTGACTGCTGATTAGTGGATTACAGTAGGAACAGTTGCTCCAAGCTTTATTTATTCATATAACTTTTACATTATTTTAGAAAAAAGGGAATACAAAGAAAATTCTATTGGTGCTAATTATTATTAAGTGCTAATTATTTTTCCTAAACTACATAACACAAGCTGTATGTATGCCAGTAACATATTCTAGATATTTTTACTAAGCTGGCTTCTGTCTTTAGTCTACTCATTAATATGCGCTAAGGAATATGTTGGTACGTTACAAATAAAGGATAATAATTTTAATAATAATATAAGCAAAAAAATGTACTTTTTGAAAATTGTATCAAATAATCAGTTATGTATCAAATAAAATCGAAATATATAGTAAACATTACTTAATAAGCATGTCAAAGGCAGCCAATTAAGTTGATTTTAATAGTATTAGTGAATATAAATTTAGACTGCATAAATATTAGAAACATTAAGAATATTAAAGTGATATAGTATAGGTTCCAAATATGTTATTATTACAACAGGTTATAACAAGCACCTTATCAATTGAATGTATTACATTTATTTCCATACAGTAAATGTACACTTAAGTTTGTATTTTTTATAAGTCAGTCAGCCTTTCTAATCCACTATCTATTGTCAGATTATTATCAATAATTGGTGGTTGTCCCCTGTCACTTCTAATGTATTGCCTACACTGTAATTCATATGTAAAGGACAATAGACTGGACATCCACAGACCTCAGGGAGTAACATAACCAACTAGATAAATGTCTTATATTTTACACTGAAGACAACATACTCAAGCCACAGGAAGCACCAATTGTTGGGTTACTGAGTGCCCTTAGTATGTGGCTGACAAGTTGGCTGACCAAAGTGCATTTTTAAAATAACATTACATTTATAAAGTACCTTTGCTACTCATAATTTTATATAATGCCATATTTGATGTCATTGTATACATATTTGTATCTGACAGCTGATAAGAAAAAACAATTGAGTACTAAAAACTGTCTTTATTATATGCCATATTAAAATGTTGCTGCTATAACAAAGGAGAGAAAATATTATTTTCCAAGTGTTCAAAAAATCCTAAATTTCTCCAAAAAATATATTTTCCTTTTCTGTTTATGCAAAATGTTCTCAAATAGGGACAGCAAGAAAAATTCGGCCTGGGACCTCGGTTGGGTCATCCTTACTGGTGAGAAACAGAGAATGCTGATACTTTGAGTGAAAAAGAAGCCACTCAAAAATATACAAACAATAATACTGGGTGATGTACACGCAAATGGACAAAATCCCAAAAGATAATATCTATATCCCTAGACACACTTATAGGCTGTAACATATAACATATAGGGGAGATATATCTGTCTTTCCCCAATCTGTTTTGATTAGGGAACCTCTTAAGTATTTTTGCTGATTAAGGGGAGTCAAAAGAGGGATTATATAGCCTGAAAAATCCAGCGTTTCGGCCATTTCTCTGCTGATGTGGCTTTGTTATTAAAGCCATAGCCTTTGGAAAAGCATATTTGAAGTTCGCTCTCCTTTGTTATAGTGGCAACATTTTAATGTGACATACTGTATAATAAATACAGTTTTTAGTACTTGTGTTTTTTCTTATCAGCTATTGTATAGGATTATACCGTGTTAAGCACCAACTCGGTAGTAAATGTAATTGTATACATATTCATACCATCAGAAGCTCTCAATATATAGTGTATGTGTTTATTCAACTTATTTTCTTTGATAACTTTTTACTTTAAAAGAAGCATAATGGTATTTAATTAATTTAGGATTTTTGGCATCAGATTGAAAAGACTGCTAAAACTGAAAGAGTGATATAGGTGTGAATATTATGTAGCCATTATATATGTAACAAAACCGATAAACACAATCACTCACTGAAGTAAATGTATAGACCGGTGGATATAGCAGAGAAAAAGTGTGCAACAAATGTCTGTTAGATCCAATGTCTTTGTCGGCTCAGTGCACAGTGTGTGGTGAACTAATATTTACCCCTAATAGGGATAACACTGATTATCTGCCATCGACTTACAGCTGATCACTTCTTCTGTTGTCTGACAGTGCCTGGCTCATAGCCCTGCACAGCCTCATGCATCTCCTCCTGCCCTCATGTTACTACAGGAGCACACAGGTTTAAGGTAGGCAGTGCAGAGATTAGGTGACTTTGTTGAATTAACCAAATTTGCAGGACCACATCTGGTCCGGCAAATCGGTTAAACCAGCATGCTCTTGGAACGGAGGATGCCGGATTATCGATGTCCAACCTGTACTGGAAATGTTATGGATTAGGATCAGTACAAAATGCATAACTGTATTCGTGCACCTACTTATATATCTTATCTTTGCAGTATTATCGTATAACCAAGTTTTACTAATAAATGCTGAATCATTGGGAGACTCTAAAATGGAGTATTTGTCACTCCCCTTTTCTTACAAGATGTAGGCAGCACTATTTCCAGTCTGTTAAGGATGACGAGTCTTATCACACACAGCTGAACACGAGGAGGAAAACGCCATCTTGCCTTTGTTCTAAACTTCTGACCAATGAGAGGAAGACTCATCCCCCTGTGGGATGAGACCTAGAGACTCCTTAATGTTTCAACCCAATGCCTGATCAAGGTCTCGTAAAAGCAGACACCTCAGAACCAATGAATTACCGAATAAACCTGATTTTTTGCTTAATTGTAACTTTTTATCTGATTACTAAAAACTATATAAAGGATGGCTGACGTAATAAAAGCAGCAGAGAGAAAGCTGTATACCAGAACTCTGTGTTGGTGTATTATTTCTCTAAGGTGTGCACACTATACTGGTAATTTGGCCAGGGACAGATATCTCTGAAAAATACTTTGTTATTTACCAAAACAAAATGGCACCCCAGATGGGACTTGAGGTTTAACCGAACTACAGCGGACAAGAGGAATTCGGACAGACTTCATGAGAACAGGCGGAGCCTGATCACCCCCGGTACACGGTAAGGACATGATTAGTACCTTATCAGTGTAGACCTGTTCTTGGAATTCTGCCCGTTGTCCAGTTCCGCTGTGTAGTGAAGTTACAAAAAGTACAGGTGATATTTTGCCTCAAGTCCATTGGAATCCTGTACAAGATATAGTGATATCTGTCGCCTGTGTGTGTCTGTTGGTAGTGTGGGTTGAACGATTGTGATTTCTTAGATATTGTGGTTCAGGTGACACACACGTGTATGTGTGACTCTCTGGAGACGGATGACTTGTACCCAGAGACGTACTTAAACCAGAGCTCACACATACGGGCTTGCATATACGTGCCCTGGGGATTGGGATTGTTTTGTATATATATTTTCCTGGGAAGGGTCTATGCATGCTGGATAGATGAATATCTCTTGGGGGTCATGATGTTTGGGCCGTAAGTAGCTTGATAACCCCAAGAGACGTCTGTCATTCACTACGGGTGATTAAAACGTGTGTGTGTGACATATAATTGTCGGTTTGTAAGCACATAATAGTGCATAATCCCGAATCACATATCTTTGAATCTAAAGTTTTCTGCAGAAAAGGTTTGATGATTATAATGTTATATGCTATGTCATTGCTGGTTGTGATGCATGTTTTGGTGAGAAATGTAGCTTAGAATTTCTCCCCCTGAAGCTGAAAGCTGTGTGACAAAACACACAGAGAGAAATCATTCACTCCCCCTCCCATTTTGTTTAACGCTTTCAAGGACGTATCTTAGTTAGGAGAATTCTTTCTATGCCAATGCTTAAGGTCGTATTTGAAGGGGTTAACATATTTTTCTGTATTGCTATGCTGTTTAAGATAAAAACACAGAAATATTAAGGAACTTTTTCTTTACATACATTTATATAATATTCTGATTGCTTTCGTTTATAAAGTAGATGGATTGTCTTGTGTTTTGCTGCAAGTAAATTTGTGAGTGTTTGCTGTACTTTCTTTTCTTTGCAATACAATTGAGAAATGCAGGTTAGAGAATTTGTGTCCACCACTGAAATATATTTCTAAAGCCGGCATATATGTGAAAAAAAAGGAAATCTTTTTCCAGAAATATGTAACAGTGGAGGATTTATAGTCTATCTTGTTTGTAAGTGTAAGACAGGTGTGTTTGTGAGTACATACATATGTATATGTATGTATATGCGTGTATTCTTTTGAAACATTTTGTCTGAAGTTTCTGTGTGTTTGTAACTTTAAACTCTTAACACACAGCCACCGCCCCATCATGGCTCCCAAATTAGAAAAATGGGAGTTGACTATAACTTTAGGACCAACCCCTTTTTAAAACTATGACGAAGCATCTACTATACTACCTCTGCTGGAATCAGTGCCCTGTATCCACTACTCCATGGGAATATAAATCTTTATTAAAAGGAAGATATAGGAGATATTCATGTTTCATTAAGCTTTACTTAAGTATATGAAAGAAAAGTAAACACAACGTTACTTTAGGATGTTTTTTACTCCGACACAATTTCTGTCTCATATACTGTTATTTTTAGATTCTCTGTGAAGCAGCTCCCCTGCTAGTCTCTGCTCATGTAAGTTAACTCCTACATGCCTGTCTGCAACGCTGATATAGAATTCTGTGAGTTATTAATAGCATGCGCTCCGGATGAAATAGCAAATCAGGCTATTAATTTGTCAGATATTACACAGGATAAAACAGTCAGTGGTAATATATATCATTCCAGACACGAGTCTCAGATGCTGGGAGCAGCCTTTTGTGGAGGGATTGAAGAGAATCCATCAGGAAGGATTTATAAACATCTCGTCCTGAGGTGTTGCCATTAGAGACTTTGTAAAAAAAAAAGCTTGTATCTCATGGCCAGAAAGTCTCCCTATAGCACTGTTAAGCGTGGGGTACACCTCCTGGAGGAAGTTTTCTCTGTCCCCTCCTGAGATCCTATTTGGGTCTGCTTCTAGATTAGGGTGTTATTATCCTCAGCAATTGAAATGTAAATCTAATGTATTTGTTGATTATGTGATTGCTTTATCTCAAGCACTGACTAAAATACATGCACAAGTGTTTTCTCCTATTCCAGATCCAGAAGTAGACACTGGTACTCATCAACTACTTCCTGGAGATTGGGTCCTGGTCAAGAGATTTGTGAGAAAGAATCCTCTGGAATCCAGATATGATGGTCCCCTTTCAAGTTCTTCAGTTAAACTTGAAGGACGGCCTACTTGGATCCATGCATCTCATTGCAAGAAAAGTTTCAGCACCAGACCCATAGCAGCCAAACATCATGATGATCATAACACATATCCTTTTCTGTCTGTTCTTAACTAAAGTAGAACCTTCTGCATTCATTAGTGAGAAGAAAGATGGTATTACATTTTGGTACAATCCATCTGAAACACACATGATCACATTGTCCTTTGATTATTGTCATGTTGTATGTTGCCAACAGCTAAGCGTGACTCAACAATGTAACTTGTACGAAGACACTCACAGCACATCTATATACATATGTGTTACAGACCAGACTTGGGGAAAAGAGTGTAGTCATTGGGAAGCTGTAGGATGGAACACTGGGACAGCTTGGGGCTACAGACCACAGTGTGTCTCAGATAGAACAGATTTGAGTGGAAGCCCTTTACTTGAACGTATAACTCTAATAAAGCCCAGGCAAACTGCTCGCCAAATGGCAAGACTGGAGCTAAACATGCGACTTACTCTGACTATCAAGAACCCAGACCCACAGACGCAGGTACATACCCTAATGGGTGGCTGGGTTAAAGGAAAAGCAAAAAGACTGATTAGTAAATTTATGCTCAGAAATCTAAATGCACCACTCATATCAGAAGGACTAATGCAAGTACAACACACTCAGGCATTACCCCAGATGACTAATATCAAGTGAACCCTACGTACGAACGAACCCTAGCAAATGAGACAGACCCCCAACTTATGACTGGAATGGACGAAATATAACGTAGGAGTCACATAATAAGACTAATTGTTATGTTTGTGTAAGTGCCAGACCCTCACCTAGGCACTGTTCACTTATGGTAACTATGAAGGAAGAAGTGGAGTGTTAGTTGGGAATTATTGTAAGTTAAGTATGGGACTGAAGCGAATAGTCCTAGAATGTTATAGTAAGTGATTTGGAAGAGAGATTTTGCATGTGAATTTGATCCAAAATGGAGTTTGTTTTTAAATAGATTGCAAATAGTAAAATACGAAAGAGAACACAGGCACCCCTTAACCCCCGAATTAATCCTTCTACATATATGATGTATATAGTCCTTGGCTATCCCTCTGACAGTTCTTGCACCACATGATATTGCGGCCCATATACAGCAGACACAACCTAAGCACATGACTACAGCCAGACACTTCCGTCTGCAATGTTCCCTCCTTCTACCAGACAATGTTGCCTTGCAGAGATGTTTATTTCGCAATCCAGCCACTCTCTTACCATGTCTAGAGGGGGGAGATGAGGAAGATGGATACTTTTGGTACAGCCTGATTTTGAACCCAAACTCAGGAATAACCAATTATATGTAAAAAGCTGTCTACGGAAGGTGGTGGAAACAGCCAGAGCTCAAGATGAGACACAAGGACCCTCCATATTGCACGCTGTGGAATAAACAATCTCCCAGGCCGAGATCTTCAATATGAAGCAAGACTCACTAAATTGAAGCAGGTCACCCTTAAACCTAAAGACATTGTACAACAATGCAGCCGGTGATAGTGCTTTACGGTGGAGCTCCCGCAAAGAAGCAGAAACGTGCTCTACAAACATTGGGATACAGAAATTCCACATGTTGCAGTATCCAAGTTCGCCCGGATGGATGGAAGACACTTGGGAGCTCATTAAAATGGTGGGAATCTGCAGAGGAAGAGGAGTTGGAAAAGGAAGGAGTGGAAAAGAAAAATCTCCACTGGCAAGCAGACAGCACTCCCAGTATACAAGCAGAGACCCATATGCCAGTCCCAGGACTCACAAAATCCACCCCATGACTGCCTTCAGCAAATGGAAATGGAGACCTCACACCTTGCGAATGTAAAAGACCTTGCCCTGACAGACTCAGAATCACTCTGTATGTAGATGGATCAAGGTATGCTGATGAGAATGGAAAATATCACACAGGATACGCTGTGACTACGGAAAAAAGATGTGATACGAGCCTTTCTATACCTCCCTCCCCTGTACAGCCACAAGAAGCAGAGTTGATTGCATTGACTAAAGCCTGTGAGATTGCGACAGGAGTCCGAGCTAACATCTATACAGACTCAAGATATGCTCTGGGAGTGACTCAAGACTTTGGAGTAATCTGAAGGTAAAGGCACATGGGAAGCTAAATTCAGACGAAGCACGAGGAAACCATCTAGCAGACCAGACGGCTAAGCAAGCAGCAATGATATCACAGGAAATGGAAAGGAGAGGGTGGATGGAGAAACTAAACATTTATACAATGCAGACAGACTTTAAAATTGCTCAAAGAATTGCAAAAGACGGCAGGTCCAGAAGAAAGTGAACAATGGAGAAAAACGTACCCTGTGATGACTAGTAATCCCCACCCAGGGAGAGTATAACTGTGTACCCTGGAAATTTATACGTGTAACAGGAGAAACGTTTCTCAGGGGTTTCAACTAGCAGAACGTTCCCAAGTGGGTTTTGTCACACATTAGAGATGGGTCATCCACACTGCTAGTCAATCAGACCCAATCTTTGGGGGATATATATTGGTTGTGTGGAGACTATGAAACTCAGGGTAAGACTGTTCAGGAGTATGGCGTGGGGAATGTACCTTGCTAAACCATATGCAGTTACACATTGTTCCAACCTATTATGGTGATCTAGATAGTGTTCCTCAGACACAAGTCCAGAAGGAGAGACATACATCATCATCTAAACCTAGAGAAAGTTTTGATTCCCATGTGTACATAGATTCTATTGGAGTCCCAAGGGGGGTGCCCAATGAATTTAAAGCCCATAACCAAGTAGAAGACCACACTGGCAATCCAGAAATTGGCTAATCTTGGTCAAGAATATAAGAAAAATTCTGGCACTATAGACTATTGGGAATCATGGTTTGGTTGGTTGGATGAATGGCTGGCAGCAGAATGTTATTGCACGATAGGGATGGCTATCTTTATTGTCATAATCTTGTTATCCTTCCTCTTATGTTGCATTATCCCCTGTATACGCAACTACCTTCAGAAAACAGTGGACAATGCTTCTCCCACCTTTATCCACCAAGATTTAGACATAGATCTGTATGGACAGAATGATGATTGTAAGACATACCGTCTTCTGATGCAGACTCTAACTGGCTCTAAGGAGAGTGTTCTGTGAGCTGAGCTACACTATATGCTGAGTACTATGGTTCCCTCTCCACGCTTAGCTACCACTATTAGATATTAGAGGCTTGTTAGGTCTTCCCCATGCCACATAGGTCATAGGGTAGGTGTGACGTCAGGTCATGGCAAGCCCCGATCGAACGAAGTATATGTACCTATGACTTACACACATGCAATGCTTTCAACATCCGGAAATAGAAGACCCAAAGAATAGTGCTCTGGAAGGACCATAGTTGAGACATATATCTATTATAACAAGATATTTAGTTTTAGACACCCGATATAAGACTAGGGTGTTCCATATACTTATAAATCAGTAAGTTTTAATAATAGCTGTGAGTGTGACAGATATATTATGTCATTTCTAGGGGGGACTGTTATGGATCTAGGATCAGTAAAAATGCATAACTGTATTCGTGCACCTACTTATATATCTTATCTTTGCAGTACTTATCGTATAACCAAGTTTTACTAATAAATGCTGAATCATTGGGAGACTCTAAAATGGAGTATTTGTCACTCCCTTTTCTTACAAGATGTAGGCAGCACTATTTCCGGTCTGTTAAGGATGAGACGTCTTATCACACACAGACTGAACAACGAGGAGGAAAACGCCATCTTGCCCTTTGTTCTAAACTCTCTGACCAATGAGAGGAAGACTCATCCCCTGTGGGATGAGACCCTAGAGACTCCTAACTGTTTCAACCCAATGCCTGATCAAGGTTCGTAAAAGCAGACACCTCAGAACCAAATTAATTACCGAATAAACCTGATTTTTGCCTAATTGTAACTTTTTTACTGATTACTAAAAACTATATAAAGGATGGCTGACGTAATATAAGCAGCAGAGAGAAAGCTGTATACCAGAACTCTGTGTTGGCTGTATTATTTCTCTCAGGTGTGCACCTCCTATACTGTACTGGTATTTTGGCCAGGGACAGATATCTCTGAAAAATACTTTGTTATTTACCAAAACAGAAACATACAGACATATGAAGCATTTATAATGCAGCATGTCATGAATATAAAAATAGAAACATGCACAACTTTATAGCTATGACACTTCAACACATAGATAACATGTAACTTTAGTAAATATTGAAAATGCAGTAGCCATTTCAATACATTTTATTAGTCTTGGGTACGTACTGTGATACCCCTAAAGTTCAAAACTCTGTAAAAATATTATTTACTAGCATAATACACAAAACCAGATTCAAAGAAAAAAACAAATTAATTAGCATGTTCTACTAAGTGTTCTATGTTTTATTTCGTTTTTTTAAAGTTCACTAAACCCATTTGTGTGCCTCTACATCTCAGTTATTGCTCTCCCTATATTATGTCCCCAGTTTAATATTAGTAAATACATTTCTAAAGAAGCATATCTGCATTTATGTAGATATACAGTATACCAGATGTCACAGATACTCAGAGATAAAAATGTTACCGCAAATACACATTTTTGTGCATGCACTATTCAACTACACCAGTAACATAAACTTATTTTCTATATGATAAAAATGCATTGCATTAGGTCTGGGCCTTGTCGGTCTAAGCTGAAATATACCAATGTTTGTGTTTTTCATTAACTAATAATGTAATTTTTACAAATCTTAATCAAGTCAATTCTTATCCTTGCCAGTTGGTTGGAAACAATTGACAGCAAAATGAAATCTATATCAGTATGCAAAGTTGTTTAAAGTGTTACCATTTTATGTCCTAAGCAATTTAATTTTCAATGGCATCAACTATTATCTATTACTTTCTCTTTTATCTTCAGATATATATATATTTTTTCACTTAAATAATAAGAAAAATTCAATTATTCCTTGTGTCACAGCTAATTGTAGCCAATCTATGAATGTAAATGTGTCTTTGCCTCATTGCTGTTTCCCCTAAAATAGCAAAAATGTATTGAAAACTCTGTGATTTAAGAAGCTGTGTTATTTTTTTTATTGAATAGCATATGCTTATATATTCTGTACCAAGAAGCTAGAATTCACTTCTTGTATACATATAAGGAACAGTGCTTAATAATTGCCTAATTTATATTTCAATTAGGCCATACATATTGAATTAATTAAGGTGACTACTTCAAGGTGAAAATTAGAAAGAGCACTGCAGCTCTATTGTGTTTTAACAATGAAATATATTATTCTATATAAAGAATTTTTATGCTATTCACAGTGAAGCATAATCACGTTTTCAGTAATCAATGTACTCAATCTACTGTAATGTCTTATAGTAAAGAAACCAAGGTCATTTTCAACTGTATGAAAACAAATCTATAGTGATTTATAGTGACTTCCTTTGGTTACACGTGAAAAAAGACAGTTTACATTTTTCAAGGGACACTCATTTATTTACCTAAACTAATTTGACAGACGGTCTTGACCAATGAAAATGGATAAATTAAAATAAAGTAACAAAGTAAAATTAGTTAAAATCTGGAGATCTGCAGCCTTATTAAATTGTGATTCGGCCAACTGAATTGGTCTCTACATAACCACCGAGCATATTTTTTACAGAAGTTTTTAGTTTGTTGATCTTCTATCCAAAATCAAGGTCTTCACTAACTAAAAACTTCTGTAAAAGAATATGCTCTGTGCTTATATAGAGCCCTATTCAATTGGCAGAATCACAATTTAATAAGGATGTAGATCTTTAGAGATCTGATACTATTAAAATATATATATATATATATTGGCAAACTTATCCAAGATATGGTATAAAAAAAAAGCTGGGTAAAATTATTTATTTTCACAGCAAGGATTGTTATATCTTACTAGTAATGGTGTATGCTAAGACCACCAATATATAATGTAACAAGATCTATGTATACACATTTAATATTATCAGCCTTATTAAATTGCGATTAAGTAAATTTAAAAGGGCTCTATTTAAGCACATAGCATATTTTTTTTACAGAAGTTTTTAGTTAGTGAACTTCTATCCGAAAAGCAAGGTCTTTGCTAACTAAAAACTTCTGTAAATAAAATATGCTGTGTACTTAATTAGAGCCCTTTTAAATCGACTGAATCGCAATTTAATAAGGCTGTAAGTATATACATATAGGCTAACCCCATAAATAAAAGTCCACATAATAAAACATTTACTTTTTTCAATCAACATGGTTTAGGTACACAACTGGGAAAGATTAAGCAAGGGATACACAATGCTAAAACATATCTTTGGTTTAATTTGTTTATTTGCAAGCAAGGAGATTATTGCAAACAATAAAATCATCATTGGATTAAAAAAATCAACATAGCTTTTAAAACATTAAAAAACAAGCAACACTATGTTAAAAAGTGCATTATAAAAATACAAATAGTTTGTAAAAATAACACATATGTACATGATCTATTACATTATTGGAGTAATCAACATCATATAGAATAAAATTTACACTTCTAAATATTCAATTTGGAAGTCTCTACTTGCCAAAAGTGAAAAAAATAAAAATAAATACAACTATGTAGTAAGTATATAGAGAACTGCAAACAAGTTTCATTAATTCCCAAGTATTATTTTCCCAGAGATATTAGCAGATCAATTCACTTTGGGAAAATGAAAATATTGCAGACAGTTGTAAATAGGATGGAGACACTTTCCATTAGCACATATTGTATTTGTATGTGGCCTCCAAATATTTATTTTGTAGGTAGTCCTATGAGGTAGAGCACACTTTTTATTTTGGTTGTACCTAAATCCTACATCATGGAAATGTGCCTCTGTGATTGCATTTATATGTGTGCGTTTATTTGATAATCTATTACTATGCTTATCCCCTTCTGGATACCTACCTTGTTGTGATGAAGGGGCTTGTGTACTTTGATGAAGCTATGAGCTATACCATGTAGGGTCATCCAATATGGGCAGGTCATGGCAGAGAGGTCAGACAAATCACAGTCCACTGGAGAAGGAAATGGAAACCCACTCCAGTATCTTTGCTAAGAAAACTTTATTGGCAGGCACCCAGAGTAACAGGTAACCAAAATAACTGGCAAATTTGGCCTTGGAGTACAAAATGAAGCAGGTCAGAGATTAGTAGAATTTTGTCAAGATAATTCTCTGGTCGTAGCAAACACCCTCTTCCAACAGCCTCCAAGACTACTCTACACATGGACATCACCAGATGGACAACATAGAAATCAGATTGACTATATACTTTGCAGCCAAAGATGGAGGAGCTCTATACAGCCAGGAAAAACATGACCTGGAGACAACTATGACTCAGACCATGAGCTTCTTATTGCAAAGTTGAAAATTAAACTGAAGAAAAGAGGGAAAACCAACAGACCAAGTAGATACAAAATAAATAATATCCCTTGTGGAGGTAAAAAAAATAGATTTAAGCGACTAGACATGGAAGATAGAATGCCTGAAGAACTTTGGACCGACGTTTCAAACACTATCCAGGAAATAGCAACAAAGAATATCACTAAAAGAAAGAAAAGTAAAAAGACAAACTGGCTGTCTGATTTGGCTTTGAAAGTAGCCCAAGAAAGAAGGAAAGCAAAAGGTAGTGGAGATAGGAAAAGATTTGTCCAACTGAATGCAGAATTCCAGAGGATAGAAAGAAAAGACAAGGAGACATTCTACAATGAGCGATGTAAACAGATTGAAGAAGATAACCAAATGGGTAAATCAAGAGATCTCTTCAAAAACAATTGAGAATCTAAAAGGCACCTCTCATGCCAAAGTGGCCATGATAAAAGACAAAAATGGTAGGGACATAACAGACGAAGATCAGATAAAGGGATACACTGAAGAACTATACAGGAAGGATCGTAACAGCAGACATGAGCTCAAGTTTGTCCAATGAGCTGGAGCCAGACATCTTGGAGAGCGAAGTGAGATGGGCCTCATGATGTCTTGCTAATAATAAGGCTGCAGGAGGTGATGGAATCCCAATTGAACTATTCAGAATTCTACAGAATGATGCTGTGAAAGTGTTGCTTGCCTTATGCCAACACATTTGGAAAATTCAACAATGGCCAATAGACTGGAAAAGGTCAGTCTACATCCCAATCCACACAAAAGTAGTCATGAAATTAAAAGACGGTTTCTTCTGGGGAGGAAAGCTATGGCAAGCTTGGACAAGCTAGCAAAAAGTAAAGATATTAAACTATCAACAAAGGTCTGCATAGTTCGAGCTATGGTATTCCCAGTAGTAACATACGGATGTGAGAGCTGGACCATAAAGAAATCTGAGCGCTGTACAATTGACGCCTTTGAATTGTGATGTTTGAGAATACTGGTTAGAGTCCCCTGGACTGCAAGAAGATCCAATAAATCAAAACTTCAGGAAATCAAGACTGTTCACTACATGGTATGAAGATCAAATATTTTGGCCATATCATGAGACAGCAGGATTCCCTAGAAAAGACTCTGATTGAAGAAAGTTTGAAGGCACAAGAAGAAGGGGACGAAGATGGATAGATGAGGTAACTGAAGCAATGAACATGAACTTGATGGAGCTCAGAGGGGCAGTAACTGAGAGATGCACCTGGCGTGCTATGGTCCATAGAGTCACGGAGAGTCAGACACGACTGAACAACTAAACAACAACAACTATGCTTATGTTTAACTTTTAATCAATAGACAGAAATTACCACACATATCTGTTGGTTGTTCCAGTTGAAGGTTAATGAACACAATATAGTAAGGAAATGCATTGCTGGCTGATAATCTGAGGCACACTGCAGCACACCAATTTATGTCATTTTTGGATAAAAGTTATCTTTTATGTTCATATATTTTTTTGATAAAGCAATGGTTAAAAAAACAGAAATGTCTAGTAAAAACCTGGACCTAATTACCAAAATATTACCAAAACTTATTTTTTTCCACAATGTTTGCATATCCCTGGCAATCTAGTTTGGCATTGGATATTTCTACTGACTATTTCTTTCAATTTCAGTTGGTCTTTTTAATATATCTCTCAATGTATTCTTCATACAATACTGGTTTGAAGATGCTTCAAAACCTAGTTGGATATGTGGAATTATAGTTAGTTGATATGTATACACCAAGCTTTCCTCCAAATTTACCAGAGGGGTTTAATTTGTTTATTTAGTTAAAGGACCAATGTATGCATTTTTCATATTTAACCTTTGTTTTTGTTCACCATTAATTGACATTAAAAACACATGTGAAAACAGCAGTAAAATAAATATGTAGCCAGAAAATCTAGTTTAAAAAACATTTACCACATTAATGGTCACTGCTGTACCTATCTCCACCTCTCTCTTTCTCCTAAGCACAACCAGAAACACAGACAGATGTGCCTAGCATGCTGCATCCATATGGTTACCGAGAGTCAGACACGAGTGAAGGAACAACAACAACAAGAAGCTCTGGGGAAATAAGTGTTGCACATGAAGTGTTGCAAATAAGTGTTGCACAATACTAATGAAGACCCGTTAGTCAGAGCCTGTATATTGACAAATAGGACAGCCTTAAGGTTTATAATTTAGTAACTTTTGGATAGAATATAATGATAGGATTTATGGCAGCAGAGAGACATATGATTGACTGACAATTTTAAATTGTATTCAGATTTTTTGAGGTGAATACAGTTATTAATAAAATGTATGAGGATAATTATATATGTTTTAAATAACATTATTTTTTGTATATTACAAAAGTTAAGTGTTAAAAGTCTATCTGTCCTATTGGGATTTCCCTAAATAATGCATGAGAATATGAGTGCCAAAATGGAGTCTTCTGTTTCTTTTTGTGTAGTTTTGCATATACTGGGTTCCCATTACCACCCTATATTGAACTTGAGCAGTAGCTTATTGTCAAACAGGTTTTAGTCTTGGGTGAAATATAAAAATGAATCTGCTAATATGTCTGTAAAAGTGAAAGCACAGGGAGTAAAGGGAATCAGTAGAATAGGTACACAGTGGTAGAAACTAGCAAATAGAAACAGATGAGATCTCCAGACTGGCATACTTGATATAATACAACTAGAGACTTGCCCGTCAAAAATGACGGGGAAGTAAAATTGTAAGGCAGGTAATGCTGTTTGCCACAGACATTACTTTTTTTTGTGGTCTGAGATCCTTCGGCGCTCATTGCGAGGCTGTTGGTTGTTGTATTTTTTTTTCTGAGAGGCGCTTTTGCTGTTATTGTTTGGTCGGCGCTGATCTCCTTTTTGCGCTTATTGCAAGGCTTTGTGTGCTATGAGCAGAGTTGGCGCTCGTTGTGAGGCGGGCAGTGAATGGCTTTTGTGTTTATTGCGATAGTGTTTTTTTTTGTGTATATGTATTTTTGTATGCTAATTAAATAAGTAATAAATTAATAAATTAATATACTTTACCTATTTGTAAGTAATATATGCAGGAAGCATTGTGCTGAAGAGCTGGCAATCTGTTTTGATGTTCCTGCAGCACACAAAGTAGGTTTGCACTGTTGTTGAGCTGAGGTGTAAGTGTCAGAAATGTGTGCAGTGTGTAGTGTAAATAGGCTGCGTGCGCGAGGGGAAGCCGTTTGTGTAGCTGGGTACTTCCGCATTGTGTAAGTTAGTGTTGTAAAATGGCGGCGAATGTGTATGTGGTACGCGGGTGTGGATGATTTAGCGTCCTTGCTAAAAGTGTATCTTGTACCTCGTACAGTTTTTTGGAAAAGCTGTATGTGCTTGGTGGTGTTTTGCTGCTTTAGTCCTGTAGCCTCGTTTGCATTTTTTTGGGTGGCCATTTTTTCTCTTGCTTAGGTGATTTTCGTGTGTCTAAACTCTGGAATTTGTACTTAAATTGAGGTGTAACTTCACTTGCAGAGGTCCTTGGTGCCCCCCCCCCCTGCTGTGGGTAAGCTTTTGATGTGTATTTATTGTGTTTTTAATGTTTTCTGGTGTGCGCGGTTTGGCCGTTAATTTCGTATTTTTGCAAGTTCGTAATGTTTTTTTTTCTAAGTCATCCCGCGTCTCGTATTTTGCATTCTAAGACCCGCGGTTCGTATTTTTTTGTGTAAGTCCATATTTAGTTATGCGTCTTAGATCTATGTTGTTAAAGTGCCGCTTGTGTGTGTGTTTGTAACCGCTTGTGAGGCGCCATAGAGCCTCCACCTCCGCAAATGCGGCCTCTCGCTTCATAGTTTGACAACTATTATATGTGATAGGAATACTAATATCAGGCACATAACATATGCAGGTACATGGTGTTGAGTACTAGAGGTGTAGTCATGGAAATTATAACTCTATGTCTTTAAATATAACAGAAAGAACAGGTGCTGGGACCCGGGGATGTGAATAGAGGATGGCCACATCATTGTGGGAGCAACATGACAGTTCTATTTTGGTATGTAAAACATATGAAGGTTAATGTGAAGATGTCTCTAACTTTTATTATCTCCTATTTGTTTGTTTACATTTGATATTACAAAAAAGCAGTTGTTAATATAGTGCAGTGTGAAGCACTTTAATGAACAGGTCAGGTTAATGATTAGGTAGCCTACTTTCTAAGGAATATGAACAAGCTTTATGATTTTAAGATGTATTTTGTAATACTACTTATTACCTTATATTTTGATTGCTTATAATCTGGCTTATAAAATAAAGCAAAAAGAGTTGCCCTCATAGTATCACTAAGAAATACACTGTCTATAATAGAAAGTACTATGTTACAGATAATTCTTCTGAAATATACCAAGATGATTTTATTTCTTCAATAACACTTAGCTAAATAACAAATTAATTACGGTAAATATTTACTTTTTACCACTTTATAATTGTTAAATTATACATATGTTTTCAAGATATAACCCAGAATCTATACAAACAGCTTTTCTAAGACAATGGAAATCTCCCCAGTATAGTATTTAACAACACATAGAATTTATATGACACAGAGTTTAGCACAATGCGTTAAACGTAGAGAAGAAAAAGCAAACATCCAACATCATTTTTGGTTGTGTCCAAAAATGAAAACATTTTGACAAAAAATATTTCTAGATACATATTTCACTTTATAAATGTGGATCTGAGAGAAAATAGTGTAAAACGTATCTTGGGAATATGCAATATAGATAACAAAGAAATCAAATAAAAAAAATCTAATTGTTTTAAATATACGTACAATGTGAATGTTGTTTAAAACACTATTGAAAAAAAATAAACAAGAAATAGACATCAAATGAATGCAAAATACCCTATTTAATTGTATTCAGTAACCGGGCAGGGTTTGCGAGGGAAGGGAGCAAGGGGCCTACCATTGAGAGGCGACCCGTTGGATGTGAGGGACACCTGAGGAAAGTCAATAGAAGCAGAAAGTAACAGCCTTATTAAATTGCGATTCGGCAAATTTAAAAGGGCTCTATTTAAGCACATAGCAAAAAATTTTCACAAAAGTTTTTAGTTAGTGAAGACCTTGCTTTTGGATAGAAAAACTTTGGTAAAAAAAATATGCTGTGTGCTTAATTAGAAGCTTTGAAATTTGCCAAATCACAATTTAATAAGGCTGTAAATATGGTGCTAATTATGATGCTGTTTACTTATTCTGTTAAGTGGCGAGTGCAGACTGGAGACAAACATTTGAAAAAGCAATTCTCCTAATGGCAGAGAATAGATAAAACAGTTAATGCTCCACATATAAGAGTTGGGAAAGTAGCCACTTTGATGCAGGGTTTGAAACAGGAAGTTAGGAAACCTCTGAGGACGGGGGCAGCTAGAATGACAGTCCTATGCCTTAATTTATTACTCGTTTATTGTAGATATACCTTGCAAAGATTATTACCTTACCTGTTATAAAATTAAAAATAGAACTGTTTATACATATTTAAGAAAAATAACAATAATAATTATGCTCCTGTCATAGCCAACATGTATAAAAAGAGATTCTTCATCATGCTAACCGATTAAGATTAATTGTCAGGACTTACATTTTTTTCACATTTTAATATTATGTATATTAAGATATGCTAATTAGCATGTCTTGAATTATAGCTTTATGACCTTTCCATAACGTAATTGGATTCATCTAGTCCTTCTCATTAAAGGGATATGGAGAGTTTCTGCATTTTACTACGTACATAATATATCTGGGTATCTATTTACTTTAAAAAGCTCTGTTTTGCTGCTACTTTTAAACGCTCTGTTTTGCTGCCTGAAATCAAATAAATATCTGCTTGGATTACCTCCTTGCAGCTCATGAAACATACTCTGTACTGTGCTTTATTGTTAAAGTGTCACAAATTTCCTGATTTATAGGTTTCTCTGAAGCTAGGAAGCATGCTTTTACGTCTTGTGGGTCTTATGTAAAAGTAGATAATTGTAAGTCGATTTCATTATCTTCCGGTATTAAAGGACAACAAAATTCACCATATGCCCTCTGTACCATTAGATAGAGAGTGAAAAAGCATGTGGAAAAGTGATTTTCTTTTTTAAAATTGATGCTGAATTCATGGAGTTATGATCAGTAGAAGTCAGGATATTTGAGTGTGTTGCCTTTGCTTGAATGAGTAATGAGCTCTGTACTGCACATGATGTAATTAATATTAATTAGAATTAGATATGAAAGCTTTGAAACAGACTATGGCTCAGAGATTTGTAGCTACTTGATTATATTTTTTAAGCTAGTATCACAACAGAACAGATAGCATACTATGGGTCCCATTCAATTGCGATTTTGCCAATTGAATAGGGCTCTATATAAGCACAGAGCATATTTTTTTACAGAAGTTTTTAGTTACTGAACTTCTATCCAAAAGCAAGCTCTTCACTAACTAAAAACTTCTGCAAAAAGATATGCTCTGTGCTTATATAGAGCCCTATTCAATTGGCCAAATCACAATTGATTGAGGACCTATATAAATAGTTCAATTAGGCAAATGAATGCAAGATATAATAGTCAAATTACTGGTGAACGATTGTTTTTTATTTTAGTTATTTTGTTGGACAGAGCCAGCAATTGAGTACCAATAATTATATAGAGTTATTTATCTGTGAATGCTGGCTTACTGATAGAGAGAATATTTCTAAAATTCCTAGAAACAAAAAATGGTTTAATAAAAAAATAGAGTAAATAGAAAACTGTGCAGCTAATTGGCCATTTTGGGAACTGAATTTGGGGAGATACAATACCTATATGGATTTGGTTTTCCCATTTTAAAATATCATTCTATTCACATATTGAATTATATTACTTATAATGCTATCTGAATCATAGAACATGGTTTTTGTTTTCACCTTAGGTGCTCATATTGAATTTGTAATACTTGAGGGATAATAATGCTAGACCAGTTGCCATATTTTCTTCAACAATTGCTATACAACTATTGCTTATACAATATTATTGTGGCTAACACTATGTAGCTCTTATTTTGTCTAAATGAAAAAGGCACATTTTAACACCTATTAGAAAGAATTATACTATATTTCTAAATTAATTATTTAGATCAAATACAATTATGCTACTACATAGAACTATAAAAAAAAAACATATCCCTGGTACATTAAAGGATATTTATTATTAAAGGGACATGGAAGATTTCTGGATTTCAGTAGGAATATAATATACCCATGCATATATTTATTTTGATGTACGTTTTTATTAATGAGTGGTGTACAGGTTTGTCAACTGTTAAACAGTAACAGAGGTGTTGAATTCTCACTGCAGAAGTATCCAACGGTATCAAAACAAGGTATAAATCGTGGTCAAAACAGTCCATGGTCAGTGGCAGGTTGAACAGGTTCAGAATCACTAAACAAACCAAAAATTCAGTCCAAAATGCAATCCAAATGAGAGTCCAATAAACAAAGCCAAAATCAAATACCAGTAAATCAGAAGCAGGAATACAAATACAGGAACACTTTATAGTAGACACAGCAACTCAACAAATAATTTTTGTCTTCTATGGAACTTAAATTCTATGTTCAGTTTAGCTGCCACACAATTCACATCCACAAACAACCCATACTGACTGTAGTCATCCTTGTTCATCACACTTTGCAGTTTTCTGTTTGAACAGAACTGGTATGGTAAGGTTTTGCTCTTGTGCTAATAATTCTGACAGAGGATACATGAGCATGACAAGAGGTGGCCTCCAGAAGATAATAGGGGGTGGCTTAAGAGGGCTACCTACAGAGTAGAGCAGGCACATGTACAGGGAGTGCAGAATTATTAGGCAAGTTGTATTTTTGAGGATTAATTTTATTATTGAACAACAACCATGTTCTCAATGAACCCCAAAAAACTCATTAATATCAAAGCTGAATATTTTTGGAAGTAGTTTTTAGTTTGTTTTAGTTTTAGCTATTTTAGGGGGATATCTGTGTGTGCAGGTGACTATTACTGTGCATAATTATTAGGCAACTTAACAAAAAACAAATATATACCCATTTCAATTATTTATTTTACCAGTGAAACCAATATAACATCTCAACATTCACAAAAATACATTTCTGACATTCAAAAACAAAACAAAAACAAATCAGTGACCAATATAGCCACCTTTCTTTGCAAGGACACTCAAAAGCCTGCCATCCATGTATTCTGTCAGTGTTTTGATCGGTTCACCATCAACATTGCGTGCAGCAGCAACCACAGCATCCCAGGACACTGTTCAGAAGAGGTGTACTGTTTTCCCTCCTTGTAAATCTCACATTTGATGATGGACCACAGTTCTCAATGGGGTTCAGATCAGGTGAACAAGGAGGCCATGTTCATTAGATTTTCTTCTTTTATACCCTTTCTTGCCAGCCACGCTGTGGAGTACTTGGACACGTGTGATGGAGCAATTGTCCTGCATGAAAATCATGTTTTTCTTGAAGGATGCAGACTTCTTCCTGTACCACTGCTTGAAGAGGTGTCTTCCAGGAACTGGCAGTAGGACTGGGAGTTGAGCTTGACTCCATCCTCAACCGAAAAGGCCCCACAAGCTCATCTTGATGATACCAGCCCAAACCATACTCCACCCCCACCCCACCTTGCTGGCGTCTGAGTCGGACTGGAGCTCTCTGCCCTTTACCAATCCAGCCACGGGCCCATCCATCTGGCCCATCAAGACTCACTCTCATTTCATCAGTCCATAAAACCTTAGAAAAATCAGTCTTGAGATATTTCTTGGCCCAGTCTTGACGTTTCAGCTTGTGTGTCTTGTTCAGTGGTGGTCGTCTTTCAGCCTTTCTTACCTTGGCCATGTCTCTGAGTATTGCACACCTTGTGCTTTTGGGCACTCCAGTGATGTTGCAGCTCTGAAATATGGCCAAACTGGTGGCAAGTGGCCATCGTGGCAGCTGCACGCTTGACTTTTCTCAGTTCATGGGCAGTTATTTTGCGCCTTGGTTTTTCCACACGCTTCTTGCGACCCTGTTGACTATTTTGAATGAAACGCTTGATTGTTCGATGATCACGCTTCAGAAGCTTTGCCATTTTAAGAGTGCTGCATCCCTCTGCAAGATATCTCACTATTTTTGACTTTTCTGAGCCTGTCAAGTCCTTCTTTTGACCCATTTGCCAAGGAAAAGGAAGTTGCCTAATAATTATGCACACCTGATATAGGGTGTTGATATCATTAGACCACACCCCTTCTCATTACAGAGATGCACATCACCTAATATGCTTAATTGGTAGAAGGCTTTCGAGCCTATACAGCTTGGAGTAAGACAACATGCATAAAGAGGATGATGTGGTCAAAATACTCATTTGCCTAATAATTCTGCACTCCCTGTATATTTGACATGGGTATACCTGAGACTCCCATGGGTTTTCCTCCTCTCTAAACTCATTTCATTGCACCAAGTTAAACTATTTATCTCGTTAAATCCTAGAATCTAAGACACCTCATGTTTAGGAGTGCTATGAACAAATACAGGAGGAGGTAGGGTAGGTACCTGACCAGTAAGTGTGTTAGCCATCACAGGCCTGCATGGAGATATATGAAACACAGGATGAATGTGCAAAGTAGAGGGTCTATTAAATGGTGGCATAGTTAATATCAGTAATGAGAAACAGCCCTATATATTTAGCTCCCACTATTTTGGATGGGCTTTTTCTGGGTCCCTACCTAGTTGTGGTGAATGGGCTAATGAAGCTATGAGCTATACCATGTAGGGTCACCCAAGACGGGCATGTCATGGCAGAGAGGTCAGACAAATTGTGGTCCCCTGGAGAAGGAACTGGTAGCTCCCTTCAGTATATTTTCCATGAAAACCTTCTGAATGAGCAAATCCATGTTCTTTGTAGACAGCCAATACTAACCCTTATCTTATCATTCAGGTTACTGGACCTTAATCTATCAGCATAATTATTTTGAGACTCTTGGGTTTCCTTAAATTTTTTAATTGTTCTTTTAGTTGTTTTTTTTTACTTACGGAAACTTCAGGAAAGGAAGAATTAGCTGGGACATGTGGAATGACTGTGGAGTTGTATTCATAACGTACAAAAAATAGGGACATTTTGATTGACTCATAAACATAATTATTCATGGCAAATTCAGCAATAGGAAGGAACCGGTACCAATTATTTTGTAAGTACCAACAACTAACAATCATTTATCCACATATTAAAAGGATCAGAGGAGACCTAAAAAAGTTGAACTTGATGGACCAAAAGTCTTTTTTTCAACCTCAATTACCATGTAAGTTTAACCTCATTGAGAATAACAGTTGGTAAACGCTTTTGATAATTTATGACAGTGCCATTTACTAACTAAAAATATATGTGGTAAAAAAGGCTGTATATTCTTTGACTTCACCTGGATACACTTTCAGCACTATCCACACTAAGCTCATACTACGCAATTATTTTATACTATTTTATTTATTTTATTCTATTATATGTATTAGTGATTTATTTTATTGATTTTGTATACCGTCACTCAATGTATGTTATGTTGTGCAATTGTAGAATCCCTATTCCCACCCTTGATAGCAGAGGATCGAACACCTTTAACTGTGAATATATCTATACGCTGTATACATACCTCTTGCCATGAGGTAGAAAAATGTGAGTGTTAATTATTAGATTTGGTGGCACTCTTCTTTTTTCTATACCCTTTTATCTGTTTTAAACAGGATAAAGTGGACCATCTTGGTAAGTCTATCAATGATAACCATAATAGTATTGTGTCTATTTGATGGTGGTAATTCCACTATGAACCTTGTACCTAATGATGATCAAGGTTTTTTGTGGAAGTGGAATAGGCATAAGGAGCCCTGCAGTGTGTATAAGGAGTCTTATTTTGGGCACATATATTACATGATTTGCCAAAGTTCTTTAAAAATGGAGTCCTCGAAGGCCACCTAAAAGTTATCTGCATAAGATGTAAAGTGTTTCTCATTCTAGGATGCGCGGTGAAAATTGCATCATAAAAGACTGTAAGTACCTGGAGACATAGACTAGGTAGTTCATATATTATTTTCTTGATGTAAAGTAGTCGAACTGTGTGCACTGCCTTGACATTTGAAGGAAGCATTCATGTCAGGCTCTTTGGGGTTTCCTCTATTACATAAGTAGTGGTTGCAAGATAGATTTAGATAGTTCTTCATTTTAGAAAATGGAATCTGGAAAAGAAAAGGGCCTACCTGGCTTGACCTGGATTAAGTCTCTTTGCCTCTTTTAATTGTTCAAGATTATAGTGGTCTATATAAATAGTTACAGGGTGTGCTGTTCCCTCTAATAAATGTCTCCATTCTTTTGGTGACAGTTTTATTAAAAAAGGTTTGCAATCTGTGACACTATAGATTTTTGGGCATAAACGCAACAGGATGTAGTGTAGAGCTCCATGTCCTTCCCTGTGCTGTGAAAGAGCAGTTCAAAAAGCTACTACAGAAACATCCACCTTCAAAATGAATTGGAGCGGGTTCTTGGGGTTCTGAACTATTGAAGCTTTGATACATTTTTTCATTGAGACACTAGAATACTTGCTCAGCCTCAGATGTCCACTTGAATTTGGATGCATCTTTTGTTAGGGCAGTTATTGAAACACAATCTTTGAAAAGTCCTTAAAATTATTTTCTAAAAAAAAAAATGTTTTGAACTTGTGTATGAGATTTGGGTGTTGACCAGTCTAAAATTAATTTAGTCTGAAGAGAGTCCATTTGCATCCAAGTTGGGGACAAGAAAAATAGAAATGTTTCCAGTTTAACATACAGTTGATGTTCTCCGAACCTGGATAGTATAACCCCCATATGTTCAGTGTGTTCTTCTAAAGTCTCTGAATAAATCAGCATAGTGTCAAGATGTATAATCACAAATTTATTAAACAAATCCTTAAATATATAATTAAAAGTATTGAAAAATGGTAGGGGCAGTACATGAACCATATAGTCAGAGTGTTCATAACTTGTACTGGAAGCAGCCTTCCATTTATCACCACTTATAAAATGCACCAAATATATGTACCCCATAAATCAAGCTTAGATTAGATTTTTGCACATGTAAGATGTTCAAAGAGATCTGGAATAAGAGATAGAGGATAGTGGTTCTTTAAAATGATTTAATTCCATTTCCTGTAATCTGTACAGGGTTTTAATAAATGAAATAAAAACCTGCTCCATCGGATTAGGTGGATGGATAAATAAGTCAACTCTTCAACTTAGTGTTCAATTATTCTCTTAGAGTTTTGAGTTCTGGTTCAGATAAAGGAAGTATCCACCCAAAAGAAATTTTAGAACCAAGGAGGAGATCAAATGGGGAGTCATAGACCCTATGAGAAGGTAGTGTTAGAGTTAAGTTCTTTCTTATCATGGACAACTCTTGATATTCTACTAGCAATGTTTTAATATTATCCTCTTCTTGAGTACATGTTAAAAGGGAGCAAAACAGGAAGTCAAGAAAGGCAAAAGAAAATTAACCAGAATTCCATTCAATTAGTGTATTGTGTCTTTGTAACATTGGGGTCCCAATACAAGACTGAAGAGAGGTTTAGTTACAATATCCAAATTAATTTGTTACTCATGATTCTGCACAGTGCACTTTAGTGGAACAGTGGTTCCAGTAATAGGTCCAGATCTCATTAGTTTACCTTCAAACAAGCTGAATTTGTACATGATTACTTTGAGCCTCATTCAATTCGGAGAGTGGAACTGGATCGGAGTAGGCTGTATGTCTGCGGGCCTGCTGCAGCCGCAAGTTAATGTGCTATTCAATTGGCTGGGACCACAAGTCCAGCCCAATAGTGCACATCACAAACCATGCTATCGAAAGCAGCATTTGCGAGGTTCAACATGATCAATTAGGCAAGGCTGTAACTCCTGATTTAGAAAGAGCCAATAGAAATGGAGCCAGTCAACAATACATCAGATGTCAAACCCTAGCACGTAACATAGCCTGCAAGACTTAGAGCTATCAAATCAAACCCGTAAATCAAACTGTGCACTACTTGCGGCTTAAGGCCGAACTGTGGAATTTCGCAGCCGCAAATCCTTTGTTCTGTCAAGCCGTAAGTGCTAGGTTTCCATTTTGCAACAGATTTCTAAAGACGCCATGGCGTTCAAGACCGTTCACCACCATCACTTAGCAATCCACACTCATGTAAATTGATGAATAGCAGAACATAACGGGCGGCCACCAAATGGGAATGACTATACATTTTGGCACATGGACACCAGCAATGGCTTTGGACTTTCCAGGATGGGCGTAGTGGAGATTAGCCTAATGGTGCCTCTGCACAGCCTCCATGTGTTTTTGCTCCCCCTCCTGATTGGTTACAGAAGATTAGTGTGGCGTATGTTCCCCTGGTCCCCATTCAGCATTGCTAAAAAAAATTATTATAAAAAAAAAAAAAAAAGTCTCAGATGGGTAATATGGAATTTTATGTTAAACTGTCAACAGATCTTAGTATTGAATATTTTTATTTTTATTTCATTAGTTTAATACCTGTTGAGAGTTTAATTGTTTGTAACAAATTTAAGCTTTTGTAAAATCTGCATGAAAAAAAACTATAACTTGAGTTTATTGATTCAATCATTTCACTTATTATTCACTTACATTTCACACTGTCCAATATTCATCAAATATTGCAGGCAATGTAAAGTGGTTTACTAAGGTTGTGATGACTGTTTTACAAAGTTTTAGCCCTGCAAATATTAGCACTCCACTGTATTTGCATTCAACCAAAGGTCATATATTGATCCTTTCTCTGAGTCTGAAAAGCAGTCAATTTAAGTCAAGTTCTGACATGCCTTGCACATCCCATGTTGTTTAAAACCTGATTGTATGCTATCAAAAATACTTGTTATTTTTGTTTCAATATAGTGGCCCTTGTGGGTGTTTAAGATACCATAAGTGTAAGTATTTTTATTGTACAGTACTGTTGTTTTATTCATCTGCAAATATAGTTACACCAAAACCAATATATCTAGTTATGCTTTTCCAAAAAATGCAGCAAGAAATAGAAAATATAAATATAAACTATTAGGCTTAACTTCTCCCCAAATACTTTGAAGAAGGTTGTTAAATATTTATTTTTCTAAAACATTTTTGTGCATATTTTGTGGGATTTAGGTGATCTAGAGTAAGTTATATGATTCTTCTTAATTTTCCCTTTCACAAACTCACTGGTTCTGCCATATCTGGTACTAAAGAAAAATATAGTGCATGTCATTAATATTCTAAGACGAGAATAAGGACTCTGAAATGTACTTTCTATGATACTTTATCTTGTATTAGATTGAAGGCAACAAATCTGTAAGTACCTTATTTTTATATTGAGTTTCATTTTTTTACTATTCTTATTTCCTTTCGACAGATACCAATTACACTATATCACAAGCTATTCTAAGAGCAATATACAAAATAAAAAATTCCAATATTTGGAATAAATAGAAGTTTATATTAAGGCACAATCAAATGTTTCTATGTTCTAAGTTATATTTATCGTTGTTAAAATATTTTAAAGGGACACTCTAAAAGTAAAAGAAAGAATGACCTTTTAAATATTAGTTTCATCTAGCACAAATAAATCCTAGATGTACAAAGTTAGAAATGGGTAATATTTGTAGTCTTTCTTATCGCCTTTAGTGGGTGTTTGTTGGCCTAACTCTTCCTTTACATCATAACAAAGCTTGACAAGGCTTGTCGATTTACTGTTTTTTAATACAGATAGATGGTCAGTAATACTGTTTAAATACAAACATTTCTATAGCACACCACAATCAAAACTCATATGACTCTCGTTTGATCACCACTATATCAACCTATACTGACTGAACATGGGCTGTGTCTTTGAAGAACTTTGAGTTAAAGCCCTATTAGTCCATATATATAATATTACAAATGATTAACTTTATTTAAATTCCTTCTTAATGGGCGTTACTTTGTTGGCCTATCTGTCTCCCATCCCTCAGAGAATATCATTGTATGAGGTGGGTGGGTAGCAAGCTGTGAATTTAACGCTTCTAGTCCACACAGCAGTATTTATGGTTTTCGTATGGGCTACAAGGTTATGTGCTGCTGGTTTATACACTAGAAGCTGCATCACATAATTGCAGTAATCATCTATGTTATCATTAGCCCTGCTCATTACCAAATATTATTACCCTCTTGCTTTGTTGTGAATATAGAGAATGTTGGTGTTAATGACAACCATCAGTAAGCAGACATAATCTTCTCATTTTACTAACCATATTGTCCTGACAATCAGAATCAACTATAATAATTGTGGTAAGTGTGGAGGGGAGAGGGGGAGGAAGAAACAGGGGAGAGGGGGAGGAAGACACAGGGGAGGAGGGAGGAAGACACAGGGGAGAGGGAGAGAAAGACACAGGGGAGAGGGGAGAAGAGACAGGGGGAAGAGACACATGGGAAAGGGGGGAAAGACACATGGGAGAGAGGAGGGGGAAACACACAGGTGTGTGGGAGAAGAGATACAGGGGAGGGCAGAGGAGGAAGAGACACAGGGGAGGGTAGAAAGGGGGAAGAGACACAGGGGAGGGGAGAGGTGCAGTGAAGAGACACCGGGGAGAGAGGGGGGAAGAGACACAGGAGAATAGAGGGTGGGGGGTAGACACAGGGGAGGGGAGAGGGGGGGAAAGACACAGTGGAGGGGTGGAAGAGACAAAGGGGAGTGGGAGGGGTGGAAGAGACAAAGGGGAGGGGAGGGGTGGAAGAGACACAGAGAAGGGGGAGAGGTGGGGCAAGAGACACAGGGGAGACGGGGGAAGTGACACATGGGAGAGGGAGAAAAGACCCAGGGGAGAGCAGGGGAAGAGATGGCGGGGAGGGGGGAAAAGTCACAGGCTAGGGGAGGGTGTGAGAAGACACAGGGGAGGAGAGAAGGGAAAGAGACACAGTGGAGGGGATAGGTGGAGAAAAACATAGGGGAGAGGGGGGAAAAGACAAAGCGGAGTGGGGAAGGGGAGAGGAAGACACAGGGGAGGAAGACACAAGGGAGGGAAGAGGGGGTGAAGACACCAGGGGGAAAGAGACACAGGGGAGGGAAGAGGTGGGAGAGACACAGATGAGGGAAGTGGTGGAGGGACACAGGGGAGGGGGGAGACACAGGGAAGGGGGAGAGACACAGGGAAGGCTGGGAGAGACACGAGGGAGGGAGAGGGGGGAGGGAGAGAAACATTTAAAATGATGCCGTCATTTTTGACTTGCAATTTACTAGTCAATAATATAGTTGTTGTTTTCAAGTTTTTGTGTAAAATCAAGTACATGGCAGAAAGCCAAATCATAATTTATTCTTAATTAAAATGCCTGAGGCTGTAAATTGTCTAAACAGGTAAAAAATATAAAATTCCTTCCTGAACCCAGATACTGGCGATCGGATTCGTCCCTTGATCAATACTCCCTTTCTATTTATCCAGGATTACCCTGAATGCCCTTTTTATTTCAAAATATATCAAATCCCTTTTAAAGTTATCTATCAAATCCACTGACACCACCTCTTTTGGTAGAGAATTCCACAGATTAACCACCCTTACTGTGAAGAACCCTTTTCTTTCTTTAAGGCGAAATTTTTTTTATTTCTAATCTCAACGGATGTTCCTTTTGTTAGTTGAAAACCTCTTGGCACAAAAAGTTCCCTTGACAAAGCCTTGTATTGACCCTGGATATATTTATATAAGGTAATCATATCTCCTCTTAGACACCTTTTTTCTAGAGTAAATAAGTTTAATTTGGTTAGTCTTTCTTCATAACTTAGCTCCTCCATTCCCTTTATTAGCTTTGTTGACCTTCTATGTAATTTTTCCAGCTCTAAAATATCATTTTTATGTAGTGGTACCCAAAATTGTACTCCATATTCCAAAAGAGGGTGTACAAGGGATTTTTATAGTGGGAGAATTATATTTGCTTCCCTTGCTTCTATGCCCTTCTTAATATATGCTAATATTTCAATTGCCTTTGCAGATGCTGCTTGGCATTGAGCACTGTTACCTAGACGGTTGTCCACAAGTACTCCCAAATCCCTTTCAATATCTGATACCCCTAGATTTGCTCCATTAAGATTATAAATTGCATGGCTATTTTTCCTTCCCAGATGCATAACTTTACATTTAATTGTATTAAATCTCACCTGCCACATTGATGCCCATTCCTCTAATTTATGCAAATGCCTTTGGAGGGAAAGTACATAATTTTCTGATGTAATTACCTTGCACCAACTTTGTGTCATCTGCAAAAATTGAGACACCACACTACAATCCCACTTCCAAGTCATAAATAAATATTTTAAAAAGGAGGGAACTTAATACTTAACCCTGAGGAACCACACTTACCACATTAGAACAATCCAAGTGTGTTACATATACCACAACCCTTTGCTTCCTGTCTTTTAGCCAGCTCTCGATCCATGAGCAGATATTTTAGGCAATTCCGGTATCCCTTAGTTTGCTCAATAGTCTCCCATGTGGCACTGTATCAAAAGCCTTTTCAAAATCCAAATAGACTACATCCACTGAGTTGCCTTGATCCAAGTTCCTACTAACCTCCTCATATAAAACTAATTAGGTTTGTTTGACAAGTCCTATCCTTCATAAATCCATGTTGGCTCCTACTTATAATCCTGTTTGAATAGACATATTCTAATATATTATTCCTTATTAACCCTTCTAAAAGCTTTCCCACTACTGAAGTGAGACTAACTGGTCTATAAGTCCCTGGATATGGTCTTGCTCCCTTCTTAAATATAGGTATCACCTCTGACTTTCTCCAGTTATCTGGTACAGACCCTGTGTTGAGTGAATCTTCAAAATTTAGATATAATGGTTTTGCTATTACAGAGCCCAGTTCCCTCAGTACCCTTGGATGTATTCCATCAGGACCCAGGGCTTTATTAATATTTATTTTTTCCAACCTCTTTTGGATCTCTTCCTGCGTTAACCAGTTATTTGTTGAAGGTAGTGTAGCCCCATTATTTTGCAGTGACCCAACCACTGGTACCTCCCTTGTGTATACCGACGAAAATAAACTATTTAGCTCATCTGCCTTTTTACTAATTATCAGACGGCCTGTGTCACATTGTAATGTTCCCTTTAGCTTCCTTCCTGGCCTTCTTACCATTAATATATTTAAAATATATTTTAGGGTTAGTCTTACTCTTTGCAACTAACTTTTCATGTTCAATTTTAGCCAGTCTAATAACCCTTTTGCATGCCTTGTTGATTTCCTTGTACTTACGTAAAGCAGTCTCTGTCCCCACTTGTTTGTATAATTTAAATGCTTGTTTTTTACTCCTCATTTTCATCTTTTATTTATTGTTAAGCCTCATGGGTTGTGATTTACACCTTCTACTTTTATTTCCACCTGGTATATGGTGATAAGTATGCTTATTTAGTAAAGATTTGAACTTTGTCCATTTATGATCAGTATTCTTACCTGTATGTTCTCTGTCCTAGTCTATACGTTGTATTGCTGCCCTTAGACTGTTAAAATCTGCCCTTTTAAAATTAAGAGTTTTCGTTAGCCCCTTACAGTTATGTTTTTTTAATTCAATCTCAAATGAGACTGTGTTGTGATCACTGATTCCAAAAGGTTGCCCTATTTCAACATTCGATTCTATATCAGTATTATTTGTGATGACTAAATCCAAGATAGCCTCATTTCTAGTAGGTTTTTGTATAACCGGGGGCAGATAATGATACCTGAGTGTACTCAAGAAGCTACTCCCCTTAGCTGAACTGCTGGTCTCATTTATCCAATCTCCCATTATTAGAACTTGCCCATGCTTAGCTGCATTTCCAATCTAAAAATAATTGCATTTCCTCATTTTTAATTATGTTTGGGGGTTTATAGCATACTCCTACTAATATTCTTTTAGAATTTGCTGCTCCGCTTTTTAACTCTACCCACAAACATTACCGCTAGTTCCACCATAAATATCTTCTCTGACTATAGGCTTAAATATTTGTAAAATACTTATTTAAATTAAGTGAATATTGTAAACAAACTAATGCTATCTGAATCTATAACACAATGCGCCATCATACAAAACAATAAAGATTGAGTATAGAAATCAACAAATCTAAAATACAGGAATAACTAATTTAATGCTGTAGATAGGTTCCCGGCAATAGGAGTGCAAAGTGAAACAGCTAGAAACGGGGCAGTTTAACCTGGGGAAGATAGGGGAACTCATAAAAAAAACACACACTTTCAATTGAAATTTAAACTTTTGGGGTTTTATATGACCTTCAAAAAAACAGCAACACTAAAATTACACTAACACAAACTGAACATTAGTAGAAATATAACTTTAAATTATCGATGTTGAAGCTTCTGGGTCATCCTGGATTCTGTTTTCTTTGGAGAAAAAAAACAGTGTTATATTGACTCAGTGCATTAAAAGGGGTCCGGCAGGAAAAACAGCTTGATAGCAAGGCAGTGCCATAGAGAATAGGAGCATAAAAAATGGTCTGGTAGGCAAAAACAGTGCTATAGCGAGGTTTAGAATCCAAAGGGTCTGGAAGGATCCTAATTTTGTTTTGTTGTTTAATACTACTATCCGTGACTCTATGGACCACAGCACGCCAGGTGCATCTCTCAGTCCCTGCCCCCCTCTGAGCTCCCTCAAGGTTATGTTCTGTTCATTGCTTCAGAGACCTCATCTATCCACCTCTGCCTCTGTCGTTCGCTTCTTCTTGTGACTTCAAGCTTTCCCAGCATCAGAGTCTTTTCTAGGGAATCCTGCAATATCTTGATATGGCCAAAATATTGAAGCTTCAGCCTCATGCTCATACCTTCTAGTGAACAGTTTGGCCTGATTTCTTGAAGTATTGATTTATTTGATTGTCTTGCAGTCCAAGGGATTTAAAGTAGTTTTTGCCATCATCACAATTCAAAGGCATCAATTCTACAGTACTCAGACTTCTTTATTGTCCAGCTCCCACATCCTTATGCTACTAATGGGAAAACCATAGTTCTAACTATGTGGACCATTGTTGATAGTTTAACATCTTTACTTTTTACAAGCTTGTCGAAGCTTGACATAGCTTTCCTCCACAGAAGCCACAGTCTTTAAATCATATCTAGTTTGTGGTTTTATTTATTACTTAAAAATCAAAAGTTTATGGGTGATATTATTTGTATTTCTAATTGTAATTTGAAGGTTCAAGGGCACCATCTAGAGAAACAAGATGTTAATTGATATTTTGGTTTTGTCCAATATGGTTCTATGAAGCTATGAGTAAATGTTTTGAGGTGCTGAACAGCTCTGACATCATCATTTATTTCTATTGGTTAAAGGGGATCATGTGCTTTGATTATTTGTTGATAAGAGCATGTGGTTTTAGTATTATTAGGAAAAACAAAGGAATGGTAGGGAGATTCCTTAGATAGATACAAGCTGAAAGCAGGAAGGTTTTGGGGTGCACATGGTCCCCTCACCCCTGGGTCTTGACAACTTGGTAGCAGTGGTGGTATTTCAGCAGCTGTAACCATCGACAGCCTGGATGGGAAACCCCTATCCCAGAGGAGGCAGGAAATCATCTGCAAGTTTGGTAGAGGCAATGGAGCTGACAAACCAAAGTTCCAACCAGGATGTCTGCCAAAACTGTCAGAGTTGCTCTTCTAAGATAATGGAAGGAGTTTCTGGGATTGTGGCTAGTACTTGAGCTCACAGACTGGCCTGATGAGCTGATATGGAGAGAGATTGACTTGAAGAACCAATATGATGCCTGGATAGGACCTATCCATGTCCCCTGTGGGCCCCTAGTTTCCATCGTGGCTGGAGGAAGCGATGTGGGAACTTGAATATAGGCTTTTAGAATGTTGCTTCTGGACTCTACAATGACAGCTAAACTTGATGAAGAAATGCTGTCACTTAATGGGACTAATGCCATGGTCCAATGAGGCTATTTTGCATTTTGCCCTTGATCCAATAGGAATTGGAGGCAGAGTATGTAGACCTTCTGGATGAGGCTGCAATGGAGTAGCTCTGGCAGTCCAGTTTGGGGAAGCCCTGACAGTCAGGTATGAACGAAGACACCTGCCCAGGGACACTGTGCCAAGGGATCCAGAAGGAGGTGAGCACTGTGCCCAAGCGCTGGTTCCAGAGGAAAGGGGACATGACATTATGATTGAGATGCAACCCACTAGGAGTGGACTGAAAAAAGAGAAAGAAACTAGACACCTTTAAATCTGACCTCGGGCTTATAACCACAGATAACTCAATAGAGTCTAACTTAGTACATAATGAGGACCAATCAAGGTTAGATTTAGATAAAATATGACTTTTATTCAATGTCAAAAATAAAAAAACAGATCATACATATATTTATAAAATACGACGGTTAACACAAATATTGATAAAGGAAGTGCTGTCCCACACCGTTAGTACTGTGCTCAATAATGTAGAGCTTGTGCAGTGTATATGTGGAGTAACCCTTGTCTAATAATCACACCACTCTCATGTTAATTCCACTAGGAGTGGAGCCTGCAGTCCAGACCACCATGTTGAGTGCTGGCTCACAGATCCAGCTGGTATTTTATTCTGTGGAAGTATTATTTTATTGGGGCCCCAAGGAGATTGCTTGCTCTCCTGGAGGGGGAGGAAGGGGTATTATCCCTGGCTTTTTGGGGGGTGGGCTGGCAATGGCACATTTGGAACTGTCACCAGGACTGACCCCCTTGAAACTTTTGGGATTGTGAGAGTCAGAAGGCCCAATGGACACCCCTGGACTCAAACTTGACCTGTTTTTTTCCCACCAGAAGTTGTGTGCAGCAGCTAGTAGCTGGCTTTACCGTGATGTGCCGAGACTTAGTTCTATTTGTTCTTAGGGTGAGAGCTAGAGTCAGGGTTTTAGGTGAAGGTTTAGGGTTTAGGGTTAGAGAAATTGCAAATGATAAGCTTTGCATAGTAAAGTAGTGGTGCAAATTGAAGAAGTCCCGGCACGCTACCGTTGTCCCACTTACTGGAGGGGACAAAAAAATAAAGGTCCAAAATTCCTATTGGAAAAACACCATGTCATCACCCCAAAATTCAACATAAATCAACTTTTTTTTGTAATTTAATAAATATTGGCAAAAAATTCAAACCCCCAATCCTAAAATACAAAAATTTTAAAATTAGTTTATAATGGAAGGTTCCAGACAACGTTTACTATTGGAGCATGACTATGTCCTATTTATATACATACATATTTGGCAATATATAAATGCATGATAAGTGCCTACTGGGTCCAGAAAGAAACACAAATAAAACTACCCCTCTGTAATGAATTAAGAGTTCTCCTTTACCCCTGGATGATGTCTATAGCTGGCGGCCTCTAACCTGTTTTAGGCCCCAGGTACTTTGCATCTACAGTTGCTCCACGAATGAACACTTACATTTCTTTTGTGTTCTGTAGTTATCTTACAATTGGAAATATCAAAGGGAAGGAGTGATAATAGCTGGAGCTTGAAGGGTGCTAAGACCTGAATGTTTCTAGGACTGCTTAAAATCTAACTAAGTCTCCCGGCTAAAAAAAAATATAAAGCAAGAAAATAAACAGATCCACATATCACAACCAAGCACAAAGCTGTGTGCTTAGATGTGATCCACATATCACATCACAAATAACTAGCGTGCTTTGTTCCAGTGCTTAACACTATTTTGATGATCAATTAAATTAAAAATATATATTGGAACTTTATTTACAACAATTAAAATAACAACCACATCGCAATTAGCCACAAAATCCTAGGCCTCATAGAATTCCTTTATTCACTGGGTAAAAAATACCACTTTGTAATAACCACTTGTTTTACTTTGCAACAAAAGCAACTGAGACCATCACGAGAAAGCTATATAAACATCAGCAATCCTTTGTATGTCAGTAACTGCATGAAAACATGAGACAGGAAACATATACTACAGCCCTATGTCCCATTTCAGGGACCTCCTATGTTAAGGGCTATGGTATGCCCTGCAAGCTGGCTGTTCAATGTAATAATGCTCATAAAGTGCTAAGCAAAGCAGAGAAAAGTAGAGAGTATGTAAAGTATGTGAACCCTTTGGAATGATATGGATTTCTGCACAAATTGGTCAAAAAATTTGATCTGATCTTTATCTAATCACAACAATAGACAATCACAGTCTGCTTAAACAAATAACACACAAAGTATTAAATGTTGCCATGTTTTTATTCAACACACCATGTAAACATTCACAGTGCAGGTGGAAAAAGTATGTGAACCCTTGGATTTAATAACTGGTTGAACCTCCTTTGGCAGCAATAACTACAACCAAACGTTTCCTGTAGTTGCAGATCAGATGTGCACAACGGTCAGGAGTAATTCTTGACCATTTCTGTTTAAATTCAGCAATATTCTTGCGATGTCTGGTGTGAATCGCTTTCTTGAGGTCATACTACAACATCTCAATCGGGTTGAGGTCAGGACTCTGACTGGGCCACTTCAGAATGCGTATATTCTTCTGTTTAACCCATTCTGTTGTTGATTTACTTCTATGCTTTGGGTCGTTGTCCTGTTGTAACACCCATCTTCTGTTGAGCTTCAGCTGGTGGACAGATGGCCTTAAGTTCTCCTGCAAAATGTCTTCATAAACTTGGGAATTCATTTTTCCTTCGATGATAGCAATCCGTCCAGGCCCTGACGCAGCAAAGCAACCCCAATCCATGATGCCCCCACCACCGTACTTCACAGTTGGGATGAGGTTTTGATGTTGGTGTGCTGTGCCTCTTTTTCTCCACACATAGTGTTGTGTGTTTCTTCCAAACAACTCAACTTTAGTTTCATCTGTCCACAGAATATTTTGCCAGTACTGCTGTGGAACATCCAGGTGCTCCTGTGCAAACTGTAAATGTGCAGCAATGTTTTGCTTGGATAGCAGTGGCTTCCTCTGTGGTATCCTCCCATGAAATCCATTCTTGATTAGTGTTTTACATATCGTAGATTCGCTAATAGGGATGTTAGCATATGCCAGATACTTTTGTAAGTCTTTAGCTGACACTCTAGGATTTTTCTTCACCTCATTGAGCAGTCTGCGCTGTGCTCTTGCAGTCATCTTTACAGGACGGCCACTCCTAGTAGCAGCAGTGCTGAACTTTCTCCTTTTATAGACAATTTGTCTTACCATGGACTGATGAACAGCAAGGCTTTTGGAGATACTTTTATAACCCTTTCCAGCTTTATGCAAGTCAACAATTCTTAATCGTCCTAATTGTCTATTGTTGTAACTTAGATGAAGATCAGATCACATTTTATGACCAATTTGTGCAGAAATCCATATCATTCCAAAGGGTTCACATACTTTTGCTTGCAACTGTATGTGATTATTTTTTAATTCCCACATATCACATCCAAACACACAGCATGTTTTTATTTTTACATAATTTTTATACCTTATGTTATTTATATTATTAGTTTATATTCCAATTTTGATTGTTATCTTTAAGTCTACTCCATACACTGAAGCTATTTAAATGGGAAAATAAATAAATAAATAAAGTATGAACGATTTAGTAAATTCAGAGTAGTTTTATTTGTATGTGGAGGGAATATATATAACACCAATTAATCTTAACTGTAAAAAAACAGGACATTTGAAGTGGAAAATATACCTGGATTAAAGAAACATAAAGTGTGGCTAAAAAAAGTGGTCACATGGTGCCATTTTTTGAAGGACTACCTACTGTGAACTGTTGTTAGGTCTATGCAGGTTTATATATGCCATATGACACATTTCCTGGTTCCAGCAATAAGATGAAGCGGCTTTGCAAGCTCTTAATATAGCCTGGGTGTACACTCAGACACTGAACTAAAAGAATATAGTTAAGAGCCTCAGAGTAGAATGCATGACCTTGGTATAGTCGAGTAATAAGGCCACAGCTCATTTATTAATGGTAACATTAATATTAGGTTATAACTGGAAAAAAGAAAAAGCAAGGTTTGCCCCCCACCCCCGCAAAAAAAATCAGTAGTTGAGTACCTCAAAGGGGACCCTGTGCCCTAAGGGGACTACCCCCATCTCCACACCATAACCCATATATTTCCAATAATAATGGCAAGCACCCCCACCACAAGTGCATTATTCACACCCATGCACCTCTCCACCATCCAAACAAGCTATGGCCATAGAAATCCCTTCCTTTAAAGCAACATTAAATAGACCTAAACCCTAAAATTGTTGAGGTGAATTCTTTTAAAAAAAGTAATCTCAGGCCTCCTGCCCCTCTAGATCCATGTGCCTGATGGAAATCCCCCCAAGCTTCTAAAAAAAGTGGCCATGGACTTATTTATTTTCTTTTTGGACTTACCCATCGCCTGGTGCTATATTTCAGGCTGTGATTCTAATCAAGCCACCATCTCAGACCAGATTATAAAAATCTTGGGGTAGATTTCTAAAATACAATTCATTTCCCTTCTCATAATCCTTCTCATTTCCCTTATTGATATAAAACCAAATTGTTCCTGCTTATGTGAAAAAGTAGTATTTTTGGGGAAGGAAAATTTATTAAATATTGGATTACATTGAATAAGATTTGCTCTCACTTTAAACCTCCAACACTCATCCACCGCAATGACACATTCATTGGTGAAAATGCAAGCTGCAGCCCATCTTCCTGTAGTGCTGAAGCCCTTCTGGCCCAGAAAATGTAGGAATGTCCTATGATCCAAACCAGTAAACGGGGTCTGAAAAACAAAACAGAATTACACTGATAAAGTGTATTGCTCAGGTCACTCACATAGTTTAAATCACATTACTAAATTGAATCATAGCAGACTTATTTTTACTAACTCTGAGACCCTAAAAAGTCCCAAAGAAAGCAAGAGAGCGGGCAGCCCTGAATAAGTTGACTTCATAGTCGGATAGACATTATAAGGGAAGAGTCAACAACAACTTTTGTAACAAACCAACCAATATAGCCCTTATACTTTCCAGACCAACTGTTTTTTAAACCATGTACTGCTTGCTTAACCACAAATTGTGTGGTGACACCCTGTTTCCCTTCCCTTCTGATGGTGATGTGCCCTTTTTCTGGCAATCCAGAACAAAATACACAATAGCCTCAAATTCAAGACTGGCCACTGACAGCTCCTTTACCACTGAATTCTTTAAATTTTTCCAGTTACGCCAAACTTTCTCAGAACCCACCCAGGTATCTGGGGCCAAAGAGGCTTTGATTAAAGGGGTCAAGGTTCTTGAATCCACTCCAATACTAGGTCCGGACATGGAATTCCAGAAACACTGGCCTGTGGAACCAATTCCCGAAATCTCTCCCACTGGAATCGAAACAGAGCATCCACAATTACATATTGACAACCTGGGATATGTACTGCCTTAAGATATTCATTTTCAAACATTGTAGCACCAACTAACACAGTAAACTAACCACTGGCAATAAATGAGCTGTTAAGTTATTAATAGCCATGACTACACCCAATTTGTCGCAATGAAAGACTATATGCTGATCTTTCAAAGCATCACCCTACATAATCAGAGACACCACGATAGGATAAAGTTCTAATATGGCAAGTTCTTTAGCAAACCCTATTATATCCAGGATGTCAGACATCCAGCTTTACACCACTGACCCCTGAAATATGCCCCAAAACTGGTACTACCCGTTGCATCTGTATATAGATCCAAATCCTTATTGGATGCCCTTTCTGCCATAAAAAAACTATTTGCGGTTAAACTCTTCCACAAAGAACTTTCACACTCCTCCCTCAATGCAGCTGTTATTCTATCATAATAGTGAGATGACTTTATTCCTGCAGTTACCATTGACATCTGCCTTGAAAAAATTCTGCAGGCAAAGTTCAACTTTCCCAATAAGGACTGAAGCTAACGCAGCTTGATCTTTTATAGAACAATTGTGTTCGATACAGTTTCCCGCAAGTCCTTCAATTTATTCTCTGGCAAGCAGCATTGAAATGTTTTGGAATTGATCAAGATTCCCAAAAAGGTTAGGCTGGACCTTCTGTTTTGTTATGGGCTATGAAAACCATTACATCATTAGAAATTGTTGTTTTGTACCGGCTAACAAATAGAAAATCATCCAAATAGTGTGCTAATAACTTCTGTTCCACTACCTATTTTTCAAAAGAATTAAAGGTTGCGTAGTAAGTGCAAGATACTGAACATCTCATGGTAAGGCATAGGTCCACAAAATAACTCCTGTCAAACCGGCAACCTAACAAGTTTCTGGCACTTTGCGTGCATCGGAAGCAGCCTAAATACTGATGTAATGTCAACATTTTCTAGGGGAGCCCCCCGCCCTGCTGACTTGACCAATGTAATAGCTTGATCGAATGATGTATAAGTCACAGAGGACATACCCCTGTCAATGGCACCATTTACTGATGATCCCTTAGGATACAATAAATGATGAATGAGCCTGTACTTTCCCTGCTCTTTTTTCATCACTATACCTAGCAACTAAGATCCACATGTCATCCATTGGCAAAGTTACAAGTGGGCCTGCCATCCTACTAAGATCCACTTCCTTTGCAAGCTTTTCCCCAACTATGGCCGGGAATTGCTTAGCCAATATTAGATTACCAGAAATAACTATTACTAGGTATGACAAAACTGAAACTAAAAACACACACAAATAACTAAGCCTTTTTTAAAACAACCTGCTTCCTACTGTACATTTTTAGCTCACGAAGCATTATTCTAAGCTGAATCGGTGTAAAGTGTCATTGCCCTTAGCAGCTTACTCACCGGCTGCTCAGATCTTCTTATATCACTGAAAGACTGGGTGCTGGTCCCTGCATTCAGAACACTCATGCCTGAATCTGCAAGACTGTCACATGATTTCATTATAGAGAAAGCAGTGTCCCTTTTTTCCTGACACCACCACAGAGTTGGTATCTGTACAACAGTAGGCCCTACTAAAGGACCCTCCAGCCCTAAGGGGTGTGAAAATTTTCATTAAATTGCCTTTATTGTTGTCATCCCACCTCATATAACCTGTGACTGCCTTCCACTGCCTGCAAGGGCTCTTCATACGACCACCAAGCCATCCCTCCATAAGTCCTATGTATACTGTCAATTTCGAAGAGGTAATAAAACAATGCAATTTTTTCCTTTATAATGCTGGCCATCAAAATGTTTTGGGAATTTTCCTATATCGCCTCTTTCTCTCCTCCCCCTTTTTTTAGTCTTATCCTTTTTTTCTTTTACTTCAAAGTAATTGTCCAGGGGAGAGAGAAAAAAAGCTTGATAAACTCAATTTGTTCCTTGATGTCCAACATGTATCCCAATAGGCCCCAGATGGCAAAGAAAAGTTTTTTTACCTTGTTGTGTCAGCTACTACCATCAAGTCATATCTCTTCACTTTAACTGGGTCAATCTTAATCTAATCCCCAGTATTAGCTACACCCATTGTGACATCACTAGCAGCTGGTACTGGTGCTCTTGTTACTGGGGGTAGGGTCATTAAAACTGATGGAGTTGAGCCAGCTGCAATCATGTCACAACCTGCCCCAATTTGTTGATGACCAGTAGAAACCCATGCATTAACTATACTAGCCACCTTCACTTCTTTATTTTCTGACTTGGCCACCATTTATTTTACCCCTTTTATAAACAAATCGATAGATAAAGCAACATCATTGTTGCAAACATATGTCATAACATTAACTTTGGTATGTACCAGACATCAACTCATCAGTATTTTTCCTGGATGGGGTTGTGGAGGCCTCCAATGATGGCCCAACTGTATGCTGCAAAGACAGTTCCTGTTCCTTGGACTGAATGTTATTCTGTTCCCTGGAAGACAGCACCTTTGTTGCAATGTCTCTATCACTCCTGCTTTTTTGTCTGTTATTAGGCCCCTGATCTACCCATCTGTTCCCGATACGGGATGAATCCTCCCTTTTCTTCATCTATTTCTGCACCTTCTGCTCATGGAATCTTGCCTTCTTAATGATGCCCTGACACTCCCGCTATGACCCACTGATTCCGCTGTTGGGGATAGTCTGGCCCTGGACCAGATTCATTCATTTGACTCCTTATACTATGCAGCTGAAGGCCTCACTGGTTTCTACCTTGCAGGACCAGCTGAGTTCCCTAGTGATGGGCTCAGCCTAGAAGGAGCCCGGGATCGTCTCTGATGGTTGCGTGGGGTGTCAGAGGGATTAGGCATAGAGGCAGGCGTTAAAGGAGATTAAAGGGGTAGCCCAGCATAACTATATACTCCACCCCAGACTAACAACCCACCAATGAGTTTAATTATTATAAACCCTGTTCCTAACCAGGTCAAACCTCCACTGTCTTCCACTTCTCAGCTGGGGCTAACTGGATCACACCGATTATGACAGACACACGATGGACTGCAGGGGCATGAGGATTATGCTCCTGCAGTTCTTCTTACCTTAAATTTCAATTTTTAAATGCTACTTTTAACATAGTGTTCTTTCTGGACTTTAATAGTACACATTTTGAGTATTTACAGGAAAGATCTTCTGAAGAAGCAAAGTCTTTGTTGTGTTTACTGAATGTTGTCAAACAATTTTCAAATCATTTATTCTCACTGAAAATTATTCTTCTATTATATCCATGATATGATATCCGTATTAAAACAATATACCAAAATAAATCTTAAATTCAAGTAGACTGAAAATAAACAGCATTGCTATTTCACTATAAATGGGATTAAAACTGCTGAAAACACTTCAGTATGCTAAATGTCTGGAATACTTACAGCTATAGTAAATACTATTTCTATGCAGACTTGACAAATTTAATTAATACAAAATAAAGCACAAAGTCCCTTTGTAGCAGGTTTCACAGCAGGCTCGATTGTGTCTCTAAAGTAGGGCATTTTTTTCAAACAGTCTTGTAATACAGAAACTTGTTTTAAATGTCCTGCCTGTCATTTGCCGCTCTCTGAGGCCATAAATGATTTCAGCAGGCATGGCAAGCAGAATCAGCTTAGTCAGTATATCCAATTAAACCTCTTTCAAATTTCCTGGGATATAAATGTTGTTCAGCAAGGTAAACCTGCAGCTTTTGATTTTAGTTTTTGATCCCAAGGAGCAATTTCTTGTTCAATAAAAAGTTATGCAATATAGATTACAGACAGAAACATTATTACTGTTTAAGGGATGCTGTGTAGTACATGCAAATACATTTACAATTATTTATGTTTGTAGTAGTAAATTGATTTATTCATTTGATTATTTTTTTTTACAATTTATTAGTGAAGATGTAACATATTTTACATACACTAATAGCAAATGGTGGAATCACAGAAGTAAAATAAAAACTATCTTTAAAACAAGAAATAAAAAAACTGGTAGTAGGCTTTTATATGAGCATTGTTGATCTACCTCTAATCCACCATATATGTTGATTATCCTTTTTTGGTGTCCCTGGTCTCCCCCATTTACTTTGTGATGCCTCCTGCCTGCCATATCAGCTTCAATCTGAAGTAGTAGTTGAATATAAAGCAAAAGCATTCAGGAATGTCTCACATTAGCTAAATTATTTAAGGTAGATACAATGGACAGACTAGATGTTAGTTTTGTTATCATACTACTCTAAATGTATGTTTCTGTGTGTCTAGAAAATGATACATCCATTAAGCCATTCTAAAATTGCTGTTTATGTACAGAGAGTTTACATTGCTAAATGAAAAAGAGTATTGGGAATTAATTTTGTAAGGAATTATATAAAGAGTATATAGATTGTAGGGTGTGAAACTGAAAGACAAAATGTAATAGCATGTCAAACTATTTAGTATACACTCAGCGTGCAGTCTAGTCAAATACAAAGTAAATATAATGTTATTAGCCTTGGCTCACCAAAAAAGATGTTCCAATAATACACAGCAAATTTGCTGTGAATGATGGAAACACCACATCTTAGAGATATTATTCAACTACACAACCTTTGTTAGTGAGAATTTGTTACCTTATCATAGTGAACAAAGGTCCACACCTGGGAAGGATTATAATTGTTAGATGGAGGTATGCAGTAAAAGGAATTTAAAAATAATGAAATACGAGGCCAGAGCAATCATGTGTACACTTAATCTTTTACATATATATACCCCTGTAGTTATCTAGTTATCTATATATGTGACACTATTGAACTGCTAACTATCATCCAATTCCCTCTCCTCACTGGTGTACAGTTGGGATATTTTACCGCAGGTTTTAAAATGGTAAATTGTTATACTCCCTCTCCCTCCTGTCGGTGCACTCTCTCCCCCTTCCCCCCTCTTTCTCCCAACAAAATTCTGCTGAGAGGTTTGATAACAAGGATCATGTCAGAGGCAGTTTCCTATATAATACCAATGGCTCCACAGCATGTGTCACCTGGGCGGGCACCTTAACTTTGGTCACAATTATGTACATTTAATAATCACTTACAACTGCACTTAAATTGCTCAATATTTATAATTTATTTATCTTTATGTTTCTTGAAATAATATTGAATAATATCTTTTGAATCAATGGTTTATATGACCTTTTCAGTTGACCCGTCCATTGCTTCACAGTTTATTTGCTGCTAGAAATCTTAATATCTAAATATTTCAATTTTATATTGCTTTCAGAAATGTGCTAATTGGAGATCACAAGTTTGGCATGCATGTTTGTTTATTGAAGTAATTTAGACTACAACAAATTGTATGTCAGGAAATACTGTAGGTTTTATTGTTAAAACAGAGAAAATGTTTATCACATGTGATGTTACTATATATATAGGATTTAAATAAATGTCCTTCAGAAATGTTCCTGCAAAATATCACTTCCAGACTATTCTTGATTGTATTGGTTTATGAGACAGATTTATGTTTTTTGGCTTTGAGTCAGTTTTCCAAAGGTTTTACAAGAGCTACTGTCCAATTAAAGCTTGATTGATTATGCCAGGGAGATACAATTGTCAACTGTGGAGTATAATGGAAAATGTTTATATCCCCCAGTTGGTATGATGGTGTATTAGAAAAAAAGGACATTTTAGGCAGATAAACTTTTAACACATTTTATTTTATAATATATATAGAATATAAGACAATGTATATTTAAAGTCTGTATTATAGTAATACAGTTAGTCATTGTAAATATAATCTGTCCTATGGTAAGACATTTTTTCTGTATGTTGTTATTTTCCAAATATTCAGTGAAGTAATCTGATTCAAAATGCTACCATTTGTGATAAAACAAATGAGAAAATTAATCTTGAAATTAAATTATTATACTCATATATTGCAAATAATTTAAAATTCTGAATATTCTGTTTCCAGATACAAAAAAAGGCCATCAATTTCAACCATTTTGGATCTCCGCTGATCTTTGTAATCTGTGGATTCATTTTTAATTGATAATTGATCCAGAGGAAGGCAAACTGAAAAAATCCCCACTCATTGCCAATTGTCTTAAAGGGGAAAAAATGTTCATGACCCCAGATACTGTCAACAGAATACTTCCCTGGATCAATACTACTTCTCTAGTTATGCAGGATAATACTGAATGACGCTTTTATTAAAAAATATATCCAATCCCTTTTTAAAGTTATCAAATCTGAGGTTACCATCTGCTTTCCCCATTGTAACCACCCTTTCTGTGGAAAAACATTGTCTTTCTTTATGGTGGAATCTTTCTCCTTCTAACCTCCAGAGATGTCCTCTTGTCATCTGAAAATCTTTTGGCATAAAAAGTTCACTTGACAAAGCTTTACATTGACCCTGGATGTATTTATATAATGTAATTATATTCCCTCTTAGACTCTTTTTTGCTAAAGAAAGATTAATTTGGTTAGTCTTTTTTCATAAATTAGCTCCTCCACTGCCTTATTAGTTTTGTTACCATTCTCTGTACTTTTTCCAGCTCTAAAATGTCCTTTTTAAAAAGTGGTGCCCAATATTGTACTCCATGCTCCAAACGAGGACATACTAGTGATTTGTATAATGGCAAACCTATACATTCTTCTCTGGCTTCTATACCCTGGCTTCTATACCCTAATACATGCTAATATTTTATAGCCTTTGGAGATGCTGCTTGGCATTGTGCACTGTTATGTTGGTGGTTGTCCACAAGCACTCCCAAATCCCTTTCAATATCTGATACCCCTAGATTTGTTACATTAAGATTATAAATTGCATGGCTATTTTTCCTTCTCAAAATGCATAACTTTACATTTATTCATTTTAAATTTCATCTGATATTTAGATGCCCATTTCTCTAATTTATGCAAATACCTTTGGAGGGGAAGTATATAATTTTCTGATTTAATTACCTTATACAACTTAGTGTCATCAGCAAACATGGAGACTATACTTTCAAGTCCTACTTCTAGGTCATTAATAAATGTTAAAGAATAGATGACCTAATACTGAACCCTGAGGATCCCCACTTACCATATTATTCCAGTCTGAGTATGTTTAATTTACAACAACCTTTTGCTTCCTGCAATGCTTGCCTCCCTTAGTTTGCATAATAGTCTTCCATGTGCACTGGATCAAAACCCTTTGCAAAATTCAAAAATACTACATCCACTAAGGTACCTTGATCCACATTCCTACTTACCTCCTCATAGAAACAAATTAGATTTGTTTCACATGACCTATCCTTCATAAAACCTTGCTGACTCTTACTTATGATGTTGTTCAAATAGACATATTCCTGTATACTATCCCTTATTAACCCTACCAAAAGCTTTCCCACTACAAAAGTTAGGCTTATATGTGTATAATTTCCTAGATTTGCTCTTGTTCCCTTCTTAAATATCGGCATCACATCTGCTTTGCTCCAGTCATCTGGCAGTGACTCTGTGGTATGTGGGCCTTTAAAAATTAAATGTAATGTTTTAGCTATTATCGAATACAGTTCCCTCAGTACCGTTGGATGTATTCCATTAGGACCTGGGCTTTATTAACATTTATTTTTTCCAATCTCTTTTGGATTTCTTAGTGTCTTAATCAATTATTTTGTGAAGGTAGTGTAGCCCCATCTTGTTGCAGTGTCCCATTTACTTGTACCTTCCTTGTATATACAGAAGAAAATAACTTATTTAGCTAATCTGCCTTTCCTGGTCACTATTTATCAGAAGGCCTGTTTCACATTGTAATGTTCCTATAGCTTCCTTCCTGGCCTTCTTCACATTAATATATTTTAAACATTGTTTTGGGTTAGTCTTACTCTTTATTTGTATCTAACTTTTAATTTTCATTTTAGCCAATCTGATAGCTTTTTTGCAAGATTTATTGATTTCCTTGTACTCACGTAAATAAGTCTCTGTTCAGTCTTTTGTTGTAGAAATGCCAGTATTTCACTCCATATCTTGGTCTTTAAACCATTGTGATTTACTCCTTTTACTTTTATTTCCACATGGTATACAGTGATAAGTATGTATATTTAGTAAGGGTTTGAACATTGTCCATTTATGTTCAGCATTGTTGTCAGTTCTTTGTTCCAGTCTATACTTTGTTTTAATTAGAAAGAGTTTTATTTGTATTAAAAGTGAGCAGTGTAGAGGTTATAAAATATAATTGTAATGCCAAGAGACCATCATTTTCCAATCTCTCTCATACAATCTCTTTGGAGGCTGTATAGACATCCTATTTTGTTCAGTGCATTATTATTTACTCCAACTAATTCTCTAGATTAAAAAAAGATATGATAAATATTGTATTACTAGAATATTGCCGACAAAAAATTACGGCAATGAAATTGTAAGTGAGCTAATGGTGTTTGGTGTATTTAATGTGGCTGATGTAGCGACTTTTTCGTAATATCCATAGCTGTTTGGTGGGCTTTTTCGGAATATCTGTAGCTGTTTGGTGGTGTTTTGCGTGTTTATGGTAGTGTTTTGTGTGTTTAGGAACCTTTAGCCTCGTTTTTGTTTTGTTTGATGGCCATTTTTGGGTCTCTAAATGGAGGTGTAACTTCACTTGCAGAGGTCCTCGGTGCCCCCCTTGCTGTGAGTAACCTTTTTATGTGTTTTTTTGTTTGTATTTATTGTGTTTGTAATGTTTTTGGGGTTGCGCGGGTTGCGTCCTTGTTTTTTAATCTTGTAGGTGTTTTTCGGCAAATACGTAGGTTTTTGGTGGTGTTTTGCGTCTTTAGACTGCTGTAGCCTCGTTTTTGTTTTTTTCGGCGGCCATTTTTTCTGTGTTTAAACTCTTTTAATATGACTTAAATTGAAATGTAACTTTAGTTTCCGAGGTCCTGGATGCTCCCTCTTCCTGTAAGTAAGCTTTTTATGTATTTGTTGTGTGTAATTGTTGTATTTTTCATGTTTTGATGTGCGCGTGTTGCGGCCAATTTTTGCGAGGTTCTAATGGGTCGTAATGTGTTTCGTATTTTCTTTGCGTGACAACGTAAATATTGCGAGGGTCGCAGTTGCTGGCAAGGAGCGCCTTAGAGGGCCACAGGCTCGCTGCGCGAGTCCGCAAGCGTGAGCAACGGCTCGTATGCTCACAACTGTATATGTGATTATACTATCAAATATTCTGGACTGTAACTGATTATCTCATCATGTATTCTTAATCAGAACTATTGAGATCGCTAATTTGCATTTATAACAACTCACTTCATGCTGAAATTAGTGTTGTATGTGTTTTCTATTGATATATACACACATATATATATATATATATATATATATATATATTAGCAGATAAAACAATTTTTATTTACATTGTGTGTTTCATAGAATAGGCTTGAAAATTACAAGTTTTTTAAGTATTGCTTTTTGCAAGATCAGCGAGTAGATATTTTTGTGGAATAAAACCTACTGTTTTGAATGATTAATATCCCTTAGTTTCAGTATGTGTGTATATGGTTCTTTGGCAACTTTAGATACTATGCTGAGCATACTATGCTCTGTATGTTTTAGGTTTAATCACAATAAAATAGATTGTGAATAAATGGATATTATAGATGTTTAGCATGTTTTGAAAAAAATGAGTCCATTCATTGACTAATACTGTTTGTCACCTATCGTTGTTGCTTTAACTATGTACATACAAGGATGTTGGAGCAATGAATCACGAGATATTGCAAATTTTGCACATATCAGCTACTCCAGCATCAATAATTACTTTATGAGCGCTATGTTCATGTAGCTTTGACTGTAGTATTAAAAAACAAAATATTTTTGAATTTAGCTTTTCAGATATAAATCTACTAATAGACTGACTTTTGGTTAGACTATTTTTTTCCTATATAGATCACTATTTAAAATATTCCCTTTAAGTTCAAACAACACAACTAAATAATGGTATATATTTAAACAGTACTCCATTGTAAATTTAACTGATTATTACTAATATATATATATTCATTTTTAATTAATTTAAAATTTTCTTCACCACATCAAATGAAAAAACTACCAGTCACATTAAAAAAAAGCTTTCTAAATTTACTATAAATATGTTATCATACAAACAAAGAGTAATATTGACCCCTCTCACAGTACCATTCACCTGTAAAAAAAATAAATTAATGAAAAAGCAACAGAATACATATAGTAGATAAATCAGCGTACTTACAAAAATATTCATGAGCACAATCCACAACTCCTGATAAAGGATTGATGTATATACGTTTTGCACATCTTTTGTTACATAACCAATATTTTTGTCCATTAAAAGGTTTAACATCCTTAGCCCATAAAAAATAGTGGGATTGTCTGGTCCCTGAAGGGACAGTACACCCAACTAAACAAAATGATGGTTTTAGTCCCAGAGGTCAACATATATGTAGGGGAAAACCAGATATCAGGGTATTGGGCTCAAAAAGTGGAGATTGGGCTCAAAAAGTGGAGATTGAGTACTGCACCCCACTAACAGTCTTAAAGGTATACAGAAGTTTCTTGGATTATGAATGCGTATGATAGAGGAGAATCAGTTTTCCTGCAGTTGATTTGGAGAGGGAACGCCCCTGGAAAATCCAAGCTAAATTAGTTTAAAATTCCTATTTAGTTGTAGTCAATCAGAGGCAAGAACAACCATGTTAAACATTGTAACAGTCTACATATTAGTGGCTTCTGACATGCGAGGGTCTGATGCGATAAGTTCAGAGGGGCAAACCTCTGACATCACTTCCTTGAGTTTATTTTTCTGCTGTTTCAGAGAAAAACAGTTTACTAACTGTCTCACTTGGAATGTAACTGTACTTAATGCTGCTTGTGTGTCTGTTTGTATTCCATCTCTCTATACAACTGCACCAGTGGAGTGGTTCTATATAATTGTTATATACATATATTAATATGTAAGAGAGGGGATCCTTGTAGCGGTAATATGGGAGCACAAGTGTACGAATACTAAGAGAAGCCAGTGTTAGTATTAATTTATTTGTTGTATATAGCTATAGCCAATAGGATGATTTTTTTTAAGAAACAGGAAAAGGCTGCAAAGAATAACATCGTGTTTACATAAAAAATACAGGAAGTCAGGTGAGCAGAGTAATCTCTTGTTGCTGATTTCTCCCTTGCCATTCCAGTTGGAAGTAATTTCTCTGTATCAACTACTGCAGTTTATTTTGTTTGTCTATCCTTGCAGTGTTTTTTGGAGGACTGATGATGTTTGGCAGAGCTAAAAAACCCAGCTGCGCACAGTTAGCTCTTACTGCTGTTTCTACGTAGCATCTCTCTCTCTCTCTCTCTCTCTCTCTATCTATCTCTCATTCCCTTGCATCCTCTTTCTATCTCATTTCATTGGTTACAACAGGCAAATAGCACTGCACAGTTAGCTCTTGCTGCTGTTCCTACATAGCATCTCTCTCTCTCTCTCTCTCTCATTCTCTTGCATCCTCTTTCTCTCTCATTTCACTGGTTACAACAGGCAAATAGCACTGCGCAGATGTTAGGTGGGTTAAAAACCATACGTGAATGCTGTGTTTCTATAGGCTAGTACGGGTTGCTAATGTAGACAGCTCTGAGGGCGTGGAAATCATGATTTAAGTTTACTGCAAATAAATCTTTAAGTTTATTAACATTTTCAATGTAATATGTATTTTTCTGTTAATCAGCGTCTGTTAGATAAGAAACATTTAAAATCAAGACAACATCCATATATATCTTTAAATTTACAATTAAGGGTTTCCTTTGATAACTCTGATGTGACAAATCTTTAAAAAGGTGCATGTAGGTGAGGTTATGTGGGAGAAACTATGGCCACATTTAATTCCAAGCCCGCAACTCAATAGCAGACAGCCAAATGTCTGCAAGTGAGTTGCAGGCTCCCGTTACCGGCCCCTATCCAAAACCGTAAACCATACACTGGGTCGTAGCAGTTCAGGGCGGGGACATGATCAGTTCAGCATGCCCGTAACCGCCCATTTTGAATCAGCCAATAGAAAATGAGACTGTTATAATTACAGCAGTATAGCATGGTTACATGTCAATCAATTAGGTTTGAGGGTCCGATGAGATAAGACTCGCAAAACATTAAAAATTAACAATTATGAAAATGAATGCCAATACTGTTCTAGTCTATATATGGGTGGCCTGATATGTATTAACTCATTAATACCCGAGAACGATTTAACCCTGAAATGACACATAAAAATACAATTTATTTCCTGCCAATTTGTGTGCTTGAGACAGTTGTGCAATTAATTATAATGTCTGTCATTGCTTTCCCTGTTATTTACAGTGCAGTATTGATTTTTTTTCTATGCATTTAACGTGCTACTAATAGTTGTTTAACCCCCTTGCGGGTCCTCTCTAGCACTCGTAGGATTTTCTCCTTCATTTGCCATTTACGGGTGTGAAAACATTTGCGGGCTTAGGGAAATTGTGCAATTGAATAGCGATTTGCAATTTTAGCCTTGCAAAAGTGACAGATCAAAGGCTTCTGTACGCTATAAGTTACTAGTTTAACCATCACCATTTTTTCAAGCTTGTAACTTGGAAGCCGTTCTGAGTCCGCAAAAAGACGCCAATTGAATAGCAAAATAGCTTGCAACCGCGCTTACGGGCCTCTGTATCTCCCGAAAGCTCAACTGAATGGGGGCCTATGTGTGTCTTTAACTTGAGGATCAGCAGTATTCCGAATATAGCTATGCCAAGGAGTCTACATTCCAGTCAATGAAACCTTGTTGCTCAACACCAAGACAAATGTCCCCTGACCATCTCACATATAGCAGAGCTAATGAAACTGTAGATGGACAGGTACACCTTACCTAAACAATGGTGGAAAAATCCCTCTCAAAAATTAGTCTGTGGAGGCTTAACATATGTTAGAAGACTGGGTCACTTCATCAGCGATAAAAGTTTACCTTATAGCAATGAACTTTGGACCTGGAACCCTGAAGATTTGTACCTTTTTTTTACACATTTATGACTATTAGGTACCTGCTCTGTTTCTCAATCTTGACTATGTTGAATCATTTAAGATGACTTAACCAAATAACTAAATACATGTATAATGTGGGTTGTATATACATTTCACAATTCCTTAGCCTATTTTTTACATAGTATGTTAATATAATGCTCTAAGCCTTATACACTTATCCTCTTTCTTCCTGAAAATCTGCTTTTATTGTACTAATATCAGAAACTAAGTGAGATCCTACCAGACTCATCTAACTGCAGTTGTTATAGTAATAAAATGAGGTGACATTACTATTTTTTTGTTTTTTACATTTTTCTCATTTTTTTTATATATCTTTGCTATTGGCTGCTTGTCTTTTTGATCTCAGAAATGTTGATTAGAACGATATTTCCCAATTTTACTTTTGGGCTAATCACTTTGTTAATTACCTCAGGTGGAAACAATACTTTACAGTTTCCGATTTCTTCCACTGTGTTCTTGCACCTTCTAACTATTGAAACAGTGATAAAGTAAACACTGGATTTTAAATATATATATATATATATATATATATATTTCACACATCTTCTCTCAACATGTTGCCTGACAGTCAGCTAATCATTTTCTTGTTTCATACCACCACTGTGCCCTACAAACTCATCAGCAGCTACAAATGTCTATGTATGTATGTGGGCGGACTAAATATTTTAGAATCCAATGGAATGGAATGATTTTTTCATCCATCCTTCAAAATATTCTGACTTCTACATGATTGCTGATTGATGCTGCAATGAAGTGAACCTTAATGTAAAAAGTATTTTTTAAGAAACTTTTTGTAAACCACTTTTTTAATTTAACATTTTTCACAGTTCTAAAGGATTTCCTGAATTGCTAAGGAACATGACATTCCAAAACAATTTGCTCACCATTATTGCCACTTAATTTAATCCACAATTAATATCTGAATGCCCCATTTACCAACCTATAAAAGGTAATGCTGCACACTAACTATGCAAACTGAAAATCCATAAGAAGCTAGTATATATGCTGACAGATGAAGAGATAAATAATAGTTTTATTTTCAAAGAAGGATTAATGTAGGCTGCTAAATACAAAATAAATCCCCTCCTAGGGATTTTGTCTGACAAAATAATAGGGATCCAATCTGTTACATATTTATTTCTCTGCAGAAAATATTCGAAATTTATAACATCATCATAAAATATATCTAAATATATTTTCTAAGCAGTTCTTCTCAACTACCTAAAGCCTTTAAAATCATATTTATACATCTTAGTGCTAGTGGCATTTGTCCTTACTGGAGATGGATTTAAACCATAAGATAGACACAAACATCACATATAATTCAGTTAAAAGAGCATATTTTGAAGATTGCAAAGCTTTCCCAAAAAAAAAAAAAATATCAACCGAAAGTTTAGAAAACTTCCCCTGAAAAGAAAATGGAAACAGTGCAAAATGACCTTGTTTTTGTAACCACTATACTGATAAATAATACATAGTGGGAGATAGTTTGTATTTGTATTATCATTTCCCCTTCTATTGGTAAGTACCTGTTTCTTTGGAAGTTTCTGCTAGTGGTCATATACTGTATATTTTCAGTCATATATAGGGAAAGACGGAAAAAAAAAAAAAACATTGTTCTAGTACTAGCATGCCCTATTCATGATTATTAAATATACAATAGAAAATGTATATAAATATGTTTATTGATACCAGTTAAGAAATACAATACTAAAAAGAGACAATACAAAACAGGTAGGTATATATATATATATATATATACATATACACAACCTTATTAATTTGAAAAGCGCTCTATATAAGTACATGGCATATTTTATTTACAGATGTTTTTAGTTAGTGAAGACCTTGCTTTTGGATAGAAGTTCACGAACTAAAAACTTCTGTAAAAAATATGCTGTGTGCTTAAATAGAGCCCTTTTAAATTTACTGAATCACAATTTAATAAGGCTCATAGTAATTTATTAATTATTAGTCTATATAGACTGTATATAGAATAATAATGAGTATTGCAGTATATTATGATACCTTTTGTATTAGACAAACACCTTATTTATATTGACAAGCTTTAGAGAAGTTCAACCTCTCTTTATCAAGTCTAAAGCAATACTGACATGAGATAGAACCCTCAGTTTGGTTGTAAACAGTGATGCTGAGAGAGTGGAGACAGCACCTGACATCATTAGGTAAATACATATAGGGCGAATAGACATAACATAGTATAGGAAACATATACACATACTATATATTCATGTACATCAACATATACATGAAAAAAACAGAGCACTGTAGTCAACAGTGACATCTTTCCTGTTGGACAAACACCTCACTAAGAGTGCCAGCCTGTTATAGTAAAATAAGAAAAATTCACAAGCAATTGTGCTAATGTGTTAGAAAACCCAAGTCGATATTAGGTCCTGTGTTTTATTAAGTTGATGAATGTGATCCTCTTTAATTAAATGCTTTTCTTTCTTGGATGTTTTTACCTTTTTCTCTGAGTATTTTGATTTTTAGGGTTAGGATGGAGTGATCATTCTGGCTAAAATGGTCTCCCACTGTGGTACACTAACTGTCTTCATTATGCTTTCTTATTGAATGTCTGTGGGGATTCATCCTTAAGTGCATTTTTGGCTGGTTTCTAAACAATTGCAATGATAAAGTTATCAACACTATGACTTGCATGGCTGATAGTAAGAGAGTCAAATACATTCATAACACTGTATATATGTATACAAAATATGTTTATACGTATACAAAATATGTTTACTCCAAGTGTACAGATCCATAATTTCTAGTCTGGAAACAATGATGGTGAGATAAGATGAACTGTCTAAAAATCATTTAGAGAGTGGGCTCAAAGAAGGTCCTGAATTTAATGTAATTCAGGACCTCTAATTTAATCTTTAAAATATTAAGACACTTAATATATTGGGGGCTTTTTGCCCCCGCGCGGCCTGCTTCAAATCCTGTTCTATTCAATTGAACAAAGGCGCAAGTTACGGCCCAAAGCCTCAAGCACGTAAACCCCTCCCCCGGTTGCAAACTGTATTGCCTGGACTAGATGCGGTCTGCAGTTACGATGCAATCACGTTATAACGAAGTGTGACGCAGGCCTTTCAGCCAATAGAAAGCGGTCTAGCCAAAGATAACGGACAGGGAAAAATTATAAAGTTGCATTCCACTAGCCAACGCGTTGACTGTGTTGTAGATTGTGACGAAGTAGCACCCAGGTCTCTGTGTTGGTAGTTTGAGCATAGTGAGTGAGAGTAGTAGAGTTTTCAAAGCAGTATATTTTTGTTTTGTTCTCTTATATTCATCTATTTACGATGCTACACTTAATATTTGATTACACATATTTACAGATTACACATAATACCAATACACATAAATTAAATTACACACATTGATGCACATAGAGCTAGGTCACTCCATATACACACAACAATCCCATACCCCACACCCATCCCCCAACAGTAAATACACATAAAATGATTTTTCCCTTTATATATATTATATATATATATATATATATATATAATATATATATAGTAAATAAAAAGTACATCTGTGTTCACACCTGAATGTCTAAAGCAAGTTTAAAAAACCTGCTTCCAGCGCAGAGTTCCGAGAAAAACAGTTATTACACTGCATTCTGGGAAGTTGAGCCGGGACGCACAAATATGGCCACAAATGCCTCGCTCTTCAATCAATAGCCATTATCAAACATGGCTTTCTTTAAGCTTATGCATGCTGTATTACACAGCTTTAATGCAAAGCCAAGGTTGGAAAAAACACAGGCTGAGTATCCAATCCATGTACAGCTGTTTCAAGCTTACTGGCTATCATCAGCATGGAGTGGGATCTCAGCGTGTTGTGGAAATTATGAGTAGGTAGTTCACCACAACAATCACTTATAATATGGTGGGCAAAAGAGCGATAGAAGCCCTCCACCAGACAGTAGTACAGTAAATAAAAAGTACATCTGTGTTCACACCTGAATGTCTAAAGCAAGTTAAAAAACCTAAATATATTTATAATTATATTCTTTTGGGGATTTAAATGTAGGGAGGAGAGAGGAGGGGAGAAGAGTGGAGAGGCGGGGAGGAGGAGATGAGGAGAGGTGATGAGGAGACAGTGGAGAGAGAGGTGGCCCTAAAGAGTGATGGAGGAGAGGAAGAGGAGGTGAGGGGTGTCGGAGGAGAAGAGGAGTTTGAGGAGGAGGTGGAGGAGTTGGAGGAGGAATTGGAGGAGAAGGTGGAGGAGGTGGAGAGCAGAGGAGAGGAGAGTGGCGGAGGAGTGGAGGAGGTGGAGAGCTGAGGAGAGGAGAGTGGTGGAGTGGAGAAGGTGGGTGGTGCTAGGTTGCCCCGAGAAATAGGCACATACAGTCTGGGAAAGAGGGGGAGGGGCCTGATCCCGGGGGCTAATTCTGGGGAGGGACAGGCCTCAAGGACAATTCAGGGAGCTAAGGATCCCCATCCACAGTCAGGAGGGCAAGAGGCTAAGGGCAATCACAGTGCCCTGAACTATACGCACCAGGAGAATGTGGTCCTTCTTGGTGCCATCCATGGGTGCCCCATTATCCTTGCGGGTGGGAGGGAAGTTAGGCATGGAAGGAGGTAGCGGCCGCAGTAACAGCACTGGGAACAGCAGAAAGGGATGCGAGGTATGTGAAGCTCTGCTTTGATGACATCAGGGCCAAGGTGAGGAGGATAATAACCAAGGAGGACAAGCAAGCTGCAGCACCAAGTGGTGGCCCATGAGTGACTGTGCGTTATAATGAGTGGGAAAGGGTGGCTAAGGACCTTCTCAGCCAGATGCCCGCCGCTGGAGCTTCAGGCCTGGTAGCCCAGCAGGATCCAGCCTCCATTTCAGGTGAATATCACATACACCAACATACACCAACATGCCACCACATGTACATCACACACACTACACATGTACATGATGACCAACAAGGACACTGACATGTCAGCTCTATGAAATTAACAAGAGATAGATGGATGCATCATTAAATACATGAAGCTGACATATCACTGTATTCCTGGGCACAGCAATAGTAGTCAACCAATAGAAAGTCCATGTATTGGTGTGCCAACTGCAGCCTATGCAATTAAAGACCAAAGCCAGAATCTAGATAGAGTTAAAAGCCAAGAACAATCAAGATCAAGTACCTAAGAATAGATTCCATCTTGCAAATGATAGCTACTCATTGTTGCAATTAAGAGACTCGTCCAGGTTCAAGCCTAGATGTCAAATAGTTAGGACTGAACACAAAACAATGCATTATTCATCACAATAATAAAATATACCTTTCTTTTCTCTCTTTCAGCATCAAGGAGTTCTGGGTCCAGTTATGAGCCAGAGGCGATCGGAGCAGGGAGTCGGCGAGCGAGCCCCCGTCCAGCAGGAACCGGCCCAGGGGGAGGAGGAAAGAAGTGGAGCCGAGGGCCCTGGTTCAGAGGAGGAGATTTTCATCTAGGCAGTGGGGTCACCAGCTGGACCATTGGCCGCACCAGCGGCATTTGACCCCACTGTCCCCCTCCTCCAGAGACTGAGCATCTCACCAGGGCCCTCCTACTGGAGGGACCACAGGGTTCACCCCATCTCCTCCTCCCCTAACCAGTGCGGCAGACTCACCACCACCCTCAGGCCCAGCAACAACACCACCACTCGCATGGAGCAGGGCTCCAGCTGGGCCTCAGACCCTCCTCACCGGGCGACCATCACCAACTTCTCACCCAGCAACGGCCCACAGACCTCAAACCCCATTGCCAAGCCAGTCTGCACAGGCGGAGCATCTCCACCAATCATGCGGAGGTCATGCGCAGCCTGGCCAGTCGCAATAGGGAGGAGAAGAGGCAACATCTTATGATGGAATTGAACCTTGCCGGGCTGCTCAGGATGGGACGCATTCCAACACCTAACTACAGACGCCCTGCGCAGTGCTCTGGTCCCCAGTCCCAGCTCCTCCACCCTGGAGGACTCCCCTGCACACCCGCAGCCCGGCCGCTTCTCTCCTCCCCCCATGCCTCCGCCAAGGACACCGCCACCAGCAACTACACTTCTCTTGCCGCTTCCTCTTGGGTGGAGATGGCAGCATCCCATGGGGCATTGGGGCCCTGATGCAAGGCGGAGGAGGATGTAGGGGCTGCACAAATGTTTTGTGCCTTCCCAACAGCACTCTTCAGTGAGAATCTATTGGTCCAAATGTGAACTTAATCTAGCCGGGATCTTGGTATATGTGATGGTGATATAAGAGATGCTGCAGTCCCTATATTTTCTAAGGCCTTATTTTGCAGTTGTTATGTTTTTGTTTTGTTTTGTTTTAGGTAAAATTCAGGTCCATGAAGGCATCCTCTGCATCTACAAGCATTGTGAAGGAAATGTATGAAGTATAAGGTTTTCACAGTCCCTCTCATGTACACATTCCTTCAATGACAGCCCCTCCCCCCTAACATGTAGCTCCCACAATTTTAAAGCTATCATATACCCAGATAATATCTAAGACATGATTGTTGTTAGCTTAAATGTACACTAATACCACTATGGCAGTGGACCTGCAAAGTCTCACAGTGGCATGTTAATAGTTACATAGTTACATATAGTTACATAGTAATTGAGGTTGAAAAATACTTTTATTTTTTATTTTATTTATTTTCTACATTTTTATTTTTCACATAAATAAAAATACACAAAGAGAAAATATACATTATATTTACATACATTAATACTTTACAATACATCCATCACATATATAGTTGTGAGCATGCGAGTTGTTGCTAACGCAAAGCGAGGGCAGTGGGCGAGGGCCTCAGTTGCTGGCATGGAGCGCCGAAGGCCCTCCATGCCAGCAACTGCGACCCTCGCAAACTTAACGTCGCAACGCAAACAACACGACACACCAATTACAACACTCGCTAAATTTTACGACCAACGCAAACAACATACGACACAAGTTAACACACATTACGGCCTCGCAACACTCGGACGCAACTTGCGAACATTACAAAATTCAAAACACAATACATACACACAGCACATACATAAAAAACTTACCTACAGCAAGTGGTAGCATCCAGGACCTCAAAAATGCAACTTACACCTTCATTTCACTCAAAATAAAAGAGTTTAGACACAAAAAAAATTGCTAAGTGACAGAAAAAATGGGCGCCGAACAAAACGAAAATGAGGCTACACACGCAAACACCATACGAGACACGTTACCAGACATTACGACCTCGCAAACATCGGATGCAACACGCCGACATACAAACATTTTAAACACAATAAATACACACAACACACACATAAAAAACTTACCTACAGCAAGAGGAACCATCCAGGACCTCAAAAAACCAAGTTACACCTTCATCTAAATAAAAATAAAACACTTTAGACACTAATAAAATCGCTAAGCGACAGAAAAAATGGCCGACGAACAAAACGAAAACGAGGCTACAGCACTCTCAACACGTAAAACACCACACGAAACTCGAAAAACACCACGAGGCACCTACGGATAATCCGCAAAGACGCATACCACAGATAACCCGCCATTTTACTCCAATGCGGAAGTACACGACTACGCTAACGGTTTGGTCTCGCGCACGCACACTATTACACTGCACAAATTCATCACGCTTACACAGCAGCTCCACACCACTAATGCTGCAGCAACATCAGCTCTTCAACACAATGCTTCCTGCATATATTACTTCAAAATAGGTAAAGTATATTCATTTATTAATGTATTATATATTTCATTATTACACACCAAACAGCATTAGCTCCCTTACAATAACATTGCCGTCATTTTTTGACGGGCAATTCGCTAGTTTCTTAATAACTATGAATTACAACATTGTATACAAAAGGGCAGCAAGATTTTACTATTTTATCCCTAACACCTCTAATTTCTTTTCATTCAGTTACTTAACCCCTCTTGATTCTTCAAATTGGATATTTAGTCCAACACCAACAGAAAATAAGGGAGTAAGAAAAATCAGGGTCAGAAAAGAAACAGAGAAAAAAAAAGGAAAAACAGGGGGTACTCACCATTCTACAGATCTCTAACTTTAAGAGGAGGGTGAGAGAAGACATAGGCCAAACTTAGGCAGCAATTATTTTATATGATTCACAAGTGTGTCCCCAAAGAATCCATTTAGCTGTATCTTTGTATATCAAATCCGTACTTACAAAATCATTTTCAAAAGCCCTATTTCTAGTCAAAATTAGTTCTATTTCTCTCTAAGAGGGTATTTCCTCAGACCAGTTTAAGGCAATAAGCCATTTAGCTACCATTATTGTTTGAATTATTATGGCCAAAACTTCTGATTTTGTATCTGAAGAAAAAATGTGTAATATAACCCCCTGAGGGGAGGGGTAATAGTTTTCCCCATAATTACTGAGACATAATTAAAGAATTCTTTCCAAAAATGTAATATCTGAGGGCAATCCCACCAGATGTGCTTTATAGATCCTTTTTGGCCGCACTTCCTCCAGCAGTTTTGATGTTCTAATGTGTCTGAAATATGACTCATTTTATACAATACCAACGATTTATTAGCTTGAAATATATTTCTGTATAAGACACATTTTTGAGAAACGTGCTAGTTGTTCTAAATGCTTTTGTCTATATTTCCATGTCATAGGAGCTATTCAGATCTTTTTCCCACCACTTCATATTTATAGTTTTATTCTCTTCATCTCTATTTCTAATAATGTTATGACATTTGGTAACTTTTTACAATGATTAGAATTAATCATCTCTTCAAAAGGTGTTACATTTTCTCTAAAATTCACAGTTTTATTAAAAGCTTTTAGGGATATTTTTAGACTCCCGTAATGCAACCAATCCTTGCTTTCTAGTTTACACTTTTTAATTAAAAACTCTAAGGAGGCCACTGTACATTTCCATTAACCAACATGTCTTCTAATAGATATTAGTATAATAGTTATTCCTCTACAAAACCAAGTATGCAAAAAAGGGAGTACTAAGATTTTAGCTAATATTTGAGTAGAAATGATGGGACTTAGGAAAGGCATTAACTTTAATTTTGGGTAAAATGTATTCCAAAATGAGAGACCATTTTTAAGTATCAAAGAGAAATCCCTTGAGCTCTTTTTAGACTGTTCCAAAAATAATAGTTGGTCTAAATTTCTTTTTTCCAGCAAATAATTTTCTATATGGAATCAGGGTTTCTCTTTACTTAAGTCTATCTATTTAATAATATGACCCAAAATACTTGCATCATGATATGCTTTAAAACTGGGAAATGATAAACCACTGGCTTCAAATTTTCTAATATTAATATTTTTATTAACCCTATTTTTCTTACCAGAAAAATTGTTTTCGTCTATCAAAGATTGGAAACGATAAATCCAATAACTTGGTATTTTCAAAGGAATATTCCTAACTAAATAAGTGAATAATGGCAATTCTACCTGATAACGCTAAGTTCTTACCCTTCCACTTTAGTATAGAGTCTAAACATTTTTGATAGATTTTTTTTTGTAATTAAATGGGATGATTTTGTTTGGTTCTTTTTTATAAGTAGTGCCCAAGTGTGTAAACATATTTCCTGTCCAATTAAACGGGAATGTTTTTTCCAGTCCTTCCTTAAGGACACGTTGCAAATGTATAGACAGTACAATACTGTATAGACAGTGGGAGTATTACCCCGGCTTACATAGGGCCTCATTCTATTACAGGCCGTAAATCGTCCGGCCGCATATCTTGGAACCGGCCGTAAGCTCTGAAATATAAAAACGCAAAAATAAATTCAAGCCTGCACTGTACAGCTCTGTAAATGCTAGGGATCATATTGGGGGACATGAGGATTAAAAGTAACCCCCTCTCAAGCTTGCACATCAGCCCAAACCTGAGTTCAAATTAACTGTTTATTTTCCGGCTGCGGCGTGGGCATGTCTGAGGTGCTCCAAGCACTCTGGACTTTTTACATGTATATTTTACGTATATTAAAAAAAATATATTTTACGGATTTGAGTATAGGGTAATTATGTGCTATTTTTGCTAACACCGAATATCACTTTATAGACTCTGCAAAGTGCAGGATGGCTTTATTTGGGCTATTTTATGTGCTTAATTGGTGCTCGCGGGACCTCTTTCCTGCAAGTAAGCTACGGCTCGGTTTTAGCCTTGCCGAGAGGGTTCCCGGAGCAATTGAATTGCAAATAGGAATTTCTTACGGCCGATTTCCTTGCGGCCATTTAAGATCAAAGGATTTCCTCTGGCGCAAGCGGCCGTAAGAGATAGCAAGGCACCGGCCGCAAGCCTGCCGGAATCCCCGGCCGGAGGGGAATAGAATAGCAGAATAGCTTGCGGACGGTCCTTGCGGCCCCGCAACGGCTGCGGCCGCTAATAGAATGAGGCCCATAGTCAATAAGGTTAAGTAGTCTTCTGGAATTGTCCATGTTATCCCAATCCACTATAAAACCTGTCTGATCTCCATTTATCAGGTATTTTATAATTAAGTTCAATGTAGAGGCCAGAATTGTCAAATATAATTTAAGGTCTGTATTCAATAAAGAAATGGTCTCCACATTGTACAACTTCTTTATTTGTTTTATTTTTAGGGATAGTTACTATTGCGGCGAGTAGAAATTCCTCTGGGGTTTCCCCCTCTGCTTTGATCTCATTAAAGAGATCTTTAAGTTGCGTTACTAAAACTGATTGACAGGTTTTATAAAAAAATTGGTAAAGCCGTCCAGGCCTTGTGTGGAACAATGTTTTAAGCTTTTAATTGCCTCTGACTTCTTCACTTGAAATGGGTTTTTCTAAATCTTCTGAGTTTTTGTAACTTTCGGTAAGTTCACACTATTCAAAAACAAGGTAATTTCTTCTTTAGGGGGTTTATTAAATTGTTTGTCTGATTCCAAATTATATAACCCTTGATTGAATTCTACAAAGGCTTCAGCTATACTCCTAATTTTAATCTTATTAGCTAGCACTTTACTCATTTTATTATCAAAATGATACAGCTTAAGATGGAGTTTCCATAATGCCTTGCCTGCGAAAGTCTGATTGATTTTCCTAATTGCGTTTTGATAGTCTTTCATTTGTTTTGAAATTTCCACTTCTGGTTTCAATCAAATTTTCATTTCTAATTTATTAAGTTCAATATACAATTGTATAAGTGGGGCACCTCTTAGTTTTTTTCTTTGATTTGTCCAGGCTATAAGCAGATCTCTAATGTAGGCCTTTTGCATGCACCACAATGTGGTTTTAGCTTTGACCGATTTCTCATTATTTTCATAAATCTTTTTAATTCATCCAATAATTGTGTTTTCAAATTATCATCTTCTAATAAGTTAAGTTCTCTAATTTCCATAATGGTCTTATTTTGGATATCCCTTCACTTTTTATATTTATGTTTGCTAACACGAAAGCGTGATCAGACATCACTATCGGTCCTATCTTAACTGTAACAAAGTTATTGATGGTATCCTTATCAACCAGGATATTATCAATCCTTGTGTACGTTTCATGTCTGTGAACAGTATGAATATTCACGTTGACAAGGATTTAAAACTCTCCACGAGTCATATAAATCGTATTTCAGTATACTTTTCACAAATAACTGAGATTTACGATTCTATGTTAGAAAACATATTAAAGTTAAAGTTATTCTGTTTGATATTCAGGGAATTAAGATTCAATAGTGTTACATATTTTTCCCGATCTTACCTACCCATAAAAGACTTTTAGCCCATCAAGTTCAACCTTTTAAGATCTCCCCTGATCTACAATATGCGGATCATTTGTTTAATTGATGCAGAGGAAGGTAAACCAAATAATAAACAGCATTACTATATGCGCTAGTGAAGCATGTGATCCTGGTCTCAATATCAGTCCGAAAACAGATCCTTGTGTATGATGTAAGTAACATTGAATCTGGCTGCTAACCTTTGTGTCCTCTCCGTATTAACGGGTATTTCCCTATTTGCTGATATCATGAGTATTTTTTAACATGTGCTAACACCTGTATAGCTGATGGATATGATATCAATGTTGATGAACAATATAATATTGCGAAGGTGATAGTACACCTTGACCACTGACGCTGATCACAGCTAAGCATTTATTGTGAGATGACACATAATTATTAATGGTCATGATCAGTGCGTTCTCCTGAGAATTAGCTAATGTTTAGTAATGCTTGTAGATGGGAATCAGGTGAGTTGGTATATTGTTACAATTACAGTATTTAGCACTATACTGTACATGCATGTTTGTTTTGTTTTTTCTCCTCTGTCTTTTTTATTTGTGACCAAAACTGGATTGGATTACACAGTCCAGAGGTTTAAGCATCTGTTTCATTGGGCAGATATAGACAAGTTGTAAATGCTATGTACATTAATGGTTTCTTCAATTAAATGGAGTGATTTCTGAGGATCCTTTTTTTCATCAGATTCCAGTTGCAGTGGTGTAGTGACCCTGGTAGATGCTATGCATCATGCTTATTCTAGACTACTACATTACCTCCTTTAGGTATCCCCTTTTTCCCAAAACAAGCCTATTGCCTTCCCAGGAGGGGCTGGTATACCTCAATGAAGCTATGAGCATGTAGGGCCACTGTAGGTGTGCAGGTCATAGCAGAGAGGTCAGACAAATCACAGTCTACTGGAGAAGGAACTGGCAACCCACTCCAGTATCTTTGGCATGCAAACCTTGTGAAAAAGCACAGGCAGACAAAGCTAAATGTGCTGCAGTCCATAGTGTCACCGAGAGTCGGACACAACTGAGGGACTAAACAACCAAATGTAAAATGTTCCCATGGTACTTGATATATGCCATTTGCCCACTATTTGGTTTCCCAATGTAGATGTGATGAGTGAGATGTATATCAGATTTAACCTATTTGATATTCTAATTCCTTCCAATGCTTTGGCCATATTTTTAAAGTCCATTGTTGTGTTTTTATTGTGTTTTGCAGAGTTTCAAACTAGTCTGTAAACCATTTGCGGGTCCTATTTGGAACCCGTAATATTTTGGCCGACATTTGTCATTTGCAGGCTTGAGGGATTGCAGCACATTAATAGCGATTTGCGATTTTAGCGATCAGAACTCTTGCGGACGTGAAAGATCAAAGGCATCGTGAGGCTGTAAGTTCTGGTTTTAACAACCACAAGGATTTCAAGCCCGTAACATGTAGGCCATTTGCGACTCGCAAAAAAATGCCAATTGAATAGCAAAATAACTTACGGCCTCTATTACGGGCTACTATACATTTAAATTTCTCAGTTGAATGAGGCTCATAATTCCTAACTTTTGAGCTGTAAATCAAAGTTATGAATTAATGACTTGCTAATCTACATATATACCAACAATGTTTTATCCTAATGAGATGAAGAAATGATCTTGTGTTTTGAATTACTCATAATGTCAGTGTAATGTATAGTACTTCAATCATTATAAGTGGTGCTCCCGAAATCTTATAATATCTTCAAAGTGAAATACTCTAAGAATCCTTCTAAATAACTATTAGAGATTATAAAATTTAATTGTAGTTAATTATTAGAGAAAATTATTGTAACAAATACAAAACACAAACCTCAAAAACGTAATATGTATATTGTGAATGCAACATACAATAATATATTAGTTTTCTTCTAATGAGGAAAACTGGGGTCAAAATTCCATTGACCTATATATACAAAAGCACACATTTAGGCCAGATACCCTATTAAACTTGCAGGAGATACAGAGCTATTAAACTGAACAAGGCCACAACCAAAGGGCTGAAACCTCAAGCCCGTAAACCCTTCTGTTAGGGGGCTTGAATAAAAGCGGCCCAAAGTTACAATCCAATCCTGTAATTAGGGAGTGCGACACAGGCCTCTCAGCCAACAGAAAGTGGGCTAGCCAATAATGATTGACAGAGAGAGATTATAAAGTTTGGTTGCACCCACCCTTGCACTAACTGTGTTGTAGATTCTCCCAAAGTGGCACGCAGGTCCCAGAGTTGGTCGTTTTAGCAGTGATAGAGAGAGAGTGGGTCCTACGGTTTTATTCTTTTATATGTATTCTAATTAAGATTTTAAATTTAAACTTAGATTTCACATATTTACAGATTACACATAATACAAATACACATATATTAAATAATACATATAGATACACATAAAGCTAGGTCCCTCCATACACACACCCCTATTCCATACCCCACACGCCATCCCCCAATAGTTAATAAATACAAATATAAACACAATTTTTTCCCAGTATATATATATATATTATATATATACAGTATATACAGAAAATACTTTTTGGGATAATTATGGAGGGAGGAGAGAGGAAGGGAGAGGAGTTGAAAGGTGGGGAGGAGGAGGAGAAGAGAGGCAGGAGGCGAGAGACGAAAGCAGAAGTAGCCTGGGAGAGTGGTGGAGTGGAGCAGAGTGAAGGAGAAGAGGAGGAGGAGAGTCCTAGGAGAGGAGGAGAAAGAGGAGAGGAGGAGGGAGAGTGGAGGCGAGTAGAGGAGTGGAGGAGAATGGAGGAGTGGAGGAGAGGAGGAGGAGGACAGTGGAGTAGAGGAGGTGGATGCTGGCGGGGTGCCTATAGAGATAGGCACATCCAGTTCACAGACAGAGGAGGAGGTGCCTGATCCCAGGGGGGTGGTAGGGTGGATATGGGACAGGCCTCATGGTCAGATGAGGGAGTGCAGGATCCCCATCCACAGTAGGGATGGCAAGAGGCTAAAGACAACACAGGGCCCTAAACTACACAATGGGGAAAAAAGGGTCCTCCTCTGTGAGCGCCGTGAGGAGCCGAGGGCCGTGGTTCCGGGGAGGATATATCTGGGCACCACTCTCCCTCACCTCAAAGACTGAGTCCTCACCAGGGCCCTCAAACTGGAGGGGTGGCTCGGGCCAGGGGATCCACGTCCTTCTCCCCCTAGGCAGTGCATCGGACTGGCTCCAACACCACCACCACGAGGCCCACTACCACGTCTATGGAGCCAGGCTCCAGCAGGGGCCCCAGATCCTCACCACTGGGCCACCACCACTGCCACGTCCCCACTGGGCCACCACCACTGCCACCTCCTCACCTAGCAATGCCCCCTCCACGGACCACATTCCCACCACCACCAAGTCAGGCTGCTGAGGCAGAGATGCACCAGCAACTGGAGTGTCTTCAGGGGATCTAGGGTCAGTATCTTTGCCATCATGCAGAGGTCATGCGCAGCCCTGGCAAAATAGAAAGGAGAAGAGACACCACCTAATAAAGGAGTCTTACCTTGCCGGGCTGCTCATGATGGGGGCGTACAGAGCGCATTCCAGAAACTGACTACAGATGCTATGCTGGTCCCCCAACCCCGCCTCCTCCACCCGGTGGCCTCCCCTGCACACTCGCAGCCCTCCTCTTCTGCCCCCCATGCCCTCCGCTATGACCCCCGCCACCAGCACACACCACTGTATGTGCCACTGCCTTCCTGGCGGGATGCGTTCCCCTGTTCCTCCCACCAAAACCAAGGAATTGGCGGCCAACCCACGAGGGATTGGGGCCCTGATGCAAGGCGGTGAGGAAATGTAGGGGCTGCACATATGTTTTGTGCCTTCTCAAACTGCACTCTCGAAATGGCTACAGAGTATACGATCATGGCCCATGTGATGGTGATATTTTGTATGCAGATGGCTACCTCCCATCAGCATGGTCCATGATCACCTTCTCTGTGGACATGTAGGGTTCTGTTTAACATTTCACCATTGATGTGACCGGGGAATGCTGTTGAGAAGAGATGCTGCAGTCCCTATATTGTGTAGGGCCTTATTTTGCAGGTGTTTTTTCTTTTTTTGTTTTAGGCACAATTCAAGTCCATGAAGGCATCTTCTGCATCTGCAAGCATTGTCAAAGAAATGAAGCAATTGAAAGATATTCCCAGAGCCTCTCAGGTAGACATTCCTTCAATAACAGAACCCCCCCACCCCTTAATATGTAGCTTCCACTTTATTAAAGCTATCATGTAGCCAGATATCTAAGACATGAGTGTTGTTAGCTTAAATGTAGACTAATGCAAAGTCTCAAAATGGCATGTTAATGACAGCCAACACTAAAACATGAACTAGTGATCCTCTCCTCAATATCAGTATGAAAACAGATTCTTGTGTCTGTTGTAAGTAACAGTGAATCTGGCTGCTCACCTTTGTGTCCTCTCCGTATTCATGTCTTTTTGTATCCTTAAACATGTGATGACACCTGTATAGCTGATGGATGTGATATCACTGTTGATTAACAATATCATATGGTGAATGTGATAGTACACATTGACCACTGCGGTGGTCACAGCTAAGCAATTATTAATTATTAATGGTCATGGCCAGTGCGATATCCTGAGAACTAGCTAATGGTTAGTAATGCTTGCAGATGGAAATCAGGTGAGTTGGTATATTGTTACAGTTTCAGTATTTAGCACTGTACTGTACATGCATTTATTTATTTTATTTTTCATCCTCCTCCACCTTTTTTATTTTGACCACATCTTTTCAGATTTTTGTTTTGGGAACACACTGTATGTGTGGAGCTGACTTGGATTACACAGTCCAGATATTTTTGCATCTGTTTCATTGAGCAGATATAGACAAGTTGTAAGTGCTATTTGCATTACTGGTTTCTTTGATTATATGGAGAGATTTCTGATGATGTTTTTTCCATCAGATTCTGATTGCAGTGGTGTCAGTGACACCTGTGACCCTGGTAGGGTGCATATGCATCATGATATATTCTAGACTAATGACATTACCCTCTTAGGTATCCTTTTTTAACCCCAAAAAAAGCTCTTGCCTTCCAGAATGCACCTACACCACACCCAATGATATTAATGCATGATATTAATGCACAGTCTGTACATTTCTGAGTTTTAACACTCTGTGTATAGAGTAAAGCTTTTGTTATGGGCGTTAGCAATGTGTCAGTGTATTTTCAATGGTTGGGGGGTTTGGACATCCACATTACATCACATTTCTGTCAAATTCCTTTATCAGTAAACTTATGAGCCCTTGTTACTATGCAATAGATTAATACATATAATAATAATATAATTATATATAAAAAATAAGATATATTAATTTATAATAATATAGGATTATACACATGATAGGTCCATTTTGTGGCACCGTGGGAGTATCAGAATTCCCCTGAAGGCCTGATAACAATATGACAGGTAATAATGTGAATAGATTGATAGAAAAACACACTTGATGGGATTTCACCAAATGATTAATGGGTATACATCTTGGCACATGGCCACCATCAATGCATGGGACTTTCCCGGATGGGCGTAGCAGAGCTTATCCCTGATGGAGGTGAGATGGTTTGTTGCTCCACGTGTCTCTCTGCAGCCTCCATGTGTGTTTGCTAGCCCCTTTCTGATGGGTTAGGTAGATTAGTGTGGTGTATGTTCTCCTGTTCCACTTCCTGGATCGATACCTTGTGGTGGAAAGGGGCTTGTGTATTATCAATGAAGCTTGTGAGCTATACCATGTAGGGTTGCTCTAGGGTGGGCAGAATCATAGGGGGTCAGACAAATTTCAGTCCCACTGGAGAAGGAACTTACTGGCAACCCACTTTGCATGTAACCCTTGTGAAAAGCACGACAGAGGACATAGTAAATGTGCTGCCAGTCCATATGAGAGTCTGGACACACTCACGAGACTGAAGGACTGAACAACCAAACATAAAATGGTCATATGGCGGTGTTATTTGGCCACTATTTATTTTCCCAATGTAGATGTGATGAGTGAGATGTATATGCAATTATATTTATATTTTAGGGTCCAGGGTGAGAGCCTCTGTGAGTGAGAAAGGTATAATATGGCAGGCAGTTTCCTACTGTCTTTTGTGTTGCAATTTAATCAGGTAGTGTGTCTTTAATTGCTTATGCATGTTGCAGCAAGAGCTTTTCGTATTGGCATATGCACACCATTCCAACAATGATGACATTAAAAAAATTTAAATGCCTTTTTTTATATTGGGATTGTTGTTTTTAAGCCGTTTAACCACATATCTTTTGCCAATTTAATAGCTACAAACGGGTTTACAGGTTTCAGGAACTACAAATAGGCAAATTTTTAATAGGGCCCCTATCTCTTTAAACAGTACGAGTCTTTGGTTATCAGGTGTACACTTATATTTGTCCCAGTCTAGCTTTTGAATATTATACACCAATAATGCTATCATATAGCACTGTAATCCTTTGTATGTGATATATAGGCAGAATCTGTATCTATTATCCCAAATGTTTACTTTTCAATAACTTCTCTATCTGTAATGTAAAACTGAAAATACAAAGAGGATAAGTATATGAAGGATTAAACAGTAGTATTGCTTAAGATGAGACGTCCCCTGTCTCCTTTCAACATCCATTGAAGCCTCACAGCAAAACGTGCATGTCAGGCCGTAGTCATGTGGTGACATCAAAACACCGGATCTTGCTGACCTTGAGACAGCACTTGCTGTAAGCTCTGTGTGGAATGCTCTTAATACCTAAACAATAGTGAGTCTTTGTGGGGTGTGGGACTTGGGCAGCCTAGACATTTAAATTACTCCCTGCTCACATGTATCATAGTAAAAACTAATATGTGTTTAGAAAAACATGCTCTAAATCTACAAACTCCAATCATAATTGGGTCACAACCTTAGCAAATGTTTAGTTAGCCAATCCCCCAAGCTCTTATACCCCCCCCCCCCCCTAGAGGGCCACCTGTCAATCAAGGACTGACAGAGTTCCTAATGAACTCCCAGGTACTTGGTAGCCTGAAACAGCAATTAATAACTGCCTCCTTTGATCAGCCTGTCAAAGAGGAGGTAGCTGACTAATGAAGTATGAGAGACAGCTTGTCTGGTACTAACTAAATATAGCAAGCTGGTACACCCCATAAATCTAACCTATTCCCTGACGATTCAGGTGATATGCTTTATTATATTCCTTGGGGGAAACCTTTTATTTCATTACCAAAAATATATGGTGATTCCCATATTTAACATTACATATATGTCTATTATGTTCCAATCATACCACAGACAATATTAACCAACAGGACAATACCAGTCTATGTACCCAGATGATGTCTTTGAAGGGAAAGGACCAGTTGTGACACTTTAACACGTGCCCACCCAGGGCCCATATAATATGCTCAGTCCCAAAAAGTCAATAGGGCCCCTGGATGTCACCAATCATTAACAGGGCAACAGCAAAATAACTCCCATGATATGCTAGGCAGTATAATTAATGGTGGTAATCATCCAAATACCAAAGTATTTGGGCATTGGTTTTAGGAAAAAAGGGGAGAAGTGGTGTTTTTGTACCCGTGGCCCCAGGGCCCCCTAGGATCCCTTAGTCCCCAAAGTCCAGTGGATCCCCCTGTGTGTGAGAACAATGTATTTCTTAACTAATTTTCAAAATATGTATTTAACCGTCAATTTTCTGCATGGTAACAGGCAGGCATCCATGAATGGAGACTGCTAGTCCTATACCTATGCTTGTTTTTGTCTTTACCTAATCAGAAAAGATTGCTGTTATCATTATATTGTATTAATAAATGAATAATGCACCAGCATATCTTCAATGTTATCCCGATAGATACAGTAAATACATGAAGGTTATAGCAATCATCACATATTATAATTTTCAAACTGCGAGACGTCATCACGCTTTGCGTGGTGCCGTACGACTTAGGCGATGATCGCCGATGGCGCTCATCGCCTGGGAACCTCATGTAGCAAGGTGAGCCATTAACTCGCACCACTTAGGCGATAAGCCTATTTAGCCCCGTCTTTTATGGGGATCCTCATAAGCCTCTATTTAACCCCATCAGTCCCATAAGAGTATATAAAGACCCTCACGGGCCAGTTAGAACCCTAACATTAACCACATAAGTGCCATGAGTGTCCTCAAGGACCCTAATGACACTAAGTACAAACACTACACTGTACTATACCCCCCAATACATCTTTACATTTAAACTAACCCCTCTCAACATTAACCTATTAACACCTACACTACCTATCTCCGCCCTAATAAACCACCCACCCCACTAATTACAGAAAATAATAAAACCTAAGTCACAGAAAATGAAAAAATGGCCTAAGTCACAGAAAATAAAAAGCCTGTCACGAAAAAGAAAAAAAGCTATATTAAAGAAAATAAAAAAATACTTTACAAAACATAAAAAAAACCTACACTACAACCCCCCCACTACAGAAAATAAAAAAATATTACACACCGGAAAAGGAAATACATACAAAATATATACATTACATTACAATACAATAGAATACAAATACATACATGCCCCCCTATCTAAATATATAAATACCCCCTATCTAAAATACATACATACCCCCTATCTAAAATACATACCCCCTATCTAAAATACATACATACCCCCCTATCTAACATACATTAAAACCTATCTACATACACAAACCCTAAATCTAAACAAAAATTGAATAATTAAGACTACTTACCTTTGCAGATGTCCCTTCAGATCGCCATCCTAGGGAAAAAATAAATAAATACATTTGTACAAAACACTACATTGCAAAAATAAACATTCTAAATATTGTAAATATTCAACTCACCTTTCCAGCATGTCCCGTCCTTCTTACTTTCTTCTCTGACGCGGCCACTGTTAAAAATAAACATTACATTAGTACAACATATACATACACAGGGTGATTGGCTGAATATATCTGATCCTTCTGATTGGCTGTTGTCATTGTCAATCAGACTACAGCCAATCATAAGGTGTAGATTCATTCAGCCAATCACCCCATGGGGGTGTATCCTATTGTGATTGGCTGAAGGGAATAGCGCCTTCTGATAGTCTGTTGTCCCTGCAGCCAATCAGAAGATGCAGGTGCCTACAACCAATCACCCCATCCGGGTGTATCCCATTGCGATTGGCTGAAGGTAATAGATCCTTCTGATTGGTTTAAAAAATATTGACAGGTGCATTAGCCAATCAGAATGGGCTATGGGGGTGTATCCCATTCTGATTGGCTCAAACCTTGGCACCTTCTCATTGGCTGAAATCTGATTGACAGCCTTTTCAGCCAATCAGAAGGTGCAATTGGATCATTAGCGTTGAGGAGCTCCGTTCCTTTTTTTGGGGGGGGGGGGGGGGGTTGGTTACAGTGCGGATTCTGCTACAATAAAATAGTCATTATATATATATATATATATATATATACTAAAAATTTAAGGATATTTGTATTTCTCTACAACACTTATTTCTACCCATTACTGTACAATAGTGTGATCTATAGTGTGGTGAAGGGCCTATTGCCTTAATTGGACCTAATTTATTAACTAGATATTTGTTACAGTTTATGAATAAAATGGTATAAGTATATTTATTACTGCACTATATACCGTTTGCCTTTGACTGTAATTTTAATAGAAAAATAGTAATGAACAATAATCAGACAGCTAATAGCGAAAAAAATGCAGTAATAAATATATCCACAACATTTTATTCAGTATCTGCAGCAAATGTAGATATTTAGTTACTCTTCAAGCTGGCCACAGAATAAAATTGCACTCACTACAGCAACAAAGCAAGAAAGCAAGTGACAATTTGGTATGAGCAGTGGCGGCTGATGAACCTGTAAGCTAGTAGGGTGGAAGCAGTGGCGTAGCTAGACCTTTCGCCACCCGAGTCTGTCCCTGAGCTTGCCCCACCCACCCAGGTGCGAACATATATATACATATATGAATAAGGGGTCCCAAACTTTGTTTCTGTGCTGGGCCAAACCGGGCCCCCTCTGGTGCCAACAATAAATATATACTAGCGAATTGCCCGTCAAAAAATTACGGCAATGAAATTGTAAGTGAGCTAATGCGGTTTGGTGTATAATAAATACATCTACTTTACCTATTTTGAAGTAATATATGCAGGAAGCATTCTGTTGAAGAGCTAACAGTCTGTTTTGATGTTGCTGGAGCATTAGTGGTGTGGAGCTGCTGTGTAAGCGTGATGAATGTGTGCTGTGTAATAGTGTGTTGTGTGCGCGAGACCAAACCGTTAGCGTAGTTGTGCACTTCCACATTGTTCTAAAATGGCGGGTAATGTGTGGTATGCGTCTTTGTGGAATATCCATAGCTGTTTTGTGGTGTTTTGCATGTTTCTTGTGGTGTTTTGCGTGTTTAGAGTGCTGTAGCCTCGTTTTCGTTTTGTTCGGCAGCTATTTTTTCTCTGTCTTAAAGATTATTTTAGTGTCTAAACTCTTTTATTTTGAGTTAAATGAAGGTGTAACTTCATTTTTTGAGGTCCTGGATGCTCCCTCTTGCTGTAGGTAAGCTTTTTATGTATGGGTTGTGTGTATTTATTGTGTTTTTCATTTTTTCATGTCCGCGGGTTGCAGCCGATTTTTGTGAGGTCGTAATGTGTGGTAACGTGTCTCGTATGTTTTTTGCTTCGCGAGGGCCTCAGTTGCTGGCAAAGAGCGCCTACGGCTACGCGAGCCCGCAAGCGTGAGCAACGGCTCGTATGCTCACCACTATATATGTGATATATATATATATATACTGTATATATTTAAAGTTGTGCCATGTGTGTTTGCCATGTGTGTTTAATGTTGTGTTTTTCTTTATGGTTAACACCTATATATAAACGACAGAATATGTTGGCTCATTACAAATACATTGCAGATTTACAAAGTAAGAAATATACTATGTAAACCATTAATTTATAAACTTTATTTGAACAAAATTGCACCACTTTAAAACCGAGGATACCTATTGGTCAAAGTAGAGCACTGTAAAAGTCATATACCAAAGTTATACATCTAAGAATTAATATCTGTCATATTGAAAACCTATAATGGTACATACAAAGGGCTCCTATGTCTTGTGTACTCTTTTACATTCTATACATTGATTGGATGGGTTAGATGGGTTGGGGCTACGGGTTAGATGCAGGGGTTACAGGTTAGATGTAGGGGTTACGGGTTAGATGTAGGGGTTACGGGTTAGATGTAGGGTTATGGTTAGATGTAGGGGGTTAGGGTTGGGTTTAGATTCAGGGATTCGGGTAGTGGTAGATGATAAGCTTTACACCAGGGGTGCCCAAGTTCGGTCCTGCAGGGCCGCACTCGTTCCTGGATTTGATGATATCCCTGCTGCATGCAGGAGAGTGAATCACTTCTTCAGTCATGCTGATTGACTCACCTGTGCACGGAAAGGAAATCCTAAATTCCAGGCCCGTGTGCGGCCCTCTAGGACCGAACTTGGACACCCCTGCTTTACACAGTAATACAATAGGTTATGGATTATATACTGTATAAACATATATGTATAATAACTATAACGTTATCAGCCAGCAGTAACATTTAGGGGCCATGATTCCCTGGCTCTGGGACTTGTCAAGCCTTGTATCACATCTAATAAAGTATAGTATGGACAGAGACCTGAAAGTGGAACACATTGAGAGGAAAAGTAAAGTGTAACTACTATAGATACTGAACTGAGTGTTTATGGGGTCCCACTTCCCTTATGGAAGTCTCTTATGTGAAAAGGTTATAGGAGAGCTGTCAGAGCACATCTGGAGGTACATAAAGTATGAAATAAACCAGAGGGAACAATTATATAAAGGAAATATAAATATTTAGAAGGGCAGGGCTGTGCTATCACTTCCTCTCTCATATACAGGACGAATATAATCACCACACACAGTCCCAGTGCATCACACACATAGCAGGGCTCCCGGTGCATGGTGGGAAGTTCCCAGCACTATATGATGGTCTCTCACATGCAGCATGGAGGCAAGTGCATAGTGTACAGGGTGACAGGGACACCGTACATACCGCGGGAGCCCGTGTCATGGAGGGGGGAGCGGCTCTGTCACCCCAACCTCCTGCGGTGTCCTCAGCTCATGCTCGGACAGAACCACTTCCTGATCCACTTACTTCTCCTCCTGCTACTGAATACGGAGAACGTCAAGGGACAAACCAAGAGCGTGAAGCATTGGAACAGGACTGGTATCCTAGCAACAGGAAGAGAGGGACATAGAGGCTGTACAGCAATCACCGGCAAAATACAAAGACATTGCCAGCGCTCCAGCGTTGGGGCTACGGGTTAGATGGGTTGGGGCTACGGGTTAGATGTAGGGGTTACAGGTTAGGGGGTTAGATGTAGCCGTTGCTCACGCATGCGGGCTCGCTGCGAGGGTCGCGGCTCGCTGTGCGAGCCCGCAAGCGTTAGCAACAACTCATATGCTCACAACTATATATGTGATATATATATGTATATATATCTGTATATATATCTGTATATATATATATATATATATATATAAATATATATATATATATATATATATATATATAAATATAAAATGTATGATGCTGGCACCAAAGTGCGGCCTAGAAGGGCATCGCACAGAGAAAATAAAAAAATAAAAATGTGAATCCTCATACGTATAGCCTTCCCTTCTTTCCGGCCCTTCTGCTTCTCCCTTCTCTCCCTCTTTCTCGTTCTCCATCTCTCACTCCCTCTCTTATCTGTCTCCTTTCTCTCTCCTCTCTCTCCTTTCTCTCTCTATCCTTTTTCTCTCTCTCCCTCTTTCTCTCTCCATCTCTCTCTTTCCCTCCCTATCCTTTTTCTCTCTCTTCATCTCTCCTTCCCTCTCCATCTCTCTCTTTCTCACTCCTCTCTCTTTCTCCTCCATCTCTCCCTCTGTCTCCTCTCTTTCTCACTCTCTCTCTCCCCATCTCCCTCCATCTCTCTCTCCTTCCTATCTCCCTCCATCTGTCTCTCTCCCCCTTTCTGTCTCCCCTCTCTCTCTTTCCTTCTCCCTTTCCATTCTCTCTTCTTCTCTTTTTCCTCCTTTTCTCTCTCCCTCTCTCTCTCACCCTTCTGTCTCTCTCTCCTCTCTCCATCTCTCTGCTTTCCCTCTTTCTATTCTCCGCCTCTCTCTGTCTCCACTCTCTCCTTTCTTTCTCCCTCTCTGTCTCCATCTCTCTCTCCTTTCTTTCTTACTCTCTCCATCTCTCTCCCTCCCTCGTCATCCCTTTTCTCTCTCTACCTTCCCTCTCCATCCCTTTCTCCTGTCTCCCACCCTCTCTCTAATTTTTCTCTCTCCCTCCATCTCCTCTCTCTCCCTCTCATTTCTCCCCATTCTCTCCTCTTCTCTTTCCATCTCTCTCCTCTCTCCCTCCGTCTCACTCCTTTCTCTCTTCCTCCCTCTCCATCTTTGTCTCAAATCTCTTTTTCCCTCTCATTTCTCATCTTTCTCTCCTCCCTCTCTCCCTTCTCTCTCCCTCTCCGCCTCCATTTTCTCTCCCTCCTTCTTTCTCCTCCCTCTCCCTTCCTCTCTTTTTATCTATCTCTCATTTTTCTCTCTTTCCCTCTGCTTTTTCTCTCTCTCCGTCGATCCCTCCCTCACTCTATACTTTTTCTCTATCCTTACCTGTCCATCTCTCTCTCCTCCCTCTCCCTCCTCTCTTTCTCCCTCTGTCCCCCCTCTCCCTCCTTCTGTATCTTTTTTTCATCTATCTCTCCCATTTTTCTCTCTCCTTCCCTCTCTCCCTATGTCTCCTCTCTCTCACTCTCTCTCCCTCTCTCAATCCTTTTTCTATCACACTCTATCTCTCCTTCCATCTTCATCTCTCTACCTATCTCTCTCTCCCCTCTCTCTCCATCACCCTGTACCTTCCTCCTTTCTGACAATCTCTTTCTCTCCATCACTCTCCTTCCTCACCATCTCTCTCCTTCCTCTCTTCTTTATCTCTCTCTCTCCCTCTATTATTTTTCTCTTTCCTTCCTCTCCATCTCTCTATCCCAATCATGTCTCTCACTATCCCGCTGTCTTCTGTCTCTCCTCCCTCTCCTTCCTTTCTACCTGTCTCGCCTCTCTCTCCTTTCCCTCTCCCTCACCCTCACCCTCTTTCTGTCACCTTTCTTTCTCAATCACTGTCTCCTCTCTCTCTTACTTTATCTCTCTCCTTCCTATCTCCCTCCATCTGTCTCTCTCCCCCTTTCTGTCTCCCCTCTCTCTCTTTCCTTCTCCCTTTCCATTCTCTCTTCTTCTCTCTTTCCTCCTTTTCTCTCTCCCTCTCTCTCTCACCCTTCTGTCTCTCTCTCCTCTCTCCATCTCTCTGCTTTCCCTCTTTCTCCTCTCCCCCTCTCTCTGTCTCCACTCTCTCCTTTCTTTCTCCCTCTCTCTCTTCATCTCTCTCTCCTTTCTTTCTTACTCTCTCCATCACTCTCCCTCCCTCGTCATCCCTTTTCTCTCTCTCTCTACATCTCTCCCTTCCCTCTCCCACCCTCTCTCTAATTTTTCTCTCTCCCTCCATCTCCTCTCTCTCCCTCTCATTTTTCCCCATTCTCTCCTCTTCTCTTTCCATCTCTCTCCTCTCTCCCTCCGTCTCACTCCTTTCTCTCTTCCTCCCTCTCCATCTTTGTCTCTCCTCTCTCTTTCCCTCTCATTTCTCATCTTTCTCTCCTCCCTCTCTCCCTTCTCTCTCCCTCTCCGCCTCCATTTTCTCTCCCTCCTTCTTTCTCCTCCCTCTCCCTTCCTCTCTTTTTATCTATCTCTCATTTTTCTCTCTTTCCCTCTGCTTTTTCTCTCTCTCCATCGATCCCTCCCTCACTCTATCCTTTTTCTCTATCCTTCCCTGTCCATCTCTCTCTCCTCCCTCTCCCTCCTCTCTTTCTCCCTCTGTCCCCCCTCTCCCTCCTTCTGTATCTTTTTTTCATCTCTCTCTCTCTCATTTTTCTCTCTCCTTCCCTCTCTCCCTCTGTCTCCTCTCTCTCTCTCTCTCCCTCTCTCAATCCTTTTTCTATCACACTCTATCTCTCCTTCCATCTTCATCTCTCTACCTATCTCTCTCTCCCCTCTCTCTCCATCACCCTGTACCTTCCTCCTTTCTGAGAATCTCTTTCTCTCCATCACTCTCCTTCCTCACCATCTCTCTCCTTCCTCTCTTCTTTATCTCTCTCTCTCCCTCTATTATTTTTCTCTTTCCTTCCTCTCCATCTCTCTATCCCAATCATGTCTCTCACTCTCCCGCTGTCTTCTGTCTCTCCTCCCTCTCCCTCCTTTCTACCTCTGTCTCGCCTCTCTCTCCTTTCCCTCTCCCTCACCCTCCCCCTCTTTCTGTCACCTTTCTTTCTCAATCACTGTCTCCTCTCTCTCTTACTTTATCTCTCTCCTTCCTATCTCTCTCCATATGCCTCCTCTCTCTATCTATCTCTCCTACCTCTCCCTTTCTCACTCGTCTCTTGCTCCCTCTGTCTCCTCTCTGTCTCTCCCTCTCTGTCTTCTCTCTCTCATCCATCTCCCTCCTCTCTCCCTCTGTCTCATCTCTCTCTCTCCTTTCTCTCTCCCTCCCCCCTCTCTGTCACCTTTCTTTATCCCTCTCCGCCTCCTTTCTCTCTTCCTCTTTCTCTCTCTTTCCTCTCTCTCTCCTTTTCCATCTCTCTCCTTCCTCTCACTCCCTCCCTCTATCCCTCTCATCTCTGCATCTCTCTGTCTTCTCTCTCTCCTCCCTCTCCCTTCTCTCTCTCTCTCTCTGCCTCATCTCTCCCCCCCTCTGTCACCTCTCTTTCTGCCTCTCAGTCTCCTTTCTCTCACTCCATTCTCTCATTCTCTCTATCTATCTCTCTTTCTCTCTCTCTATCTCTGTCTCCCTCCCTCTCTCCTTTCTCACTTTCTGCTGTCTCTCTCCCTCTCTTTTTTCCTATCTCTCATCTCTCTCCCTCTCCCTTTTCTCTCTCTATCCCCCTCCCTATCATTTTTCTCTCTATATCACTCTTTTTTCCTCTAACTCTATTCCTCCTTCTCATCTCTCCTTGCCCCATTTTCTTGCTATCTCTCCCTCCATCTCTTTCTCTTCCTCCCTCTCATCTCTCTCTTCTCTTGCTCTCTCACTCCTTGTCTCTCTTCATTCCTCTCTCTCCCACCACTTCCCTCCCTTATCTCTTCCCCACTTCCCTCCCTTATCTCTCCCACCACTTCCCTTACCTTGTGTTCCTGCTGCCCGTCCATGGCTCCTGCCCCTGGTGACTTCTCCCTCAGCCAGCCCTTGCTCTGCCCAGTTAAAATATTTAGAATGAAGAGCAAGGGCTGGGAGGACACAGGTAGCTGGGGGAGCAGCAGGAGGGCCAAGTAAGTGACGCCTGGGGCAGTGCGCCATATCCACCCCTGTATAGCTACACTTCTGGTTGTAAGACTTAAGACCCCCTCACTAATTACTAGTCCCTCTTAATACCTGCTCAAGACTCTTTTCCAATGCAGCTTCATACTCATCAAGACCCCATCCCTAAACCACCCACACAAGACCCCTTTCCACAGCAGACCCCTTTATTCCCTATGACCCTGAGAAACTGCCAGGAACCCCTAAACTCAGTGACCCATCAAGATGCCTGAGGATCTCCATTAGGCCTTGTGGCCATAGTGACTCCCATGGATAGCATTAGTTACCCCTTTTTACTAGTTTGCTATTATTATTACATGTACAGATATTATAAAGCATTGCATCATTAATTTACACAACATTTTTAGTTCTTATTTTTATTAATATATTAAGCTAAGCTATCATTTAGATTCAGATGGGATTTATAAAGATAGAGTATTGCTATAATTTGATTAAAAGTATGAAAATTTAAATGTATTGATAAAATACTTGTTTATATTTCATTAAAATGGCAAATACCTTACAACTGAGACTGTGACTTCCTTTTGAAATAATATTTTGTTCATCAAATTATATTATTTGTATTGCTTTCATAGATAACAACATGTCACAAAATGCTCCATATGCCACTATGATTTTGAGAGTTGTGTTAGTAAAGTACTCCAGCTGTGTCAAAATATTAAAGATCCATGTAATGGACTTATTTCATCAGACAACCAGCAGGACATTATTTGCTGGGAAGACTGTCTGTGTGTTGTTGATAATATTAATGCTGTTTAAGTCACTGAAAATGTAATGTAAGAGATGAAACAAAAACACTTTATAATACAATGAGGAGGTCAACAGAAAAAAAAAATGAAACATTTGGCTACATACCAATAACTATGACACTGTAATGAGTTGCACTTCCAACAAACAGAGTTAAAAAGGTACAATGTTGAACAAATAAGACAGACAACAGTGCACAATATTGAACAGTCTTCAAAGTTTAAAACAGTTTCCTGAGTCAAAGCAAGTTTCCTTTGGATTACACAGACTTGTCATTTGCCGTAATTAATGAACATTAAATATACAGTGCCTTGCAAAAGTATTCAACCCCTTGACTTTTTACCTATTTTGTTACATTACAGCCTTACATTTAATGTTTTGTTAATCTGAATTTTATGTGATGGATCAGAACACAGTAGTCTAAGTTGGTGAAGTGAAATGAGAAAAATATATACATAAAACTCATTTTTAGAAATAGAAAAAAGAAAATTGGTATGTGCGTATGTATTTACCCCCTTTGTTATGAAGCCCATAAAATGCTCTGGTGCAACCAATTATCTTGAGAAGTCACATAATTAGTGAAATTATTTCTACCTGTGTGCAATCTAAGTGTCACATGATCTGTCATTACATACTGCCAAGAGACTGCCGCCCACCAAAACTCACGGACCGGGCAAGGAGGACATTAATCAGAGAGGCAGCACAGAGACCTAAGGTAACCCTGGAGGAGCTGCAGAGCTCCACAGGAGAGTCTGGAGTATCTGTATATAGGAAGACAATAAGCCATATGCTCCATAGAGTTGGGCTTTTTAGCAGAGGGGCCAGAAAAAAGCCAGTACTTTCAGCAAAAAATAAAATGGCACATTTTGAGTTTGCGAAAAGGCATGTGGGAGACTCCCAAAATGTATGGGGGAATGTGCTCTGGTCTGATGAGACTAAAATGTAACTTTTCGGCCATCAAAGAAAACGCAAACCCAACACATCACATCACCCAAAGAACACCATGCCCACAGTGAAACATGGTGGTGGCAGCATCATGCTGTGGGGATGTTTTTCAGCAGCCAGGACTGGGAAACTGGTAAGAGTTGAGGGAAAGATGGATGGTGCTAAATACAGGGATATTCTTGAGCAAAACCTGTACCACTTTGTGCGTGATTTGAGGCTAGGACAGAGGTTCACCTTTCAGCAGGAAGGACAATGACCCCAATCACACTGCTAAAGCAGCACTTGAGTGGTTTAAGAGGAAACATGTAAATGTGTTGGAATGGCCTAGTCAAAGCCCAGACCTCAATCCAATAGAAAATCTGTGGTCAGGCTTAAAGATTGCTGGTCACAAGCGCAAATCATCTAACTTGAAGGAGCTAAAGCAGTTTTGCAAGGAGATATGGGCAAAAATCCCAGTGGTAAGATTTGGCAAGCTCATAGAAAGCGACTTGGATCTGTGATTGCCGCAAAAGGTGGCTCTACAAAGTATTGACTTTAGGGGGGCTGAATAGTTATGCAAACTGACTTTCTGTTATTTTGTCTTATTTGTTGTTTGCTTCACAATAATTTAAAAAAAAAACATCTTCAAAGTTTTGGGCTTGTTCTGTAAATTAAATGATACAAATCCTCAAACAATCCATGTTAAATCCAGGTTGTGAGGCAACAAAACACGAAAAATGCCAAGGGCGGTGAATACTTTTGCAAAGCACTGTATTCAAGGTCTTCTCCTACATCAGGAAGTTGATCAGATGAAAAGGTAATATATTAGAGGCTGTATTATTTTAATTTCTGTTCTAAAAAAATCGGGCACTTTTTGACATTCAGCAATAACCAACACAGACCCTCAGCAAAGGTCAAACGCGTGGCGGAATTATAACTGTCCTTTCATAGGATGCCATGGAGATGCCAGAGAGGAGGGTCAATTGGTAGTTTCTTGAAAGCATCTTTAATGTCATTTTTTGACTGCCAAGTGCCATGGTCCCCTTTGACCTCATTGTTTTTTTTTATAGTTAATGAATATGTTTTTATGTTATGTTGATTACTCTATGTATGTTTAACTTAGGATGTAAGATTCTGTATGTTGCATGTTCGGTGCATGAAGAGTTAACGGATTTAGAATTTTGTGATTTAATCCGTAACTGTCATGTTGGAAGTCGGTTATTAAAGTTGACTCTGATGGTTGAGACATAAAAAAGGTGTTTTGTCAGTTTATTCTATTTTTAAGACTGCTTTTGCCTGCTGTATTCCTGAATTCCTTAGCTGGTGTTCTGGTCTGGAGAAGCCAGCTGATTGCTAAGAAACCCAATTATTTACCATCCAGGGGTCACACTGTAACAGTAAGCAAGAGGGTTAGGGGGTGAACCTGGTCCCCCTCAGCCCAGGGTCATGACACCAAGTACTGTATGTGTATTTGGTGATGTAGGATATCACATCATCAACCATGGAATGCTATAGGGAATATTCCACTAAGAGATCTGATACTGGGACTGTTGGAGTTACAAGGAGCGGAGAGGTCTATGACTAATCTCTTCCTTTTGGAATATTTTTGGGTAACGAAAGAGTGATTATGTGAAGGGTCCTATGTTGTAGCCATTTTGTAGTTTGAAGGCTAGTAGTCTTTCCATGACCACAGGGTCATTTGTAGCAGATTAAAGATTGGCACTAGCGAAGAAGACCTGAGGCAATGTTGTGACCCTGGTGTGGAACCCATAATTGTGAATTCTGAGCTATGACATAGGTAGGTGAAGGGTGACAGTAAGATAAGAGAGGGAGGTTAATGACAACTAGTCATTTGGGATGCATTACCTAGGGGCATGCCATTTTAGACAGAAACTGGAAGCATGGTGGGGAATAAGGCAATGTTGGCAAATTGAAGTCTTTATTCCTAAAAATGCCTGTAGAAGAGTTCTTAATCCAACAATGACCAAAACATGGTTACATTGAAATGGGACATCATCACTGCAGCTTTAGATGAAAAGGAACTTGATAAAAATAGAAGCCACCATGTTTGTGGGTTAGATCAAACAGTAGAGAGATAGATTGATCCAGTTCCAGTTCTTTGCTCTAATTATGACGAGCACATCACCTTGAGATATTGTTTTGTGGTGCCTGGAAATGCAATGAGATAGGGACACCAGGGTTCACGTCTTTATATTCTACGATGTCCCTTCTGAGGTTTGATGGTATGGAGTGTCTTGGCATAATGGTAGGAGGAGCATGGAGTCACTCACCTGAAGTGTTAGGCAGATGAGGAGGTTGAGGAATATCTCTTGGGTAGGAGGATTCTCCAAGCAAAGTATTTGGTCTTCTAATGTATTGATGGAAATGCTATGTCAATGAAACCACTTGAGACCACTCCAACACTTCTTCTCCATTTGCACTTACAGTTGGCAACTTCAAGCTATTGTGAATTAATGAGAGTGTAACTCTATACATTTAATACACAGTTCATATAAAAATACATGCAGTAATATTTCTAATACATATGTTAAATAAATGAAGGAACGTACAAAATATATACATTTATTAAAGTAAGAAACTGCTATAGGTCAAGATCACTTTGTCCATGTGTTAGTAAGACAAATGTCTTATTATACTTTGCCAATAATGCAATCTCTGCTGAACATATAAAAATAGCAAAGTGAAGTCCAGAAAATAATTTCAATAGAGAGGAGAGAATTTGGTTACCTATAGAGACATGATAAATGTATATTTACAGTTGTTCTATGTTTTGCATATTCCATTATTTCCCTTTTGGCAGATCTTCAGAATATGCCACAATTTTAGAAATAAAAGATAATAGCATTCCCATAGCATTTCAACATATGATATTGCTAATTATATCTTAAGTGGCAACGAACAGATGAGACCTACACAAATAAGACACTGGTTTAAAGAAAATAAAAATGTGCATAACTGCAATATCCTAAAGTAACTACAGACTTCTATACCAACTACTTTAGCAGCACTCTGCATGCTAATCCTACTTATTCTAAACACAGTCACTTAACTACAAATACATATCTACAGTCTTTTAGATGAGATATGTTTTTTTGAGAGAACATTGTTAACAGTCATATAGCATAATGTCAACCATACCATTAATTATTGCATCTGAGGTCTATGCAAATAAAGGGTAAATATTGTATACGTAAATAAAAGATACATTATTATAAATAATAGTTCTCATTGTAGTAGTAGTAGTATGGCTGTATTTCTGTTATTATATTTTAGTAGACTGAAATTGTCACTAGTGAAATTATGCAATATACCTATACTGTGCCTTGCATTATTTATCCACCACCTCTGGTTTACTTTCTTGCTGTCTACAGTATACTTTGATCAAATCCCTCTTCTCTGTGCCTCATTATTTTCTTCACACTCCCTCTCTTTTTTCATCTCTGCATTCTCTTTCTTTCCTATGTGCATCTTAAACCAATCCTCTTGCTTTTACAGAAGGCATCTAAACGTTATCTGGCTTCCCCAGTTCTAGGAACAAGAAACTCTAACATCGCTACTCTCCCATTACACCTGATTTGTCTTTTTTTTTTGCAAAGTGCTAGAGAATAGTATGGCTTTATGAAATGAATTATGTAGGTTCTCCAACAAATGAAGGAAATTTCAAGCCGATATTGTATATTAATATTATTTTACATATTTTCTATTTTGTGCACTGCATACCACATTTTGAAAGGTTTGAAAGAAGACATGTAAAATAAAAGCATTAGCAAGATGCTTCCTTCAAGCTATGTTATAACTCATTTTCAGTAAGATGTCATTTTACTAGAACAAAACATTGTTCACATTTGCATTCACAGAGATGGTAATGCAATAATCCTGTGATGTTTAATGGCAACCCTTTGCCTTCATCAGACTTGTCTGTACAGTATTCTTTCAAGTATTCTGACTTTCATCAAAACAAAGTTACAATTCCAACTATGTACAGAATTTAGAATTTTAGAATTTTTGATATTTGTTGGGACTGAAAAAATGTTAAAGAAAGAGATATAAACTCCTTGGCCCTCATTCAAATGCGATTTGGCCAATTGAATAGGGCTCTAAATAAGCACATAACATATTTTTTTTAAATACGTTTTTAGTTAGTGAAAACCTTGCTTTTGGATAGATGTTTACTAACTAAAAACTACTCAAATATGTTATGTGCTTATTTAGACCCCTATTCAATTGGCCAAATTGCAATTGAATGAGGGCCAATGCCATTAACCAGAAAACAACTTCTGTTTTGTAAATATGTGCTATAGTTAAAAATGAAATGAACCACCTCATGTATTTAGCTAGTGACAATATATTATCTTTGTCATTAGCGGTAATCCTAATCTTCAAAATCCACTAACTAGACAATCAGTTGGTCTAATACAAGTAGGATTCATAATAATTTATAATAATACTGGGGAAACAACTAAAGTTGTCCTTCTAGGCCAACTACAATAATAACTGAGGGATCCCACAAAGGTGAAAGAAAAAAAACAAAGAAACTGGAAGAAAATGTCAAGAAACTAAAAAGCAATACAGTGATGAATATAGATAACCTTTACATTACATATTACAATCAGATTGGTATTCTACAAATGCAACTATGGCTAAAAACGAATTGAGAGAGGGTTAGGAGGGAGTTTTTGAGTTTGTATTAAATTTACTCCCTCTATCAAAGGAGAATGAACTGCTAAACATTACAAAGAAAATACTGTTTACAGAACTAAGGATTAAATGCTTTTTAATCCTTCCTTCTCTGATCACGTTTTTGAAATAGAGGAGTATGAATAGCAAAACAGCACTGATAGAACTGTAATATTGAAATAACAATCAAGCCAACACATAAAGAGAATGATATTGTTATCATGTTCACTATAACATATAATATGACTAATATAATATAAAAATCAATGTTAAAATTAGCAAAAATACTAAACATGGTATTATACATTGTTGTGTGTAGAGGGAAGTCAGTCAGTGTTATACACAAACAAATCATATTACTAAAAATTTAAATTTCTCAATTATTCTAAACTTCCAAAAGTCCACAAAAACATAAAAATCAATAATTAGTACTCACACTAAAATAAAGTATCAAAACTGATGTTTGCTTACTTACAATACCCACATGACATCTTTAAAGTCCTTCTCACAGTATAAGTGGAACTCAATGAAATAAGCAAGTCTGGATTTACATTTTTTTGTTCCTCTAGATAGTGAACTTAAAAGTGCCCCTGTGAGCAAGTTATACATGTGTGCCACCATTACCTACCTTATATGTGTGCACTTTGCTCTCTGGGCTGACTTTAAGGTTGTACACACATGCCACTTACACCTAATCCATGTGTGAAAACATGCTGCTGACACCTTCTTCAGTCATACAATTTCAAGATCTTCACCCTTCATCATATTACTATTTTAAGTGAACAACTAAATGAAGATGGTTATCATTTTGAGATACCACACTAGTGAAAAAGTGGTGAAAAAGCTTAAGCACATGCATAACTAAAACACCAGTTTAATTGCCTCTACAATATATACACTGTAAAGAATTATGCACATTATGAGCAGATTTTAAGCAATACATTTATTTAGGACACCTATTACAAAATGTATCCAATAATATAATGTATCCAATTATAGGACCCTTTATTTGTCGAATTGAGAAACGTACAAACAACTTCTACAAGCTAATGGGGATCTTTCTTGTCTTCCTTTTATGTACCTGCCAAGTTATTGGAATTAGAGTGGCACATAACAGGAAATATCTTCTGATCCTAACCTCTAACCATAACAACAAAGTGGAGGGCAGATAATAGGAAGCATAGGTGGTCGGCAGAGAACAGGAATGGTCCCAAACTGGTTGTATCTAGGCATTCACAAACTTGTATGCAAACAGCATACAATACGATACATTTTAAATAGTGCTGAAGTATTTGGCTTTCTACATGTGACCTGTCCTATTCAGGTATTAATGTAAGGCTTTAAAATGAGATGCTCAAAATGTTGTATAACATAAAACTATTATCAATAACAAAACTTAATCAATTGAATGTTGAATTTTCCTACAGTAAACTAACATTGAAGTTTATTATTTTTAGCTGTTAGTAAGTCTTTCTATCCACCACCAAAATTAATATCTCCTGTTAACTAGAAAACATTAACAAAAATTAACAAGCATTACTTATTACTCCCTTCAGCTTTGGGTTTATTGTTTTCAGTGCAAGTCACCTGCAGAACAAAAGAGTAGGCATACTCTCTGGGGTCTAACCATTCTCAGTTTTTTGTTCTGATGATCACTTGATCTGAAGACAGTGGATCCAAAGCACCAGGGATTAATGAGTAATCCTTGGCAATGATCTCTAATTAAGAAAATATATGAATCTTTGTGTGTGAGTGGATTAGAAAGCAATATATATATATATATATATATATATATATATATATATATATATATATATATATATATATATAAACTTCAATGTAAGCTTAGTGTAGGAAATGCAATGTTTACTAGCATGTAATACCTTGATATTACCTATAGTTTTAAATTATACCATATGTCTGATGTGTCAATTTAAAGTTATTCATATATGAGCAAAGATTAGTTAACTGATGAATGCACCTGACAACCATTTGCACAGCCATTATGATTAACCTATATGTGCTCAACTAGGAATGACCTGTTCATAGGAAGTTGAAGACTGGAGATTGAAACCCAGCTTCAATATACACCTTATGAAGATATGGAGGGATTAAAAATAAGCTTTTTTCACTCTTCTGCATAAATGAAGGTTGTTACAATATCCAAGGTATTTATTGTATGCAACTATTAATGACAGATTTGACTTGGTGATAATGCAGATGTTTCAAATATGTTTCAATTTTCAGTAATAATTGGTAAAAAATTTCAATCAATTAAATGCAATTAAAATTGGATTTTCCTACTGTAAACTTACTGCAAACACAGCTAGTGACGTCATCAAACGGTGACGCCTAATCGCCTGGTGCACGCGTAGAAGCCCTAACAAGCGAAATGTGTACGTCAGCCCATTGGGCGTCACCATTTGATGATGTCACTATGTGTCTTCCTCCGGTCCGGCGGTGATGTTGTCTCCATTGACTTCCTTATGGCAGTTGCAGCAAAAGGGTAAGTGGCACACACAATAGACAGACTGTTCTTTCTATCATTAATTTAGAGGATAAAAAGCGGGTCCTAATAGATTAGTACATTGTCAAGATGGGGAACTCCGCTATAGTATACTAATACTTCTAAGTGCCTAATTACTCAGGCACAAGCTGTATGATGCTAGTGCAATAGGATGCCTGTGATCTCTCACAGATAGATTGTGTAATTTTGAGCCAATCATATTGCTAGACCGGCTAACTATAGCTACAGAAATATATATTGTATATATTATTTTAACTGTTGATCACTTATTATTTTATTTCAGTGTGAGTATTATTAATTCAATAAAAGTTAAGTATTAATCATTAGTTTATTGCTTGATCTCTTACTCTACCCCATTATTAGTATCCATGTTTTTTTTTCAGCTAGTCTTGGAAAAGTGTAATTTCTTTCTCCAAATACATTTCTGATACTTGCGCTACTAGCTGGAATTTAGGTATTCAATACCACTATCCTTCCAGTATGGAAGGAGTTATGCAAAAGGTTGCCACTAGGCTATATACAGAGTGAAAGGTCTCCAATGAGCTTGGCTACTGAACAGACATCCTGTTTTGCCAGTATTACACTATAGCACTACCCCAGTATCCCAGTTCCTGCTCCTTTACCTTGTTCTAATGCTACTGAAAAGACCCAGATAGACTGCTGCATGAAGCTAATAAGCAAGCAGCAGAGGAAGAGTGAAAAGTCTGGACCTACAAGGAATACAGGACAGTGACTTTACACTACTTGTTTGGACTGTTTGTTTTGTTAGCTCCTCATAGGGTGAGCTGGCAGTGAGTCTGGTTAGTGAGGGAACTTACTTAGGAGAAAGATAGTGCTTCGTGGGAGCTAGACCTGTAAATTACATTGTTTGTTTTATCATTTTTGTGACCCTGGCAGAGGATTCAGTAAAATTTGAAAACATATTAAAGTCTCCTGTGTAACTGTGCTCCACTATAAATGCATCAGCCACACGGCCACGAATAGAGAGGAGAAGGGCAATTTGCCACACTGGTGTCGGAAGTGGGATGCATGGCCTTGGCTTTGTAGACAGCCCACACCGCAGCATGGAGAGCATAGTAAAGGCTTTAATGTTTTCTACAGTAGCTCAGCAGGAGAGCAACAAAAAACCAACGGAACTTAATGAATTAATGGCTGACCAAGCTGCTCAGTTTAAATCTGCCTTGGAAAAACAGAGAGAAGCTGTGACGGGAATTAGAGCCAGTGCTATTCTTCTGAAAATGATGAGGAAGATGATGTAGAAGCCTACCTCAATTTGTTTTTAAAATACTGTGACAGAATCATTGCTTCTTATTTGTCTGTAGAAGCTCAGCAAGCCTATACGGATGCAGAAAAGGCAAGGAATTATGATGACCTGAAAACAGAGATCCTTGACATAGATGGAGTTACTAGAGATATCAGAGCACAAAGATTCCCCACATGGAAGTTTCTGGCCAAAAAATAACTTAAATTGTTATGCAATAGAAAATCTACTGGACAGAAATGAACTTTCACAGCCTAGACAGCAACCTACCAGTCATCTGGATAAATGCAACAGTGATGCTTTTCTCTACCAAAGTGGCATGCTTATCTACCCAAGATTAGGACAAAGGTCTCCTGTTAAGGGGTTAATGAAGAAACCAGTTGCTGAAAATTATATGGAGTAAGTGACCCTTTTGATGTCAGAGAAAGCACAGCAAGCCAACAATCTCAGAGCTGAGAAAGAGAACCGGAAGGCTTTTGTTACAGCCAGGGCAAAGGTCCTAGTGGTACAACAAACAGTCCAGAAGCATGATAGCAAGTTCCAACAGCATGAGACTGCTGTATCTGAAGTAACAATAGATAGCCGTAACCAAATTGCATTTAGAGAATTTACTCCAAATATTATGGAAACAACAGTGGAGGTTAGCACTAAAAAGTAATTGGATGATTTTGACAAAGATAGACAAGTACTAAACTGACTTGATGGCCGAGGAGCAACAAGAGGTAGAGGAAGAGGTAGATTTGGAAGAAAGGGAGATTATGAAAGTCAAAGAGAAAAACTAAAATTTGAAAGGCAGAGTGGCAGTGACAGAGTTAAAGACACAGCTGAAGCAGCCAAAGAGACAGTTGGAGCAGCTAAAGAGATGACTGAAGTAGTTAAAGAGCCTTTGCCCCTGTGTCTGTAGCTAAATGAAGATGTAAGAGTGACTGATGTTGTGAGCAAAGGTCAAAGAATGAAGCACAATAGCCTCGGTATGGTGTTGGTCAAGATACTGGGGATGATTTGAATCCAAACCAATGCAGGAACCTAAGAATAGATCTCCATAGAAAACCAGGACATACCTAGCCACTTATTCCTGGTAAACATATGATTAAGGTCTCAGACTCAGTGAAAGGAAAGATCAAATAGGTGATTGCAGTCAGTGTTCTTTCAAAGGAAGAATAACCTGATTTTAATGAGTAAACTGGACCAATTCTAAAGTAACAGATGACAAAAATGAGAATCTGGAGATTGAGCCGAAGGCAGAGCTATATAGACAGTGTCACAAATCCCTGGATGCCCAAGAGAAGTTTCAGCATCAGACTAAATGAGCAATAGACAGCTAACTGGGTTTCAAACTCTCTCAGCTAGAAGAGAGAGAAGGGAAAGTAACTGACAGAGAAGAAGCTGCTGTTACATACTCTACAGTAGCAGAGGTTGACCAATCCCTTTAATATGGAGATACAGCTACCTCACAGGGATTCTGGTCCAGAAGAGACTGTCACTTACCAGGATCTGAGTATACAATGTGCTGCACTGAGTGCAGAGCAATGTCTGCAGACTGCTGCTTGTACAGGAGAGAGAAAAGAGGGAAGAAAGCCAACCTGAGTAGCCAGCAATAACCAGGGAGAATCTAATTAACAGAGGAGATTATTTGGCTTGTAAGAGATGCAGCACCAGCAGAGTGAACGGGCTCTGCAACAAGAAAAATAGAAGAATTTGTTGATGCAGGAAAATAAGAAAAATGAAAGGCTGGAAGCCTTGGAGGCAAAGAAAAAGAAAAACAGAAAACAGATGAAGAGAAGCAGTTAAATAGAACAGAAAGCAAGTGAAAGTTGAGAAGGCTCAAATCACAGGAACCAAAAAGCCAAAAGGCTCAAAAGGGTGCAAGACTTTGTGTGAAGTTGGCGTCTGAGGCCACTGAACATCTTGGTACACTCCAGCAAACCGAAAAGTCTTAGTTGTCCTTTCTAGCAAAGATTTGCAGACCTAGTATAAAGGGAAGCACAGTGGTACCAAGCTTAATTGTTGTGAATAGTGACACAGTTGTAGTGCAGATCCTAGAAAAGCCAGAAGCCTCTCTGGGAAAGGTCATGTTTGTGGAGCCTGTGAAGGATAAGATACCAGAGAGAAAGAGGTTTGGGCGTATGTTAAAGTTACAATTCGGTGAGAATTATTAGCCAGCCTGATCACCTAAAACAGAAAGAGCCAGGTCATCTGTCCCTGCAAATCATGGCTAAGAACATTTTGCTGGTCTATCAAGCTGACGGTGATGACAAGTGGGAAGAGAAAAAGCAAGAGAATTTGCTTTCCCACAGTGGAGGTGATGATGATGAACCTAAGGAAGAGGAGCTGGAGAGGGGGCATAAAGTAATTGAGAAAGAACAGATTAAGCTTGAACAAAGGGAAAAGGCGAAAACCTGCAGAATGAGAAGGTGAAGGAAGCTCAACTAGCTCAAAGTGCCACAGAGTGTGAGCAAGAGTTACCAGAATTGGCAGCAGAGAGTAGGTTGCTATCTGAGTCAGCGACCAAATCCTATTTAATTAGGTTGAAGGAGCAACAGAGTGCTGTGGAAGTGTTTGCAAGGAAGTAAGAAGCCAAACTTCATAGCATGGAAGGTGACCTCAGCAATGTGAGGCAGGAGGTGGCAGAGCTGAAAGTAGAGAGGAAGAGTAAAAATACAAAAGTACAAGGTGAAGTACAGAAGTTTCACAGTGTCCCAGTAAATCAGGAGGCCATGATCAATAGTATAACATAGGAGCTGGAGCCTTCTTGCGAAAATTCACACATTCTCACAGAAATTAGTGCCTGGGACTTTCCTGACATGGTCATGAAACAGGAGGAGCATGTGCATAATCTGAATGCCTTCGCCACTTATTCTGCTTCCATTGAATACAAGAAAAGTTCCAGGGTTAGTAAAATGGGCTTAGAATAGCCTAAGTCGGAGAGCCAGATGTCTTATGGAACATGTTACAGATGGTCCATGAAGAGAGTTGTAAGATGTGCACACTGCTGACAACAAGACTATGTTCCCAAGACTATCAGCAGTAGCTGGACATTTGTCATGAAGAGAAGCAGAATCTACACAAAGCCATCCACTCACTGCAGAATGCCTTAATGCAGGTGGCACAGAGTAGGAAGGATGTGCATGATAAGGGAGATGACTGGAGGGGTGAGCTGTTACACAGTGTGGAGAGGTCTCTGAAATGTGAATGGCAATATCTATACCTGGAACTATAGTCACATCTCTGCCACAGTGGTTTTAGAGACTAGAACTGCAGCTACAAGTCTCCCTAATAAGAGTAAAAAGGAATAAACCACTGAGATGGACCCAGGGGGAGAGCTAGCACCAGGGTAGTCAGTGCATTGCACCAGGACCCTTTTCTCATGGGCCCCAGTGCTGTCTAAAAACATATATATTTGTATATTAAATATTTTCTTCTGCTGTGTAGTGTGAGCCCCATCTGGGTCCCTCACACCCGCTCCAGCCTCCCTAACCAGGGCCTCTACCATAGGCCCTTTTGGGTCCCTAAGCAACACAACTCCTCTCCCCCACAGAAATGTGATCACACTACATGAAAATTCAGGTGAAATAAGTCCAGAGTGACACAGGACAGACTGGGGAGATTAAGAAGAAGAGAGAGTGTCTCCCAGCCCACTTTCCAGGGCCTGGATCCTGGGCCATTGAGCCACCATAGAGGACAGACTACCCCATTGGAAAATAATAGGGGCCCTATATTGCCACATGGTAAATGTGGGCAGGAGGGTGGTGGGGTGAATGCCTTATGATGTATACTATATGCAATTCCCCATGTAATATTACTGTGTTCTGTGTTATTTTTAAACTGTGACTGAGTGATCATGATGGGGTTAAAACAGGGTGTGTTGTGCCTGCAGTGAAGCAGACACCTCTATTGTACTGTTATCTATTTATAAGTATTTCTTTATTTTGTGTACTTAGTGTTAGGGACTGTGGGGATTTTAGGCTCCTGTGATAGGATGGGTGCATGGCATCCCTTGGGGTACCCGGTGGCATAGGGGTTAACATTATGTAGCATGGTGTCCTTGAGGACTGCCATGGTTAGTTTAATATACCATGAGGGTCCATGGAGCCTCCATGGTATAGGGGTTAATGTTAGGTGCCATAGGAGTTCATGAGGACCCCCACGGTTATAGGAGTAATGTTTGGTACCACAGGTCCTTATGGACCCCCATGGATATAATTGTAACCCCCATGCAAACGTTTAATATTTGGAACCATGGGTATCTATAAGAACCCTCATGGTAATGCTTCAATTGGGAGATCCCTGGATTATAGGGGCTAGTGAGTATGAAGGAGAAATCCTGTGGAATCCCTGGGCTCATAGCACATAGCTGATATGAAGGGATCAATCCCAGAGGATTTCGACTCATAGAAGGTAGGGCTATGAAGGGATAATCCCAGGGGAAAGTGGTCACAGGCAGAGGGGGACATAAACTGCATGCATTAGTTTTTATTATTATACAATGGGAAGGGGTTTATATAGATAAATAGGGATGTGGGGGTATGTTAGGACTAGTATAGTGTGTTCACTTTGGTGGGGACAATTCAGTAGTGTTATTATGTAGACTACTGAGACTCAGACCCAGACATGGAATAGCTGTAATACTTAGATTTTCAAAACTATTCTGTGAGTTACTACTGGAGCAATTGAATGGTCTGGCAAAATTACAAATTTCCTTACTTATATAAAGCGATTCATTTTATGTCTATACTAGGGTGTCTAGCACTATTGAAGTGGTTATACCACAGGATGTTGTCAGACTCCAGCTGTAAAGCATTCTGGACTTAGGAAGCATTAAACAACCTTTAAAACAAACTATAGAAAGATATAGAAAGAAAGCCCCCCCCCCCCCCCCCCTTGCACTTGGCTTAAACCTTTAAACAATCTCTTTAGTGAGGCTTATTAGTTTTCTGAACATCTTTCTGATTGTGATTTATTTTCTACACTAGTGTGTGGATACTTGTTGACTAAATTCTCATTAAAGGCTTATAGAAGTTTTATGGATTATGAATGTATCTGATAGAGGCGAATCAGTAGTTTATGCAAACTTGTTTTTGAATAAAAAAAATCCCAAAATAAACATTACCAAACTTACCCAAGAGTTTGCAGAATTTCATTAGTTTTCTCGGAGTTGATTTTGAGTCGGTATGCCCCTGAAAATCCAAGCTAAATTAGCATAAAATTCATAATTTGTTATAGCCAATCAGAGGCAGCTACAAGATTGTAGCAATATGGGAATTGAGTATCTGCTGCAAAGCATCATGGGATTTGTAGTCTTGTTTCCCATCACACCGTTCTCTCCTCCCTTGAATGATGCAACTGCTTTGGATCTCTGCACTGTGCTGCTATTTCTATTGGTATGTACTAGGTGCCAATATAGGCAGCTCTGGGAGTGTGTAAACTATTTTTTTTTTATAAAAAAATGTGTGTGTGTATAGAATGAATCAATGTGATGTTAACAAAATATTCTAAACATTGATATCACCAATTATACCTTCTAATCTCTGATCTGATCTTTGTTTTCCTCAAAATATTTTTCTGTCCTTGCACCCAAAAAAATTCATGGTTGATTAAGACATTTAGACACTCCTTTTTAAAATATAGTGCTTGAAATTTCAAAACCCACAGGGACTCTTTCTGGCCACAATAGTGATGGGAAAGTTGTTTCAAGGGGACTAACACCTGGACTGTGGCATGCCAGAGGGGGATCCATGGCAAAACTCCCACGGAAAATTACATAGTTGATGCAGAGTCCCTTTGCACAACCGCAAACTCCCCATTTGCACAAGGTTAGCCATGTCCGGTTCCTTGTCCTCACTGATGTCATTGAAGGTCTCTTCCTCCACCACCAGGGTCCCCAAAAGGTGACAACAAGCCCCCTGGGACGCCTGCTGTGTTTGGTCTTCCACCTCCTCAAAGCCACCTTCCCCCTCTGACTCCTCTTCTTCAGACTCCCAGAGTCTGGGGGCTTCCACTGCCCAGCATGGAAGATTATACACTGGTCAGAGTCTAAGGGCTTCCACTGTACAGCATGGAAGATTATACGAGTTGCCTCTGTCTGCTTTATTATAAGGTGTGTACTGTTAAGTAGTACTATTCCTATCGGTTTAATCCCTGTTACGTCCACAATTAGGGGACGTGTATATGTCATTGATTTTTGGAACAGGGAGATGGAAAAAGATGCTTGGTCGGTCCTCCCACTTCAAATTTGGAGCACTACGCGTGCAATCTAAGGTGCCACCAGATATAAGTGTCACTGTGCACTGGCAAAAGTTGGCAGAGTAGGCGCTGTAGGCCTCACACACACGCCTGTAGGCAGGCAACTGATATTCAATCGATTACAGTCAAAAAAGTGTTGTTTTATGTCACTGTACACTACGGTTGCACCAGATATGACGTATCACTGTGCACTGGCAAAAGTTGGCCGAGTAGATGCAATAGGCTTCACACACATGCTTGTAGGCAGGCAATTGCTTTTCAATCTATTACAGTCAAAAAAGTGTTGTTTTATGTCACTGAGCACAATATAAGCTGTGAGCCGGACACAGGCAGGCAACTGAAATTAGAGTACAGGAAAAAAATGGTTGTTTTCAATGTATGTTAAACCACCAGGTATGAGTAGTGAAAATAAGCACAATATAAGCTGTTAGGTGTTAGCCTGTCACACACACACGCTGGCTGGCAGGCATAGATTACACAAAAAAATGCTAAAATAAAAAAAATGATGTTCAAAGTTTCCTCAATGATAAAGTATAGGGGGCGGACCAAAAAGCGCATGTGTTCGCCGTTCGAGGCGAACGCGAACATGCAAAAATCGCCGCGAATAGTTCTCCGGCGAACTGTTCGGGACATCACTAATTATAATATGTGGCAGGATATTTTATATTTACCAAGGATATCATATGTGTAATTTGCCGAATTTATCACATATATATCATCAGTTTCATATGAAGAAATAACTTTTTAAATAGATTATTTCAATTGTTTTATGCTACAAATGTGATTTAAATAGGGCTTCAGAAATAGTAAAATGGAGGAATGGTGCAAAAACAAATAAATATAGGTACCATTATTGATCAACCATACTTATATTACATCATTATGTAAATCTGCCACTCATTGTTATCATTATTCTTTATGGTTTGCACACAATTAGAGAATAAATAACAGGGATTAGCACAGTATTTAACATCTTGAAAAATGATGTTTTCAAAGATGTTATGCTGTTTTTTTTTAATGGCAGATGCAACCTCCATGGCCTGTGACTCAGTAAAAGATCAATGTTATAGATCTACAAGAGGGAAATTACTTTTATTAATTTCTTAGTCATAAGCTCTATCCTATAGTTCACAAATATGAGCTTCATAGATATCCTTTTGCGTTGCAGTTAGATTAAATAATATGTTAATAAAATCTGTTTTTGATAACAAAAGAAAAATGTGAGATAAATGTGGCAGTAACTACTGTTTGGCATATGGAATGATATTCAAGCGTAAAATGGGATTACCAACATTCATATGTAAGGCTACTTTGTTACAGAAAAAAAATTATGTAAAACAATATTCCAAAATCAAATTAGTTACATTATTGAATAAAGTATGCTTATTTTAATTACTAACCAAGAAAATTACCTGTACTGAATAAACATAAGATATCTAAATTATTTTCCTATCACATAATATTATTTTCGAACTACGAGACGTTGTCACGATTTGTGTGGTGCGTACGACTTAGGCCATGAGCGCCACAGGTGCTCATCGCTGCGAGCCTCACGAAGCGAGGCGAGCCATCAACGCATAGCACTTAGGCGATGAGCACCAAAGGCGCTCATCGCCTGTGAGGCGAGCTGTTAAGGCAATTAAACTCGCAGCACAAAGGGGAAGCGAGGCGAACACTGAAGGCAATGAAACACGCGAGACTTAGACACCAAACACTTAGTAAACGCGCATTCGCATTAGCCTACAAACACTTCATAAACGTGGGACTTAGAAAAAAATATTACAAGATGCGGGACTTTGAAAAAAAATAATAGGAGACGTGGGAAAAAAAAAAAAGAGATAGCAAAAATACGAGGTTAAAGGCCAAACCGCGAAAATCGAAAAACCACAGAAAACACAAAGAAAATGAAAATAAATACAACAAAAACATCACCAACAGCACGGGGGAACAGCCAGGACATTTGGCAGTGAGGTGAATTTTAATGACTTTCACCACACAAAAGTGTCGAGAAAAAAATGGCCGCTGCAAAAAATGAAAACGAGGCTACATGACCCCGGACCGCACAAAACACTGCCAAATGCGTAGCAGTTTCACACAGTAATGAACAAACTACAAAATACACTATTCCAAATGTCGGAAAATGCTTGCGAGACGCATAACACATTAATGACATTACAAATCTACAATGGCGCGTAACACAACTACACCAACGGATTTACCTTGCGCACACAACCAATTTCTAATGCACAGTTGGGACATTCATTACACTTTATCATCAGAGCACCAACAATCAAACTGTACATTGTATGCTGACGGAAAATATAAACAGATTGTTAGCTCTTCAGGCTATTGATTGCTGGATATATGAATTACAAAGAGGTAAAGTATATGAATTTATTCAAGAACTAATCAATTCATTATTGATTAAGTAAATATAGTTAAATATAGATCTCTATAATGAGTTACAAAAAGGTTTATATTGTGTGTTAAACAGCATTCCCATGGCTTCAAATTGTATTGCCCCGTCATTTTTGACGAGCAAGTCACTAGTAACTTGATATAATGTTCTTCTTACAGAGGGAGGTGTGTTTTTGCCTAGGCCTATAGTGCCAATGCCTAGGGCAGCACATTTTCAGAGGTCAGTAACCTGTATGAAATTGTAAGTGCCATATCATATAGTGGTGTGTACATATGTATATAAATGTCTACCTTCTCACATACTGAATATATAGATAAACACAAATAGACCTACGGTTTGTACATGTATTTGGGTATAGAATGGGGAAAGGCGGGGTAGTAACTGGAGACATGTTGGGTGCTCAAACCTCAGGGGTCCTTGGGAAGAATATAACCTAAATAAAACCATTGCTCACAGCAAAAATGTCTAAAGTTTAAAAGAGATTTATGCAAAAACAAACATAAAATAATATGTTGTCCTCCTTGATAATTGAATAAATGTAAGCTGTGGATTTCAAATCAACTGTTTCTACCATCAGTTGCCATTAATTAAAAGAGTTATCAGTTAAGATGAAGTGTTTCTATGCTTAAATACTTTAATATGTAAAATATTGGCTTTATTTCAGAATGAAATTACCAGCAGTTGGTTAGTTATTTAACTTCCTAATGTAAATGGTAGTGATTTTTGTGTGTTGATAAATCTGTCATTTGCTTATAGTTTGCTACCAGTTTTCACGTACTTAGAATGCAAAGCACACTTTATTAAGTTTGAAAATTAATTAAAGTTCCTTGCAACAGATGGCATTATATCTCACTCCCTAAAACTGTTAAAAACCATAATATACTAGTTGTGCATTTAGCAGTTCATCTGTAATATTCCTTATGTCACATTTTGTTTACAAAATATTACTAGAAATGAATCCATCTTACCCATTTATACCCATTCCTAGTTAAACTATTATTGTACGTTCCTATCAACATATTACATATCTAAATACCTAAAGGTTGACTAATCCATTTATGAATTTTATTATTATATATGAGTAGTGATGTCGCGAACATCAAATTTTCGGTGCGCGAACCGCGGACGCGAATTCCATCAAATGTTCGCGAACGGACGAACATCAGCGAACCGCCATAGACTTCAATGGGCAGGCAAATTTCAAAATCCACAGGGACTCTTTCTGGCCACAATAGTGATGGGAAAGTTGTTTCAAGGGGACTAACACCTGGACTGTGGCATGCCGGAGGGGGATCCATGGCAAAACTCCCACGGAAAATTACATAGTTGATGCAGACTCTGGTTTTAAGCCATAAAGGGCATAAATCACCTAACATTCCTAAATTGTTTGGAATAACATGCTTTAAAACATCAGGTATGATGTTGTATTGATCAGGTAGTGTAAGGGTTACACCCGCTTCACAGAAACAGACCAATCTCCACGTTTAATGCACAGCAAACAACCGCAAACAGTCCCTTTGCACAACCGCAAACTCCCCATTTGCATAAGGTTGGATATCAATCTAGCCATGTCCCGTTCCTGGTCCTCACTAATGTCATTGAAGGTCTCTTCCTCCACCCAACCACCAAGGGTCCCCGAAAGGTGACAACAAGCCCCCTGAGACGCCTGCTGTGTTTGGTCTTCCACCTCCTCAAAGCCACCTTCCTCCACTGACTCCTCTTCTTCAGACTCCCAGAGTCTGGGGGCTTCCACTGCCCAGCATGGAAGATTATACACAGGTCAGATTCTGGAGGCTTCCACTGCCCAGCATGGAATATTATACACAGGTCAGAGTCTGGGGGCTTCCACTGCCCAGCATGGAATATTATACACAGGTCAGAGTCTGGGGGCTTCCACTGCCCAGCATGGAATATTATACACAGGTCAGAGTCTGGGGGCTTCCACTGCCCAGCATGGAATGTTATACACAGGTCAGAGTCTGGGGGCTTCCACTGCACAGCATGGAAGATTATACGCATTGCCTCTGTCTGCGTTATTATAAGGTGTGTACTGTTAAGTAGTACTATTCCTATCGGTTTAATCCCTGTTACTTCCACTATAAGGGGACGTGTATATGGCATGGATTTTTGGAACAGGGAGATGGAAAAAGATGCTTAGTCGGACCTCCTACTTCGAATTTGGGGCACTGCACGTGCAATCTAAGGTGCCACCAGATAGGAGAGGTGTATTAAGTTGTACTACTCATTCCTATCAGTTTAATACCTTTTACGTCACCTATCAGGGGACGTGTATATGGCATTTCACACACTCCCTGACCCAGAAACAGGGGACACCGGTCTTAAATTGGTTTTCCAAAATTTGTAAAGATAAACCTCTATCAAGGGGGATCATTGGGTCGCTTTACAAATATATAACATTTGTTACTGGTTGAAGTGACACTGGGGGAAGGACCGGAGTGGGGGAGCCCTGGAGACCCTTCAGAAGCAATCGGATGCAAAATCATCCCAGGAAAGGAGAGGTCGCTTACTGAAGCCTGCCCTAGGGTAACCCAAGGGTGATTGCCCAGGTTAGATATTGTAAATAATAAGCTAATACTGCTGGAGGGATGATAGCTAATAGGACTTTGGTGTTTCCTGCAGATATACTCTTTACTATTCTCTGTTTTACCATGTTTTCTCTTAAATTGCAATCACAGTAAAAAAAAAGAAAAATTATTAACCTAAAAAGTAAAAATAAGAAGGAATAGCCAGCTAATTTTCACAAAATGTCTCTATTGTAAATATGTATTTTTGCACAACTGTTATGCAAGACTGTTCAAAAATGCTTTATTTTTCATTACGCCTTCTAAAATAAAATAATTTAAATGCAAAAATTCGGTATTGTTGCAGCGACCAGAAAAATTGATGTTAGTTTGACAGGCAGAAAGTGCCCTAAAACATTGCGTCTTGAACCCTAGTTGGTGGCGGATAAGTCACGCAAGTCATCCGGCATTCAGGGATAAAATACAGCAGCGTGTGGACCATTATTAGCTCAAGGCAGCTCATCTATCAGGCCTTTTTTAATCGAATGTATCGCCCACTATCAGTCCCTTCGGGATCCATCCCTCATTCATCTTAATAATGGTGAGGTAATCTAGACTTTTTTGACCTAGGCGACTTCTCTTATCAGTGACAAAACCTCCTGCTGCACTGAAGGTTCTTTCTGACAGGACACTTGAAGCGGGGCAGGACAGAAGTTCTATGGCAAATTGGGATAGCTCAGGCCACAGGGCAAGTGTGCACACCCAGTAGTCAAGGGGTTCATCGCTCCTCATAGTGTCGATATCTGTAGTTATGGCGAGGTAGTCTGTTACCTGACGGTCAAGTCGTTCTCTGAGGGTGGACCCCGAAGGGCTGTGGCGATGCATAGGACTTAAAAAGCTCTGCATGTCCTCCATCAACAACACGTCTGTAAAGCGTCCTCTCCTTGCCGGCGTGGTCGTGGGAGGAGGAGGATTATGTTCACCTCTTCTGCTGTTAGATTGCCTTTGAGCTGTGACATCACCCTTAAATGCTGTGTAAAGCATACTTTTTCATTTATTTTGGTAGTGCTGCATCCTTTCCGACTTGTGGTAATTCGGTAACATTTTAGGCACTTTCTGCTTATACCGGGGATCTAGTAGCGTGGACAACCAGTACAGGTCGTTCTTCTTCATCCTTTTTATACGAGGGTCCCTCAACAGGCATGACAGCATGAAAGACCCCATTTGCACAAGGTTGGATGCTGAGCTAGTCATGTCCCGTTCCTCGTCCTCAGTGATCTCACTGAAGGTATGTTCTTCCCCCCAGCCACGTACAACACCACTGGTACCAGATAGGTGACAACGAGCACCCTGGGATGCCTGTTGTGGTTGGTCTTCCTCCTCCTCCTCAAAGCCACATTCCTCCTCTGACTCCTCTTCCTCACAATCCTCTTCCAGCGTTGTCGCAGGTCCAGCAAGCAATGCTGATAAGGCTGTTTCTGGCGGTGATGGTGACCACAACTCTTCCTCTTCCTCTTCAAGCTGATCCAGCACTCTTCGCAGGGCACGCTCCAGGAAGAAAACAAATGGTATGATGTCGCTGATGGTGCCCTGGGTGCGACTGACCCGGTTTGTCACCCCCTCAAAAGGACGCATAAGCCTACAGGCATTGCTCATGAGCTTCCAGTAACGTGGCAAAAAAATTCCCCAGCTCCGCAGAGGCTGTCCTAGCACCCCGGTCATACAAATACTCGTTAACGGCCTTTTCTTGTTGGAGCAGGCGGTCGAACATTAGGAGTGTTGAATTCCAACGTGTCGGGCTGTCTAAAATCAAGCGCCTCTCTGGCATGTTGTTTCGCTGCTGGATATCTGTAAAGTGCACCATGGCCGTGTAGGAACGCCTGAAATGGACACACACCTTCCTGGCCTGCTTCAGGACGTCCTGTAAGCCTGGGTGCTTATGCACAAAGCGTTGTACAATCAGATTACACATGTGCCATGCACGGCACATGTGTCAACTTGCCCAAATTCAATGTCGCCAACAAATTTCTTCCGTTGTCACAAACCACTTTGCCGATCTCCAGTTGGTGCGGAGTCAGCCACTGATCCACCTGTGCGTTCAGGGCGGACAGGAGTGCTGGTCCGGTGTGACTCTCTGCTTTCAGGGAAGTCAACCCCAAGACGGCGTGACACTGCCGTATCCGGGATGTGGAATAGTACCTGTGGAGCTGGGGGGTGCCGTTGATGTGGAGCAAGACTTAGCAGCAGCAGAAGAGGACTCAGCCGAGGAGGTTATGGAAGAGGATGGAGTAGGAGGAGTAGAGGAGGTGGCAGCAGGCCTGCCTGCAAGTCGTGCAACTCCTCTGCAGAGCCACGTATTCCATGCTTGGCAGCCGTCACCAGGTTTACCCAATGCGCAGTGTAGGTGATATACCTACCCTGGCCATGCTTTGCAGACAAGGTATCCGTGGTCAGATGGACCCTTGCCCCAACAGTTTGTGCCAGAGATGCCATTACTTCCTTTTGCACAATCGAGTACAGGTTGGGGATTGCCTTTTGTGCAAAGAAATTTAGGCCGGGTACCTTCCACTGCGGTGTCCCAATAGCTACAAATTTTTTGAACGCCTCAGACTCCACCAGCTTGTATGGTAAAAGCTGGCGGGCTAAAAGTTCAGACAAGCCAGCTGTCAGTTGCCGGGCAAGGGGGTGACTTTGTGACATTGGCTTCTTACGCTCAAACATGTCCTTGAAAGACACCTGACTGTGGGCAGATGAGCAGGGACTGCTCAGGGCGAGACACGGAGTGGAGGATGGTTGAGAGGGGGCAAGCAGGGCAGCAGTGGTTGACGTGGCTGAAGATGCTGGACCAGGAGGAGGATGGCGGCTTTAAGTGCTGCTTGTACTGATGTGTTGATTCCATAGGCATTTGTGATGTGACATCATGTGCCTTCGCAAAGAAGTTGTACTTAGGTGGGTGTTGGACTTCCCACGACTCAGTTTCTTTTTGCACAGGTTGCAAATGGCATCACAGGCAGACACACGAAAAAATTGCCACACTGCTGAGCTCGGCAATGATGGCATTCTGGTGGTGGCAAAAGCATGCGTTGACTGGCGTGCTGTCTGGCTGACCCCGGGTGCTGATGCATGCTGTCTGACTGTGGCACTAGCTACTTTCGACGACCTCCCGCTGCTTCCAACTCGTCTCCTCCTCCTCTCTGTCTCTCCATCTGAACTTTCCTCCTGTTCTTGTGCGTAATGATGCCTGACTGTGACATATGCCTGTTATCTACATCCTCTGGCACTAATGTTTGTGCATCACTCATTTCTTTCAACGGATCTGTAAATAACTCTGCTGACGGATCAAGTGAAGCGGCTGTGGTGCTAGTGTTGGTGGTGGCGGCATGCGGGTGAGAGGTGCCCGAAGCTAAGCTGGAGGAGTTTGTTGCGTCTAGGTTCCGAGCGTAAGCTGTAGAAGATTGGGTGTCCTGTGTTAGCCAGTCAATCATGTCCTCAGAACTGTTCAAGTTCAGGGTACGTTGCCTCTGAAAACTGGGCATTTTTCTAGGGCCAAAGGGAATCACAGCACCACGACCGTGATTACAGTAAAAAAAGGGTTGTTTTATTTCACTGCACACTACGGTTGCACTAGATATGAGTGTCACTGTGCACTGGCAAAAGTTGACAGACTAGATGCAATAGGCCTCACACACACGCCTTTAGGCAGGCAACTGATATTCAATCGATTACAGAAAAAAAAGGGTTGTTTTATTTCACTGCACACTACGGTTGCACTAGATATGAGTGTCACGGTGCACTGGCAAAAGTTGGCAGACTAGATGCAATAGGCCTCACACACACGCCTTTAGGCAGGCTACTGATATTCAATCGATTACAGTAAAAAAAGGGTTGTTTTATTTCACTGCACGCTACTGTGGCACTAGATATGAGTGTCACTGCGCACTGGCAAAAGTTGTCAGACTAGATGCAATAGGCCTCACACACACGCCTGTATCCAGGCTACTGATATTTAATCGATTACAGTAAAAAAAGGGTTGTTCTATTTCACTACACACTACGGTTGCACTAGATATGAGTGTCACTGTGCACTGGCAAAAGTTGGCAGACTAGATGCAATAGGCCTCACACACACGCCTGTAGGCAGGCTACTGATATTCAATCGATTACAGTAAAAAAAGGGTTGTTTTATTTCACTGCACACTACGGTGGCACTATATATGAGTGTCACTGCGCACTGGCAAAAGTTGGCAGACTAGATGCAATAGGCCTCACACACACGCCTGTATCCAGGCTACTGATATTTAATCGATTACAGTAAAAAAAGGGTTGTTCTATTTCACTACACACTACGGTTGCACTAGATATGAGTGTCACTGTGCACTGGCAAAAGTTGGCAGACTAGATGCAATAGGCCTCACACACACGCCTGTAGGCAGGCTACTGATATTCAATCGATTACAGTAAAAAAAGTTTTTTTTTATTTCACTGCACACTACGGTGACACCAGATATGAGTGTCACTGTGCACTGGCAAACGTTGGCAGACTAGATGCAATAGGCCTCACACACACGCTAGCAGGCAGGCATATGCAACTAGATTACACAGAAAAAAATAATAAAATAAAATAAAAAGGGCTTTTTGGGTTGCTGTCCTTGCAGCAGATATCAAAGGAGTCCTTCAGGTGTGTAGTTAAAGCTAAATACACAGCCTGGCTATCTATTTCCCTATTAAATCAGCAGAAAAAAATAATAAAATAAAATAAGTGATGTTCTAGCCCTAAAAAACTGCTTTTTGGGTTGCTGTCCTTGCAGCAGATATCAAAGGAGTCCTTCAGGTGTGTAGTTAAAGCTAAATACACAGCCTGGCTATCTATTTCCCTATTAAATCAGCAGAAAAAAATAATAAAATAAAATAAGTGATGTTCTAGCCCTAAAAACTGCTTTTTGGGTTGCTGTCCTTGCAGCAGATATCAAAGGAGTCCTTCAGGTGTGTAGTTAAAGCTAAATGCACAGCCTGGCTATCTATTTCCCTATTAAATCAACAGCAGGTAAAATATATATCCCCTCTCTCAACGAATGCAGCTACAGAATGATTCTAAAATGGAGGCTGTCATACAGATGGAAGGCTCTGGAAGGGAGCGTATACTGCTGATTGGCTGGAATGTGTCTGCTGACTGTAAGGTGCAGGGTCAAAGTTTCCTCAATGATAAAAAATAAGGGGCGGACCGAAAAGCGCATATGTTCGCCGTTCGTTGCGAACGCGAACATGCGAAAATCGCTGCGAATAGTTATCCGGCGAACTGTTCGCGACATCACTATATATGAGCAATTTCTGAGAAAACTGACAACATTCAAAAAGAAAAGCCACTATCAAATGTTAAAAATGTTGTTAAAAATAATCATGTTAAGGAAATAATATAGAATGTTGTAAATTTTTCATATTAAACTACACCACCAGAGATAGTAATCCATTGTACAGCCTTTATATACAGAGCTGTAAAAGCCATCTCCCTATTCTATTAAAATCAGATGGTTATCAGTCTGGGATACTATTCTGGTAAAAACATAAATAAGTTTCAGCAATTTTGTATTGCTGACTTCTATTCATATTTTGTTCTTATACCTGTTCTTATACATTGTCATTCCTTGTTTACATCTCTTCCTATTTAAAATGTGTTTTACTTCCTCAATCACTACTTCTCAGCTGTGCTTGAATGGGTCTGCCCACTGCAGAATATGCAGACACAAACTCTATAGGGTTGGATGTAAAGTCTGATGTCCTAGCCTATCAGGGACAACATCTCATGAGCATGTTACATAATGCTGATGATGATGCTTACTGATTGGCTAGTATGGAAAACACTGCACAGTAAGTCTAGCATAGTCTGTTTTCATGAGCTGCAAAAGGCCCACCCAAGCAGATAATATTATTTTGGTTGTAGACAATAAAACAGAACCTTTCAGAGCTTCAAAATAAAACAAAGTACATCAAAGTAAATAGATACACAGGTATATTGTATACCTTGTAAAATGCAGCAACCTTTCATATCCCTTTAAGCCCTGCAGAAATCATGGTAAAAGTGTTCCCAAGAGTGGAATATATCATGCAGCATAATGTGAGATTGACTCTGTCAGTAGCTGCAGGCATAAACTCCTGATTTTATTGATTTAAGTTTAAATACTGGACGTATGCTTTATCAAGCAGTTCTGTCAACATAGCCTATGATTAATAACTCTACTAGGGTCCTTTAAAAACAATGCCCACAAGTTGTTAATATAGTATAGGTGTTTAGCAAAAATGTGCAGCTTAAAATTATTTGCAACTTCCTCAGCACAAATTATTAAATTAAATCAAGTCAATGTAGTTTCAGCGTCAAAGCTAATAATGTTCGTTTAGGTATAGACAGGGGTCGTCCTCCCATGATATTAGCTATTTGAAATAAAAAACAGATATATATTAAATATTATTAATATTAATATTAAAAGATTTTATAGAACTATATTAATAAATATATATGTCCAGGTGACAAATGGGGATTGTGGGAGGGGCCCTCTCCCACCTTTCATAAGCTCTTCCAGCCAACCTCTTCCTGGCACACCTAAGTTCACATTTGATTCTATGCTTCAAGGGTTTTTCTCTGTGTTTCCTTGTCATTTTGCTTTCACAAAGTCCTATGTTTGAAAATGTGTGACCCTTATCTATCAAGTAGCGTCCTTGCCCATGTCCAAGGTGACCCCATGTCCAAGGTAAGCCCTCCATTGCAGATTTCAGCCCATATCCACCAAGAAGCGTCCTTGATTATGTCCAAGGTAATACTTGTCAGCTTTCACTGAGCACTACACAGCATATTACAGCCCCCAGCTACTAAGCAGCTTCCTTGCCCATGTCCAAGACAATGCATTTTCGGGTTTCAACAAGCCCTCGTTGCAGATTCGGCTATATATCTACAAAGCCACATCCTTGCCCATGTTCCATGTCAAGCCTCTTTTTTTACCATGACAATCTGTCCTATTAAGCAGGATAGGTTCAAATAGCTTTGGCCATTTTCAAGTCTCTGCAGGAATCTGGATGAATCTATAAGACTTGATGAATCTTGTGTGTGAGAACAAATACATTTCTGGAGATTCTAAACCAAGGTAATGATTTTTTGGCTTTCAACAAACTCTATATCGTAGTTTTTGGTCCATGCCTACTAATCAGCGTCCTTGTCCATGTCCAAGGCACACCTTGTTTCATCACTCAGTGCCACCTTCTTTTATTGCACTGTCCCCTGTTCCACGATTTTGGATGGAGTAATTATTTAGGGCTTTGTTTATTACTCTGGGTTTCTCTTATCTGAAACATTATGCAGAAATACAAGCTTGGCTGCACATGATATTATTCCCTATATACTGCAATATTCTGATTATTCATCTCTCTCGCTCTCTCCTTTGTTGCTTTGGCTGTGTGTTTTGGGTCATTGTCATGCTGGAATACCCATTTACGACCCATTTTCAATGCCCTGGCTGAGTGAAGGAGGTTCTTCCCCAAGATTTGACGGTACATGGCCCTGTCCATCGTCCCTTTGATGCGGTACAGTTATCCTGTCCCCTTAGCAGAAAAACACCCCCAAATGTTTGACGATGGGGATGGTGTTCTTGGGGGTCATAGGCAGCATTCTTCCTGCTCCAAACACAGCGAATTGAGTTGATGCCAAAGAGCTCAATTTTTGGTCTCATCTGTCCACAACACTTTCACCCAGTTCTACTCTGAATCATTCAGATGTTGATTGGCATGCTTCAGACAGGCCTGTACATGTGCCTTCTTGAGCAGGGGGACATTGCGGGCACTGCAGGATTTCAGTCCTTCACAACGTAGTGTGTTTTGAATTGTTTTCTTGGTGGCTATGGTCCCAGATGCCTTGAGATCATTAACAAGATCCTCCCATGTAGTTCTGGGCTGATTCCTCACCGTTCTCATAATCATTGAAACTCCACGAGGTGAGATCTTGCATGGAGCATAAGACCGGGGTAGACTGGCAGTTATTTTGTGTTTCTTCCATTTGCGAATAATCGCACCAGCTGTTGTCACATTCTCACCAAGCTGCTTGGCGATGGTCTTGTTGCCCATTCCAGCCTTGTGTAGGTCTACAATTGTGTCCCTGACATCCTTGGACAGCTCTTTGGTCTTGGCCATGGTGGAGAGTTTGGAATCTGATTAATTGCTTTTGTGGACAGGTGTCTTTTATACAGGTAATGATCTGAGATTAGGATCACTCCCTTTAAGAGAGTGCTCCTAATCTCAGCTTGTGACCTGTATTAAAAGACTACTGGGAGCCTGGGGATTGATAGGGGTTCAAATACTTATTTCCCTCTCTGACCTGCAAATTAATTTATAATATTTTTGACATGCATTTTTCTTGTTTTTTCTTTTGTTATTCTGTCTCTCACTGTTAATATACACCAACCATTAAAATTATAGGCTGATAATTGACAGCCTATCCAGTCCAATCTTTTTCTACGATTGATTCTCTTGTGCTGGGTTCTTGGTACTGCATGCATGAAGAAAGGGAAAAATAAGAAGGGTTTGCATGCAAAGCACATAATTACGGACCATTTTGGACCTTCAGAAGCAAATATTAGCCCTTCCCATGCATCCTATTCAGAACCATCGGAAAACTCAGACTCTGAGGGGCAAACGGTGGCCTTACCACAGCAACACATGCATCTATCACCCGAATCAATGGCAGTGACAGAGGAAATGTTTATGGCCCAATTCACAAAAACAGCAGAATCTCTTAAAAAGGACATTAGCGACCTAGGGCAAAGAACGCAACTACTTGAAGAAACCTCGGACCACATTGTGGAATAACAAGAGAGAGACAGGGCCAAGATTGGGCAGAACTCATCACACATTTCTGTTCTCGAAGAGAACTTTGAGGGCCTAGAGAATCGCTCCAGATGTCACAATTTAAGAATTAGAGGTGTACCTAGGGCATTCCAAGACCTGATGCAGTACTTGAAAGCAACCATCAGCAGCATCATACCGGATGCCCCAGAATCAGTCTGGGAAATGGAAAGGGCCCACAGTGCTCTAGGAGCTTCAAGAAATCAGAACTTGCCAAAGGATGTTATAATTAGATTTCTGAGGCAAAAATCAAGGGACCTTATCTTATCAGCTTCCAGGAAGATGTCTGTTATTAAAGGCCCGGACAACTCAGTGCTTCAAATTTACTCTGATTTGTCTCCAATCACTCTGGCCAGACGGAGAGAGATTAAGCCGGCATTGGAGGTTCTGATCCGACACAAAATACAATACAGATGGAGCTTCCCATTTGCTTTTTTAACGTAACGGCAGCTTGTACTCTGCAAGCTCCTTGTTTTGTGATTGTCAAGAGCTTCTCAAGCTTCTCCATTTGCTATCTGAAAAGGAGCCAAGCGAGGCTCAGGCTCCCACGCATAAGCTGCTTCCCATCAGGCAATGGCAGTTAGTTTTGAATGCTAAACGTACTAAGGTGCCTTCTCTTATGGGAGACAATCTTTCTCCGCGCCCCTCCCAGGGCAGACTGTCTTTGCAAGGACCTTCCGGCTCAACAGATCCTACTTGAGACTGATATATAAGAGCTCTGGAACACTTGTATAGTTGCATCTACCTCTAGAAGGCTGTTGATTGTTAATTGTTTACTATGTTTATCTTTCTTAGATTGTTGAGGTTTGATGGAGCTAAAATGTCTATATCTCAAAGCTCTAATATGCACATAGGGACTATGTCCAGAATAAAGAACTCTTCATGTGCAGAAGGGACCTTAAAGGATAAGTACTAAAGCTCTAAGTAATTTATATTGCTTTATATCCAGTAACCTTGTTCAATCCAGCATTAAAAGTTGTCCCCTGGAACTCAATTTAACCCGTTCTTTATTACTCCTCCTTTTGAGGGCAGTTTGGAGGTATGTTTAGTCCATCCTCCTCCCCTGATACTGTCACTGCAGTTAGGTGGCTATAGAGGTTATGTTTATTAATCTGTTTATTAGTTTGTTTTTTGTTTTGTGTATCTTATGCGAAAATGTAAAGTTTGACATTTTTATTAATTCTCTCTCTCTTCTTTTCTCAATTCATCTCTTCCTGGCAAGCTGTATCTTTACTCCATTTTATTTTAATAAAATTGCTTACAAGCTGAGGTTGCGGGCTCCACCTGGTCTCCCCGCCCTGCAGGGTACGGATCCAAGGATGGGTGAGTCACCGTACGGTGAGCACTTCTCGCTTCACCACTGTCATGGCTAGTGTAGATTACAAATTTGTGAAGCATAATGTGCAGGGCTTCAACTCCCTAATTTAAGAGGAGTAAGACTTTCCTCTACTAGAGAGAGGTTAAACCGTCTGTTTTATTCTTGCAGGAGACACACTTCTCCCGCAATCATGTCCCTAATTATCTACACAAAGACTACCCTGTATATGTCTCAGCGACTCAACCTACTAGGAGAGCAGGCACTTCAATACTCATCCACCGAGATTTCCCCTTTATTTTGGTATCCAAAAAGGTATATAAGGATGAACACTATGTTATCCTAAATGGTTCTGTAAGTGACCAGGCCATAACATTAGTTTCCATATACAGTCATGTCCATAAATATTGGGACATCGACAAAATTCTAATTTTTTTGGCTCTATACACCACCACAATGGATTTGACTGCAGACTTTCAGCTTTAATTTGAGGGTATTTACATCCAAATCAGGTGAACGGTGTAGGAATTACAACAGTTTGTATATATTCCTCCCACTTTTTAAGGGACCAAAAGTAATGGGACAATTGGCTGCTCAGCTGTTCCATGGCCAGGTGTGTGTTATTCCCTCATTATCCCATTTACAAAGAGCAGATACAAGCTTGAGTGTTCATTTCAAGTGTGCTATTTGCATTTGTTGCTGTTAACTCTCAATATGAGATCCAAAGAGCTGTCACTATCAGTGAAGCAAGCCATCATTAGGCTGAAAAAACAAAACAAACCCATCAGAGAGATAGCAAAAACATTAGGTGTGGCCAAATCAACTGTTTGGAACATACTTAAAAAGAAAGAATGCACCGGTGAGCTCAGCAACACCAAAATACCGGATGACCACGGAAAACAACTGTGGTGGATGACCGAAGAATTATTTCCCTGGTGAAGAAAACACCCTTCAACAAAAGTTGGCCAGATCAAGAACAATCTCCAGGAGGTAGGTGTATGTGTGTCAAAGTCAACAATCAAGAGAAGACTTCACTCTCTCACATAATGTTGGAATTAATTTTGGGTGGGGGGATGGCGAAAAGCCATAGTTATAGATGCAAATATTAGAGAGGAGCTAAGATCTGTCAAAGTATCTAACAGAACTCACAGCCCTGGGTTCAAAGAAGCTAAGTGATAATATAGGGGATACAGATGTAATATTTTCTTTTTCTGTATATATATATATATATATATATATATATATGTATATATATAGGTGTACATATATATATATATATATATATATATATATGTGATGTTTAAATCTGGTCTGGAGGTATAAGTTTCCCCCGTTAAGAGGAAAACATGAGGGGAAAGGAAGGAAGAAGGAGTATTATCAGAAGTGTGTTATGAATTGCGATTGTTTGTCTGTTCTGTACTTTGTATTTACATTCTGTTTTTGTACTTGTATTCTTTTGTCTGGAAATTAGAATAAAAAAAAAAAAAAAAAAAGAGAAGACTTCACCAGAGTAAATACAGAGGGTTCACCACAAGATGTAAACCATTGGTGAGCCTCAAAAACAGGAAGGCCAGATTAGAGTTTTCCAAACAACACCTAAAAAAGCCTTCACAGATGAGACTAAGATCAACTTGTACCAGAGTGATGGGAAGAGAAGAGTATGGAGACGGAAAGGAACTGCTCATGATCCAAAGCATACCACCTCATCAGTGAAGCATGGTGGTGGTAGTGTCATGGCGTGGGCATGTATGGCTGCCAATTGAACTGGTTCTCTTGTATTTATTGATGATGTGACTGCTGACAAAAGCAGCAGGATGAATTCTGAAGTGTTTCGAGCAATATTATCTGCTCATATTCAGCCAAAATGCTTCAGAACTCATTGGACGGCGCTTCACAGTGCAGATGGACAATGACCCGAAGCATAGTGCAAAAGCAACCAAAGAGTTTTTTAAGGGAAAGAAGTGGAATGTTATGCAATGGCCAAGTCAATCACCTGATCTGAATCCGATTGAGCATGCATTTCACTTGCTGAAGACAAAACTGAAGGGAAAATGCTTCAAGAACAAGCAGGAACTGTTGCAATAGAGGTCTGGCAGAGCATCACCAGGGATGAAACCCAGCATCTGGTGATGTCTATGCGTTCCAGACTTCAGGCTGTATTGACTGCAAAGGTTTTGCAACCAAGTATTATAAATTGAAAGTTTGTTTTATGACTGTTAATCTGTCCCATTACTTTTGGTCCCTTAAAAAGTGGGAGGCACATATACAAACTGTTGTAATTCCTACACTGTTCACCTGATTTGGATGTAAATACCCTCAAATTAAAGCTGAAAGTCTGCAGTTAAAGCACATCTTGTTAGTTTCATTTCAAATCCATTGTGGTGGTGTATAGAGCCAAAAAGTTTAGAATTGTGTCGATATGTATAGACCTGACTGTATGCTCCCACCACATCCCTTCATAAAATTCTATTAAGAATCTTGAAGGTTCTAGAAACACAGGCCTGTGGGAAGGTGATAATGAGGGGGGGGGGGGGGAGACTTCAATTTAACTTTTGACCATACACTGGACAGATCAAATAGTTTAACAAATAGGTGTTTCTCCAATAAAATAAAGCAAATCACTAAATCCCTAGACAGGTTAGGCCTGGTGGATTCCTGGAAGGAATATCAACCCAGGTCGAGAGAGTATACATACTATTCACACACTCATGGGTCATATTCGCATATAGATTCTTTACTAATTGAGACTTCTCTTTTTGACTCTTCTAAAGATGCTAAAATTATCCATTGCACTTGGTCAGATCACTCTGCTGTTCTTATAACCTTAAAATTGGGATCTCAGCTTAGAGCCCCTTACCCATGGAAATTGAATAAGCTACTGCTCGCAATTCCCTCTCTTCATGAACAAATGTCTAATGACTTGCAGTTATTTTTCGACCTGAATCCGCATACAAATGTGGGAATTGGATGGACCTGGGTTGCCCATAAGGCGTTCATGAGAGGAACTTAAAAATATATATAAAACTAGAATCTGGCTATAAGAAGCAGTGTAGGCAAAGAGAATGGGAACTTAGGGAGGAGCTAGGAACTTTGGAATTTCAGAACCAACTTAACCTCAAGACCCAGTTACACCAAAAAATTTAAGCGTGTTGACTGGATTTGATAATCTTTTGAGTGATAGAACAGAGAAAGCCCTCCGGCACACTAAACACTTATTCTATGCTAAAGCTAATAAGCCGGACTCCATGTTGGCAAGGAGGCTCAAAACTAAATTGAGATAGGCCGCTATCACTAAAGTTAAGACACCTAATGGTTCAATTACGGTGAGCCAAAATGAAATTTAAAAAAAGCTCAAAATTAGTACAGAAGCCATACAATACTATTTAGATAGATATGACCTTCCCTCCTTGTCAGATCAAAACTTAACCAAACTTAATTTGGATATCACAGATGAGGAAGTTCAAACTGCCATTAAGAGCCTCAAGACAAGCAAAGCTGTCAATTCATATTACAAAGGATTTGCTGACCAGTTATCCCCTTATCCCTGTAAACTGTTTATTTTGATTCTTAATGGTGACAAGATGCCCCCAAAACTTAACAGGGAATTAGTCCTCTTCCCCAAAGAGGGTAGGGACCCCCTTGAGGCCAAAAATTACCGACCAATTTCTCTTGTGAACGGAGACATCAGGCTCCTTGCTAAGATAATGGCGGGCAGGGTATCAGGCTTCCTCCACAGACTTGGTCCACAAAGATCAAACAGGTTTTATCCCCAACATAAAGACAGCAGATAATTTTAGGAGGACGCTGAATATCCTGCACTCTGCGCAAGTATCTAGTGCCCCATTGTGCATCCTGGTGCTGGATATTGAGAAGGCCTTCAATACTGTCGAATTGCCTTATCTCTCAGTCCTGGGTAAATTTGGCTTTGGGGGGGGCGTTTCATTAATCTTATTAAAACAGTTTATCATCACCCGGCAGCCAATCTTAAGTTACCGGGATCAAACAAAGTGGATATTAAAATTCAGAGAGGGACTAGCAGGGGTGCCCACTTTGCCCATTATTATTTGCTTTAGCTATCGAGCCCCTAGCCCAAGCCATCAGTCCAGATCGGACATTTGCGGTCTTGAGGTAGGCTTTCAACACTTTAGATGCTCCCTGTTTGCGGGTGATCTTCTCTGCACTCTGACAAACCCGGTCACATTGATTGCTAACCTTGTTAACTATTGATGAGTTTAGCTTACATTCAGGGCTGAGAATCAACTGGGACAAGACCGAAGCATTAAGCGTTGGGATGCAGTTGACGGACATTCAAGTCCTGCAACATTGGTATAGATTTGTTTGACCGTCAGACGGCATACAATACTTGGGGGTCAGGATTACAAAGAAGATAGCAGCGATGTATAAAGCAAACTATGTACATTTTGTTTAGTCAAGTGGAGGTGTATGTGTGTTGTAGTGTAGATTGTGGGTGTAAGTGTTATTAGGCTGTGGAGTGTGCAGTTGTACATGTTAAGGCTGACGGTGAGAAGATTGTTTAAACAGGTGTGTTTTTAGTATTTTTTTAAGGTTTTAAAGGCAGGAAGATAGTCTAATGGAGCGGGGCAAGGAGTTCCAAATAGTAGGGGCAGCATGAGAAAAGTCTTGAAGACTGGAGTGAGAGGAGGTGATGAGAGAGGAGGCAGAATGAAGGGGGTGGTTGGGAGAGTATTTTGAAACAAGAGCAGAGATATAAGGGGTGCAATGTTGTTGAGGGCTTTATATGTTAGGGTCATGATTTTAAATTTGATTTGGGAAGCTATGGGAAGCCAGTGGAGTGATTGACAGAAAGGAGATGCAGACACTGATCGTTTGGTATTGAAGATGAGTCTAGCGGAGACGTTCATTATGGATTGGAGTGGAGACAGAGGAGAGATGGGTAGGCCAGCAAGGAGTGAATTGCAGTAGTCGAGTCGAGAGATGATGAGAGAGTGTATTAGAATTTTAGCTGTGTCTTCTGTAAGATAATGACAAATTTTGCAGATGTTTTTTAGGTGAAACTGACAAGATTTTGTTATTGATTGGATGTGAGGATTAAAAGAGAGGGCGGGATCCACTAGAACCCCAGGACAATGGGCCAGGGAGGTGGGAGTGATTATGGTATTGTCAACAGAGAGAGATATTTGAGAAGTGGAAGCTTTAGTAGAGGGTGGAAAGATTAGTGAGTTCAATCTTAGACACGTTGAGTTTCAGTTGACAGGCGGACATCCAGGAGGATGTGCTAGAGAGGCAGTTGGAAACTTGAGCTAAAAGAGAGGGGGATAGATTGGGTGCAGAGAGGTATATTTGTGTATCATCTGCACAGAGATGATACTGAATGCCAAAGGATTTTATAAGCCAAAGGATTATATATTTCTCCAAGGGAGGAAGTGTAGATGGAGAAGAGGATGGGACCTAGGTCAGAACCTTGGGGAACACCAACAGACAGAGGGAGAGGTGAAGAAGAGGTGTCAGAGAAGGAGACGCTAAATGTACGATCTTTAGGATGTGAACCATGAAAGAGCTTTGTCCTGTATGCCAAAAGAGCGGAGAGTTTGGATTAGAAGAGGGGGGTCAACTCTGTCGAAGGCAGCAGAGAGATCCAGGAGAATTAGAATAGAGAAGTGACCCTTTGATTTGGAGGTTAGCAAGTCATTGGTGTCTTTTGTGAGGGCTATTTCTGTAGAGTGTTGGGCCCAGAAATCAGATTGGAAGGGGTCTGAAGGGAATTGGAGGAAATAAATTGAGTGAGGCGATTGTAAACAAGCCGCTTAACCAGTTTAGAAGCAGTTTAGTGAGAATGTGGTGATAGTTGAAGGCAGAACCTGGGTCAGATGAGAGCTTCTTGAGAATGGGTGTAATTGTGGCATGTTTTAAAGAGGATGGAAACTTGCCAGTGTTTAGGGAGAAGTTGAATAGATGTGTGAGAGCTGGGATAAGTGTGGAGGATAGGGGAGGGATTAGATATGATGAAATAGGATCATGTGGACATGTTGTAAGTTAAGAGGTTGATAGTAAAGTAGATACTTCATCCTCGGTTACAGGGTCAAAGGATTCCATAGTGGAAGAGGGATTGGGGAAGGGTAAGGGCTGGATGTTTTCAGTTTGTGGAAAGGATAGTGGTATAGGGCCAAATTGGGAGGAGAGCTAATTTTGGATGGTTTCAGTTTTATTTTTAAAATGGCTGGCAAAGTCATCAGCAGTGAGAGAGGAAGGGACAGGAGGTGGGGATGGGCAAAGGAGCGTGTTGAATGTAGCAAATAAACATTTAGGGTTGGAGGACAGGTTTGCTAGTAGTGATGAAAAGCAGCGTTGTTTGGAAATATTGAGAGCAGAGAATCAGGAGAGCAAGGTAAACTTGTAGTGGAGAAAGTCTGCTAAAGTGCGAGATTTCCTCCATAGTCGACAGCGTGTTTGTGTAGTGTGCCATGGTTGTGGATAAAAGCGAGGGCGTTTGCTTGTGATTATGGGGGCTAGAGAGTCAAGGGTGGAGGTTAGCATAGTTTTGTACTTTGAGGTGGCGACATCAGGGCTGGCAAGGGTGGTGAGGGGGCTGAGAAGGGGTTTTAGTACATTTGAAAATTGCTGAGGGTTGAGTGCTTGCAGGTTTCTGCAGGTTCTGGTGGCAGGAATTAAAGAAGATTGGTGAGCGGAAGATGAGGTGAGGTTGCAAGTTAGCAGGTGGTGGTCAGATAGGGGAAAGGGGAGATGTCAAGGTTGGAGATAGTGCAGAGATTAGTGAAAATAAGGTCAATGGAGTGTCCACCACTGTGAGTTACTGAATCTGTCCATTGTGAGAGGACAAGGGAAGAGGTAAGCACAAGTAATTTTGCAGTTGTTGGGGAGGTGGATGTGTCAGTGGCTATGTTGAAATTGCCAAGAATGAGTATGTTGTCCAGAAATTGAGAGGGTGATCCAGGCGGGCTATAGATCACAGCTACTCACAGAGGGATGGGAGAGAAGGTGCGGGTAGTGTGGACTTCAAACAAAGAGAATTGGAGGGAGGGAACAGGGATTATGTAGTGAAAAGTGTAGAGAGAGGATAGCAGTATGCCCAAACCTCCACATTGTTTGTTACCAGGTCTAGGTGTGTGGCTGAAGTGTAGGCCACCATAAGAGAGTACAGCAGGGGAGGCAGAGTCAGATGGAGTGAGACAGGTTTCTGTGATTGCTAGTAAATTGAGGGAGTTGGTAATGAAGAGATTATGAGTGAAGATAAGTTTATTGCAAACAGACCTTGCATTCCAAAGGGCACAGGAGAATGGCAAAGTAGATGGTTTGTGACAAGCGATGGGAATTAGATTATGGATGTTTTGGGTATTTGCTGCCCTAGGGATTCTGCATGACTGACAGCAGGTGGGAATGAATGAGGGTCCTGGGTAACGGGATATATCTCCACAAGCCATCAGAAGGAGGAGAGAGAGTAAAAGGAGATAGGAATATGTCTTACAGGAGCATTTCTGCTTTTCAGCTTTAGGGGAGGGATGGGATAGGGACTGGAGGAAGGAGAGAAGCTCATGGGAGTAGAGGAGAGGAGAGGAAAGCAGGGAAGATGAAATAGTTATATTATTGGATACATGATGTGTAGAGACAGTATAAGAGAGTCCGAGAAAGAGGCAGGAGGTGATAGTGAGGAAGATGGTGTGAGAAAACATTGTGACACTGTATAAGCAAGTATTAGTGTTAGAGGTAATAAGCAGATGTCACTGATTGAACAGGGGCAGGTAATTAGCATTCCTCAATATATTAAGTGTATAACAGGGGTGGGTAGAGGGGCAGGGAGGAAGGGCATTGCATTCAGGTGGGTTTCTGTGGAATATGCTGTGGAGCAGTGTGTTTTACAGATATATATGAGACAGAGAACAAGTTATTTGAGTGTAATATTCTGTGCAAGGTTCCATCAAATCCTGCAGCCTTGTTATGAAGATGGCATTTTAGGGCCGATCTCACTTCACTGTCCAAGATGTCTGGCTCCAGCTCATTGGGCAAACTATTGAAGTTATCATTGCTGTTATGATCCTCCTGTATAGAACTAGTATATTTCTGCCACCTCTACCTTATCTACTCTGCTTCTGTTAAGTCCCTACCATTCTTATGTTTTGTCATGACAACTTTGGCATGAAAAGTTCCTGGGAAGGACATTCCCAAAATGTATTGAAGAGATCGTTACATGTGAAACCAGGGTTTACGGTCTTGAGGATGTGTCTGTGGTCTTGAGATTTGCTACACTTACAAAGTGATTCAAATGATCAAGGCTGCAAGTTATAGGCCAAAGCCTCAAGACCGTAAACCCTAATTTCATATGTAACGTTTTCAGAGTATCCAATCTTATCTGATGCTGCAAAGCGGTAAGTAGCGATCCTGTCACAGGCCAATTAACCAATAAGAATGGGAGAACGCTAATTAATGCCCCCAGAAACGGGTTTAAAAGGCTGCGATAACCGTAAGTCCTTGAGCGTTCTGTAGCTGAGAAAGTCAACACACAGGTCTAGGTGTTGGTGAGAGAGAGAGAGAGAGAGAGAAGGAAACGATATATTAACACTTAATTTACAACACACGTATTAACTGATATCACATAATTCACACACATAGATTAATACCTACAGTACACATACCTATACATAGAGATAGGACAAAGCACATCTACACCCCCCTATACCCGCACCTCCCCCCTCCCCCCAATGCGCATACTATAATACACATAATACACACATATTTGTTTTACCTCATACACATATACGTATATATTATATTGATTTATCCTTATATTAATTTCATCAGTTCCAGGATGATAGAAGAGGGGAAGAGGAGAGTGGGAAGAGAGGGGAGAGGAGTAGAGAGAGGGAAACCTCAGAGGAGAAGAGTAGGAGAGTGAGGGGAACACCGGAGAAGGAGAGAAGCGGAGGAGAGGTAGAGGTATGGAGGGAGGTATAGAGAGAGGAGGAGGAAGGTCAGAGAGGGGAGGTAGAGGTGTAGGAGAGCAGAAGAGGGGGAGGTATATGCCCCCAGGAACACAAAGAGTAGGGACAGAGGGTCAGCGACCTGATCCCAGGGGGGAGGTAGTGGGGATGTGGGACCAGCTCCAGGGAGAGAACAGGGAGGCCTGGAACCCCAGGCACAGTTGGGAGGGCAAGTTGCTGTGGCAAAGTACAGGGCCCCCAATTATACCCCAGAGGAGAGGGACATTCTCCTCAGGGAAATTAGTGCCTGCTATATCATCATACATGGTGGGAGGGAGGTGAGGCCTAGTCAGAAGACACATACCTGGATTGAGGTTGCTTCAGCTTTTTATTTCATTAGGCATTGCAAACAGGGATGTCAAGTCTGTAAAACACAGATATGATGACAGTTGGATGACGGTCAAGAGGAAGATGGCAGCAGATGCCAGAGCAGCCTTTCCAACTGGTGGTGGACCACCAACCAACATACTGCAGATGGGAGCGGACATTCAAAGACTGGATTGAGCCAGCTGCAGTAGTGGGCCTTCCAGGACAGCTGGACTTGGGTTTTCAGGCAACCCTGCAATGTGAGTATCATATACGCCATCGCACCCTCATATGCACATACATGAATCTCACACACATAGATAACTGACATACAATAGCACTGTAAAATCTCTGGTTATGACTACAGATGTATGGGGCAGCAATAACCATATACATCCAGGAAGCAAACATATTATTATTACAATTGTTATCAATGAAATGTCCTGCAGTTAAAACTGACTTAGAGTATCAGCCACCATATAGATCCAGATTGATTTGCCAACCACAAGAGAGTGCATGTATGGGAGTGCACACTGCAGCAAATGCAGATACAGACTCTGTAGGACTGCATGTGCATGTCATGTACTATCCTAACCTTGACCATGTCTCATCTGCATGTTAACAACCATTACTGAGAATTGTCACAGATTGGTCAGTCTCACACACTGCACACCAGATTAAGCTGAGAATGTGTCCTAATGAACTGCAGATGGCACACCGTGAGCCATGATCCTCAATGATCATGATACATGTCAATGTTTATAACAAGTGACCATAATGTCAGGGATATGGAAACACACAGCAAACAATTGTTCAGATCTACTCAATACTCAAATACTATTGTCCTTTCATTTCAGTACCCAGGAGGCATACCCCACCCACAGAAACACAGGTATAGGCTCCACAGGAGGAGGAACCACATTCACTCGTGCAAGAGAATGTGGAGTAAGCTTCGAACATTCCAGAAGCCATCACAGGAAGCTGACCCATCAGCAGCAAGATGGCTACCCACACCATAATTGTGGGGAACACTTCCCAAGCCCTCACACACATCATGGGAATGTTCACAGTTGTTTATCTACCTCCATATCACATGTCATGGAGCCAGCAACCACCTCAAGAGATGTCCTGGTACTGGCAACCACCCTCAGCAGGCCCACCACTGCCACCTGGTCAGATGACATGAATGCATTTGCAGGACCCCACTGCTCCTCCACCGCAAACCTGGCACCAACAAACCTGGCACCAACAAACTGGAGCCATAACACCTCCAGGTAGGTGACAAAATCCCCTCAGTCATCCTCATCCACACTACTCAATGAATATTATTTTGTATTAATATTGACATACTATTGGCTGGCTACAGAGTGTCTACATGTTGAATATTTCTGCAATTCATATTCAATGTGGATTGCCGTTGATATGAGCTGTTGAAGTCAATGCAAATAGTGTTCTGATTGATATTATTATTCTCGTCTCTGTAGGTCTCAATAGCACAATCTCACAACCATGAAGGCATGTTCCTCAACCGCCTCTTTCTGTTTCCCAGATTCTGCTCATTCATTTTGGATTATTCCTTAATATCTGAAAACACACTGTGTGTGGAATATATTTGTATGACATTATCCATGATTTATTGCATCTGATTAATTGAGCAGATGCTAACCAAAAGTAAGTGCTTTGCGCATTACTAGTTACTTCGATTAAAGGGAGTATTTCTGATGATCCTTTTTTTCATCAGATTCCAGTTGCAGTGGTTTAGTGACCACATGTGACCCTGGTAGGTGCTCTGCATCATGATTATTCTAGACTATGACATTACCTCCTTTAGGTATCCCCCTTCGGGACTCTGCCCACACCACACCCATAATATTAATGCTCAGTCTTGTACAATTCTGATTGTGCTCTGTGTATGAAGTACAATTTTTTAATACCATTATCACTGTCTCAGTGTGTTTTCAATGGTTGGAGATTTGGGACATCTACATACATCACATTCCTATCTAAGTAAACTAATGATCCCTAGTTACTATGCAATAGATTAATACGTATAATAATAATAATAATAATAATAATAATAATAATATAATAAGGTATCATATAATATAGTGATGTCCCGAACAGTTCGCCGGAGAACTATTCGCGGCGATTTTCGCATGTTCGCGTTCTTTGCGAACTGCAAACAGATGCGCTTTTCGGTTCGCCCCCTATACTTTATCATTGAGGAAACTTTGAACATCATTTTTTTATTTTATTTTATTGTTGGTGTAATCTATGCCTGCCTGCCAGCGTGTGTGTGTGACAGGCTAACACCTAACAGCTTATATTGTGCTTATTTTCACTACTCATACCTGGTGGTGTAACATGCATTGAAAACAACCATTTTTTTCCTGTAATCTAATTTCAGTTGCCTGCCTGTGTCAGGCTCACAGCTTATATTGTGCTCAGTGACATAAAACAACACTTTTTTGACTGTAATAGATTGAATAGCAATTGCCTGCCTACAGGCGTGTGTGTGAAGCCTATTGCATCTACTCTGCCAACTTTTGCCAGTGCACAGTGATACGTCATATCTGGTGCAACTGTAGTGTACAGTGACATAAAACAACACTTTTTTGACTGTAATCGATTGAATATCAGTTGCATGCCTACAGGCGTGTGTGTGAGGCCTCCAGTGCCTACTCTGCCAACTATTGCCAGTGCACAGTGACACTCATATCTGGTGGCACCTTAGATTGCACGTGCAGTGCTCCAAATTTGAAGTGGGAGGCCCGACCAAGCATCTTTTTCTATCTCCCTGTTCCAAAAATCAATGCCACATACACGTCCCCTAATAGTGGATGTAACAGGGATTAAACCGATAGGAATAGTGCTACTTAACAGTACGCACCTTATAATAACGCAGACAGAGGCAACGCGTATAGTCTTCCATGCTGGGCAGTGGAAGCCCCACAGACTCTGACCTGTGTATAATCTTCCCTGCTGTGCAGTGGAAGTCCCCAGACTCTGACCTGTGTATAATCTTCCATGCTGGGCAGTGGAAGGCCCCAGACTCTGACCTGTGTATCATCCTACATGCTGGGCAGCGGAAACCCGCAGACTCTGGGAGTCTGAAGAAGAGGAGTCAGAGGAGGAAGTTGGCTTTGAGGAGGTGGAAGACCAAACAGAGCAGGCGTCCCAGAGGGCTTGTTGTCACCTTTCGGGGACCCTTGGTGGCTGGGTGGAGGAAGAGACCTTTAATAACATCAGTGAGGACAAGGAACGGGACATGGCTAGCTTTGTATCCAACCTTGTGCAAATGAGGAGTTTGCGGTTGTGCAAAGGGACTGTTTGCGGTTGTGCAAAGGCGTCCCAGGGGGCTGTTGTTTGCGGTGTATTAAACGGGGAGATTGGTCTGTTCCTGTGAAGCGGGTGTAACCCTTACACTACCTGATCGATACAACATCATACCTGATGTTTTAAAGCATGTTATTCCAAACAATTTAGGAATGTTATGGGATTTATGCCCTTTATGGCTTAAAACCAGACTCTGCATCAACTATGTAATTTTCCGTGGGAGTTTTGCCATGGATCCCCCTCCGGCATGCCACAGTCCAGGTGTTAGTCCCCTTGAAACAACTTTCCCATCACTATTGTGGCCAGAAAGAGTCCCTGTGGGTTTTGAAATTCGCCTGCCCATTGAAGTCTATGGGGTTCGCCGATGATCGCCCGTTCGCGAACATTTGATGGAAGTTCGTGTTCGCTGTTCGCAAACCCAAAATTTTATGTTTGTGACATCACTCTATATATATATATATATATATATATATATACACAGTATCTCACAAAAGTGAGTACACCCCTCACATTTTTTATTATATCTTTTCATTTCACAACACTGAAAAAATAACACTTTAATACAATGTAAAGTAGTAAGTGTACTGTATAAAAGTGTAAATTTGCTGTCCTCTCAAAGTAACTCAGCACACAGACATTAATGTCTAAACCGTTGGCAACAAAAGTGAGTATACCCCTAAGTGGAAATGCCAAAATTGGGCCCAATTTGTGTCAATATTTTGTATGGCCACCATTATTTTCCAGGACTGCCTTAACCCTCATGGGCATGGAGTTCACCAGAGCTTCACAGGTTGCCATTGGAGTCCTCTACCACTCCTCCATGATGACATCACGGAGCTGGTTGATGTTAGAGATCTTGCAATCCCCCACCTTCTGTTTGAGGATGCCCCACAGATGCTCAATGGTGGTTTAAGTTTGGTGACATGCTTGGCCAGTCCACCACCTTTACCTTTAGCTTCTTTAAGAAGGCAGTGGTCGTCTTAGAGTTGTGTTTGGGGTCATTATCGTGTTGGAATACTGCCTTGCGGCACAGTCTCAGGAGGTAGGGGATCTTGCTCTGCTTCAGTATGTCACAGAACATGTTGGCATTCATAGTTCCCTCAATGAACTGTAGCTCACCAGTGCTGGCAGCACTCATGCAGGCCCAGACCAATCATATACAGGATACACATATGTCTATATGTGTATATATATGTTTTCTATAATATGTTGTTTTGATTCCCCCTATATGCATTTACCTGATGATGTCAGATGCTGCCTCCACTCTCTCTGCATCGCTATTTACATTCAAACTGAGTGTTTCATCTAATAAAAGTGTTTTTCTGTTCTTTTAAAACATTTATCTGTCATTTAGGGATTATTTCAACTAACTTTTCTTCAGTTTAGATGTATATTTTTGGTGGTGGGAGTGTTATGGTCTGGGCCTGCATTAAAGCTGCCGGCACTGGGGAGCTACAGTTCATTGAGGGAACCATGAATGCCAACGTGTACTGTGACATACTGAAGCAGAGCATGATCCCTTCCTTCCGAGACTGAGCCGCAGGGTAGTATTCCAACATGATAACAACCCCAAATACACCTCCGAGACGACCACTGCCTTGGTAAACAAGCTGAAGCTAAAGGTGATGGCCTGGCCAAGCATATCTCCAGATCTAAACCCTATTGAGCATCTGTGGGGCATCCTCAAATTGAAGGTGGGGGAGCGCAAGGTCTCTAACATCCACCAGCTCTGTGATGTCATCATGGAGAAGAGGACTCCAGTGGCAACTGGTGAAGCTCTGGTGAACTCCATGCCCATGAGGGTTAAGGCAGTGCTGGAAAAGAATGGTGGCCACACAAAATATTGACACTTTGGGCCCAATTTGGACATTTCCACTTAAGGGTGTACTCACATTTGTTGCCAACAGTTTAGACATTAATGGCTGTGTGTTGAGTTATGTTGAGGGACAGCAAATTTACACTGTTATACAGGCTGTACACTTACTACTTTATATTGTAGCAGAGTGTCATTTTTTCAGTGTTGTCACATGAAAAGATATAAAAAATATTTACAAAAATATGAGGTGGTGTACTCATTTTTGTGATATACTGTATGTATATATATATATATATATATATATATATATATATATATATATATAGTAATTTAGTAATTATTAATCCATATATATATACATAGATTAATAATGAGTATTGCAATATAATTTGATACCTTTTGTATTGGACAAACGTCTTATTTATAATGACGAGCTTTCGAGAGGCTTAACCTCCCTTTATCAAGTCTCAAGCAATACTACATGAGATGGAACCCTCAGTTTGAATAATAACAGCAGATGCAGAGAGAGTGGAGACAGCATCTGACCTCATCAGGTAAATACATATATGGGGAATAAACACAACATAGCAAAGGAAACATATATTCACATATTATATACACATATACATCAATATATACATGAAAAAGCAGAGAACTGTAGTCCACAGTCATATCTTTCCTGTTGAACAAACACCTTACTAAGAGTGCTAAGTCTGTTATAGTATAAGAAAAAAAAATCACATGAAATTCTGATAATGTGTTAGAAAGCCCAAGTCTATATTAAGTCCTGTGTTTTTAGAGTTGAAGAATGTGATCATCTTTATTTCAAATGCTTTTCTCTCTTGGATGCTTTTACATTTTCATCTGAGTATTTTGACTTTTAAGTTTTGGATGGAGTGATAATTCTGACTAAAATGGTGTCCTACTGGGCTACAATTACTGTCTTCATTATGTTTTCTTATCCTTAAATGCATTTTTGGGCAGGTTTCTCCAATGTAACAGCCAGTGTCACATAAAGTACATTGTATCATATAAACCACATTTCACGATGTACATGAATATGATCCTTTGATGTTATAGGTTTTGTTGTTATGTGTGGCTGTATCATCATTAAAAATGTGTTTTTTGTATTCAATTGTTCATTGGCCAATGTTCTGCTCATAAGTTTTTGTTTCAGGTTTGGTGGTTGTTTAAATGCAAGGATGGGAGGCTTTGGGAATATATACTTTAAATCAGTATCTTCAATTAGTAATGGTTGTAAATCTTTGATTATTTTCTGAATTTTCTCTAAAATTGGATGGTATGTGGTCACTAGAGGTATATGTGAAGTAGTTTCTTTTGTTTTGTAGTTTAATAGGTGTTCTCTGGGTATTTTGATGGCAGTGGTTATTCTTTGGGTAATAATACAGGGTTTGTAACCCTTTTGTTTGAAAGATTCAGACAGTGTTTTTAAATTTTTATCACGGTCTCCAGTGTTTGAGCAAATCCGATGGTATCTAATAGTTTGATTATGGATGATGGCTTGTTTGGTGTGGGAGGGATGGAAACTGGAGCTGTGTAAGTAATTACATCTGTCTGTAGGTTTCCTCTATATATAGATGAGTGGAGAGTGCCATTGTTGATGTATATAGTAATGTCTAGAAAGTTTACCTGTTCTGTGGATAAATACTTTTTCAGTTTTATAGATGAATGGAAGGTGTTGAATGAATTATGAGTTTTCCTTCTCCTTCAGTCCAGATGATGAACAGATCATCTATGTAACGGTAGTATTTGTATGGTTTGTAAATGGATACAGATAAGTATGTTTCTTCTAGACTGGCCATAAATATATTTGCGTATTGTGGAGTTATTTTGGTACCCATGGCAGTCCCCATCATCTGTAGGTAGGTATCTTGGTTAAAAGTAAAATATTTGTGGGTAAGGATATATTCTATTAGTTTAACAATAATATCAGGGCCATATTTATTGTTTTGTTTGTTTGTTGAAAGAAACCTAAAGCATGCCTCAGTGCCATCTTTGTGTGGGATATTACTGTAAAGAGACTCTACATCCATGGTAACAAGTAGTTTGTTAGCAGGTAGGTTTTTAATCTGACTGAGTTTGTTGAGAAAGAGAGTGGTGTGTTGTATATAGCTACTGGTGTAACTAACTAATGGTTTAAGGATGTTTTCAACAAATCCAGATATCTGTTCAGTCAGTGTGTCCATGCCTGTAACAATTGGTCTCCCTGGGTTGCCTGGTTTGTGGATTTTTGGCAGTAGGTAGAAAGTCCCAGTTGTAGGATTGGCGGGGAGGAGTTGTTCTAATTCCTGATGTATATTTTTAAGGAATGTTTTGAGGAGTTTCTTAAGTTGAAGAGTATATTCTTCTGTAGGATCCTGGTTCAATTTATTGTAGTAAGCATTGTCTGACAGTTGTCTATTTGCTTCATTTATCTAGTCCTGAGTATTCATGATAACAACTGCACCTCCTTTGTCTGCCGGTTTGATGGTGAAGTTGGGGTTGTATTTTAAAAACTTTATGGCAGTTCTTTCTAATGGAGTAAGATTGTGCAAGTCTCTTTTATATTGTGTTGTTATGATGGATGCAGTTCTCAGGCAAAAGCTTTCTATATAACTGTCCAGTTTGATGTTACGACCAGGTTGTGGGTTGAAATATGTTTTTTTTTTTTTTGTTACAGTTTAATGATGTTGTGGTATGCCCCTTGTTGTAGAAAAATTCTGCCAGTCTTAATCTCCTGAAGAATTCTTCTATGTCCGAGTATAGGTGTATTTTATCGAGTTTTATGTCTGGACAGAAAGACAATCCTTTGGAGAGAACAGAGGGCTCTGCTTGTGATAGTTGATGGTCTGAGAGATTTACAATTCCTGTGTGTCCTGTATATTTTTCAGAAAAACTATTTGTTTGAGTTGGTAGGTTTTTAGATGTGTTGTTAGTAGAATTTAGGATTAATTTGGGTTGTTTCTTCTCTCTTCCATTCACTGTTGTATGTTGTTTTGCTGGAAGAGGCAGCTGAGTTTTTTTTTATTTTTTATAAATTCATGTTGTTGTTTCTTGTGAAGATGTATTTCTTTTTCTACATGTTCAGCTTCATATATGTTGCTCTCGTTTAGTTGTTGAAGGAGGCTTACTCTTTGGTGATTTTTCATGATGTTTCTTTGTTTAAAGTTGATGTATTAGGTGGTTTCTTAGTTTTTCACTTGTGCGTCTGCATACATTTTCAGCATATATTGAGTTATGTGTAGATGTTAGTGGATTTTAGATTTTAAGTCCATTTGGTATAATATTCCTTTTCTTGCATTGTGACTAAAAATAAATATCGCTGTTAATTTGTTTTATTTTTGTTGTTATTTTAAATAGTAGCTTCTTGATTCGGCTAAATGCGTTATCTTCCATAGTAATTGAAGAGTGAAGCAGCCGTGAATGTCCAGTAATCTAGTAATTTAGTAATTATTAATCCATATATATATATATATATATATATATATATATATATATATATATATACATAGATTAATAATGAGTATTGCAATATAATGTGATACATTTTGTATTGGACAAACGTCTTATTTATAATGATACATTTTCTAGACACTACTATATCCATCACCAATGGGACTCTCCACTCATCTACATATAGAGTAAACCTACAGACAGATGTAATTACCTACACAGCTCCAGTTTCCATCCCTCCCACACCAAACAACCCATCATCCATAATCATGCTATTAGATACCATCGGATTTGCTCAAACACTGGAGACCATGATACAAATTTAAAAACACTGTTTGAATCTTTCAAACAAAAGGGTTACAAACCCTGTATTATTACCCAAAAAATAACTACTGCCATCAAAATACCCCGAGAACACCTATTAAACTACAAAACAAAGAAACTACTTCACGTATACCGCTAGTGACCACATACCATCCAATTTTAGAGAAAATTCTGAATATAATCAAAGATTTACAACCATTATTAATTGAAGATACTGAATTAAAATATATATTCCCAAAGCCTCCCATCCTTGCATTTAAACAACCACCAAACCTGAAACAAAAATTTGTCAGCAGAAAATTGGCCAATGAACAATTGAATACAAAAAACACATTTGTAATGATGATACAGCCACACATAACAACAAAACCTATAACATCAAAGGATCATATTCATGTACATCATCAAATGTGGTTTATATGATACAATGTACTTTTTGTGACACATGCTGTTACATTGGAGAAACCGGCCCAAAAATGCATTTAAGGATAAGAAAACATAATGAAGACAGTTATTGTAGCCCAGTAGGACACCATTTTAGTCAGAATTATCACTCCATCCAAAACTTAAAAGTCAAAATACTCAGATGAAAATTTAAAAGCATCCAAGAGAGAAAAGCATTTGAAATAAAGATGATCACATTCTTCAACTCTAAAAACACAGGACTTAATATAGACTTGGGCTTTCTAACACATTATCAGAATTTCATGTGATTTTTTTTTCTTATACTATAACAGACTTAGCACTCTAAGTAAGGTGTTTGTCCAACAGGAAAGATATCACTGTGGACTACAGTGCTCTGCTTTTTCATGTATATATTGATGTATATGTGTATATATAATATGTGTATATATGTTTTCTTTGCTATGTTGTGTTTATTCCCCATATATGTATTTACCTGATGAGGTCAGATGCTGTTTCCACTCTGTCTGCATCTGCTGGTATTATTCAAACTGAGGGTTCCATCTCATGTTAGTATTGCTTGAGACTTGATAAAGAGAGGTAAAGCCGTTTGTCCAATACAAAATGTATCACATTATATTGCAATACTCATTATTAAACTATGTATATATATATATATATATATATATATATATATATATATATATATGGATTAATAATGACTAAATACTAGATTACTGGACATTCACGGCTGCTTCACTCTTCAATGATATATATATATATATATATATATATATATATATATATATATATATATCTATATATATATAAAATCAGAGTATTGCAGTGAATAGTGATACCTTTTTTATTGGACAAAAGTATTCTTAATATAGCAACACGTTTTCGAGAGATAATGCCTCTCTTTATCAAGCCAAAAAGCAATACTGATACACATATGAACTAAAAACAGTAAACAGAAAAAGATGAAAAAAAAAAATTGGGAAAAACAAGAAAAACTAAATCATTGGTCAGAGTTAAGTAAGAAACAGACCAAAATATGATTTTGATTTTTGCTTTTCTCATACAATTGCAGAAATACTGAAAATATTTTGTAAACATCGAAAAGGTGTTCCTTCTTTGTGACTTGTATGAGAAATACAAGATTTCTCTTGGAAGCTAAAAAAAAGCTGTAAAATCCCAGTTGCTGGGTCTTCCTCTCCTTTGGGTATTGACCAGCATGACAGTTAATTTAGTTTCTTTACCACAGCTGCAGCATTTCTTTTGTTGTTCCTCAGTGGTGGGGATTGCAAAGCCTGTCTGTACTGACCTGAAAATCCTATCTATTTTCTTGCCATCTTTGTGTTCATAAGAGGATGTAACACTTGTATATCCTACGATTAGACACACCGCCTCTTGAGAGTTTCAGACTCAACAGCAGAAATTCTGCAGCCAAAACAATGATTTTCCACATATAGTTCCCAAGGCTAATCAAATTTCTGTAATATCAGCATGTGACCTTTTCTCTTAGTATGTTTATTCATTGCTTGGTCCCAAGCTCCCTTATCACTTTATGCTTTTTTCTGCCTTGAGCCTAATTATTGTAACTCTTCTAAGCAATTATTGAACATGATTAGATCTGAATCTAAAGTATGATGACAGTAACATAAGGGTATGTTTATGTTTTTAGATTTTTGTTCACAAAACAACAAAGCCCCAGACCTTCAAGGAATAACAACAAATCAGTTGAGCGCCATATGATTTTCTAGGAGTTTTGATAATTTTGAAATAGTACTACTTTCATTTTGTATTTTGTCTAAAAATTATGAATTGTCTTACATCCAAATTTATTGTATTTTAAAATATTTTAGTAAACACCATATTCTTTATCCAATATAGTGTACATAAGACATATGCTCATGCGTAAAATGCTATTTACAAAGAGATACAAAGCTGACAGTAATATGGTGTTTGCACACAGTTTGTTACAATTTTGTGCTTAGGTGTTCAGAATGCTAATTTCTGAATTGCCGATTAGCAAAATCATAAATCATTGAGTAAACAGATGTTTGTCATGTTACTCACTTATATGCAAATTATCTTGATTTTGCAATCCCTTCTGTCTGGGCTGTGTATTTTATAGATTGTTGGACTTAAAACCATGTAAAATGTTTTGAGAGAATATATGAATAATTATTATTATCTTTTATTTGTACCAGCATATTCCACAGTGCCAAACCTTAAAGATTGATTTTTCTGCACTTAGTTCAAAATAATAAATGGGGAAAAAAGATGGTTAAACAGAATGCTTGAGGTCTTCTAAAGTAAAAATAAACCAAGCAACTATCCAAAAACCTTAGCATAGTACATTTTTTTGACAGTTATTCAATATTTTCTTTGGATTGTGATAGTCATGCTATATGTATAGAGTTAGGGATATTTTAGCATTTTTAAATTGTTTCCTAGTTTACCATCTGAAAGTGTCAGAAAACAGAAAAAAAAACTCACACATTCTAAACTATATATTAAAAATATTGCTAAAAACCAAAATTGTAAAAACCATCAATGTAGGATCATGTTAAATTATCTAGTTGACTGGATTATTTATATAGACGAGAGAGGACAGTATTTATTTAAAGCCTCGGTGCAATGCCAAATCATTAAATATTTTTTTTAAGCCAAATCTGAATTATTAATAGTAAAAATCTAAAATTAGATGATTGGGAATTACTGTTAATTACTTAAATTTCAGCTTATTATCATATGATTTCATTAGGAAATTGAATAAGATGTTTGAGGGAATAGTCAAAATGATATTTCTCATGTAGAATGTATAAAGAAAGTTAGAGGTGTAATTTTCCTGATATTTTACATTTTTAGTAACATATTATGATTCTATTCAACTGAATATTAAAATAATACATTGCATTTGTCTTACTTAGCAAAGAAATCTAAAATTGAGACATCATTACACAAGTTGTACAATATTTTGCAAACACAATCTGAATAAGAAAAACTTTATCAAGTTGCATAATATTATTTCTTACTTAGTTAAACTTGTTTTGAATTTTCTGGTGATGCACCAAGTTCAGACAGTATATGTGCTTTATTAATTATCTTAATTTTCTTTTAAACACAAGGCAGAATTAAGGGAACTATCTAAGTGAATAAGGCTTAACAACTGAAAATAATTACTGTCACTAGACCCACTTTTCACTTGCCCAATAGAATAGTGTAATGAAAAAAATATATAATTTATGCTGCTCAAAATTCCTGATGCTGTATTCTTTGAGGACATTAACGCTTTAAATATGCTCAATATTGTTTATTATGGTTAAGTTATACACCTCATGTGCTTTGGAGGTCCAGTGTTTTAAAATAAATACAAGTCACAGAATTTAATAGTTTTGGCATGGAGCAGATGCAAATGTGGGAAACTGCTTAAATGATAGTGGACTCATCATAGTCCAGAAACCATTGGGGAAATAGTTGCTGTACATTAGGGAGAATAATGAGCAGTTGGCTATATTTGTATGTAATTATTAATCACATTTTACTTGTAAATGGTCTTTCACTTCCATCTGTCAATGTTCTTTTGCACAAATTAAAACATCTGTGCTGAGAAATTTGGTCCATCTATGTGACATCATTCCTTTCATCAGTATTTTCAAAGTAACATGTCAACAAAACCGTTTTAGGAGTGGAACAAAAACAGCTTGATAAATACACTTAATCTACTAGATAATTCTCATATTTAATGAAACCACCTCATTCTATTAAAAAATAATAGTTTTATTTTAAGAACAAAATATTTATTCATTAGAATGTTATGATATTTTCAAATCCACACCTATTTGCTATTTTATTGTCAAAAATTTAATTATTTCCTGCAGTGAAGATTAGAAATTCTAGATAACAATACAACTCCCAAAAAGACGCAACAAACAACATTATTTAAATGCATTATAATTCTGTTATACAATTTTTTTTTTTTTTTTTTAAATAATCAAATTTAATAAAAATGTTAAGCAAACTGTAAACTGAACTTTTATTACAATAATTTATAGCTTTCTAACAGTATTAGTAAATCAAGCCAAACAGACGGTTTGATGATGAGGCTAAAGCTTAAATATTTTGACCATATCGTGAGAAGACAGGATTCCCTAGAGAAGATACTGCTTCTGGGAAAGATTGAAGGCACATAAAGAAGGACAAAATAGAGGCGAAGATGGCTAGATAATGTAACTGAAGCAATGAACATGAGCTTGAGGGAGCTCAGAGAGGCAGTGCCTGGCAGATGTGCTTTCCTTGAGCTGCCCTTAGGAGTGTCGGACATGACTGAACAACCAAACAATTGTATTAGGTCCAATTCTAAATGTGATTTATTCCTTACATTTACCTTGTTAAACAATAGGTAAATAAGATGGAACGTCATTGCTAGCTACTTAGTTTGAGATATGAAAGAACAAAAATGAATACATATAGTAAAAATTTAGTTGTGACTGGTTGTATTTCAAGTGTTTTTAGTATACATTTCATAGAAGCTTGAAAGTAATATATTTTAAGCATAATTTATCTAAAAATATACTCCCTCTCTGCTAGTAACTGTATCTAAGGGGATTAATATAACGTGTCATTTCTACCTTAATTAGTTAATTACCTTGGATAAAGTTACTAACAAAAAGAGAAAGGATATTTTCCAGTAATTTATTCTAAAAAAAGTGCTATAACAATTAATTAGTTATGATTATTTATATATATGCTATTGGTTTTGCACCAACAGAGATTTTGTTGTGCCCCTTTTAAGTATAAATATTTGCAGTGTGATCCTTTCTGGATTATCACTAACCCAAAAACATATGTTTTCTGTAATAAAATAACAAATTATAATTCTTGGCTTTAAACTTGTGGGCATATTTCCAAAACGCATCTTTGCAAAAAGCAATATTTTCACTTTTAGATGTAATATCGGTATGTTAAAAGTAATTACAGAAATTTACAGTAACTGTTGATATTTTATAAAACAAATAAAATATGTGATATGTTAATATTTAATTGTTACCTCACAAAAAATTAATCCTGGCACATCCATTGCTTTTATTCCAACATAATCATTCAAATTAACAGAATTATTATTATTATTATTATCATTTATTTGTAAAGCACCAACATATTCCGTAGTGAGGTACATAAGTTAATTTCCAGGCAAAGACATGGGGCCTCATTCTATTAACGGCTGTAAAATGGCCGCAATGCTGCGATTCCTTGAGGTCATCTTTCGGCCCTGTGTAGCGCTACGGCTACGCTGCTATTCAAATGGACGGTGCCACAAGGAGGTCCCCCTTTCGGCCGGCCACAAATTATGCAATTGGCCGCAAGCATTTCCTGTGTGCCTGTAAATCGTGTTTAAAGGCCGCAAAGTTGGAAAACTGTAAATGCAAATATAAATTCAAGATAGCACTGTAAAGCACTGTAAATGATAGGCAACATAATGGGGGACACGAGGATTAATAGCAACACCCTCTCAAGCTTGCACATTGCCCAAATCCAATATTTCATTTCCGGTTTATTTTCCATACCAAGTCCCGCGGGCTCGTCGTTGTTAAAACCTGTACGGGTTCGGAGCCTGAAGGCCGCAAACTCAAAGCAATGTAGAAGCCAATTTATATTCAATCCAGCACTGCAAAGCACTGTAAATGATGGGGAACACAATGGGGGACATGAGGATTAATAGCAAAACATTCTCCAGCTTGCACATCGCCAAATTATAATCTTTGATTTTAGGTTTAAAATCCCTCCCACAGGCTTCAATGACCAAACCCAAAGCTTGTTATTCAAGCCCGTGCGGGCTTGGAGGGTGAATGTCCTCTAAACCCGTAGCTCGTTATTCAAGACCGTGCGGGATTGGAGAGTGAATATTTTCCAAGCACGTAGCTCATTATTCAAACCCGTGCTGGCTTGCATGATCGATAGAACACGAAGATTGAATATGAAATTAAATTTCTTTGTTTGCAGATTTGAGAGGAGTCGAATGTTGAGCTTTTAATTCTAAGACCAAACATCCCTTTCACTTTTAATAAAAGTACACAACGGCTTTTCTTTTTGCTTAATTAATACTGCGATTTGTAAGTAAGCCCTTTGCGACCTGTGGGTCTATTTTACCCATTTACGGACTTGACGGAGGCTAATCCCGCAGCCGTTGTGGGTCTGATGTGCTCCAAGACCATGGGACTCTGGACACGGAAATTGAACATGAATTACAATAAAAATGATTTTCAAATTTGAGTGTCGAGGAATGTTGTGCTATGAATTCTAACACCTGCAATCACTTTCACGTCTCAAAGTACAGGATGGCTTTTTTATGTGCTTAATTGGTGCTATGATTTGTAAATAAGCCCCTTGCGGGATGTTTTTGGTGTAAGTAAGCTGCGGCTCGGTTTTAGCTAATTACGGCCTTGACGGAAGAGTTTGCGTAGCAATTGAATAGCAACCATGGCTTTCTTGCGGCCGAAACTCTTGCGGCTGCGTAAGATCAAAGGCTTTCCCTGTGGCACCGGCGGCCGCAAGGGATAACAGGGTGCCAGCCGGAGCCCTCGACCGCAAGACAGTAGAATACGGACGTAGCTTGCAGGCAGTCCTTATTCAATATTAACACATTGCAAATAATGGAGGGCCCTGTCTTTGAACTTAGCATCCGGTGTCCATAGTACTTACCCCAACGTGCCATGCAAGATTGAAAACTTTCAGACATTCAATCAAAAAGTAATGGAAAAATAAATATTGTGTTATATCACATATATAGTTCTCAGCAGAGCGGGCTTGCCAAAAAACATTGGTAATGCAATGTTAAAACTGCGGGATTGTGCAGCGTGCCCGCCGCAACTGCCACAGCAATGCGAGGGCCGCAGTTGTGGCCAGGCAATGACCACTGAAGGCGCTCATTACTCTGGTGGAGATGAGCACCATAGGAGCTCATTCCTACAACCATGTACGACCTAGGGAGTGAGCGCGGAAGATGAACATAAAGCTCAATTATAAAAAACACAGTGCGAGACCCGTAGCAGTTTAAAAAAATCCCCTGCGAAAATTACGCATTGCAACACGTTGGAAAGAAAAGCAGGACTTAGAAAAAATGCATTCTGCGGGACTTTAAAAAAAAAAAAAAAACAAGGTCCAAAAAATATGAAGTTAACATTCGAATCATGCACGAAAAAACATGAAAAACACACACAAAAAAAAAACATACAAAAAACATCACACAGCACAGGGGTCAGCCAGGGCATCTGGAACTGAGGTTGCACGTGAATTTAACTAAAATTTTAGTTTTTAGTTGAGTTTCAACACTCAAAAAATATGTCAAAACACGAAGCGAGCAAAACACCGCCAAGGACTTACGACGTTTACAAACAACAATTACGATGTCTTAGAAACAAAAAAAGACCCACGGGACTTTGAAAAACATAGTACTAGGTAGCAAAAATACGAAGTTAACGGCCAAAGCGCAAGCATCAAAAAACATGAAAACCACAACAACAAAATAAATATATAAAATAAACATCACACACAGCATGGGGGGACAGCCAGGACTTCTGGGAGTGAGGTTGCATGCCAATTTAAGTCGCATTTAAGCAGTTTCAAAACTTTTAAATCACCTAAGAAAGAAAAAAAATGGCGGACGAAAAAAATGGCGCTCCTTGCCAGCAACTGTGGCCCTTGCGAAGCGTTAGCAACAACCCGTATTGCTCACAACTATATATGTGACTAGCGAATTTCCCGTCAAAAAATGACGGCAATGAAATTGTAAGTGAGCTAATGCTGTTCTGTGTATAATAATCAAATAAAGAATACATTAATAAATGAATATACTTTACCTTTTTTCAAGTAATATATGCAGGAAGCATTCTGTTGAAGAGCTGACAATCTGTTTTGATGTTGCTGGAGTGGTGTGGAGCAGCTGTGTAAGCATGATGAATGTGTGCTGTGTAATAGTGTGAGTGCGCGAGACCAAACCGTTAGCGTAGTTGTGTACTTCCGCATTGTTCTAAAATGGCGGCTAATGTGTGGTAAGCATCTGTAGCGGAATATCCATAGGTGTTTTGTGGTGTTTTGCGTGTTTCTTGTGGTGTTTTGCGTGTTTAGAGTGCTGTAGCCTCATTTTCGTTTTGTTCGGCGGCCATTTTTTCTCTTGCTTAGAGAATTTTGTAGTGTCTAAACTCTTTTATTTTCAGTTAAATTAAGGTGTACCTTCATTTTTTGAGGTGCTGGATGCTCCCTCTTGCTGTAGGTAAGCTTTTTATGTATGTGTTTTTTTTTTATGTCCACGGATTGCGGACGATTTTTGCGAGGTCGTAATGGGTGGTAACGTGTCTCGTATGTTGTTTGCATTACAACGTAAAGTTTGCGAGGTACACAAATCACTGGATTTCAACATCCTCTAATCATACATACATAACATTTTTTGGGAACTTTACAATACCCCTGTATACAACTCTAGCAAAAACAGCGCCAAAAAGCAGGAATACATCCTAAATGAAAAACAAGTTCTTCATAATCCAAAAATACAAACAAATGGCTCTCACTGTTGCATTTAATAAAATTGACTTTCCTCTTATCCAAATTCTCCACTACCTTTGTTTCTGTGATACAGCTCTCTCATGGTTTACATGCTATCTAGAAAATCAAAAGCATATTTTTTTTTCACTGGCACATTTTAATCACTTCCTCTCTGACATGTTGCACGTTTCAGTCCAAGGCCCCCTCCCCTTCTAAATATCCTCCCTTGATACCCTAATAAAATTAATTTTGATTTCAATATCATTTATATGCAGATAATACTCAATTGTATCTCCACTAGACATATCCACTCTCTTTTGGCATATGTTGTCAAATGCCTTTGCAAGCATATCCTCCTGGATGACTACCCATCAACTCAGCTATACCTGTTTGTTGACAATGCCATCCTCACTCCAACCTCTCAAGCCTCTCTGTCTTGGCATTCTTTTGGACCTTGAACTTTATTTCATTCCTCATATACAATAAATAGCCAAATCATACAATCTTCAGCTAAAGAAACCTCCAAAATATGTTACTGTCGTACATAAGACCCAACAACAATTCTAATCCATTCTCTCATCATAGCTCACATTGACTACTGCAACTCGCTCCTTTTTTACCTCATTATCTCAAACCTACCTCCACTCCAATCCATAATGGCAACACTTGGCAACACTCATCTACCCCCGCCCCCCACCCCCCACCCCCGTGCTCAGTGTCTGCAGCACCTCATCATCTATCACTCCGCTGTCTCCATAAAAAAAAGAAATTCTGACCCTAACATATAAAGCCTTTAAGAGCACATACCCCTTATATCTCTGCAATCATCTCAAAATACTCCCCTAGCCACCCTCTTTACTCTGTTGATATATATTTTTCCTCCTCTATTGTCACATCTTTTTCCAATTTCAGGATTTTTCTTGAGATGCACATATTGTGGAACTCTTTGCTTTACTTGGTCAGACTATCTTTCTCCTCCACCAACTCACTAAAACTCCTCTGTTTAAAGAAGCTTACCATGTTCAGTCTTAACATGCAAATCAGAAAGGTTAACCTAGTATAAATGTTTTTATGATTTAGTTAAGAAGGAAGGTGGTATGCTTCTCTGAACAGGTGGGTTTTCAGAGAACATCTGAATGTTTGAAGACTGGGGGCCTCATTCTATTATCGGCCGTTAATCGGCCGTTAATCGGCCGTAAGGCTGCGATTCCTTGCGGAGGGGTTCAGTTAACTCGCGATTCTATTATACGGCCCCGCAAGGATCTCCCCTTACGGCCGGCCGCATATCTTGAAACCGGCCGTAAGCTCTGAAATCTAAAAACGCAAAAATAAATTCAAGCCTGCACTGTACAGCTCTGTAAATGCTAGGGATCATATTGGGGGACAGGAGGATTAATAGTAACCCACTCTCAAGCTTGCACATCAGCCCAAACCTGAGTTCAAATTAACTGTTTATTTTCTGGCTGCGGCGTGGGCGTGTCTGAGGTGCTCCAAGCACTCTGGACTTTTTAAAAGTATATTTTACGTATATTAAAAAAATATTATTTTACGGATTTGAGTATAGGGTAATTATGTGCTATTTTTTCTAACACCTAAAATCACTTTATAGTCTTCTCAAAGTGCAGGATGGCTTTATTTGAGCTATTTTATGTGCTTAATTGGTGCTAGCGGGACCTGTTTGCTGCAAGTAAGCTGCTGCTCATTTTTAGCCTTGCAGACAGGGTTCCCGGAGCAATAGAATCGCAACCAGGCTTTTCTTACGGCCGGTTTCCTTGCGGCCGTTTTAGATCAAAGGCTTTCCTCCGGCGCGATCGGCCGCAAGAGATAGCAAGGCGCCGGCCGCAAGCCTGCCAGAGTCCCCGGCCGGAGGGGAATAGAATAGCCGGAAAGCTTGCGGCCGGTCCTTGCGGCCCCGCAGCGGCTGCGGCCGATAATAGAATGAGGCCCTAAGGGAGAGTCTTACTGAGCAAGATAGAGAATTAAAAAGAATTGCGCTGATTTTGAGAAGTCCTGCAGGAGCATATGTTACACAATTATGGAAGAAGTTGCATTTTGGGCCAACAGACATGGGGTGAGTAGAAGACTGCCTCTCTTGGGCCTCGTCAGTAAGGTGCAGCTGTACTCCCTAAGGCACAGTGATAGGGGGAACCAGACGTGGACTTGTTGCTCACAGTGCCTTAGGGAGTAAAACTGCACCTCACTAACGAGGCTCACAGGGCCCGAAACCTGTCTGGGGTTTGCAGTTTCTTCTGTTCAGGGTAGAATTGCCTGGTATTTTGGGGCTGGGTCAGTCTATTTAGCGAGACCAGACTGATATACTACAGGATATTTCTCCCTATGAAGGGCACAAGTGAGCTAAAAGATGTTGCTTTCTGAGTAGGTAACCAGACCTATAGGACAAACCTACTTTAGGTAGTGTCTGTTCTCAGATTGAGCACCTCTAATTTTGTTGTTGTGTATTCTATATAGAGAAGCAAAATACTACACTGTGAGATAAAATATTGTTTTCTATTAAGGGTTAAGGCAGTGCTGGAAAATAATGGTGGCCACACAAAATATTGACACTTTGGGCCTAATTAGGACATTTCCCCTTAGGGGTGTACTCACTTTTGTTTCCTACAGTTCAGACATTAATGGCTGTATGTTGAGTTATTTTGAGAAGACAGCAAATTTACACTAATATACAGGCTGCACACTAAATGATATATACATAACGCTAACTATATTCCCCTATATAAAAAATAATAATCTAAAATCTGATATACAGAAATGATAAAGATGAATATTCTCCCTCATATATTATCTTTATTTAGGACACTAGCCTTCACTATTATATATATAGTTGTGGTAATTGCGAGTTTGTTGTTACCAATTACCACAACTACCACAACTATAACCATAACATAACTGCAATTACCAAAACTATAACTCGCATGCACCAGGGAGAGAGAGAGCAAGGGAGAGGGGTAAGAAGACACAGGTGAGGGAGAGGGGGAAAGTAGGCACAGGGGAGGGATAGGGGCAAAGGAGACAAAGGGGAAATGGGAAGGAGACAAAGGGGAGGAAGAGGGGGGACGGAGACACAGGGGAAAAAGAGACTCAGGGGATGGGGAATGAGACACAGGGGAGGGGGATAAGGAGACACAGGGGATGAAGAGGGGGGAAAGGAATCACAGGAGAGGGGGAAGGAGACACAGAGAAGGGAGAGGGGGAAGGAGACATAGGGGAGGGAGAAGGGGAAGGAGGCACGGGGGAAGAGACACAGGGGGGTAGAGACACTGGGGGAGAGGGGGGAAGAGACACAGGGAAGTGAGAAGGGTAGAGACACAGGGGAGGGAGAGGGGGTGGAAGTGACACAGGGGAGGGAGAGGGGGGTAGAGACACATTGGAGAGAGGGGGAAGAGACACAGGGGAAGGAGAGGGGGAGAGAGACACAGAGGAGAGAGGGGGTAGAGACACAGGGGAGGGAGAGGTGGAAGAGACACATGGGAGGGAGAGGGGGTAGAGATGCAAGGGAGGGCTGGGGGAGAGAGACACAGGGGGGAGACACAAGGGAGGGAGAGGGGAGAGACACATGGGAAGAGAGGAGGAAAAGGAGAGGGAGAGGGGTAAAGGAACAACCGGAGAGGGAGAGGGGGAAGGAGACACAGGTAAGGAAGAGGGGGGAAGGAGAAACAGGGGAGGGGGAGGAGGCATGGGAGGAAGAGACACAGGGGGTAAGAGACACGGAGGGAGAGGGGGAAAGAGACACAGGTAAGTGAGAGGTGGGTAGAGACACAGGGGAGGGAGAGGGAGTGGAAGTGGGACGGGGAGGGAGCAGGGCTTAGAGACACATTGGAGGGACAGGGGGGAAGAGACACAGGGAGGGAGAGGGGTGAAGTGACACATTGGAGGGGCAGGGGGGAAGAGACACAGGGGAGAGAGGGGGGGAGAGACACAGAGGAGAGAGGGGGTAGAGACACAGGGGAGGGAGAGGGAGAAGAGACACATGGGAGGGAGAGGGGGTAGAGACGCAAGGGAGGGCTGGGGGAGAGAGACACAGGGGGGAGACACAAGGGAGGGAGAGGGGAGAGACACATGGGAAGAGAGGAGGAAAAGGAGAGGGAGAGGGGTAAAGGAACAACCGGAGAGGGAGAGGGGGAAGGAGACACAGGTAAGGAAGAGGGGGGAAGGAGAAACAGGGGAGGGAGAGGGGGAGGAGCCATGGGAGGAAGAGACACAGGGGGTAAGAGACACAGAGGGAGAGGGGGGAAGAGACACAGGGAAGTGAGAGGGGGTAGAAACACAGGGGAGGGAGAGGGAGTGGAAGTGGGACGGGGAGGGAGCGGGGCTTAGAGACACATTGGAGGGACAGGGGGGAAGAGACACAGGGAGGGAGAGGGGGGAAGTGACACATTGGAGGGGCAGGGGGGAAGAGAAACAGGGAGGGAGAGGAGGGAAGAGACACAGGGTAGGAGAGGGGGGAAGAGACACATGGGAGAGAGGGGCGAAGAGACACAGGGGAAGGAGAGGGGGAGAGAGACACAGAGGAGAGAGGGGGTAGAGACACAGGGGAGGGAGAGGGGGAATAGACACATGGGAGGGAGAGGGGGTAGAGACGCAAGGGAGGGCTGGGGGAGAGAGACACAGGGGGGGAGACACAAGGGAGGGAGAGGGGAGAGACACATTGGAAGAGAGGAGGAAAAGGAGAGGGAGAGGGGTAAAGGAACAACCGGAGAGGGAGAGGGGGAAGGAGACACAGGTAAGGGAGAGGGGGGAATGAGAAACAGGGGAGGGGGAGGGGGAGGAGGCATGGGGGGAAGAGACACAGGGGGTAACACGGAGGGAGAGGGGGGAAGAGACACAGGGAAGTGAGAGGGGGGGTAGAGACACAGGGGAGGGAGAGGGGGTGGAAGTGGGACGGGGAGGGAGCAGGGGTTAGAGACACATTGGAGGGACAGGGGGGAAGAGACACGGGGAGGGAGAGGGGGGAAGTGACACAGGGAGGGCGAGGGGGGAAGAGACACAGGGGAGACAGGGGGAAAGAGACACAGGGTAAGGAGAGGGGGAGAGAGACACAGAGGAGAGAGGGGGTAGAGACACAGGGGAGGGAGAGAGGGAGATGAGACACATGGGAGGGAGTGGGGGTAGAGATGCAAGGGAGGGATGGTAGGGACAGACAAAGGGGGGAGAGACACAGGGGAGGAAGAATGGGGAGACAGAAGAGGGAGAGGGGTAAAGGAGGCACAGGAGAGTGAGAGGGGGAAGGAGACACAGGGAAGGGAGAGGGGGAAGGAGAAACCGGAGAGGGAGGGGGGAAGAAGACACTGGTGTGGGGGTAAGAGACACAGGAAAGGAAGGGGAAAGTAAACATGGGGGTGGTGTATGTGGAGGGGAGAGGGGGAAAGGAGGCATAGAAGAGAAAATGAGACACAGGTGAGGGAGAAGGGGAAGAGACATAGGGGAGGGGAAGGGGGAAGGAGACACAGGGAAGGGAGAGGGGGAAGGAGAAACAGGGGAGGGAGAGGGGGAAGGAGGTATGAGGGGAAGAGAAACAGGGAGGAAGAGACACGGGGGAAAGGGCAAAGAGACACAGGGAAGTGAGAGGGGGGTAGAGACACAGGGGAGGGAGCAGGGGGTAGAGACACATTGGAGGGACAGGGGGAAGAGACACGGGGAGGGAGAGGGGAGAAGAGATACGGAGAGGGAGAGGGCGGAAGAGACACAGGGGAGGGAGGGGGAAGAGACACAGGGGAAGGAGAGGGGGAGAGAGACAGAGAGGAGAGAGGGGGGTTGAGACACAGGGGAGGGAGAGGGGGGGAAGAGACACATGGGAGGGAGAGGGGGTAGAGACGCAAGGGAGGGCTGGGGGAGGAGACACAGGGGGGAGAGACACAGGGGAGGGAGAGGGGAGAGACACAGGGGAGAGAGAGGGGGAAAGAGACACTGGTGTGGGAGGAAGAGACACAGGAAAGGGAGGGGGAAGTAGACACAGGGGTAGGGTGTGTGGAGGGGAGAGGGGGAAAGGAGGCACAGGAGAGGGAGAGGGGGAAATGAGACACAGGTGAGGGAGAGGGGGAAGAGACATAGGGGAGGAAGAGGGGCAAGAGACACGTGGGAGGGAGAGGCGGTAGAGATGCAAAGGAGGGCTGGGGCAAACAGACACAGGGGGGGAGAGACACAGGGGAGAGAGAATGGGGAGACACAGGGGAGAGAGGGGGGGAAATGAGAGGGAGAGGGGGAAAGGAGGCACAGGAGAGGGAGAGGGGGAAGGAGACAGAGGGAAGGGAGAGGGGCAAGGAGGCACGGGGGAGGAGACACAGGGGGGAAGAGACACAGGGGAAAGGGCAAAGAGACACAGGGAAGTGAGAGGGGGCAGAGACACATGGGAGGGATAGGAGGTGGAAGTGACACAGGGGAGGGAGCAGGGGGTAGAGACACATTGGAGGGACAGAGGGAAGAGACACGGGGAGGGAGAGGGGAGAAGAGATACAGGGAGGGAAAGGGGGGAAAAGACACAGGTGAGAGAGGGGGGGAGAGACACAGTGGAAGGAGAAGGGAGAGAGACACAGAGGAGAGAGGGGGTAGAGACACAGGGGAGGGAGGGGGGATGAGACACATTTGAGGGAGAGGTGGTAGAGACGCAAGGAATGGCTGGGGGGAGAGAAACAGGGGGGAGATACAAAGGGCGGAGACACAGGGGGGAGAGAGAGGGGGAAAGAGACACTGGTGTGGGGGGAAGAGACACAGGAAAGGGAGGGGGAAAGGAGGCACAGGAGAGGGAGAGGGGAAAATGAGACACAGGGGAGAGAGAGGGGAAGGAGACATAGGGGAGGGGGAGGGGGAAGAGACACAGGGGAGGGAAGGTGCTCATTGAGAGGCATGAAAGTGGCGGGTTGGCCAAGGCCTGCAATGAACGTCATCGCAAGGCTCATCGCGAGGCCCATAAAGTACACAGTGGGAGAGGCGCTCATCGCAAGGCCCGCAATTAGAGGGGGGAGAGCCTTGTATTGTGTGGAAAACAACGTTGCCAGCCTTTAAATTTTATTGGCATAATTTTTGTCGGGGAAGTTACTAGTATATATAAATATATATATATATATATATATATATATATATATATATATATATATATATATTTGTGGTCGTGACCTTCTCTTGGGTAGTAGCTGGTGTGTGGCAATTGCTACTAGACCCATGTTAGTCTGCTTAGAGGGCTTAGGGGTAGAGGAGAAGGCCTAAACTGGGGTGAGGTGGGAGGGTAAAGTGAATATTTTCAGGTGAGGATGTAGGTTAAGGGAGGGGTTTATATAGGGGAGGAGAGAAGTTCCCTCCCACAACTCCCAGGTTAACACCTGGTTATATATACAGGAGGCTTTTAAATGTTTTTCAAAATTACAAAATTATTTGCCAATAATAAATAATATATGAAAACAAACAGAAGCATAAAATGAATAGGCCAAGGTTCCTTTGAAACACTAACTTTACTTTTAGAGTAGTTCCCTCATTACAAGACCCTCGCCCAGCTAATCCTGAGAGGGGGCAAACAAAACAGTCCAACAATTTTAATAAGTACAAGTTTCCATTTTACAGCTTGGTCTTCAGCTTACACATTTCCATATCTGTCTCCGTCTCTCTCCAGTTTCAGATACCTTGCAGCTATTATACACCTCCCTGATTAATCTCTGTCTTCTTCAGGCTTCTTCTATACAGCAAAGACTGATTCTCTCAGCAGCTCTCACAAAATAATGTACACTCCAGTGAGTCTGTATTTGCAAACTCTTCTCAGTTTGCTTTCTCAGTTTTGCAATGCTGCAGGCCCAAAACCGCCTGTCTCAATTAATACTTGCAGCCAGACTGTAATCCTTAAACCTATTAATCGGCCACAATCGATTTAAAGTCTGTATACAGCTGAGCCAATTGAAAATCCTTCAGGAGTTAACTCTCACACCTCCTGGTGTGAACTATGCTCCCGGGGTTAACCATTTTCCCAACTCTCACACCTCCTGGGGTGAACTATGCTCCAGGGGTTAACCATTTCACACATTCCTGGTTTCACTCTCTTTGTGTGAATAACAGATTTTTAAAAGCTTTTCCCCCATCAAGGTATGAAGCAGATTTGAAGGAGTTAACTCCTGGATGATTAGCTCCCCTCCTTACTTCCTTTAAACACTGGAAACAAGAAATGTGTGTGGCCTTTCATTGTGGCTAGCAGTGTGAGAAGCAAGCTTTGTGTAATGTTTGTAGGCTGTGATTGGGCCTAAGACCTCTGTGTGGCTGCATGGACTGCAGAATGTGAAGCTGCTGGATCGTATTAAGTAACCAAGTGGTGTGAGTAGAAGAGAGACAAACACAGAGATAAGTGTTTTTTTGTTTCATGGGTCCTGCAGGAGAGTGACCCATTAACAGACACATATATGCAGAATGTATTTGGGACTGAAGAAAAGAGACACACAAGAGAAATGTGCTCTTGATTTATAGCTGGAGAAAAAGAGACAAGATAAATGTGCAGTTTTTGGGGGTTGAAGAAAAAGACAAAGACAGAAAAACAACAGCTTCGGAGCTAAGGAGCAATCTGCAAAGCACATTCGAAAAATGGTCCTCTGAGGAATGCTGGCCAGTGAAAGTAAACATATTATTGAACTGTTTTTTTTTTTGCTCTACCCAGGGTTAGCTCTGTACAAGCCTGGTTTGTAAGGAAACCGACTCTAAGTAAAAAGGAAGTGCTCCAGTGGGGGCTAAGACTGCTATTTTCTTTTATGTATTTTGCTTTATATATTGTTGTCTCATTAGTAAAGGACATATTAAAATAAAATTAAAAAAATATATTTAAAGCCTTCTGTATTGATATATTGCTGCCACCTCTTCCCTTAAATCTATTCTTTACTTCCACTGCATATTCAAAAGAAATATTATTTTTTTGTATCCACTTGGTCTGAACTTTGCAATAAAATGCTCATGGTCTTGCTGCAGGGTTTTTTTTTTTTTTTGCTGACTGTATGGAACTCCTTTATGCCTGCAAAGTATATAGTCAATCTGATTTCTATATTGTCCACCTGGTGATCTCCATGTCGTCTCGGAGGTTGTTGGAAGAGGGTGTTTGCTACTACCAGAGAATTATCTTGACAGAATTCAACTAATTTCTGATCGGCTTCATTTTGTACTCCAAGGTCAAACTTGCCAGTTATTCCAGGTGTCTTTTGATTCCCTACTTTAGCATTCCAATCTCCTAGCATATTTGTAACATCTTTTCTGGGTGTTATTTATCTTGGAGAATACCTTTGTGGAACTGGAAAATTTCAGCCAATTTCAGCCTCTTCAGTATCCAGGGTTGGAACATTGACTTGGATCACTGTTATGTTAAATGGCTTGCCTTGAATTCAAAATATAAATTATCAATTGAAAATTTTTTGTTATCCAACCCTATTCATCATGTTTTTGTCCACCTCCACCTCTATCCCCTTTAGGGTGAATTTTGACAATATTGTGGGAATTATTTATGAATATTTATATATAGTAGATAATGGATGTGGGGAGCTTGAGAAATAGTCTATAAAACTTAATATTTCCTGTATAAGGGATATAGTGAGGTTATAAAACATATTTTTGGTTTGGTTATTATCATGTATCTGTCTAGTTTACTAGCAAATCTTGTGTTTTGCAAATCTGTTGGCATAATGCAAGCAACAGTTTCACAGCTTCAGCGTTTAGGATTTTGATTTTTGATTCAGACTTCCTAGGGCCCATCTTAACCTTCCTAGTGGTAATCCTGAGTGTGGTTTAGGATTAATTTTTAGTTCCTAAAGCGGTAACCACGAGCCACGTTCGGGGTTCCTGCAGGGAGTACAGGGGCGGATCTGGAGGGGGCCCAGTGCTCCATCTCCTTCCCCTCCCTCCTTCCCTCGTTATCCTCCCCCTCCTTCCCCCATTATCCTTCTCTTCCTCACTTCCCCCTCTCTATTCACCTCCCTATTCCATTTCCCTTCTCTCCTTACTGCTTACTATGATCCGATGAGCTGGATGAGCTGCTGATGATTATCTCTCCCCTGCAACACATCTTCTGCCTGTGACCGGGAGCGCCATATGCCAATGAAGTGACGCGCATGTGATGTCACATGCCGGTCCCGGTTACAGGCAGAAGACGTGCTGCAAGGTAGGGATCATCAGCAGCAGCTCATCCAGCTCAGTAATGAGAGAGGGGAAAGGGAACAGGGTAGTGATTGGAGAGGGGAAAAATGAGGAGGAGGATAGGGAGAAAAGAAGGAGGAGGGGAAGGGGGAAAGGGAGGAGGAGGATAAGGGGGGCAAGGGGGGAAAAAGAGGATGAGGGGGCAGGGGGGAAAGGCAGGGGGATAAGGGGGAAGGGGGGAAAGGGAGGAGGAGGGGGAGAAAGGTAATGGTGCTCAGCGAGGGCTATTGTGGGGGATGGTCCAGAATATAGAAAAAGTAAGTATAAAAAAAAGTATAGTAAAAATGTAAGTGTATATTTTATATATGTATTTATATATATATATATATATATATATATATATATATATATGTATATACAGTATATATATATATATATATTCATATATATATATATATATATATATATATATATATATATATATATATATTATCCCTTCAATGCAAGCATAGGCGACGCAGGGGGGCAGAACAATGCGGTCTGAATATGTCAGTACTTTTTAATGTAGCGCATTAACATTCTAAATACTGACATAATCATACCTCCAGTAGGGTTAATTCACTCTCCAAGATGTCTGGCTCCAGCTCAGTCACACGCTATTAAAGTTATTAATTATGTCAAGATCCTTCCTGTATAGATCATCTGTGTAATACTGCCACCGATTTTTAATAATCTGACCTGCTTCTATTAAGTCCCTACCAATTTTGTAATTTATAAGAAAGAAGGGAGGGGGAGGGAATTATCTTGACAGAATTCCACTAATTTCTGATCGGCTTCATTTTGTACTCCAAGGTCAAACTTGCCAGTTATTCCAGGTGTCTTTTTTGTCAATTTTGTAATTTATAAGAAAGAAGGGAGGGGGAGAGAATTATCTTGACAGAATTCAACTAATTTCTGATCGGTTTCATTTTGTACTCCAAGGTCAAACTTGCCAGTTATTCCAGGTGTCTTTTGATTCCCTACTTTAGCATTCCAATCTCCTAGCATATTTGTAACATCTTTTCTGGGTGTTATTTATCTTGGAGAATACATTTGCGCAATAGATACTCCTAGTGCAGATTACTTTGTGCCTCTTCATAGTATTAAATAATATTTTGTCTAATAATACGAAGAGGCACAAAGTAATCTGAACTAGTAGTATCTATTGCACTTTCTCCCCCTCCCTTCTTTCTTACATATAGTACTTCAGATACACCACATTTGCCTGTGTACCAGGAGAAGCGGCATCCTCCAAGTGTGAGACCTACAGAGCCCTAGGAATATAACAACAAGACCCATCCAAGATCCAGTAGAAATAGTGTGGAAATATACTAACATCTACATATTATCCACATATTATCTACAGAAAGCAAGAGAGAATTATCTTGGATTGACATTATCTGAGTAAACTAAGCGCTAAAGCCCAAATTGGGAATACAAAAAGCCCAATACCATATCCATTTTTGTAATTTATCACACCTCCTTTGGCAAGAAAGGTTCTTTTGACACCCACAATTTTCTTGAAGAAATCTCTTGACTTTCCCATTCTGTTATCTTCTTCTATCTCTTTACATCACTCATCATATAATCTCTGCTTGTCTGGTCTTACTATTCTCTGGAATTCTGCATGGACAAATCTTTTCCTTTCTCCTCTAACTTCCACTTTCCTTCCTTTCTGGTCTACTTTTAAAGCATCCCCACACACTTTTTAATTAGAAGAAAGTATTTGAAAAAACATACAGTTGTAATATTTATTGTTACATATATAGAAATAGAGAGCTTGGTACATAAAATTATACATTATAAACAATTGTATTCTTAGCTTGATATATTTGCCAATAAAGATTAACACAAATTTTAATAAAACCTGTTTCTTCTAATATTTTTTAGTTTTAGTTTTCTTTATTTTAGGGATATTCTTTGTTGCTGCTTTATGGACAATATCACAAACTTCTGTCCAACGTTCTTCCGGTATTATATCTGCCATGTCTAGTGCCACCCCAACACTGTTTATTCTTTACCTCCACTGCATATTATTTATTTTGTATATGCCAGTCATATATATATATAGGTCAGTGATTTTGCAATAAGAAGCTCAGGATCTGATCAGCAGTCAGCTCCATGTCTTTTTTTGCTGACTGTATAAAGTTAGCGCTCATCGTGAGCCCTGCAATGAGCGGCTTTGATGCTCATTGCAGGCCTTGGCCAACCCACAACTTTTGTGCATTAGGCACTCATTTAGAGCCTCTCCCCACTCATTCGCTCCTGACTCTCTTTCCCCCCTCTCCCTCCCCTGTGTCTCTTCCCCCTCAATCCCTCCCCTGTGTTTTTTTCCACCCCACTCCCTCCCCTGTGTCTCTTTCCACCCTCTCCACCCTCTCCCTCCCCTGTGTCCCCCCCTCTTCCTCCTCTGTGCTCCTGTTTGCATTTACAGGTGTGAAACCATTTGCGGGCTTGGGAAACTGTTCATTTTCCTGAAGCAAGAAATGAGTTTCCGATTTACAGTCTTGAAAAAAAAGTTACGACTTTACGGTCGCCATTTATTTAATTTTCAGAAACGCCAATTGAATATCAAATAAGCTTGCAACCTCACTTACAGGCTCCATGCCTCTCCCCCTGTGCTCTGTGTGAGGATGTAAGTTAAGTTTTTAATTAATTGGCATCTTTTGGTGGTCTTCTGTGTTACGGGCTTGAAAAAAATGTTGTTTGTTACATTCGTAATTTTTTTTAAGCCTGTAATTCGTAAGTTATTTGGAGCCTCTCCCCCCGCCCAAGCCAGTCACATACGGGCCTCGTGATGAGAGCCTTTGGCGATCATCTCAAGTCTGTCAATGAGCGCCTTTGGCGCTCATTGCAGCTTCGTCAAGCCAGTCATGTATGGGCCTTGCTCCCCGCCAGGCCTCTGAAACATGGGCCACAACTGCTACATCCTGCTGTGGGGGCCCCACTCCCCCTGCGCTGGTATTCTGGGCTTAGGAGGGACCGCTGCTGCTCCCGTGGCTTTGCCTGGTTTCTTTCCCCGCTCCTTCCTCACCACTGCTACTGACCTGGTAGTCACCCTCATGACAACGCTGCTCCCTCTTCCCCGTGGCACCTCCAGGGTAAGCCTCACTGGCGATCTTGATTCCCTCACCAGCCAGCTCGCTGCTGCCTCTGTAGGGGTTGGTGTGGCACTGCTCACTGCTTGCAGCAATTGCTGCAGCCAATTGGCCCCATGCTGCGAAGCCTTAGTGGTGATAAGGGCCACCAAATCCTGCATGTTGGGAGCTGACATGGCGCTAGGGATGTTCACATTTTTCAACCCCTACTCCTCCCCCTGTTATTTAACCCTACACACTAGCCCGGTCAAAATGCCCCTTCCCCCATACTGTTTCCAGGGGCTGCCATGACACTCTGCTACAATAAAAGTAGTAAGTGTACAGCCTGCATAACAGTGTAAATTTGCTGTCCCCTCAAAATAACTCAACACACAGCCATTAATGTCTAAACTCATGGCAACAAAAGTTTGGGATTTGCCTGATTCATACCAAACTGTATTAAACTGATGCATATGTTGCAGTTAATGTGGTGTTATACTAACACCAGAGGTAAATCACATATATAGTTGTGAGCGTACGGGTTGTTGCTCATGCGAGGGACGCAGTTCCCCGCAAATGCGGGTCCTCGCGAAGCGAGGGCCCGCATTTGCGGTGATGGAGCATCCCAACGTCCCCGCAAATGCGGATCCTCGCGAAGCGAGGGTCCGCATTTGCGGAGGTGGAGGCTCAACGTCGGCTGTGTTAGCACACACATACACACACACAACTTTGTAACAGAATAAACCCAACCGCCCAGCCAACAAAAACCCCAAATCGGCTGTGTTAACACACACATACACACACACACAACTTCATAACAAAAAAAAACTTAAAGTCGCATCACACCCGCTTACACCCAGACACACAGACGCAAGACTTGACAAAAAAACAGTAAAAAAGGCCCCTCACACGCTCTTAACACACATACGCACGACTTAGAAACAAATACACTGCGTCGTACACGTAAAAGCTAACTGCGTATATCGCAAAAAAATACGGCAACATCGCAACAAAATATGGCTGCATCGGAAAAAAATACGTCCGCGAAAGACCCATTCCAACCGCCGCGCATCAAAACATCACAAACACAAGAAATAAACACAACACATAAAAAGCTTACTTACAGCACGGGGGGGGGGGCATCCGGCACCTCCAAAAGTTCATTTACACGTCCATTTAAGTCCAAAACAAAGAGTTTAAACGGCCGAAAATCGGCTAAGCGAGAGAAAAAATGGCCGCCGAACAAAACGAAAACGAGGCTCCAGACGTAACTACACTATACTTACTCGCAATAATGAAACACATACTATGCGGAACGGATCACACTCATATTAAACACCATTTTAACCACTACTATGCACAAAATGGCGGATGGAACGCAAATTGTAAGCTGGAACGCAAATAGCGCATGCGTATTGCGTTCTAACGGTCTAACTTTCCAGAATGTTCTACAAGTTTATAAATACTGCCTATTTGACAGAGAAAAATACATTTCTACTTAGGTGATGAACAGAGTGACTTCAGACATAACTGCTGCTAAAACTTGAGAAGACAATTCTTTACTAATTTACTACTTTACACTGTGCAAATTACAACTGAGAGGTAAGCTATAATATATTACATTTTATTATCAAGACAGGACATCAAAATAAAATTAAATAAGAAAAAGAGGTTTATGTATACTGACATGTGACACGCACATATATGCGTATAATGTATAGTGACATGTGACACGCACATTTATGTGTATTGCTCCTGCAACAAAATTATCTTAAAACAAACTAATTAAACAACTACATTTAAATTACATTAGAAAAAAATAAGTTGGGACTATTAAAATATGAGTCATGTATACTGATATGTGACACGCACATATATGTGTATCATCTATAGTCACATGTCACACACACATTTATGTATGTTGGCCAAAAATAAAAATAAGGTTAATTTAACAATTAAAATATGATTCATGTATAGTGATATGTCACACGCACACAAAAAAATTACTTTCTACTATGGAAATGTGCTTCATGTATGTGACATATGTGTGTAAAAAATAATGTTAATTGAAAATAATTACAGAAGTATATTTAAATGACATTAATTTACTGCAATTCAATATATCACCTAAAGCTTAAACTTTCTACCTTTTTTAATATTCAAACAGACTCTGCATCAACAGCGTCACTCAACAATTTGCACCATGCATTGTGAAGCACAATCCCTTTTAAAGAACACCAACAAAGAAGAAGAGGTAAGATACAAAAATACATTAAATGCTGAAAAGGCCATGCTTTGCTAAATAAAATAAAAAAATATATAATTCACTATTTCACTTTATTTTTCAAACAGACACTACAAGAAGACCGGCGGATTAAGATTGGCAGGAGGGGACCCTCTGTCATTCCAAACTTCAATCAAGGTAAAGTATTAAGTATAAAAAAGAACCGAACCATGAGCCTCATTCAATTGTGAGTTGGCCAATTGAATAGGGCTCTATATAAGCACATAACAGATTTTTTAGACAGACATTTTTAGTTACTGAACTTCGATACTAAATCAAGGTCTTCACTAACTCAAAACTTCTGTCAAAAAATATGTTATGTGCTTATATAGAGCCCTATTCAATTGGTCAAAACGCAATTGATTCAGGACCTAAATATGTTTAATGGCCGAGGGCCTCATTCAAATGTGATTTGCCCATTTCAATAGGGCTCTATATAAGCACAGAGCATATTTTTTACAGAAGTTTTTAGTTAGTGAAGACCTTGCTTTTGGATACAAGTTCACTAACTAAAAACTTCTGTAAAAAAAGATGCTCTGTGCTCATATTGAGCCCAATTCCATTGCCAAAAACGAAATTCAATGAGGCCCTCACAATATAACAAATCCAGCAACCAAAGGCCCTCATTTAATTGATATTTTGGACAATTCAATAGGGCTAAAAATAAGCACATTTAGAACCCTATAGAATGGGCCAAACTGCAATTGAATGAGGGCTAAAGTATGCAACATATGGTAAACACAAACTGGTACACACAAAACAGGATTGTAACAAACACATAGCTAACTAAATTCATATTCTTTTTCAATGTTTAACAACCTATAATCATTAGAAAAAACACTACATAAGTATAACAAAAGTGGTGCCCATCAATAGGATTGTACGAAAACTCACACAAACACATAGCAAACTACATTTTAATTCTTATTTAATGTTTAAAAACCTATAAGCCTTAGAAAGAAGCCTAAATAAGCATACCAACATTGGTGCGCACCAAACAGGATTGTACGAAAACTCACACAAACACATAGCAAACTACATTTATATTCTTATTTTATGTTTAACTACCTATAAGCCTTAGAAAGAAGCCTAAATAAGCATACCAACAGTGGTGCGCACCAAAGAGGATTGTATGAAAACTCACACAAACACATAGCAAACTACATTTACATTCTTATTTAATGTTTAACAACATATAAGCATTAAAAGAAAACATAAATAAGCATACCAACAGTGGTGCGCACCAAACAGGATTGTATGAAAACTCACACAAACACATAGCAAACTACATTTACATTCTTATTTAATGTTTAACAACCTATAAGCCTTACAAAAAAGCCTAAATAAGCATAACTAAATTGGTGCGCACCAAACAGGATTGTACGAAAACTCACATAAACACATAGCAAACTAAATTAATATTCTTTTGCAATTTTTAACAACCTATAAGACGTACAAAAAATCCTACATAAGCATACCAACAGTGGTGGGCACCAAACAGGATTGTAGAAAAACACAGAAATAATGTCATTTTTTAGTTAATACAAATACATTCAAATAATATTACATTTTCATTTTTATTTTATAACAGATACTGCGTCAAGAACATCGGACCAGGAGTTTCAACTGAGGACCAGACCAGCGGACGAGGACTTTCAACAGAGGACCAGACCATTGGACGAGGACTTTCAACAGAGGACTACACCATCGGACGAGGACTTTCAACAGAGGACCAGACGATTGGACGAAGACTTTCAACACAGGACCAGACCATCAGACGAAGGCTTTCAACACAGGACCAACAAAGATTCTGCTTGAAATCAAACTTCAATCAAGGTACAGTATAACAAGTAGAAAAAAGAGAAAAATGTATTAATATTCTTCTTTAATGTTTAACCACCTATAAGCCTTAGAAAAAAGCCTAAAAAAGCATACCAACAGTACGGTGCACCAAAAAGGATTGTAGAAAAACACAGAAATAATGGCATTTTTTCATTAATACAAAGACATTCAAATAACATAACATTTTCATTTTTATTTTATAACAGATACTGCGTCAAGAACATCGGACGAGGACTTTCAACACAGGACCAGACCATCGGACGAAGGCTTTCAACACAGGACCAACAAAGAATTTTGCTTGAAATCAAACTTCAACCAAGGTACAGTATAACAAGTAAAAAAAGAGAAAAAAAAATAAAGATCTTAGCTTTGCATCGATGTCAACAGAAAATAAAATTGAAAATAAACCACCGGTAACTATAACTGTTGAAAAAATATAACTAACACATTTTTCATCTATCTCTTATTTGTCTTTTAGGGCCAATAATCTTTAACAGTAAATACAAACTTCAATGTAAAATTAAAAAAAAAAATTGCATAGTCCAAAAAAGTCCAAAAACACAGAATCTATACAATTTGTCATTGTAACATTCCAGTCCTAAACCCTAATTTAATTGCCATTTGACAAATTGAATAGTGCTGTAAATAAGGACATAAAATCTTTTTGAAAATACCTTTTTAGTTACTGAAACACTTGCTTTTGGGTACATGTTTAATAAATAAAAACTTCTTTAAATAATTATCTGATGGCCTTATTTAGACTTCTATTCAATTGACCGCATTGAAATTGATTAAGTATAAAATGTAAACACACTGTTGATAACAATTTGTCATGAAAAACAACTTAACATCTCAAAATAAACTAATGATACATTATTTTATTTTTACAGATTAACATGGCTGATAACGAGAGTAAACAAGAAAAGAAAAGACGCCAAGCTGGAGAACGACGACAGAGAGCAGACAGCCAGCAGACACCGGAGAAGAAGGAAATTCAACGAGAAAAAGAACGCAAAAGAATTGCAAGCAAAAGACTGTCACTTGCAGAAATTAAAGATATGTCAAAAAAAGCAACAAAGAAAATAAAGCATTTACAACCTGTTGCTCAAACATCAGATGACATTTTACAAGAAAAAATACAACAGATACCAAAAATAGCAACAAAGAAAACAAAGCATTTAGAACCGTTTCATGAAACATTACATGACATTTTACCTCAAACAATACAACATATACCAAGAAAAGCAACGAAAAAAACAAAGCATTTAGAACCTGTTGTTGAAACATTATATGACATTTCACCTGATGAATATGAAAGTCAATATCCTATATGCTTTGCAAATTGTCCTCTACTCAAGTCTTTATCAGTAGAGGTTCATAGTTGTGGGGACATGACTACTCAATGTCAGTTTTGTGAGGCTTATTATTTTAAACAGGAGAGACCCAGAGATGGCCAATTTATTAGTTGCTGTCAAAAAGGCAAGTTCAAACTTCCAGAAAGGAAACAATTTCCTCTCTATTTACAAAATATTATGACTGAACCTACTTTTCCAAACTACAAAAATTTTAAAACAAACATAAGATCCTACAATAGTGCCATATCCTTTGCATCCATGGGGGCAACATTAGCTGCTAATGTACCAGGACATGGTCCTTACTGTTTTAAAGTCCAAGGACAAATTTATCATCGCACTTCCCATTTACATCCAGAGGAAGGAAATCAAAGAAAATTCGCTCAACTATATGTCCTAGATACAATGGAAGCTGTTGACCAACGTATGCAGATGGAAGAAAATAAAAAATGCTTACCCAGTGTTTTCATAGAGCTAAATAACATTATGGACAACAATCCTTACAGTAAAGCTTATAAAAAATTGGCAGAAGTAGAAAATGAACAACAACTTCATGCACAAAGACATCAATTACCCATGCCCAAGGTTAATATGGTGCTTAAAAGAGACAGACATACTGATAAACGTCGTTATAACTTGCCAACATCAAATGAGGTTGCAATGGTGTTTCAGAATGATGAAGGAGAACCCCCATTTCAAAGAGACATTTGAATATATCCTAGAAATGAGGAGCAACCGTTTATTAATATGAGTATCTTAAGTCCAAATTTAGATCCAATGACATATCCCATCTTTTTCCCACACGGAGAAGCAGGTTGGCAACCAAAATTAACTCTTCCCAGTTACCCAAATGCTAAAGCCAGAATCCGAAATAATGTTTCTATGCTTGAATTTAAAGTAGCTCAAATTGCCATTCGCAATGTATTTAATCCAATTTTATGTGGTGGGAAACTAACACAACAATGGATTATTGATTCATATTTGCAAGTTGAGGCAAATAATTTAAACTTTATCAAATATCAACAAGATAAACTCCGTGTAGAATAATATTCTGGATTAATGGACTATGTTGCTGACGTGGCTACAAGCAGAGACATGACAGCTGGCAAAGCCATCATTTTACCATCTTACTTTCAAGGATCTCCTCGGAATATGAGAGAAAGATACAATGATGCTATGGCTATTGTCACTAAATTTGGCAAACCCGATTTATTTGTGACATTTACATGTAATCCACAATGGCCAGAAATTACACTAAATCTACTTCTCGGACAAACTGCTTCAGATCGACCAGATTTAGTAGCCAGAGTTTTTAAGATTAAATTAAATGAATTAATACGTGACTTCACTATAAATCAGTTATTTGGCAAATGTCTTGCTTATGTATATACCATTGAATTTCAAAAAAGAGGCCTTCCACATGCACATCTTCTAATAATACTTCAAGAAAAAGATAAATTAGATACATCGGACAAAGTGGATGCAGTCATTGTTGCTGAACTACCAGATCCAGAACTATATGGTAGACTATATGAGATTGTTACTCATCGCATGATTCATGGACCCTGTGGTGACCTTAATCCACAATCACCATGTATTGAAAATAATAAATGTTCCAAAGAATTTCCAAAAGATTATAGAGACAAAACCTATGCCAATTGTGATGGATATCCACTTTATAAAAGAAGAGAAGGAGATAGTGCCATTATTCGTGGAAAAAAAGTGGACAATAGATATGTAGTACCCTACAATCCACATTTACTCATGAAGTACAACGCCCACATCAACGTAGAAGCCTGCACTTCCATCAAATCCATTAAATATGTCTACAAATATATTTACAAAGGTTACGATGCAGCTACTGTAGTCGTCAAAAGTGCAGACAACCCTGAAAGTAGTGAGTTAGTACATGATGAACTTGCATCTCATGTATATGCTCGCTATGTCAGTGCGCCAGAAGCTATGTGGCGGCTTTTAAAATTTGAAATGCATGATAGATCACATGCAGTATATAGGTTAGCAGTACATTTGCCACAACGACATTTAGTCTATTTCCATGCTGGAAATGAAATGAATGCATTGGCCCAAAGTGAAGATCGTCACACTACACTAACTGCATGGTTTGCATTAAATTCCACTGATGCTGAAGCAACACAATACTTATATATTGAAATTCCATATCGCTATGTTTTTATGAATGGATTATGGAGACCAAGAAAAACCAGAGGCAATAAAATTATTCCAAGAATTTACACAGTCAGTCCAAGAGATGTTGAACGTTTTTGCTTACGGATATTACTTTTAAATGTTCCAGGAGCACAAAGTTTTGAACAATTAAGAACTGTTAATGACATTGTATATGAATCCTTCCATTTAGCTGCAAGACATAGAAACTTACTCGCTGATGATACAGAGTGGGAAAGATGTTTAAAAGAAGCAGCACAATGTCAAATGCCACGACAGATGAGAGAACAATTTGCTTTTATTTGTATCTTCTCAAATGCTCCAAATGCATTAGCTTTGTGGGAGACTTTTAAAAGTAATATGGCTGAAGACTTTATGCGACGATACAATGAACCCATTGCACACTTAAAAGCGTTAATGGAAATCCAAGAAGTCTTTTTAACTCATGGATTAAGTTGTGCAAGTTTTAATTTGCCTGATCCAGGTCTTATAGATGACATTAACTTTGAAGACTATGACATTCAACTACAAGCAGAAAGAACAGAAGAAAGACTTGCAACTTTAAATACACTACAATTGCAAGCATTTCATGCCATTAAAAATGCTATAGATGATGACATGGTGACAGAGCGTTATTTCTATCTTGATGGACCTGGCGGATCAGGAAAAACATATTTGTACAATTTATTAATGAGTTCAGTACGAGCACAAGGAAAAATAGCAATGGCGTTTGCCACTACTGGAATTGTTGCACTTTTATTAGAAGGTGGAAGAACTGTTCATAGTGGATTTAAACTGCCAGTGCCTATTTTAGAAAATTCTGTGTCAGATATTCGCATGACATCCTTACAAGCAAAGAAATTGAAGAAATGTAAATTAATTATAATAGATGAGGCCACAATGATGTCATGCTATGCCCTCCAATGTATTGACCGTTTGCTTCGTGAAGTCATGGATAATATTTTTCCATTTGGTGGAAAGGTAATGTTGTTGGGTGGCGATTTTAGACAAACATTACCTGTCGTTGTACATGGAAATCGAACTGACATTATCGAAACATGTATAAAGTCAAGTACAGTATGGAAACATTTTACCCATCTTCAACTGCAACAAAATATGAGATCAGAAGGCCAAACTGATTTCAATGATTGGCTTATTAAAATTGGAGAAGGCAGAACAGAAAAAATACTACATTTACCTGACGACACTGTAGAGATCCCACCTCATATGATTTGTCAACAAGATATTATATCGGCTATATTTGAAGGGAGCATAAATAACGAAGAATATTCCGAGCTTGCCAACCAAGTTATACTGACGTGTAAAAATAAAGATGCATTAATACTCAATAATGAAATCTTTAAAAAAAATAATGCACCACAAAGAAATTATCACAGTGCTGATTCTGTACTTGCTGATGACAATGAAAGTCAGGCAAACTTTTCGACTGAATTCATAAACTCTTTAACTCCTTCTGGAATGCCACCACATATTTTGCAGCTAAAGAAAGGTGCAATTATCATGTTACTGCGAAATATGAACCCCAAAAAAGGCCTATGCAATGGCACAAGATTAATTGTTCAACAATTAAAGGACCATTTTATAGATGCTGAAATTTTAACTGGGACCCATAAAGGAGAGAGAGTTTTCATACCAAGAATAGATTTAGCACCAAGTGAAAGTAGTCTCCCTTTTATACTTCAAAGAAGACAATTTCCTATTATTATGGCATTTGCCATGACCATTAATAAATCACAAGGTCAAACTTTCAAATCTGTGTGTATTTTCTTGGAAGAACCAGTTTTTGCACATGGTCAATTGTACGTTGCGTTGTCACGGTGCAAAAATCCACAGGCTATTAAAGTTTACATTGAAAACAATGAAAGTCAAGGTGATTTATTAGAAGATGGACGTATTTTTACTAAAAACATTGTCTACTATGAAGTACTATAACTTTGCAGGATACAAATTAAAGATGCCAACATTTTTTAAAAGCATTCCAAAATACATAACAATTGGTTGTTTAATTCAGTCATAATTAATGGAAGTACTGTTTATGAATGATTCGCCTCACAAAATACTTGCCTTGCATTGTTAGTAAAAATTATGTTAAAATGTTAAGTCACTATGTTAATGTTTCTAATGTTACAAGTTTAAAAAATATATTTTCAAGTTATTTCATTCAACAGATTACAAAGTGGATGTTAAGAGGTCAAGCACCTTTTAAGTCACAATGTAAATATTGTCTGTTATCTTAAGATTACTACCTACATTAATGTTTATCGTCAGTTTATGTGCTCAGTAATGAATTACTTTAATTACGTACGTTTTAAGGAGAGTTTTACTGTATGCCTTCCTCTACATTCAATGTATATTCAAATTAACAATTATTGTGATAGAAATTGCATTTTAATACTGATTAATTTAAAGGTCAATTGTTTTTACATTCAAATGTTAATACTTTTAATAAAAAATTAGGTTACAAAATGTATTCACTATGTTCCTGTTTATAATGTTCAAAATTATACCAATGTTTTGTCAACTTCTAAACTTACATAAAAAATAAAGTTCAAGTTTAAAAATATATACTTTGAAGGTTATTGCTTACATATATTTTAAACTTCATGTTAAAATTTGCAACGTTTCAAGAAGGCTTTTTACTTTTTGCTTTCCTATTCATTCAATGTATATTAAAGTTAAAAATTCTTCAGATACAAATTACATTTTAAAAAACCATTACATCAACATTTTACAAAAATACACGTTCATATTAAAATACTTACAAGTGACAAAAATATACGTTAATAACTAAACAACTTGACAAACATATACATCACATTGCCGTCATTTTTTGACGGGCAAGTCGCTAGTATAGAATAATTAACAGCCACAATATTATAGGCTTGTCAGTCCAAGTATTGTACAGAAAAATTAGCTTCTCATTTACAATACAAAATATTACGACAAATGTGCTTGAGGGTTTAAAAGATTTTATTGCTAGGTACATCACTAAGTATGAACAAAACTATAATGTGATAACCAGGATTTTATATCTCAGCCCCAACAAGTTTTTTAGACCCAGAGAACAAATGGAACTGCACATGAGAATAATGCAAACCAGAATTAATGGTAAAACTCCCTATGTCCAGATTTCATCACTGGTATAATAGAAAAAATGTTGCTTAGCTGATGTTATAAACAACTGCAATATGAACAGCGATATTATCTAATAATTAACAATTAAATCATTTGAAGATAAACTGTTATTATGATGATGGCAATAGAGCTGAAAAAATACTCTAGATAAAATTTGGATAGGTGATGAATAGTTTCAGTAAGATTATTAAAAACTAAAAAACAAATAACCACTATGTATGACTATTCAAAATAAAGTAAATATACCATACCAGAAATGAACAAAAAGGGACTAATGGAGTTAGAAAAAAAAAATTAGAAATTGGTAATCAAACCATCTGATAAATGTGTTAATACTATAATTCTTAATAAATTTATGTAAAGCTGAGAATCTGAGACTCTTGAGTCATAAAAACTGCTATAAGCACCTCACTATCAATCTCACAAGCAAATTTAAAACTTAACTCAGTGCCATTGTTAACAAGGGTTTATATGATGAAGTAATCTTGGGCAAATAATCAGATTTCCCAAAACAAAGCATCCTACAATAGCAACATTCTTTTCTATTCTGCAAATTCACAGAAATAGAAAAAACCTCATGGCAAACCAATTGTGCTGAGTAACAACAGTTTACTCAGAATCCCAGTGTATGCATTAATCACATGTTAAGACCATTTGTCACCTCACTCTCTTCATATGTGTAAGACACAAAAACATTTCTTCAAAGACTTGAAAAAATATTTGAAAAATGTGTCAGTACACATGAGCTTGGATCTAAGGCTTGTAAGTTTTAGCTCAAGACTAGGGTAATAAACAATGATTTTATGATCAAACTATTATGGTACATTCTCATAATATTTACTTTATTTATGATGACATTTCTACCAAAAAATATGTGGGATGGCAATGGGTACTATTTGTATCCTGTGTGTGAATCTTTACTTAGGTTGGTTGGAGGACTCTGCAGTTTTTAGGGACACAATTTCTGAATACACATGGCATGTGTCTTTGTCAGAAGTACAGTCTTTAAGTAGATAACTAAATGATAATACCCATAATTTGAAACTTATAGTGACTTTAAGCTCTACAAAAATTCAATTTTTGGATCCAGTTATCAATAAATCAGGTGATAACATTTTGACAACAAAAACATTTTGTAAATAAACTCCTACAAATAGTGTTTTATTGGGTACTAGTCATCATCCTAAGCAACTTCTTCTGAATAGTATTAGTTTTGAACAGTACTTCATTCATTAAGCACAATTGTATTTTTGAAACTCAAGCCAAAGATTTTTATTGGAAGTTTAGAAAGCATGGTTATTCACACACGTCCCTAAAAAGTATATGGGAAAGCCAAAAATAAATCCTGAAGAGACCTGCTATCTAAATAGCCTAAAAACTGTTAAACTCAAACTCAACCCATTAGGTTGATTGGGGACTTTTAACACTCAAAGTTGTCATATTAATTTTTTTCCAAAAACAGTGGAACACATTGACGTCTGATCCAGATATCAAGTAGGTACTGATCGAACAACCTGTGTTCACCTACAGGAAAACCCCTGTCTAAAGACAATAAATTGCATAGACATTATAAATCTAAGGTAAGGAACTCTTAAGAAAATTGTCTCTTGAAATGAGCCTATTATTGGTTTACAAATCTACTCATCAATCATTTCTGTAATTGATTTATATATTTATATGCATAGCAGGTTGCTATAGCATCCAAGTTTTATGGATGCCCATCAAAAGGCTCACCCAGAGGGACAGCATTAGATTTAGGAATGGTAATAGAATTAGAACGTTACAATTAAACTGAAATTATGTAATCAGTGTTACCACATTTGCAGTGCTTTATTTTTGTAGCTAGTAATGGCACTAGAATAAGAATGCTACAACAGAAATTTCCTGCAAACTGTTATCATAATACAGTTTTCACAATTTGTACTTTAGGCACTTTTGCATACTTGTGTTCTATTAAGAATGTTATGTCACATCAATAATTCTGTTGGATCCAGTTAGTACGTATTCAGCAATAAATAGGCTTGTGTAATCTATGTACAAAACTACAGGAGTGGCATCTTATTATATATATTATTTCAATTGCTCTATTTCCCCTATATTTATTATTCCTACTCGAATACAATTTAGTTTTAAATTCTTTAAATAGAGTATTTTTATTTAAATTAGCTGACTTCTTAGCTATTTGTAATATTTGTTAATATTATTCAAATGTAATCTATTCACTGATATAGCGAGTGTGGTACACTTTCTTTACATTAACTGTATAAAGCTCTTCTATCTGTGGCTACAAAGTGTATAGTCTATCTGAATACTATATTGTCCATCTGGTGATGTTCATGTGTAGAGTAATCTCTGAGACTGTTGGAATAGGGTGTTTACTATGACCAGAGAATTATCTTGACAGAAATCTCTGACCTGCTTCATTTTTTACTCCAAGGCCAAACTTGCCAATTGTTCCAGGTATCTTTTGGTTCCATACTTTAGCATTACAATCTCCTATGTTTCTCCTATGAATAACATTGTTTCTGTGTCTTATATCTAGGAGGTGTTGAATATCCTTGTATATTTGGACAGCTTCAGCATTTTCACAGTCCATGGTTGGAGCCTAGACTTGGATCACTGTGATGGTAAATGTCTTGCCTGGAATTTGAATTCAAATCATTCTTTAATTTATTGAGTTGTAACAAGCACTGCTTTGGCCACACTTTGATTATGAAGGCTACTCCATTTCTTCTGTGGAATTCTTGACCACAGTAGAAGATCTGTTGGTTGTCTGTCAATGTCCCATTCCAGTCAATTTGAGCCCACTAATTCCCCAGATATCAATGTATAAAATTGACCACATCTATTTTGCCTTGATTTATAATTCAAGGTTTCTATGTTGTATTGTTTTTACAGTAGTGGACTTTCCTTTCCCCTCCAGATACATCCGCAGCAACGTGTCCTCACAACTTTGGTCCAACCACTTCATTAGCTTTGGTGCTACTCATAATATCCCTCTGCTCTTCCCCAGTAATGTGGTAGCCACATTTTGACCTAAGGGGCTCATCTTCTGGTGCCATATCATTGGTTGTGCTTATACATATGGTGATCTTGGCAAAATTACTGGAGTAAGTTTCCAGTTCCTTCTCCAGTGGACCGATATTTGTCTCACCTCTCTACGATGACTGCCCATCTTGGGTGGCCCGACACTTAATTAAACCTGTAACTCATGGGGGTCAATACAGACCCCCATAAGCACTTAACCCTATAACTCATGGGGGTCAATACAGACCCCCATAAGCACTTAATTAATCCTGTCACTCATGGGGGGCAATACAGACCCCCATAAGCACCTAATTAACCCTATAACTCATGGGGGTCAATACAGACCCCCATAAGCACTTAGTTAACCCTATAACTCATGTGGGGCAATACAGACCCCCATAAGCCTCTATTTAACCCCATCAGTCCCATAAGGTTATATTAGGACCATTATGGGGCTGTTAAAACCCTAACATTAACCACATAAGTGCCATGATGGTCCTCAGGGACCATCATGACACTAACTACAAACACTACACTGCACTATAACCCCCAATAAGCCATTAAATCTAAACTAACCCCCGTTCACACTAACCTATTAACAACTACACTACCTACCTACACTACCTACCCCCTAATAAACCCCCACCACTCTAATTACAGAAAGAAAAAAAACTAACTCAAAAACAAAAACAAAACCTACTTTACAGAAAATAAAAAAGCCTGTCCCCAAAAAAATCTACATTACAGAAAATAAAAAAACAGTCACAAAAAATAAAAAAAGGAACATTACAGAAAATACAAAAAAAAATACATAGCAACCCCCCCCCACTACAGAAAAAATAGATACACACCTGAAAAGGAAAGACATACACAATACAATACAATACATACAGTACATTACAATACAATACAAACAATACATTGGATACAATACATATAAAATACAATTCAATACATACAATACAATACATACAATACAAGATTGACAGGTGCGTTTGCCAATCAAGGTGGGGTTTTGAGGTGTATCCCATCCTAATTGGCTCACACATTGATGCCTTCTGATTGGCTGAAATTTGATAGATAACGTTTTCAGCCAATCAGAAGCCGCCATTGCCAATTTCCTTCCGTTTTTAGAGCGCAGATTGTTCCAGGGACCAGCCGCGGCAGCAGAGGAGGAGGCCGTAGACATCGCTGGGAGTTAAGCTGAATGTTTATTATGTTTATTTTATTTTGTTTTATGTTTATATGTATATTGTATTAATGTAATGTGTTTATTTTAACAGAGGCCACACTGGAGAAGAAAAGAAGAAGGACGGGGACATGCTGGAAAGGTGAGTAGCATATTTAGAATGTGTTTAATGTTTATTTATTTTATGTTAATGTGTTGCACTAATTTTTGTTTTTGTTTTTCCCCTAGGTTGGTGATCTGAAGGACATCTACAAAGGTAAGTGCGCTTAGCTTAGAATTTGGGTTTCTGTATGCAGTTAGGATTTATTGTATATTAGATAGGTGGTATGTATTTTAGATAGGATTTATTGTATATTAAATAGATTGTATGTTAGATAGATAGGGGGTGTTTTATTTTATTTTTATTGTATGTATTGTATTGTATGTATTGTATTGTATGTATTGAATTGTATTGAATTTTATTTTATTTGTATTCTATTGTATGTATGTCTTTCCTTTTCATGTGTGTATTTTTTTTTTGTAGTGGGGGGGGATTGCAATGTATTTTTTTATTTTATGTAATGTAGATTTTGTATTTTATGTGAGTTCGTTTTTTTTATTTTCTGTAAGGTAGTTTTTTTAAATTTTTTGTGACCTAGGTTTTTTATTTTCTGTAATTAGAGTGCTGGTTGGTAGTGTAAGTGTTAATAGATTAGTGTAGATAGTTTATTGGGGGTTATAGTGCACTGTAGTGTTTGTTATTAGTGTCATGATGGTCCTTGAGGACCGTCATGGCACTTATGTGGTTGATGTTAGGGTTTTAACAGCCCCATAAGGGTCATAATATACCCTTATGGTACTGATGGGGTTAAATGGAGGCTTATGGGGGTCTGTATTGACCCCCATAAGTTATAGGGTTAATTGAGTGCTTATGGGGGTCTGTATTGACCCCCTTGAGTTATAGGGTTAATTAGGTGCTTAGGGGGTTTGCATTGCCCCCCATGAGTGACAGGGTTAATTAAGTGCTTATGGGGGTCTGTATTGACCCCCATGAGTTATAAGGTTAAGTGCTTATGGGGGACTGTATTGACCATCATTAGTGACAGGGTTAATTAAGTGCTTATGGGGGTCTGTATTGACCCCCATGAGTTATTGGGTTAATTAAGTGCTTATAGGGGTCTGTATTTCCCCCCATGAGTGTCAGGGTTAATTAAGTTCTTATGGCGGTCTGTATTGACCCCCATGAGTTATAGGGTTAAGTGCTTATGGGGGTCTGTATTGACCCCCATGAGTTATATGGTTAAAATGGTTATGGGGGTCTGTATTGACCCTCATGAGTGACATGGTTAATTAAGTGCTTATGCGGGTCTGTATTAATCCCCATGAGTTATAGGGTTAATTAAGTGCTTATGGGGGTCTGTATTGACACCCATGAGTGACAGGGTTAATTTTAGTTGCTTGGTTTTAATATTTTGTAGCGCGAGTCCTTTAAGGACCCGAGAGGCGGGAAATTTAAAATTGTAAATGCAGCTGGGTCACGATCGGTGCCGATCGGGGACCCCGCTGCAAAGGGTTAATGTGGGGGGCTGTGGGGGTCCCTATGGACCCCTGCAGCAAGGGGTTAATGTGGGGACACTTCGGGGGTCCCAATGGGGACCCCCAGCATAGGGGGGGTTAATTTTAGGTGCTGCAGCCGGGATTGCCAATAGTGTGCCGAGGGCCCTTTACGGAGCCGTGGCCAGGAATTTTAAACTTTTAAATGCAGCGTGGGCCTGATGTATGCAGATCGGGGACCCCCGCTGCAAGGGGTTAATGTGGAGACACTTCAGGAGTCCCAATGGGGACCCCCAGCATAGAGGGGGGTTCATTTTAGGTGCTGCGGCTGAGATTGTTAATAGTGTGCCGCGGGCCCTTAAAGGAGCCGTGGCAGGGAATTTAAAAGTTTTAAGTGCAGCGGGGGCCTGATATATGTGTATAGGGAGCAGGGGGGAGCATCACACGGCTGTCTCGGGCTGCTCCGAGGCAGCACGTATGTGATTTAGGATCCTTTGCTAGCACTTTTTTCCGAGGTGCGAGATTCACCTCATAGATTTAAAGCTGCGTGTGACTCCGTAGCTTTCTCGGAGTCTATTCTCAGCCATTTTTCAGAGTCATCTCGCAAAGCAGGCTGCGAGGGATTCAGTCCTCGCAAAGAGCAAAAAACTGCCTTTTGCCAGGACCGAGAGAACTACGAGGGCTAATTTAATGAGGCTCATGGTTTGTAGTTTTTCATAGGAACATTAAATAAATATGACAATAATTAAGTTTATGTGATTTGTGTTATGTTTATATAACATCCAAAAAAGATAATTAATGTATTGTTTTAATCTATCACTAAACCTTTGAAGATTATTTAATGTGTATTATGCAAACTACTTGTCATATATTTGCCTTTTTTAGAGATTATAAAGGCAAGTCAAAATGTCTTCTTATTTACATTTTTAAAGCAGTTGCATATTTAAATGGACATCCTTTTCGCAATTACCGAGTAAAGCAAAGAAAAGCATTGTTAAAAAAAGTGTCCTTTTGTTCCTGTCCAGTAATGTGTAGAGACTATGTAAGCTTTTATTATTGGGAATAAATAATGCATGGCTCTTTGTCATGTAAGTGTCATATTTGTTTAAATAAGTTTATATCAATGCCATGTATTTTATCATTATATTTTTATAAAAAGTAAGAAAAAAACCCAAATCTCTATGCAACCATATGAGTTGACGGGCTTGACAGTGCTGTTCTTTTATGCATGAGTCACTGATGAACTAATTGTGTTTCATCTCTCTACCTTTCCAAAGTGATTTTTACTGGCCTACATAAAATATGATAGAAATACTAATTTAATCATTATGTTTCCAGATAATTAGCTTCATCTGATGTACTCTGTTGTAGGAGTAATGAGACAATATTTGGTTTTACAAAGGTCATTGCGGCAAACCACTTAAGTTGGTAAGTTTATGTATCCGAAACAGTTTGCTAAACCAGGTTACAAGATATAATTGAGTACAATATTTAATTTCTAATTTAAATGAAATATGTGATTAACAGTGTTATGTATGTTATATACTTGTCTACAGACTTACACATCTCCATAATTGGATAAGGGTTTGAAACACTTTATACAACATAGTACTGATTATTTTAATTTATTGTATATGCCATAGAAACATTACACTGAACCATTTAAGCATGGCATTTTGAAAAAATAGTAGGTAATCCTCTATCAGCCACATAATAGTATAATTATTAAGTAATAATCTGAAGTCTCAGTAGGAAATTCATTCAGACCTAAAGGAAAATATTTACTAGAGATTGAATGCATTTAAGATTGAAATGTTAAGAAATATTTGATTCTAGAACAAAAAATATATAATGAGTAAATAATTTTAAGGAATGCATTCAAATGATAGGGAACATATTAAGCATCTTAAGATGTGCATTCCTAAATTGACTATGCATTATTTACTATGGAGGAAACATTAGGTCACAACCCTTCTCATCCCACCTCAGTCACTTGAGATGCATAGTAAATCCCTCGCAATAAATATTCTGTTTTAACTGTAACATATTTGTAATATTATCTTTCTCAAAACTTCTCCAGTGAATTAGGATTTTGAAATCGTGATTCTCTTATATAACCACGGAATGGCTGCTGGAGCAAAGGACCAATGTTTGATTCATATTTACTGTGAAAGGGTTGTTGGGCTTTGTTTAATATTTTTATTACAATTGAAATGTATCTTTTTAAGTAAAATATAAAATCCAAAATGTTCATTATGGACATACAACAGAATCACTAAATAATCTGGCCACATAATGCATAGTATTTTAGAATGCAACATGTATAAGTGAGATATTGAAACAAGAGTTTTAATTCTTAAGCCTTTCTCATACATATTCTAACACATTTACTTTTTACAAATGGTATGATATCGATTTCGAAAAAAAGAAAGAGTATTTTCCTCTTCATACTATATGACATATGGCAACATAGGTGAAAGCACAGATGTCACTTATAATGAGGAGTATATAACAGTTTTAATGACCTTTATCATTTTTTAGTTTTTTCTATCTAGCAGAAATAAGTACATGTGCAGAGAAAAACAGATTTGATAAGTGTTAATGAATGCTAGAATTGTAATAATATGGAAAAACACATTTACAAATGCAGGTCCCAGGGTTCAAACAGCCCGACTTACAAATGTCCCCTAACAGGCTATCAAGGCTTTTTGGAAGTTTTTTTTTTATGTTCTGTTTGTTTTTATTACAAGAAAGAGCACAATAGTTTCTATAACTTACTATTATAGTACAGGGCTATTATTAATATGATTACATTTTATTATTATTATCACACATGAGCCATTATAGTATTGTTATTATTATTATTGTAATTATTATTATTAGTAGTAGTAGTATTCATCAGGGATCTGCTTACAAAAAAAACCTGCTTAAGAATGTTCTCAGGAACGGATCCGACTACCTGCATTATTAATATACATTGTACTTAAATTATATTTTTTTAAATGATTTTTTGCATAAACACTCCAAACAATGAAATGTGGTGTGTGTAAAAGTTATGTATTGGATGAAATCACTTGTTTAATTGTTATAACATGCATGCAAATTATATTTATGTCAATTTTACAGTGTACTATGCAACATATATATTATTTAGGCTTCATATAATTACATTGTTTTATTTATACTATAGTTGTAAGGTACCTTTGTGATATATTATGCCAATTGTGGAGAAATGTATGACTCTTCTGAGCATAGTAGTATAGCATGTAAAATATTAAGTTTACAGACATCACCTAATTTCATCTAGAACAAAAACAAGTGTTAAACATGTTACAAGCATCTTATAAGACTAGTACGTTAACAGAATACATCTCAAGTTTACTAACTGTGTAGTGAAATATTAGTGAAATAAGTTACACCTGATTTCATTTCTCTGGTTCTTAGAGCTAAATGCTTAATTCAAAATCTATGTGTGTGCACAGACTGCCATGATATGTTAGTTTGTTCATATGAACTAAACTAGGCTAGAAGTTCATCATTGTCCATTGTTCTTCTCTCTACTTTTTTCTTTAAATATCTTGACTGATACATTTTTCACTTATCGTTGATTATCACATATATAGTTGTGAGCATACGAGCCGTTGCTCATGCTTGCGGGCTCGCGCAGAGAGGGTCGCAGTTGCTGGCATGGAGCGCCAAAGGCGCTCCTTGCCAGCAATTGCGACCCTCGCAAAAATTACGAGGGTCGCAGTTGCTGGCAAGGAGCGCCATCGTAACACAAACAAAATACGAGACACGTTACGACCCATTATGACCTCGCAAAAAACGGCCGCAACACGCGCACATGGAAACATCAAAAATCCAACAAATACACACAACAAATACATAAAAAGCTTACCTACAGCAAGAGGGAGCATCCAGGACCTCGAAAACTAAAGTTACACCTCAATTTAACTGAAATTAAAGCAGTTTAGACAATAAAAAACTCTCTAAGCTACAGAAAAAATGGCCGCCGAAAAAAACGAAAACGAGGCTACAGCAGTCTAAAGACGCAAAACACCACCAAACACCTACGTATTTGCCGAAAAACACCTACGAGATTAGAAAACAAGGACGCAACCTGCGCAACACCAAAAACATTACAAACACAGCAAATACAAACAACAAACAAATAAAAAGGTTACTCACAGCAAGGGGGGGCACCGAGGACCTCTGCAAGTCAAGTTGCACCTCCATTTAAGCACAAATTTCGGAGTTTAGAGAATCACCTAAGCGAGAGAAGAAATGGCCGCCAAACAAAACGAAAACGAGGCTAAAGGTCCCTAAACATGCAAAACACTACCATAAACATGCAAAACACCACCAAACAGCTACGGATATTCCGAAAAACTCGCACGACATATAAAACTAATATTACGAAAAACTTGCACGACATAGAAAACGAACGACGCTACATCAGCCACATATACACCAAACACCCTTAGCTCACTTACAATTTCATTGCCGTCATTTTTTGAAAGGCAATTCGCTAGTTTTTGATATTATAACCAGGCTGTTCTAGTGATTTCAGTTCTCTCACATGGTTCCTAAGTTTAGATTATAGTCAGCTGCAAAATCTTAACATAATATCTGCAAAATCGTAAAATTGTTAATTATTTGTTTGCAACATTTCCTTATTTATACACAATGGATGTACAGTGGCCTGTTTTTACTGTATTTAAGCCTTTTGAGCATTCACAAAGATTATCCTAACAAGTCTTCATACTAGAGGAAATTGTGGTGCAAAATAGCAATATGGCATATTATATAGTTAGTTTATATAACTACAGGTAGGCAAAATGCCATTTTGCGCTGTTCACGGCACATGGTCATTTTCAAGAATTCAAGGGATGAAAGTTGGGGAGACTTGAAGCTTTGTAGACTTCATTATAATAAAGTAATATTTAAGTGAAAAAAATCAATGTCTGAAATATTTAATTTGGTAAATTTAAAAACCAAACAATTTTTGCATAATGCAGCTCATTTAAAGTGCTTGCTGAATATTATGGTTACATTGTATAATGTGATAGTTTTGTTAAGTACCAATTCATGTGAACATTGTGTATTTTGAAAAACTGATAACCAAACAATGGTGAGTTCTCAGTTTAATTGGCATTGAAAGCCCACATTCACATGATGGCTTCTCCAGTGATTGAAACCAAACTCTAGTTCATAAACTCAAAAAGAGTCTATACAATATATACGTTTGTGCATAGATCAGTGAGCCAACTTATTCTTGATATTTTTCTTAGTAGAGTGTAAATGTATCTTAATTATAATATATCAAAATGTTCAATGTCATTTTGTGAAGTAATACATTTATCAAATTCGATTTAAAATTATATAAGGATTACATATTATTGATTTGCAGATTATGACCCCCATGCTAATCGAGTGGTGCAATTTTTCTCCTAAATTACACATTTATGTTAGTCTTTTCACTCACAATATTACTGTAGTCAGCCCATATCCGTAATTCCTGCACAGTATGTGTTCACCCAGAGTATTACACCAAACCAAACATAAGGATCAGAAACAGCTCTAGGAACCAATATACAATTAGAATGTCACGATTATTATAATGAGTGAGAAAAAGTGTCATAATTACACATATGTTTATATTGGACTGTTTAGTGTCAAATAATGTTGAAATTTCATAAATTCATAAACTTCATAAATTTTGTATTGTTTCTTGGTGCTATACTGTCTCTTAAACTGCTGCTGCGGCACTTCTCAGTGGTTTTAAAACCATCTGCAAGTGGTCTTTTGTACCTGTAATATTTTCGAATTTTTTTTTGTAGTTACAGCATTTTTGTAGTTACAATAACTTGTAATATTTTGTCAATGCAAAAATCAATAGAAAATGTTCCCATTTCGGCTTGCTGCAGTAATTTGTAGAAGTTCTCTCGCAATGTTTCCGGGATCCGTGATTACCATAACTAGCAAGGTTTACTTTGGCCTTAAACATGGTGCAAACTACCATATATATATATCTGATGGTGCTTTTACATAATTGATGATTCCAGTATATATATTCTGGCAGTAACAATTCTTGCCCTTTACATTATATGATGGTTGACTAACTCATATTAGAACCTCAAGTTATTTGTTACAGTTTTATCTTAGTATAACTTTCTAATCTATTTATTCTGCTTACTTTTTTTTTACAAATTATACTACATGACTTTGTTTTTTTAAGACAAAAATACATGACATTACTGGACCGATATCTCCAAAGTTCCCTTAGGCACAACTAAATATGTATGAATGTCACAGAATACTTTCTATAAAAAGTAGAAGAAAACAATTGGTCAGTTCACTTCTTGTCTGTCAAAAATCACCTTCAGAGAAATCTTGTGTTGTAATTTATATGCAATTTATGCATAAAAAAGATTAACATGCTTTGACAATCAGTTGTTTTGCTTTCAGCCATCTTCCCTTTTTACCACCTGCTGTATTTGCCTTCTGCTTTAATCGTGCTGCTGACAGATTTTTGCAGTAAAGATTACAATTATTCAGTGTGACAGGAAAAATACTAAATTAAAAAGCAATCAAATTTGGCTTCATTTTTTGGATTATATAGTGTTGACTTCAAAGCAAAAATCACTTTTAGAATAATTTTTAGAAACATTTGTTCATTAACAAACACATTTTCATTTCATGGAACAATGATCATACCTTAAGCAGCACCCTAATTTACATAGTTATCGGGCAAATTCACACTACTTTTTTATGTTGTGGATATTTTGAATGTGTGACATTAATCAGATTAACATATATACAGTTAATCACATCTTGCCAAATTACATATTTTTTCTGAGAAATTATATGTGGTTTCAAATGCATAATATATAATAAATGTAAAATATATTTTTATTTAAACACATAAAAAAAAAACTGACATGCACGAAATAGTGTTTTAACCCCTACAATTTAAGTATAACATAAAGCAACACCATCTTTTTCGGAAAAATTGTATTGCTTTTAAACTAAATATGACACCTGCTATTTGTTTGGCAGCAATTAGTAAACATGTTTTGTGTAATGCATTAATTTAACATTGGCAAATTATTTTAATAAAATAAAATCATACATTAGCAGTTGAAAAGAATAACTGCAAAATGTATCTGCCAAATTTCTCATGTATTTACTATTAGTTTCAATTGTAAAGTCTTCCTCAATAAATGTAATGCAAATTTTTTGCAGTTTATTATTATAACATTTAAAGGAAACAGAATTCATAAGACTCTGTTACATGTGCATGACTGAATGTTAACACTGTGAAATGTTAATGTTAACACTACTTGTGGAAACAAGTAAATTGTGTCCTCAAAATGGATAATGCAAAGCATAGCTCTTAAGTGGTGTAGTAAAATTATTAAACAAAAATGCAAAATGATAAAAATAATCATGACACCCAGTTAAATGATAAGATTATTACAAGCATATTAACCTGAATGTGAAGATTGACAAAGTGATGCACCTCACTCTAACTGCACAGAATAACTTTATTTAAAGGAACATTTGAATGCAGGGTGGAAAAGCACATAGAAAAAGTGTTGTGAGCCTTTTGTTTAGTTGTTTCTGGTGATCATGACGCCCTTTACCCTGGCAGAATACAGAATGAGCTGCACCACTTTGCCCATTGCACCAAATATGTACATGGTAAGCCGCCAGTCTCTTTCTTGCTGGAAAGGAAAGGATATTTGCTTTATGCCTTACAGGAAGAATGAATTAATCGGGTAAAAGGAGGACTGGATTAGCCTGTGTACATTTATGTGAGAAGTGATGTGTTTTCCTTTCTTCTGGTCAGTTATTTGCTGGAAGGGAAAAGGTGTTTGCCAATTGGCTTGCTGTAAGGGTTAAGTAATAATTCTGCAGCTGAGTAATCAGTAATTAAAACAGTAGTCTAATTAAAACAGAGAAAACATGGGAGTTGTAGACTAAAAATAATATTTTTTTTAGATTAAGGTAAACGTAGAAAAACACTCTCAGTGGCAAACTCACCCAGTTTACATCCTGTCATATGTATGCACTGCTGGAGCAGATATTCAATGGTCCATACCTCTGTGCCAGGTGTAAGCATGTTGCCTCTCTTGAAGTTCAAATTGGAGAACTGCATAAGAGAATTGCACTTAGTGATATTGCTCCTCTGGAAAGGGAGTTTGAGCTCACTGAGCAAAATTATGTTGGCCCAGCATGGAGCACAGTGATGTGGCTAGTGAGGATGTCCAGGGAGGTTGCTGGGTTGCAGTTATAAGGGGAAGTAGAGGGAACAGAAGAAGGAGGCAGGCAAGTTGGAGTTGGCAAATACTAACATATTTCACAGATCGAGTCAAACTGTTGGGGATATCCATTCAGGAATGGTGATGCAAGAGCTGTTAATTCTAACAGGGAAAACAGATGGAGGGTATAATAGGTAGATAAACAGAAGGTTTTGATGGTAGAGGAATCTATTATTAGGAAGGTAGACAGGGTGATTAGATTAGTCACCCAGGTCCCAGCAATCAAGCAGTCTGCTACCTCCTGTTGTGAATCGGGTAGATACATTATTGGGAGAGGCTGAAAATGGTATAAAAATTAAGTGGAAGATAGGGTGTCCTAAAATAATTATAATTAGAATAATTAGAACTAGGAAAACCGCTTAGAGCAAGGAACTAAAAGGTAGTATTTTCCGAGATACTGCTTGTGCCATGTGCTAGACCAAGGAAACAGAAAAAGCTCAGGGAAGTTAATGCATGGCTTCATAGGTAGCACAGAAAGAAGGGTTTTAATGATTTAAGAGCACAACACTGGGCTGACTTCTCACTTCGGTACAATCTTTATAGCAGGGGGAAGGATATTATAGTCATTAGAGAGACCTTGCTAAGTAACTCGAACACAGTGGCAAGTACAAACCTACACAGTCATAGCAATCTAAATTGTATGCTTGCCAATGCAAGAAGCTTCCCTAAGAAAATGTGCGAGCTAGAAATATTAATAGTGAATATGAAATGGGATTTGATAGGCATTACTGAAACAAATTGGGGTGACCTATTTAGGAAAGATAGCAGCAATAATAGAAGTGGAAGAGGGATTTGTCTGTATTTTAAACATTATTCAAAACCTACAGTCAGAAAATATATTTATGGTGGGATTAGGGATTTGTGGTTTGAGTTAAATAGTGGAGGAATGAATCCTAAAAAAAAATATTGGTAGAAATATTCTATAAACCCCTAATATAATTGAATGTGAAGAATTTCTACAGATTGGAAATGTAGCTAAACATGGTCGAGTTCTAATAATGGGATATTTTAACTACCCTGAAATAAACAGATGAATGAGATGACCAATTTAGGTAAGGGGAGCCGTTTTTTTGAGTAATTCACTGGCCAAAGATTTAGTAATCACAAATAATATTGATCTTATAATAAATGTTTAAGGTACCTTTAGGGAACAGTGATCACAACACAGTCTTGTGTGAGATAGAGTTGAAAAAACAAAAAGATATAGCGGGCTAACAAAAACTCTTAATTTTGAAAGGGCAATACAGTGCATTGACAAAGAACAGACAGATAAAGAGATACTTACTAAATATACATAGTTATCATCATATACCATGTGAAAAGTAAGAGTAAAAGGAATAAGTCACATCTTAACAGTTATTTAAAAATCAAGATAAGGAGATAAAAGCATAAAGAAAAAGGGAGCAGAGGCAGTTTTATGTGAGTATAATGCATTTCACAAGGCTTGCAAAAGAGCTATTAGATTGGCTAAAATAGAAAATTAAAATGTAATCGCAAAGGAAATTAAGACTAACCCTAAATATTTTTTAATTACATACATGGGAAGAAGGCTTGGGACGAAGCTATAGGAACATTACAGCATAAAAGAGGCCAACTGATAAATAATGACCAGGAAAAGGCAGATGATCTAAAAAAGTTATTTTCTTCTGTATTCACAAGGGGTGTGCTGGTAGTAGGAACACTACAACAAAATGGAGCTACATTTCCTTCACCAAAGAATTGGTTAATACAGGAAGAAATCTAAATGAAGCTGAAAAAAATAAATGTATTTTTTTGTTTGTTTGTTTTTTTATATATATTTTATTTTCATTTAATTTTTTTTATAAAAGGCTTACAAAGGTTACAAACATTTACATGACATCAGAAGGTCAGACATACAAATATTCAGACAACAAACATAAAGACAAGAAAAAAAAAAAAGGATGGAACCAAAATTGAATTTAAATAATTCACATTGCATCATAAAGATTAGTTTTTGTCTGCATATCAAAACATAATTAGTTTAATTCTATGGAGAAGAAGAGTAGGGGATTTTTATGAACTCCTAACATTGTTCGCACTTTCTACATGTTGATAAAGCACTAGATCAGGATGGAATACATCGAAGGGTACTGAGGGAACTGGGTTCTGTAGTAGCCAAATCATTTTTCACACCCACAGCACTGGGATAGCTGTAGAAAAGCAGATGTGATACCTAAATGTGAGAAGGAAGCAAGAGCAACTCTAGGGAACTATAAACATGTAAGCTATGAAGAAAGACTCATAAAATCCCTCCAAATGCCTCCCTACTCTGCAAATAATTAACAACTGTGAGACAAAATTAGCCTCTTTGCAGATGATATACTATGCACTTTGATGAATCTGACCCATTCCTTACACAAATATGGTTTAATCTTGGAGCTAGTTATTAATGAAGGTAAAACATAAGCGTTAGCGATAGACCTACCAACACAGGTTATGGATTCATTGCAGGAGGATTATCAGTACCAATGGGCTAAAGAATTTATACAATATCTAGGCCTGAAAATCGCTGCCCGCTTGCACACCTTATATAAGGTGAATTACATTCCCCTCTTTAAGTCTCTGAGTGAAGACATAACAAAATGGTCTAGGGACCCTATTTCCTGGCTAGGGAGGATAAATTCAGTTAACATGAATACGCTTCCTAAACTATTATATTTATTCAGAACTCTCCCAGCTTTGGTGAATATAGAGGATTTGAAGGGTTTTCAGAGTAAGGATTTTAGGTTTATTTGGCAAGAGAGACCCCCAAGAATCACTAAAACTAATATGTTTAAACACAAAACTAGGGCAGCTTGTCCTGCCCAGACCTGATAAAATACTATAGGGCTGCACAACTTTATTTCATCCCTATCATACACTGACCCCTGCACTAACCCTCATGAACATTTATTGAAAATCATGCATCCCTATTTGTGGGATACTCTGGTTTGGCTTAATAGTGCGTTGGAGCAGGACTTCGATTAAAACACCCAGTGATTCTGCATACAATATTCTGCTGGAAATGGGCCATGAAACACTCCACCTTATTCTCCAATCCATCACATTTGATATCAATAATCTCCCATCCGAGGGGCCCTAACGACCTGAGTATGAAATCCATCATTTGGTGGAAGTCGAGGGGGCTAGATAGACTGGGGGGCTGGATAGAAGAGGGACAACCTATCACTTTTGATATAAATAAGGATAAACACAACCTCCCACTAAATGATAACTTGATCTCTCAACAGTTAACTATGTAGCAATAAACGAAAAAAAATTACTCACACACCGGAAGACTCTATTCCTCTGGAAACATGGAGGTTCGGGGCCCATGGCTGCAGAGTAGAGAGGAACATCCCTTGCATTCACACAATTAACATATCTTGGCGTGGAGGGGGATGGGGCTCCGCGGTCATGATGGGGGCTTGGAACCTGGAAAGTAGACCATCTATTTCTAGAGGAGAAACCGCTCTGACAAGGTTGGAAATTTAATTTCAAATGGATTATGCAATCAATACGAACAAGATAACATAATCATACAAATTCTGTTTACTTTAATGGAAATGTAACAAATAAGAAAAAGACAGTAAGATATTCTTAGATAACGTCAATATTACAAATAATCACCATTTAAACCTCAGATAGAAAAAGGAAAAGATGGTGAGGAAGACAGATAACTGTAAATGTTAGATCATAAGATATCACACTGTGTAATGTATTGTATTTATTTGTTGTATTAAATATCTGTGATGTTTATATACTTGACTATCTGTCTAATAAAAATGTATTGAAAAAAAAAGAAAGACTAACCAAACTAAACCTATTTTTTTTTTTAGCAAAAGGTGCCTAAGATGGGATAAGATTATGTGATGTTCAAAAGCCTTATCACATATATAGTTGTGAGCGTACGAGTTGTTGCTAACGCTGCGGGCTCGCTCGCGAAGCGAGGGCCGCGGCTCACGCAGCGAGACGCGGGCCTCGCGAAGCGAGGGCACTGTGCCAGGTTCTCAGTTGCTGGCATGGAGCGCCGCAGGCGCTCCATGCCAGCACCTGAGGACCTCGCAAAGCGAGGTCTTCAGTTGCAGCAACTGCGACCCTTGCAAAAAAAAGTTTACGTCGCAACACATTACGACACTCGCAAACAACATACGACACACGTTCACACACATTACGACACTCGCAAACAACATACGACACACGTTCACACACATTACGGCCTCGCAACAGTCGGACGCAACTCGCGAACATTACAAAATTACAAACACAATACATACACACAGCACATACATAAAAACCTTACCTACACAAACAGGAAGCACCCAGGACCTCAAAAATGCAACTTACAACTTAATTGCACTCAAAATAAAAGAGTTTAGACACTAAATAGTTTGTTAAGCGACACAAAAAATGGCCGACGAAGAAAACGAAAACGAGGCTACACACGCAATCACCATACGAGACACGTTACCACACATTACGACTTCGCAAACATCGGACGCAACACGCCGACATACAAACATTTAAAACTTAACAAAGACACACAACAAACACATAAAAAGCTTACCTACAGCAAGAGGAACCAGCCAGCACCTCAAAAAAACAAGTTACACCTACATTTAAATCAAAATAAACACTTTAGACACTAATACCATCGCTAAGCGAGAGAAAAAATGGCCGACGAACAAAACGAAAACGAGGCTTTAGACGTAACTATACTACACTTACTCGCAATAATGAAACACATACTATGCGGAACGGATCACAATCAGATTAAACACCATTTTGAACAGTAATACGCAGAAAATGGCGGATGGAACGCAAATTGTAAGCTGGAACGCAAAGAGCGCATGCGTATTGCGTTCTAACGGTCTCACTTTCCAGAACTTTCTACAAGTTTATAAATACTGCCTATTTCAAACAAAAAAATACATTTCTCCTCAGGTGATCAACGGAGTGACTTCTGAGATAACTGCTGCTTTTACTTGAGAAGACAATTCTTTACTAATTTACTACTTTGCATTGTGCAAATTACAACTGAGAGGTAAGCTATAATATATTACATTTTATTATCAGGACAGGTCAAACAAATAAAAAAAAAAAATAGGATTTAGGTAGTCATCATGTATGGCACATTTATGTGTATAGGCTCACAAAAAAAATACGGTTCATTTAACAAAACAACAAAAAAACATAATTTTATATTAAACAGAGCTTTATGTATAGTGACTGACACGCACATATATTATGTCTATAATGTATAGTGACATGTGACACGCACATATATGTCTATAATGTATAGTGACATCTGACACGCACATTTCTGTGTATTGCCCCTTCATAGTGACATGTGACACGCACATATATGTCTATAATGTATAGTGACATGTGACACGCACATTTATGTGTATTGCCAATGCAACAAAATTACCTTACAACAAAATCAGTAAACAACTACATTTAAATGACATTATATGTCATGTATACTGATATGTCACACGCACATATATGTATATCATCTATAGTTACATCTCAAACACAGACATTTATGTGTGTTGGAAAACAAAAATATAATGTTAATTTAACCATTTAAATTTGACTCATGTATACTGATATGTCACACGTACACAAAATAATTACATTAAACTATGGAATGTGCTTCATGTATGTGACATATGTGTGTAGCCCCCAACAAAAAATAAGGTTAATTGAAAAAAATTACACAACTATATTTAAATTACATTCCTTTTATGCAATTCAATAGATCATAGAAAGCTGAATCTTTCTATTTCTTTTAATATTCAAACAGACTCTGCATCAACAGCGTCTCTCAACAATTTGCACCGTGCACTGTGAAGCACAATCCCTTTTAAAGAACACCAACAAAGAAGAAGAGGTAAGATACAACAAGACATTACATGCTCAAAAGGCCATGCTTTGCTAGATGAAAAATTATAAATATAAAAATAACTATTTCACTTTATTTTTCAAACAGACACTACAAGAAGACCAGCGGATTAAGATTGGCAGGAGGGGACCGTCTGTCATTCAAAACTTCAATCAAGGTAAAGTATTAAGTATAAACAAGAAATAACCATGAGCCTTATTCAATTGCGACTTCCTCAATTGAATAGGGCTCTATATAAGCACATAACATATTTTTGATACAGAACTTTTTAGTTACTGAATTTCTAACCACAATCAAGGTTTTCAATAACTAAAAACTTTGCTCAATAAATATGTTATGTGATTATATAGAGCCCTCTTCAATTGGCAAAATTGCAATTCAATGAGGATCTATATGTCTTTAATGGCCAAGGGCCTCACTCAAATGTGATTTGCCCATTTCAATAGGGCTCTATATAAGCACAGAGCATATTTTTTAAAGGAAATTTTTCTTTTGTGAACACGTTGCTTTTTAATACAAGGGCCCTCATTCAATTGTGATTTGGCCAATTGAATAGGGGTCTAAATAAGCACATAACATATTTTTTTAAAATAAGTTTTTAGTTAGTGAAAACCTTGCTTTTGGATAGATGCTTACTAACTAAAAACTTCTTTAAAAAAATATGTTATGTGCTTATTTAGAGCCCTATTCAATTGGCCAAATCACAATTGAATGAGGGCCAAGCTCACTAAATACAAAATTCCGTAAAAAAATATGCTCTGTGCTGATATTGAGCTCTATTCCATTGGACAAAACACAATTGAATGAGGAGCTCACAATATAACAAATGCAGTAACCAAAGGCCCTCATTCAATTGCTATTTTGGACAATTAAATATGGCTATAAATAAGAACTTTTAGGCCCTTATTCTATTTTAAAAAATATATGTGATGTGCTTCTTTACAACCCTATTCAAATTTCTACATTGCAATTCAATTACGGCCTTTAGAGTACTATTACATTGTAAAAAATGCAATTGAATGAGGCCCAAACTATGCAACATATGGTACACACAAAGGACCTCATTCAATTGTAATTTGCCCAATTGAATAGGGCTCTAAATAACAACATAACAATTTCTTTAAAATAAGTTTTTAGTTACTAAAAAAATATCAAAAATAAAGTTTTTAAATGACTAAAAACTTATTTAAAAAAATATGCTATGTGCTTATTTAGGGCACGATTCAATTAGCCAAATCGCAATTGAATTACACACAAACTGCTACACACAAAACAGAATTTCTTATTCAATGTTTAACAACCTATAAGCCTTACAAAGAAGCAAAAATAAGAATAACAAAAGTGTTGTGCACCTAATAGCATTGTACAAAAAATCACACAAACTCATAGCAAACTATATTAACATTCTTCTTTAATGTTTAACAACCTATAACCTGTACAATCAAGAAGAAATAAGTTTTGCACAAGTGATGCGCACCAAACAGGATTGTCAAAAACTAACACAAACACATAGCAAACTACATTAATTATATTATTTCATGTTTCACTAACTATAACCATCCCAATAAAGGTTAAATAACTATACCACAAGTGGTGTGCACAAAACAGGATTGTACAAAAAATAACATAAACACATCTTATTTAATATATCACAACCCACAAGCCTTACTAAGAACCTTCAATAAGAATAACAAAAGTTGTCGGATTGTACAGAAAGTAAAAAAAAAAAAAGATAGAAAAAAATAACCATAACTCATACAATACAGTCAAATTAATACATTTTTAAATTATTTAAAAGACATTTCACTCAAACAACATTTTCTATTTTAGATTACAACAGATACTGCGTGAAGACAATCGGACGAGGACTTTTTCCACAGGACCGGACCATCGGACGAGGACTCGGACCAGACCAGCAGACGAGGAATTTCAACACAGGACCAGACCAGCAGACGAGGAATTTCAACACAGGACCAGACCATCGGACGAGGAGTTTCACCAACGGACCACAACATCGGACGAGAGATATCGCCACAGGACCACAATATCGGACGGGGGATATCGCCACAGGACCACACCATCGGACAAGGACTTCCAACAGAGGACCACACCATTGGACAACGATTTTGAACCGAGGACCAACAAACATTCGGATTTAAATCACACTTCAACCAAGGTAAAGTATAATAAGTACTAAAGTATAAAACTAAAGAAACTGCTTTCAGTTGCATCCGTGTCAACAGAAAAATAAAATTATTAATTTACTATCTCCCTTATTTTATTTAAATTGCTACTATGCAATACATAGCTCAATAACCACATCACTTTTTTTTTCACCAAAGAAGTTTTGCAGTGGTAAATATCTATCCACAAACAACGTTTTTAATAAATAAAACCATTATTTTAAATAAATATGTTACATGCTTATTTACAGCAGTATTCCATTGGCCAAATTCTTACCCAGTGAGGACAGGAATTATAAATTTAACTAAATATAAATGATACATTCATGATTTGCCTTTTATTTCACCAATTGTGCACAAGAATCTTTAACAGGAATTACAAATTTAAATATACACAATTACATTTATTTTTTTTCCTTTACAGATTAATATGGCTGATAACGAGACCAAAGAAGAGAAGAAAAGACGTCAAACTAGAGATACAATGGAAGCTGTTGACCAACGTATACAGATGGAAGAAAATAAAAAATGCTTACCCAGTGTTTTTATAGAGCTAAATAACATTATGGACAACAATCCCTACAGTAAAGCTTACAAAAAATTGGCAGAAGTAGAAAATGAACAACTACTTCATGCACAAAGACATCAATTACCCATGCCAAAGGTTAATATGGTGCTTAAAAGAGACAGACATACTGATAAACGTCGTTATAACTTGCCAACATCAAATGAGGTTGCAATGGTCTTTCACAATGATGAAGGAGAACCACCATTTCAAAGAGACATTAGAGTATATCCCAGAAATGAGGACCAACCATTTATTAATATTAATATCTTAAGTCCAAATTTAGATCCAATGACATATCCCATCTTTTTCCCACACGGAGAAGCAGGTTGGCAACCAAAATTAACCCTTCCCAGTTACCCAAATGCTAAAGCCAGAATCCGAAATAATGTTTCTATGCTTGAATTTAAAGTTGCTCAAATTGCCATTAGAGATGAATTTAATCCAATTTTATGTGGTGGGAAACTAACACAACAATGGATTATTGATTCATATTTGCAAGTTGAGGCAAATAATTTAAACTTTATAAAATATCAACAAGATAAACTACGTGTAGAACAATATTGTGGACTCATGGACTATGTTGCTGACGTGGCTACAAGCAGAGACATGACAGCTGGCAAAGCCATCATTTTACCATCTTCCTTTCAAGGATCTCCTCGAAATATGAGAGAAAGATACAATGATGCTATGGCTATTGTGACAAAATTTGGAAAACCAGATTTATTTGTGACATTTACATGTAATCCACAATGGCCAGAAATTAATCAAAATCTACTTCTTGGACAAAGTGCTTCAGATCGACCAGATTTAGTAGCCAGAGTTTTTAAGATCAAATTAAATGAATTAATACGTGACTTCACTATAAATCAGTTATTTGGAAAATGTCTTGCTTATGTATATACCATTGAATTTCAAAAAAGAGGCCTTCCACATGCACATCTTCTCATAATACTTCAAGAGAAAGATAAATTAGATACTTCGGACAAAGTGGATGCAGTCATAGTTGCTGAACTACCGGATCCAGAACTATATGGTAGACTATATGAGATTGTTACTCATCGCATGATTCATGGACCCTGTGGAGACCTTAATCCACAATCACCATGTATGGAAAATAATCAATGTTCAAAAGATTTTCCAAAAGATTATAGAGACAAAACATATGCCAATTGTGATGGATATCCACTTTATAAAAGAAGAGAAGGAGATAGTGCCATTATTCGTGGAAAAAAAGTGGACAATAGATATGTAGTACCCTACAATCCACATTTACTCATGAAGTACAACGCCCACATCAACGTAGAAGCCTGCACTTCCATCAAATCCATTAAATATGTCTACAAATATATTTACAAAGGTTACGATGCAGCTACTGTAGTCGTCAAAAGTGCAGACAACCCTGAAAGTAGTGAGTTAGTACATGATGAACTTGCATCTCATGTAGATGCTCGCTATGTCAGTGCGCCAGAAGCTATGTGGCGGCTTTTAAAATTTGAAATGCATGATAGATCACATGCAGTATATAGGTTAGCAGTACATTTGCCACAACGACATTTAGTCTATTTCCATGCTGGAAATGAAATGAATGCATTGGCCCAAAGTGAAGATCGTCACACTACACTAACTGCATGGTTTGCATTAAATTCCACTGATGCTCAAGCAACACAATACTTATATATTGAAATTCCATATCACTATGTTTTTGTGAATGGATTATGGAGAGCAAGAAAAACCAGAGGCAATAAAATAATTCCACGAATTTACACAGTCAGTCCAAGAGATGTTGAACGATTTTGCTTACGGATATTACTTTTAAATGTTCCAGGAGCACAACGTTTTGAACAATTAAGAACTGTTAATGACATTGTATATGAATCCTTCCATTTAGCTGCAAGAAATAGAAACTTACTCGCTGATGATACAGAGTGGGAAAGATGTTTAGAAGAAGCAGCACAATGTCAAATGCCACGACAGATGAGAGAACAATTTGCTTTTATTTGTATCTTCTCAAATGCTCCAAATGCATTAGCTTTGTGGGAGACTTTTAAAAGTAATATGGCTGAAGACTTTATGCGACGATACAATGAACCCATTGCACACTTAAAAGCCTTAATGGAAATTCAAGAAGTCTTTTTAACTCATGGATTAAGTTGTGCAAGTTTTAATTTGCCTGATCCAGGTCTAATAGATGACATTAACTTTGAAGACTATGACATTCAACTACAAGCAGAAAGAACAGAAGAAAGACTTGCAACTTTAAATACACTACAATTGCAAGCATTTCATGCCATTAAAAATGCTATAGATGATGACATGGTGACAGAGCGTTATTTCTATCTTGATGGACCTGGCGGATCAGGGAAAACATATTTGTACAATTTATTAATGAGTTCAGTACGAGCACAAGGACAAATAGCAATGGCGTTTGCCACTACTGGAATTGCTGCACTTTTATTAGAAGGTGGAAGAACTGTTCATAGTGGATTTAAACTGCCAGTGCCTATTTTGGAAAATTCAGTGTCAGATATTCGCATGACATCCTTACAAGCAAAGAAATTGAAGAAATGTAAATTAATTATAATAGATGAGGCCACAATGATGTCATGCTATGCCCTCCAATGTATTGACCGTTTGCTTCGTGAAGTCATGGATAATATTTTTCCATTTGGTGGAAAGGTAATTTTGTTGGGTGGCGATTTTAGACAAACATTACCTGTCGTTGTACATGGAAATCGAACAGACATTATTGAAACATGTATAAAGTCAAGTACAGTATGGAAACATTTTACCCATCTTCAACTGCAACAAAATATGAGATCAGAAGGCCAAACTGATTTCAATGATTGGCTTATTAAAATTGGAGAAGGAAGAACAGAAAAAATACTACATTTACCTGACGACACTGTAGAGATCCCACCTCATATGATTTGTCAACAAGATATTATATCGGCTATATTTGAAGGGAGCATAAATAACGAAGAATATTCTGAGCTTGCCAACCAAGTTATACTGACGTGTAAAAATAAAGATGCATTAATACTCAATAATGAAATCTTAAAAAAAATTAATGCACCACAAAGAAATTATCACAGTGCTGATTCTGTACTTGCTGATGACAATGAAAGTCAGGCAAACTTTTCAACTGAATTCATTAACTCTTTAACTCCTTCTGGAATGCCACCACATATTTTGCAGCTAAAGAAAGGTGCAATTATCATGTTACTGCGAAATATGAACCCCAAAAAAGGCCTATGCAATGGCACAAGATTAATTGTTCAACAATTAAAGGACCATTTTATAGATGCTGAAATTTTAACTGGGACCCATAAAGGAGAGAGAGTTTTCATACCAAGAATAGATTTAGCACCAAGTGAAAGTAGTCTCCCTTTTATACTTCAAAGAAGACAATTTCCCATTATTATGGCATTTGCCATGACCATTAATAAATCACAAGGTCAAACTTTCAAATCTGTGGGTATTTACTTGGAAGAACCAGTTTTTGCACATGGTCAATTGTACGTTGCGTTGTCACGGTGCAAAAATCCACAGGCTATTAAAGTTTACATTGAAAACAATGAAAGTCAAGGTGATTTATTAGAAGATGGACGTATTTTTACTAAAAACATTGTCTACTATGAAGTACTATAACTTTGCAGGATACAAATTAAAGATGCCAACATTTTTTAAAAGCATTCCAAAATACATAACAATTGGTTGTTTAATTCAGTCATAATTAATGAAAGTACTGTTTATGAATGATTCGCCTCACAAAATACTTGCCTTGCATTGTTAGTAAAAATTATGTTAAAATGTTAAGTCACTATGTTAATGTTTCTAATGTTACAAGTTTAAAATATATATTTTCAAGTTATTTCATTCAACAGATTACAAAGTGGATGTTAAGAGGTCAAGCACCTTTTAAGTCACAATGTAAATATTGTCTGTTATCTTAAGATTACTAACTACATTAATGTTTATCGCCAGTTTATGTGCTCAGTAATGAATTACTTTAATTACGTACGTTTTAAGGAGAGTTTTACTGTATGCCTTCCTCTACATTCAATGTATATTCAAGTTAACAATTATTGTGATAGAAATTGCATGTTAATACTGATTAATTTAAAGGTCAATTTTTTTTACATTCAAATGTTAATACTTTTAATAAAAAATTAGGTTACAAAATGTATTCACTATGTTCCTGTTTATAATGTTTAAAATTATATCAATGTTTTCTCAACTTCTAAACTTACATAAAAAATAAAGTTCAAGTTTCAAAATATATACTTTGAAGGTTATTGCTTACATATATTTTAAACTTCATGTTAAAATTCGCAACGTTTCAACAAGGCTTTTTACTTTTTGCTTTCCTATTCATTCAATGTAAATTAAAGTTAACAATTCTTCAGATACAAATTACATTTTAAAAAACCATTACATCAACATTTTACAAAAATACACGTTCATATTAAAATACTTACAAGTGTCAAAAATATATGTTAATAACTAAACAACTTGACAAACATATACATCACATTGCCGTCATTTTTTGACGGGCAAGTCGCTAGTATAAATATATCCAGGATCAATATAAGGCTTTGTCAAGCGAACTTTTTCTGTCAAGAGGTTTTCAGCTGACAACCTTTACGTTAGAAGAAAAGAGGAAGGAAAAAGGGTTTTCACAGTAACGGCATTTAAACTGGGTAATTCTCTACCAAAGGAGGATGTGGCAGCAGGTTTGATAGCTAATTTTGAAAAGGGGTTGGATATATTTTTGAATAATAGGGGTATTCAGGGTTTTCCTTGTTAACTAGAGAAGGACGATTATTCATCCAGGGAGTAATCCAATTGCCAGTAACTGGGATCAAGAAGGAATTTGTTTCCCCTCATGAGACAATTGCCAATGTTTCAATGTTTTTTTTTCTGCTTGACTTCCTCTGGATCAATTGACAATTAATCCATATATTACAGAAATCTGGAGGGGGGAGGTCTGAAAAGGTTGAAATTGATGGACTAAAATGCTTGTTTCAACCTCAATTGCTATGAAACTATATATATTAAAAATCATTGACACTAAAATAGAAACAGTGTGACAGTTATAGCTTGACCCTTATAACCTGTGTGGCTACTTTCGGGAGGGCTTCAGGAGCTCTAGAAGAAAGAAAATGGAGATGATTATATCTTAATTAACTCTCGATCAATATAAAAACTATAAATATATAAATAAACTTTTCTGTATGTTTTTACATCATTATTCTTACGGTGCAGAGTGCATATAGTGACTTCAGTGTCCCTTTAATTTAATAATAATAAATATGGAACATGCTTACACAAATATAGAAATTGTTTCTAAAAGTGTATATCTGTATACATTTCTTAATTGAAATTGTTATTTGTAGAATATATCTGATTGGGATGAATAGCCTCTATTGCTTCCCCCTTGATATGTGAGAGAGTGTCTGTACTGAGCTTGTGAACATATAGAAAATAGGCAATAGGCTATCATTGTGGACAGTTATATCTACCTAAAAGTATAAACCTTATATAATTCTCAGGAATTCCTTATTGTACAGCCTAAAATAAGGAAGACACAGGTGCAGGTTGTCGGGGTTAATACGACATATTATTTTCTATATAATATAGAATACTGAATATTGAGTTCAGAATCAATTTATAGACACATATTCCTTTTTATAAAATAACATTTATTGAAAATATCAAAATCAACTAGTCTAATGAAAAATGTAATATATCAAATCAAAATGTAAATATAACACAATAATATATCAAAATCAAAATGCAAATATAACACAGTAATATATCAAGATCAAAAGCAGATAAAACACAGTATAGCCAGTCAGATAAATAAAGAAAATCAATACATCATATTGATATACTTATTATTTATGATATTTTCTATGCAGTCCTAAAATCTCAATATAAAAAAATGTATTTCATTCACATGAACAATAAAACCTGGGATAGCAATCCATAGAACAAAAATCAGATAAATCAATTGATAAAATTCATTCTTAATAACGTTTTAGCAAGTACTAACAATGTCTAATGATATTAAAATATATGCAGTTATACAGGAGTATATTGAATATCATACAATAAGTAAAGTATTTTATAATATAATTGATAAGTTAGCTAAGTAGGTCAATTTGTCTGTATTGGTCAAAAAGAAAAATGAGATATCTAATTTTGTATCAAAATTTATATCCGGAGTATAAATTTCAATGACAAAAGGAAATCTAAATAACTTTTTGATAAGAAATAAACCAAACAGAGAAATTATGGTAATAATTCTCAATTATATCATAAAATAAAATATCTCAATTTATACATTACCAATTATGACACAATTCCACTAGTTAATTCCAAAGTTGTTTTGGCTTTTCCACAAGATAGAAGTTTTCTTATCTCTTCCTTTCTTTTCTCTCTCTCCTGTTGTTTCTCTTTTTCTCTCTTTGTTTTTTTTTCTCTCCTTTCTCCTTTTTTTTCTCCTGTCTCTATCCATAATTATACCTCTTGCTTATTTGCCTATCAGAATCCCAAATCAGTTAAAGTATCTATTAACCAATAAAATCTTTTCATGATGTCATCATTTATTTAAATTTTACAAAGAATATATTTTCCTATAGAGACATTTATTCCTATAACCATAAGATGGCGCTCTCAGACCTTTGAATTTTTATCCCTTTTAATTAGCTAATGACCCTTTGACCCTTTACCTATAAACAAGATGAAGTCATAAGAATGTTATCAATTTGACAGATTTACTATAATGTTTAGCAGACTTAATGTCTACAAAGCGAATATTTTCACATGTGAATATTTAAGGAGTGATTTTATTACCTAGACTTATGAGTTCAGCCAGATATTTATCTCTTTTAGAACAATGGATTATTCAAATCATGGATAGTTCACTGGTGAGCAGCTGTGAAAATATATCTTTCACATAGATGTTTTCAAGTAATAGAATTGCATGCATAGGTATATATATAAATATAACAGCATATAAAATATTAATACAATGGATATAAAAATAGTGGTTAATAATTGGAATATCATATTATTCCATAATATTCATATAAGATAGAACTTTATTCATATAGAAGTTCTGACATATCCCCCTCTCTGAAATAATATCGCTCTTTAATAAAGTAGGTGATATTATTACAGTTGTAAATATGAGAAGTAAGTGGTTCCCGGAAAAACAGATACTCAATCCTGGATATGTTGTACTTCCAATGTAAGTCAATTGAATGGGAAGTAACCTTGGAATGCAAATTGTAGTAACAATAGTCTCATTCACTACAATTATTAAGTCATTTAGCTTGGAGTTCCGATTCTCTTTGCACCATCTTCAAGGAATCCCGAAGCTCCCTAGATTCCTTAATTTATGGTTCAGATAATATAGAGTTTATTATTGACATAGTGGTACCTATAATAGCTCCAAGTATAATCATTATTGCAGCCCCAATAAGGAAACTGGTAAATCGTTGAGAGTGTCGGCTGTTGGAACTGTAAGACTCAGGAATAAAAGTTTTCCTTAATTGTTCCAACATCTCCTTTACAGTAGCTTGTGATCGACCAATGTGTTCACGATACCACACTTTGGTTTCCTCCATCTGTATATTAGATATGTTAAATTGCCTTTCAATCATCATCTGTGGATCCACGCTCACGAAAATCTTTTGCGATGTAAATCTCCTTCCGGTGAGAATAAACCCTGGAGCCTCTTGGATAAGGATTCCTGAAGAAGGGCCTGGTTCCACAATAGGTTCCATTCGGACCTCTTGGCAGAGGATCAGCATTACCCATATTAGAGTTGTTTTCCTTTCTTTCATTTTCAATTACTAGGAAATAAAAACGAAAAGTTTTAATAGTATATTCTATACAATGTAAAAATAGGATAACCTTATTAGACAGGGTATTCAAAGTCACATTATTCATCAGGAGTACCATCAATGATCCTTAATTGAGATCTTGGGTGACAACTTTTTATTTGATTAATATGAACCCATCTTTCAAACATTTCACCATTTTTTGGAATCTGTATTTTATACACAACAGGTGAAATTTTGTCAATAATAGTATAAGGTCCTTTCCATGAAGGCAAAAACTTTTTCTCTTTCACTTGGTTTCGTTGAAAGTTGTACAAATATATCTGATCTGTGATCTCGTACTCCTTTTTGGATGTCTTAAGATCATAATAAGTTTTAGTGCTTACAGCAGATTTCTCTAAATTTCTTTGTGCAAAAGCAAATGCCTGCTGTAAGTGTTTCCTCAGATCCTCTATATATTGATGGGTTGTAGCAGCATTTACTAAATTATGGTCTTGGGTTCTGTAAATAAGGTGTTGTGGGAGTACCATACGTCTCCCCGTCATTAATTCAAATGGCGACATCTTTGTTGCCGTACTAGGTGTAGATCTTATAGCCATTAATACTAAAGGTAATTTTATATCCCAATCTTTACCTGATTCTTTCACGAATTTCTTTAAGATACTAACAATGGATTGGTTGTACCGTTCCACATTACCACTAGAAGCAGCACGATAAGAGATATGTAATTTTCTCTTAACCCCTAGGATTTTCCACATACGGTTCATTACTTCACTGGTAAAGTGAGATCCTCGATCGGACTCAATTCGTTGTGGTAAACCAAAACGGGAAAAGACATGGTTAATTAATAATATTGCAGCAGTTTCAGTTTTACAATTTGTGGCTGGAAGGCATTCTACCCATTTGGTAAATATACATGTAACCGTTAGCATATATTTATTACCCCTAGATGATGTTGTTACTGGGCCAATAAAATCTATTTGGATATCTGACCAGGGCATAGACATCCCTCTTTTCTGAAGAGGAGCTCTATGTGTAGGTGTATTAGGTTGGTATTGGGGACATACCAAACATCCCTGACAATATGTCTGGACATCTTTCAACATGTGCGGCCAATATGCGAAATCTCGCAGTATTTCATAGGTGATTTTATGCCCTCTGTGACCTGATGTTGGGGCATCATGGGCATGTTGTAACATTAGACCTCTATATGAGGTAGGAACCACCCATTGCTGTATTCCATTCTTAGATGTACGAATAAGCAATCCATCTAAGATGCTAAATTGGGCTTTTGACTTCATTAAAATTCTCAGGTCTTCTTTACCTACAATATCTATCTCATTCAGAGGATATTCAGCTGGATCTTGTATATGGTTATAAAATATACCTATGATTGGATCCTCTTTCTGACTACTGATTAAATCAGAATTTGGAGTATCTTGGGACCATTGAGCTGTAGACAATTCTGTACTCTTTTGGATTTGTTGTCTTGTTATAGCCTGAATTTGAAATGGACCCAAAAGATGATCCACATCAACAAGCTCCCCCTCTAGGGCACCTTGTTTTGCCAACTTATCAGCCAAATCATTTCCTTCTTTATCCTGTCCCATTATCTTTGAGTGGCCCTTTGTCTTCTTCCAATATATAGTCATTCCATTAGAGATTACCATCTCATCAATAGTATGTATTAACCTACCATGTTTCACTGGTTTCTTCCGGGCATTTGTCATTTCATTATGTTTCCATACCTGTAGGTATTCTACGAAACTATTACGGACATATTCCGAATCAGTGATGATCACTAATTCCTTAAGATCATGCTCTATTGCAGTTTGGATAGCGCGATATACGGCTACCAATTCTGATATTTGACTAGTCTTAGATCCTATTTTATATCTTTCAGGTGGAATCGGGATATTGTCTTTCCATACATTACCGATTCCTGCCACCAATTTGTTATCTGTTCCCTCCTTAATATGATATGCACATCCATCCACGTAGACTGTGGGTAAAGTATTACATAATACCTCTTCATATACCTTATGGGGAGATAATTTGTATTCCTTCATAAGGTCCACTTCGGACCAATTTTCTCTAAGAGGATCCTCGGCGGTACAATCATGTAAATCAGCTAATCCTTGGGCCACTGGATTCCTCTTATTCTGTGCATATCTAATTTCCAAAGGCCATCCTTGTAAGGATAAAGTCCATGCGGTCATACGGCTATTTGACAAATTACCGGCTCTAATTTTATCACTCTGAATGTATTGTAATGGTTGATGAGCGGTTTCTACTATAATTTTCTCACCTTGGATAAAATTTTGGAAATTCTGTAAGGCCCATACTGTGGCAAACAGAGCTTTCTCACAGTCATTAAATTTTACTTCTACAGGTGATAATGTCTTACTTGCATACGCAATAATTTTATTATGTTGGTCATATTTCTGATATAAAACAGCGCTCAAGCAAAAATCAGTATATCCAGTTTCTAAAAAGAATGGTTTACCCATTGTAGGATAGACTAGGCAAGGAGCTTGGCTGAGTTTTTGTTTTAATTCGTTTACGGCTTGATCTTGAATTTCCCCCCATTGCCATGGCTCTCCTTTCTTTAATAATCGAATGAGAGGCCTAGTTACCTCTGCATAGTTATCAATAAACTTACGAGAATAATTAGTGACACCTAGAAATGATCTTAATTCTTTTAAATTTGTAGGGGTTTTGGTTTTAAAAAGAGCTTCCACTTTCTTTTTCTGTGGGTTTATACCTTCGGGAGTTATTTCATGGCCTAAAAAATTAACTTTAGTGCGGCACCATTGTGCCTTTTGAAGAGATAGTTTAACTCCTGCATTTTTCAATTGATCTAGAACATATCTAATTTCAAAAATATGTTTATCAAAATTGTTATTTTTAATCAAGATATCATCTACATATGTTAATGTCCCTCGCTCTTGAGCGTCAGGCATTGCCTTATGTAAAAATATAGCAAACTCATGCCCTGAATTTATAAAGCCAAATGGGGTTCTAGTCCATGTATATTGCTGTTTCCCAAAGGTGAAAGCCAGTTTATATTGGTCCTCTTCATTTACTTTAATGGTCCAATAACCTTGGGCACAATCAAGCGTAGTAAATAATTTAGATCCTTGTATTTGTGCTAAACATTGATCGATATATGGAACGGGCCATGCAGACATGTACACCCGTTTATTTAATTGTCTCAAATCAGCGCATAAACGCCAAGTTCCATTTGGTTTCAAGACACCTAGAATAGGGTTATTAAAAGAACTGTGCACCGGTCTAATAATTCCCCTAGACTCTAGGTTCTTGATAATATCTGCCAATGATTCATAAGAGGCAAGAGGGAGTCGATATTGTTTCACAAATACAGGTGGCATATTTGGGTCAGTTTTAATTTTAGTGACATGTAAATTTGTCAAACCACAATCATATGAATCCTTAGAGAACATATCTTGGTAATCAATTAATACTTGTCTTAGTTTTTGGCGTTCAATGTCATTAGAACATCCGCTAGCTAAGGCTATCTGTTCCTCAACTCTTTCTCTAAACCCAGGGAATACCTCAGGCTGACTAATCTCATAAGTCTCCTCCAATTGTGTAGACAAATCAGTAGTGATCATACTTACCTGCGTCTCAGTGTTCTGATACTTCTCATATTCTTGTTCATCAATTGTTTGGTTAAAAACAAGTTCGTTATCCATAATATCACAGTTACTTTCAGTGAAACTAAAGGGATAAATAGACTGGACAGTAAATAATCCCTCAGGTTGTGTGCCAAAACACTGATCCATAATCTGGTCATCATTTACATAATTCTCTGGTATCAAACCAATAACAATATTCATAAACTCAGAAGTAAAATACTCAGAATCTATAGCCATACCTATTAGGGATCCCTTCTCCAAACGTATTGGATGGGATGCTGTGTTATTTACCAGAATAATGAATGATACCTGTGTTATAGTAATTAGAGGTGTATGAGTGAGGGTGAGGCCTTTTTGTTGCATCTGATGACTAAGATTTACAAAGGCATCAATACCTTTAATCTTTTGACCCCTTTTTACCTGTAAAGGGAGAGGAAATTGTGCCACCCCCTCTGGTATTGTAACACTTTGTTCCATTTGCACGGTTACTGCATAAGGCATTTGTTGTGCAGATTTCAATGCTTCTGAGTCATTTAGGAATTCTAAGGGCTTATCCTGTAGTCTGGACCAAATAACATTATTGATTAAATCAATTTGGGATGCAAAGCGATGTAATAGATCATTTCCAATATAAATTGGATATTGGGAATCCTGAATAACTAAGAATAAGTGCATAATCCTTTTACCCCCAATGAAAAGAGGTAATAAACATTTTGCCATAATAGCATGAGTTGAAGTTTCATGATCTATTTTACATACCCATTGATCATCGGGTTGTGTATTTCGGATTAAATTAATATTCTTTATTTGTTTTAATAAGCTCTCATTAACATAGCTATGTTCATGTTTTAGAGCTAGTTTTGCTTGTTGAGAATTTCTCATACCTGGAATATCAACAGGAATAAATAAACCTTCATCATTGGTTTCTATTTCCACTAGAAATCTAGAGTGTTTACTTATGTTTAAAGGCTTAGAGTCGTTCTTATTTAAAGAGATAGTTAATACATTTCCCTCTATTTGAATATTTTTAATATGCGCCTGATCAATTTGGATCACATTTTCATTATTTATTTGTTCTCCATTAATGTCTTTACATTTAAGTACTGTCATTTCAGGCATTCGATTGTTTTGGAAGTGAATCTCTACTGATTCCTCCTTTTTCTCAATAACATGACAGTTCCTTTGCATATGAGGTTGTTTAACCTGATCATAATTGATGGGAAATTTAACTTGTGACCATATCACACCATCAATAAAATCAATTACTGGACTAAATCTTCTAAGTAAATCAGTCCCAATTATAATTTTGTAACTAGGAATATCCACTATAATAAATGGATGTTTCACTTGTTTATTCCCTATTCTGATATCTAACCACACATGGCCTACAGTATTAACTTTAATACCATCAAAATTTCTAACAGTTCCCACGAATGGTTTCAGAATAGTTTTCTTTTTGGTTTTACTCTCAATTTCCTCATAGGTCTCTTTGGAAATTACAGTGACTTGGGAACCTGTATCAATTAATGCTTTATGATTTAAGGTTTCAACATTCTGTATACCAATAGAAACATAATATCGGTTCTGTATTTCCTCCATTTCACATAAGAAATGTGTATGTCTTAAAATATCTAACTTCTTCCATTGTTTATTTTTATTTGAGAAGTCAGATTGTGGAGTATGATCTATCCAATTTATAACTATTTCTGTAGGATTATCAGCAATTTCCTGATTAACATTTGTTTCACTTTCAATAAACTGAACAGGTAATAAATCAACTGTCATGACATTGCAATGCTCTTCTATTTCAACTATTAATCCTTTACCGGTAGACACTAGTTCAGTCTGTGTTACCTCATGTGAGCTTAAAGGTTCAACACCCCTTCCTTGCTGAATAGGAATTTCTGAAGGAAAAGGGAATATATTATCAATATTCTTTTTAGGACATATTTTTATATTTTTATTTGAATCAGGGGATTCACCAGTATCACTTCTGTTTGTGTTATTGATCATTAATCTATTTTCACAATTAGTATTTAGTCATTGGCTTTGGCTTTGAGAATTTTGACCATTTTGGGTTGGATCATTTCTCACTGACTGAGTAGTAAATCCTGCCATAAATGCAGCCATCTGTTGTGTCAAAAGTTTAACCTGCTCTTCTAAATTAGATGATGGTTTAGAATCTTGGTTTTGGCTATATCTTTTAACCCTTTGATTCTCTGAATAATTTGAAGTGTTAGGCATTGGAGGGGTTAATCTCCCTTCTGCACTAGGAGATTTTGTTCTCCAGACATAATTTTTAATAGGATTGTTTCCTCTGTAATTTGGACTAACATAAAAAGAATCATTATTTGTATTTTGAGATTTTTCACTTGCAATTTTTACTGGCCTAAATGATAACTGTGCCTGACTCGATTTGTTCGAATTTTTAACAACATCTGCGTAAGACTTTGTACCTGTCTCATACTGTAAATTAGGTTTAACAGAAATTTCTGCCACAGTTTGATTATTAAATTTTTCCCTTCGCTTATAATTATTCCCATCATCAAGCTGAATCTCATATATTTTAGTACATTCATTTACCAACCAACTTAAAGGCTTGGTGTCATCAAAATCACGCGCCATATTTCTCTGAATGTACAAAGGTAGTGCATGGAAGTAAATTCTCTTAAATTCAGGAGATTCTGGGTCTGTCTTTTTCGCAGTCTGTCTATAAGCGTGTTTTAAGGTGATTAAAAATTCTTTTGGACTTTCGTCAGGCTTACATTTTAGGTTATGAACTGCTTTCATAGCAGCCTGTGGGTTTCTATACTCAGAAAAGTATTTTCTCACCTCAGATTTATATATCTCCCAATCATTTATATCGCTGTCATGGAGAGAGGTGAAAAATGAGGTATAAGAGCTATCAAATGACCAAGGGAGGTATGATATTTTATCATTAGCCCCCCTTATCCCTAGTTCAACCATCACCCTTTCTAGTGAATCAAGGTGGTCTTCTATGGACAATTTAGAATTTTTGGTGTAAGGTTTAATTAATTTTCTTATAGCCTGGGCTTTCTCATGGAAAGAGAGTCTTTTATTTGATCGTATATCTTCATCACTGTCAGTCTCATTTTTAGAGCTATGTAAGATTTTTATAGGTGATCGTTTATGTTTATTCCTTGAAGGTACTATTTCTAATTCTTCCTCAGAATCACTAAAATCCTTTATCACAATCTTGCTTGAGGCGTAATCTTGAGCCCTATTTAAATCCATTTTTAGATTTTCAACATCTTGTTGGTATTGTTTAATCTCATTCTTAGCTATAGTCAGTAATTTTTGGATCTTTTTATTCTCTACAAGTATCTCAGCCTCATGAATTTTCTTGTCAGTTAATTCTTGAGTTAAAATTTCAATCTTTTGTTGCAATTTCTTCTGTTCTATTTTTAAATCCTGACAAGCCTGAACATACTTTTGTGCTAGTTTATCAGCATATTCAGCTTTCTCATTTAAGTATTCACATTTCTCAGACAATTCCTCAAATTGAACTAATTTTTGACTTTCCTCACTGGTATCCCTTGCACGCTCAGCTACCAATTTATTTATTTCTGCCTGTAATTCATTGCATTTCTCTGAATATTTACCATTTAAATTTTGGGCTGCGTTAAATGTCTCTGTCGTTTCAACAACTGTTTTCCTTAATTCTTGAATTTTGATAGATTGCTGCTCTGCTAGCTGCGTTTTTTCTCCATGTAAATCTCTCAGAGTTTGACAAGTAATAGTAATGTCTTGGATCTGATTATTTAAATCTTTTATGGTAATTTCTTTTTGGGAATTTTGATATTTCCAGCTTCTGGCTAATTCCATCCAAACAGTAGATAACCTAGCTAAATGCTTCTTTCTTTCTGATTTAATTTGAATTGCATTTATAGTGCTCATCATGGTTGTTAACAAAATTTTATCTTTGAACCAATCATCAATTGTATCACCATCAATTTCAGGATGTATTTTAGCCAAATATTCTGACAACTGTTCCCTGTATTCACAAACAGGATATACATTTGAAACTAAAGTTTTAACTAACAACTCCATTCCCTGTTTACCATGACCAATTATGTCATCTAAAGATAATGCTCCTACTGTTTCAGAACCAAAAACACCTTCAGCCATTTTATTTTCTTCTTAACAAATGTTATTCAATAAAAAGTTTTAAATCAATTAAATAATTGATCACGTGTCTATAAAGATATATATCTCGCTGGGGCCTCCAACTATGTCGGGGTTAATACGACATATTATTTTCTATATAATATAGAATACTGAATATTGAGTTCAGAATCAATTTATAGACACATATTCCTTTTTATAAAATAACATTTATTGAAAATATCAAAATCAACTAGTCTAATGAAAAATGTAATATATCAAATCAAAATGTAAATATAACACAATAATATATCAAAATCAAAATGCAAATATAACACAGTAATATATCAAGATCAAAAGCAGATAAAACACAGTATAGCCAGTCAGATAAATAAAGAAAATCAATACATCATATTGATATACTTATTATTTATGATATTTTCTATGCAGTCCTAAAATCTCAATATAAAAAAATGTATTTCATTCACATGAACAATAAAACCTGGGATAGCAATCCATAGAACAAAAATCAGATAAATCAATTGATAAAATTCATTCTTAATAACGTTTTAGCAAGTACTAACAATGTCTAATGATATTAAAATATATGCAGTTATACAGGAGTATATTGAATATCATACAATAAGTAAAGTATTTTATAATATAATTGATAAGTTAGCTAAGTAGGTCAATTTGTCTGTATTGGTCAAAAAGAAAAATGAGATATCTAATTTTGTATCAAAATTTATATCCGGAGTATAAATTTCAATGACAAAAGGAAATCTAAATAACTTTTTGATAAGAAATAAACCAAACAGAGAAATTATGGTAATAATTCTCAATTATATCATAAAATAAAATATCTCAATTTATACATTACCAATTATGACACAATTCCACTAGTTAATTCCAAAGTTGTTTTGGCTTTTCCACAAGATAGAAGTTTTCTTATCTCTTCCTTTCTTTTCTCTCTCTCCTGTTGTTTCTCTTTTTCTCTCTTTGTTTTTTTTCTCTCCTTTCTCCTTTTTTTTCTCCTGTCTCTATCCATAATTATACCTCTTGCTTATTTGCCTATCAGAATCCCAAATCAGTTAAAGTATCTATTAACCAATAAAATCTTTTCATGATGTCATCATTTATTTAAATTTTACAAAGAATATATTTTCCTATAGAGACATTTATTCCTATAACCATAAGATGGCGCTCTCAGACCTTTGAATTTTTATCCCTTTTAATTAGCTAATGACCCTTTGACCCTTTACCTATAAACAAGATGAAGTCATAAGAATGTTATCAATTTGACAGATTTACTATAATGTTTAGCAGACTTAATGTCTACAAAGCGAATATTTTCACATGTGAATATTTAAGGAGTGATTTTATTACCTAGACTTATGAGTTCAGCCAGATATTTATCTCTTTTAGAACAATGGATTATTCAAATCATGGATAGTTCACTGGTGAGCAGCTGTGAAAATATATCTTTCACATAGATGTTTTCAAGTAATAGAATTGCATGCATAGGTATATATATAAATATAACAGCATATAAAATATTAATACAATGGATATAAAAATAGTGGTTAATAATTGGAATATCATATTATTCCATAATATTCATATAAGATAGAACTTTATTCATATAGAAGTTCTGACAAGGTATAGAAAAGCATTTTCTGCCCAATCCAGCTTTAATTTATTTATACTTTGCACATTTCTATTTTTTTCATCACAATGGCGGTCATACAATAAGCAGCTGAAGGGCTCTAATATTCACTGTGCCCTTTTTCCTAAGGCTACATTTGCCATTGCAGTCCATTGCATCCCTTTGTATACCCTGCAATAGTTTACTCAATCTCCCTCAATGCCAGCAGATCATCTACTTTTCAAAATCTTTTTTGGTCATTTCAATTTAAACATGAGTAGACAATATGTATATTTTTTTTACAATGTTAACATATTATTATGCTATGCGTAAGTTGTCCCAATTTATCTGTTGAAGTATACACATATATATATATATATATATATATATATGTGTGTGTGTGTGTGTGTGTTAATTATGCTATGAAGTATAACACAAGAGTTTTCTTATGTAAAATTACATTTTCTAAATTGATCAAAACATGAACTACTTGATTTGCTAATGTTGAAAATCTTTCATCCTACATATTCACCTCTGAAATACCTGCCTAACTTCTGCTTCATGTAATTTGTGTTGTGTTTGTGATTCGTTTTGACAATGTGTTAGTACTATTGAAAGGGTATGTCATATTCAAGGATCATCAAATGTGTTTGTGTCAATTTAGAACACTAATTCTTTCCTATCAAACCATTTTAGCTAAAGGAAAAGACATTGAAAGTCAGTAAAAGAAGACACTGTTCTGAGTATACCGACACACAATGTAAAAAACTGTTTTTTATAACATATACATGCATTTGAGAGAACATATGTACATTTCAAAAACATATATTTGCTTAGCACTAACACAGCAATATACACAACATTTCATATAAATAGAAAATGCTCACACCGCCAAATTTGGATTATGCAATTAAATGCTCTAGGCAAAAAGAAACAACATGACTCTGAAGTCAAAAGATCATGATACCTTATCTCAGATTTAGTACTCTAGCTCCAGAGATTTTTCTCTTGCAACCAAGCCATAATTTCTTGACAAACATTCATACAGTGCCATGAGCAATTTATATTTTCTTTGTGAAATCCACTATCTCTCTTCTGAATTATTTTTTTTAAACTAAAACTATTTGAACATTTATTTGAAAGCTATGTCAAAAAAAGACTTTGATTTGTACATAAACACCTAGAATTAAAATAATTTACATACCATGCTCACAAAATTATAACACCATTCCAGGATTATTATATATATCAAAAGTAAATTGTGTTGCATTTCTTTATACTGAATAAATAATCTTGTGGTATTTTAAAAGTATTGTAATATGTAAGAAACCCCCTTTGGATTGCTACATTGTCATGGTGAAGGAGTACGTGTACTTCAATGAAGCTGTGAGCTATACCATGTAGGCTCACCCAAGATGGGCAAGTCATAGCGGAAAGGCCAGACAAATTTCGGCCCACTGGAGATGGAACTAGCAATTCACTCCTGTTAACCTAATAAATAAACACAACCAGAGAAATAATGATATGTCACATGTGGATGACACCCTCAGGTCAAAATGTGCCTACCATATTACTGGGGAATAGCAGATGGCAAGTACTTGTAGCATCAGATCTAATGAAGTGGTTGTGCCAAAGTCAAGAGGACACCCAGATGTGTATTAGTCTAGAGGGGAAAAAAATCACTGCTGTAAAGAACAATTTAACATAGGAACCTGGAATGTTAGAATTATGAACCAAGGCAAGCTGGAAATGGTCAGACATGAGATGACAAGATTAAACATTGATATCCTGTGAACTCAAATGGACCGGAATGGGCCATTTCATATCACACAGCCACCAAATCTTCCACTATGATCGAGAACCTTAAAAAAAAATCAAGTAGGCATCATAATAAAAATAATAATCATTCAAAAGGTGGGCAAAGCAGTGGTCAGTTACAATCCAATAAATGACAGAATGATTTCAATTTCAATTCAAGGCAAGCCGTTTAACATCACAATGATCCAAGTCTCTGCTCCAAGAATAGAAGCTGAAGAGGCTGAAGTTTTCTGTCACAATAATTTTCTGGTCATTATAAACATCCTATTCCAACAGCCTCAGAGGCCACTCTACACATGGACAATATAGAATTGAGCTGCATGCGCGTCAAGTCATTAGCATATGCCGGGTCCCGACACAGCATGACACGCGGAGGAGCAGCTGATGGAAGGTAAGAGAGGGGAAAGGGGGAGGGGGAGATAATCAGAGAGGGGTAAAGTGATGAGGAGGGAGGATTAAAAGGGGGTTTGAGCAGGGGGGTTGAGGAGGGAGGATGAGGAGGGGGGTTGAGGATGAGAAGGGAGGATGAGGAGGGGGTTTGATCAGGGAGGATGAGGAGGATGATAAGGGAGGGGAAGGGAAAGACACAAAAAATAAATGGGGGGGAAGAGACACCGGGGAGGGAGGGGGAAGAGACAAAGGGGAGGGAGAGGGGGGAATAGACACAGGGGAGGGAGGGAGGGGGAAGAGACATGGGGAGTGAGGGGGGAAGAGACCCAGGGGAGGGAGAGAAGGGGAAAAGACACAAGGGAGGGAGAGGTGGGAAGAGACACAGGGGAGGGAGAGGGGGAACACAAGAAAGGGGCACACAAGAGGGGGACACAGAGGGTACAAGAGGGACACAGGGGGCAGCACATTTGCCACCCTCGCCTTATACTTGAGTCACTAAGTGTTCCCAGTATTTTGTGGTAAAATAATGCCTCGGCTTATACGCCAGTCGGCTTATACTCGAGTATATATGGTATGTGTTTATATACATATGTTTTTATAGGTCAGTTGTCTAACTTTTAGATGTGGTTCCCTTTATGACTTTGTATATTTAAGGCTATGTTCTTGCGAATATACCATGGGTTGTGCCACCTTACATCCCCTGCTGATTTTGACGGTTTTGTCCACTGAAAAGAAATGATCAGTCTATAATTTTAATGGTAGGTGTATTTTAACAGCGAGAGACAGAATAACAAAAAAAAAGAGAAAAATGCATGTCAAAAAAGTTATAAATTGATTTGCAGTTCAATGAGGGATATGAGTATTTGACCTCTTCGACTTAGTACTTTGTGGCAAAACCCTTGTTGGCAATCACAAAGGTCAGACGTTTCTTGTAGTTAGCCACCAGGTTTGCACACATCTGAGGAGTGATATTGTCCCATCCGCTTGGCAGATTCTCTCCAAGTCATTAAGGTTTTGAGGCTGATGTTTGGCAACTCCAACCTTCAGCTCCCTCCACAGATTTTTTATGGGATTAAGGTCTGGAGACTGGATAGGCCACTCCAGGACCTTAATGTGCCTTTTCTTGAGCCACTCCTTTGTTGCCTTGGCTGTGTGTTTTAGGAAATTGTCATGCTAAAATACCCATCCACAACCCATTTCCAATGCCCTGGATGAGGGAAGGAGATTCTCACCCAAGATTTGATGGTATATGGCCCCGTCCATCATCCCTATGATGCAGTGCAGTTGTCCTGTCCTCTTAGCAGAAAAACACTGCCAAAGAATAATGTTTCCACCTACATGTTTGACTGGGGGGATGGTGTACTTGGAGTCATAGGCAGCATTCTTCCTCCTCCAAACACAGGGAGTTGAGTTGATGCCAAATAGCTAAATTTTGGTCTCATCTGAGCACGACACTTTATTATTATTATTATTATTATTATTGTTTATTTGTAACGCGCCAACATATTCCGTAGCGCTATACATAAATTAAGTTACAGGCAATGACAAGTTAAAGATTCATACATTGCAAAGAGTGGATGGCCCTGTCTTTGAGCTTGGAATCCAGTGTCCATAGCGCTTTCCATAAAGCACTGCGCAGGATTGAAACTCGCAGACTTACAATCTAACGGTTAAAGTTTGTATGTGGTACAGTAGGGAGAGAGTAGTGCTGAGCATGTTAGGGAGGAAGGTTATAGGCTTCTTTAAAGAGGTGCGTTTTTATTGATGTTTTGAAGGATTTAAGGCAGGAGGATAGTCTAGTGAAGCGAGGCAGGGAGTTCCAGAGAATAGGGGCAGCGCGAGAAAAGTCCTGGAGGCGGGAGTGGGAGGAGGTGACAAGAGTGGTAGAAAGAAGAAGGTCGTTAGCAGAACGAAGAAGGCGTGTGGGGGAGTATTTGGAGATGAGAGCAGAGATGTATGGGGGTGTGCTGTTGTTGAGGGCTTAATAAATTAGGGTCAAGATTTTAAACTTTATTCTGGAGGCTAAGGGAAGCCAGTGAAGTGATTGACAAAGAGGAGCTGCCGACACTGAACGATGTGTACTGAAGATGAGTCTGGCGGAGGCATTTATTATGGATTGAAGTGGGGAGAGGCGAGTGATGGGCAGGCCAACAAGGAGCGAGTTGCAATAGTCAAGACGAGAAATGATGAGAGAGTGTATTAGAATCTTAGTAGTGTCTTGTGTAAGGTAATGGCGTATTTTGGATATGTTTTTTAGATGGAAAAGACAGGATTTGGTTAGAGACTGTATGTGTGGGATGAAAGAGAGGGCAGGGTCCAGTAAAATCCAGAGACAACGGTCTTGGAAGGTGGGAGTGATGATGGCGTTGTTGACAGAGAGAGAGATGTGAGGAATTGAAGCTGTAGTAGAGGGTGGGAAGATTAAGAGTTCAGTCTTAGACATGTTGAGTTTCAGATGGTGGGCGGACATCCAAGAGGATATACTAGAGAGGCAGTCGGAGACGTGTGCTAGAAGAGAGGGGGAAGAGAGATAGATTTGGGTGTCATCTGCATAGAGATGGTACTGGAACCCAAAAGAGTTTATTAGGGTGCCAAGTGAGGATGTGTAGATGGAGAAGAGGAGGGGGCCTAGGACTGATCCTTGGGGTACTCCAATAGACAGGGGGTGAGGATAAGAAGACGTGCCGGAGAAGAAGACGCTAAATGATCGTTCTTGGAGGTATGATGAGAACCACAAGAGAGCAGTGTCTCGAATGCCGAGGGAGGAGAGAATGTGGAGTAGAATTGAATGGTCAACTGTGTCAAAGGCGGCAGAGAGATCCAGGAGAAGCAAAATAGAAAAGTGGCCTTTAGACTTGGCGGTGAGCAGGTCATTGGTGACTTTTATGAGGGCTGTCTCAGTCGAGTGTTGGGGCCGAAAGCCGGATTGGAAAGTGTCCAGAAGAGAGTTAGAGGAGATGAAACTGGTAAGGCGGTTATAGACGAGCCGCTCCAGCAGTTTGGAAGCCAGGGGAAGAAGAGAGATAGGGCGATAGTTGGATGCAACGTCAGAATCGGATGAGGGTTTCTTGAGAGTGGTTGTAATTATGGCATGTTTTAGAGATGATGGAAATGTGCCAGTGTTAAGGGAAAGGTTGAAGATATGTGTGAGAGCTGGGATTAGTGTAGTAGAGAGGGGAGGGATGAGCAGAGATGGAATAGGATCTGAAGGACAGGTTGTGAGGTGAGAGGATGATATTAGGATGGAGTCTTCATCTTCTGTTGCAGCAGTAAAGAAGTCCAGAGTGGCTGTGGGAATGGAGGGGGGTAGATTGGGTGTTGTTGGTTAATTGAGTTAGCTGAGAGAGTGAAGTGTGTGAGCCACGGTGAGAGGAGAGTTCATTGTGGATAGATTGAGTTTTATGAGTAAAATGGTTGGCAAAGTCTTCAGCCGTGAGACAGGAAGGGATGGGGGGGGGGGCCGAGGAGAGTATTGAAAAGGGCAAAAAGACGTTTTGGGTTAGAGGACAGAGTTGGCATTAGTGATGTAAAGTACTGCTGTTTGGCCAGGTTGAGGGCAGAGGAGTAGGAACGTAGCATAAACTTGTAGTGAAGGAAATCTGCTTCGGAGCGTGATTTCCTCCACAGTCGTTCAGCAGTGCGGGAGCACTTCTGAATGTAACGTGTGTGTGTAGTGTGCCATGGTTGTGGATGAGATTGAGGGCGTCTGCGTGTAGTTATGGGGGCAAGGGTGTCAAGAGTGGAAGAGAGAGTAGAGTTGTAGTGTGAGGTGGCAGTGTCAGGGCAGTTGAGGTTGGTGATAGTGCTGAGAAGAGGTTGGAGCACAGTGGATAGTTGGGTAGGGTCGAGTTCTAGCAGGTTTCTGTGGGTTATTGTGGCTGGGGTTAAAGAAGTGTGATGGGAGGAAGATGTGTTGAGGTTGAAGGTAAGGAGGTGATGGTCAGATAGAGGGAGAGGGTGGATGACTAGGTTGGAGGTATGGGTAATATTAGTAAAAATAAGGTCAAGAGAGTGTCCAGCATGGTGAGTTGAAGAATCTGTAAGTTGTGAGAGGCCGAGGGAAGAGGTGAGTGCAAGTAGTTTGGCGGCTGCTGCGGAGGTGGGGGTGTCAATGGCAATGTTGAAGTCGCCAAGTATCAGTGTGGGAATGTTGGAGGAAAGAAAATGTGGGAGCCAGGCGGAAAAGTAATCGAGAAATTGAGACGGAGTACCTGGGGGGGCGATAGATTACAGCAACACGTAGAGAGATAGGAGAGAAGAGGCGGATAGTATGGGCTTCAAAAGACGAAAATTGGAGGGATGGGATAGGGGGTATGAGGTGGAACGTACAGCGAGAAGAAAGTAATACACCCACACCACCACCTTGTTTGTTCCCGAGGTCTAGGTGTGTGACTGAGGTGAAAACCCCCATGCGAGAGTGCTGCAGGGGAGGCAGTATCAGAAGAGGAGAGCCAGGTTTCAGTAAGAGCCAGTAGATTGAGGGAGTTGGTAGTAAAAAGGTTGTGAGTGAAAGTGAGTTTATTACAGATAGATTGTGCGTTCCAGAGAGCACAGGAGAAAGGAAGAGTGGAGGGTTTGTGACAAGTGATGGGTATCAAATTATGTGTTTTTCTGGTGTTTTCTGCCCTTGGAGTAGAAATGAGGGATGGACCTGGGTTAGGGGATATGTCTCCAGCAGCTAGCAGAAGGAGGAGTGAGAGTGAGAGAATATGGGAGTGGGACTTACAGTGATGTTTCTGCTTATGAGTGTTGGGGAGGGGATGAGATTGGGATTGGAGGAGAGAGAATAGCTCTTGGGAGCAGAGAAGAGGAGAGGAAAGCAAAGAGGGTGAGATGGTTATAGTATTGGGAGTGTGATATGGATAGGCTGCAAATGATAGTCTGAGAGAGAGGCAGTAGAAGATGAGAAGGAGAAAAAAGCGAGAGAGCATTTCGACACAGTGTGTAGGTGTAGGGAGTAGATGAGATAAAGGTGTGAGAGTAAAAGAAAAATTGTTAGTGACCGAGATGGGAGAGTAGCTGGGTTGTGTGGAATTATATATATATATATATATATATATATATATATATATATATATATATGGTTTTTTTTTTGTATTAAATTAGTTTAATAATTTGAAGCAGATGATGCTGAGTGAGCAGGTGTAGGTCAGATGAGTATCTATAAATTGAGACAACGCAAGGGTGGGTGGGAGTGGGGCAGGGAGGGAGGGCAGAGAAAGGAGTGTTTGTAAGAAGCCAGGTGAGAGTTTAAAGATGGATCCTGGAGGCTTGTAGCAGTGTTTGTAAGAAGCCAGGTGAGAGTTTAAAGATGGATCCTGGAGGCTTGTAGCAGTGTTTGTAAGAAGCCAGGTGAGAGTTTAAAGATGGATCCTGGAAGCTTGTAGCAGTGTTTGTAAGAAGCCAGGTGAGAGTTTAAAGATGGATCCTGGAGGCTTGTAGCAGTGTTTGTAAGAAGCCAGGTGAGAGTTTAAAGATGGATCCTGGAGGCTTGTAGCAGTGTTTGTAAGAAGCCAGGTGAGAGTTTAAAGATGGATCCTGGAGGCTTGTAGCAGTGTTTGTAAGAAGCCAGGTGAGAGTTTAAAGATGGATCCTGGAGGCTTGTAGCAGTGTTTGTAAGAAGCCAGGTGAGAGTTTAAAGATGGATCCTGGAGGCTTGTAGCAGTGTTTGTAAGAAGCCAGGTGAGAGTTTAAAGATGGATCCTGGAGGCTGGAACAGAGAAGAGATTGTGAGTTCTCCTCTTTCACCCAGTTCTCCTCTTAATCATTCAGATGTTTATTGGCGAACTTCAGACAGGCCTGTACATGTGTTTCTTGAGCAGGGGGACCTTGCGGGCGCTGCTGCATTTCAGTCCTGCACGGCGTAGTGTGTTACCAATTGTTTTCTTGGTGACTATGGTCCCAGCTGCCTTGAGATCATTAACAAGATCCTCCCCACCATTCTCATGATCATTGAAACTCCACGAGGTGAAATCTTGCATGGAGCATCAGACCGAGGGAGACTGGCAGTTATTTTGTGTTTCTTCCATTTGCAAGTAATCGTACCAACTGTTGTCACCTTCTCAACAAGCTGCTGGCAACGGTCTTGTAGCCCATTCCAGCCTTTTGTAAGTCTATAATCTTGTCCCTGACATCCTTGGACAGCTCTATGGTCTTGGCTATGGTGGAGAGTTTGGAATCTGATTGATTGATTACTTTTGTGGACATGTGTCTTTTATGCAGGTAATGAGCTGAGATAAGAAGCACTCCCTTTAAGAGAGTGCTCCTGATCTCAGCTTGTTATCTGTATGAAAGACACCTGGGAGCCAGAAATCTTGCTGATTGATAGGGGATCAAATACTTATTTCCCTCACTGACCTGCAAATCAATTTATAACTTTTTTGACATGCGTTTATCTTTTTTTCATTTTTTATTATTATGTCTCTCACTGTTAAAAATCACCTACCATTAACATTATAGACTGATCATTTCTTTGTCAGTGGACAAACATTACCTATTCTACAACTGTATATGTATATCTGGTCTAATTATATCCATGCTTCCTAAGGTTTGTTAAACTCCTGGCAATTACACAAGTAGGGTTATAGTCCCCTCTTACCCTATCAGTAACACCTATTGAACTGTTATCTAGAGCTCTGTTTGCTGCTATCCTTTTGTGTTGGCCATATGCTGCCTATGCTATACCAAGAGATATTGGCTGATTTATACACTATCAGGAACAGATGTCAAAGCAGATACATCATATCCTGTGTGGTGTATATTGACTCCCTCCACATGCTGTTACCATACCTCATAGTGATTGAGGGTTGAACATGTGAGTGAGATATATTTGGGTGTTATTGGATGAAAATGAATAAATGTTTCAATTGAACTGCACTGTAAGGATCATTTGTGCTTTCATTTCCCCTACTCATCTATTTTCTACTCAACAATAGACTGGAAAAAGTCAGTCTATTCCCTGATCTCAAAAAGGCAGTGCCAAAGACTGCTCTAGTTATCAAATAATTGCCCTCAGTTCACATGCAAACAAGGTAATGCTTATCATTCCACAATCTCGGCTCCAACAATATATGGACCGAGAACTACCAGATGTTCAAGCCGGGTTTCACAGAGGCACAAGAGATCAAACTGCCAATGTCCGCTAGATAATAGAGAAAGCAACAGTATTGTCACCTTATTTATTCAAAGCAAATGTGGAATACATCATGTGCAATGTTCGACTGCATGAATTCAAAGCTAGGATTAATATTACTGAAAGAAATATCAGCAACCTCAGATACCCAGATAATATAACTCTTATGACTGAAAATGAGAAGAAACTAAAGGTACTATTAGGTGAAGGTAAATTGTCAACAACGGTCTGCTTTGTTAGAACAATGGAATTCCCACTAGTAACATACAAGTAGACGTGAGAGCTGGATCATAAATAAGGCTGAGTACTGTCGAATAAATGCTTTTGAATTGTGGTTTTGAAGAAAACTACTTTGAGTTACTTCTACTGCAATCAATACATATTACAGGAAATGAATCCAAACTATTCACTAGAAGGTTTGATCTTAAGGCTGAAGCTCAAATATTTTGGCAATGTCATGAGAAGACAGTGTTCCCTAAAGAAGACTCAGATGCAGGGAAATGTTGAAGGTACATAAATAAGGGAATGGCAGAAGTGGAGATGGATAGATGAGGTAATTGAAGCAATAAGCTTGAGCTTGATGGAACTTAGTGGGTGAGTGGCTGACAGATGTGTCTGGTATGCTGCAGTGCATAAGGTCACAGAGAGTCAGATACAACTATATTTTTTACACCCTTCAGTGATGATCATCGATGCCCAGGTTCCTCCCTCTTCAGCCTTGGATAAATGGGTACCTCCATCCTCTTCTTTCTTGATTGAAGCCCATGTTTCTAATTCTTGACCCATATAAATTGGCTTCCCCATAAAAAACCTGCCACTTTATAAAAAAAACTTCAGCTTATGAAGTTCCTGCATTAATAAAGTATTTGCCAACCAGCCTATCAGAAATGAGTATTTTAATTACTCTCAACCCATATCTGATTGATTAAAAGTCTAACTAATCAGAATGCATTGATTTCAATATTCACCCCCTGAGGATTTAACTTTAGGTGCAATGGAGGACCATAGGGATCCCTGTGGTCATAGTTTAATATACCATGGGAGTCCATTGGAACCCCCATGGTATAGGGGTTAATATTTGGTGCAAATGGAGTCCATAAGGACCCCTGTGGCACAGGGGTAAGTTTTGTGTACCATGGGGGTACATGAGAACTCTCACACTTCTTCAAACTCAAATATAGAAACTATTAGAGTAATATAAACACTACTTATTTCTTTATTTATTTGTATTTATTGCCAAGATGGTGCTAGCCCAAAGCACATTCAAGGATTGGTAGAAAAAAAGTAATGGTCAATAGGCAAAGCTCATTCATTTGTAGAGCCTTATGTTATAGACAGGTTACCGTTGGGACTGAGTTAGCAGTGGAGATGTTGATTGTGAGGATACATTTTGTTATAAGCACTTTGGAATAAACTAAGGTGTAGTGGAAAAGAAAGGAGTGATTTAAGTAAAAACTAAGCAATATTCTTGAGTAGAGAGTGTATTGTATTGCATTTTTGCAAAATTATATGGAAACAGTATAAGATATGAGGGGTCTAATAGGTTTATGTAGAGTAGGTGACCATGACCAGAGAAAGGTAAGAAAGGAAGAAATATTGGGACAGGATTGATTAGTTGCTTTGAGAGACCAGTAAAAAGATCTGCCTAAGGTGTGATCCACAGAGGAAGAGGCTCAAGAGATCATATTGCCAATGTCCAATGGATAATGCAGAAAGCAAGCGATTTCCAGAATAACATTTACTTCTGCTTCATAGATTATCTTAAAGCTTTTGACTGTGTGTGGATCACAACACAATGTGGCAAGTTCTTAAAGATAACCAGGTCATCTCATCTGTCTCCTGAATAATCTGTATGTGGACCAAGAAGCCAAGGTCAGAACCGAACATGGGACATTAGAATGGTTGAAAAATTGGAAAAGGCGTGAGACAAGGTTGTATATTGTCACCTTATTTATTCAACTTATGCTCAGAGCACATCATACTAAGGCTGGGCTGGATGAATTCAAAGCAGGAATCAATATTGCTGCAATAAATATAAACAACCACAGATACACTGATGATACTACTTAGATGACTGACGGTGAGGATGAACTAAAGGACCTATTGATAAGTGTAAAAGAAGAAAGTGCAAAAGCTGGCCTGCTGCTCAATGTTAAAAAGACAAAGATCACGGCAAACAACAATCTCAGTTCATGGAGTGGAGATGAGCACCATAGGCAATGAGCGACGAAGGCGCTCATTGCACTGGTGGAGATGAGCACCATAGGAGCTCATCCCTACGACTCTCTACGACTCGCGGGACGCAAGAAAAAGTATGACCCGTTCTATTTAGCACCCGAAACACCTATATGGACTGTGGCCCTCACAAAAATATGAATTTAACGGCCGAACCAACAAAATTAAAAGACACAAATATGACTCAAATTAACTTACAAACTCAGACACAGCACAAGGGGAGAGCCAGGAGGCCTTTGAGTGAGGTTGCCAGTTAATTTGAGAGATATTTTCCATTTTTGAAGGCTCAAAATATGCCAAAGTGAGAAAAAAATGGCGGACGAAAAAAACAAAACGAGGCCAAAGCACGTAAAAACCACCACTGACCCTGTAAAACGTACCCAAAACCAGTAACACATCCTGCGGCACATAGCACATAGAAAAACAACGCCATTTTCTATGGAACAAACAATTAACTTGCACCAAATGGCGGCTGCAACGCAAATCGTGCATGCACACTGCCTTTTAGTGATTTCTACTGGAGCTGACACTATAAATACTGGACACTTTCTAGAAATTTCTAATTTTCTCCTTAGGTGATGAACAGTGTGACTGTACATTTCTCTGGTAGCCTTACTTCTGAAGCAACTTGATTTTCACTTTAGAAGTTGAAAACCTGCAAATTACACCAAATAAGTAAGCTATAATTAATTAAAAATTACTTAATAAATGAATCGTTAAAAAAAAATGTAAGCTTTAAAATATTGCAAATAATAACATTTTTCATTTACAGAAGGATTTAGAAGACCTTATTCATTTATAGTAAGATTTAAAAGATAGATAAATTATTAAAATTAATTAATAAGTCAATAACTAAAAAAATAAAAATAAAGATTTTAAATATTGTGATTACCAACATTATTCAGGTAGACAAGATTTAAAACATAGATAAATGTTTCTGTGGGGTAAAATGGTGTAAATAAAAAAAAAAGGTGACAATTACATAAAAAAAGAGCTTTTATTAACACATATTTTATAAAATAATCTATGCTCTTAGCAAAATAAATTATCATTAATATTGGATATAGTGGAATTGTGGATTTAAACATTTGCATATTTCTGTCATTTCCAACAGACTCTGCCTGAAGAGTGTCACTAACTAATTTGCAGCACTGCACGGTTTAACACAGACTGTAAACTCTGCAGAAATTTACAAACAAGAAATATTTGCTTAACAAAAATAGTATGGTCTTAGTCAAAAAAATGTGAGTGAAAAGTTATTTGAACATTTGCATCTCTGTCTGTCATTTTCACCAGACACTGCCTGAAGAGTGTTACAGGAAGATTGGCAGCAGGGGACGGTTCCACACACCTCTGTCATTTATAGACAACAAATTCAAAACAACAGGTACAGTATAACAAGTAGCAAAAAAGAAAAAGGATCAATCCTGTTTGGTGTGCGTCAACGTGAAAACACGCTGCAACCTAACTAACCCTCTAAGCCTAGCCCCATAAGCATAACCCCCTAATGCCAACAGTGGTGCACACCAAACAGGATAGCACAGCAAATGTTGTTAACATATACAAAATGGAAGGACCTATCCTATTTGGTGTGCCCCAATGTAAAAATGCACTGCAATCTAACTAACCCTCTAAGCCTGACCCCCATAACCTAAACTGCTAATGCCAACAGTGGCACATACCAAATAGGATAGGACAAAAAAAAAATACCCTAACACCCTAATGCCAACAGTGGCGCACACAAATCAGAATAGCACAACAAATGTGCTTAACACATACAAAATTAAAGGATCTAGCCTATTTTTGTGTGCTCCACCCTCTAAGCCTCACCCCATAACCTAAACCCCTAATGCCAACAGTTGCGCATACCAAATAGGATAGGACAAAAAAACAAAAGGTACCCTAACCCTCTAATGCCAACAGTGGCACACACAAAACAGGATAGAACAACAAATGTTGTTAACACATAGAAAATGGAAGGATCTGTGTTGTTGTGTATGGTGTTAGTAAAAAAATGGATTTGAAAGTTATTTTAACATTTGCATCTTTCTCAATAATATTCAACAGATACTGGCTGAAGATTTTCATTATTGCTACAGCAATTTATAGACACCAAATTCAAGACAACAGGTACAGTACTACAAGTTAAAAAAAATAAAAATAATAATGTACTGCTGTTTACACATATAAAATAGAAGGACCTATCCTGTTTTTGTGTGCGCCTTTGTTGAAACACACTGCAACCTAACTACCCCTCTACAACTAACCCCATAACTCTAATAATGCCAACATTGGCGCACAACTAGCCCCATAACCCCCTAATGCCAATATTGGCGCACGCAAAACAGGATCACATAGTTCGTTCAAAATGATATCTACAGAGAAGAGCATTAAATAGCCATAAGGAACTGCTTGCAGGCGGGGGCTTATTAAGATATGCCCTGTGATAAAGACATAATACTCAAGGAAACCGTTTAAAGGACTGGCTCTGTGGTTTTGGGACTAGGGGCAACAGGGATATTTATATCCGGCTAGTAAAGTTACTCAGCTTGCTGACCCTCCGGCGACCATCCAGCTGGCTGTTTCAGTTTCTATGGGGCTGTTCCTGTCAAGCTTGTAATTCTGATTTCAGCCACTAGATTTGAATCTGACTGTTGCTTTAAATTGGTCAGCTGCCAATAAAGTGTCAATAAGGCAGCAGTGGATACTATTAAACTTAGGCTGCTGCGGCAGATAAGAAGAAAAAAAAAAAAGACTCTAGTTCATTGAAGTAAATAAAGCTGTGTGGTTCCAGGGGACTGCTGCTGTAAAATACATCAAACATTATGATTGTTTGATTGTAACAACTGCTATTCCTTTTTTTCTATTATTATGTGTACTTGTAGCATTGTATAATGTTTCCATTTGTCTGCAACCCTTAAATAACATACCTGTATATTCTGTGTTAAGAGAAGAGAGAAAAGGGGAAGGGGAAAAAGAAAGAAGAAAGGAAAGGGAAAAAAAAGAGAGGACAAGGTGCTTGCCAAAAAGGGAAAACTCACAGGGGGTGTAGTTAAAACGTCATCAGTGTTGGGTAACTGAAGCGGGACAAATAAGCAAAAATGATAAGGAAGGATGTGTCAGTGGTTTAGAAGTAAAAACAAGGGCAGAGATACCAAATTGCACGGTGCTATCTCAAAAAGCCCACTAACAACTAGAGAAACAGTGAAAAGGAAAAAAGTAAATTTATCTAGCTCTCAATCGAATATATCCCAAACAGACACAGAAAACAGTGAACACGTTAATATATCAGAGATAGTAGACCTCCCCGATAGATTGAACACAGGTCAACCAGAAGCATTAACTGTAGAGGCAATGGAAAGGTTGTTTTATAACTTTGAAAACAGAATCAGGAAAGATATACTATTAGAGCTTACAGAGAATACAAAAGCAGTGAATGCGTTACTAGAGAGAATTGCCTAGCTGGAAGGCAAACAAGAAAAGCTTGTGGAGGATCATCAGAGATTAGAGACCAAAGTTGGGAGGCTTGAGGATGAAGTTGTAAGTCTCAAGAACAAATTATGTAGAATTGAAGATTTCTCTAGACGGAATAATTTAAGGCTGAGGGGGATTTCAGGGAAAGTCCCGGACAATGAGTTAGGCGAGTACGTGAATGAGTTTTTTAAATCTATCACAGGGAATGATAACACTCTGGAAGGTATGTTTGAGAAGATACACAGGCTCCCACTACCTAGGAGACTGATAGGGCGAAGAGAGCAGGATGTAATAGTAAAATTACAAAATTACTCCTTCAAAGAACAGATAATTAAATGTAGTAGAGAAAAAAGACAGTTTGAGAGCCCTTATGAAAAGGTAGAAATTTACCAAGACTATTCAAGCGAAACTTTAGCTAAAAGAAGAGAATTAAGTTATATCACTAAAGTGCTCAGAAGAGAAAAGGTATTATATAAATGGGGGTTCCCTGTTAAACTAATTATAACTAAAGGTAACCAAACTGAGTTGATCAAGTCCGTCGCAGAAGGTGTGCATTGCTTGGAAAAGTGGGGTTTCGAAATAGAAAAAGAAAACACGAGAAGGGATGGGAAAGGCCCCAACTTCGATGGAGGCGGTAAAACGGGAAAGTGAAAGTGAAGTACGTAGGTGAATAAAGAGAAAGAAAAAGAAACAAAAATGGAAAAGAAAATGTATAAAATATTCTACTTATCCGAGACAATTTTGGGAAATGTTTCAATATTTTTGTAGAGTCAATTAAAAGTTTTGGATGTGAAGGAAACACTTAATGTATAGTTGAGTGCTTCTAGGAGTAGGGTGAGGGGGCAATGGGCGCACTCCCAAGGTTCTGCCGGGGTCTTTTTTTTTTTTCTCTCTCTCTTTTTTGAAGTTTTTTCTCCGCCCCCGAGGACCAGACATCTTAAAATATGGCATTACGTTTTTCTTGCCATCGGGAGGAAACGGTATGTGTGGTGTTTGTATGCTGTTGGAAGGGGAGGGGAAGTGAAGGCAATACAAATTGTATGATAGGGAAGGAGGGGACTCGGAGGTTATCAAGTAAGTCACTTTGATGTTAAAAGTGATATTGCAAAATGCTAGAGGCTTAAATTCACCCAGCAAACGGCACTGTGCCTTCCGTCAATTTATAAAAGAAAAATTTTGATGTTATTTGTCTACAAGAAACCCACTGGGTAAAGGGGAAAGAACCTAGAATAGGATATAAACAGTTTGAGTTGGGTTTCTCGTCTAGCTTCAGGAAAAAGGCTAGAGGGGTTGCTATTTTGTTTCATGATAAGAATGTGATTGTAATGGATCATGTAGAATATGATGAAGAAGGGAGATTTATCATTTGGTTAGGACAGGTAAATGGTCAGTCATTTACAATTGCAAATTTATATTCTCCGAATGCGAATCAAATAAGCTTTTTGAGTAAGTGTTTAAAAATTATTTCCAAACTAAAAGTGGGTAAGCTTATTATATGTGGGGATCTGAATATGGTCCTGGACATAAAAATTGATAGGAGCTTAAGGACGAGCGATTTGGCTCTGGAAAGATTGTCTAGAAGATTTAATGAGATATTGTTGAAATACAAACTATATGACTCTTGGAGGCTAAAAAATCCTGAGGTCCGGGACTATACTTATTATTCTCAGAGACATAGTATATACACAAGGATTGATTTCATACTGGTTGACATAGAGACATGGAGAGAAGTAGATGATGTGGAGGTAGGGGTTATATCATGGTCAGACCACGCCCTGGTAAAAATAGTACTACAAGGTCGGGGGACTAGCAATGGTAAAAAAAGAGAAAATATTAACTCAGAAGTATTTTATACAATAGAAGAAAAAAAAAGAAATTAAGGAAGTAATTGAAGAGTTCTTTAGAGTTAACAGTGGCTCTATAACCTCAGATTTAAGTATTTGGAATGCGCACAAAGCGTATATGAGGGGTATTCTGAAAACAAGAATGATTAAGAAGAGGAGGGCCAGGGGGAAATCGCTGCATGATTTATATTTAGAACTCTACAAGTTATCATATGCCAACAAAAAAAGCCAGGATAACATGTTGACGGAACAGATCTATAAGATACAAGCACAGATAAATATGATCTTACAAAGTCAAATAGATAAGAAGTTAAAGGAGCTAAAAATAAAAAATTATCATCTAGGTAACAAAGCAAATAAATCACTAGTGGATCTTATTGGGAAAAAGCGAAGCAACAAAAGGATAGTGAAATTCCTCGATGCCAAAGGAATTATGAAAAAGGATCCTATTGAAATAGGTAGAATTGCGGCGGAGTATTATAGCGCCTTGTATTATCTGGAAAAGAAACCAGGGTGGGTTAAACCTGATAAAGGGCAAATACAGGATTTGTTTAAAAAGTTGAATCTAAAAAAAATTTCCGAGGAGCAAAAGGAACTACTAAATGGGAAGATTTTAGTGGAGGAAATCGAGAATTGTGTGTCCGGTTTAAATGTCCAAAAATCCCCAGGACCAGATGGGTTCCCGATACTGTATTATAAACAATTCTTACCAGAATTGGGGGCTCATATGGTAAAAGCATTTAACAAAATTAAAGACGTAGGATGGGCTCCTAAGGAGACATTAGAAGCAGCAATAATTATGATACCGAAGGAGGGAAAAGATCTGGCAAATTGTGCTAACTACAGGCCCATCTCTTTACTCAACATCGATATCAAAATATATTCAAAGATACTAGCACAAAGATTAAATCCTCTTTTAGACCAGTTAATTGAGTCAGATCAAACAGGTTTTGTTAAAGGCCGACAAGGGACAGATATTCTGCGAAAGCTTATCGATATATTGCACATGCTAAAGATAATAAAATCCCGTTGGTGGCAGTAGGGTTAGATGCGGAAAAAGCCTTTGATAGGCTCAACTGGGAGTTTATCAAGTGTACTTTAGAAGAAATTGGATTGGGCAAATTCGGGTCAAGTGCAATTATGGCGCTATACTCTAACCCTTCAGCCTTCATAAAAGGTACAGACTTTCAGTCGGAATCGTTTGAGATTAGCAATGGGACGAGACAAGGATGCCCGCTATCACCAATGATCTTCAATTTGTGTATAGAAGTGCTGGCTCAAATGATAAGGAAGAATGATAGGATAAGAGGAATCATATGTGGAGCTATAGAATCGAAGATCACTCTATTCGCAGACGATGCAGTTGTAGTCTTATCAGAGCCACTAGAATCATTGGTGTATCTTATGAAGGAATTAAAAACCTTTGGTTGCCTATCATATTATAAAATTAATTCTTCCAAGTCAGAGGTTATCTGGCTAAATGTGAACTTAGAAACTAAAACCTTGTTACGAGAGAAATTCCCATTTAGATGGGAGCAGAATAAAATAGAACATTTGGGAATAGAGTTGACTCCGTGTGTTGCTTCCATGTTAAAGAATAACTTGGAAATAACTTTTGTTTCAGTGTGCAAACTACTCAAGTCATGGGAGGGGCTAAACCAAACCTGGTCAGGCAGAATCGTTTGTGTTAAGATGTTCATTTTACCAAAACTTACTTATGTTTTAAGAGCAATCCCTCTATTTATATCCAGAGGAAGTATTACTAAATTTCAGAAAGTGGTAGATCATTTTATATATAAAGGAAATAGGGTTAGAGTCAGTAAAGACCAAGTAAATAAAAAGTATATAGAAGGTGGATTAGGGGCAATCAACCTCTGGAAGTATGCAGAGGCTATAAAATTGTACCACTTTCTGAGATGGACAGAAGGAGTGGAAGGACCCAAGTTTGTCCAGTTAGAAGAAGCATTAAGCCCCAAAATAGTTCTGCAGCAAGCTCTATGGTATAAGAAATCGTCCAACTTTAAGACTCAGATAGAGTTCAGAATAGGGAAACAATGTTGGGCTAGTTGGCTCAAAATGAACTCAAAATTGAAGTTGCTCCCTTTTCCATCTCCATTAACACCACTGGAAGTAATTTATGATATTCACCCCGAAATAGATAAGGTAGAGTGGGGGAAATGGGGTATTGACAAAATTAAGGATTTAATCAGAAATGAGGGCTTTATTAAATTTGAGGAACTGAGGAGAGTGAAAGAGGTCCCAATATCAATGTGGCTGCAATTTCTGACCCTTAAGAAGATATTAACAAAAGAAGATTTTGATGTAAGATCAGTCAGGGATTTGACACCTCTCGAAAAATTCCTGTCCTTAAGAACAAGTAATAAGAGTTCAGTGTCGAAATGCTTAAAAATTTTAGACGAGTACAGAAGTTCTGGAAAATCTGTAGCCATGGAAAGCTGGGAAACTGATTTTAGAATTAAGACAAATTTGGAGGACTGGGGAAAAGCGTATCAGCTAACAAAATATAACTTGATTTGTACAACTTACAGAGAAATCCACTTTAAAATTACACAAAAATGGTACATAGTTCTAGAGCTTCTGTCTAAAATAGATCCAAGCAAATATAGTGAGCTGTGTTGGAGAGGGTGCTCGGAAATAGGCACCCAAAGCCACATGTGGTGGAAATGTGTTAAGATCAAAGGGCTTTGGGAAAGGTGTGTCACCAAGTTGGTGGGTATGGGATGTAAGGAAGTTACCTTAAACCCAGAAGCTTTTCTATTACATATCTTTCCAAGGTAATGGTCTAGTGAAACAATTGGGATAGTGGTGCAGGATCTCATGGCAATTAAATGGTGGATTGTACGGAGATGGAGAAGTGGGGAATTGCCTAAATGGAATGAGATTTGTAGAACTATGGAAAGGAATAAACAGTATGAAATGGAATATTTAAGTTTTGATTCCAAGTTAAGATTATCAGTGGTTAAGAAATGGGCAAGATGGGACGAAGAACTGTTTGCCGGGCCTTTCTGTTAATAGATATTTTTTTGTTGTTGTTGTATTTGTTGCCTTTAGCGAAGTTACTTTAATTATATAATATGTTTCGGGTATTGCCTCCTTCTGTAAATAATGAGAATATTGCCAAGGGGTGGGTGGGAGGTTTGTAGGTGGGTGATTGTGTATGATTTAGATGTAAGTATTGTTTTACTGTATGTATTTTATTTTGGTTGTCTGTTTCTAAAAACAATTAAAAAAATTAAATATAAAAAAAAACAAAAAACAGGATATGACCAAAAAACAAAAAGTTACCCTGACCCGTAATGCCAATAGTGGCGCACACTAAACAGTATAGGACAAGAATTGCTGTTAACATATACAAAATGGAGGGATCTATCCTGTTTGTGTGTGCCACACTCTAAGCCTAACCCCATAACCTAAACCCATAATGCCAACAGTGCAGATACAAAAAAAAAAAATACCACAAAAAAAAAAATGCTGTTTACACATTTAAAATGGAAGAAAATATTCTGTTTTCTGTGCGCCATTGTGGAAATGTGCTGCAACTTAACTAACCCTCTTAGACTAACCCCAAAACCCTAATTACCTAATGCCACACTGATGCACACATAACACGATATGACAAGAAATGCTGTTAACACAAACAAAATAGAAAGACCTATCCTGTCTTGTGTGCGCTTTTTACAAAATGCACTGCAACGTAAGTAACACAAAAGATCATAGGACAAGAAATAAGCCCAAAATAATTGCATTTACAAAAAAAAAAATGATCAAAAGTACTAATGTACTACTTATATTTACAGATCACTATGGAGGATAACACAAAGAAAGAGGAACAGAAAATACATCAAACACGAGAACGTGTACAAAGATGTGCAGATCAACAGACACCAGAGGAAAAGAAATTCAATGAAACAAAGAACGCCAAAGAAGGCAAACAAAAAACAAAAACATGTAGAAAATGTAGCAGAACAATCTGATTTAGAGAGTCATATTGATATATGTTCTCAGAATGTTCCTTTAGTTAAATCCTTAACAATAGAGGTTCATAATTGTGGTATGATGAATATTGTCTGTGAGTTTTGTGGGGCTTATCATTTTCAACAGAAAAAGTCCCAGAGATGGCGAGTTTGTTAGTTGCTGTCAAAATGGCAAGGTAAGACTTCCACAAAGACAACATTTCCCACCATATTTAAAAAAGCATTATGACTGAGCCTACTTTCCCTAATTACCAAAATTTCTAAATAAATATCAGGTCTTATAATACTGCCATTTGCATCTATGGGTGCAACATTAGCTGGGAATGTGCAGGACAGGCCCTTACCGTTTCAAGGTACAAGGACAAATTTACCATCCTACTTCACATTTACACCCAGAAGAAGGGGAGCAAAGCAAATGTGCTCAACTATATGTCCTTGATTCAATGAAAGCTGTTAAACAACGTATGCAGCTTCAAGAAAATAAAAAAGGCCTAGCCATTGTTTTTATAGAGCTTGAAAAAATTATGGCCAAAAACCCTTACACTCAAGCTTATAAAATTGACTGAAATAGAACAGGATAAAGATAAACTGGATACTGGTGATAAAGTGGATTCAGTGATTATTGCTGAACTACCAGATCCAGAAATACATGGTAGACTATAAGAGATTGTAACTCATCGTATGATTCATGGACCGTGTGGAGATATTAATCCACAGTCACCATGTATGGAAAATAATAAATGCACTAAAGAATTTCCAAAAGATTATAGAGACAAAATGGATGCTAATTGTGATGGCTATCCATCCATATATAGAAGAAGAGAAGGCCAAAATGCCATTATTTGTGGCAAAAAGGTAGATGACAGATATGTGGTACCATACAATCCACATTTGCTCATGAAGTATAATACACACATTAATGTGAAAGCTTGCACTTTTATAAAGTCCATTAAATATGTCTACAAGTATATTTGAAATGCATGATCATTCTCATGCAGTATATCGATTAGCTGTACTTAGTTTACTTTAATGTAGGAAATGAAAGAAATGCTTTTGCACAAAGTGAGCATCGACAAACTACACTAACTGCATGGTTTGAATTAAATTGTAACGACTCGGAGGCAAGGGAACATTCCCTATCATTATGTTTTCATTAATGGATTATGGCGAAAATGAAAAAGGCGTGGCACTAAAATAATACCAATAATTTACACTGTAAGTCCAAGAGCCCTTGAAAGTTTCTGCTTACGTTTACTTCTTTTAAATGTTCCTGGTGAACAAAGTTTTGAACACTTGAGAACTGCTAATGACATAGTTTATGACACATTTCATTTAGCTGCACAACACAGAAACTTCCTGGCTAATGATACAGAATGGGAAAGATGTCTAGAAGGAGCAGCACTATGTCAAATGCTACGGAAGATGAGGGAACAATTAGCATTTATTGGCATCTTCTCAAATGCTCCTAATGCATTAACTTTGTGGGAAAAGTTGAAAACAAATATGTCTGAATTATGCAATGTTACAATGAGTCCATTGCAGGATTAAACGCTTTACTTGAAATTCAAGAGGTCTTTCTTTCTCATGGATTAAATTGTGCAAGTTTTAATCTGCCAGATCCAGGACTCATCGAGGACATAAACTTTGAAGACTATGACCCTGATCTTCAAAACCAAAGAACTCAAGAAAGACTTGCAACTTTAAATACATTACAATTGCAAGCATTTAACGCCATTAAAAAAAATGCCCTAGATGATGACATGCTCAAAAAGCGTTATTTTTATCTAGATGGATCTGGTGGATCAGGAAAAAACTTCTCTGTATAATTTATTGATTATTTAAATTCGAGCACAAGGTCAAAGAGCATTGCCATTTGCAACAACTGAAAATTTCCGCACTTTTGTTAGAAGGTGGAAGAACTGTGCATAGTGGATTTAAACTGCCAGTTCCCATTCCGGAAACATCAGTGTCGGATAATCAAATAACATCATTGCAAGCAAAAAAAATAAAAAAGTAAATAAATTATAATAGATAAAGCTACAACGATGTCATGTCACACCCTACAATGTATTGACCGTTTGTTACGTGAAGTCATGGATAATGATTTGGCATTTGGTGCCATTTGTTGGAAAGGTAATGTTGCTAGGTGGAGATTTTAGGCAAACATTTCCTGTCGTTGTACATGGAAATCAAACAGACATTGTTGAAACATGTATAAAGTCAAGTACATTATCTAAACTATTTACACATCTTCAATTACAACAAAATATGAGATCAGAAGGACAAAATTAATTCAATAATTGGCTCATTAAAATTGGAGAAGGATAAACACAGCAAATTTGTAATTCAAAGGAGACAATTTCCTATCATCGTGGCATTTGCCATTACCATTAATAAATCACAAGGAACATACTTTTAAATCTGTTGGTATCTTTTTAGAAGAAACAGTATTTGCACATGGCCAACTGTATGTTGCATTTTCAAGATGCAAGAATCCAGAGGAAATTAAAGCTTATATTGAGAAAAAAAACAAAGTCAAAGTGATTTTTTAGATGATGGGAGAATTTTTACAAAAAATATTGTCTACTATGAGTTGCTATAACTTAAAATACAAAAAAGGATAACAATACAACAAATGGACAAAAACAAACAAACAGTGCTTTTATCTCAAAGACAAACTTTGATGTCACTGGGACTCTTTTTAGAGGACCACTATTTCACATAGGAAACTCTATGTGCCAATTGCAAAAACTACAAGAATAACAAACAGCACATAAAAAATAAAAAACAAACAATAATAAACAGTGGTTATATCCCATAGACAAAATTAGAAGTCTGCTGGGCTCTGTTTAGAGGAACAAATTGGACATCCCAAAAAAAAAAAAAGAACAGGGGTTAAATCCCATAGACAAACTTACAGTCAAAGTCTGCTGGCCTTGTTTTAGAGGAACCACTTGCACATATACAACTCTATGTGGCATGTTACGAATGGAAACAAAAATTAAGACACATTAAAAAAACGAATAAAATATTGCAATGTCTTGGAAGTGCCCTTTTGGCAAGATTGGCCCCACAAAACAGTTATGTTGCTTTTCCTTAAAATTGCAGGTTAAATGTTATTACATTAAGTTACTGTATGTAATGTTAAAATTGTATTTTACAAGGTGATGAAGGCTCTTTCATTGTCTGTAATTAAAGGTTTATGTCTGTAGGAGGATTATCATTTGTAAGAAAATGTAAATGTATCATTCAATAGAGAGTATTGATCCAGGGAGTAATCTGATCGCCAGTTACTAGGGTCAGGAAGGAATTATCCCCCCCCCCCTTTGACACAATTAGCTAAGTTTCACTGGTAGTTTTTCTGTTTGCCTTCCTCTGGATTCAATATTCAAGATCACTGTATTTTTATACAATTCCTGTTTAAATCTTATTAGATAACACTAATGTTTGCATTGTTAAAATTGTATTTTACAAGTTTTGGAAAGTTGCTTTATTTTATGTTATTAGGGGTTCATATCAGTAGGAGGAGGGTCATTTGTTTGAAAATGTAAATGTATAATTTTTTTTGTTCCCCCTTTGACACAATTGGATAAGTTTCACTGGGTTTTTTCTGTTTGCCTTCCTCTTGATTTAATACCTATGTGGTTTACTAGTACAAGTTGCATGTTACAAAGCATTAATTAATGGATTACAATACTCATTCATACAAAGTGGAGCCATTGTTATATTGGTCCTGTAAAGCTAACAAGTAAAAATGGTAACATTGTTAAAACAAATAAAGATTTACCTGTTGTATAACTACAAGTTGTCTGTTAAAAAACATTATGTCATCGTTTACAATACTGATTCTTATAAAGTTGAAACATTGTTATATTAGTCTTGCATAGCTGATAAAAATATTAATATTGAATTACAAATAGCGTGGCAAACAGCATTCACAGCATACACATTTAATTGCTGTCATTTTTTGACGGGCAAGTTGCTAGTATATATATAATTTATAACCATTGAATTTCTTTAAATAATTTTACACATATTAAACAATATAATCCTTATTCAACATCACCTTAATTTTTGATCCATACAAATATCAAATCATATAATTAACTAGTAATAATTTCTAATACTTCAATGTATATAAGTCTATAAATGTAACTTTAAAATAAATTAATATTTTGGTAATGAACGTCTTGATCATTTATTTTATCCATTTTATCTTGATTTCCTTTATTCCCACATTTACACTTCTTGTCTAACAATATTGTTTCAGTCTCTTTTCATATTAAACCTATTTTTTAATTCATTATTCATTAACATAAAAATATATATGCAAATAAAAGCAAATTAGTCAGAAAATATAATTTAATAAAATGCAGTTTACCTAATTGTCATTGCTGTACCTCCCCCTCTCTCATTGTCCTGAGCATTCCTAAAAGAAAGTGAAATATTTCAATGAAAAACATTTTTCAGGCCTTACCAAGGCTAAGCAATTTAATCTCAGATGAAAGCTATCACTTCCTTTCAGAGCTACTTAGGACAATGACAGTGGTGGGGAGCAGGTCAGCAGTGGACAATATTGATGTAAATTGTATTTTTCTATTTTATTAATTATTTTCTTAAGATTTGTTTTGCTACTGTTGCACTTGTATATTTAATATTAATTCATGCTCCACTATAATATGTTTAACAAGTGCATACACTGACCCTTTTATTAATTATTGCCTTTTACTTTAATTAATTCAACTTGTATTCCTGCTTTTATCAGTATGTTAATTAATTCCTACTTTGTTATACATTATAGGTTAGCATTTTCATATTATTTAAACCTACTGAGATATTATTCCCTTTCTAATTACCTTCATCCAGTTAATACATTCACACCAATCCCATCTTTGTTTTCTTTGCTTCCCCCAAGTTAGTAACAGTTTTAAATGTAATATATTTATATTCAATAAAAGAAATTAAAAAAATGTATATATTTATATATTCTTAGTAAACACTTCTTTTACTATATCATTGTCAGCTAATCCGTTATTTTATCTAACTTCTTTACATATGCATTCAACATTATATGCTACCATATTTGCAAATCAACATACCTCAATTCACTTGTACTATGTCTCTTGTCCAGAGAAAATTGTATACTACTGTATTACATATGTATGCAACATATCCTCATGCTGTCAAATCACTAAAATATCTCAATTTACTAGTATTTTGTCTCTTCGCTGGAATCAGTCCTATTCAATTGTCCAAATCGCAATTACTTGAGACCATAATGGAGCCCGTAAAGGTTACTGATATTGATTTGGATACATTTTGTTACTTGCATTCCAATTGCGAGTTACAGGCTCAAAACCACTGCAGTTGTCAAAACTGTAACTCTGTCCTATCTCCTCCATTAAATTTTTAAACCCGCAAATGTTAACAGTGTACGAGTCGCAAAATCGATAATCAATTACAACAATTCAACAAGCCCGCAATTGCTTCAAACCCATAAATGGCAAATGTATAAAAAAATGATACGAGTACTAGATAGCACCCGCAGGTGCGTTAAACACCTGGTCGTATAGCTGCAGCAGCAAATAAACACACAATACTGTGAAATCATGGAAAATCATTAGAATAAATTGCACAATAGTCTCAGACTAGTAAATCTGTATTTATTTATTTTTATTACCGTGTTATATTGATTTCCGGGAATCAAGTGGTTAATAGATAATATGGAACCTGCATGGACTAGAACAGTTGCTTTAATGGTTTTTATTGGTTTCAACATTGCTGTATTGTGAGTCTGATTAAAAATTGTGCTTCTAAATCAGTGGTTCTCAACCCTCTCCTCAGGATTCCACAGACATGTCAGGATTTAAAAGTGTGTGAACACAGGTAAGGCAACTGAAATCCTGGCATGTCTGTGGTGTCCTAAGGAGATGGTTGAGAACCACTGTTTTAAACACTAATTGATTGTAGTTTAAACTCTATGTTTTACTGACATCATGATGACTTTCTAATTTACTATTGGATCTGTCTAAAAAGGAAGTTATGGGCTTGCTTAATTGATCATGATCATGCCATGAAATGCTATTTAGGGTTAGTGACAATTGAATACATCAAAATGATTATAAAATTTTTTGACCTGCAGCCAAAAGTTCAGTTTAGAGATAATTGTGAGCTTGCAGTTGAATGAGGCCCTTAGTCTCAATCACCAACCAATCATCATTTCTTAGGCAGCCTTTGTTAGACAATTTTCTTAACGTTTTGGTTAATCATTTTATAATTAAACCACATAATCCTCCAGTCTTCACATTGATTGAATCACCTGTATGGCTTTTTTGGAGCCTACTAAAATAAATTCTATTGATTCAGAATTGTTCTCACTTATATTTTGCATCTCTTAATTCTGAACAAAATATAGCCTTTACTCAAATTCAAACAAATGTCTTCTTTATGTCTCTCACTAAGTTCACTACATCTGAAAAGGCATTTCAGGTCTATAATCCTTATAAGCTTCTCTCATCAATAGATTACCTCTTACATATTTAGGGGTAGTATTTATGTCATAGTCCTTTATTTTGCCAGCTAGTCTGGCTTGCCTGAATTTCACAAGTTACATGAAATACAATTCAGTTCTCTTCATTACTATATTTCTGCATTTCTTTCAATATTTAAAAAAAATTAAGCATAAGCTATATAAATAGGTTTGAGGCTATGGTTCAATTAAACGCGTTAGGGTGCCTAAGTTTTATAAATCTATTCAGTCGGCTTTCAGGCGATCCGGTAGCCCGTAAGTGAGGTTGCAAATTACTTTGCTATTCAATTGGCGTCTTTTTGCGGGCTCCAAATCGGTTACGAGTTAGGGCCTTAAAAAAATGGTGGTGGTTAAACTCGTAATTTACAGCCTCTTGAAGCTTTTGATCTTTCATGGCCGCAAGACTTCCGATCGCGATAATCTCACATCAATCGTAAAAATCGATCAACACCGTAGCTGCAATGAAGCTTCCAAATGCCAAATGGAGGCCCAAAGCTTACAGGTTCCAAATAGGACCCGCAAAGTTTGTAACAATGCAAATGACAATATAAAGCAATGGAAGGCATTACAATTACATGCACAACAACTACCAAATATCAAATATAGCAAAAATATAAATGTATTTCCTCATAGGTTGTAATGTTCATGCATATGCCAATATGAAAAGCCATGCTGCAATATGCTACATATACATGCAAATGGTTGACATATTAACCCTTTCACACTCACAGGCTTTAATGTGGACCCTACAAATACATAGATCATCTCAGATAAAGTGGTGTAAGTGTCAACAATGTGTGCAGTGTGCAGTGTAAATAGGCTGTGTGCGCGAGGGAAAGCCGTTAGTGTAGCTGTGTACTTCCGCATTGTGTAAGTTAGTGTTGTAAAATGGCGGCGAATGTGTATGTGGTACGCTGGTGTGGATGATTTAGCGTCCTTGCTAAAAGTGTATCATTAACTCGTACGGCTTTTTTTAAAAGCCATATGTGCTGGGTGTTGTTTTCCGGCATTAGGGTCCTGTAGACTTGTTTTCGTTTTTTTTGGCAGCTATTTTTTCTCTCGCTTAGGGGATTTCGTGTGTCTAAACTTGGGAATTTGGACTTAATTTGAGGTGTAACTTCACTTGCAAAGGTCCTGGATGCCCCCCCCCCCTTGCTGTGGGTAAGCATTTTATGTGTTTTTTTGTGTGTATTTATTATGTTTTTAATGTTTTCAGGTGCACTCGGTTCGGCCGTTAATGTTTTTTTCCCCGCGTCTCGTATTTTCTTCAGCTCAGTCCTTAAGTTTTGCGTTCTAAGACCCGCGGTTCGTATTTAGTGATTGCGTGTTAGATCTATTTTGTTAAAGTGCTGCTTGTGTGTGTGTTTGTAACCACCTGTGAGGCGCTGTAGAGCCTCCACCTCCGCAAATGCGGTTCCTCGCTTTGCAAGGGTCTGCACTTGTGGCCTGCAATAAGCCTTCCGCTCTTTGCAGACGACGTGGGAGCCTCCACCTCTGCAAATGCGGCCCCTTGCTTCGGAAGGATCTGCACTTGCGGGATGCAATGAGCCTTCGGCTCATTGCAGCCGACGTGGGAGCCTCCACCATCCGCAACTGCATCCCTCGCTTCATAGTTTGACAACTATTATATGTGATATGTATTGATCTATTGCATAGTTACTAGGGCTCATTAGTTTACATATATAGCAATGTGACACAAATGTGATGTATGTGGATGTCTCATAACCCCAACCATTGAAAACACACTGACAGAGTTAGAACGGCATAACAAAGCTCTATTTCATAGACAGAGCACAATCAGAAATGGTCAAGACTGTGCATCAATATCATGGGTGTGGTGTGAGCTGATCCCTATAGAGCAATAGGCATGTGGTAAAAAGGGGATACTTACAGGGGGTAAGGTGTCTAGAATAAGCATGATGCATAGCACCTACCAGGGTCACATGTGGTCAGAACACCACTGCATGAAAAAAGGATATCAGAAATTACTCCATTTAATTGAAGAAACCATACATTTGCATAGAACTTACAACTTGTCTAGATCTGCTCAATGAAACAGATGATTCAACCTCTGGACTGTGTACTTACATCAGACCCAAGGACCTGTTCTCAGACTGATATTGAGGTCAGGATCACAAGCTTCACTAGTGCATATATCAATGCTGGCTGTTATTAACATGCCATTGTGAGACTTTGCAAGTCCAACGCCATAGCGGTGTTAGTGTACATTTCAGCTAACAACAATCAAGTCTTAGACATCTGGCTATATGATAGCTTTAAGATTGTGGGAGCAACATGCAAAAGGGGGGCTGTCATTGAAGGAATGTCTACCTGAGAGGCACTGTGAAAACCTTACACCTCATACATATCCTTCACAATGCATGCAGATACAGAAGATGCCTTCATGGACCTAAATTGTACCTAAAACAAACAAACAAACAAAAAAAACTACAAAATAAGGCCTTAAAAAGATAGGGACTGCAACATCAATTCTCAACAGCATTCCTCAGTAACCATCAATTGGTGACATGTTAAACAGAACCCTACATGTCCACAGTGGTGGAGGCTTGGTGGGAGGGGAGGAGGGGTCGGCTGTGGATGGCCGGGGGATGCCTATGGTGTGGAGGAGGCAGGGTTGGGGACCAGAGCGCGTCGCATGGCCTTCGCTGTGACTCCATGGAATGGCTCTGGTCTGCCCCAAGCCTGAGCAGCCAGCCAGGTAGGACTCATTAGATGATGCCTCCTCTCCTCCCTATTGCACCTCGCCAGGCTAAGCATTGGCTTGTGTCCTCACTCTAGTGGGAGGGCCCTGGCAATATGCTCAGTCTCTGGAGGAGTGGGATAGTGGGTTCTAATCCTGGCGGTGTGGCCAGAGGTCTGAATGGTGACCCCACCAGCCATTTTACATTCTTCTCCTCTGAACCAAGGCCCTCGACTCTGCTTGTCTCCTCCTCCTCCCCCTCTGCTGGTTCCTGCTGGGCGGGGCATTGCTCCTCCACTTCCTGCTCCGATGGAGCTGACGACCCCGTCTTAGGCTCGCCACTCGACCCAAACCTCCTTGATGTTGAAAGAGAGAAAAGAAAGGTATATGTCATTAGTATGATGAATATTATATTGTTTTGTGTGCATTCCTAACTATCTGAAATCTAGGCTTGAACCTGGATGAAATTCCTAATTGCAAATCAGATTAGCTATCATTTGCTAGATGTGATCTATTCTTTGGCTCTTGGTCTTGATCGTTCTTGTCTCCTAACGCTATCTTGATTCCGGCAGCAGTCTGTAACCGCATAGGCTGCAGTGGGCACATCAATACATGGACTATCTATTGGTTGATTACTGTTGTTTTGACTGGAATTTTGTCAGCTTCATGGATTTAATGACACATCCATCTATCCCTTGTGAATTCCATAGAGCTCACATGTCAGTATCCTTGTGGGTCATCATGTACATGTGTAGCATGTGTGATGTACATGTGGTGGTATGTGATATTCACCTGACATGGAGGCTGGGTCCTGCTGGGCCACCAGGTCTGAAGTTCCAGCGGCGGGCACCTGTCTCAGAAAGTCCCTGGCTGAACTCTCTTACTCATTATAGGTTACGGTCTGGTTCTTGACCTCAGTCTTTACCTCAGCCACTACCTCCTTCCATGCCTGAGTACTAGGCCCTAGCCTAACGTCCCTCCGCCTGCAAGAATCCCAGGGTGGCCACAGATAGCACAGAGGAGGACCACATTCTTCCAGTGCATGTAATTGTGGGCCTTGTGCTTGCCCTTAGCCTCTTGCCCTCCAGACTGTGGACAGGGATCATTGCCTCCCTGACCTGTCCCTGAGGCCTGTCCCTCCCCTGAACTACCTCTGTCCCTCTCCTGTTTACAAGTGGATTTTCCTTTACAGGTAAAGACTGATAAATTGCAGAGTGCACTAATTGTGCCCAGGTGAGAGGGGTGTGGCTTGACTGTGTAACTAATATAAAAGGTTTGCGAGCTGTTTTGGGGCCTGTTTACAAGTGGATTTTCCTTTACAGATAAAGGCTGATAAATTGCAGAGTGCACTAATTGTGCCCAGGTGAGAGGGGTGTGGCTTGACTGTGTAACTAGTATAAAAGGTTTGTGAGCTGTTTTGGGGCCTGTTTACAAGTGGATTTTCCTTTACAGATAAAGGCTGATAAATTGCAGGGTGCACTAATTGTGCCCAGGTGAGAGGGGTGTGGCTTGACTGTTTAACCAATATAAAAGGTTTGTGAGCTGTTTTGGGGCCTGTTTACAAGTGGATTTTCCTTTACAGATAAAGGCTGATAAATTGCAGAGTGCACTAATTGTGCCCAGGTGAGAAGGCAGAAGTTAGTATAAATGGGAGAAGGGACAAACTTGTGAGCTTGCAAACATTTTCGGTATCAGGTGCAGTTCTAGTGAAAGTGTAGGAGTTTAAATAGGAGTAGGGACTTCAAAGAAAAGGGAGGGCAGATTTATAGTACAAAGGAGGAAAACTTTATACAAATATATTATTTTATATTCTTTATTTTTTCCACTGAAATTTTGTAGACAATAATAATAATTATGAGTCAGTCCAGTGGCAACCTCACTCAGTGTACATCCTGTCATATGTATGCAATACTGGAACAGATGATCCAGGGTCCATACCTCGGTGACAGGTGTGAGCATATTGCCGCTCTGGAAGCTCAAATTGGAGGTCTGGAGCGGAGAATTGCAGCACTTGGTGATATTGCTCCACTGGAAGGGGGGTTGGTGCTCACTGAGCACAGTTTAGCTGGGCCTAGCATGGTGGGCGGAGCTGGGGCTAGTGAGGATGTCCAGGGACGAAGCTGGGTTACAGTTACAAGGGGAAGCAGGGGGAACAGGAGGAGGCAGGCCAGTTCTGAGTTGGCAAACACCAACAGATTTGCCAGATGGAGTGAAACTTTTGGGAATGTTCATTCAGGAATGGCAATGCCAGATAGAGCTGTTCCCTCTAACAGCCGGGAGAAGAGCTCTAATGGAGGAGTGGGAGGGCTGCATAGGCAGAGCAACAGACAGGTTTTTGTTGTAGGGGACTCTATTATTAGGAAGGTAGACAGGGTGATTTGTCACCCAGATCCCAGCAATCAAACAGTTTGCTGTCTCCCGGGTGTTCGGGTTCGTCATGTTGTGGATCGCGTAAACAAATTATTGGGAGGGGCTGTAAATGAACCGGCAGTCTTGGTACATATTAGTACCAATGACAAAGTTAGTGAAAGATGGAGTGTCCTAAAGAATGATTTTAGAGAATTAGGTAATAAGCTGAAGGCAAGGACCTCCAAGGTAGTATTTTCTGAGATACTATCAGTGCCACGTGCTAGCCCAGGGAGGCAGAAGGAGCTTAGTGAGGTTAATGCGTGGCTAAAGATGTGGTGCACTAAGGAGGGGTTTGGGTTTTTAGAGCACTGGGCTGACTTCTCACTTCGGTACAATCTCTACAGTAGGGATGGATTGCACCTTAATGATAAGAGAGCTTTTGTACTAGGGGATAGGATGGTAGAAAGGCTGGAGGAGTTTTTAAACTAGTAGTTGGGGGGGAGGGACTAGATATAAGTAATGGGGTAGAAAGTGTAGAGGGTATAAGGGATGAATTAACAACTCATAGTGGAGGAGAGGGGGGAGGGGTAGTATAGTCAATAGGGAGTTATTACTAAGTAATTCAAGTACAGTGGCAGGCACTTCAGAACTACAGACTCATAACATAAGGTGTATGCTTGCTAATGCCAGAAGCTTGCCAGGAAAAATGTTAGAGTTAGAATTATTAGCAATTAATGAAAAATGGGATTTAATATACATTACTGAAATGTGGTGGGATGAATCTCATGACTGGACTTTTAATCTGGATGGTTATAACCTATTTAGGAAAGATACAGTCAATGGTAAACGAGGAGGAGGGATTTGTCTGTATGTTAAGCCTGAATTTAAGCCTATAGTCAGAGAAGATATTTATGGTGGACCTAGTGATAAAGCTGAATGTTTGTGGGTAGAGTTAAATAGCGGAGCAGCAAATTCCAAAAGAATATTAGTAGGAGTATGCTATAAACCCCCAAATATAGCTAAAAATGAGGAAATTCAATTATTGTTACAGATTGAAAATGCAGCTAGGCATGGTCAAGTTCTAATAATGAGAGATTTTAATTACCCTGAAATAAACTGAATAAATGAGACCAGCAGTTCATCTAAGGGGAGCAGGTTCTTGAGTACACTCAGGGATCATTGTCTGGCCCAGGTTGTACAAGAGCCTACTAGAAATGAAGCTATCTTAGATTTACTCATCACAAATTATATTGATATAGTATCAAATGTTGGAATAGGGAAACCTTTGGGAAACAGTGATCACAACACAGTTTCGTTTGAGATTGAATTAAAAAAACAAAATTTTAAGGGGCCAACAAAAACTCTTAATTTTAAAAGGGCAGATTTTAACGGGCTAAGGGCAGAAATACAAAGTATAGACTGGGACAGAGAGCTGGCAGGTAAAAATACTGACCACAAGTGGACAACATTTAAATCCTTACTTAATATACATACACATCGGCGTATACCATGTGGGAATACAAGTAAAAGGAGTAAATCCCATCCAATATGGCTTAACAATGATTTAAAGATCAGGATACAGAGTGAAAAACAGGCATTTTAATTATACAAAGAGAGGGGACAGAGACTGCTTTACAGGAATACAAGGAAATCAACAAGGCTTGCAGAAGGGCGATTAGACTGGCTAAAATAGAAAATGAAAAATTAATTGCAAAAGAGAGTAAGATTAACTCTAAAATATTTTTTAAGTATATTAATGGGAAGAAGGCGAGGAAGGAAGCTATAAAAACATTACAATGTGACACAGGCCGTCTGCTAATTAGTGACCAAGAAAAGGCAGATGAGCTAAATTGGTTCTTTTCTTCGGTATACACAAGGGAGGTACCAGTGGTTGGGACACGGCAACATAATGGGGCTACACTACCTTTGCCAAATAATTGGTTAACACAAGAAGTAATCCAAAAGTAAAAATAAATGTTAATAAAGACCCGGGTCCTGATGGAATACATCCAAGGGTACTAAGGGAACTGGGTTCTGTAATAGCCAAACCATTATATTTAATTTTTCAAGAATCACTCAACACAGGGTCTCTACCAGATGACTGGAGAAAAGCTGATGTGATACCTATATTTAAAAAGGGAGCAAGAGCAAATCCGGGGAATTATAGACCAGTGAGCCTCACTTCTGTAGTGGGGAAGCTTTTAGAAGGGTTAATAAGGGATAATATACAAGAATATGTCTATTTGAACAGGATTATAAGTAGGAGTAAACATGGATTTATGAGGGATAGGTCATGTCAAAAAAATCTAATTAGTTTCTATGAGGAGGTTAGTAGGAACATGGATCAAGGCAACTCAGTGGATGTAGTCTTTTTGGATTTTGCAAAGGCTTTTGATACAGTGCAACATGGGAGACTATTGTGCAAACTAAGAGATACAGGAGTTGCAGTAAATATCTGCTCATGGATTGAGAGCTGGCTAAAAGACAGGAAGCAAAGGGTTGTTGTAAATGGAACATACTCCGATTGGACTAATGTGGTAAGTGGGGTTCCTCAGGGTTCAGTATTAGGTCCTCTCCTTTTTAACATATTTATTAATGACTTAGAGGTAGGATTGGAGTGTGGTGTCTCCATTTTCGCTGATGACATGAAGTTGTGCAAGGTAATTAAATCAGATAGTGATGTGCTTTCACTCCAAAGGGATTTATATAAAATTGAGGAACGGGCATCTAAATGGCAGATGAGATTTAATACGAATAAATGTAAAGTTGTGCATCAGGGAAGGAAAAATAGCCATGCAATTTATAATCTTAATGGAGCAAATCTAGGTGTATCGGATATTGAAAGGGATTTGGGAGTGCTTGTGGACAACCACCTAGGTAACAGTGCTCAAAGCCAAGCAGCAGCTGCAAAGGCAAATAAAATATTAGCATGTATTAAGAAGGGTATAGAAGCCAGGGAAGCAAATATAATTCTGCCACTATACAAATCTCTAGTACAACCTCATTTGGAATATGGAGTACAATTTGGGGCACCACTTCATAAAAAGGACATTTTAGAGCTGGAAAAGGTACAGAGGAGGGCAACAAAACTAATAAGTGGAATGGAGGGGCTAAGTTGTGAAGAAAGACTAACCAAAACTTATTTTCTCTAGAAAAAAGGCGTCTAAGAGGAGATATGATTACCTTATATAAATACATCCAGGGTCAGTATAAAGATTTGTCAAGGGAGCTTTTTGTGCCAAGAGGTTTTCAACTGACAAGAGGACATCCCTTGAGGTTAGAAGTAAAAAGATTCCACCTTAAAGAAAGAAAAGGGTTCTTCACAGTAAGGGTGGTTAATCTGTGGAATCCTCTACCAGAGGAGGTGGTGACAGTGGATTTGATAGATAGCTTTAAAAGGGGACTGGATTTATTTCTAATTGAAAAGGGAATTCAGGGTTATCATGCATAATTAGGTAGTATTGATCCAGTGAGAAGTCCGATCGCCGGTGTCTGGGATCAGGAGGGAATTGATTATTTTTTTTATTTTTAATATACAACTAATTAATTAATAGTTAATCTGCATATTGCAGATCAGAGGAGATCTTAAAAGGTTAAACTTGATGGACTGAAAGTCTTTTTTCAACCTTAAATACTATGTAACTATGTAAGGTGTTCCTTCTGCTCAGGCCACCATGCCACCACCCACCTCCTCCTCTACACTCCCCTCCTCCTCCTGCTCCTGCTCCTCCACCACCTCCTCCTGCTCCTCCACTACCTCCTCCTCCACCATCTCCTTCTCCTCCTCCTCCGCCACCTCCTCCTCCTCATACTCCTCTTTCTCTCCTCCATCACTCCTCACCCCCTCTCCACCACCACTCCTCACCTCCTCCTTCTCTCCACCACTACTCCCCACCTCTCTCCTCTCTCTCTCCTCATCACCTCTTCTCTTCTCCTCCTCCCCACCTCTCCACTCCTCTCTCCTCCCTCAATTATAACCCCCCCCCAAAAAAATAAGGATAAATTAATCAAAGTTTAGCTGTATATGTATGATGGGGAAAAAATGTGTGTATTATGTGTAATTAATAACTGCTGGGGGATGGTGTTGCTACTTCCCATCACATGGTCCATGATCCTCTTCTCTGGGGACATGTAGGGTTCTGTTTAACATGTCACCAATTAATGGTTACTGAGGAATGCTGTTGAGAATTGATGTTGCAGTCCCTATCTTTTTAAGGCCTTATTTTGTAGGGGGGGTTTGTTGTTTTTTTTGGGGGGGATGGGATGGGGAAGGTGTATGGAGTGACCTAGCTCTATATGTCTCTATGTGTGTTTAAATTATGTGTATTGCTATTATGTGTAATCTGTAAAAATCAGGATTGAGTGTAAAATAGTAAGTAGTATAATATAAATGAACAAAGCCGCAAACTCTCCTACTCTCTCTCTCTAACTCGAACCAACTACCAAATCCGGGACCTGCATGCTGCTTCGTCAGAAAATTCAACACAGATAACTGTCGCACTACTATATTTCGCAATTGAATCGTAACAGTTGATTGCATCTCGGCCAGCCCCTTAACAGTTTGCGGCCACAGGAGGGATTTATGGGCATGAGGCTTCGGCCAGTAACTCGCACCCTTGCTCAATTGAATAGCATCACAATCAGAGACAAACGGGAGCCCGCAACACACACTCAGACATATGGCCTACATTGATCTAGTTGCGGGTTTGCAATTGAATGGAGGCCACTATGTTTCAACTGGTATATTAGTCTACTTTGATTTTGCTTTATGTTTTTTTTTGTCAGAATTATTACCCTTTATTTGGTGTAGTGGCAATTTAGCTGGATTAAGCATCTACTTTATCATGCCATTAATAGTTTTTGCCAGCATGGAGACCTCATGTGTCTAATATCAAATTATACTTAAAAAGCTAAACAAAATATATTGTACCTGTGTATGAAATATTGAATATCTAAATGTGCACATAAATCCCTTAACACTGGTTTAGCTTGACTAGAGAGAAAATCCTTCAGACTTGTATTTTATTCTGCAAAGTCTATTTTATTTTACAAAAAAACACTATTTAGTGAATGAGAACTATTTGACTCACAAGACATTATTATGTTTGCTTATTTATTGAGATATTTTGTGTCATCTTTAACAATCCATTATTTTATATGAAATCAATTATTTTATTCAATGACCTTTAATGATGTGTTTAAACAATGAAAAATGCTAGCTCCAAGGAAAATGTAAAAAGATTACTATTAATTCAAAAAATTAAGAGTAAAAACTATTTCAGAATACAAAGTACAAAATATTATGCAATGTTTGTATCAATAAAGTAAAACTTTATAGGATCAAAATAGGAACAAGTTGTCTTTTGTATTCATTTGGCAAGAACATCAACCCTTCATCATTTAACTTATGATTGGCAGAAGAGTACACACTGCTCCATAGTACAGTAGTAGAGAAAGGGAATAGTGCATTTGTGATCCTCAATTAAATGTCTAAAAGTAGGTTGAAAAACCCATTTCCTTCTCATGTTTCCCAGAAATACAATCATTGCACTGCACTCTGGGAAACTGGATAGGGACATGCAAATGAGACCACAATGCACTCTAACACATATCCAAATCCACTTTATACATGGCTCCTTTTAGACATACAGTGGATATAAAAAGTCTAAACACCCTTGTTAAAATGTCAAGTTTCTGTGCTGTAAAAAAATTAGACAAAAATAAATAATTTCACAACTTTTTCCACCTTTAATGTGACCTATAAACTGTATAACTCAATTGAAAAACAAACTGAAATCTTTTAGGTAGAGGGAAGAAAAAATATAAAAATAAAATAATATGGTTGCATAAGTCTGCACACCCTTAAACTAATACTTTGTTGAAGCACCTTTTGATTTTATTACAGCACTCAGTCTTTTTGGGTATGAATCTATCAGCATGGCACATTTTGACTTGGCACAGCTCTCTTCAGATCACCCCACAGATTTTCAATCGGATTCAGGTCTGGGCTCTGGCTGGGCCATTCCAAAACTTTAATCTTCTTCTGGTGAAGCCATTCCTTTGTTGATTTGGATGTATGCTTTGGGTCGTTGTCATGCTGAAAGATGAAGTTCCTCTTCATGTTCAGCTTTCTAGCAGAAGCCTGAAGGTTTTGTGCCAATATTGACTGGTATTTGGAACTGTTCATAATTCCCTCTATCTTAACTAAGGCCCCAGTTCCAGCTGAAGAAAAACAGTCCCAAAGCAGGATGCTGCCACCACCATGCTTCACTGTGGGTATGGTGTTATTTTGGTGATGTGCAGTGTTGTTTTTGCGCCAAACAAATCTTTTGGAATTATGGCCAAAAAGTTCAACCTTGGTTTCATCAGTCCATAACACCTTTTCCCACATGCTTTTGGGAGACTTCAGGTGTGTTTTTGCAAAATGTAGTCCGGCTTGGATGTTTTTCTTTATAAGAAAAGGCTTTCATCTTGGCACTCTACCCCATAGCCCAGACATATGAAGAATACGGGAGATTGTTGTCACATGTACCACACAGCCAGTACTTGCCAGATATTCCTGCAGCTCCTTTAATGTTGCTGTAGGCCTATTGGTAGTCTCCCAGACCAGTTTTCTCCTCGTCTTTTCATCAATTTTAAAGGGAGCTCCAGTTCTTGGTAATGTCACTGTTGTGCCATATTTTCTCCACTTGATGATGACTGTCTTCACTGTGTTCCAGGGTATGTCTAATGCCTTGGAAATTATTTTGTACCCTTCTCCTGACTGATACCTTTTAACAATGAGATCCCTTTGATGCTTTGGAAGCTCTCTGTGGACCATGGCTTTTGCTGTGGGATGCGACTAAGACAATTTCAGGAAAGACCAACTAGAGCAGCTGAACTTTATTTGGGGTTAATCAGAGGCACTTTCAATAATGGCAGGTGTATGCTGACTCCTATTTAACATGATTTGGAATGTGATTGCTTGATTCTGAACACAGCTACATCCCCAGTTATAAGAGGGTGTGCAGACTTATGCAACCAGATTATTTTTATTTTTTATTTTTATTCCCTCTACCAAAAATATTTCAGTTTGTTTTTCAATTGAGTTGTACAGTTTATAGGTCACATTAAAGGTGGAAAAAGTTCTGAAATTATTTATCTTTGTTTCATTTTTTTACAGCACAGAAACCTGACATTTTAACAGAGGTGTGTAGACTTTTTAAAACCACTATATGCTGCCTGTATTACACAGCTTTAAGCATAGCACAGGATTGATTATGCACAAAGCAGGAAATATTATTATTAGACATTCAAATGGGAACACATATTCTTTTTCTGTATATATATATATATATATATATATATATATATATAAACACAGTATATATAAAAAGGGAGAGAGAGAGAGAGAGAGAGAGGAGTGATTTTATTGGTAATCCAATTTATTATGCAGTCATCCTGGCCAGATAAAACAACGGAAAAGATTGATTAAGCTATCACAGGGACTGCAGAGATCTGTGAAGAATTGCAATGGTTATTTCCCCATAGGAAATAAACATTTATCAATCTGAATCACAGTCCCTGTGAAGCTTAGTAAATCTAGCAGTATTGGTGAATATAATTTTATTTTATACATCAGACAGTGCATACATATTACGGTTTTAAAATATTCAAAAACATAATAAATTCTAATAAATCAACTCCTGTTTTTCTGTTCATATTTGTATAGAACATGTTATATGGCTAAATGCTTTTCTTGATGATTTCATAATTATTCCATAAACTGTAAAACCACATTCCTTAAAAACTATGTTCCCACTAAACAGACACTTATACAAAATAACATGTTTTCTGCTTATTTACTGCCTGGCCAATACGTTATTTTTAAATGGTATCTAAATGAAATTTTTTCTGAGTTGTGCCAGTCCTGTAATCATGCAATCAAAGAAAAAGCAGAAGGGGAAAAATGAATAAACAAAATGTTTGGTGCCTGTAGTGCTAGACTTACCATTTCATGAAGATTCATGCTGGTCTAGAAATTTAAGTAAACATAATTTAGCTGTTCTTATCTGCATGTAACACACAGGTTGAGGGTTTGTCAATATTTTTCAAAACCCTTTGAACATTTTTCAGTCGACATTGGCAGCACTGACAGGATGGTTGCATACTGCATACAAAATTCATCATCACAAAGAACCCATTCTTACAGAGGTTATTACTTTGAAATGATTACTATTTAAGATAAGTTCTCTACGTATATTTTCCAACTTTTTCACCATCTAAGATGCAAAGGTGAAGTGCTTTGATTTCAAATTTATCTCTATTCGGTACATGCAATATTAATGGGTTTTATACTTTGTACTGTATCTTTTGTTATCCACATGACATCTAATTATTCCTGTAACATCAAGTTAGGAGTTATGAAAATATAAAGAAGTTATTTTTTATTAAATAATTCAGGAAGACTGTACTAAAATAAGCCTCATTAAACAGGTATTTTAATTATGATCTTTATTTCTACATTTTACAGTCAATAAAAAATGTCTAGTCAAATTTAAATACATGTTCATGAAATATGGACTACGTCTTTCAAAAGGATCATTTTTAAGTACTCTTATAAAATTCATATAAGTATAACATTTTAGATATAATAATTAGAGGAATGTCTGTAAGATAAAGTATATCATGAATAAATGCTTCAACAGACATAGGACTCCATTCAATTGCCTCGATTCAATTGCGAGCCCGTAATTACCTTCATACAGGCCATGTGTGTGGGTTAGAAATTTGCTACAATTCAGGCTGTATCCAATTGACTAAAGCCAGATTTACAGGGCTCAAGTCTAAAACTGTAAACCTTTCACGCCACTGCAAGTTGTTAGTAGGCTAGAACTCATGGGGAGGGCAAGAGGATCAGTGAAAACACAGGGCCCTGAACACCATGCACAAAGAGATGGTGTTCCTCCTCCGTGCAATCAGTGGGTGCCCCACTATCCTTTCAGGGGGGGGAGGGAAGCAAGGCCAGGGCCCAGGCCTGGACGGAGGTAGTGGCCGCAGTCATAGCAGTGGGCTCAGCAGAAAGGGATGTAAGGGATGTTAGGCACCGCTTTGATTATGTCAGGGCCAAGGTGAGGAGAATGATGGCCAAAGAGGCCAAAGCAGCCGCAGCACCAAATGGTGGCCCCTGAGTGGGAGATGGTGCTTAAGGAAGTGCTGAGCCAGGTGTCTGCCACTGGAGCTCCAGGCCTGGTGCCCAACAGGATCCAGCCTCCATGTCAGGTGATTATCAGATACACCAACATGCCAACACATGTACGTCACACACACATAGAAAACACACTACACATGTAACTGTTGACCAACAATGACACTGACATGTCAGCTCCCTGGATTTACCAAGGAATAACTGGATCAGACATGCGTCATTAAATCCATGAAGCTGACAAATCACTGTCATTAGTGGGCAGAACACGAGTAATCCATCTATGGGTGTGCCCAGTGCAGTGTATGCAGATGAAGGACGCAGCTGGAATCAAGATAACGTCATGAGCCAATAAAAATCAAGTTTGTGATCCAAAGTATAGATCACATCTAGCAAATGATAGCTACTCATAGTAGAAAATTAGTGAAACATCCAGGTTCAAGACAAAAAGTCAGATATGAATGAACAGAAGGATAGAATGAACTAGGATAGGTAGGAATGAACAGAAACCAATGTATCATAAAACATAATTAACACATATTCCATTGTTTTCTATCTTTCAGCTAGCAGGAGGACTGGGTCCAGTGGTAAGCCAGAGGCGGGTGCATCTGCTCATTCAGAGCCAGATGTTGGGGACCGTGCACCCACCCAACAGGAGCCGACACAAGAGGAGAAGATAACAAGGGGAGCCGAGGGCCCGGGATCTGAGGAGGAGGAGCCAGTCATCTGGGCAGTGGGGTCACGTGCTGGATCGTTAGCCACACCCGTGGTATTTGACTCCACTGCCCCCATCCTCCAACAACATGGTTCACCACCCAGGCCTTCCTATTGGACCCACGCTAAGGGATTTCCAATGCCTCCTCCACCCAGAAGCGCCACAACATGGTGCCCTCCACCACCACAACTAAGCCATGCTCCAGCTGGGTGAGAGCCCCTCCCCACTGGGCCACCACTCCCTTACCCTCCTCACCTCCGACCTCTATACCAAGGTCAACCACCGGAGGCTGCCCAGGGGTAGATGCTAGCCCTTATACATGATCTGGTAGCGATCCATAGGGGGATCCAGGCCAGAATCTCCTCCAACCATGCAGAGATAGTGGGCATCATGCGAAGACAGCATAGGGAGGTGAGAAGACATCACCTCATGATGGAATCCTACCAGGCTGGGCTGCTCCAGAACTCAGCAATTACAGTAAGTGAACATTGATGCTCAATGACGCTCTCTGGTCCAAGCACCACCTCTTCCACCCCAGAGGCCTCCCCCACCCATCCGCAGCCTCGCACCTCCCACAAGACCTCTGCCGTCCCCTGTGCCTCTGCCTCCTGGGGAATGCCTCTCCCCGCAATTCCCCCTCTACTTGAGAGAAGGCGGGAGCCACATTTTTTTTCTGTTTTGGGAACACACTGTATGTGTGTAACTGGATTGGATAACATAGTCCAGAAGTTTATGCATCTGTTTAATTGAGCAGGTGAAGACCAGTTGTAAGTGCTGTGCACATTACTGGTTTCTTTAATTAGAAGGAATGATTTATGATGATCCTTTTTGGGATCATCATCATTATGCAGTATTACATTTCCCCCTTTAGGTATTCCCTTTTTCCCAAAGAGCCTCCTGCACCTCCGGGATCCACCTACACCACACCCATGATATTAATGCACAGTCGTATACATTTCTGAGTGTGCTCTGTGCATCAAATACAGTTTTGTCATAAAGTTATCACCATTTCTGTGTGTTTTCAATGCTTGGGGTTTTGGGACATTAACATACATCACATGTCTGTCACATTCATATATATGTAAACTAATGAGCCCTAGTTACTGTCCAATAGATTGTTATGTGAACATTTCAGCCCATTACAGTGACACAGGCAAGCTTTCAAAGTGGACACATGTATTAGTCATCGCTACTTTAGGTTTGATTCTCAGCATTGGGATATCATGCTTGCAGAACATTCTTGGTGAGGTTTGGGAGTTAATACACATATAAACTGTGATATTGTTGAGTATTAAAATTCCCCTGAAGAGTTGATAACATAATGACAGGTGATATTATGAATTTATTTATACAAGAACACTTGCTATGGGTTTACAACATGATAATGGTTATACATCTTGCCACATGGCCAACAGCAATGACGTGGATCTTTACAAGATGGGCGTAGCCGAGATTGGCCCTGATGGAGGTGAGTTGGCTATTGCTCCACGTACCTCAACACAGCCTCCATGTGTGTTTGTGGTCCTTCTTGATGGGTTGGACAACATTAGTGTGGTGTTCCCCTAGTACTTAATATATGTCATGTGGTGGTGTCATTTTGCCACTGATTAATTTTCCAATATGGATCTGATAAGTTACATTTATAAATGAATATATTATTATTTTTAGGGTCCACATTTGAGCTTCTATGAGTGTAAGGATCATTTGTATGTCGTTAATTGCTTTATGCACTTTGCAGCATCACTTTCCATATTGGCATATGCATAACCATTCAAAATTATTCACAGAAATAAAATATTTTTTTGGGCCTATTGGTTCCTTGAGGATTGTTGGTCAATTAATCAATTAATTATAATGTGTTCCATTGCTTTCCCAGTATTTTAAAGTACCATATACACTCGAGTATAAGCCAAGTTTTTTAGCTCTTTTTTAAGGCTAAAAAGGGCCCTCTCGGCTTATACTCGAGTCACTCTCCCCCCCCCCCCATGTCTCTCTAACCCCCCCATTGTGTCTCTTTACCCCCAGTGTCTCTCTACCCCCCAGTGTCTCTAAACCCCCCATGTCTCTTTCCCTCCCCCTCCTCATCCTCAACTCCCCCCTCATTCTAACCCCCCCTCATACTACCCCTCTAAATATCCCCCCCCTCTCCCCTCACTTACCTGCTCCAGCCTCCGCTCCTTCTGGGTCTTGACGTGTCGCGCATGTGACGTCACGGCATTAGCATATACCGGGTGCCGGCAACCGGTATATGCTAATGCCGTATTGTCACATGCGTACTACGTCAAGACCCAGAAGGAGCGGAGGCCGGAGCAGGTAAGTGAGGGGAGAGGGGGGTAGAATTTAGAGCGGTAGTATGAGGGGGGGGTTTAGAATGAGGAGGGGGGGTTAGAATGAGGGGGGGTGATGATGAGGAGGGAGGTTGACGACGGGGTTGAGGATGAGGAGGGGGCTGAGGATGAGGAGGGGGCCTGAGGATGAGGAGGACTGAGCCTGAGGATGAGGAGGACTGGGCCTGAGGATGAGGAGGGGGTCTGAGGATGAGGAGGGAGGTTGAGGATGAGGAGGGGGGTTGAGGAGGAAGGTTGAGGAGGGAGGTTGAGGAGGGAGGTTGAGGATGAGGAGGGAGGTTGAGGATGAGGAGGGAGGATAAGGAGGGGGGTTGAGGATGGGGGTTGAGGTTGAGGAGGGGGTTAAGGATGGGGGGGTTGAGATTGAGGAGGGAGGTTGAGGAGGGGGTTGAGGATGGGGGGTTGAGGTTGAGGAGGGAGGTTGAGGAGATGGTTGAGGATGAGGAGGGGGTTGAGGATAAGGAGGGGGTTGAGGATGAGGAGAGGGGCTGAGGATGAGAAGGGAGGTTGAGGTTGAGGAGGGGGTTGAGGAGGGGGTTGTTGATGGGGGGGTTGCGGATGAGGATGGGTTGAGGAGGGGGTTGAGGATGAGGGGGTTGAGAAGGGGTGTTGAGGATGAGGAGGGATGATGAGGAGGGAGGTTGAGGATGAGGAGTGGGGTTGAGAAGGGAGGTTGAGAATGAGGAGAAAACAGGGAAGGGAGAGGAGGGGAAGAGACACAGGGAAGGGAGAGGGGGGAAGAGACACAGGGAAGGGAGAGGGGAGAAGAGAGGGGGACACAGAAGGCACAAGAGGGACACAGGGGACAGCACATTTCCCACCCTCGGCTTATACTCGAGTCACTCATTTCACCCAATATTTTGTGGTAAAATAGGTGCCTCGGCTTATACTCGGGTCGGCTTATACTCAAGTATATACGGTACATTAGCGTGTTTATATTTGCTTTTGCAGTGTTAAGAAGAGGTGTTTAACCCACTTGCAAGTCCTATTTGTAACCCATAAAATGTTTTGCTACATTTGACATTTATGGGTTTGAAAGCATTTGCGGCCTTGTGGAATTTTTGCAATTGGATTGCCATTTGCGATTTTAGCAATTGTAACATTTGCGGCCTTGAAAGATCAAAGGCAGAGATGGGTTGAAGTTGCGATTTTGTCAACCTGCAGGAATTTTGAGCCTGTAACCTGCAAATCTATTGCAGGTAGCTAGAAGAGGCCAACTGAATATCAATAACTTTTATGGGCTAAATCTATTGCATCATTGCTTGTTTCAGTCCATGAACAAAAGATACATTTTTAGATTTTCTTTTATAATTTGGGTTTATTGGTTAGTGGTAAACATGAAATATGAGACTTGATGCCTTTTTAATTTCTTGACCTTATTCCAAAGCTTTATAGATTGACAATATAAGATTATTTGATTTTAGTTTTTTAGGATTTTTGTTGGTCGGAAATATATTAATGCCGATGAAGCAATATTTGAACAAAATTGCAGTTCAATGAGTAATGTAGAAAGGTGTAATACAAAGTAATCCATTCTGCATTGTGACTAAATAAAGCATCATTAGATTGAAATTATTATTTAAGTAAAATGCTTTAGGCCAGGTGGGGCTTAATACTGGAGTCCTGGAAAGAAAAGTATAGTATTTAAACTTATGCATGAAGAGAATTTAGTGTGCAAAAAGTGGTAAGGGAGTGGCGTATGGAGTATGGTAGTTTGGAGAGAGATTTGGTGAAATGTCATAATATAAACATTTACATTGGATTAAATCTCTGATGATGCTAATAGGTTTAGTGTATAAAGAGAACTACTGAAGTAGTAAGAATGATATGAATATAGAAAGAGAGTAAGCAAAAAGGTGTGGTTTATGCATAGAGAGAGTTTGAATAATGAAACAAGCTTTATAAGGCATTTAGGGCCCTATTAAATTCGAGCTGGGTATGGAATCGTATCTTGCAAATGCGCATCGTAGTGCGATTTACGTACTACAATTCGACTTGCGATTGACTTGCGATTGACTTGCGATTGACTTGCGTAATTTCGGACTCATTTTCCGAGATTTGCCTGCGAAAAGCGATACGTAGTAAGTAGCGGGCAAGAATTCTTCGTCGTGTCTGACTGTCTGGGACCCTCTGTCACTGCTTTTTTACAAGGTTCGTATGCTGGTGATACTGCAGTTCCTTCTCCAGTGGTTTGGGATTTGGCCGTCCACTCTGCTTTCACTCTCCCACCCACAATGGCCCTTAATGGTATAGCTCACAGCTTCATTGAAGTACACAATATCTCTTGTTTGGTCTTTCGGTCAGGTCTGACTGTCTGTGACCCTCTGTCACTGCTTTCTTACAAGGTTCGTATGCTGGTGATACTGGAGTGGATTTTCAGTTCCTTCTCCAGTGGTTTGGGATTTGGCCGTCCACTCTGCCTTCACTCTCCCACCCACAATGGCCCTTAATGGTGTAGCTCACAGCTTCATTGAAGTACACAATATCTCTTGTTTGGTCTTTCGGTCGGGTCTGACTGTCTGGGAACCTCTGTCACTGCTTTCTCACAAGGTTCGTATGCTGGTGATACTGGAGTGGATTGTCAGTTCCTTCTCCAGTGGTTTGGGATTTTGCCATCCACTCTGCTTTCACTCTCCCACCCACAATGGCCCTTAATGGTATAGCTCATAGCTTCCAAGCCCCATCACTTATCAAACCACAAGGTGACCATGGGAACATACCCCACAGTAACCCATCAGGAAGGGCAGCAAACACACACAGAGGGTTTGCAGAGGCACATTGAGCACCAGCCAACTCACCTCCATCAGGGGTAATCGTCACTACTCTTATCCAAGGAAGTCCCACGCCATTGCTGGTGGCCATGTGCCAAGATGTCCATTCATTCCAATTTGGTGACCTCCCATTATGTTCTGCTATTCATCAATTTACATTAGTTTCGATTGCTAAGTGATGTTGGGGAAGTGCGGGTGAAAGCAGAGTGGACGGACAAATCCCAAATCACTGGAGAAGGAACTGACAAGCCACGGCAGTATCACCTATCATTATCCTGTTAGGCCCTCAGGGGAATGTTCCTACTCCACAGTATCGCTAATTGGACTTGGCCTGTGCATTAACCCTTTATTATGAATAGATTGTAGATCTATTAGAAGTATTATATGATATCTAATGCTATTAGGACTATTATTCCTCTTAGTATGTATGGATCTATTGCAGATTAACTAGTGCTCATTAGTTTACAGCTATAGTAATGTGACACTAATGTGATGCATGTGGATGTCCCATAACCCCAACCATTGAAAAAACACCGACATGGTGAGAACAGTATAACAAAGCTTTATTTTTGGACACAGACCACAATCAGCAGCGGTCAAGACTGTGCATTCACATAACGGTGTAACAAAACTTTATTTTTGGACACAGACCACAATCAGCAGTGGTCAAGACTGTTCATTCACATAACGGTATAACAAAACTTTATTTTTGAACACAGACCACATTCAGCAGTGGTCAAGACTGTGCATTCACATAACGGTATAACAAAACTTTATTTTTGGACACAGACCACAATCAGCAGTGGTCAAGACTGTGCATTAATATCATGGGTGTGGTGTGGGCGGGTCCCGAGAGAGCAAGGGGCTAAATAAAACAAAGGGGATACCTACAGGGGTCAATCTAATAGTCTAGAATAAGCATGATGCATAGCACCTACCAGGGTCACATGCGGTCAGTACACCGCTGCAACCGGAATATGATGAGAAAAAGGAACATCACAAATCACTGCCATTTAACTGAAGAAACCATTGTCTGGATCTGCTCAATGGAACAAATGATTCAACCTCTGGACTGTGTAATCCAATCCAGTTTCACACATACAGTGTGGTGTGCAAAATTAATGGTCAAAAAAAAAAAAAAGGCGGGGGAGGATAGAAAAAACTAATGACAATGCATGTACAGTAAAGTGCTAAATACTGTACTGTAAAAAAAAGGGGACTGCAGCATCCCTTCCCAACAGCATTCCCCAGTGACCATCAATTGGTGGCATGTTCAACCGAACCCTTCGTGTCCACAGAGAAGAGGATCATGGACCATGTGATGGGAGGTAGCCATCTGCATATAAAATATTACCATCACATAGGCAAAGATCCAAGACTCTGTAGCTAGGCTAGATTAGGTCAGCATTGTGACCAATAGATTGTCACTCTGGAGTGCTGTAGAGAAGGCACAATTATGTCCAAAGCCCCTAGGTCCTCCTCCGCCTGGGCACAAGACCTGCACGCCGTCTCCCCGTTGGTGGTGGGGGAGCGGGAGGAGGTAGTGGCACCACGGTTGGTGGTGGCGGCAGAGGCATGGTGGAAGGAGAGGAGGGGCCAGCCTGCTTTTGGCTGGTGAACCGCCCCGTTCCCAGCAGCCTGATTATGTGCTGCTCCATGATCCGATGATGCCTCCTCTCCTCCCTAAAGCGCCTGTCCAGGCTGCGCCTCATGCCAGAGATGTCGGAAGCCATCCTCCTCACGAGGGCCAACAACTCTGGCAACGCAGCCTCGGTCGTTGGTGGTGAGGGCAGGGGTCCTGCTGGCAGTGCCGGGTGGGAAGATGGCGGGGAGAGAGTGGGGAGGATCTGGGACCCGGCTGGAGACAGGGGCTCTGATGTTGGGGTCCCCGGTGGCTCAGTGTGAGGGGAAGGAGGAGCTGTGGAATAGTCAACCACTTGTGAGGGCCCCGGCAAGATGGCAAGTCTTTGGAGGAGGGGGACAGTCGGGCTCTGTACAGGGGGGCTGTCAACTACCACGAGCTCCCCCTCCGATGAGCCAGGGCCCTCCGATGAGCCTGTAGCCTCCTCCCCCTGAGCGGTCTCCTGCGGGGCGGGGGCTGACGGCCTTGCTCCTGGCTCATCACTGGACCCAGAACTCCTACTGGATGCTGAAATAGAGAAAAGAGAGGTACATGTCATTAGTATGCTGATTAATACATTGATATGTTTTCACTCCTAACTTTCTGACATCTAGGCCTGAACATGGATGATTCTCCTAATTGCAACTCAGATTAGCTATCATTTGCTAGATTTGATCTATTCTTTGGTTTCTTGTCTTGACCTCTCCTGGCTCCTAACGCTGTCTGTATTTCTTCTGCGGTCTGTAACTGCATAGGCTGCATTGGGCACACCAGTACATGGACTCTATTGCTTGATTACTCTTGGGGTGGCCAGGAATGACAGTGATTTGCAGCTTCATGCATTTAATGACACTTCCATCTATCCCTTGTTAATTCCATGGAGCTGACATGTCAGTGTCCTTGTTGGTCACCATGTACATGTGTAGTGTGTGTGATGTACATGTGGTGGCATGTTGGTGTATAAGATATTCCCCTGAACTAGAGGCTGGGTCCTGCTGGGCCACTGGGGATGAAGCTCCAGCTGCGGGCGATAGTCTCAGAAGGTCCCTTGCGATCCTCTCCACTCCTTATAGGTCACACTGTGTCCCTCTGCTTCTCTGGCCATCTTCCTCTTCACCGTGGCCCTAATATCCACATATCGGTGCTTTAAGGACCTCACGCCTCTAGGCACCGTGGACACCTCCTTCATCAATTCCACTACCTCCTTCCAAGCCTGAGCCTTAGGCACAGGCATCGCTTCCCTTGCAACAATTATGACGGGCTGATCACGGATCGCACCCAGGAGGACCATATTCTCCCGGGGCGTATAATTACGGGCCCTGCGCCTGCCCTTGCCAATAGCCCCTTGCTCTCTCAACTGTGCTCGGGGACCCTGGCCTCCCTGAACTTTTCCTGAGGCTTTGTCCCTTCCCCAAACGACGCTGCCCCCTGGGATCAAGCCCTTTCCCCTCTGTCCCTCCTCTAGTAGTGCCTATGTCTCCCTCCTCCCCCCCCCCCTCTGGGGACCATTCCCCCTCCGGGGACCACTCCTCCTCCTCTGGGGACCGCTCCCCCTTCCCCTACAGGGACCACTCCTCCTCCTCCTCCTCTGGGGACCGATCCTCCACCCCCTCCGGGGACCACTCCTCCACCCCCTCCGGGGACCACTCCTCCACCTCTTCTCCACCCTCTACTCCACTCTCCTCACTCTCCTCACTCTCGACTCCTCTCCTCCTCTCTCCACCTATCTCCTTCCTCCATGCACAAATTATAAATAAATAAGGATAACTCAAAATAAGTATAACTGTTATATAGCTGATGAAAAAAAAAGTGTATGTTCTATGTGTTTTCAATAACTGTTGGGGGATGAGGTGCAAAGGTTTGGGGGGGGGGCTGTCCTAACTCTATGTATGTCTCTATGTGTCTTTAATCTATGTGTCAGGCAAATATGTGTAATGTTAAAATATGTATAACTCTTACATGTAAATATGCTAGTAATAAGATACAAAACAATCAAAAATAGTGCGCCTACAAATCAAAATAATGATAAAGAAATAAAAGTATTACTGGAATGTCTGTTGGAAAGAAATTATGTGTGTGCTATCTGTATTTAATAAATGTTGGGGGATGGTGTGTGTTGGGGCATGGGGTGTGTTGGGGGATGGGGTGTGGTGGGGGGGATGGGTGTGTGGGTTGTGTGTCCTAACTATATATATGTCTCTATGTGTGTTATTTAATCTATGTGTCTTGCAAATATGTCAAATCTGTAAATATGTGTATTTCTTAAATGTAAGTACTTAGGAAGTAAACAAGAAACAAGACAAAAAAGTAATCTACCTCTCTCCAAACCACTAATCTCCCATCTCAAACTCTCTCCCACCTGCTCCTGGAACTGCGTGCTAACTCCAATGGCTCTTACAACACAGTCAGCACGTGGGTTTGTGTCAGCCCTTATCAGCTTGCAAGCGCGCCAACAGACTCAGCCAATTACATACGCACTTATAGTGTCAGGCCGCCAAGTGCGTATGTAATTGGCTGAAAGTCCCAACACGGGCCGCCAAGTGCGTATGTAATTGGCTGAGAGGCTTTTGGCGGGCCAACGTGGCAAAGCCTCTCAGCCAATTACATACGCACTTGGCGGCCCGTGTTGGGACTCTCAGCCAATTACATACGCACTGGGCGGCCCGTGTTGGGACTCTCAGCCAATTACATACGCACTGGGCGGCCCGTGTTGGGACTCTAAGCCAATTACATACGCACTTGGCGGGCCGTGTTGGGACGCCCAATTACATGCGGCCAAGTGCGTATGTAATTGGCTGAGAGGCTTCTTAACGGAAAATCATCAGCTGGAATGCCACGTAAAGATCCACAGGTGACCAATGGCAAAGCTGAAATAAACGTGCCTAATACCGGGTAATGTAATCAACAAGCTATATAACCCCATCCCCAACAAGTCATCAGCATGTCTGAAACAGCATGGATGATCATGTGAGAGGGATGCTGGACAGTCTGAGTGGGCGGATGAGGTTGAGATGCTTTTGTGCGTACCACATAGCCCAGCATGCAGATCCGGAAGCAAGGTGTGTGATTGAGGGGGTGATGGGGAGTGGCAGAGAGGAGTGTCTGGGAGTGAATGAGGGTGTGAGTGGTGATGTGATCCATGCTGAGGCAGAACCAAGCCAGGCAAGGGAATCACCACAGGCCATGCCTAGTATCGTGGGGGTGGATCAGGGAGGAGAGAGAGCTCCAGTAGCACAGGGACAGAGGGATATAGGGCCACCTGCAGACAGGGAGGCTGACATTGATGTCGGTGATCAGCTGCTGGGGGGAGAAGTACAGGATGTGGTGGCTCAGGCAGAAGGGGGGAAGCCTGTCCAGGAGCCTGTGAGGAGGCGAAGGGCACCCAATGTGTACAGGAAGAGACTCACATTAGAGGGGTTAACTGATGGGGAGGTGTATGAGCATTTTCGGCTGACCCGTGCCAGTCTTGTGGAGCTCTATGAGGTTCTGAGAGCGGACCTTGAGCCTCGCTCATGGGCCAATATAGCCATCCCAGGAATGACACGTATGTTAGTTGCAATACACCTCCTTGCCTCTGGTAGCTTTCAGAACACCCGGAGCATAGCCGGAGGAATGTCACAGCCAAGCCTCTCCAATTGTCTGAGTGCATTCCTCCGTGCTATTGGTCGGAAAGCTGCTAGATACATCAGTTACCCTAACACTGCTGAAGAGATCTCAAAGGTGAAGTTCGATTTCTTCCAATTAGGAGGTGTCCCCAATGTGCTCGGTGCTATTGATTGTACACATGTGGCACTGATACCTCCTAGAGAGCAAGAAGCGCTGTACAGAAATCGTAAGCATTATCATTCAATCAATGTACAGGTTGTTTGCGATGCGAACATGCGCATACAAGGTGTGTATGCAGGCTTCCCGGGAAGTGCTCACGACGCCTATATCCTGCATGCATTCGGCATATGTGACATATTTGAGTCCGGCAGATATAACCCTGTGTTAGCTTTGCCAAACAGTATGCAGTTCACAACAACATATGACAAAAATCACAATTGATTAATCATTAGGTATATGTTCTGATGCATTCCCTTGTATCCTGTGACATGGACATCTCTAGCCTACATAACGTGTTGTGTGTTATTGTAAGGGCTATGTAAGTGAGATGGCTTTCGATTTCATCTGATAGAGGAGAATTAATAGTGTTTAGAAAACTTTTTCTTGCATGAATATATCCCTGAATAAACATGAATTAGCTTACCTTGAAGTTATCAAAATCTCCACGGTCTTTTGGCATTTGCGTTTGATCGTGTACGCCCCTGGGAAATTCCACCTGAATTAGCATCACATTTACATTCACAATAATAAACGATCACGCTTCACCTCAGACTTCCGGCGTGTGTTCGGTACAAGAACTGCAACAGTGACTTCCTGTGCTCTCTACCAGAAGGGTCGCAATATGTACCCTGTTGTATTTCCCTTGTATCTCCGCCTCATGTAAGCATCCTGCGGGTGTGACCATCTGGATTTGACATTTGTGGAAATCACATTGTAATTGAACTGAAGCTTCATATAGAATACATGTGTTAATACACTACTAATTATCCTCTATCAGATGCATCCATGATCTAGCTCCCTTACATATATCTTTAACTGTGTATTAGCCATAGGGATGTGTTAATAGGTCATGATGACGATATTTGGGCATATGCTTTGTCAAACATCACAACATCCTATTCATATCAACATGTCACATTTTATTTCCACCAGGTGATGCAGGATATGGGTGTTTGCCGTGGTTGTTGACCCCTGTGAGCAATCCCCAGACTCGGGCAGAGGTGCGGTATAATGCTGCGCATAAAACCTGCCGGAATCTAATTGAGCGCACCTTTGGTGTACTAAAGATGCGCTTCAGATGTTTACATTCCACTGGGGGTGCTCTACAATACAAGTCCCAGAAAGTTTGTCGCATCATCTTTGCCTGCTGCTGTCTGCACAATATAGCAGTACAGGCCAACTGTCTGGGGGACATTGATGCGGCTCCACTACATGGGGAGGAAATGCCTTTACCTCCCCCTGAAGTGGATAATCTGCAGGGGTCACAACAACGGACCCGCCTCATTCGTGAGTACTTCACATGTAAGTACATACCCAATATGCATGGAATACAGTCTAATGTATCTGGATTATGCCTAACTCCCAACTCCACCTCGATCCATCGCCCTTGTCATACAGAATTCCAACCAGTCCACAGTAGAGGAGAGTTCCCTGATGTTGTCGATGTTTGTACACTGGAACAAGCCACATGATCAGTTACAGGTAAGTAAGCACACATTCCCATACACATCTTAAGTACTGAAGGTTCTAAACATCAATGGCATAGATAATTGGAGTGGATTATATATCCCACTATGTCAATGTATATATGCCCCACATTACATTGTTACATAGTAATTTAGATTGAAAAAAGACTTTAGTCCATCAAGTTCAACCTCTATAGATCTATGATCTGCAATACGCAGATTCATTGTTAATTGATCCAGAGGAAGGCAAGCAGAAAAAAAAAAGTGAAACTTTGCCAATTGTCTACACAGGGAAGAAAAATATAACATTCCTTCCTGACCCTAGATACTGGTGATCGTATTCATCCCTGGATCAATACTCCCTCTCTATTTATCCAGGATAGCCCCTAATGCCTGTTTGTTTTTTAATGTAAAAATATACCCAATCCCTTTTTAAAGTTACCTACAAACACTACGGACCAGTATTGTTCACATTGTATGACCCTGCCAAACCACATGAAATGGGATCAATATGTCGTAGATAAATACCATACACACATACTTTGGAGATCAAGAACCAGTCACGATAACACAAAACAGAGTCCTCTGGTTATTTCCTCATGATTAGAGTTTATTCAGTAGGATCAAATATGGATCACCAGCCAAACCCAACATGGTGGCTGCTGCTGACTGGCTGGAGAAGTGACTACTACTGAAATATATCCAGACACAGCCTTTTAGACTTGTTTACATGAGACCATACCAAAATTCAGATTTTATCACCCTGTAGCAACATGGCATAACTCACTAACCGGCAATGACTTCTTATTAATAAGAGATATCCAATACGAATAGAACACATACTTTGTCTAATTTGTGACTGTAATCCTCACATCATATTAACCTTACAGAGCTGCTGTTGTGTGTCAACTCTTCTTTCAACAACCTAGACATGGAAAAACATGACCAGCAACAGAACTGCTACATCAATGCGAACTACATAGTGAGTATTTGTGTAATAATATGGCCACGTATGCTGAAGGACACAAATAACACATCAATCACTTTATTAATATCAGCCTATCTCTTTCCAGAATATATCAGATAGGTAAGCGGTGATAACTAATGACGATCCACAGCGCACGTGTCCTGGTGGAACAAATCACCTCGTGGATGAGTTTGGGACTGCGTCCAAGGTAAAACACCACATTTGGCTCTCCAAAGATGCATTAATGTGTAATCTATGTGATATTCCTACATCAGTAGCCAGCTGAGTAGCTCGTTTCATATATAGGGAAAGAACAGTGAAGACGTATGTATAAAATGAGCAACATATATTGGTACAGTATGTGATGAAGTAAGCGCTCCGGGAGCAGGTGCAATGTAAATATTGACATGTTCCTTGTATGTTTCAGATCGCAAAGATGAGTCCCTTTCCACGGTCAGAACAAGGAATGATGAGCATTCCCACTTTCCAGGACTATGCTATTGTCACATTGCATCATGTATGTTCATATGTCAGTCATCATGCGTTGCATCGGGTGTGATATCACATCCTCTACATAGATTTATATGTACCTATTGCTTTAGATATGCCATTCTCTCCTCTACTTGGACTATTGGGAAGCCTGTATCATACTTCCTTCCAGATCTCTTCCTCAGTGCTGATGTGATCCTCCCTGTACATATGTGGAAGAGTAACTCTAGCCTTGGAACATAGCTGTTAATGAGGTTCAGTTTACCTTCAGTTATGCATATGCAACAGCGATAATAGAGATGCTCATTCACAGAACAGAATACACCTCAAATTGGCCAGTTTGTTGTGAGTTCTGCTAACACATGAAATTAGTTTGAACACACTGATATGGTCCTGGTCAGGTTCCCATCTGAGTGTCCAAACTTAGGTATGTAGAGTCTTCTCTCATAGTGCCATTTCCAGTGACATGACCTATGGGGGTTCTAACATTGACTGATTGAGCACTTCTACCTCTGCAGTTGCATAGGAGTGTGTGTTGCACGCACACACAAGACTACAGATTACTTCTCCCCATGAGCATATCTCCTTCTGTATTGTTGGGTTTGAATATTGAATGTTATCCTGATATATTTAATGATATAACTGATATTGCCTCATGTTGGATGTTGCACTGTATATCCCCCCCTCAACTGATCATCTATACCAATGTCATCCCCCCTGCTTGCATTCTGTCCCCATGTCCCTATTTTCGTGTGTTACTGGAACTCTGTATCCTACCACCTCCACCATGATACTGAGCAGGCCTGTGATAATTTGTCACTGTGTGGCTTTGTGAACAATTAAACCTGTTTTTTCAGTCAATGTTTGTATAATCTTGGATATTTACCATGTAACAAGTACATTACCCTGAAAGTCAGATGTGCTCACCACCATCAGTTAGGGGTGTAACTATTCTGTTCAATCTGCGTTTACATTACTACATAATCATGAATGTAGATTCATATCATTCAAGTTGAGCCCTTCAAGTCACTATATACAACCCTGCATGTCTATAGACATGATTTCAGAATTCACGCCCCTCGGGCTGGCACCTACATCTATATTGGCAAGGTACAGATTAATGTAGCATATGTATCTCTGTAAACACACACAGATATATGTATTGAAAAATGACACTTCATTCTATCTGTATTCTGTCAACTAGAAAGCATGATATGGTACAAACACACAGAAACAGTGATAACAGTATAACATAATCATACTTTATTTCATACACAGAGCACAAATAGAAATTGACAAGACTGTGCTTTAATATCATGTGTGTGTTGTGAATAGATCCCAGTATGGCAAGGGGCTGTGGCAAATCTGAGGACATCTGAAGAGGAAACAGACAACATCATGAGGGTAATGCATAGCATCTAATAGGGTCACATGTGGTCAGGACCCGACAGTAACCAACAGCATATAAGACGACATTTAATCAACATAACCATTAATGCGCATACAACAACCATATGGTTGCCAGAATAAACAGACACTATAAAACATGGATCATGTGATACTAAGCGATTCCACACACAGTGTGTTCGCATACATTACTGATGATTGGTCAATAGATGATGTGAATCTGGAAAACAGAGAGAGGAGGTGTTAGAACAATCATAAGCTGTTATTATAGTACATTGTTTTTGCTCTTGACACTAATATAAACCAACTAACATGAACATCATCTCTGAGCAGTAATAACCATATTGATTGTATCCTGTTCAGTCAGCCTTCCAGGAATATGCTGAGGATGTGGAATACGACAAGGCATGCTTCACTGTGAACACAATCCTTCAGCAAAATGTACTATCACTATCTATATGGAATAGTTGTGCCATGCTGATATCACATCTCACTTCTATATGGGTGGTACCAAGGCCAGACAGATTACATTGTTCACATTACCCCTAAACACATGCACATTGATCATGATGTCAAACCAAGGAAATTGGCAGTTTGGTTTGGATGACATGAAATAAATGAATCCAATTTCATAATGTTAACGGGATGGAATGCTACAAAAACTTATGTGGAATTGCTGGTTTGGATTAGCAGATAGTAATGGGACTGTGCAACTCTACAGCCGGGACACTGATCATTATAATGGAAAATCACACAGTCATGTTCCTTAGTGAAAAGATATGTAGTCATATATCTAATTTCCGAGAGATCTGCAGTGGTGAATAACCCTGATAGAATGCCTGCTGGGAACTGGGTTGAGTGTTTACTCACATGATGGTATTGTACTGCTCGAAGATGAAGAAAATGTCTTAATAGGTGTTGAGATTTGGCTATTAACACCTACAAAGACAAAAATAATGTATCAATCATAACAATGTTATGATTAAATACAGCATTTAATCTCAAGGTCAATCCACATTGAACATCAATTGTTGAAATGTTAAACATAACCAGACGTGTACACACTCTGTAGCCAGACAATAGTATGTCAACATCTATAACAATCATTATTCTGTGAGGAGCGGTCAGGAGGCCTTCTCGAATGGTCCTAACACCTCCTACTCCGAGTTAGCGGGCCCCCACCGTCCGTGCCCACGGACCGTCTCCCTCTTCCACAACGTGGTGTGGGAGCAGGGGGTGCCACTACAGTAGGTGGCTGGTGTTCATGGGTGGGTGATGTCTGAGATGAGGAGGCAGACATCTCAGGTTGCGGTTGTACAACCGAAGGCTGGAGAGGTATGGGCTGGCGTCGGAGTTGACGCAATAAAGCGCGTCTCTCTCTGCTCGCGCGTTCCTCATATCTCTCCATTCTTTGGTTGTGCCTCCTCTTCTCAGCATATATACCTTGGGTGGTTGCCTGTATTACACGGTTGCCAGCCAGGATGGCACTGCTTATGCTCAACTACCTCTCACCTAATTTGGAGCATTCGCTCTGCTCTCTGCTGTTGGGCCTGGTCCTCTTGGCGAAAGTGCTCCATTATATTGCACAATTGTGCGTAGACCGGTGGCAGAGGGTCTGGAGGTGTTTGTCTTGCAGATGGCGGCTCGGTGGCTGCGGCCGGCAAATCCGCGGCTGGAGACTCCGCGGCCGACGACTCCGCGGCCGGTGACTCCGCGCCGGCGACTCCGCGGCCGGAGCACTTCCTCCTGCCGGAGCACTTCCTCCTGCCGCCGCGGGCGGAGCACTTCCTCCTGCCGCCCAGGGTGGAGCCCAGGCTAAGGGTGGAGCCCAGGGTGAGGGTGGAGCCCAGGAGGGTGGAGCCCAGGATGAGGGTGGAGCCCAGGAGGAGGGTGGAGCCAAGGATGAGGGTGGAGCCCAGGAGGGTGGAGCCCAGGATGAGGGTGGAGCGGCTGAGGGTGGAGCGGCTGAGGGTGGAGCGGCTGAGGGTGGAGCCGCTGAGGATGGAGCCACTGAGGGAGGCACAGCATAGTGTGGCTGGTGCAGGCCCTGAGGTGGCCACGACGAATGGCCAGGTGTTTTATGGGTAGGGGGCAGCATAGGATGATGGCTGGCTAGATGTTTAGGGCCCGGGCATCACTTCCTGCTCCTCATGAGCCAGTGATGTAGATGGTCCCGGGCCCTCCTGAATGTCCTGGCCCTCTTCAGGCACTCCTGACTCCTCCTCTTCTGAACCTGTGGATACTGCAATGGAATAAACATGTATTTCAGTTGGTTGCCATACACAATTGACAGCTATGCATTTGCATATCATTGACATCATGGTCACCTGTGAGTGACTGTGGTGCTTGTGTTACACAGATGAGCCATGGGCTAAATAATAAGCATTGTGTATTATGGCTCATATGTGTACTGCATGTGCATCAGACACGTGCTCTGCTGGATCTGCTGTGCAGTGTGTGAGACTGACCAATCTGACAAGTTTCCAGCAATGGTTGTTAATATGCAGCTAAGACATGGGCCAGGTTAGGACAGTATATGACACACATGCAGTGCTACAGAGTCTGTATCCACATATGCCGCACAGCCAGATTTTTACTCTATCGCAGTGGAGGCCAAAGTCAGGCCTGCATTTGTGGATAGCCATGCTGCATCCAGCTGAGAATATCATTCTCCAAGTCATTAAGTCTAATTGACTCATCTGTGCACATAAAGGAAATCCACATATCCAGGCCTGTGCGTAGCCCAGCAAGTTTGACTTTGGACACCCTGCTCTATTACAATCAATCTGGATATAATTAGAAATTGAGATATCAGGGATACAAATTATGAACATGATAGGTTTGCTACCAGGACTGAAATGGTTATTGTCGCCCCATACATCTTTAGTCAACCATAGGGCTTACAGTGCTATTGTATGTGAATTATCCCTGTGTGTGGGCAGGGGTGTAGGAGGCCATATAATTCTTAAGCAAGGGTGGGCGGGTTCAGTACTGGAGGGCCACACAGGTGAGCCAATCGACTTTTCAGTCATCCTGATTGACTCACCTGTGCCCAGAAAGGATATCTTGATAGGCAGGCATGTATGTGGCCCTCCTTACCCACCCCTGTTCTAGAGGGATACAACTCATTATATACAACAGCCAGAACACAAGCCTATTTATACATACATACATACATACAGCATGTTATCTGCAGGCTTTTGGACAGCCCATCCCCCCACAATCTCATACAACCATGTGTGTGATATGATACTCATGTTGCAGGGTGTTAAAGCGATCTGTGTCCATCTGGCCTGGTATGCCCACCACAGATTCAGAAGGGATAAAGTGCATCACAGTCCTCTCCCATTCCTTATATACAACATGGACCGCAGGCCCACCAACAGTCCTACGTGCTGCTGCTGCCTCCTTGGCCATCTTCCTTTTGACAAACATCTTCAGATCATCAAACTTATGACGCACTGACCTCCGGTCCCTATGGGTGACCCCTACTGCCGACACAGCTCTGCCAATTTGGGACCAGGCCTGCTGCCTCTGGCTGGCATTTATGTCTCTCCCACCACATATGATCCCCTGGCGGGCACAGATTTCCGTGAGGAGAACCTGGATCTCCTCTGGGCTATAATTGGTGGCCCTGGGCCTTGCCACAACCCGTTGCCCTACGGACAGTGCCTGCTCTTCCTCTTCTCTCCCTGGGGCCGCTCCCTCATCCCCACCACCTCCCACCAAGGGATCAGGACCCTGACCCTCTGCCCCTTCAACTGGTATTCCTAACTCTGGGGGCACTTCCCTCCGCCCCTGCTCTCCTTCTTGCTCTCCTCCTCCTCTCCCTCCTCCTTCTCTCCCTCCTCCTCCTCCTCTCCCTCCTCCTCCTCCTCGCCCCTCCTCCTCCTCTCCTCCTCATCCTCCTCCTTCCTCAGATGTTCTCCTCACTCTCCTCCGTGCCTCTCTTGCCTTACCTCCTCCCCTCCTCTACTCTCCTTTGAAAATAAAGTAACGATAAATAAATATAATATGTGTGTAGGTTTAGGAGGTAAAAAAAGATGCAAGTGTAGTTCAGTAATTGTATGGGGGAGGTAGGTCTTGGGGGGGGGGTGTAGGTGTGCAGTGGCCTACCACTAGGTGTAGCTATGTGTACGTATTAATCTATGTGTGTGAATTATGGGATATCAGTAATTATGTGTGTTGTAAACAAAGGGTTAAATTATCTGATAGGTCAAAAGATCAAAACTTACAATGCCCTCTTCTCTCTCGCTCACTCTCCTTGCTCACAAAAAACCCACCAACGCCTAGACCTGTGTGTCTACTTGCAAAAGCTCCAGCACAGTCAATTATTTTCAGTTTTGGCTCCCTTTTAAAGGCATACTGCCGTCTGGTTAAGTGTTACGTATCACGTATTTCGTGCTCTTTTCCTACGCAAACCTTCATTGATTAATTGATACGCGCGGCCACGGAAATCAAAGTTATCCGAGATAGCGTCCCTCATTCGCAACGTGTACGAAATCGCATCCATCGCTCGTATCTCGCAGCACTTGGAATTTAATAGCGTCGTAAACGGTTTCATTTTTCAACTACGTAGGCCTTGCGTTTTCATCTATTATTTACGCAGCTCGAATTTAATAGGGCCCTTAGTGTTTAGAGGAGTTTATTTGTGGAGCCAGGTTTAGGGAACAATTGAGATTATTGTGTGGCAGCTAGTAGAAAATCACAAACTAGATAAAACTGATTTTAGACATTGAGGTGAGGCAGACAGCAGGCTGGTTGTTCTTGAATCGTTAACAAGAGGTCCCAACAGGTAAATGAGAATCTGGGACCACAATTCATGGTCACAATTGGAGAATTCAACAGGCCACCACAAGTCCAAGAATAGGAAAAGTTGCTTGTAGGATATTGCAAACAGAAATCTATTCTGACACATTTTTGGAGTTTAAGGTGCAGATAATAATTTCAGATTGTTTTGCAAAAGTAACACCAGCTGTTTCACTTTGGAACTAAGACTCTAGAAATCACTCTTAGGTGCAGATTTATCAAACAACATATTGGAAAACACCATCCATTACAGCAGGCAATATTCCACTTTATACACAAAACAATAGTTATAAGGTAACAATATGATTTAAAATGCGTGCAACCAATTTAACAGCACAAAGGGCAGAGAACAGCTTAAAAATGCCTATTGATACACGAGCAATAATATTCTTGAACACATCTGAGCTATTTTTTATTGAGCTGCTGTAATAAAAATAGAGAAATAGGTTAGATTTCTGAAGGTTTCTGTTTATCAGCGCTAGGGATTGCCCCGGAAGGGGCTTGCTTCAGGATATGTGGAGAGCAGGAACGCAGTTCTAGAATGTAGATGCAAGATTCCAGTACAGGTGGTCAAAAATACAGCTGAAATGCTTGTATAATGTCAAAAGGGGCAAATACACTTTATTGAAACACATAGGGAATTGCATTCATAGGAGGGGGAGGTCCCAGTGATTTAATTAGTCTGGGTACAGAATAACAAAAGGTAATATAATTTAGATAGGAGGGCATGTAACCTAATCACTCAGCAGACACCCTCAATGCTAGATGCCCTCATTGAGTCAGCTTCACAATGGGCTTCTCAGATCTGACCTCACAAACAATAATTGGATCAAAGTATATGAATTACAAAACTAAACCTAAATACATACCAACATCAGGCATATTGACATAAAGATGTGCCTGGTGTGTTATGGTCTATGAGGTTGGAGAGAGTCGGATACGACTGGATCACAAAAAAAAAATCAGGCATATCCAATATGGATACAACCATCACAAAATGGGATTAGACACACAATGTCCAAAACACACATACACATAAGTTATTCACTGGGGAGGAAGTTCTCCAGACCTTACACAGTCCAAACAGAGGAAATCATGGTCATCAACAAAGCCTAGGGGTGTCATGTTCATCTTGTGCTGTCCCATGAAAGGGATGGCTTTGGGGGAGACTGAACTAAGCTCATTTAGCGAAGAATGAGAAGCAAGTACCACCACCAAGTACTTTATTACAGACTTCTTCCCCATCAGTACTGTCATGACAAAATTAATTGATTCAAATTAACCAAAACGTATACATAAAAAATACACAACATGTAAGGAAGTCTATATGGGGAACTATAGAGGAAAAAAGTTACTATACTAGTCTATTAATAGTTTTATTAATTGAAATGTGATCTATTCTATGAGGATCTAAGTCTGTTTGACTTTCCAGTTGTCAATAATATCTACAAACGATGTTTTAAAAAAATGAACAGCCTTATTAAATTGCAATTCAGTAAATTTAAAAGGGCTCTATTTAAGAACATAGCATATTTTATTTACAGAAGTTTTTAGTTAGTGAAGACCTTGCTTTTGGATAGAAGTTCACTAGCTAAAAACTTCTGTAAAAAAATATGCTGTGTGCTTATATAGAGCCCTTTTACATTTTCTGAGTCGCAATTTAATAAGGCTGTAAATATTTAGTGGTGAAGGATAACAGAAACAGCCTTATAAAGTCTCCATAGCCACCCTTCACGGCAACAACAGCACCAGATGCCTGATTGTTCTGTGACTGACTTGAAAATACTACTTGCTCATAAAACTATCATTTTGTGAACTTGTGCTATGGGCCTCAGCAGTTAAAAATATAATGTATATCTTTCTAAAACTGGGGGATGTATACAATATTTGGTGTTAAAATAATAAATTGCACAGAACTCACCAGTTGTTTTTTCACTGTTTTTAAAAAGCATGTGCAAGAAATATTGTCCATGAATTTATTATTAATAAGATCTTGAGTGATAACTCTATTGCTGTATAGCTTTGTATCCAAACTCTCAGTATCGTGAAGAGAAAGATCAGTGGTAGAACAATTGACAAAACTGAAAGAGGTCTTTTTTATCTGAACTACAGGAATAGTTTTGAAGTGTCAGAAGAAATGTTCAGTCGTTTTATGAACTGAATACACTCCATTTTGCTTTAATGTAATATTGAACCTGAATATGTTTTTCCATATATAATCACAATACATGTGAGCTATTGTTATTGAAATCTAAGAAAGAACTCTCTACTTTAAAGTCTTTTGTAAGTTTCCTATCTAAAACTTTTATTGGTAAAATAAAATCATTTTTTTTCTCTAACTTCAATCAAATCTTTTAAACCTCAAAAAGTCTTCTTGAGTCATATCGTCTTTACCAAGAGACATTTTTAATAGCTATTGTGCTTTGTTGAATTCTCCCCTAGGGAAACTCTATGTGTCAGATTAAAACAGTGGAAAATGGCCTTTTATCCTAGGTCATACTGCTAGAGGAATTGCCAATTAGCTCATCACCTGAAAAAATGGGTCTATACTGTTCTGCTAGTCTGTTAAAGAGTTAGCTGGTTCATCCAGATCCTTTGAAGAAATATTAAAATCACAAATCCATTCTACATCTACATGATAGATTGCTGCTATATTTAAAAAAATAATTATCAGGTATGTCTCACCAGTCAGGGTTACCAAATAAATATTATTTTCAATTACTTTTACGCTAGGTAGTTTAATTACAATATTTGAAAACAGCTGCAAGAAATATAATTATATGCTTAAACGCCAGTTGTCTCAAATTCTCCATGGCAAATAGCATGCATTTTTAGTAACAAGCCTTATGTAATGCGCAAATGTCTGTTTTTTTTGTTTTTTTTAGAAAATGTTCCTAGCAGTAAGTTGTACTGTTTTCATTTTAATTAAAGATATTTGCTTAGTTATGAATTTGTCACATGGGTAAAGAAGGGAGAAATCATTCATCAGGTAATGATCTCTCTTAACAGGCCATGACTGATAAGTTACTACATCTCTTTTAGGGAAAAAACACATTCTATAAGTCCAAGGAAATGCAATAATAAAAATATATATTTAATGAACTCATAATTTACAACTCTATAGTGCTATAATTCTTTGCAAAACTTCAAAGGATACATGAACCTCCTGAGATTATTTCTTCTCCTCAAGATTCTTTTTCTCATAATGTGTAATGCATGAAAGAGGTTGACCATTATTCCAGTCTTGTAACCACAAATGTATGCTGTTTCCTTTCTCTTTGGCTTATTTTTCATTGCCTACTGGTGTTAAGTAGCTAATGCAGTTCCGGATTTCCAATCATGTATTTAAAAGAACATGTTTCGTACCAGGCTAGTCTAACTTTAGTCATGAGTAGCTGCATTCCAGATAGTTTTTCAAGATATTCCTGGCAGTCCAGAAGTAAATCTAAATGAACTTCTGATTAAACTGTTTGTACTCTTAAAATATGTTTTGAAAAGTGTCTGGGATCCAACACCAATTACTGCAGAACAAGTATGTTTTATAGAGTATGTTAATACTATCTGTTGCATGAAAAATTATACTAAGACAAGGCCACACTGTCCTACTGAACCACTGTAGCCACAATATACCTTGCAGCCTACTGTGACCAATGTTTGACTCCCTGATACCTGATATTGTGTTATTACTGTTATTATTATTATTATTATTTATTAGTACTATTATTATTATTATTTATTTATGTAATTGGAGCTAACATCTTCCCTCACACATATGTAGAAGCAGGTAGTTGCAGAGTAAACTGCAAAGCTTTTTACTTCAAAGATGTGAACAGTCTTCTCACACAACATTATTAAAAGTATTATGTATGCATCTAATATTATATAATTCAACAAATATTATAATTTATAAATACTGTAAAATGTAGTTTTAGAATTGTATTTCTTCCTGATAATGCTCTTTATTGGAATGAAATTTCCAAACATATTTTGTTCGTGAACAGTGGTCTTTTAAAATAATTTACGTGGAAAATTGTGTAATTTTAATAAAACCAGCATATTTTAAACAAAATGTTAAGTAAAATATTTAATGTCACGTTTTACAAAAAATTATGAAACGTGAGGAGCCCAGTGGAAATATGTTTTTTTCTTCTGATGCCTAATATTTCTGTATATTCAAGTAAAGTGTTTCCGTTTGTAGAAACATTTCCAGCGTTCAATACATAAACACTCTAGTGACTATAATTTCTTAGTATATTATTTATGATGTGTTACATGGTGCTAATATAAGCCAGTTTTTTCAGTATCGTCCCCATGTGACATTGTAATACAAATGCAATTTCCTGCATAACCCTTGTTTTTTGGGAGAAATTGAAACGCTGAATAAAAAGCCACCCGTGGTCTGCTTTTGTCTCTGATGGCAAAGCACAGGCACAGCACAACAAAAGAAACCTAAATGAAAATTCTTATAGCACAACATGATTTAAACCAAGATCTAAAATATAAATTAAACTGCATACCTGTTATATTTAGAGTTATGGTTAGTAGCAGTACCAAGTCTATAAAAAACTTTCATATTATACTAAGCACTGGAAATTAGCACTTTTTAAAAGGACAGTGTAAAAATATCAAACTATTAACTATCAGTTTAAACAATATTTTGATGTATTGTGATTAAAACATTAATTGTTTTCTTTCTGTAAAATTTACATTTGAAGCAGGTTTAGGGAAGTACTAGCATACTCTACCACCAATACTAAGCAGTCTGTAAAATATGGAAAGAGGTTTCAATTTAAAGAAGAGAGGAAAACCTCTTATATTCATTGGTTTTTCACAAATAATAATAATTAAAAAAATAAAAAAATTCATTGGTGACACTTGCTCTTGTGAAGCAGTGTTATAGCTACATAATAGTGATAGTTATGTATATATTGACAACAATATTTGCCGTATATGCTTGCACAAGTGTGGCACATATAGAAGTGAAGGAAATTATGCAACTTACTTGACTCACTTTGTGTGCCCTGTGCATAGCCTAGCTTCAATATCTCCCCTAATTTATTATATGTTATTATTATCACTGTTTTTATAAAGCACCAACATATGCTGTAGCTCTGTACAGAGGTTGAATATAAAGAAAAAGATAAATATATTATTAAACACATTGCAGAAAGTAGAGAGCCCTGACTTTGAGTTTAAAATCTTACATATATGGTACTTTTTTTCAGTGCACCTAATAAGACTGAAAACTTAAAAACTTACAATCTTAAGCAATAAATAAAACAAAAGGTGAAGAAATTAAAAGGAAGAAACAAGAGTTTGGCAAGTAATTGAGGAGAGAGTAGAGGGTTAATTAGTGCTTAAGTTTGTGGGTGTATCGGCTGTGAAGAATGAAGGTTATAGTGTTAAACATGGGCTGTAAATTAACACAAGTCATGGGTGGGTGGTTATGGACAGGGTGTGGCATGTTGTATGAGTTCAGAGGTTGAAGAGAGGTGGTGATGTGTGAAGGTCTAGAGTCAAAAGAAAAAAGATAAATGCAAATGAGAAAATTACCGTTGGTTCAGTCTCTGCAGAAATGGTTGCTCAGTCCTGATGTTAAATACAACTGAGTAATTGACAGTTGGAAAGTGAATCTGTTGAATGAATGGCATCAGGTTCAGTGTCTTTGGTTTAGTCTCTGCAGTCTGCTCAGTGTTGATGGTACAAGCACCTTAGAAAATGACAATTGGAAAGTTAATCTGTTGAATGTATGGTATCAGACCCATTTGGTTGAGTCTCTGCAGACATGGCTGCTCCGCCCAGATGGTAAATCCAACTGAGAAAATGACAGTTGGAAAGTTAGTATGCTGAATGGATGTTATCAGGCCCAGTGTCTTTGCATAAGTCTCTGCAGACATGGCTGCTCAGTCTTAATGGTAATTGCAACTGAGAAAATGACAGAAAGTAAATCTGTTGAACGGATGTTATCAGGCCCAATGTTTTTGGTTGAGTCTCTGCAGAAATGGCTGCTCAGTCCTGATGGTAAATGCAACATTGATATAGTGGCAAAAGTAGGAAAATATGTGCACTAATACACTTGCTATTTTCTTATCAGTCCATAATTATCCTCTGTTTAACTCTATGTAAAAACATTGGGAGTTCTACACAGACTTGATAATGATTTGAATTATGGAAGCATTAACCAATGGGTTCATTCTACTCTCAACCCTAGTCAGGGGAGATGAAAATGCTTAAAATAATCCCTTTAAAATGGTGGAAGGAGCCCCATACATCACGGAGGAAACTGTCAATGCTGCCATGATATAAACCAAAAAGTCCTGTTTTCCTACATGATCATGTCAGCATTAACTAATGGATTATACCGAATTTCCCCCAAAAAGGTAGAAAATGAAAAATTAGTTTATTGATGGAGGGAAGAACAAGAGGAAAATACACTTGGTTAATATTTGTCACGTATTTCTTGTTTGGTTCTGACCTGCCTGGGTAGGTACAGATTGATATGCTTCAGGAAATGTCTCCTCTTTAGTGACTTGAGTGAGCATAAAAAGACTGCACCATGGGTTACCATTATCCTACAAGCCACAATATCAATTGGTTTTGGTCCCCATGTGTGCATCTCCCTTTTTTGTTTGAGCAACAGTTTCAAAGATGACCTTCTAGCTGAATTACAATTTTTTTCTTGGGAAACATAGGCTTTGAAAGACCTGAATGTAGTCACAGCTCAGATGGAATGTACACTAATGTCTTCTGGTACTCTCATGTCCATTATCTGAGGGAAAGAATGGTATATAACAGTCTAAAAAAATCTCCAAGCAGGTGTAGTTTCTAAAAGTAAGACATTCCTAAGGAGCAAAAAGACTAAGTAGATGTCTAATAGTTTGAATGAATGGGAAGAGAGGTCATCAAAAACTAAAATCTTTAGAACATGATTGATATTTAGTATTGCTCTCATAAAACAAAGGACTAAGACATCAGTTGCATAACTCTCGTAAAAAAAAACCCCTATTTTTTAAGTTAACATAGAGAGGGGGGTTCATCATAAATAATGTGCTCTATTGCATGATCACAATATATCTGTACACAGAAGAGACTATGAATATGAAACCTGAATCTCCTGTGATTGCAACTAAAAAATAGCCCTAACTTACTCTCACCAGTATTCCTATATATAAAGTTGCAAAAGTATCCCCCCCCCCCCCCCCCCCTTGGCATTTTTCATGTTTTGTTGCCTCACAGCCTGGAATTAACATGGATTTTTTGAAGATTTGCATCATTTTATTTACAGAACATGCCCACAACATTGAAGATGTTTGTTTGTTTGTTTTTTATTGTGAAGCAAACAACAAATACTTAGTAGAGCCACCTTTTGCAGCAATCACAGCTCCAAGTTGCTTTGGATAAGTCTCTATGAGCTTGCCACATCTCACTAGGATTTTTGCCCATTTCTCCTTGCAAAACTGCTCCAGCTCCTTCAAGTTGGATGGTTTACACTTGTGAACAGCAAGCTTTAAGTCTGACTACATATTTTCTATTGGATTAAGGTCTGGGCTTTGATTAGGCCATTCCAACACATTTACATGTTTCCCCTTAAACCACTCAAGTGTTGCTTTAGCAGTGTGTTTGGGGTCATTGTCCTGCTGGAAGGTGAACCTCCATCCTAGCCTCAAATCACGCACAGAGTGGTGCAGGTTTTGCTCAAGAATATCCCTGTTTTTATCCCCATTCATCTTTCCCTTAACTCTGACCAGCTCCCCACTCCCGGCTGCAGAAAAACACCCCCACAGCATGATGCTGCCACCACCATGTTTGGGGATGTAGTTCTTTGGGTGATGTGATGTGTTGGGTTTGCGCCAGACATAGCATTTTATTTGATGGCCGAAAAGTTGAATTTTAGTCTCATCAGACCAGAGCATCTTCCTCCATACATTTTGGGAGTCTCCCACATGCCTTTTCGCAAACTTAAAATGTGCCATTTTGTTTTTTGCTGAAAGTAATGGCTTTCTTCTGGCCACTCTGTGCTACCTCTCTGATTAAGGCCCTCCTTGTCTGGTCCGTGAGATTTAGTCTGGCGGCCTTCTCTTGGCAGGTTTGATGTTGTGCCATGTTCTTTCCATTTGGTTATGATAGATTTGATGGTGCTCCTGGGGATCATCAAAGATTTGGATAGTTTTTTTATAACCTAACACTGACTTGTACTTCTCAACAACATTGTTCCTTACTTGTTTGGAGAGTTCATTGGTCTTCTTGGCAGTGTTTGGTTAGTGGTGCCTCTTTCATAGGTGTTGCAGCCTCTGGGGCCTTTAAAAAAAAAGTGTGTATATGTAATGACAGATTATGTGACACTTAGATTGCACACAGGTGGATATCATTTCACTAATTATGTGACTTCTAAAGGTAATTGGTTGCACCAGAGCTTTTTATGGGCTTCATAACAAGGGGGGTGAATACATACGCACACGCCAATTTTCTGTTTTCTATTACAATTTTTTTTTTATGTATATATTTTTCTCTTTTAACTTCACCAACTTAGACTATTGTGTTCTGATCCATCACATAAAATTCAGATTAACAAACCATTGAACTTAAGACTGTAATGTAACAAAATAGGCAAAAAGTCAAGGGAGGGTGAATACTTTTGAAAGGCACTGTATGTATATATATTGTGACAAAGTGAGAACAGGGATTTGCATTGGCACAGATATAGCAAAGTTCCCTTTTCCCCCACGTGGTGAAGGAGTTCAAGTGTTCACAACCTTTAAAACACAGGACTTGAGAGATGAGTGCGGCCCTTATTGATAGACTGCTGCAAACAGTAATTGGGCCAGGCAATGTTTGGCAACTGCAGCTTGCAAAGGCTTTGTGAAACCTGGGGAAAGTTTACTTAACACAGAAATAAAGACTCACACTGTTTGTTGAGAGCTGCAAGATAAAGACCGGAATTAACCCAGAGAGGTGTATTGGAGCTGGGTAAAAAGTACACCACAGAGGAATGTACATACTGGTTTCTGAAGCTGAAAAAGGTACCCAGAGAGAGAGAGAGACTGCCATGCAGAACTTGATAAGCAAGCCACTGAGGAAAAGACTTATGGAACATACAGGTCAGTGATTTATTATTTTGTTGTTCACTCCATCCAGGGTTTGCTGCATGGAAACTTGTTTAGAGAGGGATCTAACTAATACTAAAGATAGTGCTTCAATGGAAGCTAAGACCATTCTTTTGTTTGATTTATTGTGATGTATCATTTTTGCATTAAAGGCAACAATGTAGTAATGTTTGAAAGAGTATTTAAATGTTCCTGTAATATCGTTCCTCCATCAAAAGTACCGGAAGCAATAGCACTGACCCAGTGTGAGACAGATAGCTTGTCACATGTAGTGTTAGAAGTTAGTTTCAGATGGAGGAACTTGTGAAGCCCTGGTAGCAGCCATCAGACAAGCAGAAAAGAACACTGCAAGCCAGAGAGAGTTAACACAGCAATGATTGAGACAAGCAAAAGATGACAGAGCCCAAGCTGCTGAAGAGAGAGCCAGTATGAGAGAAGGTTTGACAGCACAAAAGGCTCAGCAGCAGCACATGAGGTCTGCAAATACTGCTGTGACTTGCAAAGTGGAATCAGGAAGTCTAATCTCTTCCTATGAAAAATAGCAAGTAAGGATTATGTAGAAATATAGCTCCTGAACTTTAAAATAATTGCCACTAGGGAAGCCTGATCTCACAAGCACTTGGCAACAGTCCTTGGCCCTTACTTATGTGGTGAAGCTCAGAAAGCTTTTGTTGTTTTGGATGAAGAAAAGGCAACATATTATGATGTTCTGAAAGAAGAGATCCTTAACAGAGTTGCAGTTATCAGGGGTAACAGAGTACAGAGATTCCACTTATATGGGCATGAAGAGTGTGTATTATTGCAAGGAAGAGCTATTGGACATAAAGCATATATACAAGATATTGGCATCCTTGTCTTCTGGATAACTTAGATGGTCTAGGTATGAGAAGTGAAATAGTAATCTCTACCCAAGAAAGCAGCTTCTATATTGAGGATTTGAGGAAGGAATCTGATGCAGAAGATAATCAGGAGTTAGTGACCTGTTTGATGGCCAAGAAAGCTCATAAAGCAAGCAAGCTCAGTGCTGAGAATGAGTGGGAGATGACCGGCGCAGCTACAGAAACAAATTGAGCAGATAAATAGATGGCTGGAACAGCAAAAGAGCATTTGCCTCCATCCGTATAGTAAAATGATGATATAAAAGTGACTGGTGTTGTGAGCAAATGTCAAAGAGTAGAGGGCGAGATGTCACTCATTGGGTGCAAAACTAGCCTTAGTATGAAGGATGTTGATCAAGACAATGTGGAAGATAAAGCAGATCATGGAAATTGGTCCCATTAAAATTGTGAAGTACCCTGACAGTCAAGAGGGGAAACAAGCCCAGCACAAAGCAAATATGTACCCTATCCCGATAATACTAAAAAAAAACTGAAAGGGAAGAAAGGCATATTGCTACTAATATTAGGGATATCAGTAAGATGCCAAATTACATTCCTGAATGGAGGAGGGAGCATTTGTTTGGGGGCCATAAAGTACCCTACAGGAAGAATACACAGATGTCTAAGATGCCTGTTGTGAACAGTGTGACAGATTAGGTACAGATCCTTGAAGAGGGAGAGGTAATACTTGTGGAGCCTATAAAGGATAATGTATACAAAACAAAGCAAGTTGGGCATATGAAGCTGAAACAAATTTGTGAGAATTATCAGCCAGCCTATAGGAGCACATGGCACAGAATCTGTCCTTGTAAACCATAGACTCAGGTCAATTTGTAGGACTATGAAGTAAATAGTGAAGAAAAGTGGGAAGAGAAACAGCCCAGGAAGTCACTGTCTTATAGTGAAGGTGGTGATTAAGAGGAAAATTAAGAAGATGATGATGAAAATTAACCTGAAGAAGGACAGTTGGAGATTATTCCTGAAAGGGCAGAGAAAGACATCCCTATAAGCTCAAAGTGTCACAGAGTTTGATCAAGAATTATACATATTGGTAACAGTGAGTCAGCTGCTATCTGAACCAACTGGTTGTGTTGAAGGAGCAACTGAGTCATGTGGAAGTGTTGTCGGGAGAGAAAGAAGACGAGTTTCATAAGATCAAGAGTGCCCTCAACAGTGTGAGACAGGTGCTGGCAGAGCTGACAGTAGAGAGTGAGAGCAGAAATGCCAAAGTACAATTCAAGGTGCTTCAAAGTGTCCTAGTGAATCGGGAGGCCACGATCGCTAGTATAACCCAGGAGTTGCAGAAGAAATTCTCTAACCCAAAGCATTACAAATAGTCTCTCTCTGAGATGAGAGCCATGGGAAGTAGTTGCTGAAGCTTCTTCTCAGATATGGCAGTCAGCATGATGCAGCAAATGTGTTGGCTTGCATACACTGCCTCGTGGCATTGGGCGCTCAACCCCATAGTGTCGAGCTGGGGAGGGGGATGCAGGACAAAGTGAGACCAGGCATTTTCATGGGCACAGATATTGCAAAGCTCCCTTTTTCTCCAGGAGGTGAAAGGGATTTTCTCCTGGAGGAATTTAATTGGCTCAGGTATTCACAGTCTTTAAAACATAGGTGCTAAGAGATGGGTGTGGCCCTCATTGATGGGCTTCTGTAAGCACTAGTTGACAAGGCTGTGTTTGGGGGATACATTTTGCAAAGGCTGTGTGAATGCAAAAAGTAAAATTTGCTTAAAGCATGAATACAGAACCACATGCTGTTTGTGGGAGTAAACAATATTTACTTAAGCTAGCACAAGATAAAGACAGAGATTAACCCAGAGAGGTGTGTTGGAGCTTTAAAGAGGGACACCAGAGAGGAATGTCCATACTGGTGTCTGAAGCTGAGAGAGAGAGAGAGAGAGAGAGAGAGACTGTGTGTGGAAGCTGAAAAGCAAGTCACAGAGGAAAACAAAGTTGGACCATCCATCTAAGCTTAGCTAGATGGAAGTTCTGTTAGAGAGTGATCTAACTAACAGCAAAGTTAGTGCTTCATTAATACAGTATAAATAACTACTTTATCACTCCAGATCTACCCACTGACTCACTTGAACCAAACTGCAACCAAACAAGAATCCTTTCTCACTCCAGATCTACCCACTGACTCACTTGAACCAAACTGCAAACCCTGGTTACTCCTAATGTATTTAGTCAAACAAATATCTTACAGCTAATCAATTAGAAACACCGGCTAGCTATTCCTAATTTAATTCTTATTACAATGTTTCCTTGTGCCTTCTCCTTCCTCTTAACATCCATGCTTTTCCTTAGGCTATTCTCAACATTTCCTCATCATGTCTCTAACACAACAATCTCATCGTCCATGCTCTCCTTTCCTCTTTTATGCTCCCATGAGCTACTCTCCTTCCTCCAGTCACTATCTCTTCCCTCTTCTAAAGCTCACAAGCAGAATCACTTCCGCAAGTCCCATTCCCATCTCCTTTTTCTCTCTCTACTTCTTCTACTGGCCTCTGGAGATAAATCTCCAAACCCAGGCCCCTCACCTGACATTCCCATCTGCAGGTTGTATTATCTGACCACTAGAGGCAGATAACATTACATACTAGAGCCATCTCAAATGACTTTCAAACAAATCCCTTCCCTCTCCTACTAAATGATAAACCTTTCTAACCTTGCACACCTTCTTACCTAAGCACACTTCAACTTCTTTCCAGCCTCTAGCTTTTCCTTATCTGCTATTCTTGTTCAGGTTTCTGCCTCTTATATTCCCTTGAGACTGTACGTAGCAAGCTTCCAATCTTGTCGGGAGTTTTGGAAAAAAGCATTTTCTACAAAGATTCTAAACTTAAAACAAGGCCCTAAATTTTCTGCAGTTGTTAATATTGTGTTCTTCCCATTTTGTATCCCTTGTACAGCTCTACAGAAAATGTTGGTGCATAACAAATAAAAGTTAATAATAATAATAATAATAATAATAATAATAATAATAATAATAATAATAATAACTACTTAGTAAAGGTCTATCCGAAATAATAAAAAATCTTGTTTTACAGAATGTGAGCTTCTCCTATGAGTAGCTCCCTGACACAGATGATGTGCTTTGGCCCCACCTTTTATAAAGTATTTCTGGGAATCTAATTTGCTGATATAGCTGTTAATCAGATTTTACCTAATGAGCTTAAATGAATTAAATCTGAGCAAATTGATTTGTCAGTTTTAACCAAGCAAAGAAGACTGCCACACCAAAATCTAATTTCAGTGTATTCATGGTTTTGCCTTTCTCTGATTGGCTAATGGATCAGTCAATCAGGCAAAGCCAATGTTATAGGTACACTAAAATCTGGTGAAATGTTCATTATTTTGAGCCCTAGTAAATATTCACAGCTCTTTGTTAGTATACGTTATTTCTAAGCCAGCTCCATGCCATAGTAGGGACTATTTAATATGTATCCATCAATACTTTTGAGGGTTACACGTTAATGTTTCCCACATTCAGCATGCAATTCATTGTTATGTGAGCTTTTCACAAGTAAATATTTAGTAAGAGCCATGTAATCAAGGCCTAGATCATTTGAAGCCCAACTGGTACAATTTGGATTGGAAGGTGCAGAGGCATGATCCTTGAGAATGTTCAAACCCAAACCATGTTTAAACATTTCTGTAGAAAAAGCAAGATACCAGATACTGAGGGATTTAGAAAAGCCAGCTGTCTGTTGTGACACCATATGGAGATCTTTTCACATACTCTGGGTTAGACAGACATAGATTTTAAGAATTTTAATGACACTGCTGACCAAACCTTTCAGCCATATGATTTGCTGCGTAATCTTCATGCTGTTAAAGAGGAGGCCAACTTTGTTCATAAGACCAATATCTGATCCAAAGACCCTGATGAGCATATATAGAAACGGCAAAGCTCTGCTATACAAAATCAATTATTATTTTTTTACCTCATGACACAAAGCAAAGGCACTACTAGGAAAAGCATAAACGGGTAGGATAATAATCTTAATAGGAAACGTCTATATCCTTTAATCTTTCGATACATATACTGATAAATTTACATGAGGTAGAGATCATGCATTTGATAATTGTTCAAGACCATTACGGATTACAAACAACGGATTTTCTCCAAAGAACTGTTCTACTGAGGTTTTTAGGCATCTGATGACATCCAGATATAGAGGGGTTTCATTCATTTGAAAATCTCTTGGTTAAGATGAAGTTCTATAGCTACCTTTTCTGGAACAGATCTGAGAATGATCTTGTCAAGTTAGAGTCTGAAATTCTGAAACTCTTTTTGCTGAGGTCATGTCTACTAAAATAATTGTTTCCAAGGTTTTTTTTCACAGATTTCTTCCAGAGGTTTAAAACCCAAGAGAAACTTCAGTACAAGACGAACGTTCCAAGACTCAATTACCTGTCGTTTAGGAAGCCTTATCTTCCTGACTGCCTTCATAAATCTAATTTTCATGGCATTAGTTGCCCACTGAACACCCAAAAGGCCATAAATGTGTACATAGAGCATATTATAGCATAGGCCTCAAACCTTTCTGAACAAACTCCAAACATGAGAAAGAAGTTTGCAGACTTTTTATTAGAGAATCCAAACAAGCCAATTAAGTGAAGGTCAGGTATGCAAAGAGGTTTGCTTTTTGGACCAAGTGAATTTGAGAGTAATCCAAAGCCACTTGGATGAAGATGGACATCAGGACAGCCTTTTAGTCATAAGGTTGGGCCACTGTCAAGGCTACCCTGGCTGACTTTGGTCAGTTCCTCCAACTGTCTACTCTGTGCCCTTGGTACTGCACCTCCCCACTAGCAAACTGGCACTTGTCAGAGCAAATGGTCAACCCTACTTGCTGAAACCAGCCAGGACCATGGCTAGATTCCACATGTAACTGTCAGGTACATGTCATCCAAGTACGCATGGGTGAAATCCTGGCACTATGTAGTAGGTGGTCAACAATCTGTTGGGACAGTAAAGGGGCAATCTTCCTCCCAAAAGGCATAACCATAAACTGGTATAGTGCAAATAGGGTGCTATATTTATTGGGCATTCCATTTTCTCTCTAGTGGTTTTATCAAGTGGGATATGCCAGTAGCCCTTAGCTAAATTTGTCACATATGCTGCTCATCCTTCCCTATCTAGCAGTACTCTAGGCATAGGGTAAGCATCAGTAGTCATCTTGTCATTTTGCCTACTTTGGTCCAAGCATACCATGTTGTCCAGTCCTTCTTATGGAGCAACACACCAGGGGATGCCCAAGGACTATAGCATGGTTGGTGACCACAAGCGCTATCATTTCATTCCACTTCCTCCTTATATTGCCCAATAAAAAAGACCAAATAAGAGGGCTGCTTCGTGGGGAAGTGCCAGGGGTAAGGCCATTATAGACTAGTATGACCATTCTATCCGGTTGGGTCAAAAAGAGGCCTAGGTGGTCAGAACCTACTCAAGCTGCTGTAGCTGGTCGAGTGAAATAAGGGAAACAGGGAAAGCAGGGTCAAGCTTTTTTGGTAATTTGCCATCCACTGAACCTTCCCCTTCTGCTAGGCATATGGTCATTACTTGGGGATTAAAGCTCTGGTATTGCTTCAGCATATTCATAGTTACCACATAGGTGGTCTTGGCTAGTTTCTAGGTGATTTGGAAAGGACCCACCTAAATCGCCTGGAGCTTGTTCTATGGATTGGTACCAACATTAATACCTGCTGGCCTACCTGGAAATCCATAGTCCTGACTAGCCCAGCCAATGTCTCTAGCCTATTGCTGAGCAGCAGCACATATGGCAAAATGAGGAGATCCTCCTACTGGTGGTCTCCTTCCCAAAACATCCATAACATGGCCAATTGACCCTCATTCACTGCGCGTGCAAAAGTTCACAGGGGGAGAACCTGTGGGCTCTTGAGAGAACTTTCTGTAGGCAAAGAGGAGGTAGAGAAGCTCCTTTTCCAAATCATTTTCATGGTCCACAAAGGCTCTAATAATCTCCTTGTGGGTGCCATTGAAGCTCTCACACAAAACACTGACCTGGGGATGATAGGAGGCTGACCTCAGCAGGGTCACTCCACACTTCTGTCACAACTGTTGGGTGAAATCAGCCATTACACTGACAACAGGATAACAGTTCACTCGGGAACCCAACCCAGGTGAAAATGACTACATAGGCATCGTCCATGACTGCAATGCGGTCAAGAGTTACAGCATCCAGATACCGGGTGGCATAATCTACCACAGTGAGGATATATGTCTTGCCTGACTTACTAGGCTTGGTGTAAGGGACACAGAATGGGCACAGAAACTAGACATCTCATCATACTCTAGAGTCAGGAGTTCGAAAATGTGGCAACTGATCTGGTGCACTGCTAAGGGGATGTAATGGGCAACGGATAACAAGGCTGTGCAATACCACATGGGGACAGCCAGCTGTTGTAGCCTCCACCAAGGCTGCTTGTTTCTCTTTGGATCAGTCACTCTGTGCAACAGTTTGGCCTCCAAAAACTTTTCATCCTCAGGGACTGTAGCCCCAATCGGTGTCCTATCCATAACAACCTCTAAAGCAGGATCCTGGATTACTTCCTGCTCAAACTTCCTCAGGTCTGTCCATGGCTCTAAGCTTATCCCAATCGGCATCTGGCTTAACACAGAATTTGCTTGCTGCAGCTCCTCTTGTGTCTCCCTGTTGGTCAAAACCCACTCTTCATTGGGCTTAAAAATGCCAAAAACACCAATCCTACACACAGGTTGTATAAGTTCCTAAACCCCACACACAGGACAGCGTAACTGGGTGCAAGGACAAGTTTCCAGGCCAAGTTGCGATTTCAGGGCCGAGTTGCAGAGTCTCAGGACAAGTTACCAGGTACCAGGACAAGTTGCAGAAATTAATTCCTGATTAAAAAATAATTGCATCCTTCCCTCTAAAAGAAACCCACCATGCAGGTGTGTCCCAAACAAAGCATGAACTTTATTTTGTGGTGTAAACATTTTTATACAATTTTTGCATCAATCACCAATTGACAACTTCCTTTGGTGTAAACACAAGTTTGAAACCTTTTTTTTTTCCCCTGTGAACTACCCCACATGGACCAAGTATGTCTCCAAGGACATGGTGCCAAATTAGCCCAAATATTCACTAAAAGAAAAAAAATACCCAGAGCACCTTAGGCTCAAAAGACCTGGTGAAACAGATTCAGAAAGGGCCCAAGGAATATAACCAGGGCGTTAAGGAAAAACATCACATAATAATACAAGTCAGCAAGTCTTTTCAAATGCTGTAATGGTGCTGGTCTAGGTGGCCTAGATGGGTGGAGACCCCTGGAAAGCAGAGGTACTCTAACAGGTCTCTTTGTACTGATCTGCCAGGCAACCTGCCTCTTCTGTACTGGTGGATTTTTGATCTTGGACCCAGACTGAAAGCTGTAAGGCAAAGCTGGAAAAATTGCCTCATAAGCGGGTTCTTACCTGCGGGCAACCCCAGAGCTCTCTGGATCTCCTTGCTCTTCATCTAGGTCATGTAGCTCTGCCAGAATGGCATTCCCGGTCATGTTGAGCTCACCATGCTGAGCCATATGTAATGCTAATTCTCTGGTCTCTGTTGCTTGGATTTTCACCTTGATAGCACCAACCCCACTGCTGCCATCAGTTTCCCAAGAGGAGGGACCAGCTGGTGCAGCCACTGGATGGATCCCACTGCTTACGTCCTCTCCTCTGTGGGTTTCTGTGTTTTGGTGCTAGGGACTCCCATTCTTCTGAACTTAAACAGCACTTAGTCTCACTGAGTCTGCAACACCGCAGCACTTCATTTCAGGATTCCCGATACTGTTTTTACTAATGCAGCATCCCATTCTTAGCCACAACTTGCATCTGTTTGTTATGTCAATGGAGCCTGGAAGAAAATCCTTTCTGTGATTTTCTCTGTTCTTCCACCAGAAGATAAAAAAGGGGTTGCTTAGTTCTTTAGCAGTACTGTGGTGCAAATGGTAGTATAACACTTAAAATATATATAGAATGACATTAATACATGAGGAGTAACTCACATACACACACAACTCTATAAGAATAATCATGATTATAGTAACCACTAGATGACAATCATAATAGTGACAGTTATGGTTATAAAGGTAACGGCCTAAGGAGTGTAGTATGTGTAGTCCATAAGCAGCCACAATGTGTGGTATTAACTATTAGTAGCATTAGTCCAAATTATAGTTAGTGTATATTAGTAAGTCCTCTCTTGGTTCCTCTTGGTATACAGAATCTGCAATGTCTAACAGGTCCTGATCATCCACCATTGAAATAACCAGATAATTAGTGATGTATCCAAAACAACAGTCTCAGTTGGATATTAGGTGTGGATGAATAGTCCCACATTTTGAGTCTAGATATTGTCCACTGTAATTCTCATCCCATAAGGTAGGGTAGTGGTCTCAGAAAGTGCTCTTAGGGTTAGTACGTGTTAGTAAGTATTGTCTGTCCTGTACCCATAGATTTGGTGTTTGTGTGGTGTGTTGTTCCTTAGTCAGCCACCATTCACAAGTGTGCCCGTAAATATGAAATACACATAAAGGGAGGGGAAAGATGCACACAACCAATTCCTAGTGCTGGTTACACCAATAGCACAATATGTGTCTGGGAACAAGAAAAAAGAAGTAGGTACTCACATTTCCCAAACTCAAAAGTGTATAGGTCCACAGGTTTTCCACCAGGTTCTTTTCAGTCTCGTTGGTCAGAGTAATGTACCAGTAGTCCTCCGTGCCTTGTCTATATATTGGTCCCACAAGAGCATGCAGGGGTCCGTGAGTATGATTTCACCTATATAGACCTGTTCCTTCCCAAATTATCTCTCTGTTTCCAATGTACAGTAGTCAAAGAATGGTCAGGATAAAATAATGCACATTGCTAGTGTATTTTATGGGGATTCCAATATTTATTAACTCAATTAAAATATAATAAAATCTGTAAAAATACCAAATGCACATAAAAATGAAAATAAGGTAACTAGTAAAATCAGAAGCTTTTTGCCACTCTGTGTGGCTTTCTCAATTATATATTCTGTAAAACACTGCACTACTAGTACAAAAAGAAGCTTCTTCAGTAAATCTTCTACCCACAAGACTACATATTTTGCAATTGGAGATACAAGGATTTTGGAAAATGTTATAGGTGACTGTTAGTTACAATTGCTGAGACAGACCCTGGTACATTTTTGATGTCATGGACCTAGGGAAACACGATAGTAGCCATCATTTTAGATCCAATATCCAAGTTTCACCAATTATATTACTGATAATAAAGATTTCGTTTTGAATTTCCTAATATTCTGGCTTCTATTGAGAATTTTTAGATCCTTAATTGGATTCCACAGTCTATTTATTTTGTGGAACCTCTTGAATTATTCCTAATGTCAATGTTTCTCTTATAAATGTTGAGAGCGTTTTTCTTTCAAAACTCTTAATCTAACTGGCATTAGGAGTTCCATTCTTCATTCTTCTAAGATAATTGAAAGGAACATTGGAAAATGGGATCCTATAAGATTTACCTGCGCAGTAAGATCTTCATACATTTCCTGCTCCTTTTTTAGATTTGGAGAAAGGAGGGAGAATTATAATGTGACAAATTCACAGGGTCTAGAATCCTCTTCTGAGAATGGATATAATCTGGATAGCAATACTTAAAAATGTATTTTCTTTTCTACTCTGGTAGATGATGTTATCTATTAAAGGTGCAAATATTTTGGCCATATCATGAAAAGACAGGATTCCCTCCAGAAGACTTTAATGCTGGGAATGATTGAAGGCACATGCGGAGAAGGATAGATTAGATCAGCGAAGGAGGAGATGGATAGATGAGGTAATTGCAGCAATGAACATGATCTTTTGGGAGCTCTAATGGACAGTGACTGACAGATGTGTCTGGCACGCTGAAGTCCATAGGGTCACAGAGAGTTGGACATAACTGAATGACTAAATGACAAAATTAAAGGAAAATCATAATTTTCTTCTTCAGTTTATCATAACAGTATGAAGAAGCTTAACTAGAACTGCAGTACTGGATGTCCAATTCCTTTCTGACAGCGAAAAATATAGTTTTAACCAAACCATATGAAAATGTAGTGGATCTTCTCCATCTGTAACTGGTTCATCATCTCCCTCAGAATAGTTCCCTTTATAAAAGAGTAACAAAGGACCTTCCCCTGCTGAATTTGATTATCAGGAGTCTCTATTCTCTTAGGCCCTCATTCAATTGCGATTTGGCCAATTGAATAGGGCTCTAAATAAGCACATAGCATATTTTTTTTAAAGAGGTTTTTAGTTAATAAAAACCTTGCTTTTGGAAAGATGCTTAATAAGTAAAAACTTCTTTAAAAAAAATAAGTTATGTGCTTATTTAGAGCTTTATTCAATTGGCCAAATTGCAATTGAATGGGGGCCTTAGACTCTAGAGTATCCTTTTGTAACTATAACTCTAATGCCAAACTTCAAGTTACATATATGCCCATTGAAAAATATAATAGGGATAAAAGTATGAGAGATTACAGCAGTAAATTCATCCTTTCTTGAATCATGAGAAACATGCCTGGTTATTTTTTCTGCCAGTTGCTAACAGGGTCATAGAAAGCTCTAACAGAGGTTTAAGGTAGGTCCAGGAAGAGAGAAATTAAATCTTCATCGGAGGGCACTGATCAAAATGAATTCACATGAGTTCCACGACAAATTGATGGTTACAGAGATTGGTGGAATATTTACATAGGATTCATTCATTTCCTGTGCAGGAGATAGGGGCAAAATCCGAAGGTTGATGCGGCCCACCATATATAGGAAAGGAATTATTGTTAATATTCTGTACAGTTTATTTACGAATATATTCAATTTAATATTTCATTAATCACATATATAGTTGTCGGAATTGTGAGCTTGCCAAAAGTTGTTGGTAACGCAATATTAAAATTGCGAGCTTAATGAGCGCCGAAGGTGCTCAGAGGGGCCATAGCCACGCATTGTGTGGCAAACAGGATTGTCTGGCTTAAAATGTTATTGTCGTAATTTTTTGACGTGCAAGTCACTAGTTATACTATAAAGATGTAATGCACCACAATGTTCATATTATACTCATGACAAATGTACATTTTTGTATTACTATTATGCTTGTGTTTTTACCACTTTGTTCCAAAGTTAATGCTTGAGCAGTCAAGCATGCTTATTCCCTTTGAAGTGTGCTCTCCTTTGTTCATAAGAAAACCAAGATAATGACTCTTATTAAAACTTTCTTAGAAATGGATTTTGATTAGCTATTGTAGCTCCAATATAAAGGAATGTATTCATTTTTGTTAGACATATTGTCATTCAATTGCTGCTTCGATTTAACTTTCTTATAGTACACTGAGACAAATACAAGGTTAGAAAAGAATGGGAATAATGATTCATTCATAAACAAGTTCTTTATTTTACTGTTAAGTAAAATATTTCATGTTTGAGATGACATTTTTATTCCAGTGGCAAGTATTACCGATTTTTATTAATCTTGTAACTGTATTACTATATTGTTACATTATATTAATTTTGCATTTGTAAGATTTTAAATTAAAAAGGGCAATACCAGTGATGGAAATGAAATAAAAATGTTAAAATGTTATTATATCTTCTACACATTGTTTATTCTGGGTGTGTTACTGATTTAGATATATTGACATAATTTATTTTTCAATCACAGAATTAGTATTTCTGATCAAAATCTAAGAACTCTAAAAGTAGTTCAGCTACAACTGATGCCGTCTCAAAGCAGCAGTCTTTCCTTCAGTGTTTTGCTATGTACCCGGCTAAGGTTGGGTTCAATTTCCTTTTTATGAAAGTGCTCAAGGTGCACAGCTGCCTTATAATGCATTCTTATATAACTTTACCCGGCTCTGCTACCTGTTCCTGCATTGAGATTAATTCATATATTTGTTTTTTTATCAGCTCAGATCATGTCTTATTGAAAGGTCATACATGCCTATCTTGAATATGAGTAAGATACGCTTTACCTAGAGTTATTGGCACTTATGGCTCTGAATACCTGTATTACTTGATATTAGTGTGCTTCAATTCTGCCTGCATTAATAAAGTTGTAGCAGGCACATGCTGAGAAAAACTAAACTGTAATTTAGGGCTTATTGATGATATTGGAGCATAACTGTATATCTTACATGAATTATTATTATTATTATCCATTATTTATAAAGTACCAACATAGAGCCATGTAACATTTCCCTATATCACAAATTACACCGTGTTTATTCACAAAGTAAAACTACCTAGCTATTCTATTAACCCCTCAAAGCATCGCTGCAAGAGAACAACCCTGAGTGACTAAGGCAACCAATGTCGCAAATTAATCCAAAATTTCCCATTGATTTTATGACTGCTGAAAAATTACTCCTTCCCCTAAACCCTATTCAAATCAGACTTTACTGTGCACCAGAAAATTATAGCAGACCCGTAAATAGAAAACATTTAAGAAAAATGGATGGTACTAAATTATACTCTCAAATGATTTTGAAACCATTGCTCAGTGGTGGAGCAGAACTTAAAGAGACAATCTATCTAAAAAAATGCACTCCTGCTGCAAAGGCCATCAATAACCCCTGCAGCACCCAAATGGTTAACTCTTGCCATGGGTGTCCTGATCGCATTTGAATAATTAACTATAATTAACTATAAGTACCATCATGGCATCTATTAACCCCATACATTAACCCCATACTTTAACCCACTGTTTCCAATGGTAAAATAAATTATGATATGAAGTGCCACACTATCAAAATGAACCCCACTGCCTTGCTTAAATTCTTGATCTTAGGAAACAATTCTTATTCCATTCCCTATATTGCAAAGTGACACCCTCAAAAAGTGGAAAGTAACTTTCCCTAGATATGCTATTCACACACTGGCAAATTATGGAACATCTGTAATATCAAAACTGAAGGAAAATATTGGTTACTAAATACTACTCGCAAATGGTTTTAAAAACATTTTTAAGAGCTAGAGCAGTACTTAAAGAGTACAGCACTACAAAACAATAAAAAAGCATGGAATATTTTTATAAATTAATGCTGTACATTCTCATAGTCACATATGTTTAATTGTTGTTCGTTTAGTCGTTCAGCTGTGTCTGACTCTCCGTGACCCTATGTAGGCAGCATGCCAGATACATCTTGTGTCTGGTTGTGCTTACCCATAAGGTTTTAATGGCAACGATACTAGAGTTGATTGCTAGTTCCTTCTCCAGTCAACCACAATTTGTCTGACCTCTCTGTCCATCTTGAGTGGCCCCAGAGTCGAAGCTACTGCCGGCACAGCTGGTGCAAGGCACAGAGGCCCCTGACCTCTCAGGGCTCCCTGCTGAACTTGTGCGGCTCCCCTGTAGCCCCTGCAGCCACCTGTGGCCCTCATGAACCACTGTGGCCCCTTACAGCCCATTGTAGCCCCTTACAGGCTCCAGGGTCTCCCTGTGCTACCTGTCAAGCCCAGTGGCCCCCACATCCCCTTATGGCCTCGGGGGACCTCCTGTGGGTCCCATGCAGCACCTTATGGCCCACTGTGGCCCCCCACCAACAGGCAAGGTGGCCACCACAGACCACTTGTTGTCCCTCGTGGACCTCTGGGGCCTCCCTCAGCCCCCTTTGACCCCTCGCAGACCTCTGCAGCCTCTATCAGAGCCCTGTGGTCATCTGTGGCTTCCCTCAGCCCCTTGTGGCCCCCTTGGTCCTTGCTGGCCCCTGTGGCCCCCTATGACCTCTGTGGCCCACCTCGACCCTCTGGCCTGCAGTGGACCCTTTTTTAACCCCAGAAAGTGGAGTGCAGCATCGGACAGGTAAGAAAGTATTTATAGTTCTATAATATATATGGATGTATATGTAAATGCATACGTCTGACCTATCTGTCCATCTTGAGTTTCCCCAGAGACGAAGCTACTGCCGGCACAGCTGGTGCAAGGCACAGAGGCCCCTGACCTCTTAGGGCTCCCTGCTGAACTTGCGCAGGTCCCCTGTGGCCCCTGCAGCCACCTGTGGCCCTCGTGAACCACTGTTGCCCCTTACAGCCCATTGTAGCCCCTCACAGGCTCCAGGGTCTCCCTGTGCTATCTGTCAAGCCCAGTGGCCCCCACGTCCGCTTATGGCCTCGCGGACCTCCTGTGGGTCCCACACAGCACCTTATGGCCCACTGTGGCCCCCCACCAACAGGCAAGGTGGCCAGCACAGACCACTTGTTGTCCCTCGTTGGCCTCTGGGGCCTCCCTCAGCCCCCTTTTGCCCCTCGCAGACCTCTGCAGCCTCCCTCAGCGCACTGTGGTTTCCTTTGGCTTCCCTCAGCCCCTTGTGGCCCCCTTGGTCCTTGCTTACCCCTGTGGCCCCCTCTGACCTTTGTGGTCCCCCTCGTCCCTGTGGCCTGCAGTGGACCCTTTTCACCCCAGAAAGTGGAGTGCAGCATCGGACAGGTAAGAAAGTATTTATAGTTCTATAATATAAATAGATGTATATGTAAATCCATACGTCTGACCTCTCTGTCCATCTTGGGTGGCCCCAGAGTCGAAGCTACTGCCGGCACAGCTGGTGCAAGGCACAGAGGCCCCTTATGTCTAAGGGCCCCCTGCTGATCTTGCGCGAGTCCACTGTGGCCCCTGCAGCCACCTGTGGCCCTCATGAACCACCCATGGCCCTCTGTGCACCCTTCGGATCCCCTGTGGTACCCGCAGGTCCCCTGTAGCCTCCACGGATCCTCTGTGACCCCGTTGGGTCCTCTGTGGCCTCGGCGAGTCCCACCAAGATTTCTCTGTAGCCCATGTGGCCCCTAGGGCCCTCTGGACCTCACATGGGGCTTTTGTGGCCCCTTACAGCCCATTGTAGCCCCTCACAGGCTCCAAGGTCTCCCTGTGCCCCTTGTCAGCCCAGTGGCATCCACATCCCCTTATGGCCTCGCAGACCTCCCATGAGTCCCCTGCAGCCTCTTAAGGCTCACTGTAGCTCCCTACAGGCCTAAGGGGACCCCATCAGGCCCTGTGGCCCCTTATGGACCTGCAGACCTCCTGTGGGTCCCCTGCAGCCCCTTAACACTCACTGTGCCCCCGCACTGTGCCACCAACAGGCAACGTGGCCCCCACAGACCACTTGTTGTCTCTCGTCGTCCTCTATGGCCTCCATCAGGCTCCTTTGGCCCCTCGCAGACCTCTGCAGCCTCCCTCAGTGCCCTGTGGTCCCCTGTGGCCTCCCCTTGGTCATAGCTGTCCTTTGCGACACCCTCTGACCTCTGTGGCCCCCCTCGTCCCTCTGGCCTGCAGCATCGGACAGGTAAGAAAGGTTTTGTGTTTGCGCGGTTACATGTTTGTTTTAGGACCTTGTGTATTTTTTTTTTCTAAGTCCCGTGAGTCGTAATTTTGGGTTGCATGATATTTATTTTTTCTAAGTTCCGAGGGTCGTAATCTTTTGTCGCAGGCAGCAACAATGAGGGAGAGGAGAAGGGGAAGAGAGACACAGGGTAAGGACAGGAGGAGGAGGGGAAGAAAGACACAGGGGAAATACGGGAGAGACACCAGAACAGTGAGCGCCTATGGCGCTCCCTGCCTAAGTCGTAGGGGATCGTAGGGATCAGCACCTACGGCGCTCATCTCCACAAATCGCAAGGAGTGCCTTTGGTGCTCCTTGCCAGCAACTGCGGCCCTCGCTTTGCGTGGGCCGCAGTTGCAGGGGGCTCGCTATGTGAGCCCGCAAGCATTAGCAACAACCCGTATTGCTCACAACTATATATGCAATAATGTTTAATTGTTACTTTAAACGTTGCTTTATTGAAATAACTATTTTCATTTTTTATAATGGGAATAGGCTCACAAAAGGAACCCAGGGTGCAAATAACATCTTGTTACTATTTATTTTGTAATGTTATGGATTTTAACAATAGAAATGCATGGATGTACATTTCACAGTAGAGTCATCCTCCCCTCAGGAGGTGCTCTCGATATCCACTATAGAAGCCTTCTAAAAAAAGATTGATGCTCACGGCTTAGATAACTGATAACCTTATTAGTTTGTTACTAGTTCATAAATGCATTCTTTTCTCACACATCAACTACAGAGTCATTTAATATACAGGAAACATTTAATGGATTAAAGGCACAGGTGTAGGACATTGTTTAGATGAGGCGGCTTTGCCCAATGCAGTCCGGTTCTTTGAGTAGATTCTTGTTTAGTTTGCATAGACAAAATTCAGGACACTTTGAATGATCCCATTATGTATTTTATATTCCAAATTATCTGTATACAAGCAGATAGACTTAAGATGCTAAAGTGTTTTGAAACTGCCATGTGTATCTTGAAGCTGTGGGGAATACTGGTAATACAGGAAAGTTCATACTTGTGAAGGAAGTAGTGGTTTGGTGTATAATTACCTTACTGGGGAGAAAGTGCAATGAGAATGTGAAGAATACAAATTATCAACATTGTAACACTAGCTGAGGTCTGAGGACTTTTCCTCTCTTTAATGGTCAAATGGGAATTGCAGTTGTTTACAGTAATGAAATGACCTACTTCTATAAATGCATCATCAGTAGAAAGAGAAACAAATCAGCCAAGATAAATATTCTGTGACCAAAGAGGAATAAGCTGTACAGAAACTAAAGAAAGTAGTAGAAAAATACTTATTTTATTTTCTCTACAAGCGTAGATTAATGTTGAAAAGTTTTATTATCCTTGTACTGTATATCTGTGATAAACAGGATTTTGCCCAATTTGAGTTAACATCTCTGCACCATTAGAGAGTGGAAAATTGTATGGAAAACTTGATTACAAGAACTGACTTAAATATATATATATATATATATATATATATATATATATATATATATATATATATATATAAATACATTAGTTAATCAAAATATGTGGAAGTCATGAGATTTAAATCATAGCAGGCAAGGGTTTAAAAATTAATGAAGTACAATGAGTGAAGTTTTAACCTTATGAGCCCTTTACCTACTGCCTAATATGAACATACTATGATAGTCCTTACATCCTGCCATATGTCTGTCTATCTATCTATCTATCTATCTATCTAAACAGAACTGTGCAAAAAAAGCTGGCTAGTTTAGTGATCTTTTTTTAGTGTAACTAATGATTTTTTTAGGGATCCCTGTTTCTGTGGGCTGAGGAGAGGCTTGAGGGTCTTCAAGCAAGAAATGAAAGGACCAATTACATTAAGCAACAAGCATGTGCAAGCTTAACCAAGGCTGTAGACTGAGAACCAGAACACTGAGGATCATCACTGATGGGTCAACATGGGGAGTAATGTCTTCATTTTTTTAAATGTAATCCTATAGGGAGGGGAAATTTACATTACTTTGGCTTTTGACGCCCTCCAGCAATGATCCTTGATGCTGCTATTCCTCACACTTTAGCCATGAATAAGCGGACACTTCCATATTGATTGAAAAATCAATTTTCTTCTTTCTTGATTAATGCCCTTGGTCCTCAACTTTGGCCTGTGGAAATGAGCCTCAATCTAAATAAACTATGAAATGAAAAATCTAAAGGAGCTCTTAATTTAGGCATAAATGGGGGTTTTCATGTATTCTGGTAGAGCTGTGAAAAATCATAAATGTAGTTATGTTAAAACATGTGGAAAAAAAGATAGCAGCAGGGATACATAACATGATAAGGTTAGTATTTACTTTAACTTATAAAAAAAAATGGGAGTTTGACTGGCATTTATAATATGAATTCCACGTGGGGCAGAGATCCAAAAACTGAAATGTGATACATGGAAATAGTAATGATAGCACATAGAGGAAAATATTTTGCTAGGGAAATAAACTCAAGATTGTCTTCCGCTCAGAGGTTGAGTTACTATAATTTGCAGTAGTCAGCACAAGTATTATTATATTAAGGGATATGATCTGTGATTCATTTTCAAAAGGCAGCTTGTGTATTGTTTTTTGGAACTAAATGTTTCTCACTGTGTCTCTTTTGCAATAGTCAACTAGGTTAATATTTTATGACCAAAGGTGTTCTTTTCTTAATGCCAGGAACAAAAGATACAGCTATAAACTTCTCTTTAATTTATAACCAGCAATAATAGAACAAACAGATCAACATTAACTTTTTATAAGTACTGTATGTTTTGGGAAATAAGAAAATAATATAAAAATTGAATTGTTTTTATTTAAAAATCTCAAATCAAAGTTGTCATGCTTTCTTTTTAATTTACAATATAACTACCAAACAAAGGGCCTCATTCAAATCCTGACTCCAAAATGGCCGCAATGCTGCAATTTCTTGCGAGGGTGCTGCGGCCCCTCGTAGACCTACGGCTATTTGATATTCACAGCAATGGGGGTGCAGCACACCTCTTCCTATGGTCGATCGCAAGACAGGCAATCGGCCGTTAGCTTTGTCGGGCTTGTACCTGAAGGTGGGCCTTAGCCCACAGATCAGAGTGCAAGCCTGCCAAACTAAAAAGTTCAATATTCAAAAAAAAATTCAATGCAGCACTGTACATCACTGTAAATGATAGGGGACACATTGGGGGACACGAGGATGACATGTACTACATTGGCTAGCTGGCATATTGCCGCTAGCCAATACTGCCATTTGTGGCCGCAGTCTGCCAAGCTTGAAGATCAAGTTGCTGCCTTGGAGGTCATCCAAGAATGAGCCCCAAGGCAGTAGCCCGTTCTCCAAGCACGGCAGACTTGTGGCTACAAATGACAGTATTGGCTAGCGGCGATGTCATCCTCATGTAGCCCCTAATGTCCGCTATCAATTACAGCACTGTAAAGTGCTGAATTGAATTTATATTTAACCCTAAAGATACCCAAGCCGGTACAAGTCTGGCTGCGGCTCCTTAAAGGGACCGCGGCAAACTAATGGTTACCCCGGCAACTAACATTAACCCCCCCATACGGCGGGATCCCCATCAAGACCCCCGGAGGATCCCCACATTAACCCTTGCAGCGGGGGTCCTGATTGGGGCCCCCTCTGCATTAAACAATCTAATTTCCCTCCGTGCAGGTCCTTAAAGGACCCTTGATAAATAAATTATTAATCCCTGTCACGGGGGTACTATAAGTATCCCCTTGCCACCTAAAATGTTCCCCTTCCCTCATGGGGGTCAATATAGACCCCCATGAGACTAAAATCAATCCCCTCAGTCCAATAGGGGTCTATATAGACCCTTATATGACACTATTAACACCTAGGTTAAAACTATAAGTGCCATGAGGGTCCTCCAGGACCCTCATGACAAAGTATAAACACTACACTACACTATTAACCCTAACTATACCCCATTAACCCATATGAAACATTATTTAACCCTAACTGGGCCTATTTAACACGTTCTAGACCTATTTAACCCTAACCGGGTCTATCTAGCCCTAATTGGGCCTATTTAACCCCTTCTATATCTATTTAGTTCTAACTGGGCCTATTTAGAATGTTTAGTTTATTATGTTTTGTGTACAGTGCCTTGCAAAAGTATTCATCCCCCTTAGCATTTTTCATGTTTTGTTGCCTTACAACTTGGAATTAACATGGATTGTTTGAGGATTTGCATCATTTAATTTAGAGAACATGCTAACAACTTTGAATATGTTTTTTATTGTGAAGCAAACAACAAATAGGACAAAATAACAGAAAAAGTCAATGTGCATAACTATTCACAACCCCCCCCCCCCCACAAAGTCAATACATTGTAGAGCCACCTTGGAGCCACCAGCTCCAAGTCACTTTGGATAAGTCTCTATGCACTTGCCACATCTTACCACTGGGGTTTTTTTCCCATTCCTCCTTGCAAAACGGCTCCAGCTCCTTCAAGATGGATGGTTTGCCCTGGTCAACAGCAATCTTTAAGTCTGACCACAGATTTTCTATTAGTTTGAGGTCTGGGCTTTAACTAGGCCATTCCAAAACATTTACATGTTTCCCCTTAAACCACTCAAGTGTTGCTTTAGCAGTGTGTTTGGGGTCATTGTCCTGCTGGAAGGTGATCCTCTGTCCTAGCCTCAAATCAGGCACAGAGTGGTAAAGGTTTTGCTCAAGAATATCCCTGTATTTAGCACCATCCATCTTTCCCTCAACTCTGAGCAGTTTCCCAGTCCCGGCTGATAAAAAACATTCCCACAGCATGATGCTGCCACCACCATGTTTCACTGTGGCGATGGTGTTCTTTGGGAGTTGTGATATGTTGTGTTTGCACCAGACATAGAGTTTTCTTTGATTTCCGATAAGTTAAATTTTAGTCTCATCAGACCAGAGCACCTTCCTCCATACATTTTGCGAGTCTCCCGCATGCCTTTTTGCAAATTAGAAATGTGCCATTTTGTTTTTTGCTGAAAGAAACGGCTTTCTTCTTGCCACTCTGCCATAAAGCCCAACTCTATGTACAGATAGTCCAGCCTCTGCTGTGGAATTCTGCAGCTCCTCCAGGGTTATCTTAGGTCTCTGTGCTGCCTCTCTGATTAATGCCCTCCTTGCCCGGTCCGTGAGTTTTTGGTGGGCGGCCTTCTCTTGGCAGATTTGCTGTTGTGCCATGTTCTTTCCATTTGGTTATGATAGATTTAATGGTGCTCCTGGGGATCATCAAAGATTTGGATAGTTTTTTATAACCTAACCCTGTACTTCTCAACAGCATTGTCCCTTACTTGTTTGGAGAGTTCCTTAGTCTTCATGGCAGTGTTTAGTTAGTGGTGACTCTTGCTTAGGTGTTGTAGCCTCTGGGGCCTTTCAAAAAGGTGTGTAAATGTAATGACAGATACATGTGACACTTAGATTGCACACAGGTGGACACCATTTAACTAATTATGTGACTTCTGAAGGTATTTGATTGCACCAGAACTTTTTATGGGCTTCATAACAAAGGGGTGAATACATACGCACATGCCAATTTTCTGTTTTCTATTTCTAAAAAAAAATGTATGTATATTTTTTTCTTATTTCACTTCACCAACTTAGACACTTTTGTGTTCTGATCTACCACATAAAATTCAAATTAACAAAATATTGAACTTAAGGCTGTAATTTAATAAAATAGGTAAAAATTCAAGGGTGGTGAATATTTTTCAAGGCACTGTACATGTATTTGTGTACAAATGTTTATTTTTTCCAGGGGCCAAGCCCGAGAAGACAAGAGGAAGGATGAGGACATGGTGGAAAAGTAAGTTTAATATTTAGAATGTGTATATTTTTATATTGTGTTTATTTTTGACTAAATTTATGTTTCTTTTTTTCCTAGGGGGTGCAACCTGCTGAAGGGACATCTGAGCAAGGTAAGTGTTCTTATTTATTTTAGTTTAGGTTAGATTTATACTTTTTAATGTATTGTAGATAGAGTTTATTGTATTATAGATAGGGGTAATGTATTGCAGTTAGGGTTTAATGTATTGTAGGTAGGGGATAATGTATTGTAGTTAGGGTTTAATGTATTGTAGTTAGGGGGTAATGTTTTATAGATAGGGGTAAAAGTAGTTAGATTTTAATGTATTGTAGTTAGGGGTTAATGTTTTAATGATAGGGGATAATGTTTTATAGATGGGTAATGTTTTATAGATAGGGGGTTATTTTTTATACATGGGGTAATGTTTTGTAGATAGGGGGTCATGTATTGTAGATAAGGGGTAATGTATTGTAGTCAGGGGGATATGTAATGTAGATAGGGGTAAATGTATTGTAGTTAGAGGGTTAATAGTATGTAGTTAGGGGTATATTTGTACTGTATTTATTGCTGTATTGTAATGTTATGTATATTTGTGTATGCATTTTCTTTGCAGGTGGAAAATGTGTTATCTATTTTTTGTAGTGGGGGGTTGGAATGTTCTTTTTTATTTTTTGTATGGGGGATATGTAATGTTCTTTTTTTTTTTGTAGCATAGTTTTTTTATTTTTTGTAACAGCTTTTTTTATTTTGTGAAATTAGTGGCTTGGGGGCTTTATTAGGGAGTTAGATAGGTAGTGTAGGTGTTAATAGGTGCGGGTAGGTATTAGGTAGGTAGGGGTTAATAGGTTAGGGTAGAGGGGGTAGTTTAGTTTTAGGGATTTATTGAGGGAGAGAATAGTGTAGTCTAGTGTTTGTACTTAGTGCCATGAAGGTCCATTGAGGACCCTTATGGCACTTATGGGGTTAATAATAGGGTTGATTGGGTAAAATAGAGGCTTACTGGGGTCTGTATGAATCCCCATAAGTGATGGGGTTAGATGGAGGCTTATGGGGGTCTTTATAGACCCCCATAAGTGATGGGGCTAAATAGGCCTAATTAGGGTTAGATAGACTAGAGGGGGATACATAAGCTTAGATGGGGTTAAATAGGGCTAGAAGGAGATAACAAGACACAGTTAGGGTTAAATTGGCTCAGTTAGTGTTATTAGGTCCAGATAGGGTTAAATAGGCCCAGTCAGGGTTAAATAGGCCCAGTTAGGGCTTGATAGCCCTAGTTAGGGTTGAATAGGTCTAGAAGTGGCTAAATAGGCCCAGTTAGTGTTAAGTAGGGTTTAGTATGGGTTAATGGGGTATAGTTAAGGTTAAGGGGTTAATGGGGTAGAGTTAGGGTTAATAGTGTAGTGTAGTGCTTAGTCTTTGTCATGAAGGTCCTGGAGGAACCTCGTAGCACTTGAAGGGTTAACCTAGGAGTTAATAGTGTCCTATAAGGGTCTATATAGACCCCTATTGGACTGAGGGGGTTAATTTTAGCCTCATGGGAGTCTATATTGACCCCCATGAGTGTTGGGGTTCATTTTACAGTACCCCCCACGGCTTGGGGGTAACCATTAGTGTGCCATGGGCCCTCTAAGGACCCGCGGCGGGAAATCCAAACCCCACAATACTATGAGCTTGAATTCTGAATTCAAGCCTGTGGTGGGAAATTTTTATCTCGTAGATGCTGCTGGGGGTCGGGACCTTCTGCAGCAAAGCAATAGGTTAATGTGGGCAGCCTGCAGTGGTCCCGATCGGACCCTTGCAGCAAGGGAGTGCACATTGCAGAGGTCACGATGGGGTCCCCTGCATTATAGGGTTAATGTGTGCATCCTGCAGGGGTCCCATTCGGACCCCTGCATTATAGAGTTATTGTTAGGACACTGCAGCAGTCCCAATTGGGACACCTACATTATGGGGTTAATGTAGGGACACTGCATGGGTTGTGACCCTTGCAGCCAACGGAGGTTTAATTGGAGGGTATGCAAGGGCTTCACAGCCCTTGCGACGGCTCCAGGGTGCAAGTAAGCTGTGGCTCTTTTTTGGTGTTTAGCAAGGTTGACTGGAGGGTGATCGGAGGATTTGAATAGGGATGGGTGATTTCATGCGGCCGAATCTCTTGCGGCCGAGTTGGATCAAAGGCTTTCCCTGCAGTACGCTGCAGTTGGCGTAGCCGCAAGGGAACTCAAGGAGCCGGCCGTAAGACGGTCGGAGCTGTCGGGCGCAGGGGATTAGAATAGCTAAGTAGCTTGTGGCCATCCCTTGCGGCCACGCAGCTCCTACGGCCCAGATTTAAATGAGGCCCAAAGTAAATAAAATACTTAGAACCTGTGTTACTCCAATGTGCAACATTTGTTTTATGTAAGTAAATGGCAGGTGTCATAAACAATGGACCAGAACTACAAAAGCTACAGGTTAAAGCCAATATTTAAAAATTAATAGATTGTAACTTTATTAATTATTGATAAGCAAGCCAGCTGAGTCTGAGACTCCTCTCAAACTTCCAAACATTCTCTGTATACACTCTCTGGGCCTCTGAAAACAGCCAGCAATCCCCTCCCTCCCTTCCCCTCTCCCACCCACCCCAGGTTAGCTTTAATTTATTGAATCACTCAAATTACTTGCACCTGATCAACCGACTGCACATGATTATCCCTACTTATTCCTTTTAGATTACTCTCTTGGCAACTATGTTCCCCTTTACTTTCTTCTTCATCTTAAGCTCCTGCTTGTGTCTCAGATGATCCTCCACATTTGCTCCACATTAACACCATTAACATCTCACCGTCCCTGCTTTCCTCCCCTCTGCTCCCACAAGCTCCTCTCCTTTCTCCAACCATTATTTCATTCATGTTCTAAAGCTCATAAACTTCTCATCTCCTCTCCCTGCTTATTTTACTGGCTCCTGGACAAATATCTTCCAACCCTGACCCCTCACTCATTCCCTCCTCTCATCTGCCATGCTCAGCCCCCAGGACTACTAACTCTGTCCTGTTTCCATGTGTTTTTGTATTTTGCCCCTCTATGTCTAAAATGTACCCACCACCACTCTGTAAAGCTAACCCCAACCTTCCCACATGCAGGCTATATTATCTGACCACTAGGGGCAGATAACATATAACATACTTGGGCCAGTCACCTCAAATGACTCTCTATGAGACCCCTTCCCTCTACCAGTAAAGATAACCCTTTGCAAGTTTACACACCTTCCCACCTAAATAAACTTTCACCTTCGCCCTGTCCCTTGCTATTACTTACATTCTTTCCCCAGGTTTCTGCCTCTTCTATTCCCTTTAGATTGTAAGTAGTGAGTTTCCTATCTTGTAGGGTGCTTTGTAAAAAAGCACTTTCTACAAATATTCTAAACTCAAAACAGGGCCCTCCTTTTTCTTTAGTTGGTAATATTGTGTTTTTCCCTGTTTCCTTCCTGTGTACAGCGCTATGGAATATGTTGGCGCGTTACAAATAAAAGTTAATAATAATAATAAAACATAATACAATTCTGCTTACCAAAACACTAGTGGTCATCATAATATCTATCACCAAGACTAGATTAGACGGATGTTTGTTTATAATTCCACTAATAAAACTGATACTCGCCACCTGAATTCCCCACTATGCCAGCTGTTTAGAGCTGCCAATGGGCACCATAGTCCACAGGGTTCTGTAGAATAAATACTTGGTAAATGGTCCCCTGGGTCATGGAGAGCCAGACATGACTAAACAACTAAGCACACACACAAATGTTTTTAGAGATCCTGTCTCCTGAACAACTATTCTTTATTGAATAAAACACACATGTTCTATACAGTGAAATATCACATAAAATAATTGTCAAACTACGAAACGTTGTCACGCTTTGCATGGTGCGTACGAGTTAACTCGCAGCACTTTGGCGATGGGCGCCTTTCGCACTCATCGCCTGCGAGCCGTTAAGGAAATAAAACTTGCAGCACAAAGGCGATGAGCGCCAAGGGTGCTCATTGCCTGCTCACCTCGCAAAGCGAGGCGAGCAGTGAATGCAATAAAACATGCGGGACTTAGCCACCAAACACTTAGTAAACGCAGCCTGCAAGCAGTTGACAAACGCGGGACTTAGAGAAAAAAAATTATGAGACGCTGGACTTTAAAAAAAAATACAAGATAGGAAAAATACGAGATTAACGGCCGTACCGAGCAAACCAAAAATACAACAAAAACATCACACACAGCATGGGGGAACAGCCAGGACGTCCAGGAGTGAGGTGGAACGCAAATTTAAGTCGATTTTGTTGATTTTAGGCACTCGAAAATCGCCTAAGCAAGAAAAAAAAACATGGCAACCCCAAAAAATTAAAACAAGGCTACACGACCCCAGATTGCGCAAAACACTGCCAACCGCGTAGCACTTTCACATAGGAACGTACGATGGACAAAATACACTATTACACAGTAAAAATAAAAATACGAGATACGAAAAATACGAAATTAACGGCCGAACCGTGAAAAACAAAAAGTCAAAGGCGCTCATTGCGAGCCTCGCAAAGCCAGGCGAGAGGTTAAACTGTAGCACTTAGCCGATGAGCGACAAAGGCGCTCATCGCTGCAATCCTCGCAAAGCGAGGCGAGCTGTTAAACCGTAGCGCTTAGCCCATGCAAGCCTCGCAAAGCGAGGCGAGCCGCTAAAATAGGAGACGCAGGACTTAGAACTAAAAAAATTGAGACGCAGGACTTAGAAAAAAAAGATATGAGACGCAAAAATTTACGAGATTAGCGGCCGAACAAAAAACACGAAAAACACACTAAATATACCCGAAACACACGACCCCGGACCGTGCAAAACACTGCAAAACCCGTAGCACTTTACACATCACACTACGACCTACAAAATACAATATTACAAAAGCCGGAAAATGCTCATGAGACCCCTACCACATTAATAACATTACGACTATACAATGCCACTTTACACAATAAACCAACGGCTTTACCTCGCGCACGCAGCCTATTTACAATGCACACTTCAAACATTCATTACACTTTATAAACAGGGCACCAACAATACAAACAGATTGTTAGCTCTTCAGCCTATTGCTCGCTGCATATATCAATTACAAAGAATTAAACTATATGAATTTTTTTAATAAATCATTCATTATTATTTAACTACATATACATAGAAATAGATATCTTTCTCAGAGGACCAAAAGTACACGACAGGAGAGGCTCGCAATGAGCGCAGAAGGTCCTCACAGTACAAAACGGTTTCAATTATGTCTCAAACAGCATTCCCATGGCTTCAAATTTTATTGCCCCGTCATTTTTGACGGGCAAGTTGCTAGTAATTATATATCTCTCTTTGTGATGAGTGACGAAGGTGCTCAGAGGAGCAAAAGCACACAAGAGGCAAGGCTTGCAATGAGCGCTGAAGGTCCTCACAGTACAAAAAGCTTTACATTGTGTAAATATTCCTGTTCCCCATGAGAAAAAAAACAAAAAGCAAAAGAATATATGAGGAGAAACCACTAGAGGCAAGAATATATGTTTGACCACACTCCTGATATGTCTGTTTTCTGGAATCAATTTGAGGAATGATGGTTTGTGTTTTAAACTGTTTATAGCACTGTATGGCTTAGTTAAAGACAGACATCCTTCAGAAAGATCCTATATACAGGAACAAAACTGCACTTTTTGTACAATACATGACATTGAGACAAACCTTGGAGCGCAAAGTGCTTTGTTGTTATATATATATATACCTACACAAGGTTGTAATTCAGTGAGATTCCTGATTATATATTTGGACTAAAAAGGGGAACAAATACAATAATAATCACAATAATAATATTGAGTTTAAATGTTATGAATACACAAGTAGATGAGAAATTACTTGAATCAGAGACACTTTTGCATAAATGCTAGCAACTTGCCCATCAAAAAATGACGGTCAATAAAATTTGGAGCCATGGTAATGCTGTTTAGCTCATAATGTTAAGCTTTTTTACTCTAAGGACCTTCGGCGCTCATTGCGTGGCTCGCAAAGAGCTCCTTTGGCGCTCATTGCGAGTCTTTCCTCGCTTGTCCTTTGGCTCCTCTCTATATTTAAGGTTGAGGGTCGTGTAGCCTCGTTTTCATTTTTTTTTACCTCAAAATAAACTTAAATTCACATTCCACCTCACTCCCAGATGTCCTGGCTCTTCCCCTGTGCTGTGTGTAATGTTTTTGTTGTTTGTTAACTTTGTATTTTTTCTATCTCATATTTTTCTTTTCTAAGTTCCACGTCTCGTATAGTTTTTTTCTAAGTCCTGCATTCGTCATCTGCTTGCAGCCTAAGGCGATGCTGCGTTTCCTGCGTGTTTCATTTCCTCCACTGCTCGCCTCGCTTCATTGCCCAAGTGCTGAGAGTTTTATTGCCTTAACGCCTCGCCTTGCCGCGCCTTCGGCGCTCATCGCCTAAGTCTTGCGCACCACGCAAAAAAACAAACAAACAAAAAAAAACTTATTTTTGAGTTTATATTTTGACCAAAAAAAACATATTTTTGAGTTTATATTCTATGAATGTGGACATTGTATGTTTGTTCAAGGCAAAATAGAGACTGACAATACACTGTTCAGTAAGTCATACTTATACTGCATGTCTGAATTTTGTTTGTATGTTTGAACATCAGCATGATGAATGTTGCCATAGTCTAGGGAGTACAAGAAAGTCTGAGTGGAATGCAAGTACAACCATACTAATATATTGACTGATGTCTCCTAGCTGTGAGAGTTCTTCTCATGAGAGCAGGACCCTCATCTAAGCATCAGCATATGCCGTCTTCTCCTATTTTCACTGTCTTCAAATGTATGTAAAATTTTATTTCTGTTTTTATTGTACTCATAACTCTAACTCTAAGGAATATGTTGGAGTTCTACAAATAATATTTTAAAAAATGTAACATTGTAGTATAATACAGTTCAGCAGGGAAGATACACTGGGGTCTTTTAGCTAAATCAAATGTATGTTTCTTTCAGTTAAGAAATAGAACTTCATAGCTTTGAACTGGACACTGCCAATGCTCTTAACCTGAGCTAGCTGCTACTGCCAATGGAAGAGAAGGTAAGGTGTACCATATAATTCAAACTATAGTATATTTACCAATAACGATCATAATTATGGCAATGTATAGCAAAGTTTTTACAACTGCCAAGAATAAAAATACTTTTATTGTTTACTGAAATAAACAATTACTATTAAATGCCTGCAAGAGATTCCTTGCATTTTTGTTTAGACATGTTTCCTTATTTTTAAATTATTTCAGCATATTCCCCTGGATTTGTAATGAATGTACATCTCAAAACAATTCTTAACAATCCTTTATAAAGATAGTAAAACAAAAATAAAGGAAACATTGTGAGTGAAATTTCAAAGACTTCATGTCAGCAATTGCAAAGCAGATGCTAACAATATTTTTTTAATTAAAAGAGAATATGTAATTAAAAACCATGATACCTGGAATATAAAATGATTTGTGTCAGCCTTATTATAACTTCAATGAGTTTTGACGTGGAATACAAATATTGAATTTTCTCAGAATAATGCCCTAACAAATTAGCACTGCTTTTTTTTTCTCAAAGAAATTGTATATAGTAATTGCAGGAGGAACAAAAACAGAACACTTTTCTATGGTGTTCAATAATGTGGCAAAAAATAGTATAAACTAATATGTTGATATTATTAAATGGTCACTTTCCACTATGCATTTATAGGAATATGCAGCACAAATTATATACTTCCAGTATATGATCAAGCAGTATTTTTTAATTCTCATAAATTTCCAGTGTCTGATCAAGCAACACTCTTCCGTTCATAAAAGAGTTTATCACATATATAGTTGTGAGCGTACGAGTCGTTGCTCACGCTTGCAAAGCGAGGGACGCAGTTCCCCGCAAATGCGGGTCCTCGCGACGCGAGGGCCCGCATTTGCGGTGGTGGAGGCTCAACGTCGGCTGTGTTAACACACACATACACACACACGACTTTTTAACAGAATAAACCCAACCGCCCAGCCAACAAAAACCCAACAACGTCCCCGCAAATGCGGATCCTCGCGAAGCGAGGGTCCGCATTTGCGGTGGTGGGAGCATCCCAACATCGGCTGTGTTAACACACACATACACACACACACAACTTCATAACAAAAAAAAACTCAAAGTCGCCTCACACCCGCTTACACCCAGACACACAGACGCAAGACTTAACAAAAAAACAGTAAAAAAGGCCCTTCACACGCTCTTAACACACATACGCACGACTTAGAAACAAATATACTGCGTCGTACACGTAAAAGCTAACTGCGTATATCGCAAAAAAATACGGCAACATCGCAACAAAATACGGCCGCATCGGAAAAAAATACGGCCGCGAAAGACCCATTCCAACCGCCGCGCATCAAAACATCACAAACAGAAGAAATAAACACAACAAACACATAAAAAGCTTACTTACAGCACGGGGGGGCATCCAGCACCTCCAAAACTTCATTTACACGTCCATTTAAGTCCAAAACAAAGAGTTTAAACGGCCGAAAATCGGCTAAGCGAGAGAAAAAATGGCCGCCGAACAAAACGAAAACGAGGCTCCAGACGTAACTACACTACACTTACTCGCAATAATGAAACACATACTATGCGAAACGGATCACACTCATATTAAACACCATTTTAACCACTACTACGCACAAAATGGCGGATGGAACGCAAATTGGAAGCTGGAACGCAAATAGCGCATGCGTATTGCGTTCTAACGGTCTAACTTTCCAGAATGTTCTACAAGTTTATAAATACTGCCTATTTGACAGAGAAAAATACATTTCTCCTCAGGTGATGAACAGAGTGACTTGTGTCCTAGATACAATGGAAGCTGTTGACCAACGTATGCAGATGGAAGAAAATAAAAAATGCTTACCCACTGTTTTCATAGAGCTAAATAACATTATGGACAACAATCCCTACAGTAAAGCTTATATGGCAGAAGTAGAAAATGAACAACTACTTCATGCACAAACACATCAATTACCAATGCCGAAGGTTAATATGGTGCTTAAAAGAGACAGACATACTGATAAACGTCGTTATAACTTGCCAACAACAAATGAGGTTGCAATGGTGTTTCAGAATGATGAAGGAGAACCACCATTTCAAAGAGACATTCGAATATATCCTAGAAATGAGGACCAACCGTTTATTAATATGAGTATCTTAAGTCCAAATTTAGATCCAATGACATATCCCATCTTTTTCCCACACGGAGAAGCAGGTTGGCAACCAAAATTAACTCTTCCCAGTTACCCAAATGCTAAAGCCAGAATCCGAAATAATGTTTCTATGCTTGAATTTAAAGTAGCTCAAATTGCCATTCGCAATGGATTTAATCCAATTTTATGTGGTGGGAAACTAACACAACAATGGATTATTGATTCATATTTGCAAGTTGAGGCAAATAATTTAAACTTTATCAAATGTCAACAAGATAAACTCCGTGTAGAACAATATTCTGGACTCATGGACTATGTTGCTGACGTGGCTACAAGCAGAGACATGACAGCTGGCAAAGCCATCATTTTACCATCTTCCTTTCAATGATCTCCTCGGAATATGAGAGAAAGATACAATGATGCTATGGCTATTGTGACAAAATTTGGCAAACCCGATCTATTTGTGACATTTACATGTAATCCACAATGGCCAGAAATTACACTAAATCTACTTCTTGGACAAACTGCTTCAGATCGACCAGATTTAGTAGCCAGAGTTTTTAAGATTAAATTAAATGAATTAATACGTGACTTCACTATAAATCAGTTATTTGGCAAATGTCTTGCTTATGTATATACCATTGAATTTCAAAAAAGAGGCCTTCCACATGCACATCTTCTAATAATACTTCAAGAAAAAGATAAATTAGATACTTCAGACAAAGTGGATGCAGTCATTGTTGCTGAACTACCAGAACCAGAACTATATGGTAGACTATATGAGATTGTTACTTATCGCATGATTCATGGACCCTGTGGTGACCTTAATCCACAATCACCATGTATGGAAAATAATAAATGTTCCAAAGAATTTCCAAAAGATTATAGAGACAAAACCTATGCCAATTGTGATGGATATCCACTTTATAAAAGAAGAGAAGGAGATAGTGCCATTATTCGTGGAAAAAAAGTGGACAATAGATATGTAGTACCCTACAATCCACATTTACTCATGAAGTACAACGCCCACATCAACGTAGAAGCCTGCACTTCCATCAAATCCATTAAATATGTCTACAAATATATTTACAAAGGTTACGATGCAGCTACTGTAGTCGTCAAAAGTGCAGACAACCCTGAAAGTAGTGAGTTAGTACATGATGAACTTGCATCTCATGTAGATGCTCGCTATGTCAGTGCGCCAGAAGCTATGTGGCGGCTTTTAAAATTTGAAATGCATGATAGATCACATGCAGTATATAAGTTAGCAGTACATTTGCCACAACGACATTTAGTCTATTTCCATGCTGGAAATGAAATGAATGCATTGGCCCAAAGTGAAGATCGTCACACTACACTAACTGCATGGTTTGCATTAAATTCCACTGATGCTGAAGCAACACAATACTTATATATTGAAATTCCATATCACTATGTTTTTGTGAATGGATTATGGAGACCAAGAAAAACCAGAGGCAATAAAATTATTCCAAGAATTTACACAGTCAGTCCAAGAGATGTGGAACGTTTTTGCTTACGGATATTACTTTTAAATGTTCCTGGAGCACAAAGTTTTGAACACTTAAGAACTGTTAATGACATTGTATATGAATCCTTCCATTTAGCTTCAAGACATAGAAACTTACTCGCTGATGATACAGAGTGGGAAAGATGTTTAGAAGAAGCAGCACAATGTCAAATCCCACGACAGATGAGAGAACAATTTGCTTTTATTTGTATCTTCTCAAATGCTCCAAATGCATTAGCTTTGTGGGAGACTTTTAAAAGTAATATGGCTGAAGACTTTATGCGACGATACAATGAACCCATTGCACACTTAAAAGCGTTAATGGAAATCCAAGAAGTCTTTTTAACTCATGGATTAAGTTGTGCAAGTTTTATAGATGACATTAACTTTGAAGACTATGACATTCAACTACAAGCAGAAAGAACAGAAGAAAGACTTGCAACTTTAAATACACTACAATTGCAAGCATTTCATGCCATTAAAAATGCTATAGATGATGACATGGTGACAGAGCGTTATTTCTATCTTGATGGACCTGGCGGATCAGGAAAAACATATTTGTACAATTTATTAATGAGTTCAGTACGAGCACAAGGAAAAATAGCAATGGCGTTTGCCACTACTGGAATTGCTGCACTTTTATTAGAAGGTGGAAGAACTGTTCATAGTGGATTTAAACTGTCAGTGCCTATTTTAGAAAATTCTGTGTCAGATATTCGCATGACATCCTTACAAGCAAAGAAATTGAAGAAATGTAAATTAATTATAATAGATGAGGCCACAATGATGTCATGCTATGCCCTCCAATGTATTGACCGTTTGCTTCGTGAAGTCATGGAGAATATTTTTCCATTTGGTGGAAAGGTAATGTTGTTGGGTGGCGATTTCAGACAAACATTACCTGTCGTTGTACATGGAAATCGAACTGACATTATCGAAACATGTATAAAGTCAAGTACAGTATGGAAACATTTTACCCATCTTCAACTGCAACAAAATATGAGATCAGAAGGCCAAACTGATTTCAATGATTGGCTTATTAAAATTGGAGAAGGCAGAACAGAAAAAATACTACATTTACCTGACGACACTGTAGAGATCCCACCTCATATGATTTGTCAACAAGATATTATATCGGCTATATTTGAAGGGAGCATAAATAACGAAGAATATTCCGAGCTTGCCAACCAAGTCATACTGACGTGTAAAAATAAAGATGCATTAATCCTCAATAATGAACTCTTAAAAAAAATTTATGCACCACAAAGAAATTATCACAGTGCTGATTCTGTACTTGCTGATGACAATGAAAGTCAGGCTAACTTTTCGACTGAATTCATAAACTCTTTAACTCCTTCTGGAATGCCACCACATATTTTGCAGCTAAAGAAAGGTGCAATTATCATGTTACTGCGAAATATGAACCCCAAAAAAGGCCTATGCAATGGCACAAGATTAATTGTTCAACAATTAAAGGACCATTTTATAGATGCTGAAATTTTAACTGGGACCCATAAAGGAGAGAGAGTTTTCATACCAAGAATAGATTTAGCACCAAGTGAAAGTAGTCTCCCTTTTATACTTCAAAGAAGACAATTTCCCATTATTATGGCATTTGCCATGACCATTAATAAATCACAAGGTCAAACTTTCAAATCTGTGGGTATTTTCTTGGAAGAACCAGTTTTTGCACATGGTCAATTGTACGTTGCGTTGTCACGGTGCAAAAATCCACAGGCTATTAAAGTTTACATTGAAAACAATGAAAATCAAGGTGATTTATTAGAAGATGGACGTATTTTTACTAAAAACATTGTCTACTATGAAGTACTATAACTTTGAAGGATACAAATTAAAGATGCCAAGATTTTTTTAAAGCATTGCAAAATACATAACAATTGGTTGTTTAATTCAGTCATAATTAATGGAAGTCATGTTTATGAATGATTTGCCTCACAAAATACTTGCCTTGCATTGTTAGTAAAAATTATGTTAAAATGTTAAGTCACTATGTTAATGTTTCTAATGTTACAAGTTTAAAAAATATATTTTCAAGTTATTTCATTCAACAGATTACAAAGTGGATGTTAAGAGGTCAAGCACCTTTTAAGTCACAATGTAAATATTGTCTGTTATCTTAAGATTACTACCTACATTAATGTTTATCGCCAGTTTATGTGCTCAGTAATAAATTACTTTAATTACGTACGTTTTAAGAAGAGTTTTACTGTATGCCTTCCTCTACATTCAATGTATATTCAAGTTAACAATTATTGTGATAGAAATTGAATTTTAATACTGATTAATTTAAATGTCAATTGTTTTTACACTCAAATGTTAATACTTTTAATAAAAAATTAGGTTACAAAATGTATTCACTATGTTCCTGTTTATAATGTTCAAAATTATACCAATGTTTTGTCAACTTCTAAACTTACATAAAAAATAAAGTTCAAGTTTAAAAATATATACTTTGATGGTTATTGCTTACATATAGTTTAAACTTCATGTTAAAATTCCCGACGTTTAAAGAAGGCTTTTTACTTTTTGCTTTCCTATTCATTCAATGTATATTAAAAATAACAATTCTTCAGATACTAATTACATTTTAAAAAACCATTACATCAACATTTTACAAAAATACACGTTCATATTAAAATACTTACAAGTGTCAAAAATATATGTTAATAACTAAACAACTTGACAAACATATTCATCACATTGCCGTCATTTTTTGACGGGCAAGTCGCTAGTCTGCTATATTGATGATAAAGGTGTTAAATCAGTCAGTCTTACACCACTCATTTTTGTATTGGTAAATTGCCAACAGTGTAAAATTATCATTATAATTATCGATTGCTGCAAAGGGTCATCAGAATAATAGGGCCATGTTATGCAGGTATAGTGGTTAGTGTTATGAGGATGCTTGGATGGGAAATATACTGGATTCAATTAAATGAGTTTGGGATTTCTAGTTTGTATTTGAAGGTTTACACGCTAAATGATAATCTAATGCACTGTACTGTGGTAGCAAGCTGTATTTAGAAATCAATGCTTAGATTTGGGGGGCAACATTATGGAGAATTAAACTTTTGGTAAAATATGACATCTGGACTAATAGCTTAGGTTGTAGATGATATTATGCAAGTGTTTCCCCAAAGGAGGAGTTGTGAACGACAATTAGTTCTGTTTTATTTTTCTAAAAGATCACATATATCTTGCATTCTTAAATAATTTTGATAGAGGAAGAAGAGGTGCGCTGAAAACAGAGAAATACACACACATGAACATGCAGGAAGGGAACCATGAGAGTGCTATGTAGAGAGTGATCTCAGTGGTGTCAAATACATGAGAAAAATAAATATGAAGGGATAACGAAAAGCTTCTTTTTCACTTAGTTCAAAGTAGGTCATAGTCAACATTTGTTAGAGCAGTCTCTGTGGAACGTATGGAGTGAAAGCAAGAATTGTAAGGATATGTAGATGCACTAGGTGGTGTGTATCCTAGATAGCCCTAGGGTTGTACTTGCAGTGTGATCTTATTATTGGTCCAATATTTTGGAGCATATGTGATCTGACTTATAACCCAATGTATTTCAGGGTTAAAGCAATTGGTAAGTATAAGTAAGAATATTTAGACTTATTTATTTTGTCGCTTCTACTGTTTCTAATTCAATATATAATAATATAGTCTTTCCAATAATTATAAAAAATGGGATTGCAAATGATCTTTTAGGTGCAAGGTCTTGTCACTACTGCTGTGCAGATGTTCTCAACAAAATGGATCTTCACAGATGTGTCTGTGGTATGCACAGATAAAAAAGGGACGTGGAGAGAGAAAGCACACCACCTCTAGTGCCGGTAACCCTGTGTTAGTTTAGCCACTGCTTAAAATAAGAATGTTGAGATTTAACTCTCACCTCTTGTATCTTAATGAAATAAGATATGAATATGGCTTCCCAACAAATTTCAGGTCTGTTTTTGGTACTTTCCAAGTCTTCATGCTCATATTAGTAATGACTTATGTATGTATCATTTTGTAGTGTGGTATATTAATATACTATTATATATTCCCAGAGTGGATTTGTCAGTATAGTATAAATTGGTTAGATCTAAACTTTGCAGGTGTATGCATAGGTTATTACATTCCATGTACATGTAAATAAAGGAAGATAATTTATCATGGTATCACAGTGTCACACAACATTGCGTGGAATGGTATAAAAATTATATACAATCTTTATCATACTATAAAACAAAAGTAAAAGTAAAATCTTGCACATTTTTTATATACAATAATGATTAAAATATTAAAAGATTTCCTGAATACCTGGCTGTTAATTTATAATGTAGCAGGCTGATCTACCACAATTATTTATGTGGGTGGTCTTTTGGTATAAGGACCTAGATAGCACTTCTGACACCAATTGTGGTAGATCAGCCTGTTACCTTATTAATTAACAGCCAGGAATTAAGGTATTCTTTTAAAAATGTATTAAAAGTCCAATATTTGTATCAATATTTGTACCATATTCATATTTATCATACCTCATATCATTGAGGGTACAAGAGTAGTAAAGTAAATCTCAATATTCGTTTTTGATTTAGTAGTGGCTAAACCAAGCAAGGGTTACCTGCACTAAAGGTAGTGTGCTTTCATTCTCCCCTTCCCTTTTTAGATTTGTAAGGAGTTTGAAGATGGATCAGGGATTGGAAACAAGCAGATTAAGCGGTTTGGAGATTAAATTGTTAAAAATGATATGGCAGTTGTTTGAAGGAAAGGCAAGCTACTGAATTTGTGACTTCAAACTAATATTATCTGGTGACAATATATGAAAAAGTATTTAAGGAAAATTATTAATTTAGTTACTGTCACAAGACAATCTTGGAGCAAAATTTATGTGGAAAATATAGGCAAAAATTCTAAATTTGCGGGGGGGGGGGGGGTCGATCCTTAAGCGAGGCGCTCCATTAGTTTTTTTAAAAAATTTAGAACGTTGGGATATTTTTGGCGGGCCCTGCCTGTGATGACTGGATGAAGTGGACTATTCCTAATTTATTATATTACATGTTGTATGTATGTTTGTATTAACTGTAATGTTTCTTTTGTAGGTGTGACCGGACCTGTGGACATTTGTGGAGAGCCCTGTCTGGGTTGAAGAACTGAAGACCAGAGCATTGCTGGAGGGGCATTTAGCAAGGTAAGTGGTCTAATTTACCCTTTTCTAGTTTTAATAAGGATTGGTGCTTTTTTAGTTGTAATGTAGGTTTTTTTTTGTTGTAAAGTAAGTTTTTTTATTTTATGTAATTTGGGTTTTTATTTTCTGTACTATAGGTTTTTATTTTCTGTAATGTAGTTTGTTTTTTGTTTTTGTGTAATGTATTTTTTTATTTTGTGTAATGTAGGGATCGGAACCACTGCTGCAAGGGGTAATAAGGGGACACTGCAGGGGTCCCGATGGGGACCCCAAGCATAGGGGGGCTAACTTCAGGTGCCAGAGGGGTACTTGGAGTACCCCCTGCAGCAGGGGTTCAGTGTTTAACTGCTGCAGGGGTCCCGATAGGGACCCCCGCAGCAAGGGCTTATGTCGGGAGCCTGCGGGGGTTTGCGCAGGCTTTCATCAGCCATGATGGCAATCTATTTTGCCATTGGCTACATCTAACCCGTTATTACGAGTTAGAATAATTGATCCTGTTCATGTCTGCACATCCAATGTGCGACAGACTGAGTTGCGGTTTTGCATCTCCAGACAGTAGCTCACAGTTCCTTCCAATTTAACAGCCCCGTAACACGGGGGAATTTCAAACAGTTGCTGGCCTCACTTTGGAGTTACTGGCCTCCAATTTAATGAGGCTGTTGGTTACATAGCTACTACCATCACTACACCCCTTACCCAACGAGTCACAAGGAGAAACCCTAGTGGCCAGGGTGATAATTCATTGAGGAAGCTGCAATATTAGAGTTGAAACGCATTTAAACATTTGAATAATGATCCAAAGGATTTTTTATACATATATATTTTTCTTCTATGCACTTGCACATCCAATATTTGGTTTTGTTTAAAAGTACATCTATCATGACATTTTTATGTACACGATAATTTGTTTTCTGGTAAAGAGCCCTTATAAGAGCTTTTATCATGTTTTGATACTTTAAATTTAATAAATAATTTAAGGATATTACCAGAAATGCTACAAGTTGGAAAAATTGATTTGTATAGTACCAGCAGCACACACTATACTATACATTAGATAACATTATAAACATCAGCACCCCATCATTTGAGAGAAAAGCTACAAGCAGCACTCATGGAACTGACGGTGCTTTGGGGCTTGTGGTACAAAATGAGATTGAATGTTGCTTTCATCTAGGCTTGTACAATACCTCACATGTTTTGAGGTCGACCCAGGTGAGGGGTTTTTCATCTATTGACCTGCGAGCATCCAATAAATACTTTCCAGATTATCTGCACTAGGAGATATTTTGCTCCCCCCCCCCTTTTTCTATTACCACCACTGCTTACTTCAACTAGCTACTGCTAAGTTGCATGAATTAAAATGTTCGCAAGATTCTAAGTTATGTATCTTAGTTATTGGTTTAACCTAAAATGCTTCTTACCTTATCTGTAATAACAAGTGTTATGTATAAAATATAATCTACAAAAGAGACTCAATCTCCCCATAAAAAGAGATGGAAGAAATGTGTTAAAGGAAAGTCAGCAATGTTTTTTTATATATATCTGATTGCATGTACTCTGTTATTTCAAGAAGAAAAATTATCAAGAAGAAAAATATTCTTTCTAAATAAAAATGCAGTAAATAACCTTAATTCATATATTCATACATTTATAAAGGAGACAAAAGAATGAGAGAATTACTGTTTACACTTCCAGTGTCCCTGAAATACATTCAAGTGATGTGTTTAGGACCTTTAAAATTGGTATAATATTGAGACTGAGAGAGGCGTGATCAAGCTTTCTTAACCATGAAGGGAAACCTGTTCAGCCAGAGTATATGCAGTGACATTAAACACCATTAGATGCAGAGATTGGAGAGAGGTGTGTGAGTACATAGCACACTACTATCTGCTTGGAGTCTATGTTGTGAGGTAAACTATGGATGTTTACATGTGGATATGTATCCTAAGAGGTGCTGTGGCAAGGAGATCTGGAGGTCAGCCGGATGGAGGTTATTAAGTTTAGCTGGGGTACTCTTATATGTTCCTGAAACCTAATCATGAAGGTATGCTGAAGCCTAGAAAAAAAAAATGTGCACATGTTTATTGTTTAAAGACAAGAAGTCTGTGAATTGTATCCATATTGAATCATTTATGTTTAATAGCAAGAAGATAATGATATTGGACTCTAATACTATTACTCCTCAGTCATTTCAAGATCTCTTTTTATATCCTCCTACATATTTGAACTACCTCAACGATGACTGGAAATTGAGTTATTTGACATATAACTCTGAGTATATGTTATGATATATTAGTCATCCTCTGTATGCTTGCATGTCAATTTAGTTATTGTGAGAGGGATGGCAATTAATGTATTGGATTGTGTTGGGTCTGGTCAGATATACCATGGATCATTAGTGTGTTCTCTAGCTTTCCTACAACAATCTCGTCATAATAAATAATTTAATTTGGCTTATATAGTATGATAAGCCTGGTGGCTATAATTAGTGAAAGGCAAAAAACTAAGACTTAAGAAAGGACAAATCTATGTAGAGAAAGGAGGACATATCAAACTGATTATTTATACGTCTTTGTTGATGGTGAGGGGTATTTATTTAACAGATGAAAGTAATCCATTAATTGCAGGGAAGACAGTGGTTTCCATTTTCTGAGTTTTATGTTATTTTTAAATTATGCCCTTATTACATTCTGAAGGAATCTGCATCAAGAAGAAAATTAGGAAAACAATTTCAGGTTAAAGTTAAGAGTCAGGTTGTTTGGAAATGTTGCAGAGTTTTATTACAACTGAACTCTGAAAAGAAAAAAAACTTTTGAATAAATGGGAGAAAATCTTATTTAAAATAAAGAATGGGCTTCAGTTTCTAAATGGGCTTCCATAAGAGGAATTAGGAAAGGCATGAAAGACACAGAGATAAAAAGCAGGGAAAGAGAATAAAAAGAGAGCAGGGTACAAAATGAGCAAAGAGTGGGACAGATATAGCAGGAGGTGGTTTTAGAAAAATACTTCAAGTAAAATAATGGATACTGGAAGAAAGCCAGGCACAGTATTGGGGATTTCAACGGGGAAGTTAACATAATTTCAAGGAATAAATACTGCTTAAAAAATGCAGTAATGGCAGTAATATTAATATTAGCAGCAACAATGGGTCACCCTCCATATTCCTTTATATACCTGTAGACTGTTATGATAGACTGTTTCAGTAGTCTTTGGACAAAACAGCTGTCAGAATTCTCATTAGTAAATTTTATATTACAAGCAATGAACAGACAATCCTGTAACAAATACTGCAATAATACAATAATCAAAGGAAAAGATGCAATGTATCAGCAGGAATTATTTCCAAATTATTTTTTGACATACAGGTGTTTTTGCATGTGATTAGAAACCCTGGCTGATCAATGCTTTCATGTTTTCCTCTCATTAACAAACTGATTTTTTTTTAAATCTTTCATTGCTATAAATAAATAGTGAAAAATATGTTATGCTTCCATCTTCTAAAATTAATGAAACTCAAGGAAATGTTTGCCAAATTTATATCTGGGAATTAAAGCAAACTGTTTTGCCATCTGCTACTTCTGATAAGAGATTCATCTGCCTATTGAGTAGGTAGTCAAGACTATGACAGAGACAAGTGAAGATAATGAATTGCTGAAAACATACAGTTTCCTGCAGATGTTCTTGGAAAAAGGTTAATAACCTAGAGGGGGCAAAATGTTAGGACATATTTTACACGTTTAATTTCATGCTTTTCAAAATTTCTTATTTAAATGTAAACATAATACACATATATTCTGGAAATGGTGTGTAATTACTACAGCTGTTAAGGTTGTCACTATATGTAATTACATAAATAGTTTATTTTTTCTCCTAGGCTACATGAGCCCAGGAAATAAAAACAAGTGTTCCAGATTTGTTTCAGTGAAAACGATACATACTTGTCTATTTCAAAGTTTTTCAGATTGAATAATATATATTTTCGTATTAATTTGTAAAATACTTAATAATATGATTATATCTATTTAGTATTTTTCTTTTAGTGAATGAAGGCACTGACCCAAACAAGCACTGGTCTTATAATGCATTAGTTGCAGGATTGTATACAACTCATCTCGTAACTTGCAGAGCCAAGCTTCAAGTAAGTACTGGGCTGGAGCCTGGCAAGCTGTGGATTCCGTGGAGTAAGATGGAATGCATGCCCTTGATACTCAATCCCAGGGACTCAAAACACCCTTCACACAAGAAATACTGAAATATAAATACAAAAAGTGTCTCCCTGGGAAATATTTGACGACATGGTATATAAACTGTGCACATCCCTAGGCCCAGTATAGAGCCTTTACACAACAAGTCCCAATATTATTTCACATAATAATATAGAAAAGTAGTGATTTAATAATTATGGTTCTCTTAAAGATTCCATTATAAACCCCTTTTTCATGAGCTTTCATGCATTGGTTTGCCATATTTTAGGAAGGGTTTGGAGTCTGAAATTCTGTTCACGTAAAAACAAAAATAATTATGCTTATGCACATAAGCAACTGTCATATTCCATGCTTTTTGATTTGTCAGTTATGGTCAGGTGATCTTTTTACCAGTTTTATATAAATCACTTAATTTGTAATGGCCAGAGATGTCAAGTAAATATCAATTTAGGATTAAACATTTTTGATTTCTAAATTTAAAATTGTTTTAAAATATATTTGCTCGCCTGTAATAACAAATTAATGTTATATCACAATATGAAAATGTAAAGTTAAATGGCAATATTAACATTAGTTTGCTATGAGTGACCAGACATATACTACTTATTAAAATAGAAATCTTACTTATTTAGGGCCATATTAAATTCCAAGCCAGTAACTTCCAGTGAAGCTTGTAACGGCTGCGTGCTTGAAATGGCCGAGTTACATTGCTAATAAATAAGAAGGGCTGCGAGCTACGAGCTGGAGACACAAAAATGTAAACCATTTTTCGGCTGGCGGCTTTGGGGGCTAGAACGTAGTCAATTAAGCAAGCCTGTAGTTAAGGGTTTAGATGGAGCCAATGGAAACAGAGCTCGTCAGCATTGCGTTACAAGAAAATGGAGGATGAATTTCAAAGTCTTACGGGGTTCAATTATGATCTACGTGCGAACCCAAAGTCCAGTCACAATGCAATATTAATAAAGCCGAAAATATGATATTCTATCACATGCGAGTTACAGTATATGTATTAACACATTGATTGCTGAGAACGATATTACACAAAAAATATACATGAAATGAAGTATTTTTCGGGGGCCGATTTGCAGGCTTGAGAATGTAGTGCTATTAATTCTAAGACCTAACATCACTTTCACTTTTAATAAAAGTACTGTAGTGTCTTTTTATTTGCATTACAAGTGCTACATATTGGACTTTACCCCCTTGCGGTTACTCTCAAGCACACGTTGGGTTTTGGGCTCCATTTGCAGGTTACGGTCTTACTTGCAAGTGACTTCATTGCAATTTAATAGCTAAATTGAACAAGTAGCAGTTACGGGCTCGGAAATGTATAAAAATATTAAACTTTTAACCTTTATAATTAAATATACATATTTCCATTATAAAGGGTAAAAATCAACTAGGAAAAGACTTCATAATCTTAATCTTTGTAGCTTTCAGGACACAAACAAGAGGGCTAATACCATAGAAATCTTTAATATTTCATGCAGTTTCGATAAAGTTTAAGAGGGAAATACCTTCCAGACAAAGTATAGAAGAATGAGGGGTCTTCCTTTCCCTTTTGGAAGCTGGGCATATGGAGCCTCAGTTACTGTAGCCTGTAATGGAGCCCATAAGTTAATTTGCTATTCAATTTTTTTGCGAGCCGCAAACGGTCTACAGGTTACAGGCTTGAAATCCTTGCAGTTGGGAAAATCAAAACGTACAGCCTATCAAAGCCTTTGATCTTTCACGTCCGCAAGAGTTAAAATCGCTAAAATCGGAAATCACTTCAATTGCTACAATTCCTCAAGACCGCAAACGTATTCAAGCCTGCAGACAGCAAATGTCGGCCAGAATCTTACGGGATCCAAATAGGAACAAAAATACTAAAGGTGCTCATCTGAGAACGAAAAATACCTAATTGTTTTTTTTCTATAGGTCTGGTTACCTGCTCAGAGAGCAACCTCTTTTAGCTCACTTGTGCCCTTCACAGGAAGAAATATCCTGTAGTATATCAGTCTGGTCTCACTCAGAAGAGTGATCCAGTCCCGATATACCAGGCAATTCTCCCTGAACAGTCATGCATATGCCAATATGAAAAGTCATGCTGCAGGATGCTGAACGCAATTAAAGAGACACTACCTGATTAAATTGCAACACAAAAATATGAAAATGGCTGCCATAAGATCCCTTTCTCACTCACAGAGTCTCTAATGTGGACAACGATCATCTTATACAGTATACATCTCACTCACGACATCTACGTTGGGAAAACAAATAGTGGCAACATTACAGCGCCACATGACATATATCAAGTACCATGGGAACATTTTATATTTGGTTCTTCAGTCCCTCAGTTGTGTCCCACTCTCTGTGACCCTATGTACTGCAGCACACTTACTTATTTCTCTATTTGTGCTTTTCCACAAGGTTTGCATGGAAAACATACTGCAGTCAGTATCCAGTTCCTTCTCCAGTGGACTGTGATTTGTCTGACCTCTCTGCTATGACCTGCCCACCTAGAGCGGCCCTTAATGGTATAGGTCAAAGCTTCATTGAGGTACACAAACCCCTTTACCATCACAAGTTAGCAATCCAGAGGGGGACCAGGGGAACATACGCCACACTAATCCACTCTAACCCATCAGGAAGGGCAGCAGAAACACATAGAGACAGACAACTCACCTCCATCTCCGCTATGTCCATCCTGGAAAGTCCCACTCCTTTGCTGCTGGCCATGTGCCAAGGTGTATGCCCATTATCATTTGGTGACATCCTATTAAGTGTTTTGCTATCAATTTCACAATATCACCTGTCATGTTGTTATCCGGCCTTCAGGGGAATGTGGATACTCCACAGTATCACAAATTGGACTTTGCAAGTGTATTAACAAGTTTATTATTATATACTAGCCACTTGCCCGTCAAAAAATGACGGTCAATAAAATGTTAAAGCTGGGAATACTGTTTGCCACACAATGTGAGTCTCTGATAATCTTAACCTTTTTGTTATCCACAAAGAAGTACAACAATTATAATATATTTTTTTATTTTTTTAACATTCAACATGTATTTCAACATCTGTTAAACCATATTACCCTTTTTAATTGTCATGTATGCAGTAATAATATAACAATGGATGAAATTTGTATTGTGAACCATTACATAAAGCTTTGTAACATGCAACTTATATTGGAAACAGTGGTCAACCAATTATTTTTAACAATACTAACATTTTTAATTTTGAGCTATATATGAGTAACATAATAACAGGTCAACTTTGTATGAATGAGTATTTTAAAAACATTACTGAATGCTTCTTAACATGCAACTTGTAGTTGAACTACTGGTAAAGCACATAGGTATTGAATCCAGAGGAAGGCAAACAGTAAAAAACTCCATTGAAACTTAGCCAATTGTATCAAATGAATAAAAAAAATGAATTCCTTCCTGACCCCAGTAACTGGCGATCGGTTACTCCCTTGATGAATCCTCTCTATTTAATTATACATTTACATTTTAAAAAAATGATTATGCTCCTACTGACATAAACCCTTAATAACATCCAATAAAACAACTTTTCAAACCTTGTAAAATACAAAGTAAATAATGTAAACATTAACGTAATGTAATAACATTTAAACTTAAATTTTCAAAAAATACAGTGATCTAGAATATTGAATCTAGATGAAGGCAAACCAAAAAAAAAACCAGTGAAACTTGGTCAATTGTTTTAAAGTGGGCAAAAAATGAATTCCTTTGTGACCCCATTAACTTGCAATCGGATAACTCCCTGGATCAATACTATCTATGTAATTAAACATTTAGAACAAATTATCATCCTCCTGCTAACATGAACCCTTATCACATACAATGAAACAACTTTTCAGTCCTTGGAAAACACAATTTTAACATTACAAACATGAACTTAATGTATTAAAATTTTAACAGGAAATTTAAGAAAATGCAAGGTAACTGTTTTGTGGGGCCAATCATGGCAAAAGTCACTTCCAAGAGATTTTCTATGGGATCTAACCACTATTTATTGTTGTTGTTTTTTTCTTTGTTTTTTTCTTGTAGTTATTGGAAATGGCACATAGAGTTTCCTACGTGAAATAGTGGTTATCTACAAAGAGACCGCCAGACATCAAATTTCGTCCGTGGGGTGTAAGCACTATTCTCTATATTTTTTGCCATTTTATAGAGTTTCCTTAGCAAAATAGTGGTCCTCTAAAAAGGAGTCTGAGTGACATAAAATTGCGTACCATGGAGAATTTCTGAATTTATGAAATGGTCTTTTAATTCTTGAACACTTAATCTGATCCCATTACATAGTCCTTTCTTTGGGTTCATATTTTGCAGTAACATGACAATTGCACCTTTTTTTAGCTGCAAAATATGTGGAGGCATTCCAGATGGAGTTAATGAATTAATAAATTCAGTTGAAAAGTTTGTTTGTCATCATCAAGTACACAATTAGCACTGTGATATTTTTTTGTGGTGCATCTATTAACTTTAGTATTTCATTATTCAGAAGCAATGCATCTTTATTTTTAGATGTTACTGTTACTTTGGTTGCAAGCTCTGCATATTAGTTGTTAATTATTGTATTTTGGAATATAGCCAAAATAATGTCCTGTTTGCAAATCATTTGCAATGGAATTTCCACGGTATCATCGGGTAAATTATTAATTTGTTCTGATTTTTCCTTCTCCAAATTTCATGAGCCACTCATTGAATTAATTTTGTCCTTCTGATCTCATATTTTGTTCTAATTTGAGGTGAGTAAAAAGTTTCCATAGTGTACTTGACTTTATACATGTTTCTACAATGTCTGTGCGATTTCCATGGACAACAACAGGTAATGTTTCACTAAAATCTCCACCTAACAACATCACCTTTCCACCAAAAGGCAAATTATTATCCATGACTTCACGCATCAAAAGGTCAAAACATTGTAGCGCATGGCATGACATCATTGTAGCTTCATCAATTATAACTAATGTACTTTTCCTAATTTTTTTTGCTTGTAAAGATGTCATTCGAATAACCGACACTGATGTTGCCAGAATGTTTAAATCCACTATGCACAGTTCTTCCACCTTCTAACAAAAGTGCAGCAAATTCCAGTTGTTCAAAATGGCAGTGCTATTTGACCTTGTGAGCGAATGAAACTCATCAATAAATTTTATAGATTTTTTTCCTAATCCACCAGGTCCATCTAGATAGAAATAACGCTCTTTGAGCAAGCCATCCTCTAGTGCACTTTTTATGGCATTAAATACTTGCAATTGTAATGTATTTATAGTTGCAAGTTTTTCTTGTTATTTAGTTTTGAAGCTGAGTGTCATAGTCTTCAAAGTTTATTCCTGAATCTGGCAGATTAAAATTTGCACAATGTAATCCATGAGAGAGAAAAAATCTTGAATTTCAATGAATGCTTTTAATTGTGCAATAGGCTCATTGAATAGTTGCAAAAAGTATTCAGACATATTTGTTTTAAATTTCTCCCTCAAAGCTAATGCATTTGGAGCATTTGAGAAGATGCAAATTAATGCAAATTGTTCTCTCAACTGCCGTGGCTTTTGACACAGTGCTGCTTCTTCTAGACATCTTTCCCATTCTGTATCATCAGCCAGGAAGTTTCTGTGTCGCGCAGCTAAATGAAATGTCATAAACTGTGTCATTAACAGTTCTCAACTGTTCAAAACATTGTGCACCAGGAACATTTAAAATGAGTAAACGTAAGCAGAAATGTTCAAGGTCTCGGTGTAAATTCTAGTTATAATTTTATTTCTTTTGGTTTTTCTTTTTCGCCATAATCCATTAACAAAACATAATGATATGGAATGTCAATGTATAACAATTCCCTTGCCTCCAAGTCAGTACAATTTAATTGAAACCATGCACTTAGTGTAGTTTTTCGATGCTCACTTTGTGCCAAAGCATTTCTTTCATTTCCAACATTAAAGTAAAAAAGTGTCTTTGGGGCAAATGTACAGCTAATCGATATACTGCATGTGAGCGTTCATGCATTTCAAATTTGAGAAGATGCCACATTGCTTCTGGCGCACTTACATTGCGAGCATCTACATGAGATGTAAGTTCATCATGTAATAACTCAGTTTGTTCTGGATTTTCTGCACTTTTGACCACTAGAGTAGCTGCGTCATAAGCTTTGTAGATATATTTGTGGACATATTTAATGGATTTTATAGAAGTGCAAGCTTCCACATTCTCTTCTCTTTTTCTATATAATGGATAGCCATCACAATTATTAGAATAAGTTATGTCTCTATAATCTTTTGGAAATTATTTAGTGCATTTATTTATTTTCCATACATGGTGATTGTGGATTAATATCTCCACATGGTCCATGAATCATGCGATTAGTTACAATCTCATGTATTTCTGGATCTGGTAGTTCAGCAATAATCACTGAATTCACCAGTATCAAATTTATATTTCTCTTGAAGGATTATAAGCATATGTGCATGTGGAAGGCCTCTTTTTTTTATTCTATGGTAAAAACATAAGCCAGACATTTGCGAAATAACTGAGTTATGGTTATGTCACATTTTAATTCAGTTAATTTGATTTTGAAGACTCTTGCCACTAAATCTAGTCTATTGGAAGCACTTTGTCCAATTAGCAGATTATTTACAATCCCTGGCCATTGTGGATTATTTATTACATGTAAATGTAATAAATAAATCTGGTTTTCCAAATGTAGTTACAATAGCCATAGCATCATTATATCTTTCTCGCATATTGCAAAGAGATCCTTGGAAAGAAGGAGGTAAAAATATGGCTTTGCCAGCTGCAAGCTCTCTGTTTGTAGCTACCTCAGCGACATAATCCATCAGTCCACAATACTGTTCCACACGTAGTTTATCTTCTTGATAATTTATGAAATTTAAATTATTTGCCTCAACTTGCAAATATGAATCAATGATCCATTGTTGTGTCAGTTTTCCACAACATAAAATGGGATTGAATCCATCTCAAACGGCAGTTTGAGACACTTTAAATTCAAGCATGGAAATATTATTTCTGACACGTACTTTTAGAATTTGGTTAACTGTCAATGGTTAATTTGGGTTGCCATCCGGCTTCCCCATTGGGGAAACAAATGGGATATGTCATTGGATCTAAATTAGTACTTAAGATAATTAAGTTGATGTATGGTTGCTCCTCATTTCTGGGATATATTCTAATATGCCTTTGAAATGGTGGTTCTCCCTCATCATTTTGAAAGACCGTTGCAACCTCATTTGATTTTGGTAAGTTGTAGCAGTGTTTATCAGTGTGCAGATCTCTTTTAAGAACCATATTAACTTTTGGGATTGGTAATTGATGTAGTTCTGCATGAATTGTTGTATTTCTGACATTTTTTTTATAAGCTTGAGTGTACAGGTTTTGGGCCATTATTTTATCAAGCTCTGTAAAAACAATGGGTAAGCATTTTTTTATTTTCTGGAAGCTGCATACGTTTTTCAAAAGCTTCCATTGAAACTAGGACATACAGTTGAGCAAATTGCTCCCCTTCTTCTGGATGTAAATGAGAAGTACAATGGGAAATGTGTCCTTGTGCTTTGAAACAGTAAGGGCCATGTCCTGGCACATTAGCAGCTAATGTTGCACTCATAGATGCAAAGGATATGGCACTATTATGCAATCGTATGTTTGTTTTGAAATTTTGGTAGTTAGGGAAAGTCATTATGCTTTTTAAATATGTTGGGAAGTGTTGTCTTTGTGGAAGTCATACCTTGCCTTTTTGACAGCAACTAATAAACTGGTCATCTCTGGGTCTTTCCTGTTGGAAATGATAAGCCCCACAAAACTATCAGACAATAATAATAATACCACAATTATGAACCTCTACTGGTAAAGATTTAAGTAAAGGACAATTGTGAGAACATATATTAATGTGACTCTCTTAATTATCATTAGAATTCTTATCAGATTGTTCATCAATATTTTCTAAATGCTTTTGTTTGGGCATGGATGTTAGTATGTCAGCCGATAGTCTTTTGCTTGTGAGCCCCCCCCCCCCCCCCCGTTTCTTTTTGTCGTTGAATTTCCTTTTGCTCCGGAGTCTGTTGATCTGCCCATGTTCTTTGATAATCTCTAGTTTGACGTCTTTTCTTTTCCTCATTGCTTTCAGTATATGCCAATTTAATCTGTAAATAAAAGTAGTACATTAGCACTTTTGCTCCTTTTTTTAATGCAATTGTTGTTATTTTGTTGTGGTTATTTTTTCTCCTATCCTGTTTTGTTCGCACCACTGTTTGCAATATGGGGTTAGCTTTATGAGGTTGGCCTTAGCAGATAAGTTAGATTGCAGTCTATTTTGTGAAAGGCGCACAGCAAATATGATAGGTCCCTCTATTTTTGTATATGTCAACAGCATTTCTTGTGTTATCCTGTTTTTTGTGTGGCAGTGTTGTCCTTATGGGTTTAGTCATGTTTTTTGTGCACTACTGTTGTCATTAGGTGTTTAGGGTATGGAGTTGGGCTTAGAGGGTTGAGCACCCAAAATAGTATATATCCTTCCATTTTGTATATGTTAACAGCATTGTCCTTTTCTGTTTTGGCATTAGTGGTTAGGGTACCCCTTTTTTTTTGGTATACTGTTTTGCATGCTGCAATGTTGTTATTAGGGGTTTACGTTTATGGGGTTAGGCTTAGAGTGTTAGATTGCAACACGTTTCTACAAAGGCAGACACAAAGCAGGATAGATCTTTTTATTTTCTATGTGTAATCAGCAGTACTTGATTTTATTTTATTTTTTTACTTGTAATACTGTACCTCAATGTGTTGTGTTTAAATTCCTGTAGAGATGATAAGACTCTTCAGGCAGTGTCTTTTGAGAATTACAGAGAGAGATGCAAATGTTGAAATAACATTTAAATCAATTTGTTGTTATACTGAGACCATACAAAACAGGATATACTTCCATTTTGTATGGATTCAGAGAGGTTTAGTTTATGGGGTTAGTCTTAGACAGTGGGCATACAAAACTAAACAGATTCTTCCATTTACTATGTTTTAAGAACATTTGTTGTATTATCCTGTTTTGTGTTCGCCCCTGTTGGTTTTAAAAGTTTAGGTTATGGGGTTAAGCTTATAGGTTGGGGCACACAGCCGAGGCTAGATCCTTCCATTTTATATGTGTTAACAACATTTGTTGCAGTATCCTCTTTTGTGAGCCCCACTGTTGGCATTCGGGCGTTAGGGTAGCTTTTTTTTTTTGCTATCATCTTTTGTGTGCATCACTGTTGGCATTAGGGGTGTAGGTTATGGGGTAAGGTTTAGAGGGCTAGTTAGGTTGCAGTGCATTTTGACATTGGTGCACACCAGACAGGATTGATCATGTTTTTTATTTATTTGTTATACTGTACCTGTGGTCTTGAATTTGTTGTCTATAAATGATAGAGGGTCACGCCTGCTGCCAATCTTCCTGTGACACTCTTCAGACAGTGTCTGTTAAACATGACAGAGATGCAAATGTTTAAATAACCTTTCCTTTTTTTTTTCTTTTTTTTTTACTGAGACCATAGAATTTTTGTTAAGCAAATGTATTTTTGTACATTACCTTTTAGGTTTAATTTGTTGTCTCTAAATTTCTGCAGAATTTGCAGTTTGTGTTAAACCATGAAGTGCTGCAAATGTCAGTGACACTGTTCAGGCAGAGTCTGTTGAAAATGAGAAAAATATGGAAATATTGAAATCCACTGTAAATATAATTTTTTTTGTTGTTGCTAAAAGCATAAATTATGTTTTAAAATATGTGTTAATAAACGCTATTTTCTGCTTTAAATGTCTCCTTTTTTATTATTTTAAAATTTACACCATTTTACCCCATCTAAACATGTATCTGTCATTTAAATCAATTGCTTCTGTACATCAAGTTTGTTGTTTTTGAAAATATTTGAAACCCCCTTTTTTTTATTTATTAATTAATTAATTAATTAATTATAGCTTACCTATTTGCTGTAATTTGTAGGTTTTAAACTTCTAAAGTGATATTCAAGTTGCTTCAGAAGTAACGCCACCAGTGAAATGTACAGACACACTGTTCATCACCTGAGGAGAAATGGAGAAAATTCTAAAAAGTTTGCAGGGTTTATGGAGTGTGAGCTGAAGTAGAAACAGTTATAACGCAATGCGCATGCGCTATTTGCGTTCCAGCTGTCAATTTGCGTTCCAACCGCCATTTCATAAAAGGGACTTACTTCTTCCATAGAAAATGGCTTTGATTTTGTATGTACTACGTCCCGCAGGATGGGTGGTACGTGCCGCATTACTGAGTTTGGGTAAGTGTTCCGAGTATGTTGTTGATTTTGACGTGCTTCGATTCGCTTCTTTTCGGCCGCCATTTTCTTTCTCCCGTAAGCGATTTTTAAGTTTCAAAAGTTGCGAAATTCGACTTAAATTTGCGTGCAACCTCACACCCAGACGTCCTGGCTCTACCCCAACCCCCCCCCTCCCCCGTGCTGTGTGTGATGTTTTTCGGTGTGCGCTGTTCAGCTGTTAACTTTGTATTTTTTAGACCTCTGAATTTTTTTTTTCTAAGTCCCTCTTTCCTTTTCAAAGTGTTACGGGCCGTAATCGTTGTGCGCAATTTTTTCAAACTGCAACTGACACTGTGAATTGTATAATGGAGATTTCTGTTGATCTGTAGTCCCGCAGGTCGTAGGGATGAGTGCCTATGCCTATCTCCACCAGCACAATATGTGCAGCGCATACATCCTCCTACACCTAGCATCAGGGCCCCAATCCCCTGTGGCCGGTCTCCTTGGTGGTAGTGGGGGGAGGTCATCCCCCCCCAGGAGGCAGTGGCATGAGCAATGGTGGTGTTGGTGGTGGTGGTCTTGGCGGAGGCATGGAGGGAGGAGAGGAGCGGCCCGAGCTGCAGGTTTGAGGGGGAGTTCCCCTGTGGTGGAGGAAGTGGGGCTGGGGACCAGAGCACGTTGTATGGTGTCTACAGTCACTTTCTGGATTGCGCTCTGGTCCACCTCCATCCTGAGTGCCCAGCAAGGTATGATTCCGTCATTAGGTGGTGCCTCCACTCCTCCCTATTGCGCCTGGCCAGGCTGCGCATGATATCCGCATGATTGGTGGAGATGCTGGCCTGGATCCCCTCAAGACATTCCAGTTGCTGGCACATGATGGCCAGCATCTCCATCTGCACAGCCTGGCTTGGTGGTGGCGATGGAGGTCCGTGGGGTGTTGATGTGTGAGGTGGTGGTCCAGTGGGAAGGGTCTGGGGCCTGGCTGGAGCCTTGCTCCGTGCTGTTGGTGGTGGTGTTGCTGGGCCTGGTGGTGGACTGGTGAGGGGAGGAGGAGATGGGGTCAAGCCACGCTGGTCCCTTCAGTAGGAGGGCCCTGGTGATATGCTCAGTCTCTGGAGGAGGGAGACAGTGGGGTCAAATGCCGCCAGTGCGGCTGATGGTTCTGCTGGTGACCCCACTGCACAGATGGCATCCTCCTCCAAACCAGGGCCCTCGGATCCACTTCTTTCCTCCTCCCCTTGCGGCGGTTCCTGCTGAGCGGGGACTCGCTTGCCAATGTCCTACTCCGATGTACCCAACACCCCCGCCTCCCCACCTCTCCTGCTACTCGCCTCTCCACTACTCTTCCCTCTTCTCTCCTTCCTACATTTCAATCCCAAAAAGAATATAACGATAAATAAAATTAAGTGTCACTTTATATATAAGTGTAAAATTGTAATTAGAAGAATATAAAAGAATAAAACCAGAAGATACTACTCTCGAAAATCGCCTACTCTCTCTCTATAAATAGTCAAACCACCAACTCCGGGACTTGTGTGCTACTTTGTCAGAATCTACAACACAGTCAATGCATGGGCGGGTGGAATGCAACTTTATAATCTCTCTCTGTCAATCATCTTTGGCTAGACCAATTTCTATTGGCTGAGTAATACAGTGATTAGATTCTAACTGCGGACCACTTTTATTCCAGCCCATTAACTGCTTGCAGATGCAGGAGGGGTTTACGGTCTTGATGCTTCGGCCCGTAACTTGTGCACTTGTTCAATTAAACAGCACCGTAATTGTAGCAGAGTTCAAGCGCGCAGCAAGCCCCCAGACATATGGCTTGTATACCGCGATATGTGGCCTTGCAATTGAATGTGGCTCATGGTGTTAATATGAGAAAGTACTACCTTATAAAAGTACTCCACTGCCAAACCCATGCAATGCAAATGGTAAGGTCAAACACGTTTAAAGAATTTGAGGCTGCTTGGCATAAGACTACATTTAGGCTAAATTAAGCCAAACTTTTAGGTGCATAGAATGGCCACTCCAGATGACCATTTTGCTTAATTTCTACAGGGAATTCTACTTTTCTTTGTTTAACAAAAAATAATATATACATTCATTAGGTAGCAGCCACCCACATTTAAATCCACCATATTACTTTAGTATAACAATGCATATTACTCAATACACACATTGACAAATGTAATTTTTTTCAGAGTTTCATTGTTTCTTTAATTTTATATACATTTATTACAATTAAATTAAACACAGTTTGGATTTTAAACATTACAAACACATACATTAATATGGAGCTGATAGAGAAATGCTCTGCTTAAACAAATAAATCACCTTTAACGTAAAAAGAAAAACTATTAAGGATAAGCATACAAGATTTATAAACACGTTTTCATAAAATAAATTGTAGTTGCTCTGTTTAAGGCCAGTTTGTGGAATCTTAGGAAAATGCTATCTGCAGTCATTTCGACAAAAAAAAAACAATATCAAAGGTCTTGTAGTTGGCCACCAGGTTTGCACATATCTCAGAAAGAATTTTGTCCCACTCCTCTTTGCAGATCCTCTCCAAGTCATTAAGGTTTTGAGGCTGATGTTTGGCAACTCGAACCTTCAGCTCCCTCCACAGTTTTCTATGGGATTAAGGTCTGGAGACTAGCAAGGACCTTAATGTGCTTCTTTTTAAACCACTCCTTTGTTGCCATGGCTATGTGTTTTGGGTCATTGTCATGCTGGAATACCCATTCACGACCCATTTTCAATGTCCTGGCTGAGGGAAGAAGGTTCTCACCCAAGATCCCTTTGATGTGGTGCAGTTGTCCTGCCCCTTAGCAGAAAAACACCTCCCAAAGCATAATGTTTCCACCTCCATGTTTAATGGTGGGGATGATGTTCTTGGGGTCATAGGCAGCATTCCTCCTCCTCCAAACACGGCAAGTTAAGTTAATGCCAAAGAGCGTGATTTGGTCTCATCTGACCAAGTTCTCCTCTGAATCATTAAGATGTTTATTGGCAAACTTCTGATGGTCCTGTACATGTGCTTTCTTGAGCAGGGGGACCTTGCGGGCACTGCAGGCATTCAATCCTTTACGGCGTAGTATGTTACCAATTGTTTTCTTGGTGACTATGGTCCCAGCTGCCTTGAGGTCATTAAAAAGATCCTCCCGTGTAGTTCTGGGCGGATTTCTCACCATTCTCATGATCATTGAAACTCCACAAGGTGAGATTTTGCATGGAACACCAGACCCAAGGAGACTGACAGTTATTCTGGGTTTCTTCCATTTGCGAATAATCTCACCAACTGTTGTCATCTTCTCACCAAGCTGCTTGTAGCCCATTCTAGCCTTGTGTTGGTCTACAATCTTGCCCCTGACATCCTTGGACAGCTCTTTGGTCTTGGCCATGGTGAGGAGCTTGGAATCTGATTGATTGCTTCTGTATAGAGGTGTCTTTTATACAGGGAATGACCTGAGATTAGGAGCACTCCCTTTAAGAGAGTGCTCCTAATCTCAGCTCGTTACCTGTATAAAAAACACCTGGGAGCTACAAATCTTGCTAATTGATGGGGGATCAAATACGTATTTCACTCATTGACCTACAAATCAATTTATAACTTTTTTGATGTATGTTTTTCTTGGTTTTTTTTTGTTTTGTTAATCTCTCTCACTGTTAAAATACACCTACCAATATAATTATAGACTGTTCATTTCTTTGTCATTGGACAAACGTTCAAAATCTGCAGAGGATCAAATACTTATTTCCCTCACTGTAAGGATTTATATCTATTGTTTTAAACACCTTAGAGAATCAAATGTGTTAGTTGTTTAAAAATTTAAAAATTAGTTTTCTAGTTTGTTTCTACTTCAAATAATATAATAATACATTGATAAAAACTAGTTGTGTATTTGTTTGACAAATAAAGAAAATAATTTGGTTAATTCAAAATATTTTCAGTATTCTTATACGATTAGCACACATAATAGCAGCAGTTGTGCAATATATCTACTTCCATCTAAACTATTTAATGGAACACTGTTCTATATAAATAATAATAATAATAATAGCTGTTAAATGTAAAATAATTGCATGTTTAATATTATTTATATAGGTTTATAGTTTCAACGCTTTTACGTAATATTGTAAATCCCTTACATTGTCCCTTGCCTGCCTGCCTCACTCCTCCATGTAGCCCCACATCTTTTGCATATTTAAGGGCCAAATTCACTGTACCTGGCTTCCTGCTGTAAATTACTATCCTGTTTATGGCCATAAGTGCATTTTAAAAGACTAACAGCACTATTAAATTCGGAGCCCATAGCGGCATCGGCACACCCGCAAAGGCTGCAAGCCTGAAATTCGGCTGCGTTACAGAGCTATTAAATTAAACCATGCCGCGAGTTACGGGCCGGAGACGCAAACCTGTAAACCATTCTTGTGCACATTGGATGTGCGGCTGTGGACATGATCAATTAGTCAAACCCGTAGTTACGGGTTTAGACAGTGCCAATGGCAAATGAGATTGCCATCATTACGTCTCTGAAAAATGGAGGTTAGATTTCAAAGCCTTACGGGTCTCAATTACGAGTTTCGATCAGACACTCATTCCAGAAATAATGCTATATTAATAAATCTAAATATATGATATTCAAGTCCATGCAAGTTCCATTATATGTATTAACACATTGATTGCTCGGATCAATTTAACACAGAAATTAAGCAGAAAATAAAATATTTTATATTGCAGATTTGCAAGCTTGAGAATGTTGTGCTATTAATGTTAATACCTTACATAACTTTCCCTTTCATTATAAGTACAGTAGTGTGTGTATATTGGCATTTACAGTGCTATGGATAGGACTTTAACCCCCTTGCAGGTCCTCTCTGTACATATTTGCTTTTTGGCTCCATTTGCGAGTTACAGGGTTGAACACCAGTGGAATCGTAGCAATTTTATATTGATTTTCAAACGTAACAGATCTGGCTTAACTGATCAAAAGATTTGCGTCAGCAGAGTTCAGATTTCGACATTCCGTTGGGTTTTTTCGCCCTTAACCTGCCAGTCATTAGCGGGTTTCTTTACGGGGCCAATTGAATAGCCGGAAGTCTTGTGGGCTACATTAAGTGCTACGGTTTTAATAGGGCTGTAAGTCCCCTATTTAATTGTCCAAATAACAATTACATAAGCCCGTAATGGAGCCCTTACATGTAACAGATATTTAACTGGCTACATTTTGCTACACACCATGGATTTGTGAGTTACAGGCTCAAAACCACTGCCGTTGTCAAAAACGTCCAACTTCGTCCTATGTCCTCCTGTGCTGTTTTAAGCCAGTAAATGTTACCAGTGCTAAAGACGCAAAATCCATATTTAATTACAACAATTCAACGAGCCCACAATTGCCTTCAAACCCATAAATGGCAAATAATTTTTTATTGATTTGTACATTTCTGGATTGCAACTCCGATTTCAGATTGGACTTCTAAACACTAATTGATTGTTGTTTAAACTCTATGTTTTACTGAAGTCATGATGATGGTCTCATTTACGATTGGTTCTGTCTAAATTGTAACTTACGTGCTTGCTTAATTGATCATGATTATGCCCTGAAATGCTACATATAGGTTTATGGTTTGCGTGTTGGGGCTCTGAGTCTGTAATTACGTTCTTGAGTGAAATAAATACATATATTTAACAAATGTCTAACCTGCAGACAAACGTTCATTATGAAAGTAATTACGGGCTTCAAATTAAATGGCTCTATGTCACTTGTGGACTTGTAATATGGTATAATGTGTTTTTCCGAAGCCCTTGTTGTATGCCCTGGACCCGAGGCTCCTTTTTACTTTTTATTTGAGGGCTCTGGGTCATTTTTGCAATCTTTGAACAGTTATTTTATGTGCAGAATGTATGTTGGAGTGTAACTGTTACATTAGGCTAATAAAAATATTTTGGGGTTAGTAAACCACCTTAAGGGATCAACAGATTCTTCCAGTACCCAACCAAGATACCCAGTTTGTTACCAGTTCCAGTGCTGTACTATGGTCCTGGCCAGATTTGAAAAGTCAATACACCTCAACCTCAACTCACATAGCTGACTCCCCTCCCACTCAATAAAGGCTTCTTTATTAGAGGGGAGGCCAACTAGGGAGCGGGTAGACCCAACTGCATCGTACCTTGAATATACTGGACCTTGACAACATTTCTCTCCCCGATCAGGAAGTACCCAATCCTGCTAACCAGTCCCACTGATATATGATTCCCCATGTGTGTTAGAACCAGAACCCTCACCCATACCCACTTTCTCCAGCAGTTACACTACCTAATCAACCCCTGCTGTGCCCAGATCCTGCCTGGAGGTAGCTAAAAACTGGGGCTGTTGAACTCTCTGCGCCTAGGTGGGAAAGAGACAGACTGTTTGAGACACATATACAATATGTGTTTCATTTAGTGGGAAGGAGTTTATTATTATTTTTAATCAGAAATTAATTTCTGCAACTTGTCCTGGTACCAGGTAACTTGTCCTGTGACTCTGCAACTTGGCCCTGAATCTGCAACTTGGCTGGAAAATCTGCAATTTGTCCTAGTTTATGCCATTGTGTATGTAGGATTTGATTTCATGGCCTTTTCAAGCTCATCAAAGAGTGGATTTGTGACACATAGTATAGGATGGATTATATGTATTTTCAGTCAGTGCTATGGTACTAAAAAGAAAGCAATATGTCATTATGTAAATTTGATATATTTTTTACCATAGACTATGAGACCTTTGTATTGCCCCAAAATTTAAAGGATTACAAATATTTCTCTTATCTGAGCATAGAAAGATGATAAGGCCCGAGTGTTCCAAAAATATTTATTTGATTTGATAACAACTCTTTTGTCATTAAGGGAGGTTTCCAGTGTAGGTGAATTAGATTTGATTGAGAACAGGAATATCACATTTCCATTCCATTTTTTAGGGAAGTAGTTCCACATTTTTAAGTAGTCTCATATTTATTAATTATTTATTAACTAGCGACTTACCCGTCAAAAAATGACAGCAATAAAATTGTTAGGCAGGTAATGCTGTTTGCCACACAATGTAAGGCTTTTAGTCCTCTGGGTACCTTCTGCGCCCATTGCGAGGCTTGCGCTGAGCCTCTCCTCTTGTGTACTTTTGTGAGCTGAGCGCCTTTGGCAAAGCGAGTCTCTCCTCTGCTCTGTGCTCTGTTGTTTTTTTTTATATAAATATATTTTTTTATAATAATTAATTAATTAATTAGTTAATATGGTTTACCTATTTGTAATGAATATATCCAGGAATCAATATGCTGAAGTGCTAACAATCGCTGTTGTTTCTCCTGCAGCATACAATGTACATTCGGACTGTTGGTGACCTAAGGAGAAAGTGCCAGCAATGTGGCAAGTATGCAGTGTAAATAGGCTGCATGCTCGAGGATAAACCATTTGTTTAGTTGTGTAATGCGGTATTTTAGAATGTTAATGTTATTAGTTTTAAGGTAGTGTTGTAAAATGGTGTTGAGTGCATAAGTGTTGCGTTGGTTTCGAGCATTCTCCGTCCTTCCTAATAGTGTATTTTGTACCTCGTACCTTCCTGGCTAAAATTCGTATGTGCCTGGCGGTGTAGCCTTGTTTTGGGTTTTTTCAGCGTCCATTTTTTCTCTTGTTTAGGTGATTTTCGAGTGGCGAAACTTTGCAAATACAACTTAAATTTGCGTGCAACCTCCCTATCAAGACCCACTCTCCAGCTGGGGTCTGTTGATCGGATTTGGGTGACTCTGGACTTTTGGATTACAGGAACATCATGTCTCAGCCCTTGGTTTAGACTGAGCAATATTGACAGTAAGTCTGATGAATCTTACTGCAAGCATATGTCCCCGGGTAAATAATACATCTACACGCCACGTCTTGATGAAAATTATGAACAACGTTTTATTTTGTAACAACATATTTAAAACATTTCACACACACACAGTGGAGGGAGTGGATCAACCTTTCCCCTTTCTCTGGCCAATAGGGTAACCTCCAGAGTAACCTAATTACCTCTGTCCAATGTAACAGAGGTAGGCTATGGGAACCACCATACCCCTCCCATGGGCCACCCCCAGGCGTAGCCACCAAGCTCATTCTGACCCAGGCTGTCCCAGGGGAAACTTCCTGTTTGAGCTCCTAGGCCCCCCCATTGTTATCTAGGTGCCTGGCTGTCTGGCAAATCTCTTTGTTTATACTAAGGACCATATGGTCAACTCCTGATTGAGAGTTTATACAATGGGGAATGGTTAACTAAATACAATCACTCCCTAATACAATATACAACATAATACTAACATATAATCACCCATAACACAATATACAGATGGCGGCGATTGGTATATAACAGTCCCTCCTGGTAGGCACAACTAGTGGCCAACTTGAGTTATGACACTCCCACCCAGACATACTGGCTGGCCCCCCTGTGCTGTGTGTGATGTTTTTGGTATGTTTTTATTTTTTATTTTTGTGTTTTTCGTATTTTTGGATGTGCGCGTTTCGGCCGTTTAGTTCGTATTTTTTGGTGGGACGTATTTTTTTCTCTAAGTAGCGGTTTCCTTTTCAAAGTGTTACGGGCCGTAATTTTTTCTGGCAATTTTTTTCAAAGTGCTATGGGTCTTGCACTGTGAATTGTGTATTTGAGTTTTCTGTTGTTCTGTAGTCCCGCTGGTCGTAGGTATGATGCTTAATGCGTGCGGGTCGTAGGGATGAGCCTATGGTGCTCATCTCCACCAGCGCAGTGAGCACTTTTGGTGCTTCCTGCCTAAGTCGTATAGGGTCGTTGGGATGAGCGCCTATGGTGCTCATCTCCACCAGTTCAAGGAGCGCCTTCGCAAGCCTGCAGTTTTAACATTGCGTTACCAACAGATTTTGGCAAGCCCGCGCAACTGAGAACTATATATGTGATAGTCAGTTTGAGATCTTGATTGTTTTCTGATGATAAGAGTTTAAGTAGTTCGGAAATGAATGATCATCCTTGGGTAGAATTTTAGCAGCAAAATTCAATAGACCAAGTAATGATTGCAGTTTAAATTTAGAACAGTGAATTTTTGATTGAAAGACTTGTATAAACATTTGTGATTCAGTAAACCTATGCTTGCTCTCATGTCGTGGGAACCTACTTCAATTAAATTAAGCTAGTGAGACTGATACTTTTCTCAGGAAAGGTAGGTATTTTCAAAGGAGAAAAGAAGTCCATGGTTTAAAACAGTGGATGCATAAGAAAAATGTTTTATTATGAAAAAGTTATCTAGATAATGAATTAGGCATATCATGATGTCAATTAACCACCAACTAATCACTTTGGAAAAGAAGTCAAAAATTTTTGACCACTTTGTGAGCTGAAAGTCAATCCATTAGTAGATATTCTGTGAAGATGCCAATCATCAGGATGCAAAGGCAGTAATTTGATGGCGTCTATCATATCGCTCTTAACTAGCCATGCATCTTTTCCAAAGTTAATTATATGAGACATCCTGTTATCAATGGTTGCAAATCAAGTGAAATGAAAGAGTTAGCTTATTATGTGGAGCCAATACATTGAATATTAGTCTTTTCTTATTGCCTGTTTATATAAGTGGCTAAACCTATAAGGTTAATTTGATAGACAGGGAACGGTAGAACAGGAAATTACCCCATCAAATAATATAATTATTTGTTCATCAAATCAGTTAAAATAATGGGTTCATTCAAAGCTAATTTTACATTTCCACATTCAAACAATTCTTGAGGATATGCAATTAACCCTGTATGAAATTTTATATAAAAACCATTTATAAGATAATTGTTATATTTTTGAATGGTTAATCGTTTAATAATTGGTTTATACTTGTGTTGATGACAGAGTGAACATTTTTGCAATAAATACATATATGTATGTGTACAGTCGCTAAGGGTACAACCTACTGAATTAAAACTGTTACCAATTGAAGAGTTGCCCAAGTAATTAATAGATCTAACTTGTTTATCATGTTTAAGCCTATTAATATTGGACTCAGCTGGGTAATTCTGAGGTAACCAAGGTGGGGATTGGTTACTGGTGGATGGCTTAACATATAGTGGGAACAATTTGACAGAATGAAGTCTTGACTGACAATGATTACAAATTGTGCATTTAAGACCTGCAAAATTCAGATCCAACTGGTCCTAATTCATAGCAATTGCTGCGTTTGCCAAGAATGATAATTCTATCATTAATGTCGGAGGGTATTTGAAAATATTATTAATTATGATAGGATCACAAGTTTGCTGTAAGGTTGAGGGGACATTAGACTGATTGGGAAAAAGCAGTCTATAGAGTTTTGCTTAGCGAGCAGTAGCCAGAAAGGGAATTCAATTTAACTCTTTGATTTATTTTGGAATGGTCCAAGATCTGTCAAAAGACAAGTCTTGATTGGTTTCAGCTTGAGACACAAAGGAGTGTGTTCCCTCTGAGTCAGAACCTCCTCCTTGATCAGACATCTATAACCAAAATAATTAAATCATTTAGGAATTGAGAAATGATTAACGTTATTAAATTTTGGGGTATCATTGAAGGATGAATACTAACTTTGATGATCTGGAAAATATATCTTACCAGATATAAATGGCAAAGTTTAAATTGCAATTGAAATAAATTAGAGGCAACTGTTCTAATTGAATAGGTATGGGATTAACTGTGATTGATAAAGGAGTGTGTTGCTATAGCTTGAAATGCTTCTCGTTATTAAATACTGAGTGCGTCCAAAATGGGAATCTATAAATTTAGATGTTCATGAATAATTTTTTGTTTTGTTTTTGCTGAGCCTCAATATTGTGGTTAAGTTACAAAATTAGGAAGGATTGAGGGAGCATAGGAAGTTTAATAAAAATATGTCTGAGGATATACTAGGATTGATTTGATGGGAGAGAGATATTTACATTAAACTAATTAAATTAAATGTATTCAGAATTATGTCTCAATGATCTATAAGGTAAAAACTGAGAAAGAACCATTAAAAGAATACCAACCTTATAAATAAAAAAATAAGAAACACTACATTAAGTTAAAAATAATAAGATAAATGTATTAATTGCAAATTTATAACTTAGGTCCTAAAAGTTTGATTGATTATAATTCATGGAATTGAGATCAACGGATTAATAGTATAAATTTAAGTGAATATAGTTAGAAAATAAAATTGATTGTATAAATGTAATTAGGGGAACTAGGTACAATAGTTAAATCAGCTAGTTGTAGTTTGTCATTGCAAACATATGTGTCAGGTTGCTGAAAACTCAAAACTGTTACTGTCAATATAAATTCTTCTTCTCAGAGCTTTGATGTGGCATTAAGTGACATCATTCATGATAACATGCAAGCTATCAATAATGACATAACATTGCACATAATATAAAAATGACATCATCCAGGATATTATTGAGGCTACCTATGATGTTACTTAATTGCAACACAATTATTTCAATTTCTTTTTAATTTTATGAGACAAAATAATGAAACAAATGATATCTGAAACTAGCGATAATGTACATGAAGAAATTTAAAAAATATAATAGTATTCTGACAATGTGTGCTACTGTGTTAGCCATGGAACAAAATAAATACATTTTATGTAGCTGGCACATATAAATGGCTTACTGTTTCAGCAATTAAAAAGGTTTCATCTGTATCAAACTGTTTGCTGTCCTTTGACTTACACATCCATGTAACACCTATTTATTCGAAACCATATAATGCACAACACATACAGCCCTATTAAATTCCCCTAACGCATAAAACCGTAGCCCGTAACATAGCCCGCAAGACTTACAGCTATTTAATTCGCCCCGTAAAGCAAGCCGCTCTTGATCTGTGGGTTATGAGCAAAAAAAAGCCTACAGGACGGGGAACGTGGATCATCGCACCAGCAAATCCTTTGTTCTGTCAAGCCCGTAACTACTACATTCCAATTTTTTTCTGAAGCCCGTAAACTGCAAATGTAGCCAAGAAGCCAACAGGTACTAGAGAGGCCCCACAAGTCCAATCAAGCACTGTAAATGCAAATATACACACACTACTGTGCATATAAGGGAAAGTGATGTTAGGTTTTGGAATTAATAGCACAACATCTCAAGCTCGCAAATCTGGATTATACAATACTTTATTTCATGTGTAATTTCCGTATTATATCGATCCCGGCAATCAATGTGTTAATACTAGAGATGTCGCGAATAGTTCGCCGGCGGACTGTTCCCGGCGAACATAGCATGTTCGCGTTCGCAGCGAACTGATAACATATTCGATGTTCGATCCGCCCCCTATACTTTGTCATTGAGCAAACTTTGACCCTGCAACTCACAGTCAGCAGACACATTCCAGCCAATTAGCATCATACCCTGCCTTCCAGACCCTTCTAACTCATGGACAGCAGCCATTTTGGAATCATAACTAACTTGCAGTCTTACTGAGAGGAGGCTGAGTGTAGGTGATACTGCATCAATAAGTGAAAACCATAGCTAGGCTACTGTACACAGTGTGCAATACAGTCCTGAAGGATCTCTGCTGCAAGGATACCCCTGTGTCTCTTTCCCCCCTTATCATCATCCTCCCCTCACCTTAGCACCCAACCCTAACACCCCTCACACTTATCCCTAACACCTAACCCTAATATCCCTCACCCTAACACCTAACACTAACACCCCTTACACTTATCCCTAACACCCCTCACCCTAACACCTAACCCTAACACCCCTCACACTTATCCCTAACACCCCTCACCCTAACCCTAACACGCCTCACACTTATCCCTAACACCCCTTACCCTAACCCTAACACCCCTCACACTTATCCCTAACACCTAACCCTAACATCCCTCACCCTAACACCTAACCCTAACACCCCTTACACTTATCCCTAACACCCCTCACCCTAACACCTAACCCTAACACCCCTCACACTTATCCCTAACACCCCTCACCCTAACCCTAACACCCCTCACACTTATCCCTAACACCCCTTACCCTAACCCTAACACCCCTCACACTTATCCCTAACACCTAACCCTAACACCCCTCACACTTATCCCTAACACCTAACCCTAACATCCCTCACCCTTACACCTAACCCTAACACCCCTTACAGTTTTCGATACCTGATAAAGAACTATTAAAAACAATACCTAACATTTTAAAATGTGTCATTTTTATTGGACTTGTTATTTCCTCTCTCTAATTTTCTGACACTTTTATTTATAGACACTTTTATAGAGAGACTCTTTTATTTATATTTAAAATTATTGCTGATGCTTGGATCTTTTAGATCTCCTTTTCTATGTAATAGAGTCACAGTACCACTCCTCATATCACCCTTCAAACAAATTTTACAAACAGATAAAAAGTAATCTTTAATAAAATCTCCAAACTTTCTGTAAAATTCACAAGGGAGGCCATCATCTCCCGGGGTTTTGATGTTTCAAAACTAAAAACCACACTAAAAAGCTCTTCCTTTCTAAGATCATCTAATAAAATGTTTCCATCTTTTTTACTTAAAACCATGTTAATTGAATTTAAAATATGTCTTGCAAGCCTCATCTATCTTGTTTTTCTTTATACAAATTAGAATAAAAAGTGTCCCCATATTAACCCCTCATGACAAAGTCTAAGCACTACACTACACTATTAACCCTAACTATACTTCATTAACCCATACTAAACCCTAACTTACCCTAACTGGGCCTATCTAACCCCATCTAGCCCTATTTAATGCCATCCCTTATGAGGGGTCTATATAGGACAATGAGAACCCTATTATTAACCCCATAAGTTCCATGAAGGTCCTTCAAGACCCCCATGATACTAAGTACAAACACTACACTACACTATTTCCCCCCCAAAAAACACTAAATCTAAACTAACCCCCCTCTACCTTAACCAATTAACCCCTAACTAAATAACACTACCTATCTAACCCCCTATTAAACCCTCACCCCACTAATTACACAAAATAAAAAAAACTAAAGTACAAAAAAAGGACATTACAAACCCCCCTCACTACAAAAACTTTAAAAAAGAGCATCACAAACACCCCCCACCACTACAAAAATAAATAAATAAATACACACCTGCAAAGAAAAGGCATACACAAATATACATAACATTTACATTGATTAACATTAATTACATTTACTACAGTAATAAAGACATTATAAATATACACTTAGCTACAATACATTTCCCCCTATATAGACCTTACCCCCATCTATACATAACCCCCTATCTATAAATTACCCCCTATCTATACATTTCCCTTCCTATTTAGACATTACTCCCTATCTATACATAACCCCTTATCTAGACAGTATCCCCTATCTATACAATACCCCCTAAATCTAAGCTAAAATAGAATAAATAAAACCACTTACCTTTGCAGATGTCCCTTCAGATCGCACCCTCTAGGAAAAAAAATAAACATCAAATTAGTACATAATTAAACACTACATATAATAAATAAACATTACAAATACTGTATTTAAACTTAACTTTCCAGCATGTCCCCGTCCATCTTCTTCTGTTCTCCGGCTCAGCCCCCTGAAAAAATGCATCACATTAGTCACACATAAACACAAATACACAAAACATAAATAAACAATAAACATAATAAATGTAAAACTCACCTGTCTGCAATGTCCACGGCCTTCTCCTCTTCTGCCCCGGCTGGGCCCTTGAAGAACCCGTGCTCTAAAAAAAAGAGCTCCCAGACACTAATGAGGCCTCCAGAGTTTCTTCCGGTAGAAAATTGTCAATGGCTCCTTTTGATTGGCTGAAAAGGCCGTCATTCAAATTTCAGCCAATCAGAAGGCACCAAGGTGTGAGCCAATCAGAATGGGATACACCCCTATATCCCATTCTGATTAGCTGAAGGATCTGTCAATCTTTTTTAAACCAATCAGAAGGCACTATTGCCTTCAGCCAATCACAATGGGATACACCCCACAGCCTTCTGACTGGCTGCAGTATGAGTGACAGTGAAAACAGCCAATCCGAAGTTGCAGATGCCTTTAGCCAATCACCCAGAGGGGGTATATCCGATGGAGACCCCCAGCATAGAGGGTGGTTAATGTTAGGTACAGCTGAGGTACCCCAGCGGACGGGATTGGCTAATAGTGTGTTGTGGGCCCTTTAAGGACCTGCAGCAGGAAATATTATTTTTTTTAAATGCAGCTGGGGCCTAATTGATGCCGATCGTGGATCGCCGCTGTAAGGGGATAATGTAGGTCGGCTGTGGGGTTCCCTATGGAGCCCTGCAGCAAGGGGTTAATATGGCGACACTTTGGGGTCCCGATGGGGACCCCCAGCATATAGTGGGTTAATGTTAGTTGCCACTGAGATAATTACAGTACACCTATGGCCGGGATTGGCTAATGGTGTGCTGGGGGCCCTTTGAGGAGCTGCGGCGGAAAATTTTAACATTTTAAATGCAACGGGGTCCTGATCGATGCCGATTGGGGATCCCCCTGCAAGGGGTAATGTGGGGAGGCTGCAGGATCCCTGTAGCATGGGGATGTGTTTAAGGAGCAGGGGGAGCATCAGACGGTGGTGTCGGGTTGCTCTGATGCAGCACATATAGGCTTTAGGATCCCTTGTGGGCACTTTTTTGTGCCCGTAGGGATTCTTCCGAGGTGTGAGGTTCACCTCATAGATTTATGGCTGCGTGTTAGTACATAGCTCTCTCAGAGGCTATTCTCGGCTGATTTTGGGTGTCATCTCGCAAAGGAGGTTGTGAGTGAGATATTGTGGAATCGGTCCTCGCAAACAGGAAAAAAATATATTTTGCGTGGACCAAATAACTATGAGGGCTAATTTAATGTGGCTGATAGAATTTAACAGACATTTGTTTCAGTTTCCTATTTCGAGTTTTCTGGGAAAGGTTCGAGGTAGACAAGGCAGATGCCACATTTTAGAAAAAAGGATAAAAAGCATACGGTTTTGTTAAAGAGTTCTTCCAAATTTTTCTTTGTCAGAATGAAACTTAGCCTAGCTATTAAAATGTATAGACAGGGAGTTTTTAGTGTTAAGATAAAACTAAATTGCTGTTAGGGTGACAATGTTCCTTTAAGTTGGAAGATTAGTGGAAATAATTTAAAGTAATAAAAATCTATATAAATGTCTAAACAATCTTTACATGTGTTGGAGAGTTTGCAGCTGATTTCCCTGCAGTTACTTCACTACAGCACATCTCTACTAACAGAGTCGGAAGAAATGTGCCTCACAGTCAGCAAGAGTTTAAAAACTATGGCTTGTTTCTTGTGCATGTTTTCTCAAAAAAGACAAACTTTTTAAACCACTATACAGTGAAAAGATTTTTACACTGATTATTACTACTTAAAAGTAATGAAACCAGAATCAGAACAGTGGCCCTTAAGTGTATTACTTGTATTTTAAATATTGGCCTTTCCAAATTTTACAGGAGTTTTTTTTTTTTTTTATCCTATACTGAAGACTGGAATGTTAGGTACAGGAGAGGGAAGATCAATTGTGACATATAACTGTAAACAAGGCAAATGATTAAACAAGCACAAATCGTTTTAAACAAACCAAAAAATACATATTTTTACTTGCACATTTTGAAAAAAATATCTCCCCTATTGGCAGAAGCACAGAAATAATACTACAATATGCCCTTATAAATATACATAAATCTTGACATTACAAAAATGTCTAAATGTAATTTAATGGACTAAGCTTTATATATGTAGGTAACATTTTTAGGCCTAAATTCTTAATTAGTAATTTCAGTCATGTGAATATTACATTAAGTCTATCATGGTCATTATGTGTATAAGGCACATTAAATAATTTAAACATAGAGAAGTCTGTTACAGTGGGTTAAGGGACTGAATGAGATTTATAATATCAGTTACCTGATGTATATTCTATCAAGAGTCTTCCTTCTTAAGAAAAAATATAATTTAGGCAAAACTTATACAATTATTTTTTGTTGGGTTGTGTTAATCTCAGATCAATCAGTCACTTAAAATAACATGAACAAATGCTGTTATGATTAATCAAATTGATGTTAACTCTAACAGTTATTGATTATCTCACAGCAATATGAAAAAAAAGGACCAATACTTACATTGTTGCAGTATACCGCAGCAGTGTTTCTTATAAATTGATCAAGTAGGAAAGAGGAGATTGACATTGCAGTTACTAGAACAGATTGATTGCAAAATATGTGAGTTTCTGGTACATGCTGTACCCACTGTGCTTTCATATAATGGCTTCCCATCCTTCCGCTTTGTAAATATTGGTGGGAGAGACCTTTAACTCTTTTATATACTGTAGCAAACATAATTTTAACTTAGGGATCTGAGGGGACCTAATAAACTGTATGTTGCATTGGCTTTGAAGGTATGTTATTTTCATAGAAACTGGAACACACATCACAAATAATAGTTGAGCTAGTTACAAATGTTGGTCACGCAATGTTAAAAGTTACAGGCTTGTGCATGCTGCCAAAATAACTGGGGCTGCAATGAGCGCTGAAGCCTCTCAATTCAGGCCTTACGATGAGCGTCGAATGCACTCATTGCATGGTCCGCAAGACTTTGATAAAAGCTGGCCCACGTTGAGCCAGGCCCACGATTGGCGCTCAGCTCGAGGCTTGCAAGACTTTGAAAAAGGCTGGCATTTAGTGCCAAAGGCACTCATTGCCAGGCGCACGATGAGCGCGAGGCACGCAACACTTCGTCGGAAGACCGCCAAAAGATGACAATGAATTAAAAAAATAACTTACAAACTCACATACAGCCCAGGAAAGAGGCAGGGAGCCTTTAAGTGAGGTTGCAAGCTAATTTGAGGTTTAATAGCCGTTTTTAGGAGATTGGAAATCGTCTAAGCGAAGGCGGTAAGACTTAGGTGCTCATTGCGAGGCCTGCCAGACTTGAGCAGGGAGAGAGAGGAGAAAGACACAGGTGTGAGAGAGGGGGGAAAAGAGACACAGGGGAGGGAAATAAGGGAAAAAAAGAGACACAGGGCTCAGAGAGTGAGGAGATGATGCTGGGCTTGCGATGACACTCAGCGCGAGGCAAAAAAGTTGGGGATCGGACGACATATAAAATGAATGGTGAAGCAGGGGAGAGGCTCGCAATGACCGCCGAAGGTGCTCATTGCGTTGCACATGATGAGTGCAGAAGGTGCTCATCGCACAGCTCGCAGAAGGTGCTCATTGCAAGGTATAAAAGTGACGGACTGGACGAGACCGAAGGCGCTCATCGCGAGGCCCATAAAGTAGACGGTGGGAGAGGCTCGCAATGAGCGCAAGTTAGATGGGGGAGAGCCTCGCATTGTGTGGCAAAAAGCATTGCCAATCTTCAAATTTTATTGCCATCTTTTTTGACTGGCAAGTCGCTAGTTTCTCAATATTAATACTGACCAATGGCAAAAATGTAACAAGTTCCTTTAAATAAAATATGAACGACTAAAAGTAAAATATGTACTGTATATACTCGAGTATAAGCCGACCCGAGTATAAGCCGAGGGACCTATTTTACCACAAAATACTGGGTAAAATGAGTGACTCGAGTATAAGCCGAGGGTGGGAAATGTGCTGCCCCCTGTGTCCCTCTTGTGCCCTCTGTGTCCCCCTCTCTCTCCGGGTCTCTTCTCCCCTCTCCCTTCCCTGTGTCTCTTCTCCCCTCTCCCTTCCCTGTGTCTCTTTCCCCTCCGTTATCACCCTCCTCAACCCCACTCCTCAACCTCCCTCCTCATTCTTAACCTCCCTCCTCATCCTCAACCTCCCTCCTCATCCTCAACCTCCCTCCTCAACCTCCCTCCTCATCCTCAACCTCCCTCCTCATCCTCAACCCCCTCCTCAACCTCCCTCCTCATCCTCAACCCCCTCCTTAACCTCCCTCCTCATCCTCCCTCCTCAACTCCCCCATCCTCAACCCCCCCTCCTCAACCCCCCCATCCTCATCCTCTCTCCTCAACCCCCATCCTCAACCCCCCTCCTCAACCTCAACCCCCCTCCTCAACCCCTCATCCTCATCCTCAATCTCCCTCTTCATCCTCAACCCCTTCCTCAACCCTAAAGCATTAAGCTTCTGCTTAAAATGATAAAAAGTTACTATGGTTGAAGAAAGGAAATATTTCTAATCTACAACTATGGTAAAATGTTATGACCGAAATGGATTATCAATGTTAGCATCTTACATGGGAGGTCCAGTAAATAATAATAATAATAATAATAATAATAATAATAATAATAATGTAGTATTAAACTGTAATATTAAAATCATCTTTAACATTAGTTTACCTTACTTAAAATGTTATGCAGTGTCAAATAAACACATTTGTTAGCAGTAAATTAAAATTACAGTTATCTCAAAAAACAAAGGAGTGCATCCAGAAATCAGTATTTTTTACACTGGAAAAATGAATATTACATTAACCTTTACTTTTGAAATATACAAATCATTTTCTTTAATTATATAGAAATAGAATCCAAACTGCAAAGAAATGTTTCAGTTGCAGAATAAACTATTGTATTTACATGAACTGAAATGTTTTAACATTTTTAAAACAATATGATTTATACTGATAGTTTAAAACTGTTAGTTTATTGCTTTAAATCACAATAATTCTGCTATCCTGTGGATTATAAATGTGTTTATCTATTGTAGGAGAAAGTCTGAAGAAAGCAGATATTTTCCCTGTAAGGCAAATGTTTTTCATGTCAAAACAAAAGCTCAAATTAGTTTGAGATAAGGGTAAATGTTGTATCAGCCCACCAGGAATATGAAGCAGGCTAATAAATATTCATAAAAACAAACTTCAACCAGACAGTTTAAAAATGCTGCTTGAATTTGTAATTGTGGTAATGGCAAGCCAGAGTAATTAACAAAGTAATTGTTCATTATGCAAAGATTCAAACTCATGAAGTCATAACTATCTGTTAATCACTATTAACTTCTCCATCTTTTTTAGACTAGGAAATGATGACAATGCATAATACTGCACTGATTTTAGTAGATTTTAATTCTCTAATTAATTAAAGGAACATAGAGTGATTGTTAGCTTTATCATTGATTCTTGATCTGAGTTTTATATCACACTAGCGACTTGCCCGTCAAAAGATGACGGCAATGAGATGTGTATGTTTGGAAAGTTGTTTATTTATTAATATACATATGGAATTGTAAGGTAGCTAATGTTGTTTTGTGTGTACTACTGAAATACTGAAGTGTTTTCCGTGGTTATAGTGCTGTAGCCTCGTTTTCGTTTTGTTCGTCCGCCATTTCTTCTCTCGCTTAGAGAATTTTGTAGTGACTAAACTCTTTGATTTTTAGTTAAGTGAAGGAGTAAGTAGTTTTTTTGAGGTCCTGGATGCTTCCTCTTGCTGTAGGTAAGCTTTTTATGTATGTGTTGTGTGTATTTATTGTGTTTTCGCTTTTTTCCTATCCGCGGGTTGCGTCCGATTTTTGCGATGTCGTAATGTGTGGTATGCGTCTTAGCGTATTATCCGTAAGTGTTTTTGTTGGTTAGAGTGCTGTAGCCTCCATCCCAGCAACTGAGGCCGTTGCCCGCAGCTCTCGCTAAGCGAGGGCTGCGAGCAAGGGCAGCAAGGGCTGCGGGCAAGGGCAGTGAGGGCTGCGGGCAAGGGCCTCAGTTGCTGGAATGAAGCACCGAAAATAGACCTAAAATAGAATAAATAAGGCCACTTACCTTGCTCAGATGTCCCTACAGAAGGTCGCACCCCCTAGAGAAAAAAAAGAAACATGAATTTAGTCACAAATAAACACAACCAAAAGAAATACACATTCTAAACATTAAACTTACCTTTCCACCATGTCCCCATCCTTCTTGTCTTCTCCGTCTCGGCCCCTGTAAAAAAAGAAACATCACATTAGTACAAACATACACATACACATAAAATAATAAACTAAACATTCTAAATATTAAACTTACCTGTCCGTGATGTACCCGTCCTTCTCCTCTTCTTCTCCCGCTGGGTCCTTAAGAAAAAAGGCTGTTCTAAAAAAAAAAAGTTAAGTGGTCTTATTTATTCTATTTTAGGTTAGATGTAGGCTTTTTAATGTATTGTAGATAGGGTTTGATGTATTGTAGATAGGGGTGGTGTTTAATCGATAGGGGGTAATGTTTAATAGGTAGGGGGTAATGTTTAATACTGTAGATAGGGGGTGATGTATAATAGATAGGGTTTGATGTATTGTAGATAGGGGTGATGTATAATATATAGGGGGTAATGTTTAATAGATAGGGGTAATGCATTGTAGTTAGGGTTTAATGTATTGCAGTTAGGGGTTAATGTTTGTTAGATAGGGGATAATGTTTCATAGATAGGGGGGAATGTTTTAAATATTTATTGTAGTTAGGGGGTTGATAGTATGTAGTTAGGGGCATATTTGTAATGTATTTATTGAAGTACTGTGATGTTATGTATATACGTGTAGGTATTTTCTTTGCAGGTGTGTAATTATTTTTTGTAGTGATAGGGTTGTAATGTTTTTTATTTTTGTAGTGATGGGGTTGTAATGTTCTTTTTTTTATTTTACATAGTGGGGGTGTTGTAATGTCCTTTTATTTATTTTTTTTGGTAACATAGTTTTTTTATTTTTGTAACTTAGCTTTTTTATGTTGTGTAATTAGTAGGGTGGGGGTTTAATAGGGGGTTCAGTAGGTAGTGTTAGGTAGGTAGGAGTTAATAGGTTAGGGTAGATGGGTGTTAGTTTAGATTTAGTGGTTTATTAGGGGGAATAGCGTAGTCTAGTGTTTGTACTTAGTGTCATGAGGGTCCTGGAGGACCCTCATGGAAATTATGGGATTAATAATAGGGTTCTCATTGTCCTATGAGGGTCTTCATAGACCCTTATGGACTGATTGGGTTACATAGAGCCTTACGGGGGTTTGTATGGACCCCCATAAATGATGGGGTTAGATGGAGGCTTATGGGAGTCTGTAGAGATCCCCATAAGTGATGGGGTTACATAGTTACATAGTATTTAAGGTTGAAAAAAGACATTCAGACCATCAAGTTCAACCTTAAAGATCTCCTCCGATCTGCATATGCGGATTAACTATTAATTAATTAGTTGTATAATAAAAAATAAAAAATAAATATATATATATATATATATATATATATATATATATATATATAGAATAAATTGCCTCCTGATACCAGACACCGGCGACCGGACTTCTCCCTGGATCAATGCTGCCTCTCTAATTATCCATGATTACCCTGAATTCCCTTTTTAATTAGAAATAAATCCAGTCCCCTTTTAAAGTTATCTATCGAATCCGCTGTCACCACCTCCTCTGGTAGAGAATTCCACAGATTAACCACCCTTACTGTGAAGAACCCTTTTCTTTCTTTAAGGTGGAATCTTTTTACTTCTAACCTCAAGGGATGTCCTCTTGTCAGTTGAAAACCTCTTGGCACAAAAAGCTCCCTTGACAAATCTTTATACTGACCCTGGATGTATTTATATAAGGTAATCATATCTCCTCTTAGACGCCTTTTTTCGAGAGAAAATAAGCTTAATTTGGTTAGTCTTTCTTCATAACTTAGCCCCTCCATTCCCCTTATTAATTTTGTTGCCCTCCTCTGTACCTTTTCCAGCTATAAAATGTCCTTTTTATGAAGTGGTGCCCAAAATTGTACTCAATATTCCAAATGAGGGTGTACTAGAGATTTGTATAGTGGCAGAATTATATTTTCTTTCCTTTGTATACCCTTCTTAATACATGCTAATATTTTATTTGCCTTTGCAGTTGCTGCTTGGCTTTGAGCACTGTTACCTAGGTGGTTGTCTACAAGCACTCCCAAATCCCTTTCAATATCTGATACACCTAGATTTACTCCATTAAGATTATAAATTGCATGGCTATTTTTCCTTCCCAGATGCATAACTTTACATTTATTCGTATTAAATCTCATCTGCCATTTAGATGCCCATTCCTCAATTTTATGTAAATCCCTTTGGAGGGAAAGCACATCACTATCTGATTTAATTACCTTGCACAACTTCGTGTCATCAGCGAAAATGGAGACACCACACTCCAATCCAACCTCTAAGTCATTAATAAATATGTTAAAAAGGAGAGGACCTAATACGGAACCCTGAGGAACCCCACTTACCACATTAGTCCAATGAGAGTATGTTCCATTTACAACAACCCTTTGCTTCCTGTCTTTTATCCAGCTCTCAATCCATGAGCAGATGTTTACTGCAACTCCTGTATCTCTTAGTTTGCACAATAGTCTCCCATGTGGCACTGTATCAAAAGCCTTTGCAAAATCCAAAAAGACTAGTTAGAGTTGCCTTGATCCAGGTTCCTACTAACCTCCTCATAGAAACTAATTAGATTTGTTTGAAATGACCTATCCCTCATAAATCCATGTTGACTCCTACTTATAATCCTGTTCAAATAGATATATTCTTGTATATTATCCCTTATTAACCCTTCTAAAAGCTTGCCCACTACAGAAGTGAGGCTCACTGGTAGTGTAGCCCCATTATGTTGCCGTGCAGAGATGTCGTGAACAGTTCGCCCGCGAACTGTTCCCGGCGAACATAGCATATTCGCGTTCGCGACGAACGGCAAACATATGCGATGTTCGATCCACCCCCTATTCTTTATCATTGAGCAAACTTTGACCCTGCACCTCAAAGTCAGCAGACATATTCCAGCCAATCAGCATCATACCCTGCCTTCCAAACCCTTTAACCTCATGGACAGCAGCCATTTTGGAATCATAACTAACTTGCAGTCTTACTGAGAGGAGGCTGAGTGTAGATACTGCATCAATAGGGAAAACGATACCTAGGCTACTGTACACAGTGTGCAATACAGTCCTGAAGGACTCTTTTGATCTCTGCTGCAAGGACACCCCTGTGTATCTTCCCCCCTTATCATCATCCTCCCCTCACCTTAGCACCCAACCCTAACACCCCTCACACTTATCCATAACACCCATCAACCTAACACCTAGCCCTAACACCCCTCACACTTATCCCTAAGACGTAACATCCCTCACACTTATTCCTAACATGTCTCACCCTAACACCCCTTACACTTATCCTTAACACCCCTCACCCTAACACCTAACCCTAATACCCCCTCACACTTATCCCTAACAGCCCTTACCCTAACACCTAAACCTAACATCCCTTATCCTAACACCCATCACACTTATCCCTAACACCCCTCACCCTAACACCTAACCCTAACACCCCTCACACTTATCCCTGTGTCTCTTCCCCCCTTATCATCATCCCCCCCCTCCCTCATCATCCTCCCGTGTCTCTTTCCCCCTCCCTCATCATCCTCCCCCCTCCCTCATCATCCTCCCCTGTGTCTCTTTCCCTCCTCCCTTATCATCCTGCCCTGTGTCTCTTTCCCTCCTCCCTCATCATCCTCCCCTGTGTCTATTTCCCTCTCCCTCATCATCCTCCCCTCACCTTAGCACCCAACCCTAACACCCCTCACACTTATCCCTAACACCTAACCCTAACATCCCTCACCCTAACAACCCCCACACTTATCCCTAACACCCCTTACCCTAACCCTAACACCCTTCACACTTATCCCTAACACCTAACCCTAACATCCCTCACCCTAACACCCCCCACACTTATCCCTAACACCCCTCACCCTAACACCTAACCCTAATACCCCCTCACACTTATCACTAACAGCCCTTACCCTAACACCTAACCCTAACATCCCTTACCCTAACACCCATCGTACTTATCCCTAACACCCCTAACCCTAACACCTAACCCCCTCACCCTTATCCCTAACACCCCTTACCCTAACACCCCTCACACTTATCCCTGTGTCTCTTCCCCTCCTTATCATCAAGGGAGGGGGAGGATGATGAGGGAGGGGGGAAGAGACACAGGGGAGGATGATGAGGGAGGGGGGAAACAGACACAGGGGAGGATGATGAGGGAGGGGGTAAAGAGATACAGGGGAGGGTGATGAGGAAGGGGGGAAAGAGACACAGGGGAGGATGATGAGGGAGGGGGGAAGAGACACAGGGGAAGATGATGAGGGAGGGGGAAAAGAGACACAGGGGAGGATGATGAGGGAGGGGGGAAAGAAACACAGGGGAGGATGATGATGGAGTGGGGAAGAGACACAGGGGAGGATGATGAGGGAGGGGGTAAAGAGATACAGGGGAGGATGATGAGGGAGGTGGGAGGATGATGAGGGAGGGGGGATGAGACACAGGGGAGGGTGATGAGAAAGGGGGGAAAGAGACACAGGGGAGGATGATGAGGGAGGGGGTAAAGAGATACAGGGGAGGATGATGATGGAGGGGGATGTTAGGTTATTTATGCCCTTTATGGATTAAAACCAGACTCTGCATCAACTATGTAATTTTCTGTGGGAGTTTTGACATGGATCCCCCTCCGGCATGCCACAGTCCAGGAGTTAGTCCCCATAAAACAACTTTTCCATCACTATTGTGGCCAGAAAGAGTCACTGTGGGTTTTAAAATCCGCCTGCCCATTGAAGTCTATGGCGGTTCGTCGGGTTCGAAAATTTTCTGTTTGCGACATCACTATTGCCGTGTCCCTACCACTGGTACCTCCCTTGTGTATACCGAAGAAAATAACCTATTTAGCTCATCTGCCTTTTCTTGGTCACTAATTATCAGACGGCATGTGTCAAATTGTAATGTTCCTATAGCTTCCTTCCTCGCCTTCTTCCCTCTTGCAAGCCTTGTTGATTTCCTTGTATTCCTGTAAGGCAGTCTCTGTCCCCTCTTGTTTGCATAATTTAAATGCCTGTTTTTTACTCTGTATCTTGATCTTTAAATCATTGTTAAGCCACATTGGATGGGATTTACTCCTTTCACTTTTATTCCCACACGGTATATGCCGATGTGTATGTATATTTAGTAAGGATTTAAATGTTGTCCATTTTTGGTCAGTGTTTTTTTACCCGACAGTTCTCTGTCCCAGTCTATATTTTGTATTGCTGCCCTGAGACCGTTAAAATCTGCCCTTTTAAAATTAAGAGTTTTCGTTGGCCCCTTAAAATTTAGTTTTTTAATTCAATCTCAAATGAGACTGTGTTGTGATCACTGTTTCCTGAAGATTGCCCTATTCCAACATTTGATACTATATCAATATTATTTGTGATGAGTAAATCTAAGATAGCTTCATTTCTAGTAGGTTCTTGTACAACCTGGGCCAGATAATGTTTCCTGAGTGTACTCAAGAACCTGCTCCCCTTAGATGAACTGCTGGTCTCATGTATCCAGTTTATTTCAGGATAATTAAAATCTTCCATTATTAGAACTTGACCATGCTGAGCTGCATTTTCAATCTGTAACAATAAGTGTATTTCCTCACTTTCAGCTATATTAGGGGGTTTATAGCATACTCCTACTAATATTCTTTTGGAATTTGCTGCTCCGCTATTTAACTCTACCCCAAAACATTCAGCTTTATCACTAGGTCCACCATAAATATCTTCTCTGACTATAGGCTTAAATTCAGGCTTAACATACAGACAAAACTCTCCTCCTCATTTACCATTGCCTCTATCTTTCCTAAATAGGTTATAACCATCCAGATTAACAGTCCAGTCATGAGATTCATCCCACCACGTTTCAGTAATGCCTATTAAATCCCATTTTTCATTAATTGCTAATACTTCTAGCTCTCCCATTTTTCCTGGCAAGCTTCTGGCATAAGTAAGCATACACCTTATGTTATGAGTCTGTAGTTCTGAAGTGCCTGCCACTGTACTTGAATTACTTAGTACTACCTCCCTATTGACTATACTACCCCTCCCCATTTCCCCCCCCTATGAGTTGTTAATTCATCCCTTATACCCTCTACACTTTCTACCCCATTACTTATATCTAGTCCCTCCCCCGCACCTACTAGTTTAAAAACTCCTCCAGCCTTTCTACCATCCTATACCCTACTACAAAAGCTCCCTCATCATTAAGGTGCAATCCATCCCTACTGTAGAGATTGTACCGAAGTGAGAAGTCAACCCAGTGCTCTAAAAACCCAAACCCCTCCTTAGTGCACCACATCTTTAGCCACGCATTAACCTCCCTAAGCTCCTTCTGCCTCCCTGGGCTAGCACGTGGCACTGGTAGTATCTCAGAAAATACTACCTTGGAGGTCCTTGCCTTCAGCTTATTACCTAGTTCTCTAAAATCATTCTTTAGGACACTCCATCTTCCACTAACGTTGTCATTGGTACCAATATGTACCAAGACCGCCGGTTTATTTCCAGCCCCTCCCAATAATTTGTCTACCCGATCCACAACATGACGAACCCGAACTGTTCGATTGCTGGGATCTGGGTGACAAATCACCTTGTCTACCTTCCTAATAATAGAGTCCCCTACAACCAAAACCTGTCTGTTGCTCTGCCTATTCTGCCTATTCTGCCCTCCCTCAATCTGGCAAATCTGTTGGTGTTTGCCAACTCAGAACTGGCCTACCTCCTCCTGTTCCCCCTGCTTCCCCTTGTAACTGTAGCCCAGCTAACTCCTTGGACATCCTCACTAGCCCCAGCTCCGCCCTCCATGCTAGGCCAAGCCAAACTGTGCTCAGTGAGCACCAACCCCCTTTCCAGTGGAGCAATACCACTAAGTGCTGCAATTCCCCACTCCAGATCTCCAATTTGAGCTTCCAGAGAGGCAACATGCTCACACCTCTCACAGAGGTATGGACCCTGGATCATCTGTTCCAGTATTGCATACATATGACAGGATGTACACTGAGTGAGGTTGCCACTGGACTGACTCATAATTATTATTATTGTCTCCAAAATTTCAGTGGGAAAAATTAAGAATATAAAATAATATATTTGTATAAAGTTTTCCTCCTTTGCACTATAAATCTGCCCTCCCTTTTCGTTGAAGTCCCTACCCCTATTTAAACTCCTACACTTTCACTAGAACTACACCTGATACCGAAAATGTTCGCAAGCTCACAAGTTCACTCCTTCTCCCATTTATACTAACTTCTGCCTTCTCACCTGGGAACAATTAGTGCACTCTGCAATTGATCAGCCTTTACTTGTAAGGTAAATCCACTTGTAAACAGGCCCCAAAACAGCTCACAAACCTTATAGTTTAGCAGTAAAGCCACACCCCTCTCACCTGGGCACAATTAGTGCACTCTGCAATTTATCAGTCTTTACCTGTAAAGGAAAATCTACTTGTAAACAGGCTTTGATGGGGTTAAATAGGCCTAGTTAGTGTTATTATGTCCAGATGGGTTAAATAGGCCCAGTTAGGGTTATTAGGTCCAAATAGGGTAAACAAGGCCCAGTTATGGTTACATAGGCCCAGTTAGGGTTACATAGGCCCGGTTAGGGTTAAATAATCCCAGTTAGGGTTAAATAAGCCCAGTTAGGATTATTAGTACCAGTTAGGGTTAAATAGGTCTAGAGGGGTTAAATAGGCCCATTTAGGGTTAAATCGGTCTTGAGGGGTTAAATAGGCCCAGTTAGGGCTAAATAATTTGTGAGGGGTTAAATAGGCCAAGTTAGGGTACTAGGCCCAGTAAGGGTTAATTAGGTCTAGAAGTGGTTAAATAGGCCCAGTTATGGTTAAATAGGTCTAGAGGGGTTAAATAGGCCCAGTTAGGTTTATCAGGTCTAGTTAGGGTTAAATAGGGTTTAGTATGGGCTAATGGGGTATAGTTAGGGTTAAGGGGTTAATGGGGTATAGTTAGGGCTGTTTTTTATTGTTTTGCGGGGTTGGCTGAGGGGTTATCGGAGCATTTGAATAGGGTCGTGGGGTTTCATAAGGCCAAATCTCTTGGATCAAAGGCTTTCCCTGCAGTAAGCTGCGGTGGGGTTGGCAGCAAGGGAAAGCAGGTAGCTGTCCGCAAGCCGTTCGGAGCTGTAGGCCGCAAGGGATTAGAATAGGGAAGTAGCTTGCGGCCACCCCTTGCGGCCATGCAGCTCCTACGGCCATCACTAGAATGAGACCTTTAGTAAGTCTGAGATTTTTCAATCTTGCAATGTAGTTTGGGGAAAGCACTATGGACACTGGATTCTAAGCTCAAAGATTGTTTTGCCTTGATCACAACTTATGTAATAATACAAAACAGATTTCCACCTGCAAATTCTACAATCTCCCAAAGTCCTAGTGTAAAACAGCCCACTTTTTCTGGACTTATTAATCACTGCACCCGCGAGTCTAAAATGCCAGCATTTTTCTGTGTGTTTTTAAGCCTATACCAACCTTACAGTATACCAGCTAAATTATTATTATTATCATTATCGTTTATTTGTAACACTCAGACATATTCCATAGCGCATGTAATAATAATAATAATAATAATATGTACAGCGCTATGGAATATGTTTGCGCGTTACAAATAAACGATAATGATAATAATAATAATTTAGCTGGTATACTGTAAAGTTGGTACAGCCTTAAAAACACACAGAAATTTGCTGCAGCAAGTGAAGGGTCCTGGAATCGTGATGCTCACAGTAAGACACTAATATCATGCACTTTAGACTAGCAGGTGCAGTGATTAATAAGTCCAGAAAAAGTGGGCTGTTTTACACTAGGACTTTGGGAGATTGTAGTATTTCCAGGAGGAAGTCTGTTTTGTCATTGAAGCCCAAGAAAAAGTAGGCAGTAAGTACCAGTGCTAAAGTACCATAATTTGAATCCCATTAATTAATTAAGGCATTTATGCCACGCCGATCATAATATTTGTAATAATATTTCAAATCTGTATCTTGCTTGTATTCTGTATTCTGCTAACACAAATCTGTTTCAGATATTATGTTTACCCAAAGGCTTAGAGTAAAAAGGTAAATGTTGAGAGTTTCTTCTTCACAATAAAATCATGTGAGCTATGAACACTTCGTGGAGAGATTTTCACAGCAAAGGAGCTTCATGGCTACTCAATTGGCCTATTTGTTTCTTTAACATAAAACAAGTGAAGATATTGGGATTACCAAAGCATTTTTATCTATCTGAGAATCACTAGAGAGGCAAATGATAGAATCAAAAGGATTATCTCCAGACGTAGGCTCCTTAAAAAGAATGGCATGCCTTGTGGTTTCGGCTTGATCAATGAAGCTTCTGGCCACTCCACAGTCAATTAATTACTTAAGGTTCCACCTAAATAAAACAGACAAAGGAGAGAATATTACAATACAAGCTCTGATCAAAATAAAATAAACGAGTTGTAAAACTGATGCTTGTGCATAAAAATAATCCACATTATAACATAAACATGTTACTCAGATTGCTATCTATTAAGACACATGCAAAATGCCTTAAGTATTTGCGTTAATATATTAATTTAAATTAAATAATAATTAATAATATAGAAATTAATTATATATTAATAATATAGAAAACAAAGCAGTGAATTTTATGAGAAATGAAGTATACCTATGTATTTATTTACTTGTATGTTCTTTGTTTTATTAAGAAGCAATTATATGTTCTGTTTTTGCTGCCTAAAATCATGCATATGTTCCCTGCATGTGCTGTTCACTGCAGCACATGCAGACACAGGCTAAATGTGTAGTTTGGCCAATTGAATAGGGCTCTATATAAGCACAGAGCATATTTTTTAAAGAAGTTTTTAGTTAGTGAACTTCTATCCAAAAGCAAGGTCTTCACTAACTAAAAACTTCTGTAAAAAATATGCTCTGTGCTTATATAGAGCCCCATTCAAATGACCAAATCGCATTTGAATGATGTTCTTAGCCTATCAGGGACCACATCTCGGAAAACACGTTGTAACATGCTGCTGAGATTTGGTCCCTGATAGACTAGGACACTTCAAAATTTTTAGACAGTGAAAACTGAGCTTTGTTATTGATCCTTAATAAAACCAAGTACATACAAGTAAATAAATACATAGGTATATTACATATCTATTAGATAAATATATCCCTTGCGTATATATATATATATATATATATATATATATATATATATATATATATATATATATATATAGTCAATATAATAAACCCATTATTTGTTTGGTTATTAATTAAAAAATCACTTATAAGGATGAGCTGAAGAATATTAAATGGTGTCGCACCGTTGTGTCAATGTTGGGATTTTAATTGTTTGTCAGACTAGCGTATCCCCAATGGGTTCTTCTACACAAATAGCTTATGGTTCCAAATTTGACCAATCCCAATAGTATAATGGTATAAATATGCCGCTGTCCTAAATATAACTAAAATTATAATTTTGTTATTTTCCCTTTCTCTATGTAGTCTCTTATTATACAGTGTTAAGCACAGGGGAAAATATTAATTTCCCAATTCTTGTTTCGCATTTCACATCCTACTATTCAGTATGATAACCGGCTACCAGTAACCATAACTACTGTAACCATACTACAGAAAGATGGAGAATTAGGTTTCACGCATTATAGTTATTATTATAATTATAAATGCATAACAAAGTAACATATTTCAACCCCTGCTGTATGTTTAAGATGTAACCACGTCTTCCAAATAGCAGTCCAATGTCCCTAAAAATATTCTAATCTAGGTTTCATGTGGTTTAACATTCAGGTCTATTGTTATGTGTGATACAGTATATATTTTCAGATTCAATATAAAGGTATGTGACTGAATTTGCCAGTCAATTAGTTACAGCTTAAACATAGTTATGACACAGTTATATTAGAAATCTTTGACTTTGAACTTGTTAATTTCATGCTACATAGCTACAGTTGTGACATTTACCTCAATTATAACATTGGAACATGCAGCTTGAATAATTAAATGAGATTCTTAACCTGCTATTTTGACAATACAGTGTTAAACATACAGCCGTGATTTATTACCAGTTTTATAATTATTAAGAGCTAGTGAATGAAAGATCCACATGAAAAATAATTAAAAGACCCTCTTTACAAATTCTCTATGCAAGGTAGGTGTCTGTAGATTTCAATGAAACATCCAAAAATCTATGTAAATTTATGAAGGTGGTCAGATTACCCCTTGATAAAAATAATGATTTGCCCCATTACATAATAAAGTAAGAGTTCCAGCCACAAAGTAAACCAGGTAACAGAGGACTTCTGATGTTTTGCACTTGCTGCACCAGCAGTATCTCTGCCACTGATAACTGTATATTAAGACTCATTACCACCAACATAGGCCCTAATTCAATTGCAATTTGGCCAATTGAATAGGGGACTAAATAAGCACATAACATATTTTTAATAGAAGTTTTTAGTTAGTGAAAACCTTGCTTTTGGATAGATTTTTACTAACTAAAAACTTCTTTAAAAAAAAATATGTTATGTGCTTATTTAGACCCCTATTTGCTCCATAGAGTTGGGCTTTATGGCAGAGTGGCCAGAAGAAAGCCGTTACTTTCAGCAAAAAACAAAATAGCACGTTTTGAGTTTGCAAAAAGGCATGTGGGAGACTCTCAAAATGTATGGAGCTCTGGACTAATGAGACTAAAATGGAACTTTTTGGCCATCAAAGAAAACGCTATGTCTGGCGCAAACCCAACACATCACATCACCCAAAGAACACAATCCCCACAGTGAAACATGGTGTTGGCAGCATCATGCTGTGGGGATGTTTTTCAGCAGCCGGGACTGGGAAACTGGTCAGAGTTGAGGGAAAGATGGATGGTGCTAAATACAGGGACACTCTTGAGCAAAACCTGTATCACTCTGTGCGTGATTTGAGGCTAGGACGGAGGTTCAGCTTCCAGCAGGACAATGAGCTCAAACACACTGCTAAAGCAACACTTGAGTGGTTTAAGGGGAAACATGTAAATGTGTTGGAATGGCCCAGTCAACACCCAGACCTCAATCCAATAGAAAATCTGTGGTCAGACTTAAAGATTGCTGTTCACAAGTAAAAAACATCCAACTTGAAGGTGCTGGAGCAGTTTTGCAATGAGGAATTGGCAAAAATCCCAGTGGTAAGATATGGCAAGCTCATAGAGACTTATCCAAAGTGACTTTGAACTGTGAATGCTGCAAACGGTGGCTCTACAAAGTATTGATTTGGGGGGGTGGGGGTGAATAGTTATGCACATTGACTTCTTTTGTTATTTTGGCCTATTTGTTGTTTGCTTCAAAATAACAAAAAAAAAACATCTTCAAAGTTGTGGGCATGTTCTGTAAATTAAATCAAACAATCCATGTTAATTCCAAACAAACTATATACATTTTTCCATTGTTTAACTTTCTCAGAACACTATTCCTTTCAACTGGTAAGTTCAGACCTTTTTCATTAAAACTCATAATATTCAGAGTCATCTCAATTCTTTTTTTTAGTCTCCTTCCCGCAGGCAAAAAAAAAGAACAAATATACATATATATTTTTTTCTGTTTTCTTCCCCCTTCTCTAGACTTAAAGTCAGAGGATTTAACATTTTATTAAAACTTAGTTTACTCCTTTTATCAATTCATCCTTTTGCTTCCCTTCACCTCTATGTATTACTTAACATCCAAGTAATGTATCAATTAAAATAGAATTCTGAGAACTTTAGAGGATTAACCATTTGTTCTGGGATCAACTAAAAACAAAATTTTCTAAATGTGATTTTAATTCTTATTGAATACACCCATTTGTTCCATTTTCAAACAAAAATAAATTAGTTTACTGATAAAGAAATCACAAAACCAATAAGTAAAGTAATAACATTTTTAATTAAGTGCGTTTATTAGTAGAATTGATTTCAAGTCTACTTATACATTGTGAAAATAATTTCTTCTAAAACAATTCTATCAATTTTAACCAGCGTGGTAATAATCAATTTTTAGTTTTGATTTTAATGTCAAAACATTTTTTTCAGTGATTTTAATAAAATCTGTGTACAAAAGAATAAAAAGGAAAAAGAGAAGAACATGCATCTAATTTTATTTTGGTCCCTTTAACACACAACCCTTTTTCAACATTAACAGGTATTAGGGACAAAGAATGATGAAACTGTTTTTCCTTTGTCTGCCATTCCGGAGGATTGTTTCTTGCATTATTTTTCTCAGGCATTAAATAATTTTCATAAGTCGTCCCTAATAGAGACTCCCCATGAGGAATTTGTAGGGTTTTAAGCAACTTCCAGCCTTCCTCTAGAGTAGTTATCCAAAACTTTGCTCCCCCTGAGAGACAATTACTTTGCTGGGAAAGCCCCATCTATAAGAGATGGCATTTTCTCTCAATATTTTGGTAAATTCACAAAATTTTCACCTTTTTATAAGAGTTTTTGATTAAATGTCAGAAAATAGCTGTATTTACTTGTAGGGAGCCTGACGATCTTTTTTATTAAAGGTGGCTCTCATGATGGTCTCTTTATATCTATAGTGGTGTATCCTGACCACTATGTCTCTTGGGGAGTCTCTACCTAGTGTTTTGTAGAGGGTTATTATGTCGGCCTTTTCGATTAGTTCATCTATCTTAATGACCATACCGATGAGGGTGTTGAAAAGTGAGGTTATGTATTGGGCAAGTTCTTTAAAGGTTATTACCTCTGAGATACCCCTAATTTTAATAATGCTTCTTCATGAGAAGTCATCTAGTCTTTTGTATTTTAGTTTCAGGTTGAGAACCTCAGATTTTACAGCCTTATTAAATTACAATTCAGCCAATTGAATAGGGCTCTATTTAAGCACATAGCATATTGTTTTACAGAAGTTTTTAGTTAGTGAAGACCTTGCTTTTGTATAGAAGTTCACTAACTAAAAACTTCTGTAAAAAAATATGCCCTGTGCTTAAATAGAGCCCTATTCAATTTGCTGAATCACAATTTAATAAGGCTGTTAGTTCTTTAACTTCATTTATTAATTGAAGGTGTTCATTACTTTTCATATTATACTTTTCTTCTAACTGTTGAATAGAAATGGAGTGATTGTTCATTTCTCTTATATTTTTCCCAATTTCATGTGATAGTTCATCTTTGATTGATTTCTGAAATTCAGATAATAGGCTTTTTATATCTTTTAATGTGATTCTGTCCTCTAATTGCTAATTTCTGAGCCACTTGATGATATTTCCTGAGATTTTATGGACTCAATCATTGAAACATGTGAAATATCTAATTGGGGAATTTCCTTTTCATTTGATTTATTTATAAGTGAAAAAAAGTTTATAGAGGTATTACTCGTAGTATTTTTAGTTTTTGCCTTTGATTTAGAAGTTTGATTTGCCTTCATTTTAATTGTGGATTGTCACAGGTGAGTTAATCAACTAACCAAGATTTACACAATTTTGAGTTAAATATATTTGTGTGAAAAGTATCAAACAGCTGTTAACCCTTTTTCCTTTCTACGTTCTTGTGTTTTTAACGAAATATTCAAGTAGCTACAGTATTAGTTATGTAATAAATGAGAAATGATCATAATGTTATTGGTTAAGGTTTATACCAAGAGAACAACTTGTCAAATCTATCTAGACTATATATCTGTATATATCACTGAATATCTTTAATAAAGTGGTTCCCCAGTCAATACAGCAACCAATTTGTATCATGACACACATAGGAAACGATCAATATCCAATTATTGTTTCAACCAATTTCAGGAGATAGTTATAGTGCAAATATCAACCTTTACCCTATATACTTTATACTTTACTGTCTATGTCACTGAACATTTAAACAAATTACAATATTGCTTACCCAATAAATGAGAAGTAATCGCATTATAGTCTTTTCAAGCTATTACCAAGAAAACAACCTATTGAATCTACCTATGTTATTTATCTTCCCCCCTTTGGTTCAGTAGTCGGTTTAACAGATATTTTGCCAAGTTGTATCACAGCTGGTTACTTATAATGGCAAACATAAAGTGCAATAAACATCAGGTATAACTTTAATCAAGTTCTAAAAAGGCTTCTGGACACTGTCCAAGAGGATTTACCCTAGAATATTACTGTTTGGAATAGACCCTTACTGGGACCCAAGTAAGTGATGTGCCAAGTTAAGAGCTCAAGGTTGGCACGTGGTTAGCGTTAGTATTTGAAAAAGACCTGGAAAGGTTCTCAGTCCAAGTAACTGCCTTGTGCTTTTCCTTGTTTCTTCCCTTTATAAGAGGCATCAGTTAATATTTGATGCCGTTTATGTTGTTGTTTGTAGAAGCTCAAGTGTGTAGCCAACCTCTCCCAATATTGGTATAAGTCGTTGGTGCTCATGCTCAGAGTGACCCGTCACTTTAACACTTCAGCAATGCGCCACCATTAATCAAGGTTTGCTACTTAAGTCCAAAACATGAGAGGGGGTCACAAACCCCAATCGTTTTTAACAACTATGAATTGAAGCTTTTCCTTCTAGGGGTGGACTTATCGCCTCCTATCTTTGAAGCATAAATCTTCTACCGTTGGCTACGCTCAGTTGTTCAAAAAACTTCAAAACTTTTGCGAATACACTTCAGTTCTGTTCAAAAAGGCAAATAAAGATTTCAAGATCTTTTTGATCTTATATATAGCTCAAATCTTGTTAAGCTATTGAGTATTAGAGTATTGTTTTTTATGCTCAAATAAAATTTACTGTGGGCTCCTTACGAGTCCAGAGCTGCAGACTCTCTCGTGTTGGGGTTGTCTACTGCTTAGGATTGCTAATAGCTCTCCTTTCTGAGGCAGGTATAGCTTCCCCAAAGTGCAGTGGTGTGTTTCATACAATGGGTTTAATGCAATATACTTTACAGTATCCCAAACACAATCCTGTTTCCTCACCACTTTGGTATTTCGCAAAGTCAACATCAGCCCCCACACTCATATCCTCTAGGTGGTCCAGCTAGCATACGATTGTGCTCAGAATAAACTGTCTGCATTACTCTCTTACTGTGCGCCATCACACGTCTACCATCCTTAGTGGATACTGCTATCACAAGACCAGAAACATCCGAGCCTCCACACACCACTAGAGGAGCAGGCTGCTGCTTGTCAAGATAATTGTTGATTGCGCAGCTTTCGAAATTTGTAGGGTGGACGCCAGGTTGCTCCATCTTTACTGGGTTCCTGCCTCTTGTCCAGCCACATGTGTCCGGTGCCTGCACCCACAGCTCACTGGCAGGCAATGTGCACCCCAACTGCAGGCCCACCTTCACCCCTTAGGACCAGTAGACAGCCAGGTCAGTAGAGTTAGCGTGGGTTAGCAACCTTCAGCCAACTCCGGGTCTTGGTTAGTTACAACTCCGAAGGCTCAATCACCAGCTGCTCAATTTCCTCAATGCCATTCTATCTGGTTCCTGGGCGTGGCATCACCGGCCAAGGTTTTAATTAAGAAGACCCTATATATTCTTTAGCTCACCCTTAGAAATCCAAACTTTAAGGAAGTTTAATCACGAAACCTGTAGGTTAGGAGAGGGTCATTAGCAAATATAATTTACATAGCAGTGCAGCCATTATAGAATTTTATGTTTGTCTTATCCACTTTTTAGCTATAATAATTTTTGTATATAACCTCAATAGGGGTGAAAAGCTACGTTAGCTTTGTCTTGTTTTTTGCTATGTTTGTCCTTTTTTTTCTTGTGTTATATTCACATTAACAGAACCATACAATTAGAATCTTCTCTTTCTTTATAAAAAAATATCATAAACCCAACAAACAGTATTGTTGTTCATGTATTGTGCACCTGTTTGGAGTGGAAATTTATTCTCTTTGCTAGTCAACGTTGCTCATGTAAAAATACAATTTTTTCACTTAAGTCTTCAGATATTTCATCTTATAGCCTATCATGCAGGTAAAATAATTTTCATTTCTCTATTTATATTAGTTGTCTGTTCAAAATATCCATGAACTCCTAACCTTCCTCCATATTTTATCTTCACACCTCATTCCCAGGCTAAAACCGGTATGCTCTCATATACTTTAATAGACTTTAATTTTTCTTCTGTATTACTAGTCGCTGGTGATATCTCCCCAACTAAGCACTCATCTGCCATTCCTACCTGCTTACAAGCCTAGCTATCCCATAATTATATCAAATATAGGAACCACACTAATTTCAAATTTGTAATTTATCAACCTTGCTTTCATCATCTGACATAGTGTCTCCTTTTGAAGTTCACTTTTTTAGACTTTACTAACCCCTCTACATTCTGCTATTATCTATAACCTCAAACTTTTGAGCCCATTTTTTCCTGGATCCTCCACTTTTTCTCTTCTAACATTCCCATTCTCATTCTGGTTGACTTTAACATTCCTGTTGACAATCCTGAAGACCCCGTCTCTACCAAACCACTCTCTAAAATTCTTTTTTTGCTTCTCAAATCTTGGCTGCACACTGTGAAAGCCACTCTATCGACCTACATTACTATCTCCTCTCACCCACGCCTCTTGCACACACTCCATTCACTAGGCCTCCATGGCAAAGCCTTTTCATAGGTTGCATCCTATGTCAATAATTGTTCCTTCTGTATCATCCTTTAGTTTAGTGCTGGGTCCATTGTTTTTCAAAATCTATACATCCTCTCTCGATAAACTTCTCAGCTCTTTTTGGTTGAGTACTATCCTTATGATGACAATACTCACATCTATGTCGCCTCTTCCGACCTATACCAAATCTACTAAGTTGTGCCACAACCTGCCTTTCAAACAACTCCTTTTGGATTAACTCTCAATATCTAAACTTCAGCAACTTCGCTTTCCCCCTCCACCAATGTACCTGAAATTTGTCTTACAGCAGACAACACAAAAATCACTCTTTCTTATCTACTAGCAACTTGCCCGTCAAAAATTACAGCAATAAAATTTGAAGTCTGTCAATGCTGTTTGCCACACAATGCAAGGCTCTCCCCCCTCTAACTTGCGGGCCTCGCAATGTGATTTGAGTTGCATGCTTGATAAAACATTGTCCAGTAAATTCATAATTTTTGCGTTCTTCGCGTTCAGCGGCAAAGTGCTACGTCCTTCGTCGCTTGCAGCAAAGTTGTGCGAGCCTCGTTTAATATGGCGTGATCGACAAAAACTTAAGATGACAACTATTATATGTGATATCTGGAGCAATTGGTTTGGCAAATAGTTTGGGTGCATAGTCCCTCTTTCAGTACTGCAGATTCATTTCCCAGTTATTGCTTCCCAGCCACACTCTTGCAGGTCTGAAGCAAACATAGAGAAACTGACCTGAGCTCTAAATCCAGGCAGTTTTTCTGTATCACAAATAAAGTAGCAACCATGCAGTTAGAGGCAGAATTCATGGTTCAAAAAATAAATAAAAAACAGCTTCATGTTTTCATTATGATTTTTTGATTCACATGCTACACAGCCTTCTTGGATGGATTAAAAGCTTTGTTTAGTGTTTCACAAATTGATCTTTCATTTCAGAGTAGGCCAGACAAGTCTTTATCTAGCAAAAAAAACTATTAAAAAAAGACAAAAAAACAAAACAAAATAGAAAAAATATACTACCTAACTACTGGCTCCTTTATATCTTAAAGGTTGAGCTGAAACTTTATGTATTGTCTTTGCTTACACTAGATAGGTTTTCTATTATCATTAAATTGATGTTGCGATTTTACTACACAAATTACTTTTTTCTGTGATATCCTATAGCTAAGCAATTGTCACTCAATATGAAAAAAAAATGTACTTCATTTCCTGATGCATTATTGTATCTACTATTGTTTGTTAAATGCTGTATAATATAGTTTAAGAATACACAATAGTGCCTGAACTCACAGTGGAACTGGCAAATGTGAAACATCTCAGAGTATTATTATAAGTGCATGCTCTTTATATTTGACAAGACCGAGCATTTGCAGTCATAATGAAATTACAAAGAATGAAGGTTGAAGTTTACCATCTGGTAAAGAGCACAGTATATTACAAGAGGCATTCTGCATTGCCTGTTCTCTACCTTTCTCCCATTGCTTTTCCCTAACTACAAATTAGTGTATATTTGCTTCTCTCTGTATGTTTCTTGTTCTTATTCTGCATTTTTTTATTTATTTTATTGACACCTGTCTCCATACATCTTCCACGAAATTGTAGAATCACAAAAACTAATATCAGAAAAAAATCAGTTAACCTACCTAATTGACTCCTTTCCATTCTATCTTAAAAATATAGGCCCCCATTTAATTCCAAGCCTGTAATCACCTTCACATTGTCAGTATGTCTGCGGTTAGAAATTTGTCACAGTTACAGATCTATTTAATTGACTCAAGCACTCAAGTACAGGCTCACAGCCCCAACACGCAAACTATGAACCCGTACGTAGCATTTCAGGGTATGATCATGATCAATTAAGCAAGCCTGTAAGTTACAATTTAGACGGAGTCAATAGTAAATGAGAGCGTCTTTTTTTTTTATTGCAGGTTTGCAAGCTTGAGACTGTTGTGCAATTAATTATAATGCATTTCATTGCTTTCCCAGTATTTTAAAGTACAGTCATGTGCATTTATTTGCTTTAGCAGTGTTGCGAATAGGGGTTTAAACCACTTGCGAGTCCAATCTAGTACTCATAGAATTTTTTTATACATTTGCCATTTACGGGTTTGAAGGCAATTGCGGGCTTATTGAATTGTTATAATTAAATATGGATTTTGCATCTTTAGCACTGGTAACATTTATGGGCTTGAAACATCAAAGGAGGAGATAAGACAGAGTTACTTTTTTGACAATTGCAGTGATTTTGAGCCTGTAACTCACAAATGGAATGCGAGTAGCAAAATGTAGCCCATTAAATATCTGTAACTTTTAGGGCAATTCTATGTATATCCTAAACTACAGTATACATTGTTGCACTGCTGTCTATTAATAGGTTATACAGAAAATATTTAGCAATCAATTTCAGTTGACTTGCAGTCATGTAAGCCATTTGACTTTACAGTCACTATAGTTCCAGATTTTCTACAGTGCACTTAATGGTCATGTCTTATATGGAAACTTTAGATGTAAATTATAAATTTCATCTAGCATAATGAAATCCATAACAGCCCAATTATTACTATTATTTTTATTTCCCTTTCTCTTTGCTTACCTCTAACATCATTACCCTCTAGAATCTGCATGTCATCATTCTTATTTAAAGTCATATCAATTTAGACTGAAAACAAAACAGTCCGATCCCCCAGGGGGTAACAGTAATCACTGGAAATATTAATCTATAATAATATGATAGTTGATGAAGGGGTAGAGTTGATAAACTGTACCTCAATGGGTCTCAATGGGCAGCAATCGAAAATGTGCCCCACACAAATTAAGTATTTCACAAAATACAAATCACAGCCTTTGTGATGCTTAGTGAATGCCCCTAACTTCTTGGTGAGTGGAATAGTAAGGCTGATTGGCAGACAGCAATTACACATTTCAATATACATCTACTGTAAGTACATTCAACTTAACAATAACATTCAATGTTTAAGTCTTAATTATTACTTATAGTTTTATAGTTTTAAGCTATACCATGTCAACTATGCATGGGGGTAAGTGTTAGGAGATATAGTGCGTATGCAAAGAGTGGATGGTGGTAAGTATGCAAAGAAAGGGTGGCAGCGAGCGGATTGGAAGATTAAAAATGTTCAAGTGATCTGAGGGTGAAGGTTTTGAAAGAGATAGGCGTTTATGTAAATTATGTCTAGCCTCCATGGTAGCATTTGAACAGGTACAAATAAAATGGCAATTACCAAAATATTGAACATGTTTTATAAGGGGCACTAAACACGTTTTGCAGATGGGTGCTGCATTTTATGCCACTGATATTCTTATATAGATAAATATGTATACCAGAAAGTGACTCATATTGTTGTTTATTTTGTACAGTTATTTCCTTTTCTAAATACTCATTTTTGAAAGTTAACTTTCTATGACTATTATAATTTTGTTAATTGTGAAGCAGATTTTAATTGTGGCAATTGCCTGAAACAGATCAGTAGACTTTGATAAATCCCTTGTGTTACATAGAATAAAGTAATTGTACTTTGAAAGCCTTTTCAGGCAATATCAGTGTAATAAAACAATCGCAAACAGTCAATTTTATGTCAATGAAGCACATCTCGAGCAGATGTTTTCTTTTGTTTGAAGTGTTTACTTTATTGTTCAAATTGCAGAAAGATTGCTTGAGCTAAAATTATCCTGCCATAATCTTGTTTTATGCTTCACAAAAAGGCTAAAATGTAGTTTTTTTTATTAGAATAAAAGTGTGTGCAATTATTTGTAAATGTAATATATACACCAATGAAATACTGCAATAAATGTAAACTAAGACCAAAATTTAACAACTAAAGAAAGGTCGTGTAGCTGAACAATATTTCATCACTTGGCTGTTACTTTCAATTAACATTTCTATCAAACTAAATAAATGATCAGAGACTTCAAGCATGCAAGTGTCTAGCATCATTCATGCAAAATAAGCAATTGAAATTAAATCTTCAGATATTTAAAAGCCTTTCAGCTCAGGGAATAGAAATAGTTTATGGCATCATGAGTGCTTGTCTACAACATGTGATGATTTTGCAATCAATGGCATGCTGAAAGTTCAGCAACATAATCTGATAAGGTCAGAGTTTTAACACTGAAAATGGTTTTGAAAAGGTCACCTAATTATTTCTGAGTTCTATGATATGTACTGTAGTGCTTTGAAATGTAGTTGAATTTCTGTGTTCAATCCAATTAAGTAGTGACAGTAGCTGCTAATGAAAACAATCCATTTTCTAGTTGAATGGGTAATTTATTTCTCCATGATAAATATTTGATTAGGATTGTGAGCATGATGACAGCTTAAAACTACACCTAGTACTGCAATATCATGAAAACAATATGCTAGACGACAAACTCATTTTGTATAGAAATATTGCCATGAATTGCAGCCTGCATTTAATTACGCAAATAATTAATGTGATTGTTATTACTAAAATATATGTGCGTGTCATCTACATATTAAGGCTTGGTAAATTATGTGGTACCAGTTTGTTTATGAATTTAAAGGTAAGAGGATGAGTGAGTGCAGTAGAATCAATGGTAAAGGTGATATAATTATCTCAAAATATGTATGTTTAGAGAAGCAAATAAAACAGTGAAAATATGTACTCTGACAAATCAAGGGCAGGACACTATAGAACAGGTGTAGGTCTTAATTAACTGCAGAATGGAGTATGAGAAGGTAAGAGGAATAGAAGGAAAGTTAGGTCCTGACCACAGATCTGCTCCCATACTGCTGAATGACTGTGGAGGAAATCTCATATGTCAGCAGATTTTCTCTACTACAAATTTATGCTGCGCTCCTACTTCTCAGCCCTCAATCTTGCAAAACACTACTTCACATTTTTATATCTACTCTATCCTCCAGCTCCAAATGTTTACTTGCCACATTCAACACTCTCCTCCGCCCACCACCAACCCCTGTCCCTTCCTGAAGACTTTGCCAGCCATTTTAAGAAAAGCAACAAACTCTCCTCTCAACGTGGCTCACACAATCCCACCTCCCAACAAACCAACCACTCCCAGCCTTAACCCTTCCCAATTCCCACATCCATCATAAACTCCCTTGATGCTGTAATTGAGGCTTAGGTCTCTAGTCTACTTTCATCCTCCCACCTTACATCAACACAACTTATTCCTCCCCTCTCTACCACCCTTATCCCAGCCCTCACATATATTTTCAACCTTTCTGTTAACACTGGCAAGCTTCCTTCTTCTTTAAAACAGGCCATAATTACACCCATTCTTAAGAAACCCTCATCTGACTCTGATGCGCCATCTAACTATTGCCCTATCTCTCCACTTCCCTTGCTTCCAATCTACTTGAGCAGCTCGTCTACAATTGCCTTACCCAATTTATGTCCTCTAACTCTCGTCTTAACACCTTCCAATCTGGCTTCCGGACCCAACTTTCTACTGAGACAGCTCTCACAAAAGTCACTAATGACTTGCTCACTGTCAAGTCAAAAGGTAACTTCTCTATTCTACTTCTTCTGGATCTCTCTGCTGCCACTCTCTTGGCATCAGTGACTTCTCTCTCATGGTTCACATCATATCTGCAAGATCGCAAATGTAGTGTCACCTTCTATGGCACCTCTTCTTCTCCACATACACTGCCTGTAGCCCTACCCCAAGGTTCAGTCCTAGGCCCCTCCTCACTTGGTACCTTATTAAATTACTTTGTATTTCAATATCATCTCTATGCAGACTTCCCTCAAATCTACCTCTCAACACCAGATCTATCCCCCTCTCTTCTAGCACATGTTTCCAACTGTCTCTCAAGTGTATTCTCCTGGATGTTCCCTACCACCTCAAACTAAACATGTCTAAATCTGAACTCCTAATCTTCCCACCCTCTACTACAGCTTCAATTCTCATATCTCTCACACTGTCGACAATGCCATCATCACTCCCTCTTTCTTGGGGTTCTATTGGACTCTTGGGGTTCTATTGGACCCTGCCCTCTCTTTCATTCCTCACTATCTTACCCAAGACACTACTAAGATTCTAATACACTTTCTCATCATTTATCGTCTCGACTACTGCAACTCGCTTCTTGCTGCCCTCCCCATCACTCGTCTATCTCCACTTCAATCCATAATGAACGCTTCCGCCAGACTCATCCACTGTACTCAACGTTCAATGTCTGCAGCAACTATCTGTCAATCACTCCACTGGCTTCTCTTAGCCTCCAGAATAAAATGTAAGATTATGGCCCTAACTTACAAAGCCCACAATAATAATGCGCTCTCTTATATCTCTGCTCTCTTCTCCAAATACTCCCCCACCCACGCTCTTTGTTACGCGAACGACTTTCTTCTTTCTACCTCTCTTGTCACCTTTAATTCTCTCCTTCAGGACTTTTCTTGTGCTGCTCCTATGCTCTGGAACTCCTTGCCTCGCTCCACCAGACTATCTCCCTGCCTCAAAACATTCAAAACATCACAAAAAACGCATACGTTTAAACAAGCCTATAACCTTCCACCCTAACATGCCAATGCTTCTATCTCCCTCCTGTACCACACCCTAAGCCTTTAGTTTTCATTCTCGCAAGGTGCTTTGGAAAAAGCACTCTGCACGCTAGATTTTAAAATCAAAGACAAGCTCTCCATTCTTTCAATGTGTTAATGTTGTTTTTGCCTTGAACTCAACCCATGTACAGCGATACGGAATATGTTGGTGCATTACTAATAAATGATAATAATTATTAGTATAATAATAATAATAATAATAATAATAACAACAACAAGTTAGATAAATGGGGTAGTTTTGACAAGGATAGATATATAGCGTGGTTTAGAGTTATTAAGAGCTTTGTAAACTAGGTTAAAGTTTTATATTTTATTATATTATTATGCAGTAGATCAGTAGTGTTGATTAAAATAGAGTCTGGAGGTGTTACTTATCATGGATTGGAGCAGAAAATTTAAATTGGTGTAATACATAGAAACATTTGTAGAGTGCAGTAATGTCTCTTATCCAAAAGGTTAAGAACATGGCTTGCATATTCCATTGTCTTAATATTTTGTTTTCAAAGTAGCCAGGTGAAAAACAACTTGAAAAAAAATCACATTCAGCATTATGAAAGACTGAAGCAGGTGGAATAAATTTACAGTGAGTATCCATCTCCTCTACCAAATGAGTGCAGCTGGATTCCCTTCCCTTTATTTAATATCCTACCCGTAGAGGAAAAATTAGATTTGTGTTGTAACTAGTCCGAATATTGTAACTGGACAGTGAACTACATAGGGAAGGATCCTAGGAAAACAGTTTTCATTGCTACCAGCTTTGTAACTAGATAAATCATGCTATGTGAGGTATCATGAGATATTTAAGTAGCAAATCTCTAAATATTACAGCAATCAACCATAGAACTGCAAAACATAATGTAATTAATGTTAAGTGTTTTTTTATGTACCATATATACTTGAGTATAAACCGATTTTTTCAGCACATTTTTTAATGCTTATACTTGGCTTATACTTGAGTCACTCTGCTCCTGCTGCTCTGTGCACATCTTCCGGCTGTGTCGGGACACGGCCTATGCAAATGAAGTGAACCACATGTGACGTCACGTCATTAGCATATGCCAGGTCCTCACATAGCAGGAAGACGCACATAGCAGCAGGAGCAGCTGATGAAGGTAAGAGAGGGGAAAGGGAGAGGGGGTAATTGAAGAGGGGGAAAGGGACGAGGAGGGAAGATGAGGAGCGGGGATGAGGAGAATGATAAGGGGAAAGGGAGGGGAGGGGGAGACACAGTGGAGGGGGAGACATCTTTATAGAGGGGGGACACAAGAGAGGAGCACAGAGGGCACACAAGAGGGGGACACAGATGGCACAATAAGGGGACACTGGAAGGGAAACAGGTCACATAAGAGGGGGACACAGAGGGCACAAGAGGGATACATGCTCGTGTTGGCTTCTTTAAAACAGGCCATAATTACACCCATTCTTAAGAAACCCTCATCTGACTCTGATGCGCCATCTAACTATTGCCCTATCTCTCCACTTCCCTTGCTTCCAATCTACTTGAGCAGCTCGTCTACAATTGCCTTACCCAATTTATGTCCTCTAACTCTCGTCTTAACACCTTCCAATCTGGCTTCCGGACCCAACTTTCTACTGAGACAGCTCTCACAAAAGTCACTAATGACTTGCTCACTGTCAAGTCAAAAGGTAACTTCTCTATTCTACTTCTTCTGGATCTCTCTGCTGCCACTCTCTTGGCATCAGTGACTTCTCTCTCATGGTTCACATCATATCTGCAAGATCGCAAATGTAGTGTCACCTTCTATGGCACCTCTTCTTCTCCACATACACTGCCTGTAGCCCTACCCCAAGGTTCAGTCCTAGGCCCCTCCTCACTTGGTACCTTATTAAATTACTTTGTATTTCAATATCATCTCTATGCAGACTTCCCTCAAATCTACCTCTCAACACCAGATCTATCCCCCTCTCTTCTAGCACATGTTTCCAACTGTCTCTCAAGTGTATTCTCCTGGATGTTCCCTACCACCTCAAACTAAACATGTCTAAATCTGAACTCCTAATCTTCCCACCCTCTACTACAGCTTCAATTCTCATATCTCTCACACTGTCGACAATGCCATCATCACTCCCTCTTTCTTGGGGTTCTATTGGACTCTTGGGGTTCTATTGGACCCTGCCCTCTCTTTCATTCCTCACTATCTTACCCAAGACACTACTAAGATTCTAATACACTTTCTCATCATTTATCGTCTCGACTACTGCAACTCGCTTCTTGCTGCCCTCCCCATCACTCGTCTATCTCCACTTCAATCCATAATGAACGCTTCCGCCAGACTCATCCACTGTACTCAACGTTCAATGTCTGCAGCAACTATCTGTCAATCACTCCACTGGCTTCTCTTAGCCTCCAGAATAAAATGTAAGATTATGGCCCTAACTTACAAAGCCCACAATAATAATGCGCTCTCTTATATCTCTGCTCTCTTCTCCAAATACTCCCCCACCCACGCTCTTTGTTACGCGAACGACTTTCTTCTTTCTACCTCTCTTGTCACCTTTAATTCTCTCCTTCAGGACTTTTCTTGTGCTGCTCCTATGCTCTGGAACTCCTTGCCTCGCTCCACCAGACTATCTCCCTGCCTCAAAACATTCAAAACATCACAAAAAAAGCATACGTTTAAACAAGCCTATAACCTTCCACCCTAACATGCCAATGCTTCTATCTCCCTCCTGTACCACACCCTAAGCCTTTAGTTTTCATTCTCGCAAGGTGCTTTGGAAAAAGCACTCTGCACGCTAGATTTTAAAATCAAAGACAAGCTCTCCATTCTTTCAATGTGTTAATGTTGTTTTTGCCTTGAACTCAACCCATGTACAGCGATACGGAATATGTTGGTGCATTACTAATAAATGATAATAATTATTAGTATAATAATAATAATAATAATAATAATAACAACAACAAGTTAGATAAATGGGGTAGTTTTGACAAGGATAGATATATAGCGTGGTTTAGAGTTATTAAGAGCTTTGTAAACTAGGTTAAAGTTTTATATTTTATTATATTATTATGCAGTAGATCAGTAGTGTTGATTAAAATAGAGTCTGGAGGTGTTACTTATCATGGATTGGAGCAGAAAATTTAAATTGGTGTAATACATAGAAACATTTGTAGAGTGCAGTAATGTCTCTTATCCAAAAGGTTAAGAACATGGCTTGCATATTCCATTGTCTTAATATTTTGTTTTCAAAGTAGCCAGGTGAAAAACAACTTGAAAAAAAATCACATTCAGCATTATGAAAGACTGAAGCAGGTGGAATAAATTTACAGTGAGTATCCATCTCCTCTACCAAATGAGTGCAGCTGGATTCCCTTCCCTTTATTTAATATCCTACCCGTAGAGGAAAAATTAGATTTGTGTTGTAACTAGTCCGAATATTGTAACTGGACAGTGAACTACATAGGGAAGGATCCTAGGAAAACAGTTTTCATTGCTACCAGCTTTGTTACTAGATAAATCATGCTATGTGAGGTATCATGAGATATTTAAGTAGCAAATCTCTAAATATTACAGCAATCAACCACAGAACTGCAAAACATAATGTAATTAATGTTAAGTGTTTTTTTATGTACCATATATACTTGAGTATAAACCGATTTTTTCAGCACATTTTTTAATGCTTATACTTGGCTTATACTTGAGTCACTCTGCTCCTGCTGCTCTGTGCACATCTTCCGGCTGTGTCGGGACACGGCCTATGCAAATGAAGTGAACCACATGTGACGTCACGTCATTAGCATATGCCAGGTCCTCACATAGCAGGAAGACGCACATAGCAGCAGGAGCAGCTGATGAAGGTAAGAGAGGGGAAAGGGAGAGGGGGTAATTGAAGAGGGGGAAAGGGACGAGGATGGAAGATGAGGAGGGAGGATGAGGAGAATGATAAGGGGAAAGGGAGGGGAGGGGGAGACACAGTGGAGGGGGAGACATCTTTATAGAGGGGGGACACAAGAGAGGAGCACAGAGGGCACACAAGAGGGGGACACAGATGGCACAATAAGGGGACACTGGAAGGGAAACAGGTCACACAAGAGGGGGACACAGAGGGCACAAGAGGGATACATGCTCGTGTTGGCTTATACTTGAGTATATACAGTTGTTTCCCAAAAATATGCAATGTAGGTAGATGCAGTGGCTCAAGTAATGGATTAATTTCAGGACAGCTATTCTAACAGAGTATAGTTAAACAATTATAACAAAAGCAATATAAAACCTACTTATGGTAACTAATTATTCACTCTTAAAAGTGTTTCTTCATTTTCAATGTAAAATATCAACACACCTAAATAATAAAGATAAAGATTAATATAAAGATATAATAAAGAACACACCTAAATAATAAAGATAAAGATTTGTAAAGATTAATTATATCGGTTTCATGTTCTTTTTTTAAATTTCCCCTCTTCTTTTCTGTACTGAAGCACATTGCCTACAGCGATGGATCACAAATGAATGCTTAGAGACCACCAAAAGAATATTTGGATATTGTTGTATACTTTACCTAAATTTAGGTGAGACAAATAGAATGTATGAGCTTCTGATTTACAGCCTTATTAAATTCGAAGCTTGTAAGTGCATACAAAACAAAACATAGAAAAAACATCACACACAGCACGGGGGGGGGGGGGGGGGGATCAGCCAGGACATCTGGGAGTGAGGTTGCACCCAAATTTAAGTCAAATTTGCAGAGTTTCGCCACTCGAAAATCTCCTAAGCAAGAGAAAAAATGACCCCCGAAAAAAACGAGGCTACATGTCAACTAACCACACAAAACACCGCCAGGCACATACAACTTTTACCCAGGAACTTACGGGGTACAAAATACACTATTAGGAAGGATGGAAAATGCTCGAGACCCACGTAACACATGCACACTCGCCGCCATTTTACAACACTAACTTAACATTACCATTCTAAAATGCCGCTTTACACAACTAAACAAATGGTTTAGCCCTGCGCACGCAGCCTATTTACACTGCACACTTGCCACATTGCTGACACTTTCCCGTAGTTTTTTTTTCGCTCTTCACGCGCAGATCGGCGGTGCTTTGCTTTACTGGGCCAATTTAATAGCCGCAAGTTTTGCGGGCTACGTTACGGGCTAAGGTTTTACACGTTAGGGGAATTTAATAGGGCTGTTGATCGGCATGAAACAATACAGTTTTAAATCAATTTTCTATAATATTATGAAAACTTTAACACCTCATCTATTTAGAAATGGCCTTATTGCAGCAAATCTACTAATTTAACATGATTTTCTACTAGGTGGACTAATGTGATCATGATATTCAATTGCTCTGATGAAACCGTTGTGCTTATTGTAAGCTAAGTTATCTTAACTCAAATAGTTGTTCAAAAGACATCTAAAAGTAATGATGCCAGCACCACCTTTTGAACACGGGTTCTAAATACATATCAGTTTTGACATATAGATGGAAGTTGTGTGTGAGAGAGGGGGGGTTGCATTTCTGGAGAGCTGTAGTTGCGTTTTAAGGCTTGATTGGTAAAATCCGACACAATTAAGGAGTTAATACCGCTACCACCTATGAGCAAAGGGATCCATCCTGGAATCTCCCTTCAATACCCTACTCCCCAAGAGCCTGGCAATCTCCCAGGATTTTCCTTTAATAAATGCTACCTCCAATGAGCCAAATATTAACCGATTACACAAAGTATCTAAAGTATGACCAAGGGGGTTCCTTTGGACCTCCATGGAACACTAAATCATGACCATTGCTGTCCTCATGGACTTGCATAGCACACAAAATTAACCACTATACCCTTGAGGTATTTATGGACTCCTGCAGACCTAATATTAACCCCTATACAGTGGAGATATCAATGGTGTACTAAGATATGTCCATGGGGGTCTTTATGGATCTCCATGGCATATAAAGTTAATCCCCATACTAAGAGGCCCTCAAGGATCACCATGGCACCTTTACAACCACCACTTATAGAACCCTCAAGGACCCTAAACCACCCATAGTCCTTAACACTAAATACAAAAAAATACTACATAAAATAAAAAAATTACACCTGTAAGAGAGGAAAATATACATTACCTATATCTTTCGATGTCCTCCAGCAACAATCATGAATGCCCAGGTCCCTCACTTTTCAGCCCTGGATCATTGGGCACTTCCATGTTGAAGAATCCATGGGCCAAAGATGAGGACATAGGGCTTCAATCAAGAAAGAAGATATAGTCTTCAATGAATGTGGAAGTGTCTGCTTATCTAGGGCTGAAAAGTGAGAAACCTGGGCTGTGATGATCATAGCTGGAGGATGTTAAAAGGATAGGTACTGTATATTTCCCCCCTTACAGGTACATTTTTTATTTTATGTAATTAAAAAAAAAATGTTTTTAGTGTAATGAATTTTGGGTGTGCTTATGTGACCATATGAAGTGGGTTAGGGTCCATGGGGATCCAATATGGACCCCTGTGGGGGTAGTAAGGGTACCATGTGGGTCATTGAGGACCCCCATGGTATAGGTGATAACTTTAGGTACCATTGCCATTTGGACCCTCGTGGCAACTAATATCAGATGCCATTGGGGTCCACAAGGACTCCTGGTATATCGGGGTCTGTAGGGACCCTCATGGTATAGAGGTTAATACTAGGTACCATAAGGACCCTATGATTATATTTTAGATTACCATGAGGGCAATAATTACGTGACAATTGAGTCAACAGGGACCACATGGTTATTCTTTAGATTACCTTGTGGATCATTGGGAGGGAAATTAGAGAAAACCACAGTTTATAAGGGCTCACAGGGGCTAGCGGGTATTAAGGAGGGAACCCTGAGAATTCCCAGCTCATAGGGAGTCACAGGTATTAAGAGGGAATTCCAGGGAATGCCCAATTTATAGAGGATAGTGGGTCATACGTGCAGCAGTCATAAACCAAATTCATTAGGTATTATTATTTTTTTATTTTTCTCTGACATGGGAATGGGTTTATAGAGATAGACAGGGAAAAGAAATGATATTAGGGCTAATGTAGTGTGTTCACATTAGTGGATGCCATGCTGTAGCATTGTTATGGAAACTACTAAGATTCAGACTCTGAGTCTCCTGCGATCAGTCTGTGAGCACACTTTAGAGATTAGAGAGCTCCAGGCAACCCTCCTAGGTGACAACAAATACGTTTTATGGAAATATTCTTTGCCACAATTTACTTTTAAAATCTCCAATAGCTGTGAATCAACCTTTTGAGAGTACTTATGGGAGAGATGAAATAGAGGCCTATTTCTTCTTGTTTTAGTGTATCTGATTTACCAGTCTATTTGTCACTAATATAAATTTTACCATAGTACTGTTATACTTCAAGTACAAATGTATCAGTATTCTTCATCAGCAACCTTATAAGTTGATGTATCTTTTATTTCAACTTTTTACCCTAGGTATATTAGATACTTTATACAGTGAATATTTCAGTAATTCTAAGAGTTGTCCTATACAAGAATACTCAAATCAAAACCAAAGTTTCAGTTACAACTGTAATCTGAATTTTTAATATAAACACAGCATTCCTTTGCAATTAAAATAATGCACAGACAGTGCTTTGTATAGGTTTGCTCCTTGTCACAGATCTCGAAGGGTCTTCTCGGTGCTTGGACAGCTACAGGGAGGTCATTGGTGGCTCATGGAAGAGGATCTTGCCTGATAATGATTAAAAAAAGGGCCTTCAACCCTGGAAGTACCTCATTGCATTCAGTACAAGAGTATATCATTTTATTCTAGGGCCAGGTGAAATTGTATTAGGGGAATCAATAGAAAAAGGTCATAAAACAAAGAATGCACTAATTACTATTATTTGAATTACCCACCTAAGGAGCCCGCAATCAATGATAAACAAGATTCATTTTGGGGGGTTTGTGATTGGTCAGCAATAAACCAATCAGTGGGAAGTCACCAAAGTGATTTGAACTTCCCACCTTAAAGGGTGCATCTTTTACAAGACAGCCAATGTTGGCACTTCGCCTACTGGCTCATGGTAGTAAGCGAGTGACCATGGATGTAGGAAATGGGGGGGGATGTGGAGGGGGGACAAATCTCCCTGCAGATTTTTCAATGTTTGTATGTATGTATATATAAGCTATTTTACGTCCTGTGTATACAATGAGCTGTATCCCCCCCAGAATTATTCTGCCTCCTACACCCCTATGAGTGACCTATTAAATGAATATTAAAGAATACTGTCACTCCACACCCCTTATTCCTAACAGCACTACATATGATGTGCAGTTTCTCTATGGTCTATAACATATGAAATGATTAAACATAAAGAGAAATAAGACCATATTTTAATTGAGCACTTCCAAAGGCAGGGAAAGTATACAACTAAGATAAAAAGTAACTTTTATTAATCCTTTTAAAATACTATATACAAAATTCCCATTCAAATTGTTAAAATCCTTCACTCTGTGGAGTAGGGGGAGGATTAAATAATCAGTGTCTCCTGTTACGTACAAAATAACATTTACTATATAAGTTTATGATCAGTGTATCACTTTGCATATGCTGTAAAATAACATACTGTAAAAATTAAAATAATTGCAGCATTTGAGTGCTGCCCATCCCCTACTCCATGGATTAGACACAATAGTAGATTGTCTCCCACCCAAAACACAATGATGAAGATCACTAGCAGCAATTTATTGGTGTTATTTGAAAATAGGGGAAATTAGAGGGTTCAAATAATGTTACGAGTGATGGTTATAGATACTTGCTGTACTAAAAAAATAAAAAAGTTGCAGTATTCAAGTTCCACAGTGGGAACCAATTGTTTCTGGTGGTTGTTCACTATGTGAAAATGCTAGCAAATATTTAGATCATAGACTCTGAGAATTGGGCTATAAATTAACATCATATACAAGGGATACAACACATATTTGGAAAAAAATGGAAAAGCATTTCACATAACTATGGCTGTGCAGCTTTGAGACACTTTTTGTATCAGAAAACAACAGAAGATTCAGATACCATTGCCTTTTTGATCTCTTTGTGTAAATTCATATTATCTCACAACTATTTTGTGTTCGGCACATCATTCTGCTTACAGCTACAAGGGACGGCAAAATGGGACTGCCTGTCTTCCTACATATGGTTATCTGTTTTTGCAGTGGTGGGAAGAGTTATTTGGGTTCTCATCTCCTATGGGGAAATATACTCAATATGTTAATAAATGGTCAAGATATATAGATGATATTTTCTTCTTCTGGTCTGGCACACAAGAACTGCTAAATGAGTATATTGACAAACTCAATGATAATAAATTAAATATCAAACTAACAAGCAATATCCAGAAAGAAAGTATTGAGTTTCTTGATATCAAAATCTTCAAAAATAGTAATGGACAGATTAGTACCTGCCTATACCGTAAACCTACAGCCACTAACAGCAGATCGTGCCCACCCCATGGTTGTAACCAGGAATTTGCCCTTTGGGGAATATCTCAGGAAAGGAGAAACTGCTTTTATTGGGACAGTTTTAAGAAATAAGCAGATTAGCTGCAGCAAAGAATTAAAGAGAGGGGTTATATTAATAAGATACTTCATAAAGCTTTTCAAAAAGCCGCTCAAAAGGTAAGGGAGATAGTGTCCAAACATTGGCATATTTAGAAATCTGATCCAATATTACATAGCCTCATTCCAGAGAAACCCTTATTCTGTTATCGACATGGACGCAATTTGAGAGACCATCTTGTCCACAGTCATTTTCAGGAAAAAAGAATAGCTAAAACTCTTTTTTAAGGTTCTATTTGATGTGAGTAGTATCTGCCCCCACATGCGCAAAGCTAAGTTTCTGATAGACCGATTTGGGAATAAACGGACTTGTCCCTGCAGAAATTTCTTCTATGATGGTATGTTGACTAAACAATTGAGAAAAACAATTGTTGAACATAAGGGCAATATTAGATTGGCCTAGAGAGATAAAAGACTCAATAAACAAATTACATCAGTGGCCAACCATTTCTTATAGTTCCACTGTGGGAACCAAAAAATCTACAGTGCTGGTTAGGCCCTCAACCTAATTTTAGAGGAGGTGATAGTGAAAGAGAGCTAATGACGAAAGAGACAACATTGATTTATTTACCCAATACTATTCAACCCTATGGGAAGAACGAGGCTAATAACTTCTCTGTACTTATACAATTTAATGTTATTCAATATCACTTATTTAATTTATCATCATCATAGAACATTCCCTATGGATCCCCATGGCACCAATATTTAAACCATTACCATGAGGGTCCCTATCATCCCCCATGTCAATTACTATTGACCACTACACCATGAGGATTTCTATGGACCCCCATGGTATAGTAAACTAAAACCATAGGGGTCTTTTTTTATGAGACCTAACATTAACCACTATACTAAAACTTTGTTCTAAAAAAAAATAAACTAAACTATCATAGGTCCTTCTCTGAGAGCTCCCCCTGCAGATGAATGGATTCCTACTGCACCATAACATTATATGCTAAATTCATATTTTAGCCAACTGAGTGTTGGAATATAGGAACTCTGGTTAGCTTCAAGTAAGCCTTATGAGAGCCATAGTATAGAGGCCATTTTTTCTATAACAACACTTCCCCTGCTATCAATATAATTATTCAGATCGTCTTAAGCCATCCGAAATACAATTAGTTAGTTCTAAAGAAACTAATTTTATTAAAACAGACTCCTTAATTCATAATGTCCCATATAACTAGGCTCTAAACTAACCTGTTCAGTAAAGTTTTGTATGCAAAGGTACCAAAACAGGTTGTAGCCTGCTATTAAAGAGGAGAAATATAATCTAGAGACATAATGGACATATTTCAAAACTTCATCTGTAACACTCTGCTACTAGTCAGAGCTTGTAGAGATGTATTTTGTGCACTTTATTGAAAGTTTGTAAATAATACAAGCTCCATTTATGAAACTTCTGAAAGGTGGAAAATAATAACTGTGTTGTGAACCAAAAAGCAAGTTTTCTAACTTATAACTTGTACTTCTTATGAAAAAAAACTTCTTTAAAACCCATTTTAAAGTGTATTTAAATGCATGGAACATTTTGAGAGTTTAATATACTTTTAAACTAGTTAAAGTGTACTTGCCATCAGAGATTTAAAGAAGAGAAATATAGCTAACAAAGAAATAATACAACTGAAAAAATGCAACCTGACAGTTAATATAATATGTGGGGCAAGTGATACTTTCAAGCAGTATAGAATTCATTAAATATAATAATTCTCTGTATACTGAATGTAAAATATACAATTTTGCAAATAATGACTGGATTTTGTTCTGCACTATGTAATACAATAATTCCAAGAGCACACAGTCTGAACACTAAATCATGCTTACAGATTATTTTTATGAAACATATGAATTTGTAATATGACACTTATTAAAAAACACTGTTATAGTCCCTACTAGCAGCCTCATTACATTTGGGCTACGTTTTAAAATGTAGTCTGTATCTAAAAAAGTAGGACTGAAGGCTATTAAATTAGCCTTGTAAACCTCCCAGCAGAAGACTTGTGGAACGGCCGAAAAATGCCTAAGGGACGTGGAACGTGGAACTTCGCAGCCCACAACCCTTTGATCTGTCAAGCCCATAACCGCTACGTTCCAATGCTGATATTAAATTGCAACGAAGTCCCACGCAAATGGAGGCCAAAGCCTAACGAGTGCTGGGGAAAACTTGCAAAGGCTCTAAAAGCCCTTATGTGGGAGCAGTCAAACAGATAACCGCTCCATTCCCCAAACCTCCCTCCGGCCCCTAGAGCTCCCCCCTGCTCCCCAAACTAATCCCCATGCAGCAGGGGTCTTGATCAGGACCCCTGAATTCTCCCAATATTAACCCTTGCTGCGGGGGTCCTGATCGGGACTTCCGCGGCAGTTAAACTGGTAACCCCTGCCGTGGGGGTACATTAAGTACTGCCTGCGGGCCCCCCGCAGTCTCCTCATATTACCCCCTCTACCCTATCCTATTAACCCCCTCTAACCTACTCTATTAACGCCACCTTACCCTATTAACCCCCCTCTTCCCTACCCTATTAACTCTACAGCGCACAAAAGAAAAAAATAAATTACTGAAATACTTTACATAAAATAAAAACATATTACTGAAAATAAAATAACACTACATTACAGCAAATAAACAAACCTAAATTACAACTAAAAAAAACATTCTTACTAAAAATAGAATAGGGTAAATTAGACGACTTACGTTGCCAGAATGCACCTCCAGCGAAGCTGCTCTTCAGTTCTTCATCCCACACAGGGCCCTCCATAAATGTCCACAGGTCCGGTCACACCTACAAATAAAATAAACATTATAGTTAATACAAAAACACATACAACATGTAATATTATAAATATTCAACTTCACTGTCCAAAATGCCCCTCCAGCGATGCCCCGGTCTTCATCCAGGCGTCGCAGACAGGGCCTCTCCAAAAAATATCCTGACATTCTAAAAAAATAAAACAACTAACAGAGCTCCTCCTTTGAGGAGCTCCCTGCCGCTCTCAATCATATTTCAGCCAATCAGGAGATGCAAATGTTTGTGCCAATCAAAATGGGATACACCCCTATATCCCATTCTGATTGGCTCCAAGCATCTGCAACTTCTGATTGGCTGCAATCTGATTGACAGTTACATCAGCCCTATCATACACCTAAGGCTTGTGTTGTTTGATTTGTCAGAATTTAATACATACACCAAAAGCCAAAAAGGACATAGTAGGTTGGAGTTTTAATAGAACCTTCACCACATTAGTACAGTAATAATAACACTTTTTTTTCTCCCCTAATTGCTCCCTACTACCATGACAGTCTGACAGAGCGACATATGCACTGAAGGATGAAGTGTTGGAGATTTTTAGGAGAATATCTTCATTCCTATTCTATGCATAAGTCATATGTATAGTACACCTCTTAACCACTTCATCTCAACCTTTAATATATCTGAACCATTGAGACATACTCATACAGAGAAAGATGCTGCAGCACCATGGGTGAAGGAACTAGGGGGATGGGGGGGGAATCCTCCCCAGATTATATATACTAGGTTCGTATAAATGTATGTATGTATATATATATATATATATATATATATATATATAAGCTATTTTATGGCCTGTGTATACAATGGGCTGTATCCCCACAGAATTATGCTGACTCCTATGCACAATTACTCTGTATTTCAGGAAATGCTAAAGTTTTTATTGCATGTTAGAAACTTATGGCTCCATTTCATGCCTCCATTTCATTCTAAAATACAGAAAACCTAACCCTAGAGAAGTGCATTGTAAATGGTGTAGCTGTCTCATTAAACAATGAGTTATTGTACCTGGAACAATTGTTTTGTGACAATTCATTACTATGTTTATGTTAGATCACTTATTATAGGGTATTAGTCATCTTTGGGGCTTTTTAGCTTTCCAGTTCAGGAGGTATCCATTTGGGGATCATAGTTTGGTGTTATCTCAAGTCCTTTAATAGAATCACATATATTTATTAATGTAGCATTATTTGATCAGATTAAAATATCCATGTTATACTTTTTATTAGAACTTCTGTGTCACCTAAAGCTAATCCCATACCATGGGGGTTCTCAACATACTCATCATTATCCCATACATACTATCATTATCCATGGCCCACACACACATTATCCATGGCACACACACGCTCTGTGGCAGTGTCTTTGAGCTCCTTCCTCCTCTTTCACTTGCTATATATCCCATGACTGGCCTTTTCTTGCACGGGACAGCACTAACCAACCATTCTCTATTCTTCTTGCACCCCACCAAAAACTCTCAGACAATCTTTTTATCCATTCTTTTCGGAGCACTAAATCCATTCCTGAAATTAACTGGTTGATTGGGTTCAGCCGCTCTCCACTACTTTTATTTACCCCATGAAACTACTACGTACTATTCCTCCTTCGCCCTCAATTAGAGGTTCCATCCACAATTACACTTACCTACCTCGATCATCTCTGAGCTTCTCTGTCTACCTTTATTCTCATCACCCTGTAATATTCAATTCCAAACTATGCAGGATGTTTAAAATTTTAATAGCCTCTCTCACTCAGGGTTTGCTACTAGCTGCTGGACCAAATCACTATCAGAATCACTCATTATGTCACCCGCAATGCAACTTCTGTACTGCCATAGCCCTCCCTGTCTCTGTTCTTCCTCTCTCATTTGACTCCCTACTACTATGTGGTCCTACCTCTTATATCCACACATTGGTCTTCTCAAATGAATCCTCCCTTACCCTTTACACTCACTTTCTCGCTCACTTGTGATTCATGCTCTTCATTCTTTCCTGCCTCCTTGATCTTGTCATAATTCCTTTCATTTCCACACTGTCCTTTCCCTGCTCATTGAAGGATCTCCCTCACTAGTGATGTCGCGAACCTAAAATTTTCGGTTCGCGAGCCGCGAACGCGAACCGCCGCAAATGTTCGCAAACCGGCAAACATCGGCGAACCGCCATAGACTTCAATGGGCAGGCGAATTTTAAAACCCACAGGGACTCTTTCTGGCCACAATAGTGATGGGAAAGTTGTTTCAACGGGACTAACACCTGGACTGTAGCATGCCGGAGGGGGATCCATGCCAAAACTCCCATGGAAAATTACATAGTTGATGCAGAGTCTGGTTTTAAGCCATAAAGGGCATAAATTACCTAATATTCCTAAATTGTTTGGAATAACGTGCTTTAAAACATCAGGTATGATGTTGTATCGATCAGGTAGTGTAAGGGTTAGGCCCGCTTCACAGTGACAGACCAAACTCCCCGTTTAACGCCCTGCAAACAACCACAAACAGTCCATTTGCACAACCGCAAACTCCCCATTTGCACAAGGTTGGATACCAAGCTAGCCATGTCCCGTTCCTTGTCCTCACTGATGTCATTGAAGGTCTCTTCCTCCACCCAGCCACCAAGGGTCCCCGAATGGTGACAACAAGCCCCCTGGGACGCCTGCTGTGTTTGGTTTCCACCTCCTCAAAGCCACCTTCCTCCTCTGACTCCTCTTCTTCAGACTCCTCTCACTGCATTGCCTCTCTCTGCATTATTATAAGGTGTGTTAAGTAGTACTACTCTTATCAGTTTAAAACCTGTTACAGCACATATCAGGGGGCGTGTATAAGGCCTGGATTTTTAGAACCAGGAGATGGAAAAAGATGCTTTGTTGGTCGTATCACTTCAATTTTGGGGCACGGCACATGCAGTCAAAGGTGCCACCAGATAGGAGTGACGTGTTTGTAAGTACTACTCTTATCAGTTTAATACTTGTTACGTTACCTATCAGGGGGCGTGTATAAGGCCTGGATTTTTAGAACCAGGAGATGGAAAAAGATGCTTTGTTGGTCGTATCACTTCAATTTTGGGGCACGGCACGTGCAGTCAAAGGTGCCACCAGATAGGAGTGACGTGTTTGTAAGTACTACTCTTATCAGTTTAATACTTGTTACATCACCTATCAGGGGGCGTGTATAAGGCCTGGATTTTTAGAACCAGGAGATGGAAAAAGATGCTTTGTTGGTCGTATCACTTCAATTTTGGGGCACGGCACGTGCAGTCAAAGGTGCCACCAGATAGGAGTGACGTGTTTGTAAGTACTACTCTTATCAGTTTAATACTTGTTACATCACCTATCAGGGGGCGTGTATAAGGCCTGGATTTTTAGAACCAGGAGATGGAAAAAGATGCTTTGTTGGTCGTATCACTTCAATTTTGGGGCACGGCACGTGCAGTCAAAGGTGCCACCAGATAGGAGTGACGTGTTTGTAAGTACTACTCTTATCAGTTTAATACTTGTTACGTCACCTATCAGGGGGCTTGTATAAGGCCTGGATTTTTAGAACCAGGAGATGGAAAAAGATGCTTTGTTGGTCGTATCACTTCAATTTTGGGGCACGGCACGTGCAGTCAAAGGTGCCACCAGATAGGAGTGACGTGTTTGTAAGTACTACTCTTATCAGTTTAATACTTGTTACGTTACCTATCAGGGGGCGTGTATAAGGCCTGGATTTTTAGAACCAGGAGATGGAAAAAGATGCTTTGTTGGTCGTATCACTTCAATTTTGGGGCACGGCACGTGCAGTCAAAGGTGCCACCAGATAGGAGTGACGTGTTTGTAAGTACTACTCTTATCAGTTTAATACTTGTTACTTTACCTATCGGGGGGCGTGTATAAGACCTGGATTTTTAGAACCAGGAGATGGAAAAAGATGCTTTGTCGGTCGTATCACTTCAATTTTGGGGCACGGCACGTGCAGTCAAAGGTGCCACCAGATAGGAGTGACGTGTTTGTAAGTACTACTCTTATCAGTTTAATACTTGTTATGTCACCTATCAGGGGGCGTGTATAAGGCCTGGATTTTTAGAACCAGGAGATGGAAAAAGATGCTTTGTTGGTCGTATCACTTCAATTTTGGGGCACGGCACGTGCAGTCAAAGGTGCCACCAGATAGGAGTGACGTGTTTGTAAGTACTACTCTTATCAGTTTAATACTTGTTACATCACCTATCAGGGGGCGTGTATAAGGCCTGGATTTTTAGAACCAGAAGATGGAAAAAGATGCTTTGTTGGTCGTATCACTTCAATTTTGGGGCACGGCACGTGCAGTCAAAGGTGCCACCAGATAGGAGTGACGTGTTTGTAAGTACTACTCTTATCAGTTTAATACTTGTTACGTTACCTATCAGGGGGCGTGTATAAGGCCTGGATTTTTAGAACCAGGAGATGGAAATAGATGCTTTGTTGGTCGTATCACTTCAATTTTGGGAAACGGCACGTGCAGTCAAAGGTGCCACCAGATAGGAGTGACGTGTTTGTAAGTACTACTCTTATCAGTTTAATACTTGTTACGTCACCTATCAGGGGGCTTGTATAAGGCCTGGATTTTTAGAACCAGGAGATGGAAAAAGATGCTTTGTTGGTCGTATCACTTCAATTTTGGGGCACGGCACGTGCAGTCAAAGGTGCCACCAGATAGGAGTGACGTGTTTGTAAGTACTACTCTTATCAGTTTAATACTTGTTACGTTACCTATCAGGGGGCGTGTATAAGGCCTGGATTTTTAGAACCAGGAGATGGAAAAAGATGCTTTGTTGGTCGTATCACTTCAATTTTGGGGCACTTTGTGACATTAGCTTCTTACGCTCAAACATGTCCTTTACAGGCACCTGACTATGGGCAGATGAGCAGGAACTGCTCAAGGCGAGAGACGGAGTGGCGGATGGTTGAGAGGGGGCAAGGAGGACAGCAGTGGTTGATGTGGCTTATGATGCTGCACCAGGAGGAGGATGGCGGCTTTGAGTTTGTGTGCTGCTTGTACTCATGTGTTGGTCTGGAGTCACCCAAACATTAGGTCTCAACCTGTAGAGGATAAGGGAACCAGGCTACTCTAGACCTCATTCATCATTACAGGTTTTGACAGATCGGTACTATGCGTCCAAGCTACTGTGACAACAGATATGAGTGGCACTATGCACTTGCAAAAGTTGGTAGAGTAGACGCTGTAGGTCTGACACACACGCTTGCAGACAACTAACTGCTATGCAATCTATTACAGTAGAAAAAATGTTTTTTGTTTTAAATGTACACTACTGTTACACCAGATATGAGTGGTGTGTTTAGTACTACTCCTATCAGTTTAATCCCTGTTATGTGCCTTTTTTGGGGGGTTGGTTGTTGAAGCCACAGTGCAGCACCAGAGGCCAGAAAAATTAAGTATTGTTGATCTTGCAGCGAGCAGAGAAGAAGGTAGGCCTGATTCAACGCCCCATCCCTGCATATCCACACTCAGAGATTGAGGGTGCGACCCTTACAAGGCCACGGGCCGGAGATATAAAGGGGGGCCATCCCAAATAAGCACACAAGCAGGGACAAAGGTAGTGAAGGGGACATAGAGGCCCATGGACTGACAATCGCTATCTTGGCAGGAAAAGGGCCCAGCAATTAAGCCAAACTGACCCAGCACAGGCAGCTACTTGAGTCAAACGCTGTACAATTACACCTTAATAAAGCTGAAACATGCAGCAGCAGGGATTCTAAACGGCCACACAGGGACAAGGAGGCTAACAGCCCCCACAGTCTCTGCACCACTCTTTTTAACAGATAACCCAAGGGGCTAACCAGTGACCTTGCCCACAAAAAAAAAAGCAGAATTTTATTGGAGGAATTATTAGTCTTAGTCTTTACCCCTTAAGAGAGGACATAATATACGGTATCTTTAGACTACCTGATGGCCAAACCTCCTTTAGTCCCAATGCTATCCAAGAAACATTTCAAAACTTCGATCAGACCATATATTCATCCCAATCCCGCTGCAGCGGATCTGACATAGAGTCCTTCCTAAGACAGCAAGAAGTCCACAAAATACCTGTACCTCAATTGGACAGCTTGAACCTAGACATATCCCAAGAGAAAGTTAAATCTACAATCCAAGATCTTAAATTTTGCAAGTCCCCAGGGCCAGACGGTTTTACTCATCTGTACTATAAGAAATTTGAGCCTTGCTTACCCCCGCACCAAACATCTTTGTTTAACGCTATACTAAATGGAGAACCTATGCCCCCTTAATTGAATCAGGCCGATCTCATAGTCTTTCCAAAAGAGGGTAGGGACTCTCAAACTGTATTACAAGGCAGCGCAGTTGGCTTTCATTCCTCTGGCGCATTCTTCAAAACACATCAGCCGCTCTGGGTATTTATGGAAAATGTAAGCATGTCACCTTATACATGGGATAAAGTAATATGGATTCCAGGCCTGTATACTTTTTTGAGAAACTTGAAAAACCCATTGATTAAGCACTCATTAAAAATATGGACGGAGATGAACTGGACACAAAAACTGGACACTCAGGTATCAGATCTTACCCCTATCGTACCCATTTCCCACTTTAAGAAGTGGTAGGGGAACCCCCCAAATAAACACATGGCTACTCAAAAAATGTAGGGATTCCCCCTTTCAGCCTGGTATTATTAGCCTCATGTATGAACTATTTAATGAAAACAAACCAGACTATACCAAAGCCTGGGAGAGGGATTTGGGCAACGAGTTGGCAGATAGCACATGGGATAAGAGTTGGCAAGGCTTAAGTAGGGGATCTTTAAATTATAGTCTGCTTGAGACTTCAATAAAGGTCCTACACAGGACATATATTACTCCTTTTAAGCTAATAAATGGGATCCAAAATGGAGCAGCTCATGTTTTAGGAACAGTGGTAATGAGGCTACATTTATTCATGTCTGGTGGGAGTGTTCGGCAGTCATAAGACTATGGGAAGAAACATGCTTACAAGCTTCTAAAATGTTTAAGATTGACCTAATAAAATATTTTTTGAAAGAAAAAATAGACATAGCTAGTAGTTGGAAAACCCCAAATTAAAATTTTCAGGAATTAATAAAAAAAATCAACTATTTACTGCTCAACAAGAGATTTAACTATGTAGTCTTGGATAGAATCACCTGGTTCCAGACAATTTGGGATCCCTGGATAACATCCCCATTTAGTGCCCCCCTAATATAATAAAACATTTGTTAATGGTTGAAGCGACTCGGGGGGAAGGACCGGAGTGGGGGAGCCCTGGAGGAGACCCTTCAGAAGCAACCGGCGGCAAAATCATCCGAGGAAAGGAGAGGTCGCCTACTGAAGCCTGCCCTAGGGTAACCCAAGGGCGATTGAGCAGGTTAGATATTGTAAATAATAAGCTACTGCTGGAGTGATGATAGATAATAGGACTTTACTATTGTCTGTTTTACCATGTCTTAGGTTTCTCTTAAAAATTGCAATCACAGTAAAAAAAAAGAAAATGAATTAACCATAAAAGTAAAAAAAAGAAGGCCTAGCCACCTAATTTTAACAAAATGTCTTCATTGTAAATATGTATTTTTGCACAACTGTTGTGTTATGCAAGACTGTTCAATATGCTTTCTTTTCCATTACATGCCGTACGCCTTCTGGCATAAAAATTGAAATTCAAGAATTAGATATTGTTGCAGCCGCTGCTGTTGCAGCGGCCAGAAAAATTGACCTTTGTTCCCCAGGCAGAAAGTGCCATAAAACATTGCCTCTTCTTGAACCCTAGTTGGTGGCGGATAATTCACGCAAGTCATCCGGCATTCACAGATAACATACAGCAGCGTGTGGACCATTTATAGCCGAAGGCAGCTCATCTCATCAGGCCTTTTACAGTCAAATGTATCGCCCAGTGTCAGTCCCTTCGGGATCCATCCCTCATTCATCTTTATAAAGGTGAGGCAATCTAGACTTTTTTGCCCTAGGCGACTTCTCTTCTCGGTGACAAAACCTCCTGCTGCACTGAAGGTCCTTTCTGACAGGACACTTGAAGCGGGGCAGGCCAGAAGTTCAATTGCAAATTGGGATAGCTCTGGCCACAGGTCTAGCCTGCATACCCAGTAGTCAAGGGGTTCATCGCTCCTCAGAGTGTCGATATCTGCAGTTAAGGCGAGGTAGTCTGCTACCTGTCGGTCAAGTCGTTCTCTGAGGGTGGATACCGAAGGGCTGATGCGATGCATAGGACTGAAAAAGGTCTGCATGTCCTCCATCAACAACACGTCTTTTAAACGTCCTGTCCTTGCCGGCGTGGTCGTGGGAGGTGGATTACTTTCACCTCTTCCCCTGTTATATTGCCTTTGTGCTGTGACATCACCCTTATATGCTGTGTAAAGCATACTTGTTAATTTGTTTTGGACCTGCTGCATCCTTTCTGACTTGCGGTAATTTGGTAACAAATCAGGCACTTTCTGCTTATACCGGGGGTCTAGTAGCGTGCACACCCAGTACAGGTCGTTCCCCTTCAGCCTTTTTATACGAGGGTCCTGCGACAAGCACGACAGCATGAAAGACCCCATTTGCACAAGGTTGGATGCCAAGCGAGTCATGTCCCGTTCCTCATCCTCAGTGATCTCGCTGAAGATATGTTCTTCCCCCCAGCCACGTACAACACCACGGGTACCAGAAAGATGACAAGGAGCACCCTGGGATGCCTGTTGTGATTGGTCTTCCTCCTCCCCCTCAAAGCCACATTCCTCCTCTGACTCCTCTTCCTCACAATCCTCTTCCAGCGTTTCCGCAGGTCCAGCAAGCGATGTTGATAAGGCTGTTTCTGGTGGTGATGGTGACCACAACTCTTCCTCTTCCTCGTCACACTCATCTACGGCCTGATCCAGCACTCTTCGCAGGGCACGCTCCAGGAATAAAACAAATGGTATGATGTCGCTGATGGTGCCTTCGATGCGACTGACAAGGTTTGTCACCTCCTCAAAAGGACGCATGAGCCTACAGGCATTACACATGAGCGTCCAGTAACGTGGCAAAAAAATCCCCAGCTCCGCAGAGGCTGTCCTATCACCCCGGTCATACAAATACTCGTTAATGGCTTTTTCTTGTTGGAGCAGGCGGTCGAACATTAGGAGTGTTGAATGTGGGGCTGTCACAAATCAAGCGCCTCACTGGCATGTTGTTTCGCCGCTGGATATCTGAAAAGTGCGCCATGGCCGTGTAGGAACGCCTGAAATGCCCACACACCTTTCTGGCCTGCTTCAGGACGTCCTGTAAGCCTGGATACTTATGGACAAAGCGTTGTACGATCAGATTACACACATGTGCCATGCACGGCACATGCGTCAACTTGCCCAAATTCAATGCCGCCAACAAATTTCTTCCGTTGTCACAAACCACTTTGCCAATCTCTAGTTGGTGCGGAGTCAGCCATTGATCCACCTGTGCGTTCAGGGCGGACAGGAGTGCTGGCCCGGTGTGACTCTCTGCTTTGAGGCAAGTCAACCCCAAGACGGCATGACACTGCCGTATCCGGGATGTGGAATAGTATCTGGGGAGCTGGGGGGGTGCCGTTGATGTGGAGCAAGATGCAGCAGCAGAAGAGGACACAGCTGAGGAGGTTATGGAAGAGGATGGAGTAGGAGGAGTAGAGGTGGTGGCAGCAGGCCTGCCTGCAAGTCGTGGCGGTGTCACCAACTCCTCTGCAGAGCCACGCATTCCATGCTTGGCAGGCGTCAGCAGGTTTGCCCAATGCGCAGTGTAGGTGATATACCTGCCCTGACCATGCTTTGCAGACCAGGTATCAGTGGTCAGATGGACCCTTGCCCCAACACTGTGTGCCAGAGATGCCATTACTTCCTTTTGCACAATTGAGTACAGGTTGGGAATTGCCTTTTTGGCAAAGAAATTTCGGCCGGGTACCTTCCACTGCGGTATCCCAATCGCTAAAAACTTTTTGAACGCCTCAGACTCCACCAGCTTGTATGGTAAAAGCTGGCGGGCCAAGAGTTCCGACAAGCCAGCTGTCAGACGCCGGGCAAGGGGGTGACTTTGTGGCATTGGCTTCTTACGCTCAAACATGCCCTTGACAGACACCTGACTGTGAGGAGATGAGCAGGAACAGCAAGAGGCGAGAGACGGAGTGGTGGAGAGTTGAGAGGGGGCAAGGAGGACAGCAGTGGTTGATTTGGATGAAGATGCTGGACCAGGAGGAGGATGGCGGCTTTGAGTTTGTGTGCTGCTTGTACTCATGTGTTGATCCCATTGGCGTTTGTGATGTGACATCATGTGCCTTCCCAAAGCAGTTGTACCTAGGCGGGTGTTGGACTTCCCACGACTCAGTTTCTTTTGGCACAGGTTGCAAATGGCATCGCTGTTGTCAGAGGCAGACACACAAAAAAAATGCCACACTGCTGAGCTCGGCGGTGACGGCATTCTGGTGGTGGCAACAGCATGCGTTGATTGGCGTGCTGTCTGGCTGACCCCGGGTGCTGATGCATGCTGTCTGACTGTGCCACTAGCTTGTTGCGATGACCTCCCTCTACTTCCAACTCGTCTCCTCCTCCTCTCTGTCTCCCCATCTGAACTTTCCCCCTGTTCTTGTTCTCTTCTAGCAGGCACCCACGTGACATCCACGGATGCATCGTCATCATCATCACCCGCCTCACTTGTATATGACAACTGAACAAAGGAAGCAGCAGCGGGTACATCATCATCATCATCATCACATCGTACGTACATGTGTGTAATGCTGCCTGACTGAGACATATCCCTGTTATCTACATTCTCTGGCAATAATGGTTGCGCATCACTCATTTCTTCAAACTGATGTGTAAATAACTCTTCTGACTGATCAATTGAATTGGCTGTGGTACTAGTGTTGGTGGTGGCGGCAGGCGGGTGAGTGGTAACTTGAGAGGTGCCCGAAGCTAATCTGGAGGAGGATGGTGCGTCAATGTTCCAAGCGGAAGCTGTAGAAGATTGGGTGTCCTGTGTTAGCCAGTCAACTACGTCCTCTGAACTTTTCAAGTTCAGGGTAACTGGCCTCTGAACTCTGGGCATTATTGTAGGGCCAAAGGGAATCACAGCACCATGACCACGACGGCCTCTGCGGGGTGTCCTGCCTCTGCCTGTCATTTTTTTAAAAATGTGGACTGTTGGTACCCCAACTAGACTGGATTGGTTCTGTAAACTAAATAAAAATCATTTTAGGAGGTTGAGAGAAAAAGAAACCGGATGGGGGGGATACCGAGCAGAGCACACCATCTACAGCCCACTGGGAGACAAACTCATCCATTCCCCCAGTGGACAAAGCCAGATGGTACTCTGCCCGGATACGGGAGCGCACCAGCACTCGGAACATGGCCTCAGGTGACAAGGGAACCCCCCCTATCAAACACTACTTCCTGGATATATATATAGCCAATTTGGCTAATGCCAGGAGCAGGTTGACGAGGAGGTCCCTGGCCTTATTGCCCCGGGACACTGGGCGCCCAAAAATAAAAATGTGAGGGGAGAAATGCAGCCAGAACTGCAGGAGGAGGCCCCTCAAGAGTGACAAGAGGGGCTGCAGTCTGGCACAACTAAAATAAATATGATACACGGACTCTCCCTTGCCACAGAATGGACAAGTGGATTTAGCTAAGTACTCTCCCTTGCTCGGTGCACCATGGAGCACTCTCCAACTCAAGTCCCCGGTGGGTCGTGGAACTAAATCAGAATAAAGTTCCCTCCACCGGGGCCTCTTGCCCTCGTCAGCTGGTAGGACCCGCCTCCAGATGGTATCGGGACGGGTCACGAGGGCAAGGAAGTGCACTGTATGGAGCACGAGAGAATATAAGCTCTTTCTCGGCATGCTGCGAAAGCATGCCGAGGGTATGTCCCTCAACTTTGAGAGGTTGGGGACAGGAGGAGCCTGAGGGGAAACACAGGGCTTGTGTCCAATGCAAACAGCCGGAGCAGGGGTGTTGAAAGGTGCATGTGGCACTCCGGCCTGCAAAGCCCCGCGAAGGAAGGTGCGCGAGTCGGGGGAGATGGCATCCCTAACCTCCTGGAGCAAGCGCCCTGAGACTTTGGGCGTCACATATCCCAAACGGAGCGCAAGCTCCTGGGGTGACACCCAATCAGAACGCCCGTATTCCAGGAGATCCCCGACTCGGGTCATCCGTGCATGACTAAGGTGGCGGATGATACTGGGGGACTGTAACATTGGAGCCCCCGCTGCTGGATTAAATAGCAGGGGCTCCGTGAATATTTTATCCCTCAAAGGCACGCCCTGCCTGGTCACGGAGACCATGCTCCAGGCCTTGAGGTTTTCCTGGTAGTATGCCGGCAACACAGAGAGGTCTCTCCCAAACCCCTCGGGCCTGATCAGAAATAATTGCCGGTCATACCCCAGGTTGCGCAACTGGCGATAAAAGCTGGATGCCAGTGAGCACCACTGCGGAGAGGGATCTGCATATAGGTATCTCTGCAGGTACTGAAGGCGGAAGGTGGACAACTGGGAGCACACACAAACTACTCCCTGTTCACCCTCCACCAAAGGCAGACTTGCCACCCCTGCAGAGACCCAATGCCTTCCCATCCAGAGGAAATCTAACAAATTCCTCTGGATATTGGTGACAAACTCGGGGGTCGGACTCAGACAAATCAGCCGGTGCCAGATCTGAGAAGCCACCAGCTGATTCACCACTAGAGTCCGCCCCCTAAGGGAAAGCATTTTTGCTAGACCCCTCCATCGTCCCAGACGAGAGAGGACACTGCCCTCTAACTCCCTCCAGTTGTCTGGGACGGAAGCGTCCGCAGCGGACAGGTAGACCCCCAGATATTTAATGACATCTGCCTCCCACGTGATGTCATGAAACGTGGGAGGCAAAGAGTCTACCTGTAAATTACCCTCTAAAAGGCCTGTGCATTTGGACCAGTTGATCTGAGCGGAGGAGGCAGCTGAATATACCTGCACTGTTTTGCCAGCTCAAGATCAACTGGATCCTGGGCCACGAGGAGAACATCGTCAGCATAAGCTGAAAGGACAATCCGCATGTCTGGATCTTTTAGCACCAGCCCTGTGAGCCTTTTCCTGAGTAGGCAGAGGAAAGGCTCGATGGCCAGTGCATATAACTGTCCAGACAAGGGACATCCTTGACGCACCCCTCGTCCAAATACCAAAGGTGCTGTTAGGGACCAATTGATTTTAAGTAAACACTCTGCAGAGGCGTACAGCGTTCTTATAAAGCCCACAAACTGTGGGCCAAAGCCGTACGCTTGCAGAGTGGCTATGAGGTAACCATGGTCCACCCTGTCAAACGCCTTCTCTTGATCTAAAGAGAGAAAGGCGAGTGACAGACCAGTCCTGCGAGAATAATGCAATAGATCCCGGACCAGAAAGATACTATCAAAGATAGTCGGGCCCGGGATCGCATAGGACTGGTCAGGGTGAACCAATGTGTGCTGAGCAGAGAGACCAGTCGCCAGTTCTTAATAAGCCGGAGATCCCCCTTTTTGGGCAGCAGGGCAGCAGGGCAAGTACTGCCCTGCTACAAGACAGGGGCATCTCCCCGGTCTCCAGGGCTTCCCCAAGGACCAGATAGAAATCAGGTCCCAGAGTCTCCCAGAAAAATTGGAAAAACTCTACAGTCAGTCCGTCCAGTCCTGGAGACTTCTCAGAGGACATGGCACGGAGGTCTTCAGAGAGCTCTTGAAAAGATAGTGGTATATCAAGCCGCTCTCTTACACCCTCACTGACTGTGGGGAGCCACTCCCATAGCACCCTGCAGGCGTCTGGAGAAATGGGGGGGCACCGTCTTCATCTAGAAGACAGGTGATGTGCCTACTGTTACCCCCCTTTTTCTCCAGTGAGTAGAAGAGGCGCGAGCCGCTGTCTAGATCTTTGAGAAAACCTAAGCGGCTGCGCACGTATGCCCCCTTGGCCTGGTGTCGTTCCAGGTCACAGAGGACACCCTTCCTCTCTAAATACTCGCTCTGCAGGGATTGGTCCCTACAAGTGAACAGCCTCTGCTCCAGATGGAGTACTTCCCCCCGGAGTGACTCCAACTCAGCTTCGCGCTGCCCACTCGCACCCTTGGTATATTCCTGACACAGAAGTCGCAAATGAACCTTGCCCACGTCTCACCACAGTTTTAACGTGACAAAGTCCCCCTTGCAACCCCTCCAGTCCGTCCAAAACTCCCGGATCAATGTCACAAGCCCCTGGTCCTTCAACAAAGCATTGTTGAAGTGCCAATAGGCGGCTCGTGGCGCTGTTGGAGTTAGCGCCACCATCACAGACACACAGTTGTGGTCTGTGAACGGAGCCAGCCTAATGGCACAAGAACCGACTTGTGACATATAGTGACTCGATATATATATAGTCTGTCGATCCGGGAGTGGGACACCAGACCGACTCTCACCCTGAGATGCCCCTGGGTTCTGCTCTCGCCAGATGTCCTCCAGGGAGAAGCGGGCAATGATCTCCCGCAGGGCTGACGCAGAAGGCGGGTACGGCTCTGGACTATTACGGTCCAGAGCGTCGAGGGTGCAGTTGAAATCACCTCATCTGCGTCAACCGTCTCCAAAAACTGGGACAGTCTGGCGAGGAACCTCATTCTCTCGGGCCCTCCAGCAGGGGCATATATATTAACTAGGTTAATAATGCTACCCTGCTCTCGGACCCGGAGGTGGATTAGACGGCCTGGGATAACAGCTTTCACAAGCAGCAGCTCTGGCTGAAAAGACTCTGAGAACAGGGTCACCACTCCACATGACGCCGATGTGAAGTGGCTGAAGAAGACCCTGCCTCTCCACTCCAGTTGCCACGAGGCCTCAGCCTCTGGAGTGGTGTGAGTTTCCTGCAGGAAGCTCACAGAGTACCCTCCCTGATATAAATAGGAGAGTACCTGGAACCTGCGGAAACTGTCTTGACAGCCATTGGTATTTAGCGTGCTGATGTGCAAAGCCATTACTGCGTGTCAGGAATTGTGCGTTCCTCAGACCCTTGAGACTGCTGATAGGACACGCACATTTTATAGAATTTCCGGACGCGGAGATGCTCCGCAGTCCCAGAATTCTTGGCCCTAGTGCTGACCACTAGATATTGCTGGAGAGAGTGGAGAATAAACGACATATTCTTCCACCTCTCCAAGGCCAGCCGCACCTTCCTTTTCTTTTGTCCATGAAGGGTGCTCTCAAGGAATAGATCTATTTCCTTGACAGGGATAACCCACCCAGAATCTGATGTTCCTTCTAGTGGGTCACCCCTGGGCTCCTCTTGGCTGAGGGCTTTTACTCCATCCTCCCCGGCTGGAGTCAGTTTCCTCAGCTTTATTCTCAGGGACCCCCTCTTAGATGATTCAGAATAGTCCCTGTAGCACCCTTCAAAGTAAATAATGGACCCTTGGATTGCTGCTGCACCCCTGTAGCTCCAGGAGTGCATTCAGGGTTAGCTGGCTGGACAGCAGTGGCTGGCATGGCTTCCTTAATGGAAGCATTGGAGGCTTTATATGCCTCCTCTGCCAGTTCCACCGCTGCTTGCTCAGCTTGGATGGCACCGATGTTAGGGTCAGTGGACGGCTGAGGAGGGTAGACAGGCTCTCCCATGATGTTAACAGGAAAACCTGTTTTATCACCCTCCCCTATTTCCACTTCCCCTTGTGCCACACCCCCCCCCTGACAGACAAATCCATGGGGTCCTGAATGGGGGTCATGCCTATATTCCCCCCTCCAGTAGTGACTCGGCCTGGGGCTCTAACAAAGCCTGAGGTATGTCACTAGAGAGTGACACTGGAGGAGGAGACTGACTGGTGCCCTTGAAGCTCAGCACCTCAGGGACACTGACTACCCATTCAGCAGAGGCTTTGTTGGGACCCCCCTCAAAGGCCAGAGGCAGAACCTGATCTTTCTTGTCTACCCCTGCCTCACTTGGGAGACCCTCTTGCCCCTGCTTTTCCTACAGACCCTTTTCCACATTAACCCCTATAGGGTCTGGAGAAAGAGATGTGTGGTCCGGCACCGGCTGGCTGAGCTTAATAACCGGGCCAGACAATGTCACCGGATGAGGAGGAGATGTTTTGTTCCTCTTCTTGCTTTTAGAGGGAGGTGCTCCACTATAGAGCACTTCCCACTTATCAGCAACCTCCCTGTTGGTTTTATGCTTCCTCTTCCTGGGGACGTCACTACAGGAAGAGGAGCTGCCACTAGCTGCCTCCCCTGCAGAGGGATTATTATCCCTCTGCTTACACTGTTCCCCCACACTAACTGATGTAATTATGATGGGGGCAGATTGGGACTTGGGAGATGCAGCTGTGACACTGGGAGGACCGGTGACATTCTTCCCCCTTTTCCCCGTGTCTCGTGTCTTGCTGGAGACCACAGACACAGATGGCTTTTTTGGGGAAGAAGGGGGTTTGGAGGCCGAGGTGGTGGCTTGCGGAACGGCCTCCTTGCTTGAGCTCTGTGGGGGCGCTATGACCCTTGAGGTCCCCGCTGTTATGGGCTCAGCGGGGATGGGTGCTGTACTGAAGGGAGGTGCCATTTGCTGGGTCTGGGGCATGATGCTTTACATTAGGACAATTCCTACGTGTATGCCCCAACCCCTTGCAATGATAGCACTGCACCTCTGTAGTGCTGTAAAAAATCCTGTAGAGCACCCCCTCAAATGGAACCCCAAAAGACCCCTCTATGTTTTCTGCGCCCTGAGGCAGGCACATTTGTACCTGCCTCTTAAAAGAGAGCACATGACGAAGTGCTCTCTCTCTGCACCCCAGGGGAATTTTAATAAATGGTGTTTTTACTTCCCCTAGGGTTAGCAGGTGGGGGCGCAGGAGGAAGTCTGGTAGGAAGGGGGGCACATTAGAGAGTGTTACTTTTGTGCCCAACCCTTCCAGGGGTTCTATTGGGACATATAATCCCCCCACTGTGATGCCTCTCTGTATAAGAATGTGAGCAGCAGCCAGAGTACGGGTAAAGAAAACTGCTTTCCCGTACATTTTGCTGGCTGCTACTATAACAGAGGGGCTGATGACATTAGCTGCAGCACGCAGATAGATATCAATGCTGTAGACCCCAGACACCTGACATTTAACCCCATGTTTCCTGGTGATCTGCCCCTCAGCCCCTAGCGGTGGTATTACTGGGGCCAGCAGAAACCACCTGTGACCAGGTATTAGCCACAGGGGTAGGTTTGCTGGCAGCTGGGGCTGCCTTATCTGCCTGGGCCCTATGCTGTGCAGTGCTGCAGCTAGGATTTTCAGGGGCCATTATTCCCCCTTTTGACCCCTGAGGCTTCTTAGTGGTCTTATCCCTCATGTTTAGACCCTTTTTTTTTAGTTTATTTGTTTTTTTGTTTTTCTTGTTTGTTTTATGATTTTTTACTGTTTTCTTTTTTTTTTTAAATATAAAAGTGTGAAAAAGAAACAAAAAGACAAAACAATGGGAGACAAAACTAAGGGAGAGAGAGAGATGATGTTTGGTAGTGGAAGGGTTAATGGCCTGTTGCAAGGTGTTGCTAATTGCAACAACACAGAGAACACAGAGGCTTTTTAACCCCTCTGTGTCTCTGTGTCAGATGTTAAAAAAAGCCTCTTAAACAAATATTCAAATTCTTTCCCCCCCCCACTGCCTACAAAGATGTTACTTGTCTTCTCTCCCCCAAAACATAAAACCCAACACCAAACAAACAAAACCTGAAAAACTTTAAAAAAAGTCAAAGTAAAAAAAGCTCCAGGAGTGAAGGTTAAGTGCTAATGGAGGGGTGTGGCAAAGTATCCAGGAGACAGCTCACACTCCTGGGATAGAGAGCTGAGCCAGACTCCCAGAAAATTAAAACTTAAATTAAACTAAAGAAAATACCACAAAAACTCCCAAAAATGAACAACACTGTGCACAAAGTACTTATAAAAAGAAAGGTGTTAAAATAAAACTTGTATTTAAGGGACTAAGACCCTAAAAAGCCTTTTGTTTAGAGCTCAAGCATGCACACAACATGCTCTCTGGCACAGTACTTGTAAGCAGGACACACACTATGGGTAGCGGTCAAGCAAATGAACTTTGATTGACGGTTATGCAAATGCACTTAGATTTAAGGAAAAAAAAGTTTGGGTTTTTTAAATGTGGACTGTTGGTACCCCAAATAGACTGGATTGGTTGAACTTGGCACAGTACTTGAAAGCAGGACACACACTATGGGTAGCGGTCAAGCAAATGAACTTTGATTGATGGTCAGGCAAATGCACTTAGATTTAAGGGAAAAAAAGTTTGGGTTTTTTAAATGTGGACTGTTGGTACCCCAACTAGACTGGATTGGTTGAACTTGGCACAGTACTTGTAAGCAGGACACACACTATGGGTAGCGGTCAAGCAAATTAACTTTGATTGACGGTTATGCAAATGCACTTAGATTTAAGAAAAAAAAAGTTTGGGTTTTTTAAAAGTAGACAACTAGTAAACAATATTATATTGTATGCGTTGTGCACACACAGTATAAGCTGTGAGCCTGACACACACACTTACAAGCAGGGGCTAGCAGGGAGACAGGCAAATGAAGTTAGATTACACAGAAAAAAAACGGAAAAAAAATGATGTTATAGCCCTAAAAAGGGCTTTTTGGGGTGCTGTGTTTACAGCAGAGATCTGATGAGTCCTTCAGCACTGCACTGGACACTGAATAAACTTGCCTAGCTATGGTTTTCCCTATTGATGCAGTATCACCTACACTCTACCTCCTCTCTGTAAGACTGCAAGTTAGTTCTGATTCCAAAATGGCTGCTGTCCATGAGGTTGAAGGGTGTGGAAGGGAGTGTATGCTGCTGATTGGCTGGAATGTGTCTGCTGACTGTGACATGCAGGGTCAAAGTTTGCTCAATGATAAAGTATTGGGGGCGGGTCGAATCTCGCATATGTTCGCCGCCAACGCGAACATGCTATGTTCGCCGGGAACAATCCGCCGGCGAACTATTCGCGACATCTCTATCCCTCACCATTCTCTCTCTTGACCCCTTGTCAATCTGGGCACAAAACAACATTTTACTCTCTCTTCTCTCTCTTTGCATGGGGTGCCTCACTCAATGTTGTCATCTTGCTAGGCAGCTATCACTCTCCATGTTCTCCCTATTTGTCTCTTTGAGGGAACCCTTTCTCTCTCATTGGTTCTCTCACAAGGATCTCACTCTCCACTTACTCTCTCTCACTGTTCATCTGGGACCACTTTCTTCAAGATGCTGCCGGGTTCAGTGTGTGGAGTGAGGCTGCCGAGTGCAGCAGCAGTGTGGAGTGAGGCTGTCGGGTGTAGTAGTAGCATTAAGTGAGGCTGCCTGGTGCAGCATGTGAGACGAGGCTGCTGTGTGCAGCTTGTAGAGTGAGGCTGCCGGCCGGGTGCAGCCGTAGTGTGGATTGAGGCTGCGGGTTGCAGCATGTGGATGAGGCTGCCGGGTGTAGAATGTGGAGTGAGGCTGCCGACTGCAGCAGTAGAATGGAGGGAGGCTGCCGGGTGCAGCGTGTGAGGTGAGGCTGCCGCGTTCAGTTTGTGGAGTAAAGCTGCCAGGTGCTGGGTGCAGCAGTAGTGTGGGGTGAGGCTGCAAGGTGCTGCATGTGGAGTGAAGCTGCCAGGTGCAGTGTGGAGTGGGGCTGCCATGTGCAGCAGTAGTGTGGAGTGAGGCTGCCGGGTGCAGCATGTTGAATGGGGCTGCTGGGTGCAGAATGTGGAGTGAAGCTGCCGGGTGCAGCAGTAGTGTGGAGTGAGGCTGCCAGTTGCAGCGTGTGAGGCTGCAGTGTGCAGCTTGTGGAGTGAGACTGCCGGGTGCAACATTTGGAGTGAGGCTGCTGGGGGCAGCAGTAGTGTGGAGTGAGGCTGCCGGGTGCACCATGTGTTGTTAGGCTGCCAGGTGCAGCAGTAGTGTGGAGTGAGGCTGCCAGGTGCAGCATGTGGAATGAGGCTGCTGGGTGCAGAATGTGGAGGCTACTGGGTGCAGCAGTAGCGTGAAGCAAGGCTGCCAGGTGCAGCGTGTGAGGTGAGGCTGCTGTGTGCAGCATGTGGAGTAAGACTGCTCGGTGCACAATGTGGAGTGAGGCTGCCAGGTGCAGCAGTAACGTGCAGCTTGTGAGGTGAGGCTGCAGTGTGCAGCATCTGAGGTGAGGATGCAGTGTACAGCTTGTGGAGTGAGGCTGCCGGATGAGTGGAGCAGTAGTGTGGAGTGAGGCTGCCAGGTGCAGTGTGTGGTGTGAAGCTGCTGTGTGCAGCAGTAGTGTGGAGTGAGGCTGCCAGGTGCAGCATGTGGAATGAGGCAGAGTGCAGCTTGTGCGGTGTGGCTTCTGTGTGTGGTGTGGGAGGTGAGGATACCATGTACAGCTTGGGAAGTGAGACTGCCAGCAGGGTGCAGCATTAATATGGAACGAGGCTACTGGGTGCAGCATGTGGAATGAGGCTGCTGGGTGCAGAATGTGGAGTGAGGCTGCAAAGTGCAACAGTAGTGTGGAGTGAGGCTGCTGGTTGCAGCGTGTGAGGCTGCAGTGTGCAGCTTATGGAGTGAGGCTGCTGGGTGCAGCAGTAATGTGGAGTGAGGATGCCGGGTGCACCATGTGAAGTTAGGCTGCTGGGTGCAGCAGTAGTGTGGAGTGAGGCCGCTGGGTGCAGCATGTGGAATGAGGCTGCTGGGTGCAGAATGTGGAGGCTGCCGGGTGCGGCAGTAGTGTGGAGCAAGGCTGCCTTGTGCAGCGTGTGATGTGAGGCTTCAGTGTGAGGTGAGGCTTCAGTGTGCAGCGTGTGGAGTGATGCTGCAATGTGCAGCAGTAGTGGGCAGTGAGGCTGCCAGTTGAAGCTTGTGGAATGAGGCTGCTCAGTGCAGAATGTGGAGTGAGGCTGCCGGGTGCAGCAGTAGCATGCAGCATGTGAGGTGAGGCTGCAGTGTGCGGCATGTGATTTGAGGATGTCATGTACAGCTTGTGGAGTGAGGCTTCTGGACGGGTGCAGCAGTAGTGTGGCGTGAGGCTGCCAGGTGCAGAGTGTGGAGTCGCTCCCGGATGCAGTGTGTGGTATGAGGCTGCTGAGGTGTGCAGCAGTAGTGTGGAGTGAGGCTGCCCAGTGCAGCATGTGAAATGAGGCTGCTGGGTGCAGAATGTGGAGTGAGGCTGCCGGGTGTAACAGTAGCGTTGAGTGAGGCTGCAAGGTGCAGCGTGTGGAGTGAAGCTGCCTGTTGCAGTGTGTGGTGTGAGGCTGCTGTGTGCAGCAGTAGTGTGGAGTGAGGCTGCCATGTGCAGCATGTGAAATTAGGCTGCCGGGTGCAGAATGTGGAGTGAGGCTGCCGGGTGTAACAGTAGCGGTTAATGAGGCTGCAGGGTGCAGTGTGTAAGGTTAGGCTGCGGTGTGCAGCTTGTGGAGTGAGGCTGATGGCGGGGTGCAGCGTTTGGAGTGAGGCTGCTGGGTGCACCATGTGGAGTGTGGCTGCCGGGTGCAGAAGTATTATGGAGTGAGGCTGCCATGTGCAGCATTTGGAGTGAGGCTCTTGGGTGCACCATGTGGAGTGTGGCTGCCACGTGCAGCATTTGGAGTGAGGCTGTTATGGGCAACAGTAGTGTGGGGCAAGGCTGCTGCTAGCAGCATGTGAAGTGAAGCTCCAGCATACAGCATATGGAGTGAGGCTGCCACATGCAGCAGTAGTGTGGAGTAAGGCTGCCATGTGCATCAGTAGCCTGGATTGTGGCTGCTGTGTGCAGCAGTAGTGTGGAGTGAGGCTGCCGTATGAAGCACGTGGAGTTAACGCAGCATGTGTAGTGAGGCTGCCAGGTAGAGCACTAGTGTGGTGTGAGGTTGCCGGGTGCAGCAGCAGTGTGGTGTGAGTTTGCTGGGTGCAGCAGTAGTGTAGGATGAGGCTGCTGGGTGCAGCATGTGGAGTGAGGCTGCCATGTGCAGCAGTAGTGGGGAATGAGGCTGTCAGGTGCAGCAGTAGTGGGGAGTGTGGCTGCCATGTGCAGCAGTAGTGTGAAGTGAGGCTGCCGTGTGCCGTGGTATGGCGTGTGAGCAACAGAGTGGAAGAGCAAAGGCAAGGACACAGTTTGGCATGGAGTCCCAGTGAAAGCAGAAATGAGGGGAGAGGAGAAGGAGGACAGGAGGACAGACAGGGAAATAGGGACAGGACTCACCAGGAGTCATGCAGCAGGAACAACACAGAGGCCTAGCATAAGCATAGATTAATGCCAGCTTTGGGTTAGATTAGGGTAGGAGGTATTCATAGGGTGAGGGGGAGTACCAGCCCCTCACACAGCTTCTGGTAACTTTTTAACCCGATTGACTAATGTAGGTGTAATATTGTCCAAGCCTGCTATTGACATTAGATTAATCTCTTATTGTGATGTTTATTAAAATGCATTAATATACTGTGTGTTTTGGAATTCTTAAGATTTTTTCTTTACTCTTCGTTAAATATAATTTTTAGTTTTCTAGTTGTATGCCCATATATTTAAGTTTACAACTGCATTCTAGAAGATATATCATGTAAGTAGAATTACCATCCTGTTGAATTATTATGTTGATGTTGCTACCACTTGCTTCAGTTGATTTGTAATTAATTTTATTTGGTGCCAGATTGTTCTTAAGAGTCATTGCTCTTCTAAAGATTAGCTGTGGCTTTTGTTTTTTAATACTTTTGTTAAAATTCTCTCATGCATTTTTTAGAATGTTGTTATCTTCTCTCAAAGTGGGTGTAAATTGCACAATAAATGCAAATTTATAATTAGATGACACAACATTTCTATTTGTATTATTCTAAGGTTTCATTTGGATCAAATATTCTTAATTAAGATATAGGGTTTTGTTTTTAGTCTGATTAAGTCAGACGATCTGTATCACTTAATTTCAAAATAGTGTATTAGCTTATTTGCTTGGGATGTAACATCTTCAATTTAACTACAATTCCTACATAATCTAACAAACTGACCATAGGGTATATTTTGAATAACTGATGTATTATGTTTACTGTCTGCCCTTAATATAGTATTTCCCACAACTTGAGTAGTAAAATTCCTCCTATATTGTTGACCTTCATATACATAGATGTATCTATATTGTATATAAATTTAAGTCTACTACTGTTATTGTTCTTGTACATCAAAAACTTTGTCTAAATTTTCCATCATTCGTTTCACTATGATATCATTTATGTACCTAGTATATAAAACCAGATTAGTTTTTAAAGCATTTGTTATATCAGATGTTACTTTCTTTCCACCAACCCAAAAATAGTGCCCATTGCTGTTGCTTGAAGTTGAAGATACAATTCCTACATAAATTCAAAATAGTTATCTTCAAGAATGAACTGGATATTTATTTATTTATGTATTCTTTTATATACTGTATCTACTGTTTATTGAGAATATTTACCAATTGTTGCTTTATGTACGAAGCATGGATAACACTCATGTTGATATATAATACTCCTTTTTTTCTCTCTCTTTTCCCCCTTTCTCTACCTCTTCAATATGGTAAACTTTGGAACCCACTCCATTTTTCTGAGGAATAAAAACACTTACAGTGCCTTGCAAAAGTATTAACCCCCTTGGCATTTTTCGTCTTTTGTTGCCTCATAACCTGAACCTGAATTGGATGAGGATTTGCATCATTTAATTTACAGAACATGCCCACAACTTTGAAGATGTGTTTTTTTTTTTTTATTGTGAAGCAAACAACAAATAGGATAAAATAACAGAAAAAGTCAATGTATATTGGTACAGATTGGTACCAATGACAAAAGTTAGTGGAAGATGGAGTTTACTAAAGAATGATTTTAGAGAACTAGGTAATAAGCTGAAGGTAAGGACCTCTAAGGTAGTATTTTCTGAGATACTACCAGTGCCACGTGCTAGCCCAGGGAGGCAGAAGGAGCTTAGGGAGGTTAATGCGTGGCTAAAGATGTGGTGCACTAAGGAGGGGTTTGGGTTTTTAGACCACTGGGCTGACTTCTCACTTCGGTACAATCTCTACAGCAAGGATGGATTGCACCTTAATAATGAGGGAGCTTTTGTGCTAGGGGATTGGATGGTAGAAAGGCTGGTGACGTTTTTCAACTACTAGGTTGGCAGGAGTGACTAGATATAAGTAATGGGGTATAAAGTGTAGAGAGGGTATAAGGGATGAATAAACAACTCATAAGGGAGGAGATGGGGAGGGGTAGTATAGTCAATAGGGAGGTAGTGCTAAGTAACTCAAGTACAGTGGTAGGTACTTCCGAACTACAGACTCATAATATAAGGTGTATGCTTGCTAATGCCAGAAGCTTGCCAGTAAAAATTTCTAAATGAGAGTTAGAATTATTAGCAATTCATGAAAAATGGGATTTTTAATAGGCATTACCGAAACGTGGTGGAATGAATCTCATTACTGGACTGTTAATCTGGATAGTTATAACCTATTTAGGAAAGATAGAGGCAATGGTAAAGAGGAGGAGGGATTTGTCTATATGTTAATCCTGAATTTAAGCCTATAGTCACAGAAGATATTTATGGCGGAACTAGTGATAAAGTTGAATGTTTGTGGGTAGAGTTAAATAGCGGAGCAGCAAATTCCAAAACAATATTAGTAGGAGTATGCTATAAAGCCCAAAATATAGCTGAAAGTGAGGAAATAAAATTATTTTTACTGATTGGAAATGCAGCTAAGCATGTGCAATTTCTAATAATGGGAGATTTTATTTTCCCTGAAATAAACTGGATAAATGAGACCAGCAGTTCAGCTAAGGGGAGCGAGTTCTTAAGTACACTCAGGGATCATTATCTGGCCCAGGTTATACAAGAGCCTACCAGAAATGAAGGTATCTTAGATTTAGTCATCACAAATAAGGGCAGATTTTAACAGTCTAAGGGCAGCAATACAAAGTATAGACTGGGACAGAGAACTGATAGGTAAAAACACTGTACATAAATGGACAACATTTAAATCCTTACTAAATATACATACTTATCACCATATACAAAGTGTGAATAAAAGTAAAAGGAGTAAATCACATCCAATGTGGCTTAATAATGATTTTAAATATCAACATACAGAGTAAAAAACAGGCATTTAAATTATACAAACAAGAGGGGACAGAGACTGCTTTACAGGAGTACAAGGAAATCAACAATGCTTGCAAAAGGGCTATTAGACTGGCTAAATTAGAAAATGAAAAATTAATTGCAATAGAGAGTAAGACTAACCCTAAAATATTTTGTTAATTATATTAATGAGAAGAAGGTGAGGAAGGAAGCTATAGGAATATTACAATGTGACACTGGCCGTCTGAAGACTAGTGACCAGGAAAAGGCAGATGAGCTAAATAGGTTCTTTTCTTCGGTATACACAAGGGAGGTAGCAGTGGTTGGGACACTGCAACATAATGGGGCTACACTACGTTTGCCAAATAATTGCTTAACACAGGAAGTAATCCAAAAGAGGTTGGAAAAAATAAATGTTAATAAAGCCCCTGGTCCTGATGGAATACATCCACGGGTACTGAGGGAACTGGGTTCTGTAATAGCCAAACCATTATATTTAATTTTTCAAGATTCACTCAACACAGGGTCTCTACCAGATGACTGGAGAAAAGCAGATGTGATACCTATATTTAAAAAGGGAGCAAGAGCAAATCCGGGGAATTATAGACCAATGAGCCTCACTTCTGTAGTGGGGAAGCTTTTAGAATCGTCTGTAAGGGATAATATACAAGAATATGTCTATTTGAACAGGATTATAAGTAGGAGTCAACATGGATTTATGAGGGATAGGTCATGTCAATCAATCTAATTAGTTTCTATGAGGAGGTTAGTAGGAACCTGGATCAGGGCAACTCAGTGGATGTAGTCTTTTTGGATTTTGCAAAGGCTTTGTATATAGTGCCACATGGGCGATTATTGTGCAAACTAAGAGATACAGGAATTGCAGTAAATATCTGCTCATGGATTGAGATCTGGCTAAAAGACAGGAAGCAAAGGGTTGTTGTAAATGGAACATACTTCGATTGGACTAATGTGGTAAGTGGGGTTCCTCAAGGTTCAGTATTAGGTCCTCTCCTTTTTAACATATTTATTAATGACGTAGAAGTAGTACTCGAAAGTTGATGCAAATCCCTAAAAAGGGATTTGCATCAATTAGAGAAATGGGAGGCTAAATGGCAGATGAGATTTAATACAAATAAATGTAAGGTTATGCATTTGGGAAGGAAAAATAGCCATGCAATTTATAATCTTAATGGAGCAAATCTAGGGGTATCAGATACTGAAAGGGATTTGGGAGTATTAGTGGACAACCACCTAGGTAGCAGTGCTCAATGCCAAGCAGCCGCTGCAAAGGCAAGTAAAATATTATCATGTATTAAGAAGGGTATAGAAGCAAGGGAAGCAAATATAATTATACCACTATACAAATCCCTAGTACGCCCTCATTTGGAATATGGAGTACAATTTTGGGCACCACTTCATAAAAAGGACATTTTAGAGCTCGAAAAAGTACAGAGAAGGGCAACACAACTAATAAGGGCAATGGAGGGGCTAAGTTATGAAGAAAGACTAACCAAATTAAACTTATATTCGCTAGAAAAAAGGTGTCTACGAGGGGATATGATTAGGTTATTTCAATACATCCAGGGTTAATATAAGACTTTGTCAAGTGAACTTTTTGTAGCAAGAGATTTTCAACTGACAAGAGGACATCCTTTGAGGTTAGAGGAAAAAAGATTTCACCTTAAACAAAGAAAAGGGTTCTTCACAGTTAGGGTGGTTAAACTGTGGAATTCTCTACCAAAGGAGAAGGTGACAGCCTATTCGATAGATAACTTCAAAAAGGGGTTAGATATATTTTTGAATAAAGAGGGCATTCAAGGTTATCCTAGATAACTACCGAAGGAATATTGATCCAGGGAAAATTTGATCGCCAGTTTCTGGGGTCTGAAAGGAATTTAGCTTTTTTTCCCCTTATGAGACAATTGGCAAAGTTTCAATGTTTTTTTTTTCCTGTTTGTCTTTCTCTGGATCAATTAACAATTAATAACAAATAGTCCACATATTAAAAAGATCAAGAGAAATCTAAAAAGGTTGAACTTGATGGACTAACTCTTTATTCATCCTCAAATATTATACTATTAATAATTAATTAGCAACTAATTAATTAATAACTAATCCGCATATTGCAGATCAGAGGAGATCTTAAAAGGTTTAACTTGATGGACTGAAAGTCTTTTTTCAACCTCAATTACTATGTAACTATGTAGTATCCCTTGAGGTTAGAAGTAAAAAGATTCCACCTTAAAGAAAGAAAAGGGTTCTTTACAGTAAGGGTGGTTAATCTGTGGAATCCTCTACCAGAGGAGGTGGTGACAGCAGATTCGATAATGAACTTTAAAAGGGGACTGGAATTTTTTCTAATTAAAAAGGGAATTCAGAGAGTATTGATCCAGGCAGAAATCCAATCTCTAGTATCTGTGTTCAAGTAGGAATTAATTTTTATTTTCCCTTTGAGACGATTGGCTAAGTTTCACTTGTTTTTTTTTCTGTTTGCCTTCCTTTGGATTAATTAATAATTAAAAAAAATAATAATAATGAAATCATTGATTAATAATTAATTAACAATTAATTAATTATTGAAGATCAGTAAAGATCTTAAAAGGCTGAACTTGATGGACTGAAAATCTTTTTTCAACCTTAATTACTATGGCCCTCATTCAATTGCGATTTGGCCAATTGAATAGGGTTCTAAATAAGCACATAACATATATTTTTTAAATACGTTTTTAGTTAGTAAGCATCTATCCAAAAGCAAGGTTTTCACTAACTAAAAACTTTAAAAAAAAACATATGTTATGTGCTTATTTAGAGCGCTATTCAATTGGCCAAATTGCAATTGAATGAGGGCCTATGGAACTAGAAGGGTCGCTGAGAAAAAATCTAGAGGTAAGCCCATAAGAGACCTGTATTTTTAATTAAATAAACTTGAAAATAGTAATACATTTCACCTGATTAGAAGTTATGTGGTCAGATTAATAATATAAATTGACAAATTAAAAAGATATTACAACTTCAGACAAATAATGTAACCTTGAAGTTTCAACAAGCCAAATACGGCCTGGGCAATAAGGCTAATGCATTAATGATAAATAATCTTAAGAAACAATGATTATCCCAAAGAATACATAGTTTGTGAGATAATAACAATAAGACATTTTCACACCCTTAAGATATTGGTAAGGTCTTTGAACTATATTATAAGACCCTTTATAATTTGGAAAGGGAAAATTAATTCATTTAACCTTCTAAGATAGAAATTAATAATTTCTTATCAAAAATTAATCTGCCTAAATTAAGCCTAGAGGATGTGAATAAACTTAATCGAAATAGGACAACAAAAGAAATTGATAAAGTCATGTCAAATCTGAAATTAAATAAATCCCCAAGCATATATGGGTATATACATTTATATTACAAGATTTTCAGCTCTGAATTGAGTCCATACTGTACACGTGCAATATGTTCAATGAAATTAAAGACTCTGGTAAAATGCCTTCAGAAATGTCAGAAACTCGTATCATGAATATTTTGAAACAGAATAAAGACCCAGAACAATACAAAAACTATAGACCTATATCTTTGGTAAATGTTTATACAAAAACATCTGCATAAGTCCTTGTGTCACGATCTGCTTCTTCAAGGGGGATTGATATGAACCTAGTTTAAACCTACCCCAGCAGAATCATGTAGTTCCTGTTTTCTGTGGCACAAAAGATGGCTTCTGAAGAGGTACAGGAAGAGAATACTGCATACAGGTTACAAGTTGCCCATGGCAAGACCACTCCCCAAGCCAGGATTAAGCACACAGAAATAGACTCACACCTTGTTTATGTGAAAACTATCTCTCAACCTTTATTGAATAATCAAAACAACACTCTCCTCCAATACCACACCCTTGTGTACATTTGTGTATGTGTGATGTCAGACCATCTGGCTTGCAACCTTGGCTATCAAAGCTCTTGAGATCAAATTCACCAGATATCTAGAGAACAAACCTTTATGTTAAACTCAAGTGTTTGCTTAGGACTACTTGAAGTACATTCATCTGTCTTGACCCAATGTCTGTATGTGTGAGTGTGCAATGATCTGCAGCTAATTTCTATGCAGAGCATTTCTACCAATTCCACAATGTTCTATATAACATTTTCCCTCTTATAATATATTATAACTAGGATACATAATAACCATGTATAGGCAACATTAACCACACAATAACACATAATCCCAATGTAACAATGTCATGCACCCTTGGACATATTCATCAATTGCTGACAATATGAGTCCTTAAACAATAAAATCATGACACCTAGTGACTAGACTGAATTAATTTATTCCTAAATTGATTCATTTTAAAAAGGTATGGTTTGTCAACAACAGACAGGGATCGGATAATACGAGGAGACTAAGAGATTTGATTGATTACACTGTCAATAAATATATTCCCTTATTGGCATTATCAATGGATGCCGAGAAGGCATTTGACAAGGTAAACTGGGACTTTAATGAATCAGTGCTGCATATGTATGGACTTGAATATTTTGGCCTTTTACGATAATTCCAGAGTTCCATTGTTTCGGGCTATGGCTTTGAAACAAAACAAAATTACATTACAAAAGAACAAGGCAAGGCTGTCCATTATTCACTTTGATTTTAATTTTGACTATGAAACCTCTAGCCGAGATAATAAGAACTAATATTAATGTTAAAGGAGTTAACGTAGGAATATTCCTCTGGATCTACTACTTTGGCTTCTGAATTTAAATAACATCCAATTAGCAAATATATTGTATGGATTATTATCCTTGATGAAATATTAGCACAATTGGAAAGATACAATAAACTGGATTAAATACCCCTCCCTTTTGACTCCCATAGAAATTCTCCAATATTACAATCCATAGTGCCCAATAATAAAATGGAAACTATGCAGATACTGTATAATATAGTGGGAGATTTCTATGTGAACAAAACTTTTGCCTCCTGTCAAACTATCAATATATAAAAGTCTGTGATCACCTGGCTAGATTATATTTCTACTAAAACTAATCTGAAAAGATTAGGCTTTTAACTGGATAATTTCAGAGATTGTTCTCCTTTAGAAAAACTGATAAGGGAAAACATAGATAAACACATTAACTCAAAATGTACTAATATTTTTAAAACAATTAATGAAAAAAAGATATGGAAAAAGTTTGGCCAGTGGAAGATTGGTTTAAATCATTTAGTCTAATTAAGAAAACCTCTTTATGCTCCTCGTAGAGAGCGTTATATTTTAAGCTAGTTCAAAGATAGCACTTGGTGCCTGTTACATTGAATACATTTAGCTCAAAGTATTCTGAGGAATACTGAAGGGATTGCAAGGACAGAGGGTCACATCTCCATGTTTGGTGGCAGTGTACTTATTATCCAGGAGTTCTGGAACCAATGTACCTCCTAGATATTAAAAATAACAAACAAAAAAAATCCTTATAAACCAGAATGTATTTTATTCCATATTAACATGGATCAGATAACATCATAGTGTAGACTCCTTATCTCACACATTTTGGTATCAGCCAAATGGCATGTGGTAAAATTGTGGAAATCAGGGCCTACTCTGTCATGGCCTGAAGTAGAGAGAATAGTTCACAAGGATAGAATTCATGAAAGAGAACTAGAAAACAGAACCCGCTGGAAGGGAAACACTGCCACCAAATGGAAATAATGGGATAGCTATTTATCCCAAGGTTCTTAAATAGATGATCTTTATTACTGTTCTACTGCCTCTTTATTAGTCACCTTTGATCATGGAATAACATTGTTTAATACCTCTATATACCTAATAGAATTAATTCATTCTTAACGTCCTAGTATTACTGATTCTGACCTTTTTATGTATCTATGTAATTTTGAGAACAAAATAAATTGTGAAAAAAGAATGATCTGGATATTAACTATAAATTGGCTCTGTAAAATGGATTTCGATTATCCTTCCTTACATAATTAATAGTTAATATGATAACAGGAGCCATGGAATGGAGACCATTGTTACCACCTTTTCATGTTAAACCTATATATTTCAATCTCCATTATTTAAAATCCAAATTATGGGCCCTATTAAATTCGAGCTGCGTTTGGAATTGTATCTCGCAAATGCTCCTCGTAGCGCGATTTACGTACTACAAATCGACTTGCGATTGACTTGCGTAATTTCGGACTCATTTTCTGAGATTTGTCTCCGCTACGTAGTAAGTAGCGGACAAGAATTCTTTGTGTATACGCTCGTTGTAACGGAACCCATCACTGTTTTACCCTGTGTTATGGTTATTTAATTATTGTGGTTAAAATATGATCACATTGCTGTGCTGTCGATGTGTTGGTTTGTGCTCTGCAGGATGTTGGCTCAGACCATTGCAGACACCTAGCATAATACATAATCCTATTAGGGTCTGATAGAGGCAGGAGAGCCCTATTGTGTAAAGTGTTTACATTGTGAAAGATGGAACAAAGAGAAGCATTATCTAATCAATGTCTGATTGTATCAAAAGTAGCCGGCTAGTCCCTGGGAGGTGTGACCACACCTATTGTCTCTATTGTGTGGCCAAATATGGGCATGTGTATTACCTGTGGAAAGAGGTGTATATATATTTCTGCATTAACAAAATAAAGTCAGTATTCTTTGACTCCCAAGAAAGTGTCGTCCAATATGGGTGGTCTGGGCTTCTGACACTGCGCAGTGCTTCTATATGGATATTTAATGCTGAACCTGACTTGCCCTCTGGAACTCTTGGATGGGATTATACCAACTTCACTTTTACACAGCAGCTTGCAAGGGAAAAGGACGTCTCCAACGGCTGGTACCCTCTCACTACCGGGGTAGCCGTTACACTCGTATTTCGCAAAATCGCTAAGTGCACAAAATGCACCATCAAAATGGTTTACACATTACGTACAGACAACTTAAAGTGTAAAAGTGACAGTTTAACAGAGGGAAAGCATGGAAGGCCATTACATTTGATTGCACAACCCCCTCCCCCCACCAAAGCAAATACATTATACAACCAATTAGTTTTTACATTTGTAATGAAAAGCCATGCTGCAGCTTACATAAAGCAATTAAAGACACACTACCTGATTACATAAAAACACAAACATTTCAAAATAATGCCATATTAACCCTGTTACTCACAGACGCTCTATTTTGTATATACATGTTGCTCATCACATCTACATTTGGGAACACAAATATGGGGCACATTACACTGCCACATGACGTATATCAAGTACACAGGGAGCATGTGAATATGTCCTGTTCAGTCTTTCAGTCGTGTCTGACTGTCTGTGACCCTCTGCCACTGCTTTCTTACAAGGTTTGTATGCTGGTGATACTGGAGTGGATTGTCAGTTCCTTCTCTAGTGGTTTGGGATTTGGCCGTCCACTCTGCTTTTACTCTCCCACCCACAATGGCCCTTAATGGTATAGATCACAGCTTCATTGAAGTACACAATATCTCTTGTTTGGTCTTTTAGTCGTGTCTGACTGTCTGTGACCCTCTGTCACTGCTTTCTTACAAGGTTTGTATGCTGGTGATACTGGAGTGGATTGTCAGTTCCTTCTCCAGTGGTTTGGGATTTGGCCGTCCACTCTGCTTTCACTCTCCCACCCACAATGGCCCTTAATGGTATAGCTCACAGCTTCATTGAAGTACACAATATCTCTTGTTTGGTCTTTCAGTCGTGTCTGACTGTCTGTAACCCTCTGTCACTGCTTTCTTACAAGGTTTGTATGCTGGTGATACTGGAGAGGATTGTCAGTTCCTTCTCCAGTGGTTTGGGATTTGGCTGTCCACTCTGCTTTCACTCTCCCACCCACAATGGCCCTTAATGGTATAGTTCACAGCTTCATTGAAGTACACAATATCTCTTGTTTGGTCTTTCAGTCGTGTCTGACTGTCTGTGACCCTCTGTCACTGCTTTCTTACAAGGTTTGTATGCTGGTGATAACTGGAGTGGATTGTCAGTTCATTCTCCAGTGGTTTAGGATTTGGCCGTCCACTCTGCTTTCACTCTCCTACCCACAATGGCCCTTAATGGTATAGCTCACAGCTTCATTGAAGTACACAAAAACTCTTGTTTGGTTTTTTAGTCGTGTCTGACTGTCTGTGACCTTCTGTCACTGCTTTCTTTCAAGGTTTGTATGCTGGTGATACTGGAGTGGATTGTCAGTTCCTTCTCCAGTGGTTTGGGATTTGGCCATCCACTCTGCTTTCACTCTCCTACCCACAATGGCCCTTAATGGTATAGCTCATAGCTTCCAAGCCCCATCAATTATCAAACCACAAGGTGACCATGGGAACATACCCCACAGTAACCCATCAGGAAGGGCAGCTAACACAAATGGAGGGTTTGCAGAGGCACATTGAGCACCAGCCAACTCACATCCATCAGGGGTAATCGCCACTACTCTTATCCAAGGAAGTCCCACGCCATTGCTGGTGGCCATGTGCCAAGATGTCCACTCATTTCCATTTAGTGACCTCCCATTATGTTCTGCTATTCATCAATTAACATTAGTTTTGATTGCTAAGTGATGTTGGGGATGGGGCTTGTATACTTCAATGAAGCTGTGAGCTATAACATTAAGGGCCAGTGTGGGTGTGCGGGTGAAAGCAGATTGGACGGACAAATCCCAAATCACTGGAGAAGGAACTGACAAGCTACTGCAGTATCACCTATCATTATCCTGTTAGGCCCCTTAGGTTATGTTCCTACTCCACAGTATCGCTAATTGGACTTGGCCTGTGCATTAACCCTTTATTATGCCTAGATTGTAGATCTATTAGATGTATTATATGATATCTAATGCTATTAGGACTATTATTCCTCTTAGTATGTATGGATCTATTGCAGGTTAACTAGTGCTCATTAGTTTACAGCTATAGTAATGTGACACTAATGTGATGCATGTGGATGTCCCATAACCCCAACCATTGAAAACACACGGACATGGTGAGAACAGTATAACACAGCTTTATTATTTATACGGACCACAATCAGCAGTGGTCAAGACTGTGCATTCACATAACGGTATAACCAAGCTTCATTTTTGGACACAGACCACAATCAGCAGTGGTCAAGACTGTGCATTCACATAACAGTATAACAAAACTTTATTTTTGGACACAGACTACAATCAGCAGTGGTCAAGACTTGCATTAATATCATGGGTGTGGTGTGGGCAGTTCCCGAGAGAGCAAGGGGCTAGAATAAAACAAAGGGGATACCTACAGGGGTCAATCTAATAGTCTAGAATAAGCATGATGCATAGCACCTACCAGGATCACATGCGATCAGTACACCGCTGCAATCGTAATCTGATGAGAAAAAGGATCATCACAAATCACTCCATTTAACTGAAGAAACCATTAGAGTGCATGGCACTTAAAACTTGTCTGGATCTGCTCAATGGAACAAATAATTCAATCTCTAGACTGTGTAATCCAATCCAGTTTCAGACATACAGTGTGGTGTGCGAAATTGCCCACAAAAATAAATGGTCAAAAAAAAAAAAGGCGGAGGAGGAAATAAAAAACTAATTACAATGTATGTACAGTAAAGTGCTAAATACTGTACCAATATACCAACTCACCTGATTCCCATCTGCAAGCATTACTAACTATTAGCTAGGTCTCTGGATAATGAGTAATATGGGCAAATACCCATTAATATGGACAGGACACAAAGGTCAGCAGCCAGATTCACTGTTTCTTACATCAAACCCAAAGATCTGTTCTCAGACGGATATTGAGGTCAGGATCACATGCGTCACTAGTGCATATATCAATGCTGGCTGTCATTAACATGCCATTGTTAGACTTTGCGGTATTAGTCTACATTTCAGATAAGAATAATCATGTCTGAGATATCTGGCTATATGATAGCTTTAAGATTGTGGGAGCTACATGTTAAGGAGGGGGCTGTCATTGAAGTAATGTCTACCTGTGAGGCACTGGGAAAACCTTACGCCTCATATAATTCCTCCACAATGCTTGCAGATGCAGGAGATGCCTTCATGGGCCTGAATTGTACCCAAAACAAAACAAATGGAAAGAAAAACAAAGAGAAAACCTAAGGGCCTAAAAAAAAGGGGACTGCAGCATCCCTTCCCAACAGCATTCCCCAGTGACCATCAATTGGTGACATGTTCAACCGAACCCTACGTGTCCACAGAGAAGAGGATCATGGACCATGTGATGGGAGGTAGCCATCTGCATACAAAATATCACCATCACAAAGGCAAAGATCCAAGACTCTGTAGCCAGGCTAGATTAGGTCAGCATTGTGACCAATAGATTGTCACTGAGGAGTGCTGTTAAAAAGGCACAATTATGTCCACAGCCCCTAGGTCCTCCTCCAACTGGGCACAGGACCTGCATCGTTCGCGGCCGGACGCCGTCTCCCCACCGTTGGTGGTGGGGGAGCGGGAGGAGGTAGTGGCACCACAGGTAGTGGTGGCGGCGGAGGCATGGTGGAAGGAGAGGAGGGGCCAGGCTGCTGTTGGCTGGTGACCTGCCCCGTTCCCAGCAGCCTGACCATGTGCTGCTCCATCATCAGATGATGCCTCCTCTCCTCCCTAAAGCGCCTGTCAATGCTGCGCCTCATGCCGGAGATGTCGGCAGTCATCCTCCTCACGAGGGCCAACAACTCCGGCAGCCCAGCCTCGGTCGTTGGTGATGGGGGCAGGGGTCCTGCTGGCAGGGCGGGGTGAGAAGATGGCGGGGAGAGAGTGGGGAGGATCTGGGACCCGGCTGGAGACAGGGGCTGTGATGTTGGGTTCACCGGTGGCTCAGTGTGTGGGGAAGGAGGAGCTGTGGCATAGTCCACCACTTGTGAGGGCCCCGGCGAGATGGCAAGTCTTTTGGAGGAGGGGGACAGTCAGGCTCTGTACAGGGAGCCTGTCAACAACTACCACGACCTCCCCCTCCTCAGAGCCAGGGCCCTCCGATGAGCCTGTAGCCTCTTCCCCCTGAGCGGTCTCCTGCGGGGCGGGGGCTGACGGCCCCGCTCCTGGCTCATCACTGGACCCAGACCTCCTACTGGATGCTGAAATAGAGAAAAGAGTGGTACATGTCATTAGTATGCTGATAATTACATTGATATGTTTTCACTCCTAACTATCTGACATCTAGGCCTGAACATGGATGATTCTCCTAATTGCAACTCAGATTAGCTATCATTTGCTAGATTTGATCTATTCTTTGGTTTCTTGTCTTGACCTCTCCTGGCTCCTAACGCTGTCTGTATTTCTTCTGCGGTCTGTAACTGCATAGGCTACATTGGTCACACCAGTACATTGACTCTATTGCTTGATTACTCTTGGGGTGGCTAGGAATGACAGTGATTTGTCAGCTTCATGGATTTAATGACACATCCATCTATCCCTTGTTAATTCCATGGAGCTGACATGTCAGTGTCCTTGTTGGTCACCATGTACATGTGTAGTGTGTGTGATGTACATGTGGTGGCATGTGGGTGTATGTGATATTCACCTGAACTGGAGGCTGGGTCCTGCTGGGCCAACGGAGATGAAGCTCCAGCTGCGGGCGATGGTCTCAAAAGGTCCCTTGCGATCCTCTCCCACTCCTTATAGGTCACACTGTGTCCCTCTGCTTCTCTGGCCATCTTCCTCTTCACCGTGGCCCTGATATCCACATAACGGTGCTTTAAGGACCTCAAGCCCCTAGGCACCGTGGACACCTCCTTCATCAATTCCACTTAGGCCCAGGCTTCGCTTCCCTTGCAACAAGGATGACGGTCAAACCACGGATCGCATCCACGAGGACCATATTCTCCCAGGTTGTATAATTACGGGCCCTTACCAATAGCCCCTTGCTCTCTCAACTGTGCTCGGGGACCCTGGCCTCCCTGAACTCTCCCTGATTCCTGTCCCTACCCCAACTACCCCGCCCCCTGGGAACAGGCCCCTTTCCCTCTGTCCCTCCTCTATTAGTGCCTACATCTCCCGCCTCCTCCTCCTCGTCCCCCTCCGGGGACCGCCCCTCCTCCTCCTCTGGGTACCGCTCCTCCTCCCCCTCCGGGGACCACTCCTCCTCCCCCTCCGGAAACTACTCCTCCTCCTCTCTCTCTAGGGACACCACCTGCAGTAAAACCACCTCTCCTCCATCCTCCACTCCACTCTCCTCACTCTCCGCTACTCTCCTCTCCTCCTCTCTCCACCCATCTCCTCCCTCCATGCTCAAATTATAAATAAATAAGGATAACTCAAAATAAGAATAACTGCTATATAGGGGATGAAAAAAAAAGTGTATGTTCTATGTGTTTTCAATAACTGTTGGGGGATGCGGTGCAAAGCTTGGGGGGGGGTCCTAACGCTATGTATGTCTTTATGTGTCTTTAAGCTATGTGTCAGGCAAATATGTGTAATGTGTAAATATGTGTAACTCTTACGTGTAAATATGCTAGTAATAAAATACAAAACAATTGAAAATAGTGTGCCTACAAATCAAAAGAACGATAAAGAAATAAAAGTATTACTGGAATGTCTGTTGGAAAGAAAATAAGTGTGTGCTATGTGTATTTAATAAGTGCTGGGGGATGGGGTGTGTTGGGGGATGGGGTGTGGTGGGGGGATGGGTTGTGGTGGGGGGGATGGGTGTGTGGGGTGTGTGTCCTATGTGTCTTGCAAATATGTAAAATCTGTAAATATGTGTATTTCTTAAATGTAATACTTAGGAAGTAGACAAGAAACAAGACAAAAAAGTAATCTACCTCTCTCCAAACGACTAATCTCCCAACTCAAACTCTCTCCCACCTGCTCCTGGAACTTCGTACTATCTCCAATGGCTCTTACAACACAGTCAAAGCATGGGTTTGTGTCAATTACATTTATGAGCTCCTACTGTCATTCAAATTCTGAGCTCGTACGTGATTGGCTGAGAGGCGTGTCTCGCTAGGACATCCCCTTATCAGCTTGCGAGAGCGCCAACAGACTCAGCCAATTACATACGCACTTATAGTGTCAGGCCGACAAGTGCGTATGTAATTGGCTGAGAGGCTTTTGGCGGGCCAACGCGGCAATGGCGTAAAAACCCGCCAAAAGCCTCTCAGCCAATTACATACGCACTTGGCGACCCGTGTTGGGACTCTCAGCCTATTACATACGCACTGGGCGGCCTGTGTTTGGACAGCCAATTACATGCGGCCAAGTGCGTATGTAATTGGCTGAGAGGATTCTTGACGTAAAATCATCAGCTGGAATGCCATGTAAAGATCCACAGGTGATCAATGGCAAAGCTGAAATAAACGTGCCTAATACCGGGTAATGTAATCAACAAGCTATATAACCCCATCCCGAACAAGTCATCAGCACGTCTGAAACAGCATGGATGATCATGTGAGAGGGATGCTGGACAGTCTGAGTGGACGGATGAGGTTGAGATGCTTTTGTGAGTACCACATAGCCCAGCATGCAGATCCGGAAGCAAGGTGTGTGATTAAAGGGGTGATGGGGAGTGGCAGGGAGGAGTGTCTGGGAGTGAATGAGGGTGTGAGTGGTGATGTGATCCATGCTGGGGCAGAACCAAGCCAGGCAAGGGAATTACCACAGGCCATGTCTAGTATCGTGGGGGTGGATCAGGGAAGAGAGAGAGCTCCAGTAGAACAGGGACAGAGGGATATAGGGCCACCTGCAGACAGAGAGGCTGACAATGATGTCGGTGATCAGCTGTTAGGGGGAGAAGTAAAGGATGTGGTCGCTCAGGCAGAAGGGGTGGAGTCTGCCCAGGAGCCTGTGAGGAGGCGAAGGGCACCCAATGTGTACAGGGAGAGACTCACATTAGAGGGGTTAACTGATGGGGAGGTGTATGAGCATTTTCGGCTGACCCGTGCCAGTCTTGTGGAGCTCTATGAGGTTCTGAGAGAGGACCTTGAGCCTTGTTCACGGGCCAATAGAGCCATCCCAAGAATGACACGGATGTTAGTTGAAATACACATCCTTGCCTCTGGTAGCTTTCAGAACACCCTAGCATAGCCGGAGGAATGTCTAAGCCAAGTCTCTCCAATTGTCTGAGTGCATTCCACTGTGCTATTGGTCGGAAAACTTCCAGATACATCAGTTACCCTAACACTGCTGAAGAGATCTCGAAGGTGAAGTTCGATTTCTTCCAATTAGGAGGTGTCCCCAATGTGCTTGGTGCTATTGATTGTACCCATGTGGCACTGATACCTCCTAGAGAGCAAAAAGCGCTGTACAGAAATCGTAAGCATTATCATTCAATCAATGTACAGGTTGTTTGCAATACGAACATGCGCATACAAGGTGTGTATGCAGGCTTCCCGGGAAGTGCTCACGACGCCTATATCCTGCGTCTATCCGGCATATATGACATATTTCAGGCCGGCAGATTTCCATCCAGATGGCTACTGGGTGAGTACACATTAGTAATGGCAGTCAACCATATCTTACTATGACTGGATACAATAACACATCCGGTACATCATGTTTCCCTCTATTGCTATGATGTTCACATGTGCATTACGGAGTAATACTACCAAAGCCAGAACATTATAGCTCACTGCTGGCCATAACCCTGTGTTAGCTTGGCCAAACAATATGCAGTTCACAGCAACATATGACAAAAAACACAATTGATTAATCATTAGGTATATGTTCTGATGCATTCCCTTGTATCCTGTGACATGGACATCTCTAGCCTTCATAACGTGTTGTGTTGTATTGTAATGGCTATGCAAGTGAGATGAATTCAGAATTCCTCTGATAGAGAATTAATAGTGTTTGGAAAACTTTTTCTAGCATGAATATATCCCTGAATAAACATTAATTAGCTTACCTTTAAGTTATCAAAATCTCCAAGGTCTTTTGGCATTTGCGTTTGATCGTGTACGCCCCTGGGAAATTCCACCTGAATTAGCATCATATTTACATTCACAATAATACACGATCACGCTTCACCTCAGACTTCTGGCATGTGCTCGGTACAAGAACTGCAACAGTGACTTGTGCTCTCTACCAGAATAGTCGCAATTTGTACCCTGTTGTATTTCCCTTGTATCTCCGCCTCATGTAAGCATCCTGTGGGTGTGACCATCTGGATTTGACATTTGTGGAAATCACATTGTAATTGAACTGAAGCTTCATATAGAAAACATGTGTTAATACACTACTAATTAGCCTCTGTGAGATGCATCCATGATCCAGCTCCCTTAGGTATATCTTTAACTGTGTATTAGCCACAGGTATGTGTTGATAGGTCATGATGACGATATTTGGGCATATGCTTTGTCAAACATCAAAACATCCTATTCATATCAACATGTCACACTTTGTTTCCATCAGGTGATGCAGGATATGGGTGTTTGCCGTGGTTGTTGACCCCTGTGAGCAATCCCCAGACTCGGGCAGAGGTGCGTATAATTCTGCGCATAAAACCTGCCGGAATATAATTGAGCGCACCTTTGGTTCACTAAAGATGTGGTTCAGATGTTCTACTGGGGGTGCTCTACAATACAAGCCCGAGAAAGTTTGTCGCATCATCGTTGCCTGCTGCTGTCTGCACAATATAGCAGTACAGGCCAACTGTCTGGGGGACATTGATGCGACCCACTACATGGGGAGGAAGAGCCTTTACCTCTCCCTGTAGTGGATAATCTGCAGAGGTCACAACAACGTACCCGCCTCATTCGTGAGTACTTCACATGTAAGTACATACCCAATATGCATGGAATACAGTCTAATGTATCTGGATTATGCCTAACTCCCAAATCCACCTTGATCCATCGCCCTTGTCATACAGAATTCCAAAAAGTCCACAGTAGAGAAGAGTTCCCTGATATGATGTTTGTACACTGGAACAAGCCACATGATCAGTTACAGGTAAGTAAGCACACATTCCCATACACATCTTAAGTACTGACCGTTCTAAACATCAATGGCATAGATAATTTGAGTGGATTATATATCCCACTATGTCAATGTATATATGCCCCACGTTACATTGTTACATAGTAATTTAGATTGAAAAAAGACTTTAGTCCATCAAATTCAACCTTTATAGATCTCTGATCTGCAATACGCAGATTAATTGTTAATTGATCCAGAGGAAGGCAAACAGAAAAAAAAAAAAAAAGTGAAACTTTGCCAATTGTCTCAACAGGGAAAAAATATATAAAATTCCTTCCTGACCCCAGATACTGGTGATCGTATTCATCCCTGGATCAATACTCCCTCTCTATTTATCCAGGATAGCCCCTAATGCCTGTTTCTTTCTTAATGTAAAAATATACCCAATCCCTTTTTAAAGTTACCTACAAACACTACGGACCAGTATTGTTCACATTGTATGATCCTGCCAAACCACATGAAATGGGATCAATATGTCGTAGATAAATACCATACACACATACTTTGGAGATCAAGAACCATAACACAAAACAGAGTCCTCTGGTTATTTCCTCATGATTAGAGTTTATTCAGTAGGATCAAATATGGATCACCAGCCAAACCCTACATGGTGGCTGCTGCTGACTGGCTGGAGAACTAACTACTACTGAAATATATCCAGACACAGCATTTCAGACTTGTTTACATGAGACCATGCAGAAATCCATATTTTTTCACCCTATAGCACCATGGCATAACCCACTAACAGGCAATGACTTCTTATTAATAAGAGATATCCAATACGAATAGAACACATACTTTGTCTAATTTGTGACTGTAATCCTCACATCATATTAACCTTACAGAGCTGTGTCAACTCTTCTTTCAACAAACTAGACATGGAAAAACATGAACAGCAACAGAACTGCTACATCAATGTGAACTACATAGTGAGTATTTGTGTAATAATATGGCCACGTATGCTGAAGGACACAAATAACACATCAATCACTTTAATAATATCGGCCTATCTCTTTCCAGAATACATCAAATAGGTAAGCGGTGATAAATAATGACTATCCAGAGCGCACGTGTCCTGGTGGAACAAATCACCTCGTGGATGAGCTTGGGACTGCGTTCAAGGTAAAACACCACATTTGGCTCTCTAAAGATGCATTAATGTGTAATCTATGTGATATTCCTACATCATTAGCCAGATGAGTAGCTTGTTTCATATGTAGGGAAAGAACAGTGAAGACATATGTATGAAATGAGCAACATATATTGGTATGTGATGAAGTAGGGGCTCCGGGAGCATGTGCAATGTAAATATTGACATGTTCCTTGTATGTTTCAGATCGCAAATATGAGTCCCTTTCCACGGTCAGAACAAGGAATGATGAGCATTCCCACATTCCAGGACTATGTTATTGTCACATTGCAGCATGTATGTTCATATGTCAGTCATCATGCGTTGCATCGGGTGTGATATCACATCCTCTACATAGATTTATATGTACCTATTCCTTTAGATATGCCATTCTCTCCTCTACTTGGACTATTGTGAAGCCTGTATCATACTTCCTTCCAGATCTCTTCCTCAGTGCTGATATGATCCTCCCTGTACATATGGGGAAGAGTAACTATAGCCTTGGAACATAACTATTAATGAGGTTCCGTTTACCTTCAGTTATGCATATGCAACAGCAGATAATAGAGATGCTCATTCACAGAACAGAATACACCTCAAACTGGCCAGTTTGTTGTGAGTTCTGCTAACACATGAAATTAGTTTGAACACACTGATATGGTCCTGGTCAGGTTCCCATCTGAGTGTCCAAACTTAGGTATGTAGAGTCTTCTCTCATAGTGCCATTTCCAGTGACATGACCTATGGGGGTTCTAACATTGACTGATTGAGCACTTCTACCTTTGCAGTTGCATAGGAGTGTGTGTTGCACGCAAACACAAGACTACAGATTACTTCTCCCCATGAGCATATCTCCTTATTCTATATTGTTGGGTTTGAATATTGAATGTTATCATGATATATTTAATAATGATATAACTGATATTGCCTCATGTTGGATGATGCACTGTATATCCCCACTCAACTGATCATCTATACCAATGTCTTCCCCCTGCCTGCATTCTGTCCCTATTTCCATGTGTTACTGTAACTCTGTATCCTACCCACCTCCACGATGATACTGAGCAGGCCTGTGGTAATTTGTCACTGTGTGGCTTTGTGAACAATTAAACCTGTTTTTTCAGTCAATGTTTGTGTTATCCTGGATATTTACCATGTAATAAGTGCATTACCCTGTAAGTCAGATGTGCTCATCACCATCAGTTAGGGGTGTAACTAATCTGTTCAATCTGTGTTTACATTACTACATAATCATGAATGTAGATTCATATCATTCAAGTTGAGCCCTTCAAGTCATTATATACAACCCTGCATGTCTATAGACATGATTTCTGAATTCACGCCCATCGGGCTGGCACCTACATCTATATTGGCAAGGTACAGATTAATGTAGCATATGTATCTCTGTAAACACAAACAGATATATGTATTGAACAATGACACTTCATTCTATCTGTATTCTGTCAACTAGAAAGCATGATATGGTACAAACACACAGAAACAGTGATAACAGTATAACATAATCATACTTTATTTCATACACAGAACACAAATAGAAATGGACAAGACTGTGCATTAATCATGTGTGTGGTGTTAATAGATCCCAGTATGGCAAGGGGCTATGGCAAATCTGAGAACATCTGAAGAGGAAACAGACAACATCATGAGGGTAATGAATAGCATCTACTGGGGTCACATGTGGTCAGGACCCCACAGTAACCAACTTAATATAACACAACATTTAATCAACATAACCATTAATGTGCATACAACAACCATATGGTTTCCAGAATAAACAAACACTATAAAACATGGATCATGTGATACTAAGCGATTCCACACACAGTGTGTTCGCATACATTACTGATGATTGGTCAATAGATGATGTGAATCTGGAAAACATAGAGAGGAGGTGTTAGAACAATCATAAGCTGTTATTATAGTACATTGTTTTGCTCTTGACACTACAATAAACCAACTAACATGAACATCATCTACAAGCAGTAATAACCATATTGATTCTGTCCTGTTCAGTCAGCCTTCCAGGAATATACTGAGGATGTGTAATACGACAAGGCATGCTTCACTGTGAACACAATCCTTCAGCAAAATGTACTATCACTATCTAAATGGAATATTTTTAGCATGCTGATTTCACATTTCACTTCTATATGGGTGGTACCAAGGCCAGACAGATTACACTGTTCACATTACCCCTAAACACAATGATCATGATGTCAAACCAAGGAAATTAGCAGTTTGGTTTGGATGACATGAAATAAATGAATCCAATTTCATAATGTTAATGGGATGGAATGCTACAAAAACTTATGTTGAATTGCTGGTTTGGATTAGCAGATAGTAATGGGACTATGCAACTCTACAGCCGGGACACTAATCATTATAATGGAAAATCACACAGTAATGTTCCTTAGTGAAGAGATATGTAGTCATATATTGCATTTCCGAGCCATCTGCAGTGGTAAATAACACTGATAGAATGCCCTTTGGGAACTGGGTTGAGTGTTTACTCACATGATGGTATTGTACTGCTCGTCCTCATAGTTGTGAGATTTGGCTATTAACACCTACAAAGACAAAAACAAGGTATCAATCATAACAATATTATGATTAAATACAGCATTTAATCTCAAGGTCAATCCACATTGAACATCAATTGTTGAAATGTTAAACATAACCAGACATGTACACACTCTGTAGCCAGCCAATAGTATGTCAACATCTATAACAATCAAACACGCGTCTCTCCCGACTGGCCCCTTCCTCATATCTCTCCACCCTTCGGTTGTGCCTCCTCATCTCAGCATAGATACAGTAGCTTGGGCGCTAGCCTGAATGACCCTGTTGCCAGCCAGGATGGCACTACTTATGCGTCACTGCGTCTCGCTTAGTTGGAGCATGCGCTCTGCTCTCTCTTGTTGGGCCTGGTCCTCTCTGCGAAACTGAGCCATGATGTTGCACAATTGCGCATATACTGGTGGCAGAAGGTCTGGAGGCGTTTGATGGCTGGCAGATACAGATGGCGACTCTGCGGCTGGCGACTCCGCGGGTGAGGGTGGCGACTCCGCGACAGGCGACTCCGTGGCTGGCGACTCCGCGGCTGAGGGTGGAGCACCTGCCGCAGCTGAGGGTGGAGCACCTGCCACGGCTGAGGGTGGAGCACCTGCGGTGGCTGAGGGTGGAGCAACTGCCGCTGCTGAGGGTGGAACACCTGCCCATGCTGAGGGTGTAGCACCTGCCCATGCTGAGGGTGGAGAACCTGTCCATGCTGAGGGTGGAGCCCATGAGGGTGGAGCCCATGCTGAGGGTGGAGCCGATGCTGAGGGTGGAGCCCATGCTGAGGGTGGAGCCACTGAGGGTGGAGCCACTGAGGGAGGCACAGCATAGGTTGGCCACTGCTGCATTGGTGGCTGGTGCAGGCCCTGAGTGGCCACGATGAATGGCCAGGTGTATCGAAAGAGGAGTGGCCATGGTAGGGGGCAGCATAGGATGATGGCATGCATGTGGTGTGCTGCCCCCATTGCTGGAATAATGCTGGTGGTAGCTGGGAGGTCTGGGACCAGGACATGGCCGGTTGATATTGCTAGTCTGGCTGTGGCCGGCTAGATGTTGAGGGCCCGGGCATCACTTCCCGCTCCTCATGAGCCAGTGATGTGGATGGTCCCAGGCCCTCTTGGATGTCCTGGCCCTCCTCTTCAGGCACTCCTGCCTCCTCGTCCTCTGAACTTGTGGATACTGCAATGGAATAAACATATATTTCAGTTGGTTGCCATACACAATTGACAGCTATGCATTTACATATCATTGACATCATAGTCACCTGTGAGTGACTGTGGTGCTTGTGTTACACAGATGAGCCACGGGCTGCATAATGAGCATTGTGGATCATGGCTCATATGAATGTGTACTGCATGTGCATCAGACACGTGCTCTGCAGGATCTGCTGTGCAGTGTGTGAGACTGACCAATCTGACAAGTTTCCAGCAATGGTTGTTAATATGCAGCTGAGACATGGGCCAGGTTCGGACAGTATATGACACACATGCAGTGCTACAGACTCTGTATCCACATATGCCGCACAGCCAGATTTTTACTCTATCGCAGTGGAGGCCAAAGTCAGGCCTGCATTTGTGGATAGCCATGCTGCACCCAGCTGAGAATATCATTCTCCAAGTCATTAAGTCTAATTGACTCATCTGTGCACCTAAAGGAAATCCACATATCCAGGCCTGTGCGCAGCCCAGCAAGTTTGACTTTGGACACCCTGCTCTATTACAATCAATCTGGATATAATTAGAAATTGAGATATCAGGGATACAAATTATGAACATGATAGGTTTGCTACCAGGACTGAAATGGTTATTGTCGCCCCATATATCTTTAGTCAACCATAGGGTTTACAGTGCTATTGTATGTGAATTATACCTTTGTGTGGGCAGGGGTGTAGGAGGCCATATAATTCTTGAGCAAGGGTGGGCAGGTTCGGTCCTGGAGGGCCACACAGGTGAGCCAATCGCCTTTTCAGTCATCCTGATTGACTCACCTGTGCCCAGAAAGGATATCTTGAAAGGCAGGCATGTATGTGGCCCTCCTTACCCGCCCCTGTTCTAGAGGGATACAGCTCATTATATACAACAGCCAGAATACAAGCCTATTTATACATACAAACATACATACATACATACAAACAGCATGACATCTTGAAAAGCCGGCATTTATGTGGCCCTCCTTACCCACCCCTGTTCTAGAGGGATACAGCTCATTATATACAACAGCCAGAATGCAAGCCTATTTATACATACAAACATACATACAAACAGCATGATATCTTGAAAGGCCGGCATGTATGTGGCCCTCCTTACCCACCCCTGTTCTAGAGGGATACAGCTCATTATATACAACAGCCAGAATACAAGCCTATTTATACATACATACATACATACATACAGCATGTTATCTGCAGGCTTTTGGACAGCCCATCCCTCCACAATCTTATACAACCATGTGTGTGATATGATACTCACGTTGCAGTGTGTTAGGGCGATCTGTGTCCATCTGGCCTGGTATGCCCACCACTGATTTGTGAGGGATAAAGCTCATCACTTTCCTCTCCCATTCATTGTATGTAACAGGGACCGCGGGCCCACCACCAGTACTGCATGCTGCTGCTGCCTCCTTGGCCATCTTCCTTTTTACAAACATTTTTAAATCATCAAACTTATGTTTGGCTGACCTTCAGTCCCTATGGGTGACCCCTACTGCCAACACAGCTGTGCCAATTTGGGACCAGGCCTGCTCCCTCTGGCTGGCATTGATATCTCTCCCACCACATATGATCCCCTGGCGGGCACAGATTTCCCAGAGGAGAACCTGTATCTCCTCTGGGCTATAATTGGGGGCCCTGTTCCTTGCCACAACCCGTTGCCCTAAGGACGGTGCCTGGGACACCTGCTCTTCCTCTTCTCTCCCTGGGGCCGCTCCCTCATCCCCACCACCTCCCACCATGGGATCAGGCCCCTTCTGCTGGCATTCCTACCTCTGGGGGCACTTCCCTCCCCCCTGCTCTCCTCCTTGCTCTTCTCCTCCTCTCCCTCCTCCTCCTCCTCTCCCTCCTCCTCCTCTCCCTCCTCCTCCTCTCCCTCCTCCTCCTCCTCTCCTTCCTCCTCCTCTCCTTCCTCCTCCTCCTAATCCCCCTTGATCTTTTTCCTCCTCTCCTCACTCTACCCCTCTGATGTTCTCCTCACTCTCCTCCGCGCCTCTCTTGCCTTACCTCCTCCCCTCCTCTACCCTCCTATGAAAATAAAGTAACGATAAATAAATATAATATGTGTGTAGGTTTAGGAGGTAAAAAAAGATGTGAGTATTATGTGTAGTTCAGTAATTGTATGGGGGGGGTGTAGGTCTTGGGAGGGGGGGTGTAGGTGTGCAGTGGCCTACCACTAGGTGTAGTTATGTGTACGTATTAATCTATGTGTGTGAATGATGTGATATCAGTAATTATGTGTGTTGTGAATTAAGGGTTAAATGCTCTGATATTTCAAAAGATACAAACTCACAATACTCCTTCTCTCTGGCCCACTCTCCTTTCTCACAAAAAAAACACCAAAGCCTAGACCTGTGTGTCTACTTGCACAGTCAATTATTTTCTGTTTTGGCTCCCTTTTAAAGGCATGCTGCCATCTGGTTAAGTGTTACGTATCACGTGTTTCGCTCCATTTTCCCACGCAAACCCTAATTATTAACTGATATGCGTGGCCACGAAAGTCAAAGTTATCCGAGATAGCGTCCCTTATTCACAAATCCAAACGTTTACAAAATTGCATCCATCGTTCGTATCTCGCAGCACGTGGAATTCAATAGCATCGTAAACTGTCATTTTTCAACTACGTAGGCCTTGCGTTTTCACCTCAGATTTACGAGGCTGGAATTTATTAGGGCCCTATAAGTGCACCAAGGTTGTATTTGCAATTAACAAATAAAATACATATTACCCCATTACCTTATTACAGTAATACTGAAAACAATAAGAAAGAGTGGGAGGGATAAAGCAGTGGCCAATAATGTGGTAATGTGTGTAATTAGATGTTACATCCAGCCTGCAGTTTTGGTGCTCTTAGAACTTGTAATTGTGATTGGTAATGGAGAAATAAAAATATAGTTTAACACACACAATAAGTGCTTGTCATTTAATAAATACTTATTTTACAGGCATACTGCATGTGTAGGCAGAATGCCAAATAATGATATTAAGCATCTTGCAAAAATGTGTTACTAATTTTCTTTTCTAAAGTTGTATTTGTATTCCCTGTGACTCCATTTGCAACTCTGATCAAGCACAACATTCATCCATTGCTACTGAGTGCCTATAGGAGGTTTCTATGTACATTATGGGAGTGTGTTAGTACACATTGTATGAGAAAGAGAGCCAAGAAGGATCTCAGTGTATAGCCATGCTGTAGAATGGCATAGTCCTAAACTAATATGTTAAACAAACCCAGTAAGTATACATGTATGAGCAAAGTATGTCATCCTTCTTAACCTAATTTCATTAAATGATATTCAAGCTGTTAATTTTTGTTAGCCACTAATACTCACATGTACATCTTTAGACATCCTGATATCATAACAAACACAGTTAGTGTCTATCACCTGTACACCTTAACATGTGATATCATTGTGAAAAACAATATCATAAAGAGATAGTGATTGTACTCTTGGCCTTCTGAGTGTGGTCATAGCTAAACATTCCTTATGAGATACCACATCAATACTAAATATTTGCAATTGGTCATGACAACAGGTAATCTCCAGAGCACAGGAAGATTATGTAATCAACACAAAGGAAGTTTTTTTTTAAGTAACCAAGCCAAGGGTAGCTACTTTCTACCTTTTATCAAAGGTGCACAAAAATCTGCTAAATCCACTGGAGGAGACCGATAGTATATGGCAATTTGAGTTTATATGACCAAGAGGGTTACATATACCTAGGGATACTCTGTTATAGACTAATGCTCATAAATAGGACCCGCAAAGGGTTTACAGACAAGTTCTCAACACTGTAAAAGACAATATAAAGAAACCAGTGGACTTTAAAATATGGGAACGCATGGAAAGGCATAACAATTACTTGCATAACAATCCCTAAATAAAAAAAAGGCATTTAAAAAACTTTTTGTTTCATATGTTGGAATTGTCATGTATATTCCAATGAAAAGCCATGCTGCAATATGCATAAAGCAATTAAAGACACACTACCTGATCAAATAGCAACACCAACACATGACACCGCTTGTCATATTAACCCTTTCTCCCTCACAGAGGCTCTAATGTGTACCCTGGAATATAAATATAATTGCATATACATCTCGCTCATCACATCTACATTGGGAAAATAAAAAGTGGCAAATTATACTGCTACATCACATATATCAAGTACCAGGGGAACATTTTAATATTTGTTATTCAGTCCTTCAGTTGTGTCCAACTTTCTGTGACCTTATGGACTGCAGCACATTTAGCTAGGTCTCTGCCTGTGCTGTTCCACAAGGTTTGCATGTCAAAGATACTGAATTGGGTTGCCAGTTCCTTCTCCAGTGGACTGCAATTTGTCTGACCTCTCTGCTATGACCTGCCCACCTAGAGTGACCCTACATGGTATAGCTCACAGCTTTGTCGAAGTACACAAGCCCTTTCACCACCACAAGGTAGCAATCTAGAAGGGGAATCATGGAACATAGACCACACCAATCTACTCAAAGCCATTAGGAAGGACCGCAAACACACATGGAGGCTGTGCAGAGGCACATGGAGCAACAGCCAACACCTTCATCAGGGACAATCTCTGCTACACCCATCCTCGAATGTCCCACTGCTGGTGACCATGTGCCAAGATGTATTCCCATTTTCTGTAAAAAATATGCTATGTGCTTATATAGAGCCCTATGTCAATATCATATTATGTTAATTAGAAATTAATGTTGTTATGGTCTGTGTTAAATATGATGCTAAAATATGAATTAAGTGTAATTTATAATTAAAATATTTAGGATTATTTTGTATCAAAGACATATTCATTTGTTCAGTACAGACAATAACTATAAGACAGGTTTGGTTATTAAGATGGCACATGAAATAATGTAACCAATGGGTGTTCATGAAGTATTTTAGATTTTGTTAGCACAGATTTCTACAGTATATATGAGCACTAGTAATACTTATTTATGGAGATGATACTACTTAATCGTTACATCATAATACTGTTCTTTATCACCATTCCACTGTAAAGGTTTTTAACAAATCACATGTTATTTTCATAATATATTAATTTAACATATTTATTATATGTATACAAACTTTTGCATGCACAACAGCAATGGGGTGGACTTAACAGGACAGGTGTACAAAGGATTATTTGTAGTGGAGGCAAGCTTCGTGGGGCTCTTTCTGCCTCCCCACAGCCTCCTTGAGCTTTTGCTGGACTTTCTCAATAGCTAAATCCACATTAATGTGATCCTCCTTGTCAGCATTTGGCCTTATATCCCCATGTCCCTGTGCCACCAAAACCCTGTTCCTTACCCTTTCCTCTAACATAATCATGTGCACAACCTGTGTCATATAGTTATTTGCCTGTATTATTTATTATTATTATTATTATTATTATTATTATTATTATCTTTATTTATATTGCGCCAACATATTCCGTAGCGCTGTACAGGGGTTTAGTACATGGCAAAAAACAAACTTAACACCTTATAAGGAATGGAGGGCCCTGTTTTTGAGCATATAATCAAATGTACATAGTGCTTGTTTCCAAGACACGGACACACAATTGAAAACTCGCAAACTTACAATCTGTAGAGGTCACTTCAAGCATAGATTACAGGCCCCAGTTGAACTGCATTCAGTGCCAACTACTCCTCTCTTTTAGGCCTCAGGCTAGCTAATATTGCATGTTTTTAGTGTTTGATGTGTGACTTGTCCTTTATGGGCAATGCATGAAAATATCTGATGTAGGCTGTGTAATTTTCCTGATTTATATCTACATCTTGTGTACTGGAGTCTTGGTTACCATTCCAGTTGATGTACATAGATGTCTATGGCATCATACTAGGCAATTTTGTGGTTAGTATGCAACATATGTGTCTATAGGAATGTGTAATATAATATTTGTTTTAGTAATTATTTTCTACTGTACTGTCTCTTTAAATAGCTTGCAAGGCTCACAGCAAGGCCTTTTTGGAGACTGTTATCTATGATTGCCATAGGCTTTGAGAAAAGTTCAATGGGACAGCTAACCTTAACTCGTCAGTGTATGTGTTTCTATACCATTCTTATCAGTCTTCAAGTAGCACTTGATTTTTGATTGGATCGATACACTGGCAATTACGTGACAACTTGACATGTAAATTACCAACGTATCCGATTGTAATCACTGCGAGGCAGTCTTTTGTCGTTGTCTGGAACCAGCAAACTCTACCACAACAAATTAAAGTTTTACTAAAGATTAAAGAAAATGTTAAATGTTATTAAAGGATAATTTAGGTACATTCTCAAAGAGATGAGATAAATAGAATAATAAATATCTAAGGATACTATCTAATTAAAATTATAGGACAATTAAGGTATTTTGTAATACAATTCTAGTTTAATGTCCTAAAATGCAAGACATAGTTGTATTTTCTTGTAAAAAATAATATTACTGACCATCGACTAACAAATCCATGTCTGCAACAATTAGATAGTATGTGATTTTGTACTTGTCTTTTATTCCCCTTTCCTTCCTATGTTCCCTTCTACATCTTAGTTATATGTACTTTATAAACAATAGACAGTTCTCAACTTTTACATTAAGGAGCACAAATGTTTATTGTATTGTACTTATTTTTAAAAAGGCCAGTGTAAACATTGTTCATGTTAAATCTATTACCTAGTTCAATATTAAATAACATTAAAATACATGTGTAATCAGCAATACAACTTTAGCCAGAAAATGCAACTTAAAAACAAAGTTTTCCTAATTAATTACTGCTGTTGAAACCCACCTCACCTCTCTCATTGTCCTGAGCACTGTTGAAAAGAAACAATTTAACTAAGATAACATTGATTAGACTGGGTGGGTTTTAGAGATGCAATGGCATATGGGATTATAACCCTGTTGTCCTACAAAACATGCTCCAAGTTACCCACCCTGCCTAATTAATTATATCTTAGTTGAAATGTTTGTTTTCTTTCAATTAATGAGGTAAACTGTGTTTTTTAAATTATATGTTCTGGCTAAAGTATTGCTTTGCTGCTGTTTGCACTTTAAAAAAAACTTACACTGGTTCTTTAAGGAATAGATACAAGTTATCTAAAATTGTATAATTTTCTACAGTTATAACAATGACCTCAATACCACACTACCCCTATATTTTGTATTTCGGATTTGATTATAATTAATAGTACATCACACATCTTGAAGACACCTTTGCAAATAATAAGTTATAATAATACATAATGATCACAAAAAACTACATAATGAATGGGGATGAAAATGTTCTTATGTAAGGTGTTTGAATCAGTGGGCGAGATGTCACAATGTTTTTAAAAACATTTAGATGAATGAATTGGTTATGGTGTATAAAAATCCCTCATCGCAATAAAACAGATGTTTTGTTTGTTATACTCTGTGACATCTACACTATTATTAGATTTATCCATTTACACTGTAATTGATTCCTCATTATTGAAACACAGATGTAACACATGGCATATTTGTTTCTACTAAAACAATATTTTAATCTGAAGCTACACCCTTATTAATGGCACAGGGACTTGGCACAACAAATATCTAAAAAAAAAGGGAATATAGTTTGGAAAAAAGTAAAAATAAGTTATATATATATAAATAAAGAGAGAGAAAGAGAGATTGTTAAGTATTTTATATAGATGTGTTAGGTATTTTTGTATACAATGTTTTACTTGAATGCCTTGCCATCCTTCAGAGTCATATAAATCAAAATGTTTTTGACTTTTTAAAATGTTATCATTTCTTGTAATATGAAATATATTTTGCTTGCCATCTAAAAAAAGAGCTAATTCCCATCCATGGGCTAAAATCTGATTATTAATATTATTAGAAAGCAGATTGTGGATACTGTCATTTTATATGTAAATAGCCAATAAGTATAGGTTATGATTGATTAGGATGTAGAGAAAACTAAGAAGTTTTCAATTTTATTTGATTTTGTATTTTTTTAATTACACAAAGTTTATCTGATTTTAAACAATATTTAATTTTTTGTATATAAAGAAATAACATAATTTTTAATAAAAAAAGAAACAGTACTGCATTTGTGTAGGTCACTTAGTTTATCAAGGGGGCTATGTTATAATGGCTTTGAAAACACACTGCAAAATCATTTTCATGACCCTGTCCAGACTTCAAGAATACAGTAGGAAATTTCTATTTCTTGGAATTTACAGAAATAAACAGGTTTTCTAACTTTTTTAGTCATGGAAATGTACACTCAATGTGCTAGTTTACTTGCTTTGGTGGAGGGCTTCTATCACTATTTTGCCTGCCAAAAGTTAAATCAACTTATGGTTCATATTGTCTTTTGACAAGGTAGCCCTGGTTCCAATGGCATATTCTGAACCAGGTTGACCAGCTTTATTTATTTAAAGCTCTAAAAGCAAGTACAATCTCTGTAAGGAAGCTGCCGATTAGAAAACCCGAGGTTGCAGAAGTACATTCTAGAATTAGAGATTGCTGTGCCATTGCTAAATAAAAAGCAATCAGTATAGGAAGCATCTTCTTGCTACTGCAATGCTTCTGGCAATATAGTTTGAGCAAGAATCAATACAACAGACAGATTTATGCCCATTATAATTTTCTGAAGTTCATTTCAGCTCTTGCGTCTACCTAAAAGTTCACCAAAATGAGACTTCTCACATTTTGCAGGACATTATGTTTTAAACTGTTCATTTTCTTCCATAAATGGTAAACACTACATATAATACATTCAAATGCTATATTTTAAGCTGTTTTTTTTTCATAGCTGCAATTTTCTTTATTACTAAAAAAGAAAATATAATAGTGTAATGCAATGTAATGATGGATCTCTATTGATTTGAATACAAAGATTGTAGTATAATAAAACAAATGTAGTTTTACCATTACTTTTTATGCTAAAGCTTTCAAATGAAAAAATAAGTATGAAAGGTTTCAATAAAGAAAAGGGGAACAATGTATTTTTAAAGAAAGAGGAATTCTATTACGCAGTTGCTTGCAGAAGATAAAGCAGTTAAGAGATTAAAATTATTAAAAAAACATAATCTTGTATTGGATATTACAAATAACAGTAGTAAACAGTTTGTGAAAATAAAACAAAGCTAAACAAATATAGTTTATAGCAAATAAAGGGACAGAAGCAGCAATTCAGAAGCACATGAAGTGAAGCAAAGACACCAAAAAGGCCCCTTGTCACTGACCCATTTCCACGGCCTGGATCCTGGTCCATTGAGTCAACAAAGAGGAATTACATTGCCACATGGGCAATATGGGCAGGTGGGTGGTGGGGTGAATAGCACTAAGACATGGGGCCATAGTGTACCACCATGCTTCCTGTGACCTTTTGGCATATGCCCCTGCCTTATCCTGTATATTGTATGTAATTCCCCATGTAATATTACTGTATTCTGTGTTATGTTTAAACTGTGACTAAGTAATCATGATGGGGTTAAGACAGGGTGTGCTGAATCTGAAGTGATCAGACTCATCTATGGTACTGTTATCGGTTCTGGCCCATTGTTAGCAAATTAAGTTAATCACATTTGCTATGTACTCTATCTAAGGTCTGGACCACTCAGACACAGAGACAGCAGGATGTGTATTAGAAGGTAGCCCTATTGTTCTCAGGTGCCATCTATCAAGGTACTGCTGGACCCCATGTGGGGTCATCTCCTATAATCGTCTGCCACACCCTCCCATTGTAACATTGTTTACACCCCCTCTGTATCTAACTGCTATAAATATTGCTGACTCTTCAAAAATAAAACAGTTCACTTCTGGAGACATATAGAAATTGTGTGTCTCTTATTTTACTCCTGGATGGATGTGATATTGATCTTATCTCCACCCTGCAAGTAACTTGTCCTGGTCACAACCACAGGAAGGTTACTGAGACTCCTGGAAGTGCTGATTCCTGATGGAGAGATCCTGACTGATCTAGAAGCCAGATATCACGGTGCTGGTGCCAAGATTTCTAAGAAACCAATGATCCTTGCTGGTAGTTAACCTGTAGTCTATAGCAGGTGGCCCTGGACTGTATAGCCCCTACCCTCGGATCATCACAGGCACTAAAATTAATTTAAAGTACTGCAGTGCTAGAAAAAAAAAGGCAATTGTTTGTAAAGTATGTACCAAACTAACATCATTACTAGCTATATAAATCATGAGCAATCGAGCATTTTTGGGAAAATCTGAATTTTTGAAAACTCTGTTTATGAGTGTAAGAATTGCTGTTTGTTATATTACATCCCGAGAACTGTATATTGGGTGATTTCTTTATCTATAAGTGAAGGGAGGAGTCCTGAAGGAGGAAACAGATAGAAGTAAAGTACTTATTAGGCAATTGAATCTGTCTGAAATTGACACCACATCCCTTGCCCAACACTGGGCCGACGCAGACTGTGAGCATATTGAAAGGAGGTGGTGACATTTATACCCACTGTTACCAATTTATATTACTAGTTTAAATGTCTGTGTTATTTAATGAAGCCTGTTTAGCAAAATGCCTTAAAATGCACACAGTGTAATAAATATGATTGAGAGAATTACACAGACATTTGAATTCACTTTCTTAATGGATACATAGGTCATATAACACAAATGCATTGATGTAAAGGGAATTCATAATTAATGAAAACCTGCTGCAACTACATATTTTCTGTTGATAACTAAGAAGTAAAACTTAAAAAATATTGTATTCACAATATATATATATATATATATATATATATATATATATATATATATATATATAATTATCTTACCTACTTAACATGTTCAGAAAGACAGAGAATAGTTCATAACTGGTCAGTGTTTAGAATGTGGCAAAATCAAAACCATCTAAAATACTTAATTCTAATTAATTAATTCTAATGCCTTTCATCGCTTTCCCTGTCTTTTAAAGTGCAGTATTGATTTTTTTTATTGCATTTACAATGCTACGAACAGGGGTTTAAACCCCCTTGCGAGTTCTATCTTGTACCCATACGATTTTCTTCTAAATTTTACATTTACGGGTGTGAAAATATTTGCAGCCTTGAGGAAGTGTAGCAATTGAATAGTGATTTGCAATTATAACTCTTGCAGTCTTGAAAGATCAAAGGCTTAGATGGGTTGTAAATTATGGTTGTAACAACCGCAGGGATTTTCAGCCCATAACCGTAGATCATTTGTGGATCGTAAAAAGACACCAATTGAATAGCAAATTAGTTAGCAGGCTACATTACAGGCTACCGTAATCTACAATTTCTCAATTAAATGACGCCCTTAGTGTAGCTGTCCCAAGCCATTTCAACCGAAAATGTTTGGAAGTCATCTGATTGCACTAATATCATACCTGTACTCAGAAGATAGGCATAATAAATCACTAATGTCCTACCTGTGATCAGCAGATAGACATAACAAATTACTCTGAAAATGAAACAAGCATCAGATCTGACTCTATCAACAGTGTAAAACCTTAATTGAGTCAGATATGAGTCTTGATTTCTCAAATCCAACACAATTAAGGTTTCTCATATCCAAAACAATTAATACTGCCTCAGCAACACCCACTATAGCACCCTCTACCCTCTATAAGCTGAGGGAACACCATGGATTCCCTCTTCCCATGCCCTGAAACCTTGATCCCTATAATGTATAGATAACCATGGGGGACTATATAAACCCAAATGTCATCTAACACTTAACTCCTGACACAGAAGTACATGAAGGACCTTCACAGCAGCTAGAAAATAAACCCTACGGCAGTCCCTAACAGACCCCTGTGGCACTTAAAATGAACCCCTAGGCCACTGAGGTCCTGGCATGGGAAAACTTTGAAACCAATTTCACAATCTTATAAATCTGTGCATTCTAAATGTTTTCAATATGTTCCCATTCCATGTTGAGTAGATTTACATACTGTCAGGGGAGTGGGGGTCTGCATTAACTCCAAAACCTCCTGTCTTCTGCTACTGGAATTCTCTCCTGAAGGCTGCAAGGATTTAGGCTTCTCTGTACCCAGCATACAAATCCGGATTACCAGCAGCAAATCAGGAACACAGGATCAACATCATCAGTGTGATCTGCTCTTCAGTGGGCCTGAACAGGCCAAGAAAGCCAATCCTACCCGAATATTCAATCTTGTCCCAAGTCCCTTCCCCATAAGGACAGCAGCAGAGATTCAGGATGCCAAGGATTTCTCCAGAATTCAGGATTCCTCTGTAATGAAAACACACCTTGCTTATGTGTTCTTAAATAGAGCCACCAGCTTATTGTTCCACACACATATTTAAACAGTATATTAACCAATCAACATTAGCCCCTTCTTTGGCCAAACAACACAGTCAGCCCCCCGTAGCCCCATTTGATCTATCTATGCGGTTTGAGATTATTTTGATGGACTTGGGGCTTTGGACAGTTATCTTGCTTGGGCTCAAAGACCTGGTATATGGGCAAATAGACAAGGCTTTTATCCCACATGGGGACTCTGGGGTGGAGGGGCTACTAACCATGAAGCTATGGCCATTCTGGAAAACTCTATACATCATAATAAAATATTGTATTCCCATTTCTGTCCCCAATAAGCAACAAACAGTGATTATCATGCAATACAAGGGGAGTGTGGGCATATACAGAGGGATAAAACCCTGGATATACTTGCTTGCTAGGCATCTCTGGCAGGACTTTGGACAATACAAAAGGCAATTAGCCATTGTTTTGCTTTTCCTGTATCCTCTGGCAGGAAACACAGTATCTGAATTGGGTCAGTAAATTTGCCATGGGAAATAATAAAATGGAAATAATACTAGCATCAAGGCCTACTATATACAAAGATGGAAAATATATTTCTTTCTCCAATCACACACTGTTTCTGAGGAGCAACAATGTAATCACATTAGCTCATTTTATGAGAACATTTTTACTGCACAGTGACTTGTGAGGAGTGCAGTAATTACAATTGCTACTAGCTAACTCTTAAAATAAAGCCCTACAACCAGTACTACTAAACTATTTTTATTCAGTATCCAGTACCTAGAAGTAAAAGATTTCCCTATGCAACAATTGCAGATAACAGTACTATGTCACTGCACTAGATAGGTTTGTAATCCCTGAAGAGACCTTATATCATAGTGTCATATCCTAGAGCACATTCTGAACACAACACAAATGCTTTAAACATTACAAAAATTACCCTGAGCCTGTTAGGCACAAATAACTCACAAAAATGGGCATTTGGAGGTCCAGGGTACCCAACCAAAAAATAATGCAACAAAGTTAAAAGGATATTTAGATAATAAGTGGGAATATTTGATGACATATTTTATTACTTTATAAAAACAGTGTTAATGTGAAGGATTGACAAATAACGGAGTTAATATCCTCCATGTTTCCTACCAGTATGGATATAATTCAATTATTTTAACACAGAACACTATTGCTTTAATAGTTCTAATATCTATATTATAAGTTGGGAATATATATACAGTTAATCCTTCCCAATCTTTTGGGATCTCTTTTTTCACCATGATATATATATATATAGGTGAAGATTTCTCCCCAAATTACATGATATTGTGTTTGAATTTGTTTCTGGAATTTTAATGATATTGATAAAGTTTTGATTTTAACAATTCAATAGTCCTATTTACTCAATATTCATGTGTTATATGGTAATATTACTGCAGACTATTGGACCGGAACAGTCCTTTTCTTCACGTTGCAAGTTTATTTAGATATAAACACAGAAAACAATCTTCTTAGAATAATAAAGAGACAGACCTTGGATGAGTTGCCTCTTTCCTTCTCCTTTAAGGACTTCCCTGGCAAGGAGTCTAATTTTCGGCACCATCGTGGTCTATAGGGACCTCATGTTAATAGATAAATGAGGGATACCCGGTGATAGGGCATGGGTTGAGGAATTCCCCGGGCTCCTCCCTCCTAGCACATGGTACGGGGGAATCACCAGGGTTCTGCGGCTCACAAAGCTAAGGCAGGGGGAATCCCTGAAGCTCCCCTGATTTATATCAGGTATTGGGTAAAAACCAGGAGATCCCAAGGCTCATCGGAGGTAGCGAGTTATAGAAAAATTGATTATAAACTCCCTGAATTATTTTTTAAATGATATTTAACAACTTCCCTACCGTGGGATGGGGTTTATGTAGATGGATATGGGAAAGGGATGATGCAGGGCTATCATAGTATGGGTACCACTGTGCAGCATTAGAGAACACTGAGCTTCAGACTAAACAGGCTGCCATGAGCAGGCTGTGTCCACACCTTGTTGAGCAGAGAGCAACAGCACATAACCCTTGATGTAATGGCTAAAAATATCTTGCGTATTTCGGAGAGAGCTATTATTTCTGCTAAAAGCCGGCACATAGCAGAGTCCTAAGTGTTTTTTATATCTGGATTCTGCTCTAATAACATATAAAAAAACTTAATCTGACCCAGTATGTAAAGTTTGATTACTATTTTACTGAATTGTGAAAAGATTGTTTGCTTAATTTATAATTGATTCCTGTTACAAATGTAATATGTTCTACTTTGAAGTTAGTCATTTGATAAATATTGTTTTATGATTCCCTTTTGAGGTTTGTGAGACCTTGGGAAAATAAACAGTAAGTAAGTAAATTAGTTTATTTAGCAACATAATCCAGTAATTACAACCAAACTACCAGGTAAAAGATAAATTAAACAGGATGTTACACCGTGCATAATTAGTATGCCTATTTTTATAATTAGTATTACATTTTGAAACACAATAATTGTAATGCAAATTAATGCAAAGTTTATGTTGCAGCATATGTACTTCAGGCAGGACAAATACATTTTAATTATGTTGAAAGGAACATTTTTATAATGAGGTCAATTTATAAATGAAGCTTAAAAAATGGAAAAAAAAGCAAAATAAACTAAAAACATAATTGATTTGTAGAGACAATCAACACTCATACTACATGTGGATTTATTTTTTTATATATTTAGGGATGTGCCCTGGTATTATAAAAGCATATGGCAAGCTGTTCCACTACATACACTGCAAGGATTAGACAGCATGTTCTTAAGAGTAGATTATGTTACCACATTAAAAAGGTCCAAATAGATTGCAAAGTCTTTTACCACACTCCAAACTTAGAAAGAAGATTGCCAGCTCTTTTACCAAACAGCAAGTCGTAAAAAACAGAATGCAATCTCTTTTACCATGCAGCAATGCTTTGCATTATATATAGGATGAGAAAGTTCATATTTTGGCTGTGTACAGTGGGCTTTGTTTCTTTCTTGTATGTTAATGACATACCTCAAAAAATCCATATCTGGAAGACTTAAGCCTTTTGCGCACTCTGAACCTGACGCCTGAGCTGAACTGAAACTATAAAATGACCAGTCAACATGAAATTAACATCAATAGATATGCCAAAGCACTATACTTTGCGGTTACATAAGTTTACATTAATTTAGAAATTGAAAGTATAACTGCTGTCAAACATATAAGTGCCGTCAAATAGCGTTTTATCCAAATGCTGAAATTATAGTAGTATAGATAGTATGAGACAATTAACCTTTTCAGAACTTAGGTTGTCTCCCTGATGTTCTGTCAACACCTCTTTTGAATGTTGGCTCTTTTATGATGGAGCTGAATCCTATATCTAACTGGCGACTTGCCCGTCAAAAAATTACGGCAATAAGATTGTAAGGCAGGTAATGTTTTTTGTGTGCGAAATTAATTTTGTTGGTGTTTTAAGATCCTTCGGCACTCATTGCGAGCCTCGCGCTGAGCGCCTTCGGCTCTCATTGCGTGGCTCTTGGTTGTTTGTATGCCATGAGCAGCATTGGTGTTTTTTTTTTGCTATGGCAATGAATAATTAATAAAATAAGAAATGAATATACTTTACTTATTGTGAAGTAATATATGCAGGAAGCATTGTGTTGAAGAGCTGGCAATCTGTTTTCATGTTGCTGCAGCCTCAGTGCTGTGGAGCTGCTGTGTAAGCGTCATGAATGTGTGCAGTGTGTAGTATAATAGTGTGCATGCGCGAGGCAAATCCGTTAGCTGTGTACTTCCGGATTGTATAAGTTAGTGTTCTAAAATGGCGCCTAATGTGTGGTATGCGGCTGTGGCTGATTTTGCGTCCTTGTTTTCGGATCTCGTACGTCTTTTTCGGAAAATCCGTAGGTGTTTGGTGGTGTTTTGCGTCTTTAGAGTGCTGTGCCCTCGTTTTCGTTTTTTTCAGCGGACATTTTTAAACTCACTTAAAAGATTTTCGGGTGTCTAAACTCTTTTATTTTCAGTTAAATTGAGGTGTAACTTCAGTTTTTGAGGTCATGGGTGCCCCCCCCCCTTGCTGTAGGTAAGCTTTGTATGTATTTGTTGTGTGTATTTATTGTGTTTTTCATGTTTTCATGTGCGCGTGTTTCGGGCGTTTTTTGCAAGGTCGTAATGGGTCGTAATGCGTCTCGTATTTTTGTTTCGTAAGTCCGTAAATTTTGTGAGGTCCGCAGTTGCTGGCAAGGAGCGCCTTCGGCGCTATATGCCAGCGACTACGGCCCTCGCTTTGCGTGCCCGCACCGTTAGCAATGACCCGCATGCTCACAACTATATATGTGATGATATAGGAGCTCAGAGCACAGCAACATAGTGGCCATCCTCCTTTATATGAATCCTGCAGTTAAAAAAAGTTTGGGAAATATTGTAAAATCCTCATTATATACACAGGACATTGATACAATCTGCATCTTTCAAATGAGTGGTTGTTATAAAACGTTGATTAAATAACAAAGATTATAAGCAAGGTATTCAATTGAAATGGGAATATATCTCTGCCCCAATTTTTCTTATGTACATAAGACCTCTCACATGAAAAGGATTGAGAGTATTTTGAACATATCTCTTTTGATCAGTTTGCTGAGGGTTGTGAGTACAAACTCACTTGCAGAAGTAATTAAGTCATTCCTCTTTGATATTAGAATTTTTTGTACTTTTTAAATATATATTTAACACTGACACCATGTTGCATTGTAAGGTTGTTATTTTATCATGTCATCTACTGCTATTGTTTCATGTTATGGGTTATGATTTTCTACACTACAGCAATTTAATCATACATAATTTAATCACACATTCAAGTTTGAGCTTCACACTGAGAAATGATTTTCATTGTAGGCTGAATTGATTGTAATGCTATCTTACAGTTTGCATTTATTTTAAATATAATAATTTTGAGAGCTGTTTTGCTCACCAAATAAGTACTGCATAATTAACCTTTTGTAGGAGAACCATCTATTTGTACACAAATACATTTTACAAATCTAGCTACAAATATTGAATGGCCTTTTTATTTTGAATTTGTGCTTCTTATATTAGGATATTTAGGACTCCATTCCATGACTCCCAATGGGATTGAGCTGAGTGAAATGCACTTGTACCTTTTCACAGAACTATCACATCACATACCTACAGTAAATCTAATTTACGAGAAATACCATCTGAGTACTCCACATGTCTCTAATATTGTAATCCCTGAGTGCCTGTCCATAATTATTTAAAAAATGCCCGTCACATGCCTTGTGTAACTATACTGCGGTTGATTTGGAAATCATTTAGAGTTTCCCAAATTTGAAAAAAAAAACTATGAGTTCTTGCACCCCTCCGTAAAGACACAAAAAGTGCTTAAGAAAATGTATTGATATAAGCAAGCTAACATCTTAATTGTGTTGGATCTGAATCTTGATTTCACACAATACCACTACCCTCATGAGTCAGGAGATCCAGAGATCCCCCTTCCTACCGGCTAGTACATATGAGCCAAGAGAGCCCTCATCTAGAGTAAACCATGAGGGTCCTCATAGACCCGATGTCACCAAATATGAACATGTTTCCATGGGGGTCCCAATTGAATAGTAACCATGGTAATTTAAAGTATAACCAAGAAGATTGCTAACAACCCCCATGTTATTTAATATTAACCACCATGCCATAGGGGACCTCAACGGACAGCTGTGGCACCTTACCTTAATCCGTATACCATGGGGGTCTCTACGGATACCCATGGTAACTATTGTGGTCCATCTTCACATAAAAAACACGTTGCTCTTCAAAAGAAATACTACTTCTATTGGAGTCCCCCTTTTGATGAGCTCCTGCACTGACAATGAATTTGGAGTGAGTCTTTACCTTATATACTAATTTTGAGGATTCAGGTTGGCTGAAATATGTATTAATCATATCTCAGCTAATAAGAATTTAGTATTTGAATTACCCCCAGCCCATATCTGATTTAATAAAAGTCTTACCAATTAGAATCCACTGATTTCTCAAAATTGATGTATAAGGTAAGTGCTCTCCCCAAAAAACAAATGATCAGCACAGGAAACATTCAGAGGAGCCCTACAAAGGGATTTGCATTAATTAGAAAAATAGACGGCTAAATGGCAGATAAGATTTAATACAAATAAATGTAAGTTAATGCATTTGGGAAGGACAAATAGCCATGCAATTTATAATCTTAATGGAGCAAATCTAGGGGTATCAGATATTGAAAGGGATTTGGGAGTACTAGTGGACAACCACCTAGGTAGCAGTGCTCAATGCCAAGCAGCAGCTGCAAAGGCAAGTAAAATATTAGCATGTATTAAGAAGGGTATAGAAGCAAGGGTAGCAAATATAATTCTATCACAATACAAATCCCTAGTACGCCCTCATTTGGAATATGGAGTACAATTTTGGGCACCACTTCATAAAAAGGAAACTTTAGAGCTGGAAAAAGTACAGAGAAGGGCAACAAAACTAATAAGGGGAATGGAGGGGATAAGTTTTGAAGAAAGACTAACCAAATTAAACTTATTTTCGCTAGAAAAAAGGTGTCTACAAGGGGATATGATTACGTTACTTAAATACATCCAGGGTCAATATAAGGCTTTGTCAAGTGAACTTTTTGTAGCAAGAGATTTTCAACTGATTTTCAAGTGGACATCCTTTGAGGTTAGAGGAAAAAAGATTTCACCTTAAACAAAGAAAAGGGTTCTTCACAGTTATGGGGGTTAAACTGTGGAATTCTCTACCAAAGGAGGTGGTGACAGCGAATTTGAAAGATAACTTCAAAAAGGGGTTAGATGTATTTTTTAATAAAGAGGGCATTCAAGGTTATCCTAGATAACCAGGGAAGGAATATTGATCCAGGGAGAAATTTGATTGCCAGTTTCCTGGGTCAGGAAGGAATTTAGCTTTTTTTCCCCTTATGAGACAATTGGCAAAGTTTCAATGTTTTTTTTTTCTGTTTGCCTTCCTCTGGATCAATTAACAATTAATAACAAATAGTCCACATATTAAAAAGATCAAGAGAGATCTAAAAAGGTTGAACTTGATGGACTAACTCTTTATTCATCCTCAAAAACTATACTATTAATAATTAATTAACAACTTAACAAATTAATTAATAACTAATCTTGCAGATCAGAGGAGATCTTAAAAGAACTTGATGCACTGAAAGTCTTTTTTCAACCTCAATTACTATGTAACTATGTAACTATGTAACTATTGCCTTCAGCCAATCACAATGGGATACACCCCCATGGGGTGATTGCCGAAGGCATCTGCACCTTCAGATTTGCTGTTGTCACTGTCAGACTGCAGCCAATCACCCCGTGGGGGTGTATTCCATTGTGATTGACTGAAGGCAATATTGCCTTCTGATTGGTTTAAACAAGATGGACAGGTCCTTCGGCCAATCATAATGGAATATAGGGGTGTATCCCATTCTGATTGACTCACACCTTGGCGCCTTCTGATTGGCTGAAAAGGCTGTCAATTAAATTTCAGCCGATCAGACGGCTGTACTGCCAATTTTCTACCGTAAGAGGAGGCTACGGAGGCCTCATTAGCGCTGGGGAGCTCCGTGAGTCTTCAAGGGCCCAGCCGGGGCAGAAGAGGAGAAGGCTGGGGACATCGCAGACAGGTAGGTTTTGTGTATTTGTGTTTAGAGAACAGAAGAAGATGGAAGGGGACATGCTGGAAAGGTAAGTTTAATACTGTATTTGTAATGTTTATTTATTATATGTAATGTTTAATTATGTACTAACTTGATGGTTTTTTTTTCCCTAGGATCTGAAGGGACTTCTGCAAAGGTAAGTGGTCTTATTTATTCTATTTTAGCTTAGCTTTAAGGGGTAATGTCTTGATAGGGGTAATGTCTAGATAGGGTGTAATGTCTAGATAAGGGGTAATGTATTGTAGTTAGGGTATATTTATAATTTATTTATTACTGTAATGTTATGTATATTTGTGTATGCCTTTTATTTTTTGAAGTGGCGGGGGGCGATTTGTGATGTGTTTTTTTTGTAGTGAGGGGGTTTGTAATGTCTTTTTTTATTTTTATACCTTAGGTTTTTTTTATTTTTGGTAACATAGCTCTTTTTATTTTTGTAATTAGTGGGGTGGGGGGTTTAATAGGGGGTTAGGTAGGTAGTGTTAGGTAGGTAGGGGTTAATAGGTTAGGGTATACTGTGGTTAGTTCAAATTTAGTGGTTTATGTGGGGGGAATAGTGTAGTGTAGTGTTTGTACTTAGTGTCATGAGGGTCCAGGAGGACCCATATAGGACTGATGGGGTTACATGGAGGCTTACAGGAGTCTGTATAGACCCCTATAAGGGATTGGGTTAGTTGGAGGCTTACAGGGGTCTGTATAGACCCCCATTAGGGATGGGGTTAGATAGAGGCTGACGGGGGACTGGATAGACCCCCATAAGGGATGGGATTAAATAGGGCTAGATGGGGTTTGATAGGCCCAGTTAGGGTTAGATAGGCCAAGTTAGGGTTAGATAGGGTTTAGTATTTGTTAATGTGGTATAGTTAGGGTGACCCCCATGAGTGACAGGGTTAATTAAGGGCTTATGGGGTCTGTATTGACCCCCATGAGTGACAGGGTTAATGAAGGGCTTATGGTTTTTTTTTTGACCCCCTTGAGTGACTAGGTTAATTAAGGACTTATGGGGACCTGTATTGACCCCCATGAGTAACAGGGGTAATTAAGGGCTTATGGGGGTGACAGGGTTAATTAAGGGCTTATGGGGGTCTGTATTGACCCCCATGGGTGACAGGGTTAATTGAGGGCTTATGGAAGTCTGTATTGACCCCCATGAGTGACAGGGTTAATTAAGGGCTTATGAGGGTCTGCATAGACCCCCATGAGTTATAGAGATAATTAAGGGCTCATGGGACTCTGTATAGAGCCCCATGAGTGATGGGGCTAATTTTAGGTGCCTTGGGGGTGTACTTATAGTACCCCCACGGCAGGGGTTAATATTTTTTTGCATGGGTCTTTACAGTCTTTTCAGGACCTGTAAGGTGGGAAATTTGAACTTTTAAATGTAGCGAGGTCCTGGGTTATTGTGGGGGGCTGCGGGGGTACCTATGGACCCCTGCAGCAAGGGGTAAATGTGGGGTCACTTTGGGGGTCCCGATATGGACCTACAGTATAGAGGGGGGTCATTTTAGGTGCCGGGGGGTACTTTGAGTACCTCCCACGGCAGGGCTTGTATGTAGAACTGTCGCCGAGGTCCCAATCAGGACCCCCGCAGCAAGTGAAAAGCTGTGAAGCCTGCAAGATTATCTCACAGGCTGTCACTACTCATGCACTGTTTCTACGTGTTTGCTCACACGTTGCTCGCAGCAGGGCTAATTTAATAGTGTTGTAACTTTTTAAAATTTTAAGCACATAGGACTTAAGTTTAAACCTCGTATCTACGAGGCTGAAATTTAATGGGGCGGTATTTGTTTGTTTTTCCACACAGGCATCTAGTATACACAAAAATTTACTATTTCTTGCTTGACTTAAACCGTTTAAATAAGGTCCTTAAGGTAGAAATTGATCTGATTTTGTCATCTGGTCATGGAAGTAACTCAAGAACATGTAAGGGGGAGATCATGGAAACTAAATTCCTCTTTACTTAAGGTAGATAATGACAAAAACTGTTTAAAAGAGGAGTTTTTTTATTTGTTTGCCCTAAATAGGAATTTTGTCTCCGCTAAAGCTATAGTGTGGAATACATACAAAGCTTATATTAGAGGAGTTTTTATGAAATGTCAGTCACAAGAAAACCAGAGAGCTTCCTTTGAGAAGCTTATATATTAAACTGCACTGCTTAGAAAGAGGGAATAAGGAAAATTTGAATGGATGCAATGCTGATCAGGTAAGGGGTGTTCAATTGCAAATTAAGAAAATTATCCAAAAAACGATTGACACTTCTATTTAGACGTTACAACAAAAAAATGTATAATTTTGGCAGTAAGGCTAGTAAAATGCTAGAAAATATATTAAATAAGTAAAATTTAAGTAATATAACTGAGAGTATTAAAGAAAAGCATGTAACATACTCTAAACCCGAGCATATAGGTAGGATTTTTGGAAAATGTTATCAAAAGTTATACAATCTGGAAGAGGGTAAAAAAGTGTCAAACCAGACAAAAAAGAGATCCAGAGATTACTAGATCAGATTAACCTGCCAAGGGTTACGGAAGAAGACTTAATAGTGCTGAATAAAGATATATTCAGAAACAAGATTAAGACTGCTATAGTGAGTTTAAAACTTTTTCAACTCCAGGCCCAGATGGCTATACTAGTCAATATTATAAGATCTGTCAAGATGTCCTGCTTAGTCCATTACAGGATTTATTTAATGAAATTAAACAAGAGGTTAGTGCTCCAGCTGAAATGCTGGAAGCAAGCATTGTATTCCGAAGCAAGATCAAGATATTACAAAATGTACAAATTACAGACCTATATCACTCTTAAATGTGGACATTAAGATCTATGCGAAGATCATAGCCACTAGACTTCATAGAGTCATTCACCAACTGATCTTGATCAATCAAACTGGTTTCATTTCTGGAAGGCATGGAGACGATAATACCCAGAAATTATTCAATCTTATCTCTCATTTGAAAATCAAAAATGAATTTCCTTTCATTGGATGCAGAAAAAGCATTTCATTGAGTCAGCTGGGACTGGGTACATTTGGACTGGGAGACTTTGGAGCCTGAGCTATTAGAACATCAATTAAGGGTAAGGGATTCAAATCACCACGGTATAATATCCAATGGAACCATACAGGAATGTCCTCTATCTCCATTGATGTTTACATAATAATCGAACCCTTAGCGGAGATGATCCGGATATCATCTAGGGTAAAAGGGGTAGAAACAGGATATACAGTCCACAAGATTGCTCTCTACGCTGACAATGTGGTAATAATGTTAACAGATCCTGTTAATCCCCAACAGAAGATTGCTTTAAATTTTAGAAATCTGTTTAAGAAAATCTCTGAAACAATTAAATCATAGATAGTTACCAATTTATTATTCTCAGGGAGAATAGCTGCAGTTAAAATGTCCCTTCTCCCGAGGTTCAGTTATCTTCTCTGGTGTATCCCACTCTCAAGGAATCTGTTACTTGAAAGATTTGTTTATCAATGGCTCGCTTGTTGGCTAGACTACCACATGCTTAAATCAATTTGGGTTGCATCTAATTTTTATACAAACAATATTAGAGCACTAACTGTCTTTGAAAAACTAGTCATTCAAAAGAATAAAACACACATAATTTCAAAATGTTATGAGATTTTAAGTAACCTTTTTGATAACAAGAATTCAAGTACAATGACTCATTGGGAAAGAGATATTAATATGACATTGACTGAAGAACAGTGGTTTCAAGCCTTAAACATCACAGAAAGATTTAAAAAAATGCCACATATAGAGAAATACACTTAAAAAATCTTAATAAATGATATTTTGTTCCTACAAAAATTTAGCACATATCACAGATTAAGGATAAAAAATGTTGTTGGAGGAAATGTGGACTGGTGGGCTTCCACTTAAATATTTTGTATGAGTGCCCAATAATATTTACATTTTTCGAACATTGCTTAGGTTTCATTTCAACATCTTTGAATATACCTTTGATTGTTTCCCCAGAATTAATAATATTTCACATTTTTTCCTAGAGAACTGTCCTTGGACAATAAAGCTTGTTTTTGCAAATTATTATGGCAGCCAAATCGCTGATTGCCTCCAGGTGGAACTATCCCTCACCTCCCAGCCTGAGCAAACTCAAAGTAATGGTCAGTAGGACTCGAGCCTTAGAAAACGATTTCCAGTGTTGGGAATTATTGAAAGCCCCACTGTAAAATGGAAAATTTGGAACTCACTTAATCTTGAATAGGGGGAAATGGTTTGTCTATATCATTCTGATTATGTTACTGAAAAAATGTGCAATTTGTTCATTGGACCCATGTGTTTGTATATGTGTTTATGAGTATGTTTTTATGTGTAATAATGACTAAGGTCATTTTATTATGACAATTGTATGTTTGTTATATTTTGAAAAATACAAATATTTTGAAAAGGAAAGAAAATCAAACTTTTGCAAGTTAATAAAAAAGACATGTTTGGAAATACACATCATTTTATACACTGTAAGTTACATTGTATTCTTGTGCATATATATGTGTGTATGTATACCGTATATATATATATATATATATATATATATATATATATATATATATATATATATATATATATATATATATATATATATATATATATCCAGATGAGTACCTTCAATGTATATATCCAGGTGAGTACCTTGGATTATGAGAGGGTCCCTCTCCCCTTCCACTCACTATACAAAGGCTGCCTTATCACCTGCACATGCATTTTTCAAGTTTGTTTTCAATCCTGCTGTGTACTGTGCCGCTCCTTTTGCCTTTTTTCCTTCTGCTTGTTCCCCACTCCTCATCTTTCTGTCTGATGTCTCATGGTGCCACCACTCTTCTCTTCCTGCTGTTCCTTTCATTCTCCCCTTCTAATTTTCTGTGTTCTTGGTCAATCCCACTCTCACTTCCCTTCTCCTGCTTTGATCTCCCCTCCCAATGCTGCTTTCACCCCACTCCTCTGCCGGCCTTCCTCGTGGCTTCTTGCCAAGCTTGCCTCCTCCTTGCTCTACCATCCTCCACTCCTATTTGGCCTTTTTAAAGTCATGGCATCTATGCTTTAGATGGGGATCACCTGGCTCATACATGGTAGCATGTAGGAAGGGGGATCCCCTAGTTCATGAGGATAGTGACATTGTGTGAAAAAAAATCATATCCAAGATTTTAGCTTGCACATATCAATGGATTTATAGCATCCTTGCTTTTCCAAAACAACTTTTATGTCTTTATGGGGGGCAGGTGCAGGGTTGCAAGTACTCCTAGGCTTTTTTGGAATAACTTCTGAGTTAACCACTGTGAGAACAGTTATAGTTACAGGAGGCATGTGATAGATATTTTTAAAATAATTATGGAACAAGCACTTTAAAATTACAATATTAGGGACATGTGGAGTACTCAGATGGTATTTGTTGTAGGTTATATTTAGGTGTAGGATGTGATAGTTCAGTGGTTATGAGTGCACTTCATTCAATCCCTATGGAAGCCATGGAATTAAGTCCTACATTTCCTGATGTAAGAAGCACAAATTAATAATGAAAAGATCATTCAATATTTGTGGCTTGATTTGTAAAATCTATGTGTGTACCCTGTGACTGAACAAATAGCTAATTCTCCTACAAAAAAATAATTATGCAGTACGTATTTGGTAAGCAAAACAGCTCTCAAAACTATTATACTTGTAAAATAAATGCATACTGTAAGATAGCATTACAATCAATTCAGCCACACAATGAAAATTATTTCTAAGTGTGAAGCTCAAACTGGAATGTGTGATTAAATTATGTATGATTCAATTGTGCTAGTGTAGAAAATAATAGCCCATAACATGAAATAATAACAGTAGATGACATGATAAAATAATAACCTTACCATGCAAAATGGTGTCAATGTTAAATTCCTTGACTCAGAAATAGAGATGTCGCGAATAGTTCGGCGGACTGTTCCGGGCGAACATAGCATATTCGCGTTCGCGGCGAACTGCGAACATATGCGATATTCAACCCGCCCCCTATACTTTATCATTGAGCAAACTTTGCCCCTGCATGTCACAGTCAGCAGACACATTCCAGTTATTCAGCAGCATACACTCCCTTCCAGAGCCTTCTACCTCACGGACAGCAGCCCTTTTGGAATCATAACTAACTTGCAGTCTTACTGAGAGGAGGCTGAGTGTAGGTGATACTGCATCAATAGGGAAAACCATAGCTAGGCTACTGTACACAGTGTGTAATACAGTCCTGAAGGACTCTTTTGATCTCTGCTGCAAGGACACCCCTGTGTCTCTTCCCCCCCTTATCATCATCCTCCCCTCACCTTAGCACCCAACCCTAACACCCCTCAAACTTATCCATAACACCCATCAACCTAACACCTAACCCTAACCCCCCTCACCCTTATCCTTATGACCTAACACCCCTCACACTTATTCCTAACATGCCTCACCCTAACACCCCTTACACTTATCCTTAACACCCCTCACCCTAACCCTAACACCCCTCACACTTATCCCTAACACCCCTTACCCTAACCCTAACACCCCTCACACTTATCCATAACACCCCTCACCCGAACCCTGACACCCCTCACACTTACCCTAACACCCCTCACCCTAACCCTAACGCCCCTCACACTTATCCCTAACACCTAACCCTAACATCCCTCACCCAAACACCTAACCCTAACACTCCTTACACTTAGCACTAACACCCCTCACCCTAACACCTAACCCTAACACCCCTCCCACTTATCCCTAACACCCCTCACCCTAACCATAACACCCCTCACACTAATTCATAACACCCATCAACCTAACACCTAACCCTAACATTCTCACACTTATCCCTAAGACCTAACAACCCTCACACTTATCCCTAACACCCCTCACCCTAACACCTAACCCTAACACCCCTCACACTTATCCCTAACACCCCTCACCCTAACCCTAACACCCATCACACTTATCCCTAACACCCCTTACCCTAACTCTAACACCGCTCACACTTATCCATAACACCCATCAACCTAACACCTAACCCTAACATTCTCACACTTATCCCTAAGACCTAACACCACTCACACTTATCCCTAACACCCCTCACCCTAACCCTAACACCCCTCACACTTATCCCTAACACCCCTCACCCTAACACCTAACCCTAACACCCCTCACACTTATCCCTATCACCCCTCACCCTAACCCTAACACCCCTCACACTTATCCCTAACACCCCTCACCCTAACCCTAACACCCCTCACACTTATCCCTAACACCCCTTACCCTAACCCTAACACCCCTCACACTTATCCCTGTGTCTCTTCCCCACCTAATCATCAAGGGAGGGGGGAGGATGATGAGGGAGGGGGGAAAGAGACACAGGGGAGGATGATGAGGGAGGGGGGGAAGAGACACAGGGGAAGATGATGAGGGAGGGGGAAAAGAGACACAGGGGAGGATGATGAGGGAGGGGGGAAAGAGACACAGGAGAGGATGATGATGGAGGGGGGAAGAGACACAGGGGAGGATGATGAGGGAGGGGGTAAAGAGATACAGGGGAGGATGATTAGAGAGGTGGGAGGATGATGAGGGAGGGGGGATGAGACACAGGGGAGGATGATGAGGAAGGGGGGAAAGAGACACAGGGGAGGATGATGAGGGAGGGGGTAAAGAGATACAGGGGAGGATGATGATGGAGGAGGATGTTAGGTTATTTATGCCCTTTATGGATTAAAACCAGACTCTGCATCAACTATGTAATTTTCCATGGGAGTTTTGACATGGATCCCCCTCCGGCATGCCACAGTCCAGGTGTTAGTCCCCTTAAAACAACTTTTCCATCACTATTGTGGCCAGAAAGAGTCCCTGTGGGTTTTAAAATCCGCCTGCCCATTGAAGTCTATGGTGGTTCGCCAGGTTCGCCGGTTCGCGAACATTTGCGGCGGTTCGCAATCGCGGTTCGCGAACCGAAAAAGTTATGTTCGCGACATCACTACCCAGAAATAGTCAATGGCTATATCTTGGTATCCTGGGTTCTTATCGATCACCCTGATTTCCAATTTGGTGGATTAATCCCCTTAGCATAGCAGCAATAATGTACTCATTTAAGAAATGCCTCATCTTTTGACCTCTCGGCTCCTCATAACTCACTGACTACTAGTATCAAATCTCTCATACTTTCAGAGAAGTGTTCACACCACTACATGACGTAGATAATGCCATTACTATAATAACCGGCATGCGGCCATGCTGTTGGCTATCAAAATCCAATATTAAAAACACCTTTAAACTATTATCCATCCTGACTTCTGGCACTCAGAGTAAAATAGAGAGATGAGTATTACTTCCCTATCAGACTCATCTTTGGCTCCAAATCAGGCCTAAGCTCTTTGATCTGTTTGCCAAAACACTTTGTTGAATTCTATTGAACATCAAGAAATGCCCCAATGTCATACACTACTTGGACAACTTCATCAAATCTCCAAACAAAACTCTGTTAAGTCTCCAGAAAATTACACAACTCTTTGACAAACTTCATGTCCCATATGACCTTGACAAGGTCATATGGCCTGCACACACCCTGGAATTTCTTGGAATCATTCTGAAGACTGCCCAAATGGAATCCGGTCTGCTAGCCAACAAATTCAATCGCCTCCATTACTTCATCTACACAATCTCAATCTCCAAGACATTTACCCTCAAAAACTTGCACTTGACCTACACCAATAAAATTCTTCCACAAAGTAGGCCTTTCCTCAGCAACCTAATAACTGGACCTGACCAAACCATACAGCTACCAATCTGCCATCACATTAAGTGATGCTTCCATTGTGAGTAGCGAGTTTCCAATCTTGTAGTTACTTTGGAAAAAAACACTTTCTACAAAGATTCTAAGATCAAAACAGGGCCTTCCATTTTCTGCAGTTTGTTAACATTGCATTTTTTCTTGTTTTCATCCCCTGTATAGCGCTACAGAATATGTTTTACACAAATAAAAGTTAATAATAATAAAATAATAATAATAATAGAAGTCCTATCCTTATAGATCACATTCCTCCTATCATGGAATAGATGCTCGTTCTTTGTCACAAGACCATGCACTACCTTTCCTTGCTTCTACATATCCATCGGACCATCTATTTAAAGCACTATTCAACAGCCAGATTTTCACTGCTTATTTTCCCACTAAGTATTAACTCAATGCCTAAACACAAATACCCAGTGCTGCTGGCAGGTCTGGGGGTCTGGGATTCCTCCTGGAATAACCTTCTGATCTGTTTCATCACCAACAACAAACATCTCAAGATAGCGTATCATGATCAAGATCTGATTTGACAACCATGTTCCTCCTAAGAGAGCTTGCTCCCCATTCTAAAACCCACAACTACCACTTATATCAGTATCTCAAAAAAGCAGTTCCTTACTCCTCCTCATTTTCCAAACAGGAACCTTCATCACACCAACCAGACTTTACTATCATAATTGCTTCAAACCAGCCAAACTCTTTTCCAATCTGGAACCAATCTATGCCAAACCTGCTTGACCGTGGCCATTGGCCTTGTCGAAAACTCAGAGCAAACTTACCATAGAGATTGCAGACTGTTCCAGACATTCATTGCTCGCTGCAAAGTCTCTCCACCAATACTGCTCCCAACATTCATAGCCTTCGGAGCCCAATGTACATAGACCTAGGCCTTCAACCTCTGCTCTGTGAATACGTGCATGAAGCTAAAGAATATTTTCTGTCTGTGGGCTGTAATTATTGTGCAGGTGAGAGTGGGTGTGGTTTTGCCTGTGTGAAGGTAGGGGATATACAGTGCATACAAAAAGTCTACACACTCCTGTTAAAATGTCAGGTCTCTGTGCTGTAAGAAAATGAAAAGCATACATCCAAATTAACAAAGGAAGGGCTTCACCAGAAGAAGATTAACGTTTTGGAATGGCCCAGCCAGAGCCCAGACCTGAATCCGATTGAAAAGCTGTGGGGTGATCTGAAGAGGGCTGTGCACAGGAGATGCCCTTGCAATCTGACAGAATTGGAGTGTTTTTACAAAGAAGAGTGGGCTAATCTTGCCAAGTCACAATGTGCCATGCTGATAGACTCATACCCAAAAAGACTGAGTGCTGTAATAAAATCAAAAGGTGCTTCAACAAAGTATTAGTTTAAGGGTGTGCATACTTATGCAACCATATTATTTTATTTTTATATTTTTTCTTCCCTCCACCTAAAAGATTTCAGTTTATTTTTCAATTGAGTTGTACAGTTTATAGGTCACATTAAAGGTGGAAAAAGTTCTGAAATGATTTATCTTTGTCTCATTTTTTACAGCACAGAAACCTGACATTTTAACAGGGGTGTGTAGACTTTGTATATCCACTGTAAGGGCCTCATTCTATTATCGGCCGTAAATCGGCCGTAAGGCTGCGATTCCTTGCGGGGGTTCAGTTAACTCGCGATTCTATTATACGGCCCCGCAAGGATCTCCTTTTACGGCCGGCCGCATATCTTGGAACCGGCCGTAATCTGTGAAATATAAAAACTCAAAAATAAATTCAAGCCTGCACTGTACAGCTCTGTAAATGCTAGGGATCATATTGGGGGACATGAGGATTAAAAGGAACCCACTCTCAAGCTTGCACATCTGCCCAAACCCGAGTTCAAATTAACTGTTTATTTTCCGGCTGCGGCGTGGGCCGGTCTGAGGTGCTCCAAGCACTCTGGCCTTTTTACATGGATATTTTACGGATATTAAAAATAAAATATTTTACGGATTTGAGTACAGGATAATTATGTGCTATTTTTTCTAACACCTAAAATCCCTTTATAGTCTTCTCAAAGTGCAGGATGGCTTTATTTGAGCTATTTTATGTGCTTAATTGGTGCTAGCGAGACCTCTTTCCTGCAAGTAAGCTGCGGCTCGTTTTTAGCCTTGCAGAGAGGTTTCCTGGAGCAATTGAATTGCAAATCTCTTGCGGCCGTTTTAGATCAAAGGCACCGGCCGCAAGCCTGCCGGAATCCCCGGCCGTAAGGGAATAGAATAGCAGAATAGCTTGCGGCCGGTCCTTGCGGCCCCGCAACGGCTGCGGCTGATAATAGAATGAGGCCCTATGTGTGCACTTGTGTGTTGTTCTGTTGAATCTGCTCTGTGAATAAGTACAGGAAGTTAAAGGATGTTTTCTGTCCTGTGGGTTGTAATCATTGGTCAGGTGAGTTGGCAGGATCTATTTTAACAGGGGAAGGAGCGAACTTGGGAGCTTCCAAACAGTTATAGTGTAAGCAGAGTTATTGTGTAAGTGTGGGAGTTAAAATAAAAGGAGGCAGTTCAAAGAAAAAAGGTATAAAAAAATTATAGAAAACAAAAATATATATATATTTTTTGTTTGGGTTAAGGTACAGAAAAGCAATCTTTATACAAATACATTGATTTGTTTTCTCATTGTATTTTATGTAACTGGTAATCACGAGTCAGTGATGGACTGCTGGAGCAGCTAATCCATGGTCCATACCTCGGTGGTAGGTGTGAGAATGTTGCCTCACTGGAGGTTCAAATTGGAAAACTGGAGAGGAGAATTGCAGCAATTAGCGTAGGAACTGGGGAGGGTGTGGCCAAGTCCCCCCAAAGTAGGTGAACAGGGGAAGCAAAAAATAACAAGATTAAACTTAATCATGCATTACCAAATGTGGTCACTATGGAGCAGTATCACAAATAATAGTTGTCAAATTACGAATCGTCATCATACTTTGCGAGCTCGCGAAGCAAGCTCTCAAGAACTGTGTCCCTCGCTTTGCGAGGGGCGCAGTTTTGGGCCGCAAATACGGAACCTCGCGAAGTAAGGGGCCACATTTGCTGAAGGTGGAAGCTCTACGTCGCCTCACAAGCGGTTACAAACACCCGCAGAAGCGGGACTTTGACAAAATACATCTAACACGCAATGAATAAAAATACGGACTTACACAAAAAAATACGAACTGCAGGACTTAGAACGAAAAAATTACGGACTTACACAAAAAAGATACGAGCCGCGGGACAGAAAAAAAAACATTACGAACTCGCAAATATACGAGCTTAACGGCAGAACCGAGCGCAGTTGAAAACAATAAAAACACAATAATACACACAAAAATTACATAAAAAGCTTACCCACAGCAATGGGAGGGGGGGGGGGGCACCCAGGACCTTTGCAACTGAAGTTACACCTCAATTTAAGTCGAAATTACCGTGTTTAGACACACGAAAATCCCCTAAGCGAGAGAACAAATGGAACCGCAAAAAAACGAAAACAAGGCTACACAACCCTAAAGCCGCAAAGCACCACCAAGCACATACGGCTTTTCCAAAAAGCCATATGAGGTACAAGATACACTTTTAGCAAGGACGCTAAATCATCCACACCCGCGGACCACATACACATTCACCACCATTTTACAACACTCACTTACAGAATGCGAAAATACACATCAACACTAACGGCTTCCACTCACACCTCAGCTTCACAACAGTGCAAACCTACATTGTATGCTGCAGGAACATCAAAACAGATTGTCAGCTCTTCAACACAATGCTTCCTGCATATATTAATTACAAATAGGTAAAATATACTAATTTATTAATTATTTAATTAGCATACAAAATACATATACACAAAAAAAAAACACTATCGCAATAAACACAAAAGCCATTCACTGCGCGCCTCATAGCGCACAAACTACACCAGGGGACAGCCTTGCAATAAGTGCAAAAAACAGATTAGCGCAACCTTACAATGACAGCAAAAGCGCCTCTGATAAAAAAACAATACAATAACCAAGAGCCTCGCAATGAGCGCTGAAGGATCTCAGACCACCCAAAAAATTAATGTCTGTGGCAAACAGAATTACCTGCCTTACAATTTTTTTTGCCCCGTCATTTTTGACGGGCAAGTCGCTAGTATTTATAATATAATATATATATATATATGTATATATAGTAAATAAATAGTATAATAGAAACCCGGTTATCCGCACCCAACTAACTGGGACTCTCAAGCAACCAGCACCAATTCCACATTAAAAAAAAACTCCAGCTAAATCGGCATAACCGGCACTATTCGGCAGTTCAAGACTGCAAAAAAAAAAAACTTAATTATATGGGGGGCAGGGGCATTGAGAATTTGAGATCCTACAAAAAAAAGTTTTTAAGGTGCACCGCAGCAATGGAGGCCGCCGAGAGCAGGGCCAGCACCGGGTGCACCGGCAGTAGATCCACCCCCTGCTTCTTGTCCTGTGAGTAGAGTTGAATTATCCCACCACAGATGCCTTTGGGCACCTACGCCTATGGTGACATTGCTCCACTGGAAAGGGAGTTGGTGCTCACAGAGCATAGTTTAGCTGGGCCTAGCATGGAGGGTGGAGATAGAGCTAGTGAGGATGTGCAGGGAGGGAGCTGGGTTACAGTTACAAGGGGAAGCAGGAGGAACAGAAGGAGAACCCAAGCCAATTCTGAGTTGCAAACACCAACATATTTGCCAGATTGAGTAAAACTGTTGGGGATGTCCATTCGGAAATGGCAATGCCAAATAGAGCTGTTCCCTCTAACAGCCGGGAGAACAGTTCTACTGGAGGAGAGGGAGGGAAGAATAGGCAGAGCAACAGACAGTTTTTTTGTGGTAGAGGACTCTATTATTAGGAAGGTAGGCGGCGGGATTTGTCACCCAGATCCCAGCAACCGAAAACTTTGCTGTCTCCCGGGTGCTCGGGTTCAACGTGTGGATATTATTTATTTAAATATTGGGAGGGGCTGGAAATGAACCGGTGGTTATGGCACATATTGGTACCAAAGTAAGTGGAAGATGGAGGGTCCTAAAGAATGATTTTAAAGAACCAGGAAACACACTTAAGGCAAGGACCTCCAAGGTAGTATATTCCGAGCTACTTACAGTTCCACGTGCTGGCCCAGTGAGACAGAAGGAGCTTGGGGATGTTAATGCATGGCTAAAAAAGTGCAGGACAGAGAGTTTTCGGTTTTTAGAGCACTGGGCTGACTTCTGACTTGGGTACAATCTCTATAGCACTGATGGATTACACCTTAATGAAAAGGGAGCTTGTGTGCTAGGGGAAAAGATGGTAGAACGGCTGGGAGAGTTTTTAAACTAGTAGGTGGGTGTAAGGGACTAGATACAAGTATTTGGGTAGAAAGGGTAGAGGGGGAAAGGGATGAATAATCTACCCATGGGGGAGGAGAAGGGGGAGGGTTGCAATAGACAGTAGGGAGGTATTACAAGGTAACTCAAATACAGTGGCAAGCACTTCAAAACGGCAGAGTCATAGCAACATAAAGTGTATGCTAGCGGTACAAGAAAAAAAAAGGGACTTAATAGGCATTACTGAAACATGGTGGGATGAAGCTGTTGACTGGACAGTTAGCTTGGATGGTTATAACTTATTTAGGAAAGATAGGGGTAATGGTAACATAGGAGGGGGGATTTGTCTGTATGTTATGCCTGATTTTAAGCCTATTGTCAGAGAAGATATTTATGGTGGAGCTAGCGACAACATCAAATCTTTATGTGTTGAGTTAAATAGCAGAGGAGCAAATTCTAAATTAATATTGGTAGGAATATGTTATGAACCCCCAAATATAGTTGAGGGTGATGAGTTTCAATTATTGCTACCCTGAAATTAACTGGATGAATGAGACCAGCAGTTCAGCTAAGGGGAGCAGGTTCTTGAGTGCATTTAGAGAAAACTATTTGAACCAGGTTATACAAGAACCTACTAGAAATGAGGCTATCTTGAGTTTAGTCATCAGAAGTAATACTGATCATATCAAATGTTAAAATAGGGGAACCCTTGGGGAATAGTGAGTACAACACAGTTTAATTTTTAAGTTGTAAGGGGCCAATTTTAATGGGCTGAGGGCAGCAATACAACATATAGAGTGGGATGAAGAACTGAAAGGTAAAAATACTAAAAATAAATGGACAACACTCAAATCCCTACTAATTATACATACAAGATGGCATATACTGTGTGGAAATAAAGAGTAAATCACATCCCTTTTGGCTCAACAATTACTTAAAAATCAACATAAAGAAATAAAAGCGTGCATTTAAATTATACAAGAAAGAGGGAACAGAGGTAGCTTTATGTGAATATAAGAAAATCAACAAGGCTAGAAAAAGAGCTATTAGACTGTCTAAAATAGGAAATGAGACGTTAGTTGTAAACGAGAGTAAGACTAACCCTAAAATATTTTTTTTATATATTAATGTGAACAAGGCCAGGAAAGAAGCTATAGGAACATTATAATGTGAAACAGGCCTGTTTAATCTGTTTAATCTGTTTAATCTGATAATTAGTGACTACTTTTGCAAGGCACTGTATTACTGTTCACTTAGTTTACACAAATTTGAAATAATTTACTTACACATAATATAGAACATGAAGTTACACTTTGGCCACAACACACATAAAAAAGGCTATTAGATTGGACAAAAAAAATAAAAGTTAGTTGCAAAGAAGAGTAAGAATAACCATAAAATATGTTTTAATATAATAATGGGAAAAAGGCCATAAAGGAAGTTATAGAAATATTGCAATGTGAAACAGGCCTTCTGATAATTAGTGACCAGGAAAAGGAAGATGAGCTAAATAGGTTCTTTACTTCGTTATACACAAGGAAGGTACCAGTGGTTGGGACACCACAATATAATGAGGCTACACTACCTTCACCAAATAATTGGTTAACGCAGAAAGAAATCCAAAAGAGGTTGGAAAAAAAAATGTTAATAAAGCTCCAGGTCCTGATGGAATACATCCAAGGGTACTGAGGGAACTGGGATCTGTAATAGCCAAACCATTATAGCTAATGTTTCAAAATTCACTCAACACATGGTCTCTACCAGATGACTGGAGAAAAGCAGAGGTGATACCTATATTTAAAAAGGGAGCAAGAACAAATCTGGGGAATTATAGACCTGTAAGCCTCCCTTCTGTGGTGGGGAAGCATTTAGAAGGCTTAATAAGGGACAGTATAGAAGAATATGTCTTTATGAAAAGCATTATAAGTAGGAGTCAACATGGATTTATGAGGGCTAGATCATCGCAAACAAACCTAATTAGTTTCTATGAGGTGGTTAGTAAGAACTTGAATTTTGAATCTTGCAAAAGGCTTTTGATACAGTGCCACACAGGAGATTATTGTGCAAACTAAGGGATACAGGAATTGCAGTAAATATCATATATTAAATATCAGTAAATATCATATAATATAATATTGAGAGTTGGCTAAAAGACAGAAAGAAAAGGGTTGGAAATGGAACATACTCTTTTTGGACTTATGTGGTAAGTGGGGTTCCTCAGGGTTCAGTATTAGGTCCTCTCCCTTTTAACATATTTATTTATGACTTAGAAGTAGGATTGGAAAGTAGTGTCTCCATGTTTGCTGATGACACTAAGTTGTGCAAGGTAATTAAATCAGATAATATACTTTCTCTCATTAGAGAAATGAGAGACTAAATGGTAGATGAGATTTAATATGAAAAAATGTAAAGTTATGCCTCTGGGAAGGAAAAATAGCCATGCAATTTATAATCCTAATGGAGCAAATCTAGGGGCATCAGATATTGAAAGGGATTTGGGAATGCTTATGGACAACCGCCTAGGTAACAGTGCTAAATGCCAAGCAGCAGCTGCAAAGACAAATAAAATATTAACATGTATTAAGAAGGGTATAGAAGCCAGGGTAGCACATATAATTCTCCCACTATACAAATCTCTGGCATGCCTTCACAAGTACAATTTTGGGCACCATTTCATTCAAAGGACATTTTATAGCTGGAAAAAAGTACATCTAGATGTATATCTAGATAATTGATGTGATATAGTTTCCATAATCTTTTTAGCTGCCATATTTGTATGTATTGCTATTTACCTAGGGCCTCATTCTATTATCGTCCGTAAATCAGCCGCAAAGCTGCGATTCCTTGCGGGGCTCCCGTTACCTTGCAATACAAATAGACGGCGCCTTACGGCCGGCCGTATATCTTGCAACCGGCCGTAAGCTCAGAAATCTTTAAATGCAAAAATAAATTCAAGACGGTACTGTAAAGCTCTGTAAATGCTAGGGATCATAATGGGGCATTCAAATAAAAACTTAATATATTTTTTAAATGTGTGCCTAAAACTTTAAAATACCTTGACATACCCACCAAACATAGATTTCCACTAGATCTAATTACTTCCAACAGTACAGTAGCAGTACAATTCTAGCCATCTTTTTAACGCAGATTGACCTCTCTTAATACTTCACCAAATAATTGTTCAAATCCTCTCCATTACTACCCAATCTAATCCAAAGTGTTTATATAATTATCTTATGCATATTTTTCATAATTTTAGACTTCTTTTCCCCTTTTGAAAAAATGTTCAATGTTTCAATGTTTTTTTTTTTCTGTTTGACCTCCACTGGATAAATTAAAAACTTATCCGCATAATGCAGATCAGATGAGATCTAGAAAGGTTGAACTTGATGGACTAAAGTCTTTTTCAACCTTAATTACTATGTAGCTATATGTAATAATTTCAGACTATCACACTGCCCCACTTTTAGTAGATGAGTAGAAGAGGGCCTTCATCTCCACAATATGATTTGCTTGTGCTGTAATCCTGTATTAAATATACACATTTCTACTCTCCAGTTATTATTATTATTATTATCTTTATCTTTATTTGTAACGCGTCAACATATTCCGTGGCTCTGAACAGTTGTCAAGTATGAGGCAAAACTAAAATTGACACATTGCAAAGAGTGGAGAGTCCTGTCTTTGAGTTTAGTATCCAGTGTATGTGGAGCTTTCGCTGAAGCACCTTACAAGATTGCAAATTTGCACTTACAATCTAATCAGCAGATATGTTTATAGTGAGGTTTGAGAGGAGTGAGAACATTCCTGAAGGCAGGAGTGAGAGGAAGTTATAAGAGAGGAGGAGAGAATAATGTCTTTAGAAGAACAAAGAGGATGGGTGGGGTAGTAGGTTGAGATGATAGCAGAGATATGAGGGGGTGTATTGTTGTTGAGGGCTTTGTAAGTTAGGGTCATGATTTAAAATTTTATTCTGGAGGTTACGAGGAAGCCAGAGGAGTGATTGACAGAAAGGTGGAGAAGATACTGAGCGATGACTATGGAAGATGAGTCTAACGGAGGCATTCATTGTGGATTAGAGTTGAGATCATCACCAGAAAAAGAATAATAAACATACAATACACAAAAACAAACAGGGATAACGAACAAACATTGTACCAACGATATACTCTAAAAGTAGAACGGTTTTCTAGATTATATAATGCATTGAAAAGGTACAATGTACATCCATACTGGCATTCGCTCAGATTCGAGGCAGATAACATTTTAAACACATGGGCCAATGAGGAGAATTTGGTCCGAATGGAGTTACACCCGAGAAATAGTAAGGTAAGTACTATTTCCCCCTGCCCTCTGGCTAAAATGTGCTATGTTTGATGTAGTTGTCCCATTTAGACCAATTTATCATATTTCTGTTTTTTGCATTAGCCGAACTATAAGCGTTGAGATATAGGTCTCTGTTATAACAAAAAGTGTTGATTAACTCTCTAATTGTAGGGATATCTGGGGTTTTCCAGTATTTTACTAGCAGCCATTTGGCCCCCAAGAGGACATGTGAAACCAAGTTCTTTTCCACTGGGGAGAGAAACTCCAACCCTCTATGGAGGATGGCCACTTGAGGGGTACAAGGAATATGTTTATCTAAAACTCTAGCTAGAAGTTGACAAATTTCTAACCACATATCTGAGATATTTTTACACTTCCACCAGACATGGGAGTCATCTCCTAGAAAACCGCACTGTTTCCAGCAAAGGGCGTCCCCTTTTGTATTAAATTTTGACATTCTAACCGGGGTTAAATGCCATCTGTGTAAGATTTTAAAAAAGAGTTCCAGATAAGCTGGATTTATGGCGGATTTCTTAATCAACATTATAATATCCCTCCAATTGTCTTCATCAAGAGCCATATTAAGATCTAGTTCCTAGCCTATGATTCCCTTACTTTTAATAAACGGAGTAATCTCGCTTATAATCTTATTGCAGTTTGAAATAATATGATGATTCCTTCTCTTTATAATTAGTTCTTCTATTTTAGTAGGTGAATTTATTTCTAGGGTTTTAAATCCCCAAGACATTAAAGCTTGTTTTAAGCTTTCGTAATTTAGCCATGAGAGTTTTTCCAGGTTATATTTTTTCATTAACTCTGAATATGTCAGAAGATTGTTATTGTAATATAATTCTGATACCAAGGAAATGCCTCCTCTATACAAAAGATAACAGTTTACGGAGGGGTCTCTGGAGTATACCAATTCAATAGGGGTGGCTAAAGATGGATAATGTGTTATTTGCATTCTCTCTTTATTCTTATACCAAAATTTTACTAGAAATTGTATATTTTTTGGTAGTTTACCCAGTGAATTCTTATTGTAGTATGGTAGCCATAATAGGTTCTTTATAGAAGATTCACAAAGAATAGCCTCTTCAAGGGCAAGCCATCTGGGTTTCTCCTGGAGGGTGTTCCAATTTATAAGTTGCGCGATGATAATTTTATGATATATGTCTTTTATACTAGGGACATTTAAGCCTCCTTTTTCATATTTCTTACTGACCACGCTTTTCATGATTCTACTTTTTTTCCCACCATATATGTATTTATCCAAAATATCCTGAATGGTTTTCAGATAATTATTTGATATTCTATCAGGTATAGATCTTAAGCAATAGGTAATTTTTGGGACAATACTCATGTTGGTTGCAGCGATTCTCGCCGACCAGGGCAGGTTAAGAGATCTCCAGTTACATAGAATAGGTCTAATTTGTTTCATCACATCCTCCAAGTTTGATTTAAGGATATCCTTAACTCCAAATGACATTTGTATGCCCAAATGGACGATATATTCGGATTTCCAATTATACAAGGATAATTTTTCCAATCTATTTTTAACTTCTGGTTTAAAACCTCTCATTAAGGTATTAGATTTTAAATTATTTATCTTAAAATATGATAGTCTTCCGAATTCATCAAGAATTTCTTGTAATTTTGGGCATGCCTCCTCCGGGTTGGTCATAGTAATGACAATATCGTCTGCGAAACCCATAAATTTAAATTCCTCCTTATTAATAATTACACCCTCTATAGCTTTACACTCTCGAATATAGATAGCTAAAGGTTCTATAAAGAGGATGAACAATAGAGGGGATAGGGGACACCCCTGCCGAGTGCCATTTCCAATTTTAAACTTTTCTGACTCGAAGTCAGGGTTTGCAATATATGCCATAGGATTGGCATACAGGGCTTTAACGGATCTTGAAGCAAAATCGTTAAATCCGAATTTCCTCAGGACCGCCTGAAGAAATTCCCAGTTGACCCTGTCGAATGCCTTTTCGGCATCCAAAGACAGGGCCAATAACTGATTGATTATAGTTTTCAGTCTATTAGCCAATATTTTGGCGTAGATTTTTATATCTAAATTAATCAGAGATATTGGTCGGTAACTCCCTCACTGCTCCGGATTTTTACCTTCTTTCAAAATGTTGATTATTTTAGTCTCTGACATCTCAGGGGGGATATGCCCTGTTTGTTTTATTTCATTAAATAGGTTGCGTAAATGACTCTTTAGTTCAGACACAAAAGATTTGTAAAACAGAGAGTCATATCCATCTACCCCCGGGGATTTGTTGGATTTGCCGCTATTAATTGTTTCAGTGATTTCCTCGATGGTTATCTCACGGTCTAAATATTCACTATCCTTTTCTGAAACCCTAGGAAACTTGATCTTACATAGGAAGGATTCAATTTCTTCTTTGCCAGGAAGTTTAAACCGCTTATCATTTCCTAGATTGTACAATTCGGTATAATAGTCCTGGAATATTACACTAATTTTATCGGGGTGTAGATGAATTTTACCCTCTTTATCTCGGATTTTTAAGATCCTGTTCTGACTACGTTGCTTCTTTAGTCTGTTAGCAAGATATTTACCGGATTTATTACCGTATAGAAAGTGGGATTGCAGATATCTCCAAAGGAGATTATCAGCTTGTAACTGGAGAATTTTTTTGATTTGATTATGTATCTCCTTAATTTTTCCTCTTAGTTCTTTACTTGAGTTCTTCATATTATCCTGATGTAGCTTTTCTAATTCTATATAAAGGAGATTTAGTGACTTGCCCTGATTTCTCTTATTTTCGGCTGCTCTAGCGATTAGTATCCCTCGGATAAATGACTTGAAGGCGCACCATAATGTCTTTGCTGACTTTACCGAGTCCTTATTTATTTCAAAAAATTCCTGTATATCTCTTTTGATAGCGGAAACAGATTCGTTTTTTTTAAGTAGCAATGGGTTGATTTTCCAACTGTTCTTAGGCAACACCTTATTTGTCTCTTCCAAGATAATACTGTTAATAGAATGGTCTGACCAAGGTGCCAAAATTATTTCAGAATGTTCTATCATTCGCACTGTGCTTGCATCTGCAAAAATATAGTCTATACAAGAATAGGATTGATAGCGATTAGAGAAAAAGGTGAATTCTTTTTGGTCTGGATGGAACACCCTCCAGGAGTCTAGTAGTTCATAGCTCTTAATCAAGCTAGAGAACTCAGAGGCGGCTTTACTGATATGGGTTTCCGACTTGACTTTGTAGGACCTCTGTTTATCCATTAGCACATTAGTTACCAGGTTAAAGTCCCCGCATACCTTAATCAATCCCTTTTTAAATGTAAAAATATCTCTTAGTAAATTTTTAAGATATCTATTTTGGTTTTTATTTGGCAAATAGACATTAACCAAGGTTATCAATCTATTGTTTATAAGGCCAACCCATATTATATATCTCCCCAAGGGATCTATTTTTTTAAATTCTTCAGCCACCACTAACCTTTTGTTAAAGAAGATCGAGACTCCTTTTGATTTGTTGTTATATGTGGAGTCAATTCTAGTTGGGTAAGATTTATTGGACATATATTGCACTGACTCCCTCTTTAGGTGGGTTTCTTGAAGGCAGAGAATATCCGCCTGAATCTTATTATAATTCAAAAAGGCTATTTTCCTCTTTGTTACTGAGTTCAGACCATTTACATTATGCGAGATGATTTTTAATCCTTTACCCATTGGCAAGGTTTTTAGATTCCTCCCATGTCATAAGTAATAAAATTCCCACTTTACATTGCCTCAGATAATTCCAAAATACAATCATCATTCTTTCAACATAAACATTCATACATATTGAACCTAAGTCAACCAACATCCTGGACTCTGGTTAACAGGGCGATAGCCTGATATAGGGAAATGTCAGGGGTGGCTATCCACCTTTGGTAGGGAGATCTGCAGATAAGCAAAGGAAAGAACAAGAAAAGAGAAAGGAGAAGAGAAAGAAAAAAAAATAGAGGAGAGAAGATACCATTGAAGAGATTGCTTGTTAAGTAATGGGTTAAGCAAGCATATATGCCCTTGCAAAACCAATGTAAATGGTTATAAACTTCTAGAAGAATATATTAACCCTTAACACTCCTCCCATAAGGGGGGCGGAGTACATAACTTTCTTTCCCAGCTCTACCTCCGTTGCCCACCCCCCCTCCCCCATCTCACCTCCTCCCTATCCTCTTTAGGTGCCGTGATATTGTATTAAGAAAGTATCCCCTTCCAGAGGGTAGTGAGAGTGTAAAACATCCTGCTTCTAATGGATGAGCATTAACCTCTAAATGTGAAACTACATATTATATACTAAATTCAGATATGTGCTATAAAAATTATTATGAGGTATTCCCCTTTAAATTGGGGAACCAAGGTGGCTAAGGTAAAAAAAAAAAAAAAAAATTATATCAGGTAATCCTATAAGGGAATTCTCAATTATATAGTGAAGGGAAGTAATGAGAGAGAACAGGGACAGATCTGGGGAGAAGAGAGGAAAGGCATAGGAGGCAGGAAACAGAGAAATTACAAATGGGAGGAGATCCTTTTTCAACTTTATACCCTATGAAAATCTTCTTCTAATCTATCTAATGAACTAACAATATATTCCTAGTAAGTCTAGAAAGATTGTCCCCTTCTGTATATGGGTACATTTACATTTTTTAGCTTATCCTTGTATGCCAGGTCAAGTTACTGGCAGACAGTATCATTTTTTCAGCCCCTTTAACCTCCTTACCTATATCAATCTGCCATTCTTTCAGCAATTTTATACCTTCCTGGACTGTTTTAATCCTATACCAATTTAAATCCTTATATACGGAAATACCCATTGGAGAGATCCATTTATACTTAATTTCTCTCTGTCTTAATATCTGGGTTATTTCTGAGAATTCTCTCCTCCTAGCTAATGTCTGAGCTGATAAATCTGTAAATATTTTGATATGTTCATATGGGGAGGGTAGACCTTTCTTTTCATATGAGGCCCTTACAATTGTTTCTTTGTATGATCTAGAGTACAGTCTCAGGATAACGTCTCTGGGTAAGGACTTATGTAAGTGTTTGGCTAGAGGCAGCCTATGGATACTGTCAATAGTATTTTCTGATTTTGAAGTATTTGGGACCAATTTCCCCAATAAGTCCTCCACATAAGTTTTCAAATTGTTCTCTGGTATCGTCTCCGATATGCCTCTCAAACGCAGATTATTTATCCTACTGCGGTCTTCAATTGAAGTAATTTTTAGCTGCAGGTCCTCTAATTTGTTTTCTAGAGTCGTAGTGTATATTAGTAAGCTGTTATTATCTGAGATTAATTTGTCACAGACTTTTTCGATCGAGTCCACTCTTTCCTTAACTTCTTTAATGAGTTGTGTATTTTCGGTGATTTTTTTGGTCAGGTCTGCCACAAGGCTAGTTTGAAAGTTTTGAAATAGTTCTCTCATTTTTGAGCATGTCAGGATATCTTCTTCATCAGAAAAGGAGCTCCCCGTGCTCACAGTTTGGGAGGCTTTTTCTGGCGAGCGATTAGCCCCCTCATTAAGGTGAGTTTCTTTCTCAGTATTAGAGGTATTAGCACCTTTGCTCCTGGGAGAAAAAATATTCGGTGTTTTTAAAATTTCAGCTCTTTTGTCTCTTGCTTTCATTTTAGACGGCATCTTTGCGAGTTTGCCTTTAAATGTAGGCCTGCATATATCAGGATAAATTTCCACCAGAAATTTGAGTAAACACATTAACTGAGAATTCACTGGGGAGACTTCAGTTTACCTGGCGTGTCCTCTAGTGTCAAGGCGCAATTTCAAGAACTCAGCTGCAGCGCCCTGCCTTTCCCATTAGCAGTTATACTCTACTATGAAACTAATTATTGGCTAATGTTCCCCTTGAAACTGCTTTCCATGGGCATAGCTGTTAGCCTACATAACTAGGAGTGGGAGGGGGCGCTGTGGAGCTGATAAAACTATTGTTGTTTGTAAACCTCCGCCCTTTAATAATTATTTTTAGTTTGGGAAACTTGTTGTCTTATTTATAATATCCATATTTTAAGATATTGCTGGAGGTTTAAGGACTTTAAGATTTGGAAAAACTTCTGCTTATTTGTCTGTACACCTTTTAGCCTTTCTTTTTTTTCTTTTCTCCCTCTTTTATCTAGTCTGTATGGCCTTTGGCCCATATCATTATGTATATCGCTCTAGATATGGAGTTGACAATTCACCAATAAAATGAAGACATGAGAGTTATTATTACCTCACTGATGCAGGCCCCAAGGTGTCTCAGGGAGTCTGGAAATGTCTTTATATAAGTATAACATACCTCTTAAATGTCCAGATTGTTTCCTGTGTTCCAATTTCTTCACCTTACCCTCCAGCATCCAGACTGAACGTTCCCAACTATATTCCGAATTCCACTAGGGCAATATGTACAGGAACATCAACTCCCTCCATGTATATTTTATCACTGAACCAGTGTAAGTGAAGCACCTCCTAGGTCAGGCATTATCCACAAAAGCACCTCCAGCTTTTCCTGCCCTCCCAGGCTGTCTCCAGCTGCCTGTCATCAGCGTCAGTAGGAGCCCACGGACTTCTCCCCAGATCTTAGGCTATCTTGGGGCTTGTAACAGTCGCCAGGGAGAGCTCAGGTCCTCTGCGTGGTTCTGGAACCAGTCTCCGGTGTGTTTAAAAATGGCGCGTTTTTTCGGAGCTCCGGCTCTCTATGAGCCTCCCCGCTTCTCTTGACATCGCCTCCCCCTTCTCCAGGGCCCTGCGCATCACACACTATGTTTCACTCTGTATGGCTACCGCTCCCCCATCATCACTGGCAGCGTTGCCGGGGGTCCTACCCTCAATTATGGAGAGAGTGGCGGTAGCACTTGTGCAGTCTCCCCTTCTCTGCTTGTTGGCTCAGCTCCTCATCTCAGCAGTGCTGCAGTCTCCCTACCACCCTGAAGCTAGCTGTAAGCTAGCATGACTCCATTTCCTGTCACGCCCCCCTGGATTTTAGTTGTGTCTTGTATAAGGTATTGATGTGTTTTGGGGTTGTTTCTTACATGGAAGACACAATATTTAGTTAATGATTGTATATGATGAATAAAGGAGAGGGCAGGGTCCAATATAACTCCAAGACAACAGACCTGTGAGGTGTGAGTAATGATGACATTGTCGACAGTGAGAGATATATGAGGAATGCAAACTGTACTAGAGGATGGGAAGATTAGGAGCTCAATCTCTGTCATGTTGAGTTTGAGTTGATCGGCAGACATCCAGGGGGATATGCTTGAGAGGCAGTTGAAAACTTGCTAGAAGAGAGGGGAATAGATCTGGTGCTGAGAGTTAGATTTGAGTGTTATCTGCATAGAGATGATACTGAAACCCAAAAAAGGAAGGGGCAGGAGGTGGTGGTGGGCAGAGGAGAATATGAATGTTGTGAACAAACATTTAAGATTGGAGGACAGAGATGTTAATGATGTGACGTAGTGTTGTTTGGCAAGGTTGAGTGCAGAGAAGTAGGAGCGTAAAATAAACTTGCAGTGGAGGAAATCTGCTGCAGTTATACCTACATTTTGCTTTGCTCTCTCTCTCTTCTGTCTCTGCCTTCTGTCACTATCAAACTACACAGAGCTAACTGTGCTTCATGATGTGTGTCTTTGATGAAAAAATTATATAAAGGTTTAACATTATATTGTACTAACTGAATAATTATGCTTGTGCTAGTGGAAACTGTTGCATGATATTCCAGAATGAGCTGTTACCACTATGCACCAATGTATCGTATCATACTTATGAGAAATGCTGTTTATGCAAGCACAATTAGTGTTAAAAAAGCCCACAATTTCAGGTGTATGGCATTGTCTTACAAACAATATTATTAATACAAGGAACGTTTGGTAAAAAAACTGCTGAGGGTCAGCAAAAGACTGCTGAGGGTCAACCACTGAGGGTCAGACGAGGAGTGTGAGTAGACTATAAATTAATTATATGCGTAAATACAAAGTGTACATAATATGGGACAAAACTGCAGTTGCTGTCTGGGACAGCGAGGTAAAGAATGTGAGTCTTGAGAAATAATTTAAATGTTAGATAAAGGAAATAAGAAAATATTTTTTTCTATGCAAAAGACTGTGAAATACATGTAAAAAAAAAAAACTCTGTACTTTAAGGGTGCGGAATAGTGTCCACCACTGAGGTATGTTTCTAAAGCCGGCATAAATATAAAAGGTATAGAAAAAGAGGGAGAGCCAGAAAGTTAAAACCTAGGACATTATGAGTTGTAATTAAAATATTATGGATCTTCAACATATCCCAATTTATTAGATAAATAACAACAATGATTATCATTGGTCAGTGCAAATATATTAAGTCAGGACAAAAATAGAGGAAAGAAAAGTACACCTTTAATTCCAATGATATTATTAACCCAGAGAGATAATCCTAGATGATTCTTTAGGTAGGAAAATTATTAACCAGATACCTTGATTGTATAAAAAGTAACTTTTATAAATATATAAAATACATACATTAAATATAAAATACATTTTAAAAATATGTCATGGATGTCTCCCCAATAGAAAGTTGCCTAAATAAATATCACTGTAATTTTAATTTATATAGTATAGAGTAAATTTTATATGAGAAGAAAAATATATATCATAGCAACACAAGTGGAATTATGTTATACAATTGCTAATCTACATAAGCTCTGCAAATATATGAAGAAAGACCAACATTTACAATAATTTAAAGGTAGATACCAATTTTCTATCTTTCATAAAAGTGTGTACAGAAAATGGTGCATTAATAATAACCCAATGTTAAAAACCACCTTTGTTGTCTGGTAGAAAGTATATAGGCGAGTAGGTGAAACAAGAAAAATTACCTCTGGCCCTAATTGACTAAACGGTAGCAGATTAAGACAGGATGCCCACTATTTACCTCCCTATCTGCCTCACCTTGCATAGTCTATTGTAAGACTATGCCCACCACAAGCCCACTTACCCACCAGACAACGACCTATGCAGCAATAGTGGATATAACATTGCACCAAAAACAAATTCTTCCAATCAAGTAACACGTCTTATGCAGAGCAGTAACAAAACCGGACCGGAACCGGAAGGAGACAACCAGAAGTAGATGTGATGCACACGTTTGGCGTCAGCTTTAACAGGGATCGCGAAGAGATGACATGTGTCCTATTAATAATTTTTCCTCTTCTTATACCATGGATGATGAGATTGTTACATGCAGTCCAAGAGGTTGAGCGGATCCTCCTCCTTACCAAAATCCACAGCAGAATTTAAATCATGTTCTGCCTCCTCCGCTGCATGCACCATCAGGTTATGCAATCCCTCTGTCCACACCGACTCCTCCTCCTCTCCTGATGATGCGATCACGTTGGTATCTGCGATATGTCAAAAAAATTCCCTGTCTACTTTGCGGTAAGCTACCCACTTTTTTAACCCATAATATGATGTCTGAGCCTGAATGTAATAATCTTGATACTTATCCATTATTAGAGGTTCCTAACCCCAGAGTGGTATACCCAGGTGCAAATGGGGGGCCAGCTCAGCCTAATACCATGCTTGTTTATAGTGTCTGGACAGATGCAGATGTCAGGAAAGCTGTAGAGGGAATTCCCAACCCCAAAGATAATATGAGCATATTTAAGTTTGAGCGGTTCATACAAAGTTTCAAATTAAATGTGGTGGAAATAGAAAGATTCCTCAGGGAAATACTAGGACCATACTGGGTCTTAATCGAAGGTACATGGAGCCCCTCTGATGAGGATGGCCAACCCCTACCCTATGACAATGCTGAATTAAGAGAAAGATGTACACAATTAACTCAAAGAATCGTGGAGAGATACCGAGAACATGCAGATTGGATGAAAATTAATGAATGTGTCCAAAAGGAGGGTGAGGAAGTGGAACAATACTTGAGTAGACTGAGAACTGTTTTTGACTGTCATAGTGGGGTAGAGAGACCCAACCCATATGATTACAGGGGTCCATACGCACAACAATTAAAAAAAATGACTTTTTAAGGGGATGCTATGCTGACATCCGAGATTTTAGAGTTAAGTACCAGATTACATACAAGACAAGTTCCTTAAGTAACATTGTAACTTATGCTAGATAAGCAGCAGAACAGTGTAAAAAAGTTAGAGAAAAGAAACAGAAAAAGACTGACAGTAAACCTAAAGAAGTATATGTTGTGGCAATACCAGGAGATGAAAATAATACTAAGGAGGAGGAGGGAGCTGAGGACGGAGGAGCAGGGTGTCTGGAGGGGGAGACAGACAGGGAGCCTGCTTCATCGGTAGAAAGCATAGTCACTGCTGGAAGCGGAAGAGAGTGGAGAAGTTAGATAGAGACAGGAGTGGATCCAGAACTCAGGACGACTCTGCATGACTAGAGACTCCTTATACATGTAGCATTTCTTCAACTACTATAAATAACTTACAAAAATAAAAAGTGCTTGTACATGAGGGTGGTATAATTGAAATACTATCATTACAGCATATTAACATACTATTAGAAATGGAAGAAAAACCTATGTTTACACTCATAATTGAGGGATACACAATTTCATTTCTATGTGGCACAGGAGCATGTAGATCAGCCCTAACAAACAATGGAGAATGGTCATACAAGACATCAAATCAGCACATAATATTGAAATCTTTATTGGTTTTAAATCCAGCTGGTAAAAACTTGGTGTAAAATATTGAGGATATCCTTTTAAAGTTACAGACAATGTTTTTTTTTACATATTTATTCTTGCAGCGGTGCTAGAGACAAGCTGAATTGCAAGAAGAAAATGCCCATGTGATAAAATAGGTTAAATAAAAGTCTGTTTAATGTGATATATTTTATGGCACTAACAGTTAGGTACTGCTATATGGTAAACATGGTAAACATGGTTATTTTATGTTTAGTAATGTTTCAGAAATATAAAAAAAAGAAAGGTTTTGTGAATGTCTAGGTATCTTTTTTGTGATATTAAGTATTTGTAGATGATCAGATCACCCCTATTATGTCACATTTGTACAAAATAATCATCTACCATGCTCATCTAGCAAATGAAGATTTCTCATTCACTGTCAGTAGTAGAATGCTGTACCCTGTGATGGGCCTGGGTGCTTTGCACCTGCTGCACCAGCAGTAGCTCTGTAACTGCTGTAAGGATAACAAATATATTTGCTGAGGTTAGATAATATTGAAGTTCTTATACTGAGAAGGGATAAGAAATACTGGTAAGGGAATAAGACAAGGATTTGACAAGCAAGTGAATCAGTCTTTTCAGTTTATAGCAAAGTATTTTATATGTATCTCAATAAGTGTCATTGATGATGTGAGAAAGGAATTTCATGTCATATACTTGTATAGGTTTGGTTGCCATAAAATATTTATTTTTGTTTTGATTTAATTGCTTCAGTTCAATTATACAAAATTTGTGATTTGTGGAAGACTATGCACATATATAATTTTTTGTGAGCTCAAAATTATCTGTGATGTTTATGGATCCTGTTTTTGTGCTTTGATAAGTATGTTTTAATACCGGTATAAAATCGCTATGCATAGGTTACCCATTTTGGCTGACAGACAATTGGATAAATTGTTTTAATGAATAATGTAGTCCAGAATCGGATCACTTCAGGATTACATGTATATGCTGTCAGCCATTTTGGATATTTATTAATAAATGTTTTAAATAGATCTGACTCCTACTTTTGTTACATACAGTGAGGGAAAAAGTATTTGAGCCCCTGCTGATTTTGAACATTTGTCTACTGTCAAAGAAATGATCAGGCTATAATTTTAATTGTAGGTGTATTTTTACAGAGATAGGCAAAATAACAAAAAACGCATGTCAAAAAAGTTATAAATTGATTTGCAGGTCAGTGAGTGATATTTTTCCCCTTCAACTTAGTACTTGGTGGCAAAACCCTTGTTGGCAATCACAGAGGTCAGATGTTTCTTGTAGTTGGCCACACGGTTTGCACAGATCTCAGGAGGGATTTTGTCCCACTCCTCAAAAAAGTTATAAATTGATTTGCAGGTGAATGAGTGAAATAAGTATTTGATCCCCTATCAATCAGCAATATTTCTGTCTCCCTGCTGTCTTTTATACAGGTAACAAGCTAAGATTAGGAGCACTCTCTTAAAGGGAGTGCTCCTAATCTCAGCTTGTTACCTGTATAAAAGACACCTGTCCACAGAAGCAATCAATCAGATTCCAAACTCTCCACCATGGCCAAGACCAGAGTTATCCAAGGATGTCAGGGACAAGATTGTAGACCTACACAAGGCTGGAATGGGCTACAAGACCATCGTCAAACAACATGGTGAGAAGGTGATAACAGTTGGTGCGATTATTCGCAAATGGAAGAAACACAAAATAACTGTCAGTCTTCCTCACTGTGATGCTCCATGCAAGATCTCACCTTGTGGAGTTTTAATGATCATGAGAATGGTGAGGAATCAGCCCAAAACTACACTGGAGGATCTTGTTAATGATCTCAAGGCAGCTGGTACCAAGAAAACAATTGGTAACACACTACGCTGTGAAGGACTGAAATCCTGCAGCGCCCGCAAGGTCCCCCTGCTCAGGAAAGCACATGTACAGGCCCATCTGAAGTTTGCCAATGAACATCTGAATGATTCAGAGGAGAACTGGGTGAATGTGTTGTGGTCAGATGAGACTAAAATCGAGCTCTTGGGCTTCAACTCAACTCGCCATGTTTGGAGGAGGAGGAATGCTACCTATGACCCCAAGAACACCATCCCCACTGTCAAATATGGAGGTGGAAACATTATGCTTTAAGGGTGTTTTTCTGCTAAGGGGACAGGACAACTGCACTGCATCAAAGGGATGATGGACGAGGCCATGTACCTCTTTCCCTAAGCCAGGGCACTGAAAAGAGGTCGTGGATGGGTATTCCAGCATGACAATTACTCAAAACACATAGCCAAGGCAACAAAGGGGTCGCTCAAGAAGAAGCACATGAAGGTCCCAGAGTAGCCTAGCCAGTCTCCAGACCTTAATCCCATAGTAAATCTGTGGAGGGAGCAGAAGGTTGAGTTGCCAAACACCAGCCTTGAAACTTTAATGAGAGGCGGAGTGGGACAAAATCCCTCCTGAGATGTGTGAAAACCCTGTGGCCAACTACAAGAATCATCTGACCTCTGTGATTGCCAACAAGGGTTTTTCCACCCAAGTCGAAGGAGTCAGATTTCACTAATTGACCTGCAAATCAATTTCTACTTTTTTTTACATGAGTTTTTGTTATTCTGTCTCTCACTGTTAAAATACACCTACTATTAAAATTATAGACAGATCATTTCTTTGTCAGCGGACAAACATTCAAAATCAGCAGGGGATCAGAAACTTTTTTCCCTCACTGTAGATATGCAGCAATATTGAGCCATGAGGTAAACCATGTCTGAACAGGAGGGATGGTAGATAAGTATTTACAGCATATGGCTTTCACAAACAAACTACTCAAAAAATGTTTTGTATGGGATATATTGTCTGTGCAAAAGTAATCATAGACATGTTTTCTAAATGGGTTGAGAAAGATTAAAATATGAGTAGTAATCTGGCAGACTATATGACATATGACTATATGGCAAACCTACACTGATAAAACCTGGAGAATGGGTAAAAATCCTGAAAAGGGAGAACTGGATGGACGCCAAGTGGGAAGGTCCTTACCAAGTTTTGTTGGCGTTCCCCCGACAGCTTTGAAAATCACAGAAAAAGACCTCCTGGGTTCATCTGTCCCACTGCAAGAGTGTTCCTCTGTCAGCATATTCCCGGAAACCTACCGATTAACCTGAGTAACCCTGCACCTGTCTGTTACATAAAGTCTAGCTATATGTATGGTGTACCTGATGGATGGGCCTGAAGGTCAATGGTGTCGTTCCTGGGAAAATGCATTGTGGAGTACCTCTCATAGGGACTATGGTTACCAGCACAAACAAACATCTGAGTGCAAGGATGTGAAAACCAGAATTAACATAAATAAATGTAACAGTGAGGCAGGATGTCAAAAGGACAAATGCAATCCTATTATCCTGTCCCTTAAGAACTCAAAAAAATGTTATGCAAGTCTCTATACCCTTGGAGTGGATGTTAGTGGAAAAGATCCACTTAGATGGATCTGTATAAATGTGCAACCCACTGAAGAAACAAAAGATGCAGATACTACGGCCAAAACAACTAATACAACAGAAGTACCTATTGTGAGGCCTATTGAAAAATCGGTAATAAGCTACCTAAACATTACCAACATGAGAGACATCTATGAAATTGAAAGAGGGTATGCAGAGAAGAATCTCTGGATGGAATGAATGATGTATACAGCTGCAACAATGAAGGTACAGAACTGTATTGCCTGTTTCACAGGAAGGTCCGTATTGGCAACTGTACCCCTCAGACTGAACCCCTCAAGGCAGGCCTGAAATGCATTCTGCCAGAACTGCACCACATTGCATTAACTGTTTCCACCCGTGGCCAAAGTGCAACCACCTCAGTATACACCATATGCAGCTACCCATACCTGCTTCTCAAGGCCATCAAAAAAACCGGAAGAGAAATGGGGAACTTGACATGGTATAATGAGACAATTGAGGTCACCACAGATACTGAAACATACAAGGCAGAGTGGTTTACCAACCATACTACTGGGAGAGCAGACGTATGGTGGTATTGTGGAGGATTACAAAGACTAATAGACACTGCTATCACAAACAAATAGTATTTGTATACTCACCTCTCCCCAACAGAGGAGAGAATCTCCAGCACTGAGTACTCTAGATATAATGACATGGGACCAAAATGACTGATTTGGAAACAGAGGATTAGCTGCAAGCTGATGAAGGCCAAGAAGACATCATGTAAAAGAGTCCTCGAATGAAGAAGGTGCTAAAAATCTGAGGAAGACTCACAACTCTGAGGAGCAACAGCTCTTGGACTCACATTGATAATTTTTCCTTTTCATCATGATGTGTTATAATAAAAGGTTTATTAAATAAAAGCAGGAGGGAAATTATGGAAAAATTATATAAAGGATTAACTTTATATTGTACTAAATGAATAATTATTGCGCTAGTGGAAACTGTTGAAAGATATGCCAGAATGTCCTGTTATCACTATGCAACTATGTATCGTATCATATCTATGAGAAATGCTGTTTATGCAAGCACAAATCACATATATAGTTGTGAGCATACGAGTTGATGCTAATGCTTGCGGGCTCGCATAGCGAGCCGCAGCCCTTGCGAAGCGAGGGCCACAGTTGTTGGCAAGGAGCGCCGAAGGCGCTCCTTGCCAGCAACTGCGACCGTCGCAAACTTTACGAGACACGTTAACACCCATTACGACCTCGCAAAAATCTGCTGCAACCCGCGAACATGAAAAAATGAAAAACACAATAAATACACATAACACATACATAAAAAGCTTACCTATAGCAAGAGGGAGCATCCAGCACCTCAAAAATGAAGTTACATCTTAATTTAACTTAAAATAAAAGAGTTTAGATACTAAAAAATTGTCTAAGCGAGAGAAAAAATGGCAGCCGAACAAAACGAAAACGAGGCTACAGGACTCTAAACATGCAAAACACCACAAGAAACACGCAAAACACCACTAAACAACTACGGATTTCCGCTACAGACGCATACCACACATTAGCCGCCATTTTAGAACAATGCCGAAGTACACAGCTACGCTAACGGTTTCATCTCGCGCACGCACACTATTACACTGCACACATTCATCACGCTTACACTGCAGCTCCACACCCCTAATGCTCCAGCAACATAAAAACAGATTGTCAGCTCATCAACAGAATGCTTCCTCCATATATTACTTCAAAATAGGTAAAGTATATTCATTTATTAATGTATTATTTATTTGATTATTATACACCAAACAGAATTAGCTCACTTCAATTTCATTGCCGTCATTTTTTGACAGGCAATATTCTAGTAGTGTATAAAAGCCTGTGCAAATTTTCATAAAATAGAGACGATTTGAAAGACAATTGTGTATGCGTGAAATGAATTTGTTTCTCTTACATAGAGTTTTGAACCTAACAGTCTTTAAGCATTTGCCCAAATTCATTCACTTTCAAACAGGCTGCAAAGCCTTAAGAAAGCATTCTGCTGCTCTTGTGCAAAAACAAACAGAATATTAACTGACAAAACAATGTTGTCAAATATTCATAATGGAGAAAACTTCTTAAGCTATGTTGGAGCAGGAAGACCAATTTTACAGTATTTGGACACAATAGGCAGAAAATAATAATTTATATTTAACAATATTTGGTAATATCTTTCCCCTTTTACATAACATTAAAAATAAGATATAGAGATTGAGGTGTGACTTTATATGTTCTCTCTTTCTTTCAGTGCAAATTCACTCTGGTTTTAAGGCCTACTACATCTGTGAGATTCTCAGAACTGCATTCAGAACACCTCAGCAGTGCAAATTCACTCTGGTTTTAAGGCCTACTACATCTGTGAGATTCTCAGAACTGCATTCAGAACACCTCAGCAGTGCAAATTCACTCTGGTTTTAAGGCCTACTACATCTGTGAGATTTACAGAACTGCATTCAGAACACCTCAGCAGGTATGGAGGAGATTATGGAAACTGCGCCATCCCAGGAGCCAAAGTGTTTATTAATATCACTACTGTATGCATGTTATTATATCTTGGCAGATAGAAATATTTCTGACATTTTGTTTTCAATTTTTAACTGTTTCCTATACCCTGCTTTGGCGTCCCCAACCTTCCCCCATTTATGGCTGGCATAATTACCTCAAATCTCCTCCCCCCTCCTCACATACCTTCCTTCTAAGGTCTCTCTCCCATTCCTTCCTAACTCCCCTATCTTCCTGTACTGTCTGACCCCAATCCATTCTCTCTCTTTCTTTCAGTGCAAATTCACTCTGGTTTTAAGGCCTACTACATCTGTGAGATTCTCAGAATATTGCCCTCCCTCCCTCTCACCCACCCCAACTCAGATTAAATTTATAGAGCCATGGCAATCACCTGACTTCCTACTTGCAGATATATCATCTCAACACTAGGGGTCAGCCAACATACTAGTCTTTCACCTCAGATCCCTCCCCTCTTCCTCTAAAATAAAACTCATTCTATCTTTCACCTGCTTCCTGACCCTTGCTATTCCTATTTGTTACTCTTACCCAGTTCTCTGCCCTTTAATTCCCTTTAGATTGTAAGTAGCGAGTTTCCAGACTTGTAGGGTGCTTTGGGATAAAGTACTTTCTGCTAAGATTCTAAGCTCAAAACAGGGCCCTTCAACTTTGAATTTGTTAAACGTGTATTTCCTATGTTCTTATCCCCTGTACAGCGCTACGGAATATGTTGGCGCGATACAAATAAAAGATAATAATAATAATATGTTAAATTATCTGACTAGAAAAAAAAGTTTGTCAAATATTCCAAATGGAGAATGTTATTTGGAGCAGGAAGTAAAATTTTACAGTATTTAGAAGCAATGGGCAGAGTATAATAATTTTGATTTCACAATTATTGGTAATAATATGGTTAAAAATAAAATATAGAGATTGAGGTATGACTTTATAAGATACATTTTGTGATGCAAAGAAACACTAAAACATGTTTTTTTTCTTCTTATGAAACAGTTGTGAATAGGCTGGGTCTATTTTAGTTTATTATTTGAAAAACTCTAAAACCAAGAAAACGGATTGTCTGCTGGTATTCACAAAAAAAAAATTCAGATGCAATTAATTGAACACTTATTTGTGCTACACAGAGTTTGTGCTGTGAATGCGTTCTACTGTACGTCTGCTACTACAGGTATTGTATTTACAGTCAGGTCCATAAATATTGGGACATGGACACAATTCTAACCCTTTTGGCTCTATACACCACCACAATGGATTTGAAATGAAATTAATTTTAAATTTTCGTTTAATTTTAAATCCATTGTGGTGGTGTATAGAGCCAAAAAGATTAGAATTGTGTCCATGTCCCAATATTTATGGACCTGACTGTATGTTGTCATAGCCTAATTTCAATTTGCAAAAAAAGTTTTGCCCCAAGTTTCAGGACCATAAAGATTGTGTAACATAAATGGTATTGGAACGGTGCAGATAGCAAAACTTGTTTACTGGTTCTCTTTAACCTAGTTCAAACTGTGGAATAGAGTAATTTCAGGGAGAGTATCTTCCTGTCTTTAATCTGTGGCACTTCTGTGGTAACTTGTCTTCCTTGCATGGTAATTTATCTTCCTTTCAGGACCTCCTTAAACAGGTCTAGGTAGGAGGGCTAAGAATCTTTACTTCCCTCCCACAATTGCTAAAGGAAGTGATGCATGGACAGGATGTGATGTAAATCACATCATCTCAACTAAGGGTATATAACATAAGGCCAGGCAGGAAATCGCTCTGTTGCTTCCTTTTCTTCCTTGGTGGATGTGATGTTGAACTTGCAGCAGTGAGCCATTACTAGATGTGAAGGCCTAACCGTGGATGAGATCAAGTGTGTGGGGAAGGGGATTACTATATAGATAGATAGATTTAAAAATGGTTGTTGCTCCGTGGGTCTGGGCTGTGTGTTTGTGATACATTTATAGTATTGTGTTGTTGCCTTTTAATAAATATCTTTTAATGTAGACGAACCTTGTGTAATATATATATATATTAATTTGGTGATACACCACAACTTCACTGGTGTACTTTTGTCTATTTGTTATTATAGGGTCCGTAATACGACTTGTGAAATGTATGATGGGCGTCTTAAGTGTAGTTGATTTTTAGAGTGGGGGTGTATAGGTCTCTGTCCGATGTGCATCTTCTCTCGTGGACAGCACAGTTCACCGATGTGTTTATAAACTAAATAGAAAAACAAGATGGGTGGGATAGAGCGCACCAATTCCTAGTGCAGATAATCACGATTTCACACACTCCCCATTCCCCCATATGTATCGATCGATAGAGGTACAACTCTCACTTTGGGTAGCCTCACCACATAAGGTATTTTCAACACTTTTTAACTGCCGTACGATTGGTACTTCTGGTATTTCTGTAGTTCCATTTGGTTCACTAGGAATCCTCGATAGGAGTGTGTATATCGATATATGTGCGTGCTTTAAATGTGTGGGCCTTAATTTAGTCACCAAGTTTCAACACAATAGTTATGTTTCTATGCCGGTGAGTGATAGGCTGAATAAGGATCGGATCATGATCGAAATAATAATACAACCATGTCTAGAATCTTTATATATATATATATATATAAATTAAAATGTATTTATATTCAAATATAAAATATAGATAAAAGGTTGTGCAAATGCGTTTCGACACTGTAAAATGTGGCTTTCTGAATGATCCGAATATCTACACAATGACATACACAGTATATTTTATGAGTATAATACATTTGAGTTAAAAGTCAGAGTAGAAATGACAAAACAAAAGAACGTATTATTATATAAAATAACCCAAAATAAGGTACAAAATAATGGTCAATGTATAATCCTAGCTGGATCTATGGATGGATATACATACATCATTTAAACATAAAACGTAAAAGGAATATTTCTATATGTACATATATACACTTGAAAATCACAGTTGCACGTGTTGAGAGCATATATAGAATATACATTTAGTTCATACAGATAAATGAATAAATAAATACAAGAAGACATATCTAATATGTATGTGGATTGTCTTGTCTTACTAATAATATGGTTGTAACCACAAATAGTATATATCTCATTCTGAAAGAAGAATGGGCTATTTTTAAGTGTTGTGCCCTCTATGTAGGATGAACTATAAGGTATACTAAACACTATAGGAGGGGAAATAAATAGCATATAGTTAATTTGGGTAGTTATAGACAGGATAAGGTTTATGATAATACAGCAGAGTGTATAAATGTAAAGCAGGGTATACACTAATAACACAGGGTTTATAATAATAAAGCAAAAGGCTTATTAAGGGCATACATTGATCTGTAAGATATATCATGGGTGTATAGATATATCTATATACAGTGAGTTAGTATCTCCCTGTTGATAATTCTCACATAGTAATAATATATGTGTACATATTTACACAGACAAATACAATATGAACAAATGTAAACAGACATATACAATATGAACAGATGTTGGCATTATGTATGGCATATAATTATCCTATGTGCTGTGAGCACTGCAAGGTAGAAGTGGTGTTGGTTAGTGCATCCTAGCATTTAATAGCGTCACTTCCGGCATCGGAGTTGCCAGGAGACGCCTTATGCTGCCATGAATGGGGTAGGGGAAACTTACAACAATGCATTTTTATTTTTATTTTCAGTGTACCAGATATAAATAGAAATACATAGAAGAAAACAGGTCTATGTGAGAGGCTGCTTATATAAATCGAATACACATACATGGAATAAAAGTACGGCCAATCAGTTTTGTTTGGATATGTATAAGTAATACATAATATCTGCTACAGGGGTCCCATTATGTGTTTCTATGTAAGACTGGGTAGTATTAACTGTTGGGATCTACTGGACTGAAAGGAGTAAAATGAGAGGAATATAGTTGGTACCATAAAGTCTACATAGTATGAGTGCAGACATTGACTTAGCAGCCCAGTGTGTATGTTTTACGATTCTTCCTAATATCCATCCTGACTACATGATCAATATTTGGTGTAATAGTTAATTGTGCAAAGATTATAGGAGTTTAACAGGTTTTAAAACCTGGTAAATTACATACTATGCCACATTGTAGATAAATATACTGCATGAATATTGCATGCAATGTACTGCAACTTCTCATTTTAAGCCATGCATAATTTAGTGAATAGCTTGACTTTTATGGACTACATAGTTACATTGTTATTTATGATCTATTAAAAATCTGTTTTTCAAAGTAGCAAACATTAGCCACAAAATCTCTATTTTTTTCAGATTTTGGAAACTACTTAAACATATATCTGTAGATATAGTTTGTAATTGCATGAACAATAGCTTTCTGATACATTAAGCTACAAATCAATAGTAATAGAAAAAGTTAAAATGTCTTAAACATGAATGTAATCCAGTTTTGCTTTCACGACATTTCAAATATTTTCTTTTTTTCTTCAAATTCTATATACATTGAAACAGTTTTCGATGGAGTAACTATTTTAAGCTTTGTTTATCTAAAAAACATTAGCTAACAAACACTCAATATCCTTGGGAGGGGCATAACAAATACTCCAGGATTTCCACGGTTATAAAAAAAATCCTGATGAAACAGTTGGAATTGCTTTAAGAAATCTCAGTGTTCCAGCACCTGCCATGCTCAGGAAATAATAACATGGTGACAGAAAATCAATAAAACACATTAAGGCAGTTTCAGTTCCACTAGTCTTTAAAAACTCTTGTTTTGTTCATAATTGAACTTGCCTACAGGAGTACAAAACTCAAGAAACTATACCTGCCTTAGAGATTTTACAGAAATATTTTAGAACTTTGATATCAGATATATTATTTAGAAATAAACTTGTTTTATAGTCTACATGTTATAGTATTGATTTTCACTACATGTCTAAGATTTTCTTGTAGTTTTATTACAAGAATTAGACCTGGATTTGTGATATCTATGAGATAAAAGTAAAGCAGAGTAAAGAAATGTCAGTTAGTACTGAACAAATTATCCACATAGTTTTCCTGTCAAAACAGTTCTTGGTTGAGACTGAAAAAAAAAAGATAATGCAAATATCTACTTGCAGGGACATGGCAATCAAGGAAACTGTTCTGCTGTATATAACAGAGCTTTTAAAGTAAAGATGGAAATATGATTTTTAAACGTATTTACAGTACAAATAAATTCCCCTCAACCTCTCCAATAATTAACTGCAACCCCAATAAACCGATAAGTGGCCAATGCCTCCTGTAAAACTTTTTTAAGTTGTTGAAACCCAGTGACAGGGTAGATTTATGCAATGAGAGGAGGGAAGGAGGAGAGGAAAGAGGGTGCCCAAGGAGTACAGGAGGGAGAGGAGTTGGGAGAGGAAGAGAGATTGGGAGAGGAGCTTAGAGAGGAAAATCAGAGGAGAGAGGGTGAATAGGGAAGGGAGAAGTAGGAGTTGTAGAGGAGAGTTGAAGGTGGGAGGGATGCCTCAGTGCCAGGCACACTAGCTTTCAGGTCCAGTGGCAGAGGGGCCTGAACCCAGGGGTGGGTTGAGGGCTAGGCCGGACAAACACAGGAGGGCTAGATACCCCAGCACAGTTAGTGGGCAGGAGGCTGGCAGTAAGCACAGGGCCCAGACAAATAGCTTGTATATTGCAAGGGGTTGCTGAAAAGCCCAGTGCAGAGACGTGAAAAGTGTCAAATATATCATCACAACAGATTATCAGTCTGACATCATAAATAGAAAACTCCGTAAAACACCTGCCATATAACTAACTCAAGTCCAATGTATATATTGAGCATCACTTAAAGGGACTCTGTCACCGCAACAGGAAGGAGATTTACTTGTTATAAACATTATTTACCTATACATTGTACTATCATGTTCCATCCTCAGGAGATGTGTTTAGAAAACATTGACTATTACTTGTGCTGCTGATATATGCTATTTCGTGCATCCCAACATTTGAGAGGGGGGAGAGAGGGTGTTAAGACAAGGTAACATTAAGGCTCCTGTGTGGCACACTACAGATATATATAAGCAAATTATAATGTTAATTAGAATATCAAAGCATATCAGAACATCAAAGTCATCATTTTCACATCAATTAATCACCTTAGAAAAGATGGATAATACAATAGTGTTATTCCATGCTCTGGGAGAAACTATGAAAACCACATTAATTGTGTAACAAAGACACTTAACATTAATAGTGATAACAATAGGGATGTTTCAGCTAATAAACCTAAATCCATAATGCCACATGTCCCTACTATTAAACATATCAAACACATATGTTAGGTATATTTACTTAATAAACTGAGAAAATGCATACTTATATGAGCATATTACAGAACAATCATATGAGCATAGGATGGAACAGCAAATATTATTTAATATTATTTACTAGCAACTTGCTTGTCAAAAATGACGGCAATAAAATGTGAATCCTGGCAATGCTGTTTGCCACACAATGGGAGCCTCTTCCCCTTCTCTTTTACTGGCCTCGCGATAAGCGCCTTCGGTACTCATCACGGGCCTCGCAATGAGCGTCTTCGGTGCTCATTGCGAGTCTCTCCTTCTGTCTACTTGTTCCCTTGTGTCTCATTTCCCCCTCCTCTCCCACCCTTGTGTCTCCTTCTCCCCCTGTGTTTTTACCCCTTCTCCCCCTGTGTCTTTCCCCCCTGTCCCTCCGTGTCTCTTTCCCCACCTCTCCCTCCCCTGTGTCTCTTGCCTCCCTCTCCCTCCCCTGTGTCTCTTTTCCCCCCTGTGTCTCTTTCCCCATGTCTCTTCCCCCCTCCCTCGTGTCTGTTCCCCCATTTCCCTCCCCTGTGTCTCTCCCCCCTCCTCTCCCTACCCTGTGTCTCTCCCCCTCCTCTCCCTCCCTTATGTGTCTACCCCTACTCTCCCACCCCTATGTGTCTCCCCCTCCCCTTTGTCTCTTTCCCCACCTTTCCCTCCCCTGTGTCTCTTGCCCCCCTCTCCCTCCCCTGGGTATATTTCCCCCCCTGTGTCTCTGTCCCCATGACTCTTCCCCCCTCCCTCGTGTCTGTTCCCCCCATTTCCTCACCTGTGTCTCTCCCCCTCTTCTCACTCCCCTGTGTCTCTCCCCCTGCTCTCCCTTCCCTGTGTCTCTCCCCCTCCTCTCCCTCTCCTGTGTGTCTCCCCCCTCCTCCTCTGTGTCTCTTCCCCCTCCTCTCACTCCTTTTTGTCTCTCCCCTCTCTCACTCCTCTGTGTCTCTCAAATAGAGATATAATTCTGCCAGTATACAAATCTCTAGTACGCCCACATTTGGAATATGCAGTACAATTTTGGGCACCACTTCATAAAAAGGACATTTTAGAGCTGGAAAAGGTACAGAGGAGGGCAACAAAACTAATAAGGGGAATGGAGGGGCTAAGTTATGAAGAAAGACTAACCAAATTAAACTTATTTTCTCTAGAAAAAAGGCGTCTAAGAGGAGATATGATTACCTTATATAAATACATCCAGGGTCAGTATAAAGATTTGTCAGGGGAGCTTTTTGTGCCAAGAGATTTTCAACTGACAAGAGGACATCCCTTGAGGTTAGAAGTAAAAAGATTCCAACTCAAAGAAAGAAAAGGGTTCTTCACAGTAAGGGTGGTTAATCTGTGGAATTCTCTACCAGAGGAGGTGGTGATAGCGGATTCGATAGATAACTTTAAAAGGGGACTAGATTTATTTCTAATTAAAAAGGGAATTCAGGGTTATCATGGATAATTGGAGGGGCAGTATTGATCCAGGGAGAGGTCCGGTCGCCGGTGTCTGGGATCGGGAGGGAATTTTTTTTATTTTTATACAACTAATTAATAGTTAATCTGCATATTGCAGATCAGAGGAGATCTTAAAAGGTTGAACTTGATGGACTGAAAGTCTTTTTTCAACCTTAATTACTATGGGCCTCATTCTATTATCGGCCGTAAAACGGTCGCAAAGCTGCGATTCCTTGCGGGGCTCCCGTTACCTTGCAATTCAAATAGACGGCGCCGCAAGGATATCCCCTTACGGCCGGCCGCATATCTTGCAACCGGCCGCAAGGTCTGAAAACTTTAAAAGCAAATATAAATTCAAGACGGCACTGTAAAGCTCTGTAAATGCTAGGGATCATAATGGGGGACATGAGGATTAATAGCAACCCCCTCTCAAGCTTGCACATCAGCCCATATCCGAGATTTCATTAACTGTTTATTTTCCGGCCGCAGCGTGGGCGGGTCTGAGGTGCTCCAAGCCCTCGGGACTTTGTCAACGGATATTTGACATAAATTAAAATAAAAATTATTTACGGATTTGAGTGTAGGGGAATGTTGTGCTATGAATGCTAACACCTACAATCACTTTATAGTCTCCTCAGAGTGCAGGATGGCTTTATTATTATGTGCTTAATTGTGTGCTTGCGGGACCTTTTTGCTGCAAGTAAGCTCGGTTTTAGCCTTGCAGAGAGGGTTCCCGGAGCAATTGAATAGCAACCAGGATTTTCTTGCGGCCAAAACTCTTGCGGCCGTTTAAGATCAAAGGCTTTCCTCCGGTGCGTGCGGCCGCAAGGGATAACAAGGCGCCGGCCGCAAGCCTGCCGGAGTCCCCGGCCGGAAGGGAATAGAATAGGCAAATAGCCTGCGGCCGGTCCTTGCGGCCCCTCATCTCCTACGGCCGATAATAGAATGAGGCCCAATGTAACTATGTAACTATGTAACTATGTTTCTATTGATTGTTTTGTTTTAAATCACTATATTTTCTATTTTTTATTTGGTAGTTCGATATAATCTTAATGGAGCAAATCCAGGGGTATCAGATTTTGAACGGGATTTGGGAGTACTTGTGGACAACCGCCTAGGTAACAGTGCTCAATGCCAATCAGCAGCTGCAAAGGCAAATATTAGCATGTATTAGGAATGGTATAGAAGCAAGGGAAGCAAATATAATTCTGCGACTATACAAGTCTCTAGTACGCCCTAATTTGGAATATGGAGTACAATTTTGGGCACCACTTCATAAAAAGGACATTTTAGAGCTGGAAAAGGTACAGAGAAGGGCTACAAAACTAATAAGAGGAATGGAGGAACTAAGCTATGAAGAAATACTAACCAAATGAAACTTATTTTCTCTAAAAAGGCATCATATAAGGCTATATGATTACCTTATATAAATATATCCAGGGTAAATGTAAAGATTTGTCAATTGATTTTTTTTGTGCCAAGATGTTTTCAACTGACAAGGGGACATCCTTTCAGGTTAGAAGTAAAAAGATTCCATCTTAAAGAAAGAAAAGTGTTCTTCACAGTAAGGGTGGTTAATCTGTGGTATTCTCTACCAGAGGAGGCGGTGACAGCGGATTCCATAGATAACTTTAAAAAGGGATTGGATTTTTTTTTTTTTAAATAAAAAGAGCATTCAGGGTTATCCAGGTTAATTAGAGAGGGAGTATTGATCCAGGGATTTTTTTCCCGTTAAGAGACAATTGGCAAAGTTTCACGGTGGTTTGCCTTCCTCTAGATCAGTTAACAATTAATAACTAATCTGCATGGTGTAAATCAGAGGAGATATAACAAGGTTGAACTTGATGGATTAATAGTCCTTTTTCAACCTCAATTACTATGAGCCTCATTCAATTGCGAGTTGGCCAATTGAATAGGGCTCTATATAAGCACATAACATATTTTTTATACAGAACTTTTTTGAAGGTCTTCACTAACTAAAAACTTCGGTCAAAAAATATGTTATGTGCTTATATAGAGCCCTATTCAATTGGCAAAATTGCAATTGAATGAGGACCTATGTAACTATGTAACTATGTAATTTGAAAGGTTTTCACAAATAATTTTTAAATTTGTATCTTAAATAAAATCACTGCATTTTACATAATTTTGGGAAGCCTTTTTTTTAAATGAACTCTGGGCATGTATAGTAAAAAGGCAACTGCAGGGAAGTCTAAGGGAGGTTTTGATTTCAAAAGGATGGAAGGAGCCTGAGTCTAAAGATGGTGGGAAATTAATAGATCAACTTTATTTAATCACAGCAATTTGAAAAGTTGCTAGTAGTGACATTTACTTCTTTAATGTTATGAAAGGTGGATCATTACAATAGTGCCACATACTGTCATACATTGAGAAGTGGGCTTTCTATATTGCAGATCAAGGTGATCTTATGCTTCTTCTAATGTTCAGATCCTTAAGACTTTTTTGAAAACATTTAATGATAACATCAAATATGTGAACAGTTTAAAATCCAGGTTAACATTATTAGTATTATTAGTATTGTTATTATTATTATTATTATTATTATTATTATTATTATTATTATTATTATTATTATGGATATTAAATCCAGTATTAAAAAGAACCCTTTTTGGATCACTACCTTGTCATGCTGAGGGGCTTGTGTACTTTTATGAAGCTGTGAGCTAAACCATGAAGGGTCACCCAAGATGGGCAGATAATAGCAGGGAGGTCAGACAAATTGCAATCCAATAGAGAAGGAATTGGCAACACACTCCGGTATCTTTGCCAAGAAAACCTTATGGATAAGCACACCCAGGCACAAGAAGTGTCATGGGGAGTCACACATGACTGAATGACTAAACAACAACAATTAAAAAGAAAATTACAGCCTTACTTTGTTGGTGCTAAAGATTTTCTTTTCTTGTAGTGGGGGTAATGCAATACCAAATTTAAAAAAATGTATATACAGTAATTGAGCAACTTAAATTCTCTTTTCTAAGCTGCACGGTACCAGTAAATAGCAGAAAATAAATGACATGCAGTCAGTGTAAGGTAAGATTTTTCAAATACAATGAATAACAGTGATGTTTTGCAGAAAATAAAAATTTAAATCTGGGTATAGTATAGGAAAAGGCTAAAAATTGCTTTAATTTTCAAAGTACATTGAGGTTATTTGGCTTTTAAAATGCCTGTCAGACCAAAGCTCTGTTCTGATGTACTATAAAAGTCCATGAAGTGACTCTCAGAGTTTAACTGCTGGCATTGGTCTACAAGCAAGCACAGTCAGTAATGGCACTTTTTGTGTTATTCATGTAATGAGTATAGTGTCTTTCAAAGCCTGCAGTGAATTTCTGTGAATTAAGTCAAGTCTCCCGTAGTTTCATGCCACAGTGGTGTTGAAAAAGACTATTTATGTGCCATTTATCAAATAAATGCAGACCTTACTTTGCAGGCTATTTCAGTATGTCAGAAATAGAAAGTAACAAATTGTACATGGCTGATTGTGTCACAGAGGAGAGAGAGTGTCTTAGTTAAAGAGCTGACTAGAAACAGTAGGAGTTGTATCCTCTATGGTAAGAGGTTTCTTAAAAGTAAGGCAAGACTTCTCCAGCTTGTTTGTTATTCTATGTGAATAATAAAGTAAATAATAAAAAATATATATTAAACAATTTAAGTTACAGAAATTGCTTCACACTTTTCAACGAATAAGATTCTTATGATATGGAGAGTAAATAAATGTGGATAGATTTAAATAGAATAACATTTTCAGAAAAGTGTATTAATTTATTACTTCTAAAAAAATCAGAGGATAATTATAGATCTAATTCATATATAAATGTTATACCTCAAGAAATTAAGTGGCCACTTATAATTTTATTTCTACATTCAATAGGCTGCATGAATAACAGTGTTTTAAAAGCATATGTTTTATGCTGGAATAATAGCAAAAAATATATAAAAACTTATAAAAGGCCATAATGCTAGTAACTCTGCTACAATCATGCAATTAATTTGCCATTTATAAATATATCATACACCAAAAAGTCCTGAAAATATTAATATATATTCACTATAATAATACACCTCGTATTTTAATAAATATATTTTCTTATCTTAAGAACTTCTAATAAGAGTAGTTTTTATTTGTTCTAAATAGTTTTTAGTGGCCCGGACTTCTGCTATCTGAAGATGTTTCTTTTTATTATTATAATAGTTTTGGGTTCCTTTTAATTGCCTCTGAACTATAAAAATAGAACAAGAAAATATTAATAGTATAGTGTGAATTTGTTGATGATCAGACCACCTCTCCCTTGTAAGTCACTTACATGCTTTAGAGCATATAAATGTCTCTGGTTTAAATGGTATATTAATCTCTTTCTCAATGTTATTTTACACCCTCTGGCAGTCTCCACGCCTTTCAGCCTTACTTCTGATCAAAAAAGCATTTGACATTTATTTTACTCTGTTGTTTTTATCATTGTGAGCAATCAAGGTGAAAAAGCTTTGAATCACTTTTCTACAAAACAATGGATTTAATAATATATGTCTGCATATGTAATACAAGCTATGGGTCCTATTGTATTGCTCAAATTATAAATTTATACACACTCTTAATCACTTTTAATATTACCACATATTCTATTTGCTACTTGCAATCTGATTAGGATTCGCAAGGATATTTTTGTATTGCATATTTGTGGGTTTGAGATTGTTCTGCAAGTAATTCTAATGTCTTCCGTGTCTTCTCGTGCTTTTATAGTACAGTATTATGTGTTTAATTGCTGCTACAGCTATAATAGGTGTTTGAAAAAGCCCTTGCGAGTCCTCTTTAGTGGGTTAGACTGTATTTGTGAGCTAGGGCTATGGGACTAATAGAATATCCATTTTGCGTAACTTTAATTATTTAGAGCCAGTAATATTCGAGCTGAGCTAAAACCAATGGAGTTCTAAGGCCAAATTTGGGTCTTTGGCTGGCTGGTAGTGAATGTGGACGGGTAAATCATGATCAGATTGCAAGTAGCAAATAGAATATGTGTCAATATTAAGAGTGATTTTAAGTATGTATAAATGTACGAATGGAGCAATAGAATAGGAAACGAATTAAGGAATGTGATGATATCATGCAAACTAAACATTCAAACTCAAACATCCATTACACATTCCCCCAATCTTATTCTCCAGTCTTTCCATTACGTCCCTGTTGTCCTCATGTAACAAACCTCCAATTTCTCTGGTTTGTCCTTGCTATCCTTCTGTGTATCCCATTCAATCTACAGGACCTTCCTTAGCATCTTAGTCTGTTTTGGTGTGATTTCCCAATTCATAGATAATATGTCTGGTACTCAGTACATCAATAAATAAGGGGTTTTGATATCACCTTTTAAGGATAAATTCACATGGTCCATAAATTCCATTCCAGCTGGTACTAACCCTTATCTGTAACCTTGCTTGCCAGGTTGGTCCTATCTCATTTGATATGATTAAATTCCTTGATCATTTGTCAATTGCAGAATCCTTTATTTGTAATGAATATTGTTTATGCATGATCAATTCAGTTCTAACACAAGCTTTCTTTCACTTTTTAAATATATTATATTTGTATGGATGATTTCATATTAGGTATTGTAAATTACAATAATACTACTGATATATTGATATAGAATCAAATGTTGAAAAAGAGGTACCTTTAGGAAACAGTGATCACAATACAGTCTTATTTGTGGTTGAATTAAAAGGCCAGTTAATTAACCACAACTTGGAGCACACCACTATAAAGTTCTCCTTTTTGAATTTTTTAAATAGTTTTATTTTTCACAGAAAAAATCATAAATGAAGTGTCTGTTTACACGAGTCACTGGCAGTGTCCACAGACAGACTCCTAGTTACAGCTTCATGCAGAGAGCATAAGCAGAAAGAGAGTTACATGTTCCCCATTTCATCTGTGCAGATAAAGGACTGCTAGAAAAGAGTACATTCCTGAAGTTCAGTGAAAAACTATAAATCTTTGTGTTCATGAAGCCGTCCCCGCTCTGTGTTTTGCAGATGTTGTTAATCATGGAACAGTAAGAAGTGTGTTTTTAACAGACCTAAGACCTTAGACTTTTAGCTGTTATTCATGTAATAAAAAAAAAACAATAGATCATTTTAACATAGAATCTTGTGCTCATTCACACCATAAAAGGCACTTATAGTGAGGTAAATGGCCCTTTAAAAACAAAGCTGTAAGGGACCAACAAAACCTCTTAATTTTAAAAGAGCAGATATTAACTGTCTAATGGCAGCAAAATAACATATAGACTGGGAAAATTAAGTGGAGATCTAAAAAGGTTGAACTTGATGGACTAAAAGTATTTTTTCAACCTCAATTACTATATAACTATGTAACTAATTTTTTCTTCTTTATGAATAGTTGGTAAAACAATTATTTAAAATACCGCAGAAATGAATTGTACTTTCTGAATACACTGGTAAAGAACTGTATATGTAACTTTGTGTAGCTTTAACACATGTCTCAAACTGACAAAGCAAAAATGCAAACCATGTAAAAGCATTAATTTGTTAAAAGAAACCAGACCAGAAAATATAAAATTAATTACTCACATTTTAAGAATATACAAATATAAAAAAAAACAATTTTCTAAAAACCCTTGATATATATTTTCCAAGTAAAAATTCTTAATGAAAATGTCAAAAGAAAAGTGAGTCCTTACAACACATTCATCATACTCTATAACCATATGAAAATGAATATAATGCATGGAAATATTAAAGAGAAGCTATAGTATGCAGCAGTGGTAGTCAATTATTTTTTGCCAAGGTCCAAGTTAGTTTGTGAAGATGATATCAAGATCTGAACTGATTTTTTTGCTCAATAGACTCACACCGACACATTCCAAGGATTCACCAGAAGTGTGTGAATAAAAGTAACTTTGTGTACTGAGTCACTCTAGGAGTATTCAATGTAAATTATGGGGACATGTGCATGGCTATGCACAACTGTTTCTGGACTCATTCAATCCTCCAAGAGTGACTCGGTAGCAAAGGAGGAATGCAGTGCCTGACCAGAGTTGCAAATGGAGTCACAGGAAAGAAAAATAAAATGCTTTAAAAATAAGCAAGTTTAAGGGTTTTGTGTGTGTTTTTAATAACCTGCTTAATTCTCATTCTTTGGCATATAGTCTATACTGCCAACTTTCATACAGTGGTCCTTTAATATGGCAAAAAGTACTGAGCCTGTTAGTACCAGGTATGATCAATGAATGAGTGTGGGTATTGTACACTGTATAACCTGTCCTCACCATTGAATTAAAAATGTTAATGGGGTTTAGAATTAATATATAAAAAAAATATTTTATACTTGATTTAAAATATTAGTCGGAGCTATCCTGGATGGGCAGAATAGCGGCAGTTAAAATGTCTATACTCTCCAAAATCACACCAATCCATTGTTGTATATCATTTTCGCGCCTCAATTTATTTTACCTAAATGTCAATGTTTATTTGCCAAATATATTTAAAGAGGGAAAAAATTGATGTTAAATTAGACATACAGTAACATTCATTTCAGGTTTATTTTCGGTCCCAAATCCCGCGGGCTTCATTGACCTCGAAGCCAGTAAATCTTTGTTAAAACCCGTACGGGTTCGGAGGTTGAAGGCAGCAAATTCAAAGCATTGTAGAAGCAAATATATATTCATTCCAGCACTACAAAGCACTGTAAATGATGGGGAACACAATGAGGGACATGAGGATTAATAGCAAAACATTCTCAAGCTTGCACATCACCAAATTATAATCTTTGATTTTAGGTTTAATTTCCGTCCAAAGTGCCCCGGCCTTCAATGACCTCCAAGCCCGTAGCTCATTATTTAAGGGGGACTTGAGGGCTTGCATGATAGCCAGAACATGAAGATTGAACATGAAATTACATTTCTTTATTAGCATATTTGAGAGTAGGGAAATGTTGAGCTATTAATTCTAAGACTAAATATCACTTTCACTTTTAATAAAAGTACAGGATGGCTTTTCTATTTGCTTAATTAGTGCTACGATTTGTAAGTAAGCCCTTTGCGACACCTCCGTGGCCCTGTGGGTCTATTTTACCCATTTACGGATGGAGGCTAGTCCCGCAGCCGTTGGGGGTCTGATATGCTCCAAGCCCGTGGGACTCTGGACACGGAAATTGAACATGAATTACAAAAACAATGATTCACAGATCTGAGTGTAAGGGAATGTTGTGCTATGAATTCTAACACCTACAATCACTTTCACATCTCATCAAAGTACAGCGTGGCTTTTTTATGTGCTTAATTGGTGCTACGATTTTTAAGTAAGAGCCTTGCAAGACCTTTTTGGTTTAAGTAAGCTGCGGCTCGATTTTAGCAAATTACGTCCTTGACGTTAGGGTTCGCGTAGCATTTGACTAGTGACCTGGGCTTTCTTGCGGCTGCGTAAGATCAAAGGCTTTCCCCATGGTGGGGGTGGCCGCAAAGGAATAACAAGGCTCCGGCCGCAAGCTGGCTAGAGTCCTCTGCCACAAGGGAATGAAATAGGGAAGTAGCGTTCTGCAATCCCTTGCGGCCACGTATTTCCAAAGCCCTTAATAGAATGAGGCCCTAGGTTAGAATTTGACTATATGAGGATACTTGCTTCCTGGTGGGAATGTTTGTTGTTTTGAGATTTTATGTTTTGGTTCTTTTAGAGATTTTATAATTCTGTGTTATAATTTATGAATGTTAATGTACATGTATGTTCACTTTTGGAAAAAATGATAATAAAGTTAAATATATGTGCAAATAGAATTTAAATGTAAGAATATCATCAGAAATTCAGTATTATTTAACCTTATGTAAATAAGTATTTTTTCCCAATATTTCTGGTAAAAAATAGTTTAAACCATTTTGGCAGCATGACAAGATTGTCCACTAAAATTCAGGGCAAAACTAGTATAAGTAAATCATTAGCAGTGATTTTATGATTTTCAGCAGTGTGTGCTGTAACATTGATAAGGGTATCTACCCATCCCAACCACCTTTTAGAGAACGCTTTTCTTTATACTGTATGTTCAAAAGCATTTAATGGGTTTTCAGTTTTCAGAAATGCGGGGTGAAAGTTCTGGTGCTGTATATTCACAGCTCAGCCTTTTCAAGGTAGACTAACAGAGTATATGCTTATGGAAAGCCATAATTGTCCCTCCAAGTGAGCATGAAATAACTGGGCACATGATAGTCCACTATTCCAGCAAAAAGGTGTAATCCAGGCATGATTTCCATTTACACGTCTTAAAGGTACATACTAACATCTCATGAAGCTATAATCAAAGCTCTGAACATTTGCACATATATTTAAAAATAGTAGAGAGAGAAGGAGGCTGTCTATGTATGCCTGCATGTGGGGAAGTGTTTCAGAACTGAAAAATGCCTCAAAAATCTTTAGAGGCAATTCCATCTAGAAAGGACTGAGTTCTTTGGGAGTAGGAATAGCTGAACTCCATTCTGATTGGGTGATTACTCATCTACATTTCAAGCTGGAAGTTTTATTTTGAAATCAACAGATTGTATGTGTGATGGTGGGCACCTGAGGATTTTTTGTATAGTGACATCTCAGATTTAAATCCTTCTTGGTGTGTCCCTAATAAGCCCTGATCTCGCTTTAGAACAGTTTTGCTGTAAGATCTGAAATACTAGTATGCACAGGCAAAGCTATCGTAGGTACAGGCAGTGCAATGCACCGGTGCACTGGGGACGCACAGCCTCTCCAGTACTCATTTAGTACATAATGCACAAGGTTATAATTCCACAAATAGGTCCTCTGCTACAGAATCCCATTGGCCTTTGGGGTCATACTCTTGCATATCACCAAAGGGTCTCTACATTTTCTGAGGTCTTTACATGAGATATTTACTGTTTTACTTTCCCTTCCTAGTAGGAGAGGCAGTAGTATCTCAGCTGCCGATTCCTAATATGTTAACTGAAAGGAGGATGAAAATCGAGATCACTACCTTTAATAATGTATTGTTAGTACACTACACAAAGATCAGTAGGTTTCTTTCCTTGTTCCTTGATACTATTTATAATGTGGAGTGCAAACAGCAAGGCCAGTATTACTTCCAGGTGCTTATTAATTGATTTCTATCATTTTAATTTGTTTGGCAAAAATCTACATTCAATATCGCAGGTTTACTACTTATGAAGTGTCTCAAAATGCTCATAAATAAAGAACTTGTACAAACAACATCTGCAAGTATCAAACTACAGCTGTTGGCTGTGCTATTGGTAAGATCACACTGGAGAGACAGGATGACAATTTATAGCTCATTGCAACTAAAATATAATAATAATTTAAATCTTGTAATCATTTTCCTTGATTAAACAATTTCAGATTATTGCTTAGTTTTAAACAAGTCAGTATAAATGCATACTGTATGTTTTGAGAAAAATAAAATAAGCATAATATATTAAAGAGATGAGATCCATAGAAGCTACCTCTATCGCCTGAGCATATAAATTATCTGAAATATGAAAAGCTCATTAGTAAAGTGTACAGTAGCTATTGACAATCTTAAAAACTCTCCATCTTGTATTTGAAACACAAAGGTGTGTTAGATTCAGCCACTCTTAGAAATATACTGCATAATACTACAGATAGTAGTGAGGAATTAGCAGAGGTAGCCAGAACATAAAGGGTCAAGCAAAGATTTGAAAAGAGAGAAAATTGGTTAAAAAACTGCAGAATAGATGTGAAAGTAGTATAGAGACCAAAACACATATAAAGTAAAGAAATTATCAGTTTGCAGTAATTGAGACTATTAATCATGTGAAGTAGATAATAAAAATGACGGTCAATAAAATGTTAATGCTGTGAAAAACTGTTTGCCACATAATATGAGTCTCTGACATTCTTAACCTTTTTTTTATTCTGTAGCAAGAAATACAAAATGTTGAATAAGACTTTTTATTTTTTTAACTTTCAACTTGTATTTCACCAACAGTTATAGAATATTTTGTTTTAAATATTAACTCTTTTAATTGTCATACATGGAATAACAATATAACAATGTGTAAAGTTTTCATGAATACATATTGTAAACCATAAGTTAACATGCAACTTGTATGTTAAACAATGTTGTAATGTTTTTTTTTAACAATACTAACATTTAGAATTGATAGTTATCCATGAATAACAGACGGCTATGTAAACTTTCTGTAAATAACTATTTTTAACAATGACATGCTTTGCAACATGAAGTTTTTAAAACACTTGTTAAAGTAAATTTGCATTGAATCCAGAGGAAGGCAAACAATAAAAACCCCCATTGAAACTTGGCCAATTGTATCAAAGAGGGAAAAAATTAATTCCTTCCTGACCCCATTAACTGGTGATCAGATTACTCCCTGAATCAATAGTCTGTATTTAAATTATACAGTTAAATGTATTAAGAAATTATTAAACTTGTACTAACATAAAAAACTTGACAATGAACCAACTTTCCAAACTTTGAAAATACAATGTTAACATGTGAAATAGTAACATAAAACAATAACATTTAACCTTGAAGTTAAAGAAAATGGCACCTAATTGTTTTGTGGGGCCAATCATGTAAAAAGGTAACTTCTAACACATTCCATTCTGTATAACCACTGTTTACTGTTGCTGGAATTTTTTTTCCATTTTTTTTTGTTCTTGTCATACTTTGTGCAAATGTCACATAGAGTTTCCTAAGTAAAATAGTGGTCCCCTATTTAAAGAGTCCCAGAGAGCTAACATTTTGTCCTGGAAGTAAAACCACTGTTCTCTGTTTTTTTTTGCCATTGTAGAGTTTCTTATTGAAATAGTGGTCCTCTAAAATCAGTCCAAGTAACATAAAATGTTGTAGTTGAAATGAAACCACAGTCCTCGATATTTACAGCACCTCATAGTACACAATATTTTTTGTAAAAAAGCATCTATCTTCCAATAAATTCCCCTGAGTTGGGTTTTCTTCGACATGTACTTTAATTTCCTCTGGATTATTGCATCTTGAAAATGCAACATATAGTTGACCATGTGCAAACACAGGTTCCTTCAAAAAAATACCCACAGACTTAAAAGTTTGTCCTTGGGATTTATTGATGTTCATGGCAAATGCCATGATAATGGGAAATTGTCTCCTTTGAAGAACAAAAGGCAAACCACTCTCATTTGGAGCCAAATCAATTCTCGGTATAAGAACTGTTTCGCCTTTATGGGTACCACTCATAATTTCTGCATGTATAAAATTATCCTTTACAATTAATCTGGTCCCATTACAAAGTCCTTTTGTGGGATTCATATTTCTCAATAGCATGACAATTTCCCCCTTTTTAAGTTGCAAAACATGTGGTGGCATTCCAGAGGAAGTTAAAGAATTAATAAATTCCATACTAAAGTTTGCTTCACTATCTTTGTCGTCAGCCAGAACAGAATCTGCACTGTAATCGTTTTTTTGTGGAGCATTGATTAATTTTAATATTTCGTTGTTTAGATTCAAGGCATCTATATTTTTGGATGTCAATATGACTTTACTTGCAATGTCTAAGTAATCCTCGTTATCGATGGTATTGAAGAAGATTGTGGTTCTTTTGAAATCATTTCTGGTGGTATTTGTACAGCATCATCAGGTAAATTATTTATTTTTGGCTGTTTTCCTTCTCCAGTCTTAATGAGCCAATCATTTAATTGATTTTGGCCTTCAGATCTCATATTTATTTCTAATTTAAAGGTGTGTAAATATTTTCCACAGCTTACTTCTTTTTATACACATTTCGACAATGTCAGTCCGATTGCCGTGTCGCACCACAGGTAATGTTTGCCTGAAATCTCCTCCTAACAGCATCACCTTTCCACCAAATGACAATCATTAGCCATAACTTCTTTTAATAATTGATCAATACATTGCAGGGCATGACATGACATGACATCATAGTTGCCTCATCGATTATAATTAATTTACTCTTTTGAATTTTTTTGGCTTGTAATGAATTCATTCGATTATGCGACACTGATGTTTTCAGAATAGGAATTGGCAGTTTTAATCCACTATGCACAGTTCTACCACCTTCTAACAAAAGTGCAGCAATTCCAGTGGTTGCAAATGGCAGTGCTATTTGACCCTGTGCTCGAATGCAACTCATCAACAAATTATATAGATACGTTTTTCCTGATCCACCAGGGCCATCCAGATAGAAATAACGCTCTTTGAGCATGTGATCTTCTATTGCATTTGTGATGGCATTAAATGCTTCCAATTGCAATGCATTTAAAGTTCCAATTTTTTCTTGTGTTTGTTGGTATTCAATGTCAGTGTCATACTCATAAAAATTAATTTCATCTATAAATCCTGGATCAGGCAGATTAAAATTGGCACAATTTAATCCATGAGAAAGATTTCCTGTATTTCCATTAATGCTTTCAATTGTGCAATGGTCTCTTTGAAACGTTTCAAGAAATCTTCACACATATGTAATTTAAATATTTCCCACAAAGTTAATGCATCTGGTACATTGCAAAATATACAAATAAAAGCAAATTGTTCTCTCATTTGCTTTGGCATTTGACAAAGTGCTGCTTCGTCGAGACATCTCTCCCATTCTGTATGATCTGCCAGAAAGTTTTGATGTCTTGCAGCTAACTGGAAAGTCTCATAAACTATGTCATTGACTGTGCATAAATGTTCATAACTTTGTGCACCGGGAAGATGTAAAAGGAGTAATCTTAAACTGAAACGTTCAATGTCTCGTGGACGGACAGTATATATTCTTGGGATAATTTTGTAATCATGTTTCTTTCTTGTCTCCATTCACCATTTGCGAATACATAGTGATTAGGAATGTCATTGTATAAAAATTGTCTGGCCTGAGTGTCCTGACAATTTAATTGAAACTAAGCAGTAAGCGTTGTTGCTCTATTTTCACTTTGTGCTAAAGCATTTGTTATATTGCCTGCAGTGAAGCAAACAAATTGACTTTGTGGACAAATGGACAGCTAATTGATACACAGCATGTGAACAATCATGCATCTCAAATTTTAGAAAACACCACATTGCTTCTGGAGCACTTACATAGCGAGCATCTAAATAAGAAGAAAGTTCGTCATGTAAAATGGGGTTGTCTTTTTCATTTTGTGCACCTTGCACAATAACAGTTGCTGCATCATATCCTTTATATATATATATATATATATATTTATACACATATTTGATGAATTTGATAGAAGTGCAAGCTTCCACATTGATATGTGCATTGTACTTCAGGAGCAAATGTGGATCGTATGGAACCACATATCTATTATCGACCTTTTGTCCACGGATAATAGCGGTTTGTCCTTCTCTTCTTTTATACAAAGGGTATCCATCACAATTAGCATAAGTCTGCATTTGAAATTGTTTTGGAAACTCTTTTATGCATTTTTTATTTTCCATACATTGTGAATTTGGATTGCTCTCTCCACATGGACCTTGTATCATTCTATGAGTTACAATCTCATAAAGTTTGGAATGTTTCTCTGGATGTTCAGCAGTAATTACTGAATCCACTCTGTCTGCCGCATTCCATTTATCTTTTTCTTGCAAGATTAAAAGTATATGTGCATGTGGCAAACCTCTTTTTTGAAATTCAATGGAATAAACAAAAGCCACACATTTTCCAAATAAGTCTGCTTTAGTTATATCATGAATTAACGAATTGAGTTTTATTTTGAATACTCTTGCCACCAAATCTGGCCGGTCAGAAGTAGTTTGTCTAAGCAGTAAATTTTCTTTGATCTCTGGCCATTGTGGATTACATGTAAATTTAATGAATAAATCTGGTTTGTCAAATTTAGTAACAATAACCATGGCATCATTGTATCTTTCTCGCATATTGCGAGGAGATCCTTGGAAAGAGGATGGCAAAATCATTGCTCGTCCAGCAGGAATGTCTCTGTTTGCAGCCAATTCAGCGACATAATCCATCAATCCACAATATTGTTCTACTCAAAGCTTGTTTTGTTGAAATTTGACAAAATTTTGATTATTTTCTTTGACTTGTAGATAGGAATCAATAATCCATTGTTGTGTGAGTTTACCCCCACATAAAATAGGATTATAATGATCCCGGACAGCAGTTTGTGCCACTTTATATTCCAACATGGAAATATTGTTTCTAACACAAACTTTACTATTGGGATAACTTTGCAACTGTAATTTTGGTTGCCATTCTGGCTCCCCATTTGGAAAGAAAATGGGATATGTCATAGGATCCAAATTACTGCTTAAAAATATTTATGTTTATAAAAGGTTGTTCTTGATTGCGTGGATAAATTATAATATCCCGCTCAAATGGTGGTTCCCCATCATCATTTTTAAATACTATGGCAACCTCATTTGCTGTTGGTAAATTATAGCATCTTTGATCAGTATGGCGATCTCTTTTGAGAACCATATTTACTCTTGGCATTGGCAATTGATGTCTTTGTGAATGGGCCAGTTGTTCTTTTTCAACCTCAGTTAATTTTTTGTATGCTTTACTATATGTGTTGTTGGCCATAATGTTATCAAGCTGTTAAAAGACTATGGGTAAGCATTGTTTATTTTCAGGAAGCATCATTCGTTGTTCAACAGCTTCCATTGTATCAAGTACATATAACTGTGCAAATTTCGTTTGTTCTCCTGTTTCCGGGTGTAAATGTGAAGTCCGGTGGGATATTTGTCCTTGGACTTTAAAACAATAAGGACCATGTCCTGGAACATTTTCTGCTAATGTTGCACCCATTGAAGCAAATTAAATTGCACTGTTATAAGACCGAATGTTTTTCTTAAAATTGGTGTAATTTGGAAATGTAGGATCACTCATGATACTTTTTAAATATTCTGAAAATGTGTGTCTTTCTGGAAGTCTTACCTTTCCTTTCTCACAACAACTAATAAACTCTCCATCAGTTGGTCGTTCTTTCAGAAAATGATAGGCCCCACAAAACTGAAAAACCCACATTCATTAATCCACAATTATGAGTGTCTACTGTTAGTGCTCTAAATAAAGGACTATCATAACCTTCCTCAATATAGATCTCAGTTGAACTTTCTATATCTACATTGTTGTCATCTCTATCAACATTGGTGTCAGGAGGCAAAATAGGTTCATTAGAGAATGTTTTACAGACAATTTTTTTGTTTACTTTTTCTTTGCTTTGAAACAACAGCAGACTCATTTTGTTGTTTTTTAGCCGTTTTTCTTTCATTTAGAAGTCTCTGTCGATCTTCTTCTCTTAAACGTTGTGAAGTCTCAGGGGTCTGTGCATCTCTCCATCTCTGCTTCCTTTCCCTTGCCATTCTTCTTTTATATTCTTTATTTTCTTCTGCATTGTCTGCCATTGTAATCTGTTATTGGAAATAGAGTTGTAAGAACTGCATTTGTTTTATTATACATATTTTTTAACCTGTCGTATATTTTAAAAAAATGCAATGGTAATCTGTCTCTCTCTGTCTGTGTGTGTGTCTGTCTGTGTGTGTGTCTGTCTGTCTGTGTGTGTGTCTCTCTGTGTGTCTGTCTCTCTGTGTGTCTGTCTCTCTGGGCGTCTGTCTCTCTGGGTGTCTGTCTCTCTGGGTGTGTGACTGTGTGTCTGTCTCTCTGTGTGTCTGTCTCTCTGGGTGTGTGACTGTGTGTGTGACTGTGTGTGTGTCTGTCTATCTGGGTGTGTGACTGTGTGTGTGTGTGTCTGTCTCTCTGGGTGTGTGACTATGTGTGTGTCTGTCTCTCTGGGTGTCTGTCTCTCTGGGTGTCTGTGTCTCTGGGTGTCTGTGTGTCCGGGGTCTCTGTGTCTGGGGTCGCTGGGCGTCTGTGTCTCTGGGCGTCTGTGTCTCTGGGAGTCTGTGTCTCTGGGCGTCTGTGTCTCTGGGCATCTGGCTACATGTGTCTGGCTGCGTATGTCTGGCTGCCTGTGTCTGACTGCGTGTGTCTGACTGTGTGTCTCTCTATGTCTCTGTAGGTGTCTCTCTGTAGGTGTCTCTCTGTAGGTGTCTCTCTGTAGGTGTCTCCCTGTGCCTGTCTGTCTGTGCCTCTGTCTCTTTGTGCGTGTGTCTCTCTGTGTGTGTGTCTCTGTGTGTGTGTGTGTGTCTCTCTCTCTGTGTGTGTCTCTCTCTGTGTGTGTCTCTCTCTCTGTGTGTGTCTCTCTCTCTGTGTCTCTCTCTCTCAGTGTCTCTGTGTGTGTGTCTCTGTGTGTGTCTCTCTCTCTCTCTCTTTGTATGTGTTTCTTTGTATCATGAATACAAAAACATAAACAGGTAATCATGTGTTCCTAAATAAGAGCTAAGCAAAAGAGTTATTAGCAAACTATAGATTGACATGACTAAACATCTGCAGTGTAATTCTTATTCATGTTTTCATATATGTATTTTTTAATGAATGACAACCGGTGAATAATGTTGATGATAAAATAGTTAGAGAGTTATTAAATAGCGTTTTAACATATTGAATAGTGCTCTATATAACCACATAACATATTTGGTTTCTGTAAGGTTGTAGTTAGTTATCTTCTATCCAAAAGCAAGGTCTTCAGTAAGTAAGTATTTTTGTTCCAAAATATGCTATGTGGTTATATCGTGAAAGGATGTAAAAATCATAATTCATTTTTTGATTGAATGGATGTATTAAATAACATTGCTCAATGCAAATCAATAGTTAATACTATATTTTGTCAAAAAATGTCATTACGAAATCATATACCTGTCAATTTGATGTTCTGTAATGTTAATTATTGCAGAGGCGACTCCTGTGTAAGATGTACAAATCATATTTACTATTTTGTTTGAATAAATGTATGAATTGTTGAAAGTACTTGTTGTCCTTTTCATACATGAATGCAGTAAAGTAAATATAAATATTTAAAAATGATATACCTGTGAAGTTGATCTGATTGCAGATGAAATGCTGCAAACAGCCCTCTGTGTAGTCAGGTGGGCAGATGATCAAACTGTGGAAAAAAAATGGAAAAAAGGGTGTCACGATCTGCTTCTTCTAGGGGGCTTGATATGAACCTAGTTCAAACCTACCCCAGCAGAATCAAGTAGTTCCTGTTCTCTGTGGCACAAAAGATGGCTTCTGAAGAGGGCAAGGCCCAAAAGGTACAAGCAGAGAATACTGGATCCAGCTTACCAAGTCAGGATACAACACACAGAAATAGTCTCACACCTTGTTTATGTGAAAACTATCTCTCAACCTTTATTGAATGATCAAAACAACATATTTATACTCTCCAATACCACACCCTTGTGTACATGTGTGTATGTGTGATGTCAGACCATCTGGCTTGCAACCTTGGGCTATCAAAGCTCTTGAGATCAAATTCACCAGATATCTAGTGAACAAACCTTTATGTTAAACTCAAGTGATTGCTTAGGACTACTTGAAGTACCTGCAATTGTCTTGACCCAAGGTCTGTATGTGTGAGTGTGCAATAATCTGCAGCTAACTTCTATGCAGAGCATTTCTACCAATTCCACATATGTTCTATATAACATTTTCCCACTTATAATATATTATAACTAGTATACATATTAACCATATACAGGCAACATATAACCACACAATAACACATAATCCCAATGTAACAATGTCATGCTCCCTTGGACATATTCATAAATTGCGGAGAATATGAGTCCTTAAACAATTAAATCATGACAAAGGGCTTGTTAATGTTTGCTATGATTTTAATTGGCATAGATGGAAAATATAAGTAAATGCACTATAAAATGTAAGAAAGTGATGTAAATATTTAAACGGTGTGAGGATCCTATTCCTTTAAGACAATGAGCAGCAAGAGATAAATATGATCCTGTAAAATCTACCTTTTTTGTGATGCATTTTAGTACATTTAATTGTAAATTCTTTAAAATAAATAACTAATGAAATAATTAATCATAAAGATTAATAATTAAGCATCAACACATGAAAACAATTGCATTAATAATTAATGCTGAAAAGATAAATATAACAGCAATGTAGTAATGAAGCAGCAACACTGAAATGTAAGTTCAGTCCAAAATGTACATATGTTTTTATGGATTTTTGAATAAAAATTTGTTCTATGTATGATCAATAAAGTAATTAATGAACATAGTTGAGCAGCAACCACAAAATGTAAATCCACTATGAAATATCCCTGTTTTTTAATATATTTTTGATTACATTTGATATTATAAGTAATTAATAATTAATTAATTAATCTTAATGATGAATAAAGTAATAAATGAACATTAATATTTGAGCATCAACCCCAGTGAGAAATATACATATTTTTTATAAACTTTATTACTATTAACAATTAATTATTATTATTTAATTAATGGACATTACTAATTACCGTATATACTCGAGTATAAGCCGAGTTTTTCAGCCCTTTTTTTAAGGCTAAAAAGGGCCCCCTCCGCTTATACTCGAGTCACTCTCCCCCCGTGTCTCTCTAACACCCCCGTGTCTCTCTAACCCCCTCCCCATGTCTCTCTAACCCCCCCGTGTCTCTCTAAACCTCTGTGTCTCTCTAACCCCCCCGTGTCTCTCTAACCCCCGTGTCTCTCTAACCCCCCCATGTCTCTCTAACCCCCCGTGTCTCTTTCCCTCCCCCTCCTCATCCTCAACCCCCCTCCTCATTCTAAACCCCACTCCTCACTTCACCCGTCTAAATACCTCCCCCTCTCCCTTTCCCCTCACTTACCTTAATCTGCAACTGCTCCTCCGGCCTCCCTTCCTTCCTGCGTCGGCACACGGTATATGCTAATGACGTGACGTCACATGCGCGCCACGTCATTAGCATTGGCCAGGTCAAGACGCAGGAAGGAGTGTGGAGGCCGGAGGAGAAGCTGCAGATTGAGGTAAGTGAGGGGAAAGGGAGAGGGGGAGGTATTTAGAGGTGTAAAGTGAGGAGGGGGATTTAGGATGAGGAGGGGTAAAGTGAGGAGGGGGTTTTAGGATGAGGATGGGGGGTTTAGGATGGGGGGTTGAGGATGGGGGGGTTGATGTTGAGGAGGGGGTTTAGAATAAGGAGGGGGGTTGAGGATGAGGAGGGGGGGTTGAGGATGAGGAGTGAGGACGAGGAGGGAGGTTGAGGAGGGGGGTTGAGGTTGAGGAGGGAGGTTGAGGAGGGGGTTGAGGATGAGGAGGGGGTTTCAGGATGGGGGGGTTGAGGATGGGGGGTTGAGGAGGGGGTTTAGAATGAGGAGGGGGGTTGAGGAGGAGGAGGGGGGTTGAGGAGGGACGTTGAGGATGAGGAGGGAGGTTGAGGATGAGGAGGGGGTTGAGGAGGGAGGTTGAGAATGAGGAGGGGGGCTAAGGAGGGAGTTTGAGAATGAGGAGGGGGTTGAGGAGGGAGGTTGAGAATGAGGAGGGGGGTTGAGGAGGGTGATAAGGGAGGGGGAAAGAGACACAGGGAAAGGAGAGGGGGAAGAGACACAGGGAAGGGAGAGGGGTGAAGAGACACAGGGGAGGGAGAGTGGAGAAGAGACACAGGGGAGATAGAGTGGGGACACAAGAAAAGGGCACACAAGAGGGGGACACAGAGGGCACAAGAGGGACACAGGGGGCAGCACATTTCCCACCCTCGGCTTATACTGGAGTCACTCATTTTTCCCAGTATTTTGTGGTAAAATAGGTGCCTCGGCTTAAATTAGAGTATATACGGTACTCAATTACTAAATGTATTATAAAAAGAGTTAATCAATAATGTAATCATAAAGTAAAGGTATTGACAACTGTATTTTTTTTTAATAATTACTAATTAATAAATGAATGTCTATTAAAAAATAAATTAATCATTAATAAACATATTTGAAATGGTTAATGATTAATACCGTGCTAAAGTACAGGTATTGCAAAATGTATTAATGTAATTATTTTTTCTTTATTAATTTTTTTTTTGTTATTAATAAATAATTGTAACGGATCTCCTGGCACCCCGACCAGGGGTTCAAAAGTTAGTAAAAGTATGTTTTTCACATAACACACAGACATGTCACATATCCCCCACACAATATACATATAGGACAATAGGTGTGGTCACCCCTCCCTGAGGCAACTTGATATAATCAGACAATGATTAAATCAGCCTTCTTTGTTCTTATCTGAGAATGAAAACAGTTTATACAATCGACTTTTCTTATCTGTAACAGGATTATCTATTAGCCTAGTAGCTTTGATATTCTGAGCCAATATATTCTGTAGAACATAAAACAACATATCTACAGTACAGCAATGTGATCATATTTTAACCAAGAATTAAATAATCATAAAACAGGGTAAAACAGTGATGGGTTCCGTTACAGCTGGGGTCTGAGCGCATAAAACCACGGAATAGCGCTCAGATCCTCTTCACACAGTTCAATTGCCATGTAGCTAAAGTCTTTCCCATAGTCTTTCATTATGAATGGGCTCCATGGCATAGCTTTCTGTGGTATCATGGTTCACACAGGGCAAGTACCGAATGACCCCCCTGTATGTAAAGGGCCAGAATGAGTGACATACACTCTGGCATGGCCGAATACTGTGTTTGAAGGGCAATATGTACAAGGGCCATAGTCGCAGGGCAGGAGGCTGGCAAACAGTCCTCTCCAAGACAAAGTGGCGAAGGGCACTTCGTCACACATCTCCCCTTTGGGGGGAAGTCTAACCAGGCACCTGACCTTCTGCCGGTCAGTGCCTCCGTTAGACGATCCACCAACCCACAATAAACCAGTGCTAGAGCAGCCCCCCCACAACAACAAAGTGCAAGAGCAGCCCACCCACAACAAACCGTTACTGCAACTGGATATTTCGCTGTGGTGATGGGGCAACACGCTGAGGGGACTTGAGGGGCAGAGGCCAGCGGCACTCTGCCCTGATGCCAGCTCTTCTGCTGGGGTACTTGGGACATATTCCAGCTCAGTAGCCAGGGAAACGTGGGAGTCAGTGGGGGTTAACATTTCCTCTGTTAACCCTGGGGCCACATTAGGAGTTAGAAGGGGAGGGGAATTTGTACTTACCCCCTCCTCCGGTTGTCCCAGTGAGGGTAGTTGGGGGTCTGGACAAGCTGTGGGCGCAGAGACCACAGTCCCATCTGCGCCGTCTGGGAGATTGGTGTCTCCCCTGGTTAGGGTAAACTGTCGCTGGGGGGAAAGGACGACACCTTCTGCCCCCTGGGGTTCACACTGCTGCTGGGGGGGAAGGATGACACCTTCTGCCCCCTGGGGGTCACACTGCTGCTGGGGGGGAAGGACGACACCTTCTGCCCCCTGGGGCTCACACTGCCGCTGGGGGGGAAGAATGACACCTTCTGCCCCCTGGGGTTCACGCTGCCGCTGGGGGGGAAGGACGACACCTTCTGCTTCCTGGGGTTCACACTGCCGCTGGGGGGAAAGGACGACACCTTCTGCCCCCTGGGGTTCACACTGCCGCTGGGGGGGAAGGACGACACCTTCTGCCCCCTGGGGTTCACACTGCCGCTGGGGGGGGAGGACGACACCTTCAGCCCCCTGGGGTTCACACTGCCGCTGGGGGGGATGGACGACACCTTCTGCCCCCTGGGGTTCACACTGCCGCTGCGGGGGAAGGACGACACCTTCTGCCCCTTGTAGGGCCGGTAGAGAGACCTCGGTCTCATCTCTACCTGCCATCTGGAGGTCATCCCAGGACCAGTCAATGAAGTCTGGTTCTGCTTGTCGAGTAGGTTGGGGCTGCACGAAGCTGAGCAGATGTTGGTAGTCCTGCTCCAGCTCCCACTCTCTCGTTACCAGGTGGGTCATGTCTTTGCTCACCTCGCCGTCGTCATCCCAGACATACATGCCCATCCGATAGTCGTAAATGTCCCAAAACCTAGACTCCTCCGTGCTGCCAAGATCAATGTCGTCCTTCAAGGCATCCCATAATAAACCTGGGCCATCATAATCATCCCCCTCTGGTAAGTCGTGTTCAGCCGTCCAGGGGGTAAGTCGAACGGTATGCCACCAGAGGGCCTGGTATGCGTTGTCTAGCCAGATCTCTCGCCGTACCAGGATCTCTAGTCTTGTCACCCACTCATCCAGGAACTGCTCTCCCAATAGATACATCCGCATCGCCACACGCTTCTGTAGCCGCTGCTCATCACTGGGGAGACTCTCACCTCGCCGCCATTGGGCATCTTCTAGGGCATCATACCAGAGTTCCTTTCTGTCTGCATCCCTGTAGTCCGCGGCCTCCTCCTCATCCTCATCATGGAACGCTGTCCGAAAACTATCTGGTTCCATCCTGCTGTAGCCAGGGGCGCTGTACCGATACTAGCGTTGCCCTCAATTTGTAACTCCAAACATTATCGGTGTCTCCGTGCTGCTTTTCCTCTTACTAGGACGCCATTCCACCGCTGCCAGCCAATGTAACGGATTTCCTGGCACCCCGACCGGGTACCTCCGTTGATAGACGCGTCCTAGTTTGCGCCAAGGCCTACAAGCACCGCACCGGACACCTCAACCACCACAGACTCCACAACCGCCGTAGTTTAGCTGGAGCCGCGCCGTCTTCCTTCCACCCTGTAGGAATCTCCAGCATCCAGGACCGTGTGGGGAAGACCTCTCCTCCAGGGAGGACACATCAGGAACAAGCGTTCAGTAGTTACAGCTCAAGGGAGTATGCAAAAGCATAGCAATCCCCAGTATGATATCGCGATCCCCTCCAATAACGAGATGAGACTACGTTTTGAAGGGTCAAGTAGAACTATCCTTTAATGACAGGGGATCTCCTTTTATGCAATGGTGCCCTCTGAAGGGCTACACCCACATAATTATCACAGCCAATTAGATACATGGTTCAACCCCCACGTCTCCTCCCCTCAGATAACAGGTAACACAATTAAAACAGACACAATTTTAACCACATTCTGGATGTACCCCAAAAACAGGGGGTACACCTTCAAGTCCAGCACCGTTCAATATCTCTCACCCAGGGGAACAACATATTAAAAAATGGCATGAATCAGACCAGGGGTTCAAAAGTTAGTAAAAGTATGTTTTTCACATAACACACAGACATGTCACATATCCCCCACACAATACACATATAGGACAATAGGTGTGGTCACCCCTTCCTGAGGCAACTTGATATAATCAGACAATGATTAAATCAGCCTTCTTTGTTCTTATCTGAGAATGAAAACAGTTTATACAATCGACTTTTCTTATCTGTAACAGGATTATCTATTAGCCTAGTAGCTTTGATATTCTGAGCCAATATATTCTGTAGAACATAAAACAACATATCTACAGTACAGCAATGTGATCATATTTTAACCAAGAATTAAATAATCATAAAACAGGGTAAAACAGTGATGGGTTCCGTTACAGCTGGGGTCTGAGCGCATAAAACTACCGAATAGCGCTCAGATCCTCTTCACACAGTTCAATTGCCATGTAGCTAAAGTCTTTCCCATAGTCTTTCATTATATGAATGGGCTCCATGGCATAGCTTTCTGTGGTATCATGGTTCACACAGGGCAAGTACCGAATGACCCCCCTGTATGTAAAGGGCCAGAATGAGTGACATACACTCTGGTATGGCCGAATACTGTGTTTGAAGGGCAATATGTACAAGGGCCATAGTCGCACGGCAGGAGGCTGGCAAACAGTCCTCTCCAAGACAAAGTGGCGAAGGGCACTTCGTCACAATAATCAATTAATTAATATACCTTACCTATAACTAATAAATATCCAGCAATCAATATCCTGAAGAGCTAACAATCTCTTTGGATTTTCGGGCAGCAGAAAATGTCCAGTCAGACTGTCATCACCTGAGGAGAAAGTGTCAGCAGTGTGGCAAGTGTGCCCTATATATAGGCTGCGAGCGCGAGCCAGAACCGTTAGTTTAGGCGGGAAAGCCGCCATTTCATATGCGTTATTGTGTAGATTATTGTAAAATGGCGGCGATATTGTATGTGTTACGCGCATCGGAAGGATTTTTCATCTTTAGTAACAGTCCGTTGTAGTACATCGTAAGTGCTTGTCAAACTGCTACGTGTCCGGCTATGTTTTGCATGCTTATCGTTGATGTAGCCTCGTTTTTATTTTTGTCGGTGCCCATTTTTTTTCTCGCTTAGGCGATTTTCGAGTGCCGAAAATCGGCTAAATCGAGTTAAATTCGCTTTCCAGCTCACTGACAGACATCCTGGCTGTTGCCCCATGCTGTGTATGATGTGTTTGTATTTTTTTCTGAGTGTATTTAGTGTGCTTTTTCTGTTTTTTGGTTTGCGCTTCTCGGCTGCTAAATTCGTATTTTTACGACTCGTATTGTGGTTTTTCTAAGTGTTACGACTCGTATTTAAAGTCGTAATTGGGATTTTTCAAAGTCCCGCGGTCGTCATGTTTGGTGGGCTAAAAGTGCTGCGAGTTTTGTCCGGTAGTGTGTGGCGCCGTAGGAGTGCTGCGAGTTAAGGTTTGTGTGTGGGTTTGTTTGAAGCGCAATAGGAGTAAATAGCTGCGAGTTAAGGTGTGTGTGGGAGTTTTATATGGTGTTTTAAGGCGCCATAGGAAAAGTGCTGGAAGTTAACAATGCAGGGTTGTGTTCTTAGTGTTTTGAGGCGGTGTAGGACAAAGTGCTGCGAGTTAAGGATTATGCGGGGTTGTGTTGTTCCAAAGTCATGCGCCTTAAAGACTCCACCTTCCGCAAATCGGCCCCTTGCTTCGCGAGAGTCCCCATTTGCGTGACCAAACTGCGTCCCTTGCTTTCCGAGGGACGCAGTTTTTGCAAGCTCGATTCGCAAGCTCGCAAAGTGTGACGACGATTCGTAGTTTGACAACTATTATATGTGATTCTCTAGTATATTTTATTATCATACAATAAATAAAGTGTGACTGAATGTCTGTATATAATAGTATGACATCTTTCTCCAATATATCTGTACTATTATAAAGATAACATCAAATAAAACAAATTTTACTTTATCACTGTTATATTTTTTGTTCAATATCAGTGCCTGGTTTTGGCTTCAGTAGTGGTCCTGTTGCTGTATAATTTCTGCACACAAATAGTGTATTGCAGCAGGAATATTATTGCCTCCATTGTATTCTGGATATGAGGGAAAGGCTGGCTGGTCTCTGGCCTGAAACAAAATACATGATTAAAGTTAATTATTGTTGCCTTGTTGTTATTACAATTGATGTTTTAACACCAATACAAACACCATACTGTAACTGATTTGTGTACTGCTTTCTATATCTAGCACTATGTATTTCTCAAAAGACATTCTCTCATTTTCATATAAAGCTCATAAATTTCTCTATTATGCAATATCAGTACAATAAAAAGTGAAATTCAAAACCAGCGAATCATAACTTTTTTTTTCATTTTGAAACTTTAGATTAACATTAATACGTTGGGATACTTAGGTAAAGTACTCAATCACTTCACTTCAGTTTCTCCATATGTCCTTCATAAATCATCCATGCTCTCTCTTGCATTTAAACTACTTTTAAACTGTTTAAAAGTGAATGATAGATATAGTATCTTCCAACTTTCACCAGCTAATTTACTTATAATTGCTCATTAAATCTGCACTTGCCCACATTACAAATAATCTCTAGACTGAATTATGAACAGATTGAAGTAGAAGTATTTATTTGTCATGGAAGTGGACATAACTTCAGTGGCCTTAAAACTGACTATATATTGTACATGTAACAACTTATAAAAAAAAACTGCTCAGTCAAATGATATATTAATATATAGAAAAATGAAAAGGATTTGTGCGATCTGCTGTCCATCATTTTTTTTTCAGGTTTTTGTTACCACCAATAGAAATGTCCAAGCAATTATCTTTATTCAAATCTTTTTGAACCACTTGTAGCCTCGTAAATTAATACCAATTAAAATCACAAATTTTTCATGTCTGTGAGAGAGCTCAACAAATTACTCTAGGACATCAGTTTTACTAAGTTACTGGAGGATTTTCAATTCATTTTCACTCAAAGGTGATTCAATTGTTAAGTTATCTTGACCTAGTAAATTACTTATTGCTTTTCAACTTGTGACTTAAGGAGATTTTAGAAGAGACAGTACAGTACCAAAAATTATGAAAACGGAAATGCATCAAAAATGAATACCTAACATTCCCAAAAGTTCATATGTTGAATATCAAAATATAATATTTTTGCAATTTGTTTTAGTCAGCATACATCTGGGAACATCAACTATTGGCAATAATACATCTCTTCAGGAATAACATAGACCCCAGTACACTAGAGATTAAAACAAATCAGGAAACCCACATGGCCTATTAAAAGTGGTCTAATGCATTGACAATTAAAGGGCTAGCCACACTGCCATGATCCCCTGGACTCATGGACTTTTTAGGGATGACAAGCAGACATGGATGGACACCACCCCATTTGGCTACTGAACTCAAGGGCTATTCTCAGGACCATAATAGCTTTTAAAAGGACTAAGTAACTTTCAAAGTTATGTTGTTGTGTAATGTTGGATCCCAAGCGCTGGTTATTTTCCCTGGGCCTCCAAGAGCCCTTTTTACCAAATATTTGTAAATTTTTGAAATTTCTGAATATTTATTCTATGTGCAGAATGTGTTTTGGGGTACAACTGTTGCATTGGGCCAATAAATCCTTTTGGGATTAATATCACTTTAATGGTGACCAGTAGGCACTTCCAGTAGCCAACTGCAATACCCAGCTTGCTCCCGGTCCCAGAGTCGGGCTGCCATCCTGGCACATCAAGCAGAAAAATAGACTGTGTTGACTTCTATGGGAAATTCAAGAACATGATTAAGCCATCAAGTGTAATTAACAAGACTGTCAAAACAGCAATTGAAACACTTGTTGATTCTTTGTCTTGTGGTTAACGACAAGTTAGGAAATACTTGACTGTAACCATTGTACTTTACCCTCCATTCAATTTAATATGAGTCTGAAAGTCTATCCTTATAGAAGTCCTGGTCCACCCCAAAGCATGAATATACCCCGGAGCTGACTCAAGCTGTCGCCCCTCTGACACATTAAAGGTATCTGAGGGGAGTTCAGCTAGGGAGAAAGTAAATCCAACAGCATAGTCCTCTGACTTCACTATTCCCTCTCCATTTCAAGAGGTACCCCAAGCCTGCTAAGTGAGCTAAACTCTCTACCATCTGCTAGACTCCCCACATTGTGGAGAGCCTGTCCCCGTTAATCTTACGATTATATACCCCATGTCCATGGTTCCCCCTGTGGGTTAAAGACACAAACTCCTCCCCCAAGCATTCTGTCTTCAGTAGCTATTCTATCTAAATCAATGCCATGATATGCCCAGATCCTGCTGGAGGTAGCTGATAACAAGGGCCAGAGACACCTCAGCACCTAGGTGGGGAAGAAGACAGGTTGGAACCAAGTCCTTGGAAACAGGCCTGGCCCACATAGGGTAGTCCTAAGGTGTGAAATCTATGTTTGCAAAAAGGAGAGGAAAGCAAAAGTACACCTTTAAATCTAGTGGTGCCTAAACCCTAGGTAAGGCAGTGTATACTGTTTCTGGCAGGAGACAGAGAAGGATGCAGACATATGTAAAAATGTTAAATGTTGTCTATTGAAATCAACTTAAAAGTATTAAACAAAAGAATAAAGCAAAAAAGTGCATATATACAACAAGTGCCTCCCTAGATGACGAAAAAAAGCTCAATTAGTTATATGAACTGGATTCCCCAGTGCTGTGTTTAAGTACCCACAGTCAGAGTTAAATGCAACTTATGTAGTGCCTCAGCAACTTTTAAGCTAACAATGTGTAGCAACCACCTTCATTGAAGCAGGGAAAGTATGGAATCAACAAGGGATTCAAATAGTTACCTCTGTGGCACTAGTATACTTAATGCAGTGGAGACACAAAAGGGGGACCCAATGCTTATCCCGTAATCTGCCTAGGAATATCTGGGCTAAGCTCTCTGTCTATGACTAGTACCACCAAAGATCCACTTAACCCTGCTTCAAAGGACCTGTGTGGTGGAGGATATGAGAATGAATGCACTCTGAATGAAGCCGAGTTCAGTACAGCGTTTTAGCTGCCCAGATGCATGGCAGCCTGTGACGTCATCAGCGGAGACAATCAGGACTCAATCCGATGCGCGCGTCTCGCGTTTGCTTCTCCAGGGATGATCATCATTCCCTCCTTCAATGAAGGTGGTTGATAAACATTGTTAGCTTAAAAGCTGCTTAGGCACTACATAAGTTGCTATTAACTCTGACTGTGGTTACTTATAGTTAAAAATGCCACTGGGGAATCCAGTTCATTTAACTAATTGAGCATTTTTCCTCATCTAGGGAGGCACTCATTGTATATATGCATTGTTTGTTTTATTCTGTTGTTTAATACTTTTAAATTGATTTCAATAAAGCCAAAAATTAATTTTTTTACATTTTTTTACATGTTTGATTTAGAGTGAAGATGTTTATTTTTCTTTAATCAGAAATTAATTTCTTCAACATGTCCTGGTACCCAGTCATTTGTTTTGAAGCTCTGCAACTTGGCCCTTTAAACGAAACTTGTTATGCAAAATATTAAACCTATACGAGCCTCTGGTAGGATTGGTCGTCTTGACCTTTTTCAAGCCACACAAAGAGTGCGTTATGACACACACACACTAAATATTGTTTATCAACAGTATTGAGCCTGACCACATCACAGTACTGAGAGCGAAGGTATGTAATCACATCCATGCGAAGGTATGTAATCTACACAATAATTTTGGATGTTGTACACTGGGGTTTATAATGAGAAATGTCATCATGTGCAGCTTGAGGCATTAAAGAGAGGAGTGGTTGACACCGATTTTGGCTAAATGGGGGGCGCTAATCCATACGGAGGTGAACAAACACGTATATCATTTTTTTTGCACAGGCCATTCACTGGATTGTTACAAGAAGCATGTAAGGAAAAGGGACATGTGATATAGTGACAAATCATGACAAGGGGTGTTGCATTAATATGTTTTAGCTCCTGAAAGAGGCCACTGACAGCACAAGGAGGTCGTGCAGAGGCAGAAGAAGCACCATGAAACTTACATCCATCAATGGAAATTATGGGTACACCTGTCCTGAGAGGTCCCAAATCATTGCTGCTGTGCATGTGCAGAGATGTATAATTATAAGAAATATCTTAAATTATAGCTAGTGTTATTTTATGATATTAATAATAAAATTATGTGATATGTGTACAACTAATTGAGCACAATGGTGATCCAGTGTTATAATGTAATGATTGGCTAGTATTACCTCCAAAAAAATGTAGAAATATGTGCTAATAAAGTATAAAATACTAACTGAATATACTTTGGGCATAATAATACAGGCCACATCTGGAAAACCCCGCCTGTATCACAGTTGGCCTGTATTGTTTAAATGACATTGATTATGAGTGTAAAGTGCTAAATATTTCATCATGATGTCACACCTAATGCATATTTTAGGTGCTGTGTGCACCAATATGTGAATTCATGTTAAATTATGATGATATTGAAACCAGATTTAACATGGAAAGTGTAAACACTTGGCAATAACAACATCAATTATTAATTAACATTAGCATCAACCGTTATTGATATTTAAATAGATCATGCTGTTATCCATATGTTATTAAGCTCTACATGCAGATGATTTATGAAAAGATCAATTATACTCATCCCCCATATCTTAACATAGGGAAGGTATACTAAAAGATGATCTATGTACAGAAATCAAATTGTTAAATAAATGTAATGTATTTTTATGTACCAAATCTGTAACCATTAGAAGCATGCGGACACATAGATTATAATATAACAATTAAAGAGTTTATTATATACACAGAGCATAGTCATATACATTTACCCCACCATGCCTTCGTTTCATGTGTGCAGTATCTGCAGAGCCGAAGAGGACAAAAGGCTTTGTTGGATATGGAAAAAATCTAAAGGGCTAATGGTAATACCATATAATAATAATAATGATGCATAGCATCTGCTAGAGGCTCATGTGGTGGGCTTGGGCTATGTGTCTGTCCAAGATGACAGCCCAGGTGGAAAGTCGATCTGGGGGGGCAGTTGGTTCAAAGAAATCTGGAGCAGCGGACGGCCCCTTATGGGCTCAAAAGTTTGCATACCCTGGCAGAAGCTGTGAAATTTTGGCAATTATTTTGAAAATATGATCATGCAAAAAATGTCTATTATTGAAGGACTAGCGACTTGCCCGTCAAAAAATGACGGCAATTAGATGTGTATGTTTGGAAAATTGTTTAATTATTAATATACCTATTTGCATTTCAGGAACTGTTCTAAATCGTTTGTTTGCTTATTATCTTTTTTTGGTGTATCTTTAATTTTTGCAGCTGATAGTCTTTTGCTTGCAATTCTTTTGCGTTCTTTTTCTCGTCGAATTTCTTTCTCCTCTGGTGTCTGCTGGTTGGCCCATCTCTGTTGTCGTTCTCTAGCTTGCCGTCTTATCTTTTCTTGTCTGCTCTCGTTAGTAGCCATGTTAATCTGTAAAAGAAAATAATGTATAATTAGTTTAGTTTGAGATGTTAAGTTTGTTTTTTAAATTTTTTATTATCAACAGTCTGTTTATATGTGCTTGTAGTTCATTGTAGCGGTAGTTTCTTTGTATTGTTAAATAACTGTTTTTCTTATTTTGGATATGATCACAATGGTTTTAGCATTATCCTGTTTTGTGTCTGCCACTTTTGCTATGCTAATTTAGGCTTCTTTCTAAGCCTTATAGCTTCTTAAACAGTAAAGAAGAATATTAATTCTAATATTAATGGGGAGGAGAAGAGGGTAAAAGGAGTGTGAGGGGGACATCTGTGGAGAGGAGGATGAGAAGTGGAGGGAGATCATAGGCAGGAGAGAGAGAGTGGAGGTAGAAGGAGCTCCCAGGAGAGACTGAGTAGAGGGGAAATGCCCAGTAGAGGCAGAGGAGAGATAGAGGGAGGTATGTGCACACAATATGTAGGGGTAGAAAGGTTGAGGCCTGATCCCAGGGTGGGAGGTAGTGGCGGGAAGGATAGACCTCAGGGACAGCTCAGGGAGGCCAGGAACCCGAGGCACAGTCAGAAGGGCAAGAGGTTGCAGCCAGTCACAGGGCTCCTAACTACTCCATTGAGGAGATACGTGCTAATTATCACATCATCTGTGGTGGTAGGGTCATAAGGCATGGGGAGAGGTCCCAGGAATGGAGAGGGGGCAGCAAGGGTCTGTGCTTTGGGGTATGCCAGAAGGGATGTGAAATCAGTGAGGTACAGATATGATGATAGCCGAGCTAAACTTATGAAGAAGATGGTGGAAGAGGCCAGAGCAGCAAGAGCAACCGGTGGTGGACCTCCAGTCAACATCCAATATAATCAATGGGCAAGAAAGCTGAAGGAATGGATCACTACCAGGTCTGTGGATTCGCTGGATCAAGGCAACCTCGAAGTTTAATATCCCATACAACATCATACCTTAACAGACACATACAGTACATCTAATCCACACACATAGATAACACACAGAGAATTGAAAAATAGTGCAACAATGAAAGAGATATGTTAAACTAAAAACTCAAAAATAAATTCAAAGAAGCACTGTACAGCAATTTTGTTGTAAATGATGGGGGACTCATTGGATTCATGGGACAAGATGTGAAATGTATCCACAGTGCAAATATCACTCTCAAAAATGTACAGATACAAAAGTTCTTACAATATATCTGCAAGACAATGATAAATGTTTATTAATGCAAAGATTAATGTATAATATAAAACCTAACGATACCATCCCTGTCAGGGTGTGGCCACAGTGGCATATGCATATACGGACTTGTGAGGGCTGCATGTGCACTGAAATGTATTAGCCTTTCAGCGACAAATTCTCCGCAACATGTTAACAACACCTGTGTGAGACTGGCCATTCACTGAATGACCAGTCTCACACACTGCACAGCAACTTCTAATGGGCAAGTGTCCACATGAGGTGTAGATGTAAGACCACAACAATGTCTGTTTTCTTGCCACAAGCCATAAACAATTGTGCAATATCAAATCCTACAACGATCATCATTGTAATACAAAACTTACTTATGATTATAATATGTGAATCTTCATTCACACATATAACAAATTGGTAATAATACACGATCAGTCATGAGACCACATGATCAGATATGATCATTAACTCGCACATCATTGTCTTATTTCATCACCCATGGAGTCAACAAAACCCCCCCTAACACCGGTTGCACCGTTAATTCCAGAGGAGGGGGAGGAGGTGGAAATGATGGCTGATGTCAGTCCTAATTACACTTTCACCACTGTGGAACCATATCAAGAGGTGGAACAGAAGGATGATGATGACACATATCAGCAGGTGTCCCGCTGTATCCTCTATCTGGAGGAGTCTCATCCAGGACCAGCCATAGGTCCCATGCCCCATCTCAAACATCTCCTACAACAACTTCCACAACATCCCCAACGCCTGTCACACAACATCCAAAAGGTCGATCACCACCCCAGCAGTCACCTCACAGGATCCTCAGCACCTTCCCACTCTGATAACAATATCACAACCACCTCCGCCTTACGCACCCACATTTATGCCCGGCACATCTCGTCACAGTCCCATAATGGATCGTGTTTTTTGAATATCCACAGAACATATTGATAACCCAAATCAAGCCGTTCTATCCCACATGGCAGACCAGCAGACAGCCCTGTGTGCTGCAGGTCGAGGTCATCAACACCAAGAACATCCTGAGCAGTGCAAATAGGGAGAGGAGGAAGCATAACCTCCAAATGGAGAGGTCCCTGCAAATGTGGTTCAATGAAATGCAGAACCAGAGTGCCCCGCATAATACAAATATGGAGCTAGTATTGCACAGTCTGGATGCTATCATTTTATTGAACCACCATTTGGAGGTCCTAAGTCAAGCCATGGCTGGTCCCTCCTCCTCTCCCTATATGCCTCCCACACCAGCGCCTACTCCGCCAGCACCAGATGACCCACCAACCCCTCTCATCTTGGGAGAGGGAGAAGGCGTGGTGGCATGGGAGGAGGGGGTCCTGACACAGTAAAGAGGGGGAGATAGTGGCCTGCATATGTGTGACTATATGCCATTACCATTTTTTAAACCACAAAACTCAGTTATTATGGTCATCAATATTTCTGAAGACTCATGCCTGTCAACAGAGTAGATGATCATATATAATGGGATATAGACACATTGAAATGCTGTGGCTAACCACCATCTCCTATTCTACAATCCTCTTCTTTGTGTACATTTATGGTTATTATCAGCAGACCAAAAATTGATGGTCACTGAGGAATGCTATTGACAACAGATGGTGCAGTCCACATATTGCATTTAATTATATCTCTTACTGATCAACCTAATTTTTTTTCAAAACATGGGCAAAACAAAGAAGCATTGAGGCTATTGTTTCATCTCCAAGCAGTGTAACCAAATATTTACACGGTGACTGTTATCTGAATGACATCCACCGTCCAGATTGATGACACATGGCATGTATACTGTAAATGAACATGACTATTTTTGTTCATTTGGTACCAATGTTGATATCCCTGTTGACTTGCATAGTTCAAATGAATTTGTAGATCAAACCCTGCATGCAATAATGTGTTTCTAAAACATGACATCTTGTAAGCTATCTGCCTGGCAATTCATTAGTCTCTTTAATTTGTAGAAATTGAGGATGAAGACCCCTGTTTGCAAACATATCCTGATATCATCATCACCAAGTAGCCTATGATAACACCTGTATAACTATCAAATGCTACATCACTTTGCCTCACCAACATCAGAGGTAGCCCCAATCAATGTGTCCATAGCTAAGCCATCAATGTGAAAGGCCACATCATGACAATTGGTCATGTTTAGTTACTACTGCTTGGAGATGAATATAATCCAATGTGTTACAACTGAAAATACGAAAATTAGTATGGGAAGGGTACATACATTTCCCTATTAAGAAATAGACTGAGCAGATATCTTTTAAAGGCTAGAGTAAAATGACATAGTATGTTTTTCTGGACATAAAAAAGCATTGTGCCCAGAAAGCCTGCAACCTAATCCTACTCAGCTAGTGAATAAACTCAATCTGTTTCTTGTTTTTCTTTACCACACTGTACTTTAATCCAAATTGGATAGGTTCTTCATGTTATTTTTGGTCCTTTGTAACAATATATATTTTTCTTTTAAATTACTAAACATTGTACTATTTACTTTTTTCTAAACAAAATACTTCTTGAGATATGTACCCTTTTCTCTTAGTTTCATGGGTTTAATTTGTGGAACATTAAATGAGGGTGACAAATCCGCCGCAGCTTTTTCAATGTGTGTGTTTATGTGTAGAGAAACAGTTATGTGGTATTTTTTTATACTATACGCAGTATCCCCCACAGATTTTCTTTGGCTCCTACACCCATGCTGGGAGCTGTTTATTGCTCTCTGGTTTGATTTGGATGAATGCTATCTCAGACGACTTCACCAGTCATTAGCTGAGCTATTAAATGTTGCACATTAAAACAACTAACATGTAACTGCTAAGTACAGGTGACTATGTACTGATTTATGAGTAAAGCTACTATACTGCACTTGCTAACTTTTAACTTGTGCTTGCAAAAATCTGTGACCACTCACTGTGGCTCATAAAATAACGTGAATTTTGATCACTTGTATGTTCAAAGCCTTGGTTAATACATATAAACAAACTATTACTTAATTTATTCTTCATAAATGAATAATTAGAAATGGTCATGTAATCAAGGACACCCAATCAGAATGCAGCATGGTATGGGAAATTGAGGTAAAGTGCCTTGCAAAAGTATTCATACACCCCTGACTTTTTACCTATTTTGTTACATTGGATCAGAACACAAAAGTCTAAGTTGGTGAAGTAAAATGAGAAAAATATCTACATAAAACTATTTTTTTGAAATAGAAAACAGAAAGTTGGCATGTGCGTATGTATTCACCCCCTTTGTTCTGAAGCCCATAACAAGTCCTGGTGCAACCAATTACCTTCAGAAATCACATAATTAGTGAAATGATGTCTACCTGTGTGCAATCTAATTCTAATTCTAAGAACATGGCACAACAGCAAACCTGCCAACAAAACTCATGGACCGGGCAAGGAGGGCAATAATCAGAGAGTCAGCACAGAGACCTAAGGTAACCCTGGAGGAGCTGCAGAGTTCCACAGCAATAAGCCTTACGCTCCATGGAGTTGGGCTTTATGGCAGAGTGGCCAGAAGAAAGCCATTAGTTTCAGCAGAAAACTAAATGGCACATTTTGAGTTTGCGAAAAGGCATGTGGGAGGCTCACAAAATGTATGGAGGAAGCTGCTTCTCTGTTCGTGATTTGAGGCTAGGATGGAGGTTCACCTTCCAGCAGGACAATGACCCCGAACACACTGCTAAAGCAACACTTGAGTGGTTTAAGGGGAAACATGTAAATGTGTTGGAATGGCCTAGTCAAAGCCCAGACCTCAATCCAATAGAAAATCTGTGGTCAGACTTAAAGATTGCTGTTCACAAGAGCTACCATCCAACTTGAAGGAGCTGGAGCAGTTTTGCAAGGAGGAATAGGCAAAAATCCCAGTGGTAAGATGTGGCAAGCTCATAGAGACATATCAAAAGCGACTTGGAGCTGTGATTGCCGCAAAACGTGGCTCTACAAAGTATTGACTTTAGGGGGTGAATTGTTATGCACATTGACTTTTTCTGTTATTTTGTCCTATTTGTTGTTTGCTTCACAATAAAATAAAAAAAAAACATCTTCAAAGTTATGGGCACGTTCTGTAAATTAAATGATGCAAATCCTCAAACAATCCATGTTAATTCCAGGTTGTGAGGCAACAAAACATGAAAAATGCCAATGGGGTGAATACTTTTGCAAGGCACTGTATCCCAATAAAATTGCGACACTGTCAAGTGAATTTGCTTTAGAGGTGAGCATATGCAACTGTTTCTACCCTTCTTATGCAGTTTGTGTAATAAATAGATTTCACTTGATAACTGCCATAGCCAAGCTTAGGATACATTTGGCAACCTTATTATAAGTGACATACATTTCATTATACATCTGTCATTATTGTACAAAATGTACATGTCAAAATCCCTTTCAAATGAAAAGTATTATTGTTATCACTAAGTGTACAGATGCATGATCTACGGTACTAAACATAGAAGTTTACAAAAATAAGCTATTACAGTAGCTTCCAATTACATTGCATTACATTTGTATTTCTAAAACTACAACATTGCCAATGCCTACAAAAGGGATTTTGTCATTAAAAGACATTTTAAAAATGTTTAATTTCCAGAGTGCAACCTGTGTTTCAGCTATTCACATAATCTGATAATCTTCTTATATTCAGAAAACCCATTAAAACAGAACAATGCTTCAAACAAAATGATTATGTATTTCCATATCTCCATGTCATATGTTTCATTTATTAGAAGCCTGTCAGTGGTATTATTACTGGTGCTATCTATTCTTCTTTAAAAAAACAGTGTCAAATCACTTTCTGCTTTAAATAATATCTATTTATTTTTAATCTTTTAGACATATGTCATTTTACTGAATAGTAGCAAAATAGCACTGGGCTAAATTCCCTAAAGTGCTTGGCTCATCAAGCCAGTAGATCTAACTATATTCATTGAGATATCCTATTTATTTTAAATGTGATTTTAGTATAGTATCACATATATAATTAAGAAAAACATTTTCTAATTTACAAATCACAGATAAAATCTCTTATGCATTGAGGAAATATGCATTAGTCCACTCCCTCTCCCATTAACACTATAAATCATATGTATTTTCCCCCTTTTTGCACATATTTTACTATCTATCTATCTATCTATCTATCTTTCCATCTATCTATCTACTGACCTATCTATCTAGTAGAGGAATTGTTTTATAATAGTATTATTCTGTGTGTGGATTTGTAAAAGCTGTATCATACAACTGGCTATTGCACTTAATTTACTCAGATAACAATAATACTGATAATAACTTTTATAGGGCTTTTCTCCTAGCTGAACTCAAAGAGCTATTAGATAGATAGATAGATAGATAGATGTGCACTGATATATATATATATATATATATATATATATATATATATATATAACCTGATACGACCAGTTATTATTATCTATTAATACCTAGATAACGAAAACTTATTATACGTTTCAAAAGCTTTGGGTTTCCCACTTAGAATCCATGGGCCTCATTCAATTGCGATTTGGACAATTTAACAGGGCTCTAAATAAGCACAGAATATCTTTTTTTTACAGCAGTTTTTAGTTAGTGAAGACCTTGCTTTTGGATAGAAGTTCACTAACTAAAAACTTATGTAAAAAAAGATGTTCTGTGCTTATATAGAGCCCTATTCAATTGGCCAAATCACAATTGAATGAGGCCCCATATTTTCAACATATTGGAATCATGTATAGTAGTATATAGCAGGCTTAATCGCTCCCTAATATACCCTAATAAACCCAGATATTATTATCATGAGAAAATATTTCGTAGTGATGGCTATTAAAAATGTTAGCTTGATATTGTAAATATATTTATATTCTAAAACTTCATTACATAATTTAGATATTTTCTAAGGCTCTTTATTATAAGAAACATATAAAATCAACAAGGTGATAATTTATCATGAAGACTTCACATCTGAAAATGATGAACATTTGTATAATCAAACAATAGTTTAGGAGGGAGGTACTAAAATGTCTAATGTTAACCTTAATGTGTTGAAATATGTCCACATTTTATTTACACCTCAAATTAAACACATTTAGCTCTGTTATAGTGAGTTTAAGGACACTTTTGTGAAAATGAGACCAAACGTAACTTAAAAGACTCCAAACTATAATCAGTGAAAGTATTCCAAAGCAGTTCAGAAAATGTCAGATTTTTTTTTATTTACCTTCATAATGATTTATTTGCATTATATGTTTAAAATTCAAAACTGTTTAATGTCAAAACTGTTGCATTCCAATTTACCCAAACATTACTAAGGCCCTCATTCAATTGCGATTTTGCCAATTCAATAGGGCTCTAAATAAGCACATAATATATATTTTTTAAAGAAGTTTTTAGTTAGTGAAAACCTTGCTTTTGGATAGATGCTTAATAACTAAAAACTTCTTTAAAAAATATATTGCATGTGCTTATTTAGACCCCTATTCAATTGGCAAAATTGCAATTGAATGAGGGCCTAAATCTTTAAATTACACAACCCTCTTGGGAGTCCTATATGGTACTCGTAGGATTTTCTTCTACATTTGCCATTGACAGGTTTAAAAGCAATTGTGGGTTTGAGAAATTAAAGCAACTGAATAGCGATCTGCGATTGTAACATTTCCAGGCTTGAAAGATCCAAGGCTTAGATGGGTCAGACTTACGATTTTGACAACCAGAGGGTTTTTGAGCTTCTAACCAGCAAACCAATTGCGGGCAGCTAAAAGACGCCAATGTACAGTTTATTGTTCTATTTATTGCTATAAAATTGCTAAATATTTTTTCTTAATTATCATTTGATGCCGTTATGATCAGGTCATGAGTCGTAAGTATCTTCTGTGCAAAGTTTTCAGGTAACTGATTAATGCTTATGTTTTTTTCTTGTTGTTTAGGTTAAAATATGCTCAAAATAGTTTAGATCTTATAATGAGATGAATCAAATAATCTACTAAATAACCAATGAAAAAACAAATGTTTTTTAAATTTTATTGGGAATAATAGATATCGTCACAAGCACACCACATGGCTTCATCTGTTTCACTATCTACTGCTACTTTCCACTATTAAGAAGAGGCGCTCACAAACTTCACCAGGCTCCATATGACTCACTCTGTCTCCTGCATACAATCCACCATTAAGAAGAGGACACACACTCCACACCAATTCCCTCCCACCATCCCCTACACCCACCCACCTACCTCTAACTGTTGCAGCTAACTTTCCCTTTAGCAGGTTATTATATACTTGAGTCTTTCACATCCACTGACTCTCTATTAGACCCCTACACTCTCCCACTTAATGTAAAACATTTTCTAACTTTGCATACTTCTTTACCTAAGAAAGCTGTCCCTTACTTCCTGAACTTGCTACTCCTTATCTTTTCTTCCACTGGTTTCTGCCTCTTCCGTTCCCTTTTAGATTGTAAGTAGTGAGTTTCTAATTTTCTTGGGTGCTTTGGAATAAATCACTTTCTACAAAGATTTTAAGCTCAAAACAGGGCCCTCCATTTTCTGCAGCTGTTAAAATTGTATTTTACCTTGTTCACTTCCCCTGTACAGCACTATGGAATATGTTGGCTCCATACAAATAAACGTTAATAATAATAATATGATTATATCCAGAATTTAATCTTATTGTTCCTCTATAAGGAACCTGAAATGATATGCTTGGTCTGTATAAGTTTGATATTTTTTTGCCTGTTAAGTACATTAAAATAGCAGCAAATAATGTGTAAGGAGAAATATTTAGAGTGTTAGCTAATCTAAGCCATTAAGCTTCCAGTAAAGCTTGTGGGAATTGTTAAGTGTCTTCTTTGTAAAGTTATGAGTCAATGTATTAACGTTTAGGCACATTTTTGCTTGTTAAGCATGGTAAAATAGCCTCAACATTGTGCTTAATGAGAATTATTTGGAGTGTGGGCTACTCTAAGCCATGAAATGTTCATGGGCACTCAGGGGAGTGGTAAGTATCTGCTGTATAAAATTATGAAGCAATTGGTTAATATTTATATATGGTTCTGCTTATTAAACACTCTAAAATAGCCTCAAAAGATTGATCAATGAGAATTAGTGATGAGTCAGGTAATCCATGAAACTTTCATGAATGCTTTAGGAATAGGCATTTATGTACAGTGCAAAGTTATGATGTAATTGACTTTTAGGTACATTTTAGTATGTTTAGTACTATTAAGCAAAATGCAAAAATGTGTGTAATGAAAATTACTTGGAGTCTGGACTAATTTAAGCCATACAACTTTTATGAATGATTGAATTTATGTGCTCTGCAAAATTATAATCAAACTGATCAATACGTAGACACATTTATTCTTGTTAAGTATTGTAAAATAGCCCCAAAACAGAGTGTAATAGTAGCTATCTAGAGTATGGGCTAATCGAAGCTCTGAAACTTTCAGGATTTCTTGTGGAACCTATATGCATCTGTCTAAAGTTATGAGAACATTAATTAAAGTTTAGGCATATTTTAGCTTGTTTAGCAAGTATATAGCCTCAAAATAGCGCTTAATGATAATTATTTTGAGTGTAGGCTTTCATGAGTGCTTAGTGGAGTTGGCAATTGATTGTTTAGGAATGTTTTTGACTTTTAAACATGATAAAGTAGCTTCAAAACAACTTAATGAGTGTTATTTGGAATGTGCCCTAGTTCAGGGAATGAGAAGCATGTTCTGTGAAAATTATTCAGGCAATTGACTAATGTTTAGATACATTTTGTCTCATTGAGCACCATCAAAAACATGGTTAACAAGAATTATTTTGAGTGCAAGCTAATGTATGCTGGGAAATTTTCAGGACTTACTTGGGGAACGGAAAGCTTTTGCTGTTTAAAGTTTTGAGATAGTACCGGCAGCCATACTTGTCACAATATATATATATATATATATATATATATATATATATAGTAAATAAAAAGTACATCTGTGTTCACATCTGAATGTCTAAAGCAAGTTAAAAAACCTGCTTCCAGCTCAGAGTTCCAAGAAAAACAGTTATTACACTGCATTCTGGGAAGTTGAGCTGGGACACACAAACATGGCCACAAATGCCTCACTCTTCATTCCTTAGCCATTATCAATCATGGCTTCCTTTAAGCTTATGCATGCTGTATTACACAGCTTTAATGCAAAGCCAAGGTTGGAATAAACACAGGCCGAGTATCCAATCCATGTACAGCTGTTTCAAGCTTACTGGCTATCATCAGCATGGAGCGGGATCTCAGCCTGTGTTGTGGAAATTATGAGTAGGTAGTTCACCACAACAATCATTTATAATATGGTGGGCAAAAGAGTGATAGAAGCCCTCCACCGTACAGTAGTACAGTAAATAAAAAGTACATCTGTGTTCACATCTGAATGTCTAAAGCAAGTTAAAAAACCTGCTTCCAGCTCAGAGTTCCAAGAAAAACAGTTATTACACTGCATTCTGGGAAGTTGAGCTGGGACACACAAACATGGCCACAAATGCCTCACTCTTCATTCCTTAGCCATTATCAATCATGGCTTCCTTTAAGCTTATGCATGCTGTATTACACAGCTTTAATGCAAAGCCAAGGTTGGAATAAACACAGGCCGTGTTTATATATATATATATATAGTAATTTAGTAATTATTCATCTATATATATATATATAGATTAATAATGCGTATTGCAATATAATTTGATACCTTTTGTATTGGACAAACGTCTTATTTATAATTACGAGTTTTTGAGAGGTTTAACCTCTCTTTATCAAGTCTCAAGCAATACTACATGAGATGGAACCCTCAGTTTGAATAATAACAGCAGATGCAGATAGAGGGGAAACAGCATCTTGCTTGATACTTGATAAAGAGAGGTTAAACCTCTCAAAAGCTCCTCATTATAAATAAGACATTTGTCTAATACAAAAGATATCAAATTATATTGCAATACTCATTATTAATCTATATATATATAGATTAATAATTACTAGATTACTGGACATTCACGGCTGCTTCACTCTTCAATTATATATATATATATATATATATATATATAGATAGATAGATAGATAGATAGATAGATATATCACATATATAGTTGTGAGCAATACAGGTTGTTGCTAACGTGAAGCGAGGGTTGCAGCTGCTGGCAAGGAGCGCCAAAGAAAAAAAAATAATACAAGGTAAAAAAAATACAAAGTTAAGGGCTGAACCATGCACATACAAAACAACAATAACACCAATCAAAATTAACAAAAATACAAATAAAAACACCACTCACAGCACGGAGGGACAGACACGACGTTTGGGAGTCAGGTTGCACGACAATTTAAACACAATTTGGTGAGTTTCCACACACGAAAATCACTTAAGTGAGAAAAAAAATGGCGGCAGAAAAAACCGAAAACGAGGCTACATGACCCCTAAACACGCACAACACCACCAAGCACATAAGACTTTTACACAGGCACGTACGAGGTATAAAAGACACTATTAGGGACAACGGAAAATGCTCCACACCCGCGTAACGCATAGACAATCGCCGCCATTTTACAACACTAACTTACACCTAAGAAAATTACCATTACAAAATGCCCAATTACACAGCTAAACAAACGGTTTGCCCTCGCACACGCAGCCTATTTACACTGCACACTTCACACATTGCTGACACTTACACCTAAGGTCAGCAACAGTGCAAATGTACATTGTATGCTGCAGGAAAATCAAAACAAATTGTTAGCTCTTCAGGATATTGATTGATGGATATATTAATTACAAATAGGTAAAGTATATTAATTTATTATTTCTTTAATCAATTAATTAGCAGAAAAACAAAATATATAGAAGGAGGGGAGAGGATCGCAATGAGTCACAAAGGCATTCAGCGTGCCCATTGCAATGATTGCCAAAGGTGCTCAGACCACCAAAACTACACGGAGAGCCTCGCTCAGCATGGGGTTCACAATCAGTGCATAGGTGCTCAGAGAACCAAAAGTAGAGGAGAGGATTGCAATAAGTGGACAAAGGCGTTCAGCACGGGGCTCACAATGAGTGCCAAGAGTGCTCAGAGGAGCAAAAGTACACAAGGGGAGAGGCTCGCAATGAGAGCCAAAGGCGATCAGCGCGGCCCTTGCAATGAGCGCCAAAGGTGCTCACACCACCAAAATTACACAAGGGGAGAGGCTTGCAATGAGCGTAGAGCTCACAATGAGTGCATAGGGTGCTCAGAGGAGCAAAAGTACACCAGGGGAGAGGTTCGCCGAAGGCGCTCAGCGCAGGGCTTGCAATGAGCGCCAAAGGTGCTCAGATAACCAAAAACCTTAGATTGTGTGACAAACAGCATTTCCAGTCTTACATCTTTATTGACTGTCATTTTTTGACGGGAAAGTCGCTAGTATATATATATATATATATATATATATATATATATATACTAGTGCTTTGCCAGTTGAAAATGACGGGGCAATAAAATTGTAAGGCAGGTAATGCTGTTTGCCACAGACATAAATTGTTTTGGTGGTCTAAGATCCTTCAGCGTGGAGCTGAGCTGTAAGTGTCAGCACTGTGTGAAGTGTGTAGTTTAAATAGGCTGCGCGCGTGAGGGGAAGCCGTTAGTGTAGCTGGGTACTTCCGCATTCTGTAAGTTTGTGTTGTAAAATGTCGGCGAATGTGTATGTGGTAGGCGGGTTTGTATGATGAAGCGTCCTTGCTAATGGTGTATGTTGTAGGTCATACAGGTTTTTGTAAAAGCCGTATTTGCTTTGTGGTATTTAGCGGCTTCAGGGGTCGTGCCCGCAAGAGTTAGCAACAACCTGTATTGCTGACAACTATATATGTGATATGTTTGAAACCTGTAATTCTAACTAAAACAATAATTAATCAGCCTTTAATTAGAACAAAATTAATGTTGATGTCTGGAGGGATCCATGATGCATTAGTGTTAGAAGAGTGTTTACATTTCTGGAGAGCTGTAATTGCATTGAATGATGCAAAGTGCCTGCTACTAGGCCAGTGAGGGGGGAATTTGTGTGGTGCCAATTTGAATCTTACCCTATTATCAAACCAAGACTCTGGACTTCTGCCTGTTCCTTCCTCCTCTATGCTTCCCTCGAATAATAACTGCTAAAAATACACACCCCCATCACCCAGCTCTCAGGAAGTGATGCAAAAAACACATAATGGATTTATTTATATATAAACAGAACCTTCAAAAATTCTGATTTTCCCAAAAACGTTTTATGTTGATGAAATACACAGCTTCTAATAATATTAGTGTCTTTTTTTCTTGAACTACTTTACAGTTGTCCTTTGCGATTTTGTGTGTTGGCTGATCTGTGGGTATGTATGACAGAAATTGGCGAGGAGCCTTGAGGAGAAAAATCCCTAGCAGCTAGAAGTGGTAGAAGTAGAAAGAAGACTATAGAAAGAAGGTCATTAATGCCTGAATAAAACATATACCTTGTGATGTGAGGGCACAACAGTAGCATAACATCTGAGCTAGGTTCCACAAAACCTATTTTTAAAGATAGGCTTAACCTTTGTTATTATCTACATTTGTTGCTTTTTTAAATAGAGATTTTGTTTAAAGAGAGTGACGGAATGCTTGAAAGAACCCTGTTCAATCAATTAATTAGTTTGACAATTTAATTTTCAGAATGATATCTGCAAATTCTTTGATTATTTTGGAGCAGGGAACTCTTCACTCGGGCATTCATGCTACTCACTGGCAGATTTTCACACCAAACAGTATCTAGTAAGTGTTCTCACTGCAAATCAAACATAGACTTGAAAACCAATTGACAAAGCTTCCGCTTGTCAGTTACACTTAGAGAAACATTTTGAAGATTCCTGCATTTTAGCAGAAGGTCCAGGTCAACATGAAATTCTTGTGATCCTTCAAGAGAAGAAGAAATCAATAAGGAGTGAAAAGAAAGGTCAATTTCAGGAATTTTACCATTTCAAGACAAAGAATAATAGAGGGAGAGAGAATGTATTATATTGATGGGGATTTTAGAATTTACTTAAATATTATTATATAAGTATATATAAGTATATATAAGTATATATAAGTATATATATATATATATATATATATATATATATATATATATATATATATTAAGGTGATGTCCATATTTATCTGATATGATCTTTTGCTGATTGCTATTTATAGAAATTGTATAAAAGCAGCTATGGGCAAGACTATTAAACAAGCATCCCAAGAGGAAACAACAAGTGTATGTGATAAATGCACAGCATGTCACACACTTCTATTATTAAACAGAGTCTATATGCAAGTATGGATTTGTACTGTTAAAAACAATTTGTAAGATCCATTCAAGTTATTACTCAAGTCATTCTATTACAGGCTCATAACACCCATTTTTAGTATCCCCACATGATCTCTTGAGTTACTTTCTAAATAACCTTTAACCATTACCCCACAATTCTAAGACATTGTACTTTATCATCAGTTTTACATAACAATTGGATAAAGTCATTTTCTAATTGTAATATTCAGAAAAATTGATCCAATTTTATGTTTTATATTTAGTACTAGCGACTTGCCCATCAAAAATGATGGGGCAATAAATTTAAAGCCATAGGAATGCTGTTTGAAACAGAATGGAAACCGTATTGTACTGTGAGGACCTTTAGCGCTCATTGCGAGGCTTGTGCTGAGCTCCTTTGGCGCTCATCGCATGCCTCGCAATGAGCGCCGAAGGGCGTTCATTGCGAGCCTCTCCTGTCGTGTACTTTCGGTCCTCGGAGAGAGATATATATTTCTATGTATATGAAGTTAAGTAATAATGAATGATTTATTAAATAAATTAATATACTTTAATTATTTATAATTCATATATGCAGCGAGCAATAGGCTGAAGAGCTAACAATCTGTTTGTATTTTGCATCTGCATAGAATATACATTTTGAGTGTTGGTGCCCTGCTTATAAAGTGTAATGAATGTTCCAAGTGTGCATTCTAAATAGGCTGCGTGCGCGAGGTAAAGCCGTTGGTTTATTGTGTAAAGCGGCATTGTATAGTCGTAATGTTATTAATGTGGTACGCGTCTTGCGAGCATTTTCCGGTTTTTGTAATAGTGTATCTTGTAGGTCGTAGTGTGATGTGTAAAGTGCTACGCGTTTGGCAGTGTTTTGCGCTGTCCGGGGTCGTGAAGCCTCGTTTTCCGTTTTTTAGGCAGCGATTTTCGAGTCGTGAAAATCGTCTAAATCGAGTTAAATTCGAGTTCCACCTCCCTCCCAGACGTCCTGGCTGTTGCGCCGTGCTGTCTGTGATGTTTTTGTAATTTTTTGGGACCTTACATTTCCATTTAATCATAAACTGATCAAATTTATCCATCTTACTTCTCATTTTAGTTTGTTATTCCATATGTTTTTAGAGTACTCCCCTGTTTTTCTTCTTGTTTGCTTAAATAGACCAGAATTCCTGTTTCCCTTTAACATTCTTGACTATTGTGTTAATACCCACCTTTACTCATCATTGATTGTCCAATGTAAAAGATAACTTTCTTTATGTTTCCCCTCTGTTACTATGAATACACCGTTATAAGGATGTAAGTACTCAGGATTAATTGATTGCTGCTTATAAGCAAGGACACACACAATCTGGAATACAATCTCATAAATCAAGCCTGGTATAAACCAGCAGGCCCAGTGGGTATATTTTTATTCAGAAACTGACTAGTCTAAAGTACTAGCATATTCATAGCAATACTTCAAGTTTGCCTACTTAGGTAGTGGCCTAGTTTTTTCCAATGCACAGATATGCATCATTACTTAAGTGTAGTTGTTTGCAAGATTGAATTACATCAGCATCAGTCAGTTAATATGGAAGTGGATCATGCTGCAGGCCAAAACTGCAATTTCAAGACCCCTTTAAAATGTTATGGGGATTTTAGAACAGTTATCTCCCTATGATTTACATATTCTTGGAATTATTTTTTTAGGTTCTGTCTAAGAACCTATAAAAAACACTTTTCTTGTGCTCATGTCTGTCTCTCCTTCAACACATGTACATTGTACAGTACCCAAAAGAGCTTCTGCACCGAGAAAGATCAAAAATTCAGCAATGGTCCCCATAATCTGTAGCATCCTTGCAGTACAGATTATCAGCCTCATTCAATTGCTCCATTTTTGAGATCCGAGGTAGCAAGTGGAAAACGCAGGCAATGTTTTTATTCAATTGCCTCCATTTTGCAAGCTCGGATCGGGTTCTGAGTGACGGCCATGCGAAAATGGCTGACCTGCAACTCGGAGCTCACACCAGTCTGAAGCCTTTGAGGCTTCACTTTTGCAGCCCAAAAAACGCAAATCCCTATTAGATTGCCCGATCCCTCCCCCTCTGAAAAAGTATCCCAGGTTGCAAAGCACAAATGCAGGCTGACGCCCTGCTTGTGCTCTGGAGGACACACAAGGGCTTTAGAAGCCCTTCTTTATGGTCCCAGATATGTCCCCAGTGCACCAAACCCCCCAATCCTACTTTAGACCTCAATGATGCAGAGGCCCTGATCGGACCCGTGCAGGGTCCCCACATTAACCCCTTGCTTCATTGGTCCCGATCAGGACCCACGCAATGTGCCCACATTAACCCCACACTGGGGGTCCCCATTGGGACCTCCGGAGGTCCCCACATTAACCCTTGCAGTTGGGGTCACGCTCGTGACCCCCACTGCATGTAAAATGTTTAAATTCCCCGCCAAGGCTCCTTAAAGGGACCGTGGCACACTAATAGTTAAGGCGGGCAGTGGGGGTACTGTAAGTACCCCCACCAGCACCTACAATTAACTCCCAAATGCTCCAGGTCCCCATCGGGACCCCCACATGGTCCCTACATTAACCCTTGCAGTGGGGGTCCTGATTGGACGCGTTCAAAATTAAAATGTTCTGCTTTGCTGGTCCTTAAAGGACCGTAAAGGTCCTTAAAGGACCCGCACTAAATAAAAATGAACCCTATCACTTATGGAGGTCTATTCCGACCCCCATAAGCCTCTATTTAACCCTATCACTCATGGGGCTCTATACAGACCCTTATGACACAAAGTATAAGCACTACTCTAATAACCCTAACTATACCCCTTTAACCCAACCCTGGGCCTAGTTAACCCTAACTGTACCTATTTAACCCTATCTGGACCCAATAACCCTAACAGTACCTATTGAACCCTAACTCTACCTATTTAACCCTCACTGGGCCTATTTAACCCTACCTGTGCCTATTAAACCCTACCAGTACCTTTTTAACCCAAACAGTACCTATTGAACCCTAACAGGACCTATTTAACCCTAACAGTACCTATCTAACCCTAACAGTACCTATGTAACCCTAATACTACCTATTTAACCCTAACAGTGCCTATTTAACCCTAATAGTACCTATCTAAAACCTAACAGAACCCTTTTAAGCCTAACACTACATGTTTAACTCTAACTGGGCCTATTTAATCCTAACTGGGCCTATTAAACCCTAACTGGACTCAATAGCCCTATCTAGGACTATTTAACCTTAACAGTGCCCATTTAACCCAACTGGGCCAATTTAACCCCCAATGCACACAGTAAACCCCTATCCTATAAACCCACTCCTACCCAACTCTATTAACATATACATTACCTGCCCAACACTAATTACAAAAAAAACACCTAATTACTGAAAATAAAAAACCCACCTAATTACTGAAAATAATAAAATACATTACTGAAAATAAAAAACAGAACACTATAGAAAATAAAAAAAGAACACTACATAATATAAAAAACCCACATTACTGAAAACGAAAAAAAAATAATTCACAAAAAATAATAAAACCTAATTTACCAAAAAGAAAAAAGAAAAAACCCCTAAAAAGGAAAATACATTCACATATAAACATAACATTACAATACATCAATATATACAGTTCAAATATCCCCCTAACTACATACTTTAACCCCTATCTAAATACAATATTAACCTATCTACATACATTAACCCCTATCTAAACCTAACACATACATTAAACCCTATCTGAATACAGTATTCTCCTAACTACATATATGAAAACCATAAATCTAATTTAAAATAGAATAAATAAAACCACTTACCTTGCCTAGATGTTCCTTCAGCGGCGACGGGTTTCCTGCCGCAGTTTGCACCTCTAGGAAAAATAGAAACAGGAAATGAGTACAAAATTAAACACTACATAACATTATATTGTTCTTCTTGTCTTCTCAACCTGGGCCCCTGGAAAAACAAGAAACATAACATCAGTACAAAATTAAAAACAACATATACATCTAAACAGTCTAACTTTAAAACGCACCTGTCCGTGATGTCCCCATACTTCTCCGGCTGGGCCCTTCAAAAAATCTGCCGCTCAAAAAAAAAATAAAAAAAATAACGGAGCTCCTCCCTGGGGTATATCCCATTGTGATTGGCTGAAGGTATCTGCGCCTTCTGATTGGCTTCAATCTGATGGACAGTGACAACAGCCAATCAGGCCAATCAAGGCGCAGATGCCTTCAGCCAATCACAATGCATTGGAGAGCTCCTCCAGGGAGTAGCTCTGTTTTTTGTTTTTTTTTTCATTTATTTTTTTAGAGTGGCAGATTTTTTCAAGGGCCCAGCCGAAGAAGGATGGGGACATCGCGGACAGGTAAGTTTTAAATTTAGAATGTTTATATGTATATGTTTTGTTTAATTTTGTACTGATGTTACGTTTCTTGTTTTTTCAGGGGCCCAGACGGAGAAGACTACAGGAATGAGGGGTCATCGCGAAAAGGTAAGTTTAATGTTTTGAATGTTTATAATGTTATGTAGTGTTCAATTTTGTACTAATTTCATGTTTCTTTTTTTTCTAGGGGTTATTGATCTGCGGCAGGAAATCCATTGTCACTGAAGGGACATCTAGGCAAGGTAAGTGGTCTTATTTATTCTATTTTAGATTAGATTTAGGGTTTTAATATATGTAGTTAGGAGAATACTGTATTGAGGTAGGGGTTAATGTATGTAGTTAGGTTTAGATAGGGGTTAATGTATGTAGATAGCTTTAGATAGGGGTTAATGTATTGTAGATTGGGTTTCATGTATTGTAGTTAGGGTTTAATGCATTGCAGATAGGGGTTAGTGTATAGTAGATAGGGGTTATTGTATTCTAGATAGGGTTTCATGTATTGTAGATAGGGGCTGATGTCTATTAGATAGGGGTTGATGTTTCATAGATAGGGGGTTAATAGTATGTAGTTAGGAGTATATGTGAACATTTTTTATTGATGTAGTGTAATGCAATGTGTTTATTTGTGCATGTATTTTCTTTTCAGGTGTGTAATTCTTTTTTTGTGTAATGGTCTTTTTTTATTTTCTTTACCTTAGCTTATTTTATTTTCTGTAGTGTGGGGTTTGTGTAATGTTCTTTTGTTATGTTTTGTAACTTAGGTTTTTTTATTTTGTGTAATTAGTCGGATGCGGGGGTTAATAGGGGGTTAGGTAGATAGTGTAGGTGTTAATAGGTTAGGGTAGGTGTTAGGTAGGTAGGGGTTAATAGGTTAGGGTAGAGGGAGGTTAGTTTAGATTTAGTGGTTTATTGGGGGGAATAGTGTAGTGTTTGTACTCAGTGTCTTGAGGGTCCTGGAGGACCCTTCTAGCACTTATGGGGTTAATGTTAGGCTTCTAATTGTCTCATGGGGACTGATGGGGTTAAATAGAGGCTTATGGGGGTCTGTATAGACCCCCATAAGAGATGGGTTTAGATGGAGGTTTATTGTGGTCTGTATAGACCCCCATAAGAGAAGGGGTTAAATAGGCCTAGAAGGGGTTAAATAGGCCCAGTTAGGGTTATTAGGTCCAGTTAGGGTTACATAGGCACAGTTTGGGTTACATAGGCACTGATCGGGACCCCCACTGCAAGGGTTAATGCAGGGACCATGTGGGGGTTTAGGTACCAAGGGGTACTTACAGTACCCCCACTGCCAGCCTTAACTATTAGTGTGCCATGGGCCCTTTACGGACCCGCGGCTGGGAATTTGAAATGCAGCTGAGGTCCTGATCGGGACCTCCACTGCAGGGGTTAATGTGGGGACATTGCAAGGGTCCCAGATGGGGACCCACAGCATGGGGTTGATGTGAGGACACTGCGGGTGTCCCGTTCGGGAACCCCAACTCATGTGAGTCATGTGTGGGGACCCCTTCATCATTGGGTTTGATGTGGGTACCCTGCAGGGGTCCTATTCGAGATCCCTGCAGCAGGGTTACTTTTTGAAAGGCTGCTAGAGCAGTCACAGCTCAGAGTATCGTCAATGATGACAGTCTGAACTACCATTGGCTGATAGTGAGCAGTAGATGCAGCCATTCAGTCGCAAGCCCAGCAATGCTTACGTCGGAAACATTGGTTTCCGATTTCGGATATCGGGCGCAGTGTCACTGCCTCGGCTACTTGAATAGCCTCGGAAACGTAGGGGAAAAGCAGCTCGCAGCTCACTCAGAGACATCCAACCCTCTGTGAGTGAGGCTGGCAATTGAATGAGGATGTATACCTGCATTCATACACAATGGTTTTGATCTAACAGGTCACATTCATTAAAGTTAATTTGCTGTTCATGATTTTTCTATAACATCAACCACAGTTCCTTTAAGTCTTATGGATTTTAATCTCATAGCATACAAAATATTAAACATATTTTACTCAAATAACATATTAAATTCCAGCTTTAGCTTGTGACTTTTATCTAGGCAGAGATTTTGCTTTTAGTTTTTAATGGGCATCATCTTGCTGACCTATTTTTTTTTTTTTACAATGGGAAAACGGGAAACCAAATTAATGCTTGAAGGTGAAAGGTTGCCAGAGATTCTGCACCATGACACAATCTCTTGACAATATCCTCTAAGCATACTTACATCTCTTATGAACATCTCTTGCTAACTTGGTAAAGAATTGCAAGCTATATCTTTTCATTGTCCATTTCTCAAAGGAATGTATAAAGATATAATTCTTTACATCTAAGACGGCCTAGTCTTATAAATTAGACTATATTTTACTCTTTTTTTTCTTCAATGCCATTAAAAATACATTGCAATGAATAATATAGTAGAGCTGTGTATAAAACTAAACCTTCAGCAGTGTTTTTAAATGTTTGTTCGTGAGCAGAGATTCTCTATGGAAAACTTATTGAAAGGATGAACAGTAATTTAATTTTTTATCATAAGCATTAACAGAAAATAAAGAACAAAAGTACTCTGCCAGGCTGAAAAAGGATAAGAGCCATTTATCAAGGGAGCATATTACATCCAGATTGACTCATGTTTTTGTCTGTATTCAGAAGTAAGTAAAGGAGAAGATTAATAAGCAGGTACTAGAAAAAATATTCTACTGATGCCATAAGTAGCACACACTGAAATAACTCAATGTGACAAGGGGTTTAAGAAGTGGAAGATCTGAATACAAGTAAAATAAGAGGACACAGTAGCAACATTTGTAAGGAGCTCAACAACTGAAGTTGTAGAATTGCTTGGCAAAATTTGAATAAAGATAATATTAGCAGTAAAATGTTAATGCATAATTACATACGTTGCAGTGTTGTTTTAATATAGTAGCTTTAAAAATTGCACAGATGCACTTGCTGAGACCCATAAATTTACAAAACAAATGTATTAAATGATTGTCAAAGGAAATAAGGCAGGTTGTGCATGCAAAAGAATTACTATTAGAATATTGATAGTGGGCATTCATGAAACACACTCAGAATTACAGCCGAACACAAAAGCATTCATAGTTTCCAGCAATATTCCACAATACTACAAAACAAAACAGGCGCACTTGATGATGTACAGTATGTAGATAAAATCGGAGCCATTATATATACTGTATATTATACAAATATTATATTGAGAGGTGTTTATAGAGTGAGTACACCCAAGATGGCTGCCTCAGCTTTTCTCTTCTTCTGAACCTCTCCATAAAGCATCTTTATTTAATTAATCTGATTTCAAAGAACACACCGAGTGGAGTCATTGCTGCACAGAGTTGCAAGAAGGTTAGATTTTTTTTCAATTACTGACAACAATTATAGCAGAATGGTCTCTACGATGAAGACTGCAAAAATAAGGTATCAGGGAATGATGATATTGCTTGGGATAACAGCTCCAAATGCCTATAGACTCCATTCTTGTATTAAACATTTTCAAACATATAATAAAAACCACACTGCAATGTATGCAATTATGCATTAATGTTTTCATTTTATTTTAATATCTGGCTCACATACTAATAACCCTATTAAATTCCCTCAACATTAAAAACCGTAGGCCGTATGACTTGCTATTAAATTGGCCCCGTAAAGCAACCCGTCAACGACTTGCGGGGTAAGGGTGAGAAAAGGCTACAGGACGTGGATATTTGGACTGTTCGCCCCACAAATCTTTTGATCTGTCAAGCCCATAACTGTTACATTTCCAATCACACTATTAAATTGCAACTAATTCACTGGTATTCAAGCCTGTAACCTGCAAATAGAGCCAAGAAGCCAAAGGGTACTAGAGAGGACCCACTAGGGGGGTAAAGTCCAATATGTAGCAATCGGCCCTGAAAAATACTTTATTTCATGTGTAATTTCCATGTTATATCGATCCCTGGCAATTAATGTGCTAATACATATAATCGAATGTGGGTCTGATCATAACTCGTAATTGAAACCCGTAACACTTTGAAATCCAACCTCCATTTTTCAGTGAAGCATTGATGACGATCTCTGTTGCTACGGGTTTGTCTAATTGATCATGTTCACGGCCGCTCATCCAATGTTCAAAGATTAGTTTACGGGTTTGCTTCTCAAGCCCGTAACTCACTGCATGTTCTAATTTAACAGCTCTGTAAAGCAGCCAAATTTCAAGCCCGCAGCCCTTGCAGGCTTACCGATGCCGCTACGGGTTCGGATTTAATAGGGCTGTAAGTATGTGCAGGACTTGGAGGAGAAATAATACCTTAAAAACAAAGGCCTTCAAAACTATGCTGTCTGTAAACTACATCTGAAGAATGCAGATAGATGACTTCAAAGAAATCTTAACACCTCTAAGTAGCTACATTTCACATATTGCCAAGCCTGATCTTCCCTGTCCTTGTAAACAGGGCCATTGACAAATGGTAGAGGGGGAAATGTATATGAGACCAAGCAAAGGAGGAAAGCGCATAGGCAATAGCATTTACTTTATGGCAATACAGCTGAAAGGTTTGTAAAAGACATGCGATGGCTCCGGCTGCACTGTTATCTCTTTCAGCTGGTAAAGAAAGGTAAACACAGATCTGCACTTATTGGTAGAGTTGTCCACCATTCACTGCTGGGCTCTGAATGAAATTGTTTGCACTTCCTAGTCTGCTAAAAGAGTGGGTGCAGCACATGGCTAGCGAGAATAGGAGACACCTAGGGAGAGAAAGGGGTTAAGGACAATTTACCATAACTTACTCACTTGTAGAAGAAGAAGGTACAGACAATACCCTAGAAGCCCAAAAATAACCACAGCTCCAAGGTTGAAGCAACTCCTAAATATCACAGAGTTTTGACAGAAAGTAACACTACCTGCATGGAGATTTGTGGGTCTATTTGCTTTGTAAGATCAATTGACATCTCACTGACTGGCTTCGCTCAAAAACATAGCTATCTCCTTCTGGTTATGGCTCCACAGAATGTCCACTTAGAATTCCACTTTTTTATATCTGATTAGTAAGTAGAAAACAATGGACCCCATTCAATTTCAAGCTCGTAATTGCATGTAACCCAAAATTTTGGCTGTTGGGTTACATTTTTTCCAAACTTTTAAATGCATTGAATTGTCTCTAACTCGCAACAGCCCTCGCACAGCCACCAGACGGAAACAATAAACTCATCAGTAGGATTTCAAGGGTCATGATCATATGATCTGTCAATATTTAAGCAAGCCTGTAATTTACTTCTTAGATACAGCCAATAGTAAATGAGACAGTCATCATGACATCAGTAAAATGTGGAGTTTATACTTAAGAGACTACAAATTAATTAGTGTTGAGGAGTAAATTTTGCGATTGAACTCACAATCCAGCAATATAGAAATCAATAAAATTATTATGCTCCAGCAAAAGGCAGAAGAGGTGATTGGGATAGGGAGGGAAAGGAAAAGGAAGAGATTACAGTACACTGATGTGCATTGTAATCTCTCTCCTACCGCTCCTAGACATCATAGATAAGATACCTACCTCTGGATTATAAGGGAGGTAGGTATTGTAGTATATAATATATAATAATAATATGGATGGCAATATATATATATACAACAAGATGATATATATATATATACATATACATATATATATATATATATATATATATATATATTATATCTTTTTATATATATACTAAAATGACGGCATAACATTTGAAGCCTGGCAAAGGTGTTTGCCACACAATGTGAAGCTCTCCCCAACCTCTAATCTGCCTGCCTCTACTTTACTGGCCTCAAAATGAGCGCCTTTGGCGCTCATCATGGGCCTCGCAATGAGCGCCTTTGGCGCTCATTGCAACCCTCTCCCCCCCTCTTCTTTACTGGCCTCTCAATGATCAAATTTGATGCTCATTAGGGGCCTCACAATGAGCGCCTTCAGCTTTCTACCTCTCCCACCCTCTATTTAATGGGAGGCGCTCATTGCAAGCCTCCCCCCCTGCCGGCACTGGGGAGCTAAAGTTCATTAAGGAAACCACGAATGCCAACATGTACTGTGACATACTGAAACAGAGCATGATCCCCTCCCTTCGGAGATTGGGCCGCAGGGCAGTATTCCAGCATAATAACGACCCCAAACACCCCTCCAAGATGACCACTGCCTTGCTAAAGAAGCCGAAGGTAAAGATGATGGACTGGCCAAGCAAGTCACCAGACCTAAACCCTATTGAGCATCTGTGGGGCATCCTCAAATGGAAGGTGGGGGAGTGCAAGGTCTCTAACATCCACCAGCTCCGTGGTGTCATTATGGAGGAGTGGAAGAGGACTCCAGTGGCAACCTGTGAAGCTCTGGCGAACTCCATGCCCATGAGGGTTGAGGCAGTGCTGGAAAATAGTGGTGGTCACACAAAATATTGACACTTTGGGCCCAATTTGGACATTTCCAATTAGGGGTGTACTCACTTTTGTTGCCAACGGTTTAGATATTAATGTCTGTGTGTTGCGTTATTTTGAGGGCATAGCAAATTTACACTGTTATACAGGCTGTACACTTACTACTTTACATTGTAACAGAGTGTCATTTCTTCAGTGTTGTCACATGAAAAGATATAATAAAATATTTACAAAAATGTGATTGTTTTCGGTTCCTACGCCCTTGGTGGTAAGACATAAAGTAGTTTTAAATATACATTTTCCAGGTACCGATGCAAACAGAGATATTATGTGCAATCCAGCAACTAATATACATTACAGAGTATAAGAGGAGAGAACTCAAGGGCATCCCCAACATATACCAACCTCAGATGTTTTTTCATTAAAATCCAGAATATTAACTCAAAAATCCAGAACTAGTTTATGTGATTATTGCACACCTGATTGAATCATCAGAATTACCAAGTATTACAGACATATAACTAGATGAAAACTCATTAAAATCTAGAACATTAACTAAAAAATCTAAGTCGGGCCTATCAGAACTATATTATGCAAGAACAGTAACTCAAAAATCCAAGGCAGGCCTATCAGAACTGTATTATGCAATGCCATTATTGCACACTTGATTGAATCATAAGACCTTACATGTATTACAGACACATAACTAGATGAAAACTCACTATCCTTCTTAGCCGCTGCTGTATCATCGCAGTGCTTGGTTGTTCACTGTCCAAAATAGGAGAGGGGCAGAGCAAGAGTGTCCAGTTTATCTAAGGCATCATTGAAATTAAAGAATAATCTCTGTAAACATATTTGAGTGTTCCCAAGGTACTTCTTGACTTCAGATCTTATTGATAGATTAGTTCTGGATCACTCCAGGTGGCTTATCCTGGGAGACTTCTATGCTTGAGATCCTCGCTATAATAATTCAGGATTCCACCCAAACACGTGGTCATATACTTGAAATTGTTTTCCAGAGTAGACATAATAACGGACCCTACCATCTGGTCTAATCCTCATTTAATCAAGCTTGCAAATAAAATATCTTGATTTGAGACTCCTCTGGTGCACATGACAAGATACCACCCCGGAGAGAAATGACATCCAATGATGTAAAAGAAAAACTTTATATCTCTGATTTCAAGATCTTTATGCAATGAATCTCCCTGGTTTATGATACCATGATACAATTAAAAAAGAGAGAGGAGAAGGACGAGGTAAAACTATCTAACCATCAAAAATATCTAACTACCATCACCTGCAAGCAAGAAGAATTTTGGTCCAGAGAGATCATGAAGGAAGAAATCAGATCAGCTCATTTACTCTGTAGAAAGATTATGCAAGCTAACCTATCTGCACTCCAATATAACATTGTTCCCTTCACAGTGCAATGAGTTTGCTCAATATTTCAGAGACAAGGTGTCTTATATTTGAACTGACATCCTGTTTTATGAAGTTCAAGAGCAATGGCATGTGAATCTGGAATATTTTGTATTGTCTGAATTTGCTCAAGTAGACATGAGAGACATGGTAAAGATAATTAAGCATCTGCGTTCCAGCTACTGTTACTTTGATAATTGTGACCTGTTTTACTGCACATTGGTATCTTTCCTGATCACTTAAAGGAAGCATGTGTCAGACCTATTCTAAAAAAACATCTTTAGATCCAGACTTCATGGCAAACTACAAGCTTGAAAAAAATAATGTCTCAGGGAAATAAACCCCCTTAGTGCTTAACACTACACATTAAAGTATAAGGGCAACAGTGGGTTAGTCACATATACATGGTAATTGAAATTTTACACAGCAAAAAGTTTTCCAGAGGGTAATAGGGGCACTTGCTCAGTCACTCATGAGCTGAAAAAGGGTTAAAGTATATTTCAACTGACCCTATATATAATATACAATTTTGTACACAAATTGTCATATAGACCAACTATTGTCTGTATTGTGTGGATAGTTTGCCAAGGAAAGAGGCTATTAGAGATTATTTAGTCTCACAGCCAATTTTCAAGAGGGGTCTTAAAAAGGTTTGGAATCAGTGTATGGAGCGATTCTATACTCATGTACTGTGTATATGTACATGTGTATAGCGCCCCTAAGTCCTAATATATATGTATACCCCCTCTTAAATAAGTCCCCAAGAATCCTTCACTGTTCTTATTTAGACAGTATATATATAAGATTCATTTAAGCCCTAATGCTGCCTCTGGACTTTCATGCTCGGTATCTTGGCGTCTCCATACACTGGGAGATTCGCACTTCCTGGTTACGGCGTGCGTGATGACGTCACGCTACGCTGGCCTGCTTCCTAACATGTTTCTACGTGTAAAACGTCTTTCTCAATCCTTTCCCTAGACATTGCTGCTGGTAAGGAAGGAGGATGCTGATTGCAGGAAGGATCTCACAATCCAGCATATGGAAAAATAAAACAAGATAGAATAACAGGTCATAGCATCAGTTCTTTACATTTTTCTTTTTTTGTGGGTGATTTATATAAAAGGAAAGCACCTTTATAACTGTATATAACTTAACTTACTACTTAATAATTACTTTACTTATAGCAGGAAATCTCTAATGAGCTACATGTAATGCCATATCATTTTCAAAAATTGCTCCTGGTGAAGTTATGTAAAATTATTAACATATTACATACAGAAATGGTAATAACCAAAACAAAATATTTGGAAATATTTATTAGAGTACTTGGGCTGCAAGAAGAACCATTCAATCTATTACTGGATACCAATCCAAGCTGTTCACTGGAAGGTAGTGTGATCATGAGGTATGATCATGAGGTTAAAACTCAAATATTTTGGCCATATCATGAGAAGACAGGATAACCTAGAGAAGACTCTGATGATGGGAAAGATTAAAGGTACACAAAGAAGGGGAAAGCAGAGACAAAGATGGATAGATGAGGCTATTGAAGTAATGAACATGAGCTTAATGGAGCTCACAGAGGCAGTGGCTGACATATATATATATATATATATATATATATATATATATATATATATATATATATGCAATTATATTGAGAGTTTCTTGAAAAGTTGATTTAGGTAAAGGTAAAACAGATGTTTTTAACAAAAATAAGAGGATACAGTAAAATTTTAAATGACAAGTATGTTGTGTACTTCAAATACATCGACTAAGAAAATGATAAAAGAAACATTAATACAAGACACAGAATAATATTGGATAACATAGCAGAGGATATAACACAAGAGAAAGATTACATTTCGGATAAGATAGTCATATAGCAGAACATAGAATTTTATAATACAATATAGCAGTAATATTTAAAAAAGAAATGTAAAACTTGAACAATTATCTACAACAGTCATATGAAATCATAACTTCTCTACACTTCTCAATTCAAACAATATAAGATGTCTATGAGATCATACAAATAGAATATTTAGATAATAGATCTAGAGACATAAGCTTGGATTTCGAGATATTCCAGAAAAACATAGTGATACAACAGAAATAATAACAAAAATAACACAGTGGCTCCTTCCAGATCTTTCATCCTCAGAGATTACTTTAGAGAGGGCACATAGAGCACTTACCAGAGTCTTAGTGAACAAAGCAAGAGACATAATAGTCAATTGTAAAGGTTTTGCTGCAAAGTAACCAGTTTTGTAAGACGCTAGACAAAAAAGGACAATGATTTTTGAAGGGGATAACAATCAAATCTTTGCAGATATATCCCCAATAATATTGTATACAAGATAAAACTTTAAACCACTTTATCAATCCTACTGTGGAACAACATAAAGTACATTTGGGGGTACCCATTCAAATGACTATTTTCTTATAACAACTTTAGCCATATTGATATTTAATTTTAATTATTTCAAAGACTAGCATTAATACAGTAATTACAACTACAAAATATAAGCCCACCAAGTAGACCTCCTCTACCACTAAGACCAGGGTATAAAATACAGAAAATTATATCTAAACAAATCTCCAGGAGCGATAACTGAAAAACAAAGAATCAAGACTGCTGTAAATGAAAAGGTTGAGTCTCAGAATCTGCATCATCTACAATTCCTTGTTACCTAGCAGGACCTGACACACAAAAGTGTATTGATGTAGCATAGGTATTTATTTGGCAATTTGTAAAATGTATATATGCTTAGGATGCTTTATAATTAAATTTAAATACTTAGGGCCCTATTGTATTAACTAAATCATAAAGTTACATCATTATAAAGTAGTAAGTAAATGTACCTAGCTATTTAATTGACCCACCTAAACATGATTGCAAGTGAGCTACTCATGATTCATGAGAACAAGCCAAACACACAAATTACAGCAAGCTTTCCCATTGGTTTTCTGACATCCATAATATTATGGGTTACTTTTTCAAAGATTTACACTAAGACGCTATTCAATTGGAACTTTACTGAGCACTCGCAAAATACGTATGACTCGTAATTCTAGGGAAATTATTTATGGACACTGAAGAGCAAATGGTTTTAAAAGCCTTTCTGAGAACTTCTCCAGCAGTTAAAGAGACAGTGAAGTACAAAATAAAATAAATAAACATGTATGTGCATTAGAATTTAATGCTAAACAGCCGCAGAGGCACAAATGTGTAATAAGAAAATATACATTTTTAAATAATATGTCATTATACATATTGGGAACATGAAAAAGATAACTGAGGCTTACAAAAGCTATTAAAGAGACAGTACGATAAGAAACAATCACAGAAAAGGAACTGTATTAACTATTAATATGAAACAGTATCATAGGCACCTATATGATAACCAAACATTATTTTGAAATGCTTATGTTTGCATCAGTATACAAGTTGGGAACATCAACTATTGGCAATAATATTCATCCACATAATACATTTCAACCTCAAGGGTAACATAGACCCCAGTACACAACATGTTAATACAAATCAGAATACCCGTTCACTATTAAAGGGCTAGACACACCCCAAACAAATATTCATTAACACCATTGATCCTGACCACATCACAGTACTCATAGTGATCATGTACATTACATCCATGGGAAAGTATGGTGTAATACAACGGGGTGTAATAAAGGCATCATGGGCAGCCTCTGGCCTTAAAAACAGATAGTTTGTGACACCCATTATGGCTAAATGGGGACCGATAATACATAATGGAGGTGAACTCCACAGGAACAGTATAACACAGCATGGCACAGACCATACACTGGATTGTTATAAGGAGCATGTAAGGAACAGGGTGTTGTATTACTATTAGTTAAATGTAATGTATGTTGATTACCCAAATCAGTAAACTTTAGAAACACACAGATACATTGATTACGTCATAACAATAAAATATTTTATTATATAAACAGAGCACAGTCATAAATGATTGTGCATTAATATCATGGGTGTGGTGTGTACAATTCCCCAGAGGACAAGAGGCTGAGTGGAAACATGGGAAAAACCTCCAGGGTTAAAGGTAATACTGTATAATATAGGATGCATAGCAACTACTAGAGTCACATGTGGTCATTAAACCACATTAACAATAAGCAGATGAATAGAAATCCCATATTTCATCCATAAAATAGAAGTAATTTGTAATGTGCATAGCAGTTAAATCATGTCTACATCTGTTCAATTGCACAGATCCATAAACTCCTGGACTATGTAATCCAAATTAATTACATGCATATGATGTGTCCCAACAAAATTTAAAAAAGATGTCATAAACTAAAAAAGGCAAGGAGGAGAACAATCTAGTAATTTATGCATGTACAGTAGAGTGCTTTATACTGTTACTGTATCAATAAACCAACTTACCTCATCTCTATCTACAACAGTGGTAACCATGTTGTATCTGTCATGAAGAATCACTTACCATGGCCATTATTAATGGTGTAGGATCTCACAATGAATGCCAAGCTGTGACCATATTAAGTGGGCCAAGAGTACTATCTCCATATCTATATGATCTTGTTTAGTCACATTAATATCACATTTAATTGGTATACTGGTGTTATCAGATTATAACTGATTGTTATGATATCATGACTTCTAAACTCGTACCCATTAATATTAATAGAAGGAAAAGGTCATCAGGCATAATATGTGTTAATTACATCAGACAAAATTACCTGTTTTCATATTGATAAGAGGATGACATGCTTAAGTAATGCATGTATTAATGCTGGATTTGATTAACATGCTATTGTAGGACTATGCATGTTCACTGCTTTTTCTGCACAGGTGCAAATTAAACCTAATTGCATTCACTGGTTTTAAACATAATATATGTGTGTGTATTTATGACTTGTGAGATAATTCATCTTGGGGAAATGTCATTGATGGAATGGCCAATGTGTATATATTTAACTTACATTATTTGGTACACTGCTTGCCTAAAAACAAAATATAAAAAACAGAAGTTACATCCAAGGGAAAGTATGGAAAGTAAGGGATAGAAAAAAAATAGGAACTGCACTCTCTTCTCATCGGCATTCCTCAGTGACCACATAACCCTACGTGTCCTCAGTGAAGCGGATCATGGACTATGTGATGGTGGGTAGCCACATGGTTACAAAATATCACCATCACATGGCTGTGGGAGGAGGCGGAGGTTGTGATGGCCCGAGTGGGGAGGTGTTGTGGTGCTGGTGTCTGTGGGGCTGGTAGGCCTGGTGGTGTTGTGAGTCAGGATGTGCTGGCGGTGAGAAGAGGGGATAGTTACATAGTTACATAGTAATTGAGGTTGAAAAAATACTTTTAGCCCATCAAGTTCAACCTTTTAAGATCTCCTCTGATCTGCAATATGCAGGTTAGTTGTTAATAGATACAGAGGAAGGCAAACAAAAAAAAAACATTGCCAATTGTCTCAAAAGGGGAAAAAAATTAATTCCTTCCTGACCCCAGATACTGGCGATTGAATTTCTCCCTGGATCAATACTCCCTCTCTAATTAACCAGGTTAACCCTGAATGCCCTTTTTAATTAAAAATATATCCAATCCCTTTTTAAAGTTATCTATTGAATCTGCTGTCACCACCTCCCTTGGTAGAGAATTCCACAGATTAACCACCCTTACTGTGAAGAAACCTTTTCTTTCTTTAAGGTGGAATCTTTTTTTAGTTCCAACCTCAAAGGATGTCCTATTGTCAGTTGAAAACCTCTTGGCACAAAAAGCTCCCTTGACAAATTTTTATACTGACCCTGTATGTATTTATATAGGGTAATCATATCCCCTCCTAGACGCCTTTTTTCTAGAGAAAATATGTTTAATTTGGATAGTCTTTCTTCATAACTTAGCCCCTCCATTCCCCTTATTAGTTTTGTAGCCCTTCGGTGTACTTTTTCCAGTTCTAAAATGTCCTTTTTATGAATTGGTGCCCAAAACTGTACTCCATATTCCAAATGAGGGCATACTAGGGATTTGTTTAGTGGCAGAATTATATCTGCCTCCTTTGCTTCTATACCCTTCTTAATTCATGCTAATAGTTTATTTGCCTTTGCAGCTGCTGCTTGGCATTGAGAACTGTTACGTAGGTGGTTGTCCACAAGCACAATTAAATCCCTTTCAATATCAGATACCCGTAGATTTATTAAGTTTATAGATTGCATGGTTATTTTTCCTTCCCAGATGCATAACCTTACATTTAGTTGTATTAAATCTCATCTGCCATTTAATTGCCCATTTCTCTAATTTATGGGAAAGTACGTCATTTTCTGACTTAATTACCTTGCACAACTTCCTGTCATCAGCAAAAATGGAGATACTTCTTTCCAATCCTACTTCTAAGTCGTTAATAAATATGCTAAAAAGGAGAGGACCTAATACTGAGCCCTGAGGAACCCCACTTACCACATTAGTCCAATCCGAGTATGTTCCATTTACAACAACCCTTTGTTTAATGTCTTTTAGCCAGCTCTCAATCCATTTGCATATATTTACATAGATAGTGATGGTGTCAAGGACCGGCTGACCCTCCAATAGGAGGGTCTGGGTGGAGAGTAGGTCTGGGGAGGAGGGGGCCAGTGGGATTGAATGCCATAGGTGCGCTTTCGGGTCAGCAAGTCCCCCCACTGACCACATAATACTTGCATCCTCCTCCTCCCCTCATATCCTGGGCCCTCTGATCCTCTGATCCTCTCCTTGGCTCCTCCTCCAAAAATGGATCCTGGGCGGTGGGGACACATACCTCAACATCCATCGCTTGCTCCACCTGAGCCAATTCCCCCACCTCAGGCTCCATAGAGGACCCAGACCTCCTGCCAGCTAAAATGAGAGAACAACTTTTTTGAATCAGCTCTGTAAATCAGTGCACAGTTTTCTGCCTGTTGCAGTAATCAGTGATACAGGTGAGAGTGGGTGTGGCTTGGCCTGTGTAAGTTATATCTGTGTGCATTTGTGTGAGGTCCTGTTTGAATCCGCTCTGTAAATCAGTGCACAGTTTTCTGTCTGTTGCAGTAATCAATGATACAGGTGAGAATGTGTGTGGCTTGGTCTGTGTAAGTTATATCTGTGTGCATTTGTGTGAGGTTTTGTTTGAATCCGCTCTGTAAATCAGTGCACGGTTTTCTGTCTGTTGCAGTAATCCGTGTACAGGTGAGAGTGGGTGTAGCTTGGCCTGTGTAAGTTATATCTGTGTGCATTTTGTCGTGTTCTGCTGAATCCGTTCTGTGAGGCAGTGCAGTGTTTTCTATCCTGTGCTCATTTATCATTGTACAGGCGAGTAGGCGTGGTCTATTTAAACAAGGGAAGTGCGAGCTTGGGAGCTTGCAATCATTTCTAGTGTAAGTGTAGTTAGTGTGTAGGAGATTAAATAAAAGGAGGAAATCCAAAGAAAAGGGGTATTATAAGAAAAAACAGAAAGCAAACGTATATATTTTTTTTCTGTTTTGTTTGGATTAAAGTGTAGAAAAGCAATCTTTATTCAAATACATTGATTTGTTTTCTCACTGTATTTTTGTAACTGATAATTATGAGTCAGTCCAGTGGTAACCTCACTCAGTGTATATCCTGCCAAATGTATGCACTACTGGAACAGATGATCCAGGGTCTATACCTCTGTGACAGGTGTGAGCATGTTGCCTCTCTGGAAGCTCAAATTGAAGATCTGGAGAGGAGAATTGCAGCACTTAGTGATACTGCTCCATTGGAAAGGGAGGTGGTGCTTACGGAGCACAGTTTAGCTGGGCCTAGTATGGAGGGAGGAGCTGGAGCTAGTGTGGATGTCCAGGGAGTTAGCTGGGTTACAGTTAGAAGGGGAATCAGGGGGAACAGGAGGAGGCAGGCTAGTTCTGAGTTGGCAAACACCAACAGATTTGCCAGATTGAGTGAAACTGTTGGGGATGTCCATTCAGGAATGGCAATGCCAGATAGAGCTGTTCCCTCTAACAGCCGGGAGAACAGTTCTACTGGAGGAGAGGGAGGGCAGAATAGGCAGAGCAACAGACATGTTTTGGTGGTAGGGGACTCTATTATTAGGAAGGTAGACAGGGTAATTTGTTACCCAGATCCCAGCAATCGAACAGTTTGCTGTCTCCCTAGTGCTCGGGTTCGGCATGTTGTGGATCGGGTGGATAAATTATTGGGAGGGGCTGGTAATGAACCGGCGGTCTTGGTACACATTGGTACCAATGACAAAGTTAGTGGAAGATGGAGCGTCCTAAAGAATGATTTTAGAGAACTAGGGAATAAGCTTAAAGCAAGGACCTCCAAGGTAGTATTTTCTGAGATACTACCAGTGCAACGTGCTAGCCCAGGGAGGCAGAAGGAGCTTATGGAGGTTAATGCATGGCTAAAAAAGTGGTGCAGTGCAGAGGGTTTTGGGCTTTTAGAGCGCTGGGATGACTTCTCACTTGGGTACAATCTCTATAGCAGGGATGGATTGCACCTTAATGATGAGGGAGCTTTTGTGCTAGGGGATAGGATGGTAGAACGGCTGGGGGAGTTTTTAAACTTGTAGGTGGGGGGAGGGACTATATAGAAGTATTGCAGTAAATAGGGTAGAGAGGGAAAGGGATTAATTTGTTACCCATGGGAGAGGAGAAGGGGAAGGGTTACAATAGACAGTAGGGAGGTATTAATAGGGGCCTCAAATACAGTGGCAAGCACTTCACAACGGCAGAGCCATACCAACATAAAGTGTATGCTTGCTAACACAAGCAGTTTGCCTGGGAAAATGGACGAGCTAGAAATATTAGCAGTACAAAAAAAATGGGGCTTAATAGGCATTACTGAAACATGGTGGGAAGAATCTCAGGACTGGACTGTTAATCTAGATGGTTATAACCTATTTAGGAAAGATAGGGGAAAAGGTAAAAGAGGAGGAGGGATCTGTCTGTACGTTAAGCCTGAATTTAAGCCTATAGTCAGAGAAGATATTTATGCTGGCACTAACGGCATCATTGAATCTTTTTGGGTTGAGCTAAATAGTGGCGGGAGCTAGTTCTAAATGCATATTGGTGGGAGTATGCTATAAACCCCCAAATATAGCTGAAAGTGAGGAAATACAATTTTTGTTACAGATTGGAAATGCAGCTAAGCATGGGCAAGTTCTAATAATGGGAGACTTTAATTACCCGGAAATAAACTGGATAAATGAGACCAGCAGTTTAGCTAAGGGGAGCAGGTTCTTGAGTACACTCGGGGATCATTATCTGGCCCAGGTAATACAAGAACCTTCTAGAAATGGGGCCATCTTGGATTTAGTCATCACAAGTAATATTGATATAATATCAAATGTTAAAATAGGGGAACCCTTGGGGAACAGTGATCACAACACAGTATCATTTGAGATTGAATACAAAAAACAGATTTGTAAGGGGCCAACAAAAACTCAACATTCTAAAAGGGCTAACTTTAATAGGCTACGGGCAGCAATACTACATATAGACTGGGACAAAGTACTTACAGGGAAAAATACTGAAAATAAATGGACAACATTCAAATCCTTACTAAATAAACATACTCATGGGCATGTACCATGTGGAAATAAAATGAATAGGAGTAAATCATATCCCATGTGGCTTAACAATGACTTAAAGATCATGATGAGAAAAAAGAAACATGCATTTAAATTATACAAGACGGAGGGAACAGAGGTAGCTTTATGTGACTATAAGGAAATCAACAAGGCTTGCAAAATGGCTATTAGAATGGCTAAAATAGAAAATGAGAAGTCAGTTGCAATGGAAAGTAAGACTAACCCTAAAATATTTTTTAAATATATTAATGGGAAGAAGGCCAGAAAGGAAGCTATAGGAACATTACAATGTTACACAGGCCATCTTATAATTAGTGACCAGGAAAAGGCAGATGAGCTAAATAGGTTATTTTCGTCGGTATACACAAGTGAGGTACCAGTGGTTGGGACACTGCAACTAGAGATGTAGCGAATAGTTCGCCGGCGGACTGTTCCCGGCGAACATAGGATGTTCGCGTTTGCGGAGAACTGCGAACATATGCGATATTCGACCCGCTCCCTATACTTTATCATTGAGCAAACTTTGACCCTGCAACTCACAGTCAGCAGACACATTCCAGCCAATCAGCATCATACCCTGCCTTCCACACCCTTCTACCTCATGGACAGCAGCCATTTTGGAATCATAACTAACTTGCAGTCTTACTGAGAGGAGGCTGAGTGTAGGTGATACTGCATCTATAGGGAAAACCATAGCTAGGATACTGTACACAGTGTGCAATACAGTCCTGAAGGACTCTTTTGATCTCTGCTGCAAGGACACCCCTGTGTCTCTTCCCCCCCTTATCATCATCCTCCCCTCACCTTAGCACCCATCCCTAACACCCCTCACACTTATCCATAACACCCATCAACCTAACACCTAACCCTAACACTCCTCACACTTATCCCTAAGACCTAACACCCCTCACACTTATTCCTAACATGCCTCACCCTAACACCCCTTGCACTTATCCTTAACACCCCACACCCTAACACCTAACCCTAACACCCCTCACACTTATCCCTAACACCCCTTACCCTAACCCTAACACCCCTTACACTTATCCCTAACACCCCTCACCCTAACACCTAACCCGAACACCCCTCACACTTATCCCTAACACCCCTCACCCTAACCCTAACACCCCTCACACTTATCCCTAACACCCCTTACCCTAACCCTAACACCCCTAACACTTATCCCTAACACCTAACCCTAACATCCCTCACCCTAACACCTAACCCTAACACCCCTTACACTTATCCCTAACACCCCTCACCCTAACACTTAACCCTAATACCCCTCACACTTATCCCTAACACCCCTCACCCTAACCCTCACACTTATCCCTAACACCCCTTACCCTAACCCTAACACCCCTCACACTTATCCCTAACACCCCTCACCCTAACCCTAACACCGCTCACACTTATCCCTAACACCCCTTACCCTAACCCTAACACCCCTCACACTTATCCCTAACACCTAACACTGACATCCCTCACCCTAACACCTAACCCTAACACCCCTTACACTTATCCCTAACACCCCTCACCCTAACCCTAACACCCCTCACACTTATCCCTAACACCCCTTACCCTAACCCTAACACCCCTCACACTTATCCCTAACACCTAACCCTAACGTCCCTCACCCTAACACCTAACCCTAACACCCCTCACACTTGTCCCTAACACCCCTCACCCTAACACCTAACCCTAACACCCCTCACACTTATCCCTAACACCCCTCACCCTAACCCTAACACCCCTCACACTTATCCCTAACACCCCTCACCCTAACACCTAACCCTAACACCCCTCACACTTATCCCTAACACCCCTCACCCTAACCCTAACACCCCTCACACTTATCCCTAACACCCCTCACACTTATCCCTAACACCCCTCACCCTAACACCCCTCACACTTAGCCCTAACACCCCTCACCCTAACACCTAACCCCCTCACCCTTTTCCCTAACACCCCTTACCCTAACACCCCTCACACTTATCCCTGTGTCTCTTCCCCCCCTTATCATCAAGGGAGGGGGGAGGATGATGAGGGAGGGGGGGGAGAGACACAGGGGAGGATGATGAGGGAGGGTGGAAACAGACACAGGGGAGGATGATGAGGGAGGGGGTAAAGAGATACAGGAGCGGGTGATGAGGAAGGGGGGAAAGAGACACAGGGGAGGATGATGAGGGAGGGGGGGAAGAGACACAGGGAAAGATGATGAGGGAGGGGGAAAAGAGACACAGGGGAGGATGATGAGGGAGGGGGAAAGAGACACAGGGGAGGATGATGATGGAGGGGGGAAGAGACACAGGGGAGGATGATGAGGGAGGGGGTAAAGAGATACAGGGGAGGATGATGAGGGAGGTGGGAGGATAATGAGGGAGGGAAGATGAGACACAGGGGAGGGTGATGAGGAAGGGGGGGAAGAGACACAGGGGAGGATGATGAGGGAGGGGGTAAAGAGATACAGGGGGAATGATGAGGGAGGGGGATGTTAGGTTATTTATGCCCTTTATGGATTAAAACCAGACTCTGCATCAACTATGTAATTTTCCGTGGGAGTTTTGACATGGATCCCCCTCCGGCATGCCACAGTCCAGGTGTTAGTCCCCTTAAAACAACTTTTCCATCACTATTGTGGCCAGAAAGAGTCCCTGTGGGTTTTAAAATCCGCCTGTCCATTGAAGTCTATGGCGGTTCGCCAGGTTCGCCAGTTCGCGAACATTTGCGGCAGTTTGCGTTCGCGGTTCGCAAACCGAAAATGTTATGTTCGCGACATCACTAACCGCAACATAATAGGGCTACACTACCATCACTAAATAATTGGTTAACGCAGGAAGAAATCCAAAAGAGATTGGAGAAAATAAATGTTAATAAATGCCAAGGTCCTGATGGAATACATCCAAGGGTACTGAGAGAGCTGGGTTCTGTAATAGCCAAACCATTATATCTAATCTTTCAAGACTCACTCACTACATGGTCTCTACCGGATGACTGGAGAAAAGCAGAGGTAATACCTATATTTAAGAAGGGATCTAGAGCAAATCCGGGGAATTATAGACCAGTGAGCCTCACATCTGTAGTTGGGAAGCTTTTAGAAGGGTTAATAAGGGACAGAATACAAGAATATGTCTATTTGAACAAGATCATAGGTAGCAGTCAACACGGATTTATGAAGGATAGGTCGTGTCAGACCAATCTAATTAGTTTTTATGAGGAGGTTAGTAAGAACTTGGATCAGGGCAACTCAGTGGATGTGGTCTTTTTAGATTTTTCAAAGGCATTTGATACAGTGCCACATGGAAGACTAGTGAGCAAACTAAGGGATACAGGAATTGCAGTAAATACCTGCTCATGGATCGAGAGCTGGCTAAAAGACAGGAAGCAAAGGGTTGTTGTGAATGGAACATACTCCAATTGGTCTAATGTGATAAGTGGGGTTCCTCAAGGTTCAGTATTAGGTCCTCTCCTTTTTAACATATTTAATAATGACATAGAAGTAGGACTCGAAAGTAGTGTCTCCATTTTTGCTGATGACACTAAGTTGTGCAAGGTAATAAAATTAGATAATGATGTACTTTCCCTACAAAGGGATTTGCATAAATTAGAGAAATGGGCGGCTAAATGGCAGATGAGATTTAATACAAATAAATGCAAGGTTATGCATTTGGCAAGGAAAAATAGCCATGCAATCTATAATCTTAATGGAGTAAATCTAGGGGTATCAGATATTGAAAGGGATTTGGGAGTACTAGTGGTCAACCACCTAGGTAACAACCCTCAAAGCCAAGCAGCAGCTGCAAAGGCAAGTAAAATATTAGCATGCATTAGGAAGGGTATAGAAGCAAGGGAAGCAAATATAATTCCACCACTATACAAAGCCCTAGTACGCCCTCATTTGGAATATGGAGTACAATTTTGGGCACAACTTCATAAAAAAGACATAACAAAACTAATAAGGGGAATGGAGGGGCTAAGTTATGAAGAAAGACTAACCAAATTAAACTTATTTTCGCTAGAAAAAAGGTGTCTACGAGGGGATATGATTACCTTATTTAAATACATCCAGGGTCAATATAAGGCTTTGTCAAGTGAACTTTTTGTAGCAAGAGATTTTCAACTGACAAGAGGACCCCCTTTGAGGTTAGAGGAAAAGATTTCACTTTAAACAAAGAAAAGGGTTCTTCACAGTTAGGGTGGTTAAACTGTGGAATTCTCTACCAAAGGAGGTGGTAACAGCGAATTCCATAGACAACTTCAAAAAGGGGTTAGATATATTTTTGAATAAAGAGGGCATTCAAGGCTATCCTAGATAACTAGCGAAGGAATATTGATCCAGGGAGAAATTTGATCGCCAGTTTATGGGGTCAGGAAGGAATTTTGCTTTTTTTTCCTTTATGAGACATTTGGCAAAGTTTCAATGGTTTTTTTTTTCTGTTTGCCTTCCTCTGGATCAATTAACAATTAATAATAAATAGTCCACATTAAAAAGATCAATTGAGATCTAAAAAGGTTGAACTTGATGGACTAACTCGTTATTCATCCTCCAATACTATACTATTAATAATTATTTAATCAACAAATTAATTAATAACTAATCCGCATATTGCAGATCAGAGGAGATCTTAACAGGTTGAACTTTATGGACTGAAAGTCTTTTTTCAACCTTAATTACTATGTAACTATGTAACTATGTATTAGTTTATGAGTTAATAACATTGTTTGATCATTTGATCGCTCTGTGTTCCTATATCTGACATCCTGTTGTTTTGCATTTGGATAGTTCAATTATTAGCAATGGTGTGGAGTTATCATTTGTTTGATTTGATAATTGCTTTGTATTATGAGCTTGGTTGCTAATGGCTCATAACAACATATAGTTTCCTGCTGCGGTCTACCCTGTGCAGCACATGTATACACATACTCTGCAGAACTTGCTGTGAGATGTGTCATACTAACCAATCTGTGACTATTTCTCAGCAGCAGTTAACGTGCTGCTGAAATGTGTTCCTTGATATGATAGTAAACTACACTGCACATCCATCCCTACAGAGTCTTTATCTGCATACGCTACAGTGGGCACACCCTATCGTGGACAGTCTATTACTCACTATAAATATATTCTGTCATTGATACTTATTGTGAAGTTTTATTTTTACATATTTGACACACAAATTATGCTGTCTACCAATTAAAGTGATATGTAAGCTTTATGGATTTGATAGATTTTTACTTGTGACATTTTTACAAGACTGAAAATTTCCAACACTATAAAACACAAGTAGTGATAAACTAAACTCAGAAATTATAACAGAGCAAAAAAAGAGGTAATTACAAATGTAGAGACCAGTAAGTCACCAGACAGACATTTAAACTGCTGTAAATGTAATTGTCCACTGGAGAAGGAACCTGCAACCCACTCCTGTAGTGCTGCTAAGATAACTTTATGGATAGACACAACAAGAGACATAACAATATTGTACCGGAAGATGACCCCCTCAGGTCAGAAGGTACCTACCATATTACTGAGGAAGAGTAGAGGGTAAGTACAAGTAGCACTAGATCTAGTGGTTGGACCAAAGCCGAAAGTACACCCAGCTGCAAATGTATTTGGAGGACAAAAGAAAGTCAGCTGCTGTAAAGAACAAATCAGCATTGGAAACTGAAATGTTAGAACTATGAACCAAGGCAAACTAGACATGTTTAAGAATAGGATGACAAGGTTAAACGTTGATATCCTGAGAATTAGAGAACCACAGAAAAATTTGAATAGCCCTTATAGTCAATCAAGGGGTGGCCAAAGCAATGACCGGTTACAATCCAATAAGTGACACAATAATTGCACTTTGAATTCAAGGCAAAGCCATTTAATATCACAGTGATTCAAGTGTATGCTCCAACCATAGATGCTGAAGAGGCTGAAATTGTCCAGTTCTACGAAGATATGCAAAACGTCAGAGAAATAACACCTAGAAAAGATGTTACTATCATCATAGAAGATTGAAATGCTAAAGCAGGGAATCAAAAGACACCTGGGATAACTGGCAAGTTTGATCTTGGAGTAAAAAATTAAGCAGGTCAGAGATTGGTAGAATTTTGTTAAGACAATTCTATGGTCATAGCAAACACCATTTTCCAACAGCCTCTGAGATGACTCTACACATGGACATCAGCAGATGGACAATATAGAAATCAGATTGACTATATACTTTGCAACCATAGATGGATGAGCTTTATGAAATCAGCAAAAATTTCATGGAGCTGACTGCGGCTCAGACCTTATTGCAGAGCTCAGAATTAAACTGAAGAAAAGAGGGAAGATAATCAGACCAAATAGATACAAAATAAATAATATTCCTTGTGAATATGCAGTGGAAGTAAAAAAAATAGATTTAAGGGACTAGACATGGAAGATAGAATGCCTTAGGGACTTTTGACTGAAGTTTATCCAGGAAACAGCAACTAAGAATATCCCTAAAAGAAAGAAAGCTAAGAGGACAAACTGACTGTCTGGTGAGGCTTTGAAGTAGCCCAGGAAAGAAGAAAAGCAAAAGATAGTGGAGATAGGAAAAGATTTGTACAACTTAATTCAGAATTCCAGAGGATACCAAGAAGAGACAAGGAGACATTATACAATGAATAATGTAAAGAGATCGAATAAGCTAACAGAATGGGTTAGTCATGAGATCTCTTCAAGAAAATTTGGGATAAAGAAAAGGCACCTTTCTTGACAAAGAGGGTGTGATAAAAGACAACATTTTTAACTGAAGAACATCAGATAAAGAAGAGGTGGCAGGCATACACTGAAGATTTATACAGGAATGATCTTAACAGCAGTGAGGACCTCAATAGTTTTTCCAATGAGCTGGAGCCAGACATCTTGGAAGGGGAAGTGAGATGGGCCTTGGATGCCTTGCTGATAACAAGGCTGCAAAATTCTACTAGATGATGCTGTGAAAGTGATGCTTGCCTTATGCCAACACATTTGGAAAACTCAACAATGACCAATTTATGGACCGGGAACTACCAGCACAAGCTGGGTTCCTCAGTGGAAGAGAGCAAATTGCCAATGTCAAATGGATAACAGAGAAAGCAAGAGAGTTCCAGAAAAACTTCACTTCTGGTTCATTGACTATTCAAAATACTTTGACTGTGTGGATCACAACAAAATGTGGCAACTTAAAGAGATGGTAGTACCAGATAATCTCATCTGCCTCCTGAAGAATGTGCATGAAGACCAAGAATTCACAGTCAGAATCGAACATGGGACACCACAATGGCTCAAGATCGGAAAAGGTGTAAGACAAGGTTGTATATTGTTACCTTATTTATTGAACTTATATGCAGAGTACATCATGCGTAAGGCCGGGCTGGATAAAATCATATAACGAGAAGGCAGGACTCCCTAGAGAAGACTCTAATGCTGAGAAAGATTGAAGGCACAAGAAGATTAAGGGCGACAGAGGCAGAGATGGAAAGTTGAGGATGCAATTGATTGACTAAACAACAAAAAGACACCAACAACTTTGTTTAAACTTTAGACCAATCTCCTTATTAAATATAGTTATTAAATTGTCAGCTAAAATATTGGCAAAGTGATTCAATTTATTTCTTTCATAACTTACATATAAAAACTGAGTGGGATGCATCCCATGAGGCAGACACCATACAATATTTGTTGAACAAACAAAGTATTTCATAGTGTTAGTTGGCCATACTTATTCTGACTTCATGGTCAATTTACAAATACTCTTAAAATATGATCTCCTACTCAAATGGCAAAAGTAAAAGTAATGGAAAAACTATCAAATAAATTATCCATAACTTGACAATATGCACACATGTGCCATTTCTCATATGGATCATCAATTCCCATTTATCCTCTATACTTACCCTGTCCATTTCTTCTCTTTGATACCTAAGGAGTTGAACAAACATAAGAATCAATAGAAGACATCATGCAAATTACATACCTTGTTTAAGACTCCTCTTCTCTTGACCCTATGGCCCTCCGTTGAAGCCAGAAGCCTTTTGGTGATGTCCCATGCATGGTGATGGATCAGGGAGAAAGCACTTGCTGCAAACATTATTTAGGTTCCAAGACCAGGTCACAATAATGGAGTTAGTACATCTATTGGAAAGGGGAATGACAAATGTTATGCGTTAAATAAGGACCCAGACTAGTCCGATAATCTGTTTCTATATATTTGTAGACTATGTGAGCAATCCTAGGTAATTCAGTTGAATATTTGGCTATTTTACGTAATATATGTTATGAACTATAACTTCCATAACATTATAAACATATAAACATATTTGACAGTTTGCTTTATTTACTTTTTTTGTTAAGTTGTTTAGTTGTGTCTGCAGCACGGCAGGCACATCTTGTGTCTTGATGTGCTAATCCATAAGATTTTGTAATATATATAAAAGAAACACATTAGATTAAAAAATGCTACTTAATAAGGTGTAGTTTATATGTCAGAATAAACATATAAATCCGCCTGCGGACTATTCGCAGCAATTTTGGCATGTTCGCGTTCGCAGCGGACGGCAAACACATGCGCTTTTGGGTTCGCCCCCTATTCTTTATCATTGAGGAAACTTTGACCCTGCACCTCACAGTCAGCAGACACATTCCAGCCAATCAGCAGCATACACTCCCTTCCAGGGCCTTCCATCTGAAGGACAGCATACATTTTAGAATCATTCTGAAGCTGCATTCGTTGTGAGAGGACAGATAGTGTAGCTGCTGGAGATTTAAAAGAGGAAATAGATAGCCAGGCTGTGTATTTAGCTTCCACTACAGACCTGAAGGACTCATCTGATATCTGCTGCAAGGACAGCAACCCAAAAAGCCCTTTTTAGGGCTAGAACATAATATATTTTATTTTACAATTTTTTTCTGTGTAATCTAATTGCATATGCCTGCCTGCCAGCGTGTGTGTGTGACAGGCTAACACCTAACAGCTTATATTGTGCTCAGTGAAATAAAACAACACTTTTTTGACTGTAATAGATTGAATAGCAATTGCCTGCCTACAGGTGTGTGTGTGAAACCTATTGCATCTACTCTGCCAACTTTTGCCAGTGCACAGTGATACGTCATATCTGGTGCAACCGTAGTGTACAGTGACATAAAACAACACTTTTTTTACTGTAATCTATTGAATATCAGTTGCCTGCATACAGGCGTGTGTGTGAGGCCTACAGCGCCTACTCTGCCAACTTTTGCCAGTGCACAGTGACACTCATATCTGGTGGCACCTTAGATTGCGCGCGCAGTGCCCCAAATTCAAAGTAGGAGGTCCGACCAAGCATCTTTTTCCATCTCCCTGTACCAAAAATCCATGCCATATACACGTCCCCTTACAGGTATTAAACTGATAGGAATAAATAGTACAACTGAACACACCACTCCTATCTGGTGGCACCTTAGATTGCACGCGCAGTGCCCCAAATTTTAAGTGGGAGGACCGACCAAGAATCTTTTTCCATCTCCCTGTTCCAAAAATCAATGCCATATACACGTCCCCTAATAGTGTACGTAACAGGGATTAAACCGATAGGAATAGTACACACCTTATAATAACGCAGACAGAGGCAACGCAGAGAGAGGAGTCTGAAGAAGAGGAGTCAGAGGAGGAAGGTGGCATTGAGGAGGTGGAAGACCAAACACAGCAGGCGTCCCATTGGGCTTGTTGTCACCTTTTGGGGACCCTTGGTGGCTGGGTGGAGGAAGAGACCTTCAATGACATCAGTGAGGACAAGGAACGGGACATGGCAAGCTTGGTATCCAACCGTGTGCAAATGGGGAGTTTGCGGTTGTGCAAATAGGCTGTTTGCGGTTGTTTGCGGTGCATTAAACAGGGAGATTGGTCTGTTACTGTGAAGCGGGTGTAACCCTTACACTACCTGATCAATACAACATTATACCTGATGTTTTAAAGCATGTTATTACAAACAATTTAGGAAAGTTAGGTGATTTATGCCCTTTATGGCTTAAAACCAGACTCTGCATCAACTATGTAATTTTCCGTGGGAGTTTTGCCATGGATCCCCCTCCGGCATGCCACAGTCCAGGTGTTAGTCCCCTTGAAACAACTTTCCCATCACTATTGTGGCCAGAAAGAGTACCTGTGGCTTTTGAAATTCGCCTGCCCATTGAAGTCTATGGCGGTTCGCCGGGTTCGCCCGTTCGTGAACATTTGATGGAAGTTATCGAAAATTTTAACATACACACTTCTAAACAACTTATGATTGTAATAAAAGATTATTAACTTTGTAAATTGATAGAACAGAGCAGCAAATGATGAGTGATGAGTCAGAAGGTTGTGTCAGACGGCAGCATTCGAAGTGGATGTGAGAATTGCCAGTTCAAAGTTAAAAAATCTAATACAAAGTGAAATATACTGGTCAAAATAGCAAATATAAGATAATTATTTTGAGGTTTAGTTCCCTCTTTATGAGAAAAAGTTAGATTCTAAAAAGGTGCTATAGATTCATATTTCAGTGGTCTTGGGAGGCTGATATGTTTATGGATGTGGTGATAGAGATATTACCTGTGAGTGCTGTGGTAGAAAAGGGGGCGGTTAAAATTCACCTTCTTATATGTTGACCGATATGTGGTAAAATTATGTCCCAAAATGAAATAAAGTCAGTTACTTCGACAGTAAAAAAAGAAATTGTACAGGTGCAGAGATATAGCAGTAGATTCATTATGCTATGTCAGGGTCTACTGATTAAGTGAAGGACTACAATGACACTTGTCCAATGGATATGACTGTGAAATTAAGGGACTCATCTTAATCTTCAACAAATTATTCATATCTAAATTTAATTTAAAATGAAATAATCACATTTTGGACCATTAGGGTTTTAGATTTAAATAAAAACAATTAACCATTAACATGCATTGCTGTAGCTCACAGTAACAAAGAAAGGCAATATGGCAAATATATTTGGAACTTATTAATATAATAGCTAGCATACAGTGGTGTGGCAAGCGCCACTATATAAACAGTCTACAGTAAAATACAATGGTCAGCCATATCAAAAGCAGCCACAATATAAATGTAAGGAGAAATAGCCCTTAGACTTGGCTTTGAGAAGATCACAGTGATGTATTTAGATTTGGAGCAGGAATGCCTAAAACTGGATAAAAAATGGCTTACACTCATGTTTTCCAACATATGATAAATGTATATTATTTTTAAAACAGAGATGTTTAATCTTACATTGCATTAATATTTTTATACTGTATAAAAATGTAAATATATTACCATCATAAAAATTGTATGCTCTAAATATATACCTACAAAACACTTTCATCTGCAATTTAGTATTTTTCTCTCTATTTTACTTATATTGTTGTATGCTTTGAAAATGTACTAGCAAAGCACAGCACTCTTTTCCAATTACACTAACACAAATGATGAATCTAATATTAGACACAGATTTAAGCTGAAAAAAGATAGCAAACAGATGACAAAGAGAAAAATCTGAGAAATATATACAGATAAAATATTTTTTGGGATGCAAGTAGGAAAACAATAGCACCCTCAAGGGGCCTTTCATAAAACAGTTTCAGGTTTCCCATGTAACAATGAGCTGTAAAAAATTGAAATGTTACCTACATATAAAAGGACTTCATGCTTCAGATGAAACATGCTGCACATCTTTATGCATTTCCAAAAATTGCTCAGTACTTGGAATCATTCAGCCTTGTAATGTACTCAGAGTTGTTTTGTTAATATGGCACGGAACGAAATAAAAATCTTCCTATCTTGATTTCTTCTTGTCATTTATCATGCCGAAGTGCACGTGAGAAAATATAAGCCAATTAAAAGCTAATTCTTTGCTTTGGCGTAACTGTATGAATTTAGAATTTACTAATGCTTTGACAGTAATTAATGTGCATACATTTTGAATGAGGCTACCTTGTGATAGAAATGATTTTAGTTGTTAAAAATCAGAAAATATGTATTTTATAAGAATGAATATGTCTTTTTACAGTCTATTCATTTATGTGCTCAATGCTGCTACAAAAATATCTGTATAATAGTATTCTCTGGCAATGGCCTGAATTATATTTTTAATGCGCAAATACATTGTTATAGTTAAAGCACTAACTGTTAAACTAACTCATATCAAGTCATGCATTGTAATGTTTTCCATATGGCTGGTTCTTTAAAGTTCAATCAAGAATGGCAGAAGTGATAACCCATTGATTACCAGTTTATTGTTAAAATGTGAAAACAAGTTATATGCCTATTGAACAGCTCCATCTTCCGTTTACTCAGAAATGTTGTCAACAGCATTTATGCAGTCTGAAATGTTACTTTAACGTACCATTATATTTTAGGACTTAAATATATAGATTTAAAAACAGCAAGTTACTTTTCACATTATTCACATTATTATAAATTACACCAACCAGTTATTTTTTTTATTTCATTGTATTTTAGGAGTTAAAGTATGTAACAAACCAACGATATTAGCAGCTGTAACCAATAAACATAAAGTCGTTTCTAGAGAGAAACTTAAAGGACCACAAAAGTATCACATATGTGCTCTGCACCATTAGATAAAGGGTGAAAAAGAATAGTGTTCTTATTTTGGAAATTGATGCTGAATTGGAGGAGTTATGATCAGTTGAAGTCTGGCCGTTTCAGTAAGTTAACTGTGTCTGAATGAGTAATGAGCTCTGTACCGTGCGGAGCAATGATTAATTAATTAGATTTTGGTGCAGAAGCTTTCAGTGATTGAATCAGGCAGTGACTGACTTATTGTAACTACTAGTCATATTCTAGCGGCAAAAGCAATGGCTGGTGAAATAGCTCAGTCAGTAGTGCAGTTGCTTTTGGAACTAAAGGTAGTGAGTTTGATTCCACCCAAAGACTAATATTTCTTTAATGTTTTAAAAAGCAGAAATATAACTTTAGGTTATATAATTAAACATATGTTTTAAATAAGTAGCTCACGGTTCAATTAATTGATCTATCATGTTATAGTTATGGCAGCAGTGACAGCAGCAGTTGCAGCAAGTTGCTGCTAGATGGCGCTGCCGATATTTTACAGCGATGCCGGTATTTGAGAGAAGTTCTAACCTTAGAATGTTATCCTAAACCTAAAACTAACCCTATACTTCACTGTAACCCTTACACAAACCCTAACCTTAACAGTTTACCTAAGCCTAACGCTATGATATCGGCAATGAAATATCGGCAGCGCCACCTAGCAGTTGGTTGCCGCCACTGCTACTGGCATTGCTGGCTGACTGCTGCCGTAACTATAACAGGAAAGGACCCACTTAATTATTCAATATAAATATATATAGTTACAAAAATGTATTTAGTTGAGTTTTTACACATAGTTTTTAAAGCAGAGCGTTTTAAGTTAGTGGAAAGTTAGTTTCATAAAATGCTTTCATTAGTATGTCATTGGTTCTAATTCAGTGACTTCCACTTTTTTTTAATTTATGTAATGTATTTATTAAAACATATATGACTGATATATATATACATACATAAATAAATAAATAAATATATGTATTAATAATAAAAAAAAGTGGAAGGCCAGGGAGTCAAACCCATGGCTTAGCAATTAAAAACATTATGATTACCATTGTGACACCATACTACACTTATAAATATGGTGTAAATCCCTAATACAGTGTGTTACAGTTACAGACCCCGGACTCATTATTTATGTAGATTCTTGTGGGACGGCTTCAAGGGCTAAATTAAAATGGCAATATCTAAGTCTTTTCTTGATCAAATTTAAATGTATAAACACATTTTCCACACGATTTTCCAACCTCTAACTGATAGTGCAGAGCACATATGGAGACTTATGTGGTCCTTAACTTTTGAAGATTGCTTTGTATAAGGCTAGTTTCCATCTTCTCTAACTTGAGCACTTCCTGAAAATTTGAAGCCTAAGGATATGTACTAACCTACTGAACAGTTAGAGGAAGAAATGAAGAAGGAGGCATGAGGAAGGTGGGAGAAAAAAAGGTGGAGGTGGGAGAAGAGATGGAGGAAATTATTGGAGCTTTTGGAATTTGACATCTGCTGCCTTTGTCCTGAACATAGTCTGAAATGGAAGCTTCTATCAATAAAGGCAAACCACATCCTCCAGAAATGTAAACACCCCCACACACATGCCGCCATCACCAATGTAAAAGGAACGCTTCCAGCAACAAGCAGAGGCATCAAAATGATATATTTTAAAGTAAAACAAGTTTATTACATACTCTAGGGACCACATATTTTAAACATATTTTTTGCATCATACAGTGGCCATTTAATGTTTTTGGTCATCCCTGAAAGCTGAGATATCTATGTCTGAAACTGTCTATTTTTTGTCGACTGATACAATGTTTACTGTCCAGGGATCCTGTCAAAACACCAATCATTAGTGGCGAGCAAGGTTGATTTGCTCTGTGAAGCAAGCCATATACAAGCGAAGCATGAAATATTTATATCAAACGCTGAACCTTGCCTTTCTTGTTAAATCGATTTTAGGGATTATGTAAGGACTGTCTGTGACACATCATTGTACAACAAACAAACAACAAACAATGTGGACACATCAAATTGCAACTGAAAATATAGTAAAAATGGTTTTGAAGTGTAAATGAAACATCAAATGCAGACATGATACAAAATGTGAAACTTGCAGATGAAACTCTCTGCTACAGTTCTAGTGGCTAATTCTGATATCACTTGGGTCAATGGTGGAGCCAATGAATGGAGGTCCACACTGCTAAATAATTTGAGCCCCCTCCTTAAAAATTATCCTTACAAGGTAGGTGCTTGTAGAAAAACAAAACATATATGTTGGTCACCTATGTATAAAATAATTATCACCCCTAATAAACAAAGAGTGTTGCTTTACCCATGACTGCTGCCAGTACCAGAGGGCCCCTACCATGTTATAGGCCACGGTGCTTTCACTTTGTCCATGCATACACATCAATGGAATCCAACTTTTATAAAAAAAAGGATAACTCTTGTAGTAATGGAACATAATCTGCATACTCATTGTTACATAAAAGGCAGTTTCATGTTTATTCACATGTTTAGGGCATGTAAACATGGGTGTAGGAACTGGGGGCGGGTCAACACCCCCCTCCCTTCCCGCCCCACATTTTTCTATGTTTAGTGTGTATGTGTCTATCCCCCCCCCCCCCTGGATTATTTTGGCTCCTACACCCCTGCATGTAAACTCAACACTTGTAGTATTAGCGAGCCCTATACAGCTGTATTGCATAGTCAAAAATCTGTTTGTTTTTTTGTGCTTTTTAAAAGTGTTGGGTCGTTTAGTCTAAATATTAAGGGGACATGGAACCTAATTTTTTTATTGCATTTAGAGGAGCATTCTTTAAACTTTACCAAAGTTGTGTTTTGCATAAAAATATTAAGTAAAACCTGTTTAAACTTGCTTTCAAAACGCTTTCAGTGTTCCTTTAAATTTGTCTGTGTTTAAATGTTTGCAAATGATTTATATTAACAAAACAAGAGAAAGAATATATTTCCTGTAGGTGATACACAGTTTAAAGCAATAATTAATCTCACTGAACAATTATTGACCCGGTACAAAAATTAGCAAACGTAACTATTATTAAGAACCCATTCATATAACTAATAAAATCAGTTTAAACTCATTTTAAATGTTATTGTTGGTTAGTAGTGGAAGCTCCTTCTGCAGTTTCTGCCAGCATATGAAACATATATCACTGTTGACATTTTTTCCGATATGGTTAATTGAATATCTAAATGGGCAAAATATATATATATTTTTAAACAAAATAAACAAAACCTTTCCCATCTTCTTATATCCTGTCTGTTACTTTCTCAGGAGGGTGTGTCCGTGGAAACTAATGAACTTTCCATTAGACTTGATTAAAGCACTGGCTGTTGTAGATGCCACATTCCCATTATGCACATAGAAAATTACTGTCTATTCAAAGTCTATGCCCAGTTTAGAAAGTTGGTAAGCAGAAACAGAAATTATAGATTCCTCTGCAACATAATTGCATATGAATGGTAATGCAAAAATGTTATTTGCTAAATGTTAAAAGTTAATCTGTATTTATCACTGTCTGAACCTAATTTATGTACAGCGCTACAGAATATGCCGGCGCATTATAAACTATAATAATAACTAGCGTAATGCCCGTCAATAAATGACGGCAATCAGATGTGTATGTTTTAAAAGTTGTTTAGTTATTAATATACACATGGAACTGTAAGGTAGCTAATGTTGTTTTCTGTGTACTACTGAAATATAGAATTCAAATTAATAAATTAATTTACGTATTTTTATGCATTGTGTTGAAGAGCTGGCAATCTGTGTTGATGTTGCTGCAGCATTAGTGGTGTGGAGGTGCTGTGTAAGCGTGATGAATGTGTGCAGTGTAATAGTGTGCGTGCGCGATCCGAAACCGTTAACGTAACTGTGTACCTCCGCATCATCCTAAAATGGCGGATAATGTGTGGTATGCGTCTTAGCGGATTATCGGTACGTGTTTTCCGTGGTGATAGTGCTGTCGCCTGTTTTTCGTTTTGTTCGTGCGTCATTTTTTCTGCGGCGCTCATTGCCAAATTACTACGGTTTAACGGCTCGCCTCGCTGCGCAAGGCTCGCCGGGCAATAATTGCCTGCGGGCAATCATCGCTCAGCCCGCTAAAGTACTACGGTTTAACAGTAAATATGGTCAAACGGTCAAATGACGGTCACTAAAAATTAAATGTAGTGAAATTTGTTTGCCACACAACATGACGCTACATTTGTCCCTTTTTTTTTTTCTTAAAATAAATACAATTTTTTTTTTTTATTTGTATTTTTCTAACTTGCAACTTATATTTCACATCAAATGCGTTGGTTTAGGCGGGAAATCCGATGTTGCGCGAGACAAAGTCGTTAAATCTGTGTTAATGCGTAAATCTGTATTTGTGTTTCATAAAATGTACTCACTACTGTCTTTTTACTCATTGCGCGGTTAATCCCCATCCTTTATCTCGTTGTTTTTCAAAGACATACGTCTGTGACTGTGTTTTACGCAGTTCGTAGTAGTATAGCCTCGTTTTCATTTTTTTTCTGCGGCCATTTTTTTCTCGCTTGGCCGATTTTCGATCTTTGTAACTCGGCTAAATCGATCTAAATTGCAGTTCCAACTCACTTCCAGACGTCCTGCCTGGTTCCCCATGCTGTAAGTGACCTTTGTTTTATTTTTTAGTGTATATTTAGTGTTTTTTTTACTGTTTTTGTTCCGCCGCTTATCTCGTAATTTTTTTCACCTCGTATTTTTTTTCTAAGTGCTACGGTTTAGCGGCTCTCATTGCCAAAGTGCGGCCAAACTGCGGCGTTCATCGCTAACTCGTACGCACTACGCAACGCAGCGAGATGACGAATCGTAGTTAGACAATTATAATATGTGATATAATAATATTTTGCATAAAAATAGTATATATTAAATATATAACATCAGTACTCCTATAATTATTGTATACACTGGTGTGCCATATAGAGAGATTACTTTTCTTTCTTTTGCATTGTTACATAATACAGTATCCCTATGAGCACCTAAACCAGTGGTGGGCAGTATGCAACCCTAAGGCACTTCCCATGTGGCCCCCATCCTGTGCTCTGGAGTGGAGAGCTTACCTCTCTTCAGCAATACAAAGTCTACTATATGTCTCTAAAAGTAAATAAATAAATGTACATGTATACTCTTAAATAATTCTCATTATCTATACCTCTATTACCTATTAATTTTACAGATGCTTATGAGTCCATTCAATCATAATAGGTTGTCCATCACCAACTTGGGGCCACATTCAATTCCAAGCCCGCAACTCGATTGCAGGTGGCCGAATGTCTGCGAGTGAGTTGCGGACTCCTGCAAATCCAATAAATAAAGAATTATGAAAATGAATGCCAATACTGTTCTAGTCCATATGGGTGGCCTGATATGTATTAACTCATTGATACCCGACATTGATTTAACCCCAAAATTACACATAAAAATACATTTTATTTCCTGTCGATTTGCAGGCTTGAGACATTTGTGCAATTAATTCTCATGTCTTTCATCGCCTTCCCCGTTATTTACAGTGCAGTAGTGATTTTTTATTTGTATTTACGGTGCTACGAACAGGTGTTTAACCCCCTTGCGAGTCCTCTCTAGCACTGGTTGGATTTTCTCCTTCATTTGCCATTTACAGGTGTGAAACCATTTGCGGGCTTGGGGAAATTGAGCAATTGAATAGCGATTTTAGCCTCGTGAAAGTGACAGATCAAAGGCTTCTGGAGGCTGTAAATTGCCATGTTAACCATCACCATTTTTTCAAGCCCGTAACTCGGAAGCCGCTCCGAGCCCGCAAAAAGACGCCAATTGAATAGCAAAATACCTGGCAACCTCACTTACAGGCCTCCGTATCTCACCAAAAGATCAATTGAATGGGGCTCCAAGACTCTACTGATAGCACATACTACTTTAGTTTATACTAAATTACATAGGGATTACCACTAATGTTTGGTCTTTTAACCACTAATTTTAATTAGTAGTGGTTGCTATTCATTAAAATATGGATTTCGATTTCCATCTCCAATTTATATCAGCTTACCAAATTGAGATCACTATTGTAATAATAAAAAGACTATTGAAAACTTTGATAGACTCACTTCAAGCATTAGATACGATTCGTTTAACAGTTGTCTAAGATTTCGGCTGATGCTTTTAGATAATTAGACCCCATGGACAGTATAAATGTTCCATAATGTAGTTGACAATGCAAGTGTAAAAGTGTACTGCTGGCAATATTCCTCTTTTAAATGCCCACTAAATTACTAAGTAATTGTTGACTTTAGACAATTAAGGAGACTGATTACATTTCTTTCAATTATGTTCTGGAGCTTTTAGTTTTAAAACAGCTCAGTTTTCTTTCACAATTTATATAATTGGATAAGCATGTTTTATTTACTAGAATCTTTACAATTAAAACACTGTCACTGCAATATATTGCCGAAATAAACAAGCCAAAAAGGAAACATGCACTAGAAATCCTTGTCAGATTTCTCATTTAGCTATGAATAATTTAATGACATGCACAAAATGTAGTTTCTACTTTTTATCTTATGTAAATAAATGTAAATTAGAATTTTCATGAGATGCAGTATTTAAATTAAAATGATGATAATTATGCACGATGACAGATCTGGAAAGAAATGCAAGTTGTTTTTTTTGTTATCTTTATATACTTTTATTTGACCTATAACATATTTCTGTATGATCCGGCTTTTGTAGTCATTATAAAGGAATTATGCAACTTAAAAATAGGTTAGGTAAGAGAATTTACAGGAGAGTGGCATGGTAAGCATTTATGGAGTACAGGATTTATTTAAAAGGGCGTAGATATCAAAGTCAACAGGAACAGAAATGCAATGGAAAGGCTACATTTTGTCACGTTATAACATATGATTGCCACAGTACTCCATGGAACTAGGACATTTTTTGACAGTTTGCATTTCAAAGCCAATTCATTGCATAACAACTGATGAATCATGTAGGGGAATTTACTAAAGGATCGTTGATGCCATTAACATAGTTCTTAAACAGCTACATTCAACAGGAATATTCCTTCAACAAAAGTCATGCTTAAGGTAGCGTTTAAATAGTGTATATATATATATATATATATATATATATATATATATATATATATATACAGTGCCTTGCAAAAGTATTCACCCCTTGACATTTTACCTATTTTGCTACATTACAGCCTTAAATTCAATGTTTTGTTAATCTGAACTTTATTCAATGGATCAGAACACAATAGTCTAAGTTGGTTAAGTGAAATGAGAAAAATATATACATAAATTTTTTTTTTAGAAGCAGAAAACAGAAAATTGGCATGTGCGTATGTATTCACCCCCTTTCTTATGAATCCCATAAGAAGCTCTGGTACCAATTACCTTCAGAAGTCACATAATTAGTGAAATGATGTCCACCTGTGTGTAATCTAAGTGTCACATGATCTGTCATTACATACACACCTTTTTTGAGAGGCCCCAGAGGCTGCAACACCTAAGCAAGAGGCACCACTAACCAAACACTGTCATGAAGACCAAGGAACTCTCCAAACAAGTAACGAACAATGTTGTTGAAAAGTACAAGTTAGGGTTAGGTTATAAAAAAATATCCAAATCTTTGATAACCCCTAGGAGCACGTCAAATCTATCATAACCAAATGGATAGTACATGGCACAACAGCAAACCTGCCTAGAGACGGCCCCCCACCAAAACCCACGGACCGGGCAAGTAGGGCATTAATCATAGAGGTAAGAGCTAAGGTAACCCTGGAGGAGCTGCAGAGTTCCACAGCAGAGACTGGAGTATCTGTACATAGGACGACAATAAGCCATGCGATCCATAGATTTGGGCTTTATGGCAGAGTGGACAGAAGAAAGCCATTACTTTCAGCAAAAAACAAAATGGCACGTTTTGATTTTGCAAAAAGGCATGTGGGAGACTCCCAAAATGTATGGAGAAAGGTGCTCTGGCCTGATGAGACTAAAATTTAACTTTTCAGCCATCAAAGATGCTATGTCTGGCGCAAACCCTACACATAACATCACCCAAAGAACACCATCCCCACAGTGAAACATGGTGGTGGCAGCATCATGCTGTGGGGATGTTGTTCAGCAGCAGCGACTGGGAAACTGGTCAGGGTTGAGTGAAAGATGAATGGTGATAAATACAGGGATATTCTTGAGCAAAACCTGTACCACTCTGTGCGTGATTTGAGGCTAGGACAGAGGTTCACCTTCCAGCAGGACAATGACCCCAAACACACTGCTAAAGCAACACTTGAGTGGTTTATGGGGAATCATGTAAATGTGTTGGAATGGCCTAGTCAAAGCCCAGACCTCAATCCAAAATCCCAGTGGTAAGATGTGGCAAGCTCATAGAGACTTATCCAAAGCGACTTGGAGCTGCCACAAAAGGTGGCTCTACAAAGTATTGACTTTAGGGGGGTGAATAGTTATGCACATTGACTTTTTCTGTTATTTTGTCCTATTTTTTGTTTGCTTCACAATAAAAAAAAAAAAAAACATCTTCAAAATTGTGGGCATGTTCTGTAAATTAAATGATACAAATCCTCAAACAATCCATGTTAATTCCAGATTGTGAGGCAACAAAACACGAAAAATGCAAACGGGGTGAATACTTTTGCAAGGCACTGCATTATATACATAAACTGCAAATTTAATTTTTTATTAGTTTACTTATTAGTTTTACTTTTTTACTTGAGTAGTGCTAATGCACGATGTGCCACAGTAGATAGTGAAATAATGCTTGTCCTCTTAGAAAATTCACTCTGTGGTATATTTTAATGTAAATGGTGTCGCTCCATCGTGTCTGATTCTGTGTGACCTCATGGACAACACACCATGTTGATCCACTTGGTTTTCATGGCAGAGACACTGGAGTGGGTTGCCAGTTCCTTCTCCAGTCTGGATTTGAACCCAGGATATTGCGGTGAAAGCACCTGCATCCAACTACTGGGCCACCTGGGAACCCGTATTTTAATGTACTGCATTGCTTATATGACATCTTGCATAAGTGGTGTCTTTATCAACAAATCTTTTTTTCTGCCACTATACATCAGTGGTATAAATAAAGCTGTGGTAGGAGAAGAAGAATGGAACCCTGAGATATTTTGGATATTCTTTAACTACTATGCTGTTTGCCACACAATGCAAGGCTATGGGCCCTCTGAGCACCTTTGGCGCTCATCGCGTATTTAGCAATGAGCACCTTTGGCACTCATTGCCAGCCTCTCCCCCTGTGTACTTTACAGTCCTGTGTAGTTTAGGGCCCTACTGCCTTGGGTTAAGTGTTAGTGTCTGCAATAAAATTGTAAGGCTGGCAATGCTGGTTGTCATACAATGTGAGGCTTTTGGTCCTCATTGGTTGTATTTTCAAAGTCCTACGTGCCTGGGGTGGTTAGTGTAAGTGTTACTGTTTGCTCTGTTGTGGGCGTTGCAGAGCCTCATTTTCATCTTGTTTCAGATCTTTTACATTTTTCGAGTGATGAAAAACGGCAAATATGGCTCCAATTCGTTTGCAACCTCACTCCCAGGCTTTCTGGCTCTTCCTCTATGCTCTGTGTGAGTGTATTTTTTATATTTTTGTTTTTATTTTTCTTATTTTTGGTGCTTTTGGAGTTACGCGCTACGTGCTTCAACTGCTCACCTTGCAGATGAGCGCCTTCGGTAAGTGTTACTGTTTGCACCGTTGTGTAATTTTTAAGTTGTGGATGCCTGGTGTTGCAGGGGCCTCGTTTTCATTTACGTTTTATGACTTTTTTTTTTTAGCCGATTTTCGAGTGACGAAACACTGTAAATATATTTTAAAATTGCTTTCAACCTCACTACCATGCTTCCTGGTTCTCCCCCTGGGCTGTGTGTGAGTGTGTTTTTATTTATTTTTTATTATTTTTCTTGTTTTTGGAGTTACGCGGATACGTGCTTCAACGGCTCGCCTCGCTTCACGAGGCTCGCAGATGAGCACCGTCGGCACTTATCTGGCAGGTGTGACGGTGCTGCTGGCTTCAATGAGCGCTTTCAGCGCACATTGCAGCCTAAGTGCTGCCCGGCTAATTAAGTGCTGGGCGGCTGTTTTGCCTCGCTTCGCGAGGCTTTCATGTGTGACGGCGCCGCTGGCCTTCGGCGATCATTGCAGCAAATTGCGCGCCTTGCGACAAATCGTAGTTTGACAACTATTATATGTGAATCTATTAATGCAATCTTATTTAGCATTTGAGCCATTTGTTAAACTGTTAATCAAAGCATCATCTTGTATACATCCCTACCTTTAACGCTCCTTTTAGTTTTTTGAGCGTAGAAATCTTAATTTTTGCAAACTGTGCTTGAGCCTGAAAGTTTCAATATTTGGTCTTTAGAGGGGTGGCTAGCAACATTTATGATTGGAGAATTGGCTGATTACCATCCAATGCTGTGATCACCTTTGATGTCCTGAACATTCTGAACAGACTGATGCAACATATGACATACTCAGTATCCATTTTTTTTTTGCACTGCAGCCAAATTCCCCAATAATCTATCACTTTTTAACCCATCCTCACAAATAAGCAAAGCTCTGCTATCATTGATACTTTGCTTATATTTTACGTAAGTGTTTATGCCTTTTGTGCATTTAATATGCCTACTGATAATGTTATAATTACGGTACTAATAATATTAAATATTAATGCAATCTATTTTATTCAGCATCCCACCTTCAAGTCCTGATGCTTTGTTCTTTTACTTGTCTTTTTAAAAAAAAAACTTTAATTTTATTGATTACTTTAATATACTTGAAGGTATTCAGCATATCAGTCTCCTTCAGCTTCTTCCCTAATAATGTTATGTTAATAGCTGCTTATGGTAAAAACAGTATGTACTGAATTGTCTAGCTTGTATTATAAAAATTTTACAGAATATCCATAAAGAGTTAAAAGCTTGGCAATCTACAACGATTTACTATATTTGTAACTAGAGTTTGTCTTCAGAACGTAGATATTCTTTTTGAAGCACCCAGAAACATACATCAAACATCATCTTGTATACATTCTATATGTATACAAGATTTATTCAACAAAATAACTATATTATAAAGAATTTCTAAAAATGTGATTAGCCCCCACTGTAGATGAACTTACAGTAAAAAATATATGAATATTAAATGTGCAAGTCATCACAAGGATTTTACAATTTAATATGATTATTTTAAGAAAATGATTTTAATCCCACTTAAAGGGCCTGTTAATTCAGCACAACTTGGAGCACACCACTGTAAAGTTCTCCTAAAGCATGTTGAAATACTTTTTGGATTTTTGAAATAGGTGCCTTTTTCACATAAAAAAAATCATAAATAAAGTGTCTGTTTACATGAGACTATGACAGTGCCTCTAGACAGACTCAAAGCAACAGCTCCTTGCAGAGAGCAAAAGCAGAAAGAGAGTTAACCCTTCCCAAATTCATCTGTGCTGATAAAGAACTGCTGGAATCAGCTAAAGAGTACAGTTGGGGGTTAACATGTCCTCCTACATTCCTGAGGTTTTCAGTGAAAAACTATAAATCATTGTCTTTACGGAGCTTTTATCGCTCAGTGTCGGCTGATGTTGTTAATCATGGAACAGCCAGGAGTGTGTTTGTAAACAGACCTTTAGTTTTTTAGCTCTTATTAGTTTAATTGAAAAAAAAAAACAATAGGTAATTTTAACATAGAACCTTGTGCACTTTCACACCACGAAGAGCACCTATAGTGAGGTCAATTGCCCTTTCAAAAGTCACACATAATAAATGCACATTTCCAAAAAAGTAATGTAACTTGAAATTCATATTTTTTAACTTAATGCAAGTCCACAGCAGGATGTATATCTATATACATATAGTAATTTAGTTGTACTGTAAGATATTTTTTTACAGAAGCACTTATTGTTCACTTATTGAAAGAAAAAAAGTACTTATATGCTTTTTACACAGCATGATAAAAATATGTAAACTATCAACCTTTATTATACTTTTATACTAACAATGTAAATAGATTCATTTTCTCTGCTTATATTGCAGTTTCATGTTATACAACAAAAGCACATAATTCATACAATTTTCAATCATTTCAATCCTCATTTTTATGAACAAAAGCATAAAGAATGCATTCAGTTTCCAAGCAATCGGAATTCAGTTTACATTTGCATATAATATGCTGGTTGAGAAGTTTGAATGTTAAAAAATGTTGCAGAGATATGGGCGCTTTGCACTTTGTAGACTCCCTATAGTAGAAATTAGTGTATTTTCAATATATAATAGTGTCATAATATATTTTGGGATTTTACTATGTCACAGAAAAAGTATGTTGCCTCCATAAGCATAACTTAAACTAAAATGTACTGTGCTCATTCTGACAGATTGTGATACTCATGCATGTCATATTGAAATATATGTTTTGTGTATTAATCCAGAGTAGAATTTTGCTTGCTATATTTTTTGTTAGGCAAATAAAGCATCAAGAGATGCTAGGTATTAATCCCACCACAATAAAACATTGATTCCTCGCACATTTCAGAGTGACTACATGTGACCTTCTCTATTTATAGAATTGACAAAAGCAGCTTACATTCAACCAACCAATGTAAAATAAATTTGATGGAATTGCAATAAGATAGTCAGCACACAGGCAAAGTTAAGATTTTTTAGAAATTCATTCAAAATCTCTGTCTAGATATTGGTTAAAACATATTCTCCCTGCTTGAGCTTTTTTTTAGTAGGCTCAGTAAACATCTTCTTATTTTTTTTTCCAATGCAGTTGTATATCTCATTGAGATATCATAATGTAGAAACTTACAGAGTAAACTCTATCCAATCCATACCAACTCTAGCATTATTTTTTCCTTCACGCCCTTGATGATATTCCCTGATATAACAAAATAGATCTGCAACAAGAGGCGTGCTCATATTATTCTTGACTTCCAGACATTGATCAGTTTTGAGTATGTTGGACTCCTGGTTCGATACATTTGATACTGGTTGCTCAGTTATGGAGGATCATCTGTTTTTTGTTTTGTTTTTTCAGTCAAGCATACAGCATGTTTGTATTTCCAAATTCTTCATACAGCATATAACTTTCTTTTGGGGAATTCATGCTGTTGATAATTTTTTTTGTTATATTGTGATCCATGAGAGTTTATGTGAAAAAAATTATATTGTATTCGTATTTCTAAGGTATAATGCTAAAATCAGAGATTATTAAATAGTGATATTCAAAATGCATGTATTTTAATAATTGTAATTGGTATCTGATGTAGGGTTATACATACATAGCAGATATATAGCAACTGATGTAAAAGAAATATGATTAGCCCATCAAGATCAGCCTTTTAGATCTCCTCCTGATATCTGTAATAACAAAACAAAAAAACACTGAAACACTTCCGATTGTCTTATAGAAGGAAAAATTAGTACTGGAAATTGTGAAAGTAGCCCTTTTTCTCTAGTTATCCAGATAACCCTGTATGCATTTTGTATTCATAAGTTATCTATTGTATTTGTTGCCAAAACTTTCCTTGGTAGAGCATTCCACAATCCGACTGCCCTTACTGTGAAGAACCTTTTTCTTTCCTTAAGGCAGAATCTTTTTTTCTTCTAACCTCAATGCCTCAAGAGATTGTGCTCCATATTGCAAATAAGAGCGTACAAGGTATTTATATAGTGGCAGAATTATAATTGCTTTTCTTGATTCTATAACGCACTTAATACAGGCTAATATTTACTTTTGCCTTTGCAGCTGCTTCTGGGCATTGACACTGTTACATAGGTGGTTGTCCACAAGTACTCCTGAATCCCATTCTATCTCCAATACTGCAAATTTGATCCAATTATTTAAACAAAAATACATGTTTATTGTTCCTTCCAAAATGCATAACTTCACATTTAGTTGTGTTAAATCTCATCAGCCATTTAACTTCCCATTCTTCTAAATTATGTAAGTCCCTTTGCAGTAAAAGTACATAATTTTCTGATTTAATTACTTTGCACAACTTAGTGCCTTCAGCTAATATGGATATATTACTTTCCATTAATACTTCTAAATCTTCAATAAATATGTTAAAAATATATTGATAAAGTGGCAGATCAGGAAAAATGTACATATTCTTTAGAAAATTGTTTGCCATACGACAAAAATGGTTACCATGAATAAATAGGGGGAAAAAATGAATGACAAATTACAGCTATGTAATATTTTTCTTTATATAAGATTTTTTTTAAACAGAGGCCCTCATACTGAACCATGAGTATCCCCACTTATTACACCAGTTCCATTTGCAACAACCCTTTGTTTCCTGCATTTTAGTACATTTTTAACCCATATTTACTGCAATTCATGTTTCCCTTAGTGCAGTAGCCTTCCATGTGACCTTTGCAAAATCCCAAAAGACTACCTCTACCGAGTTGTCTTGGTCAAAGTTCCTACTTACCTCCTCATAGAAACTAATTAAATCTGTCTGACATGACTAATAAATCAGTGTTGACTCCTATACATAACCTTGTTCACATGGAGATATTTGTGTATACTATCCCTTAGCAAACTTTCTAAGAGCTTCCCCACAAAGGTTTGCAGGTCTATAGTTCCCAGTGTTTGCTCTTGCTCCCTTCTTAAATAATGGTATCACATCTGCTTTTCTTCAGTCACCTGGCACAGAGCATGTGGACAATGAGTCTTGAAATATTAAATATAATAGTTTGACTATTACAGACCCCGGTACGTTCAGTGTCCTTGGATATATTCCATCAGCACCTGTTTATTTTTTCAAGCCTCTTTTAAAAGTTTTCCTACTTTAAACAATTATTGGGTGAAGGTAGTGCAGCCCTATTTTGTTGTAGTACCCTATACCATTGTATACAGATGAAAATAATGTAGTCAGAGCTTCTGCATTTTCCTGGACTCTATTTATCAGCTGTCCTGTTTCACATTGATAACGTTCCAATACTTTCCTAGCCTTCATTCTATTAATATATTGTCTTACTATAGATTTTAAGTCAAGTTTAATATAAATACATTCTCCTTTTCTTCTTCTACAATTGCCTCTGTGTGTCCTAAATAAATTATAATCCTCCAGATTAGCTGCATAGTTAAGATAATCATCACACCATGTTTCAGTAATGCCTATAAAAATAGATTTCTCATTTACTGCTAATAATTCAAGCTTTCCCATTTTTCCTGACAAAGTTTTGCATTAGTAAGCATACTTTTTAGGTTGCTATATCTATGGGGGTTTGAAGATCTTGTTACTATATTTGAGTTATATACCATTATCTCCCTATTGACTATAAATTAACCGTTTTGCTTCTCCTAAATCATGAGTCATTAAATCATCCTTTATTATCTATACACTTTCTGACACTTTACTTCTATATAGTTCCATCTTCCCACCTACTAGTTTAAAAATCCCACCAGTCTTTCCACCATCTTCTCCCAAACAAACAAGTTTTCTCTTCATTAAAGTGCATTCAGTCACTGCTATAAAGATTGTACCAACAGAGAAGTTAGTCCAGTGTTCTAAAAATCCCACACCATCCGATCTAACAACTTTTTAAGCCACTCATTCTTGTCTCCCTGGATGAGCATGTTTCAAAGGTAGCTTCTCAGAAAATACTACTTTGATGGTCCTTGTCCTGAGCTTGTTTACTAGATACATAACATTATTTTTAGGACACTAACTTTTTTTATTGCTACCAATAATAGTTGGGTCATTTCCAGCCACTTCCAATAATTTATCAACCACATTCCAAACCTGAGCTCCCTGGAGACAGCAAAATTGTCCAGTTGCTAGGATCTGGGTGTTATAATGTTGATGGTCAGATGGAGCAGCTCCAGTGTAACTGCATGTGAGTGTTTGTGTATCCCTACATATATGTGTCCCTATATGTATGAGAGACTGTATGTCAGTGTTTGTCTATCCCTATGTGTTTGTGTGTGTGTGTTTGACTGTGTGACTCTGTGTGCATTTTTTGTATCCCTGTGTGTCACTGTATGTGAGTAAGTGGGTGTATGTCTATGTGCGTGACTGTGTGTGGGTGTTTGTGTATTTCTTTGTGTTTGTGTGTGCACCTATGCATATGTGTGACTGTGGGTCTGTCACTGTGGGTGTGTCACTGTGTTGCTTTATGTATCATTTTCCCTATATGTGTGGGAATGATTTGTGTGTATCATTGTGTGTGTGTGGGGGGGGGGGGGGGTGCAGGTGTGTCGCTATATGATTGTGTAACTGTGTGGGTAAGGATATTCTGTTGCTGAGTGTTCCTGAATGTTTATGTGTATGTGTGTATCTGTGTGTGATGCTAGTAGTGCAAATGTTTATGTGTGTGTGTATGTGCTCTTATGATGGGAGATTTTGTGTATAAATCTGATGGAAGAGCATTTGAGTCTTGTGTGTCTGTGATGGGAGTTTATGTGTGTGCCTATGTGTGAGTGTATGTGTGTTGGGAATATGTGTGTATCTCTGTTGGAGTTTTTGCCTCTGTGTGATAATGTATGAACTCTTGTATTTGATGAGAGTATATGCCTGTTGCAAAGCCTCTGCGTGTGCTTGTGTATTTGATGGAGTATAGACATCCCAGTGGGAGACTATAATGTATCTCTGCGTGTGCCTGAGATGAGCGTGTGTTCCTGTGACAATAGTATGTGGTGGGGATGTCTACAAGTTTTTTATGTGCCTGTGATGGACTGTATGTGTCTGTTTCTGCATATATGTTTTAGCAAGATAAAAGAGATAAATGCAGGTCAGGCAGTCACTAAGAAAACGCAGCCACTTAGTAGCCTACACTAGCGCATGGTGTCTACTAAGCATGCTTTCTTTCAAGCTTTAATTCACTTGTGCCATTATGAAGGATAAACCAGTGGCCCATAAAAACAGGAAGAGATGAAATACCAGACAATACACTTTGCATGGAGAAGCAGCAGACCCCTGATATGCATTTCTGTCTGTCTCACTTACCTGTCATAAGCTGCTCTCCTTAGGTGCAGTGAAGTAGAGGTGACTGTGTATGTGATGGATTATTTGTCTATGTGTGTATGTCCGTAATGGAGTTTGTGTGACTGCCACAGGTAGTTACCAGATAGGGAGTGTTCCTTTATATGTGAGTATACCTAACACTGTCAAGTATGACGTGGTGTCTGTTTACTTTGTGCATACACACGTATATCTATATATACAGTATTTCTCAAAAGTGAGTACACCCCTCACATTTTTGTATTTTGTTATATCTGTTCATGTGACAACACTGAAGAAATGACACTCTGCTACAATGTAAAGTAGTAAGTGTACAGCCTGTGTAACAGTGTAAATTTGCTGTCCCCACAAAATAACTCAACACACAGCCATTAATGTCTAAACCGTTGGCAAAAAAAGTGAGTACACCCCTAAGTGGAAATGTCCAAATTGGGCCCAAAGTGTCAATATTTTGTGTGGCCACCATTATTTTCCAGCACTGCCTTAACCCTCATGGGCATGGAGTTCACCAGAGCTTCATCTGATTCCACTGGAGTCCTCTTCCACTCCTTCATGATGACATCACAGAGCTGGTGGGTGTTAGAGACCTTGCACTTCCCCACTTTCCGTTTGAGGATGCCCTACAGATGCTCAACAGGGTTTAGGTCTGGTGACATGCTTGGCCTGTCCATCACCTTTACCTTCAGCTTCTTTAGCAAGGCAGTGGTCGTCTTGGAGGTGTGTTTGGGGTCGTTATCATGTTGGAATACTGCCCTGCGGCCTAGTCTCCAAAGGGAGGGGATCATGCTCTGCTTCAGTATGTCACAGTACATGTTGGCATTCATGGTTCCCTCAATGAACTGTACCTCCCCAGTGCTGGCAGCATTTACAAAAATGTGAGGGGTGTACTCACGTTTGTGAGATACTGTATATATATGTCCAGGTTAGTTAGTTTACTGATAACAAGGCTACAGGAGTTGATGCAAATCCCAATTAAACTATTCAAAATTCCACAAAACAATGCTGTGAAAGTGTTGCTTGCCTTATGACAATAAATTTGGAAAACTCAACAGCAGTCAGTAGACTGGAAAAGGTCAGTCTACATCCCAATCCAAAAAAGGCAGAGTTATCAAACAATTGCACTCATTTCACATGCCAGCAAGGTAATTAAGTTAAGTTCCTAAAATCTCGACTTCAACAATATATGGACATGTGTATATATATATATATACATATATAAACATTAATTATGCAGTAACAAAGTTACAAAGCTAATGTTAATAATTAGACAAAAAAGAAATTGATGAGTTCACTGGACCCTGAAACATCTATAATACATCTATGATACCTTGGTGGAAATTGTGTTTATGAGATGGGCATTTATATTACTGGAGAGCAATGCCTGTGTCTATTGATGCATTTTTTACAGAAGTTTTTAGTTAGTGAACTTCTATCCAAAAGCAAGGTCTTCGCTAACTAAAAACTTCTGTAAAAAAATATGCTGTGTGCTTATATAGAGCCCTTTAGAGTTTGCTGAATTGCAATTTAATAATGCTGATAGTTATTAATGTTGCACCAATCACCAACAATGTGATTATTGAACCAATATAGCTGTTTTTGCTTCAGGTAAAAAAAACTGTCGGTATAAATGTGCATTTAAATGTGCATCTTAACACAGTAAACTCACCCACTTCTAAAATGGAAAACTTGAAATTGAGTTTATTGAAAAACCTTTTATACAGATTAAGAAAAGAAGTATTGAAAACACATTTATCATGAGATGTTGTAATCACATTTTTCAATAATATACTATTTATTTAAAAAAAAGAATAATAATTTATTTTACATCATATACTGAATATAAACTAAAATAAAAAATAATGTATGCTGTTTAAAATTAGTTAAGCAAGCTACAAAAAAAATGCTAATAATTATTTTGAAAAATATAACTACAGATTCCAAAGAAATAAACAGTTTTTTTCCTTTATTGAGTTATTGACTGTGGGTTGCCACAATCGATTTTTAGCACACACTTGGAAAAAGAATACAAGTAGTTATTCAGCTTTGTTATTGGAAAGACAGATTTTCAATAAAATAAAAAATGAAAACATTTTAAAGATCATGACCATTGATAAATTCTATTTAAGCAAAGAAACTGTACATTAATTATACTGTATTTCTGTTATTGACCAGTGTAAGGTCAGCTCCCATGCGAATTGTGAAGGTACATATTGTATTCAGTAATTAGGCATATGCATATTTATAACACTTATGCCTCTCGGTTACATTGTACACTAGATAATATTTATTGACTTTTGTTCATACTAAGAAATCTTTTCTCTGCATTTGATTTACATCTTGGCTTTCCTTGTTATGATTAATTACTGACATACTTTTTGAATATTTAGCACATATTTTATCTTACACTTGTATCAATGTAGGCAATTTCACAATAACTAATTTAAATGCCAATATATGAATTATGTAAATGAACAAATATTTTTTTGGCATAAGATTAATTTTCTATTTAGAAAAGACATACAGTGCAGCATTTTAATTTCACATTGTGGTCTGGAATTATATAATCTTCACAATAAAATGTGCATTTTAAGAAAACACATCTTGCTGCATCATAAATATGTGCACATTACAAATTAGTACTATATGTTCATAATTATCGTTGAGAAACTGGCCAAATATGTACCAAAAAAATCATACAAAATGTTGGGTCTGCTTAATTAATTTACGTTATTGTCTAATAAAGAAAATTATGTTTAATATAGTATTTATTAATGTGCTGTTTATTATTATTATAGGGGCTGGTCTCTTGCAGTGTCCATGGAAATGCATTTGTGTTTATTAGCTAAGGATTAACAAATTTACTACAAAGAACCACATAGGAGTGGCATTCCCCATGTAACAATATTGTTTGATTGGATTATCTTGCATATATCAAGTGTTGTGAAATACAAAATAACAATCAAGGACATTGGCAATTCCAGGGACAAGTGGATGCAGTGCTACTATCTACCAATCTACCAGGGAAAAAAATCATATTTATGGCGTCAGTATTCAAGTCTTACACTGTAATTTAATTGGCCAAGATCTCATGTTAGCCGTTAATCAATCAATATCTTGTTATTATGTTACACTAGCGACTTGCCCGTCAAAAAATGACAGTCAATAAAATTGTAAGGCTGGGAATGCTGTTTGGCACACAAGGTAAGGCTTTTAGTCCTCTGAGTACCTTCGTCGCTCATTGTGAGCCTCTCCCCTCATCTACTTTTATTTGTCTGCGCACCTTCGGTGCACATTGCAAACCCTGCCCTGTGCTCATTGCGAGCCTCTCCCCTTGTGTAATTTTGCTCCTCTGAGCACCCTCAGCACTGATTGTGAGCTCTGCGCTGAGCTCCTTTGGCAAAGCGAGTCTCTCCTCTGTTTATTTATTTTTCATGTATTTTTTTTTTTTTAGAATTAATTAATTAAATAATAAATTAATATACTCTTCCTATTTCTAATATAAATGACAAAAAAAATGGTGGACGAAAAAAAAAACGAAAACGAGGCTACACAATCCCCAAACATGCAAAACACAGCCAAGCACATAACACTTTTACACAGGAATGTACAGGGTATAAAATACACTATTAGCGAGAACGGAAAATGCTCCACACCCGTGTAACACATAGACAATCGCCGCCATTTTACAACACTAACTTTAACATTACCATACCAAAATGCCATATTACACGACTAAACCAACGATTTGCCCTTGCGCACGTAGCCTATTTACATTGAACTCTAGCCTTATTGCTGACACTTACACCTCAGGTCAGCAACAGTGCAAATGTACATTGTATGCTGCAGGAACATCAAAACAGATTGTTAGCTCTTCAGCACATTGCTTGCTGCATATATTAATTACAAATAGGTAAAGTATATTAATTTATTATTTTGTTAATTAATTAATTATCGTTACAAAATATATATATTTTTAAAAACAGGATCGCAAAAGGCGTTCAGCGTGGGACTCACAATGAGCGCCAAAGGCGAACAGCCGGGCCCTTGCAATAAGCGCCAAAGGTGATCAGACCACCAAAAGTACATGAGCGGAGAGGATCTCAACGAGCGATGAAAGCTCACATCGCAGGGCTCACAATGAGCGCAAAGGGGGCTCAGAGGACCAAAATTACACCAGGGGAGAGGATCGCAATGAGCGCAAAAGGCGTTCAGCGCGGGGCTCACATCGGGTGCCGAGGGTGCTCAGAGGAGCAAATGTACATGAGGGGAGAGGCTCGCAATGAGCGCCAAAGGCGATCAGCGCAGCCCTTGCAATGAGCGCCAAAGGCAATCAGCGCAGCCCTTGCAATGAGCGTCAAAAGTGCCCAGATCACCAAAAGTGCACTAGCGGAGAGGATCGCAATGAGCGCAGAAGGTGCTCAGACAACCAAAAGCATTACATTGTGTGGCAAACAGCATTGCCAGCCTTACAATTTTATTGACCGTCATTTTTTGACAGGCAAGTCGCTAGTTAAATATATTTTAAAATGTATACATCACATTCAATCCCAAAGATTTTGAGTTTTTGGAGTACTACCCTGTTTCTTTAATTTTGTTTAAGCAAGTATATGCTTGTTTCTTTACCATCAATATTTCATCACACTGTTTCAAGCACAGCAAATCTGAACACAATCCATTTTTTCATCATCTGCAAATGAATATCAGCTTCATCCAACACCTACTATACCTATTTCCCACCACTTTATATGTAAAGAATATTCATATGTAATTCACAGTTGTGGCACAATATTATACCAAATACATGTCTACATCACAGTACTGTATGTTCTTATGTACTTCCTCTAAATATGAACATTCTCATCTTAAAATAGCAATGATTCACTGCTGATAAGTTCAACACCACCAATGATGCCTAATTTCCACAATGCCTATATTTACAGATTCTATGAAAATAGACACTCCTTTGTACGACATCGATTTCTGCCAGTCCATTGAAACATATAGCAGAAATGTTTTACTCTTAGCCTAGTTCTATTTATTTCCATGCTAAATATTGTGTATTGTATTACACTTCACTATTATGAGAGAATAGCATGCATGGCCTTCTAATTGTTGCTTATTAATTCATGCTGGAGCATCTTGGAATAAATGTAAAAATACAAGAAGAAAACTACAATACATAATAATGATATTACAGAGTAGAAGAAGATTCACTTTTACAACAATAGATGGACTAAACAAAATAGACGTTGAGAACTCAGTAAAGTGAAACACACATATACCATAGTAACTAAAGTGGCAGTGATCATATTTGTAAAATGTAAAATGTAAAAAATTCAATTATAATAGCTTCTTCTTCTATGGAACTTTAATTAAAGAGAAAATCACCTTTATTTATTGACTAATAAAAAATGATTTAATATCAAAACTTCCACTTAATTAAGTTAACATTTGAAAGCAATGAATGGTTTCAAAAGCAAGCTAAAATTAAAATGAACTGTTATGCTTGAAATTATTTGTTTTGTTTAAAGAACATAAAAACTATGAGCCTGATTCAATTTGAAGCTCGCATCTTGCGGTATATAGGCCGTATGTGTGTGGGCATGCTGCGGGCTTGAACTCTGCTACAATTCCGGTGCTATTCAATTGAATAAGCCTGCTGAACAAGCATGCTGAACGCTGAAGCCGTAAACCATTCACTCGTGAGCAGCAGTTCAGGGCGGGAACATGATCAATTAAGCAAAGCCGTAACCACCCATTTTGAAACAAGACAATAGAAAATGAGACCGCCAATATTACGGCAGTAAAACATGGAGGTTACATGTCAATCAATTAGGTTATGGGGTCTGATATGCGATGGGACTCGCAAACCCTACAAAATAATAAAAATGAATGCCAATACTGTTCTAGTCCATGTGGGTGGCCTGATATGTATTCACTCATTGATTCCCAAGATCGATATAACCCTGAAAGACACATAAAAAAAAATATTTCTGCCGATTTGTGAGTTGAATTAATTATATTGTCTTTCGTCGCTTTGCCCATCATTTACAGTGCAGTATTGATTTTTTATTTGCATTTACAGTGCTACAGACAGGGGTTAAACCCCCTTACGGGTCCTCTCTAGCACTCGTAGGATTTTCTCCTACAGTTGCCATTTACGGGTGTGAAAACATTCGTAGGCTTGGGGAATTGTAGTAATTGAATAGCAATTTGCGATTTTAGCAATCGTAACTCTTGCGGACGGGAAAGATCAAAGGCATCTGGAGGCTGTAAGTTCCGGGTTTAACAACCACAAGGTTTTCAAGGCCGTAACCCATAAACCGTTTGCAGCCCGCAAAAAGACACCAATTGAATTGCAAATTAACTTACAGCCTCACTTACGGGCTCCAGTAACTTATGATTGCTCAATTGAATCGTGCTCCATACTTTTTTCTAAAGTAAACCATTACTGTGCTAGACAATCTTTCACTGAATAGTGTAGTATGCAAATAAGTGCCTCAGCATAGTGAGCAAACTGCCTTCCATTGTAAAATCAATTTATTTGCACATGGAAAAAAAGTGTCACAGTTACAAAATGATTATGGAAAAAGTGTGTATCCTGTAGAAAGCATTATTAGCCTTTGAAAAAGCCACTGCTAGCGGTGAAAAGGACCGTCAGGCAAGGGAATTTCGAATAGATATACCAGCTTAGGGATCAAATGATCGCTATGATTATGCTATACCCTTTATGAATACCCATGTAGGGACACATAAGGCTATTTTTTATGTCTGTTTTGTTTTTAATTTTTGCTGTTTGTCATTTTTTTTTTCACTTTTCCTAGCACCTTTTCATGACTGGATTGTGGACATGTTCCAATTCTTGTAATTAAGTTTGTTTTTTGGTGTTCCTTCATTTGCCACACAATATGTGGCTCTATGACCTTTAGTAATTTTTTTTTATATATATAGTTTTTCTCCATCAGTTTTTTATTGGGTATTCATTGAAATCATGACACAGCATATTGTACATTCACAGGGCCTCATTCTAATCCTATGTTTTGGAAATACAGTAAGTAGCCACAAAGGGAGGCCGCAAGTTTACTTAGCTATTCAATTTGCGGCCTCCAGCAGCTTACGAGCCTCGAGCTGCGATCCCTTGCGATTAGCTCAATCGCAGCTCACTCCTGTCAAAGCCTTTGATCTTGTGTGGCCGCTAGAGTTGCAGCCGCAAGAAATCCCAAATTGCTATTCAAATGCTACACTCACCCTTCCGTCAAGCCCGTAAATCGCTAAAATCAAGCAGCAGCTTACTTACACCAAAGAGGTCCCGCAACGCTCTTGCTTACAAAATGTAGCACTAATTAAGCAAATTGAAAAGACATTTGTACTTTTATTAGAAGTGAAGGTGATTTTAGGTCTTAGAATTAATAGCACAACATTCCACTACTCTCAAATCGTTTATTTCATGTAAAATGTTTGTCATAAGACTCATAAAGTCCGATGGGCTTCAACATCCAAGCCCCTAGGACGTTTGAATCCAACCTCAGGGCTTGGAGGTTGAACCCCGTAGGATTTTATGACAGAAATATAACATGCAATAAAGTAGTTATTTATGCCTCTTTGAGAGAGTGAGAATGTTGTGCTATTAATTCTAAGACCTAACATCACTTTTTCTTTTAATAAAAGTATAGGATGACTTTTTTATTTGCTTAAGTGCTATGACTTGAAAGTAAGACCAATGGGCTTAAATAACCTCCAAGCCTGTAACTCGTTATTCAAGCCCGTCGGACATTGGACGGAAATTAAACGTGAAATTAAGTATTATATTGTGGCAATGTGCCAGCTTGAGAATGTTGTGCCTTTAATCCTCATGTCACCCATTGTGTACCCCATCATTTACAGTGCTTTATAGTGCTGTCTTGAATTTATATTTGCATTTACATTTCTCAGAGATTGAGGCCTTGAAAACACGAGTTACAGCCTTGTGGACCTGTTCATGTATGGAAGTGCTTACTGCCGATAGCATGTTTGCGATCAGCCATAAGGGGAACCTCCTTGCGGTGCCGCCCAATTGAATACCAGCGTAGACATATCACTAGGGGGGCCGTAAGCCGGTCGCAAAGAATCACAGACTTCCTGACTTTTTACGGCACCAATTAGAATGAGGCTCACAGTGTTTCAGTAGTTGTCATAAGCAAATAAATACTTAATATATAAACGTGAGATGAAAATAAAACCATTGACTGAGAACAAAAGCTTATACATCGCCACCGTCAACTTTGTGAATAATCTTTCAATTTTCTATACCCATACATACATTTTTTCTTATTTATTTCAGTATAAATTTCCAGTGTTTTGGATAACAACTGGGGTGGGGGAACAAAACACCAACAAAAAAGGGGAGGGGGGTTAGTGCAGCCAAAACTTTCCTGACTAGAGCTTAATAAGCTTTCAATAAATAGGCTTTTACCTTATTGTCTTTTCCTCTGATTCCCGCCGAGTCTCAAGTCCTATCTTGATTGTCAATTTCCTATGCGAGGTATACTAAGTGGAGATTGCAGCCATGGTCCCCATATCTCAAGGAAGTCTTTAAATCATTTTTATTGAGGAACCAAGGTTAATACAATAAAACAAGAACATCACAAGCAATACATAAATGGCATAGACACAACACTTGAGAAGTGAAGACCTACAATATAATCGTGTTTGTTTCTTTTTAGTTATTTTCATCTTGAATTACACATTTACGTACATTTGAAAACATTGTTAAAAAAAAAAAGAAAATAATATGTAGAAGAAAACAGAGAATAGAGAGAAAGGAGAAGGGGAAAAGGGGGGAAAATGGATAGAATATATAGCCATGTCTGCTCTGAGGGTTTATACCCTACATATTATATTTAACCTGTATTATTACCACCCAACCCGGAGGGTCCAGGTGTCCCAACATGAAGCCCACTTTCTATATGAGAGATCCAGGTTGGCTGAAATAATGCTCATGGGATACAGAAGTTGAGCCTCTTTACAAAGACCCTGTATGGGAAGGCCCAATAATCCCAATAATAATAATTGCGACCCCACAATCTCTCCAAAATATGATATGTCTCCAGCCATATATGGGCAATTTTAGGGCAGTCCCAGAGGACATGTTTAAGGGTGCCTAAGTTGCTACAACCTCTGAAGCAATTGCCATTTAAGAAGGGGTTGGAAAGTTTCATTCTGGCAGGTGTCAAGTACCACCTCATCATGGTCGTGTGCGCATTTTCCCTCAGGATTGTGTTTACGGAGGAACCTGTAGCCTGCTTATGAATTCTGTTCCACTGCTCATCGGTTAAGTTAGTGGTAAGTTCTGATTCCCAGGAATGCATGCTGGTGAAGTTTAGACGGTGTGGTCTGGTCTAATAGATAATTGTATATGGTGGATATATTGCTATTTCCATTAGGGTTATCTATACAGCATTTTTCGAAGATAGTGGTCCTAGCTGAGGCATTAGTTTGAGGACTTTGGTAACATTAACATGTACCTGAGATAGGTTGAGCCATTCCTTTAAAGGTAGATGATGTTGGTCTCTAAATGCTATGGGGGATCATTGCAGATTTTCCCATAAAAGATCATCAGCTATAGTTAAATTATATTCTATCCACCATTTAAATTGGGAAGTCTATTAATTGGTGTAGACTTCTGATATAACCAAAAGGGGGTGAGCCATGAGCCGGATTCTACACATGGTATTCTTTTGTGTGTTTGAGTCAAAACTTGCAATTATCCACACAACTGGGAAGGTAAGAGTTGCTTAACCTATTGTATAGGCTGAGCCATAACAACTGGCTAATGCAAAGGTCCCATTCCCCAAGGATACTTTTTTCAATCTCCACCCACACTGGCAACTGCCCTTTACTGAACCATTTGGTTATTAGGGCTAATCTGGTAGCTTTAAAGCACTTTAGTAAATCCGGAAGGGCGAGCCATCCCTTGTGTTTGGTTGCCATCATGGCTGATTTACTAATCCTCTGCTTTGGATTTTGCTTTGATTAATTTTAAAACCAGAGATGCTGCCAGAAAGCTCAAGCACATGAAATAGGTTAGGAAGACTGATCAATGGTTCGGTAACCGTAAGCATGACATCATCTGCAGATAGGCTCAATTTGTGTTCTGTATCTACCACCTGGATTCCCTTTATGTTCGGGTTTTCTCTAATAGCAATAGCCAGGGGTTTAATACATAGCGCGAAAAGGAGAGGGGACAAGGGACATCCCTGGCGAGTTCCTCATGCTGTTTTGAAAGGGTGGGATTTGAACCACTGGTATGCAATGCATACGGCACCCCATGTAGAGGGCGTTCGTGAATTGCACGCTGACGTAATCGCGCCGAAATTTGCATGCTGTTAATTGAGCGCAGCCTCTGATCCAGAAGCTGCTGTCCCGGCTGTGTCACTGCTTCTGTCTCTTTCTATCTTCTTTTTAAACCCTCCTCTTGCTGTATCTCCCATTCATTCCCTCATCTCTCACCCTCCTCTCTCTCCTCTCTCTGTATCTCTCATTCAATATCTCTTCTCTAACCCCACTCTCTCTCCTCTCTCTATATCTCGCATTCATTCCCACTTCTCTCTCTCACACCCTACTCTCTCTTCTCTCTCTAACTCTCATTCACCCCGCTCCCCTTATTCTCTCCCTTTCCTCTCCATTCGCACAACCTCTCTCTTGGTAAGAGTAACTGTAGTAGTGGGGACAGCAGCTTGGATCAGAGGCAGCCCAGTCTTTAACAGTCTATCTCACCCGCTGGCGCGTGCTCATTTGTCGCATACGTGCACGTATTTGTCTGCTTGTGGGTTTTATCTGTGCGCTTTTGAGGGCGCGTATTTGCTGCGTGCCCTATAGACTGGACACCAACGCATACAGTACTGTTGGCGCTCAGACTAAACTTGTTTAAGGTCTCAGCCATATAAACCCAATCAATTCTATTAAAGGCCTTTTCTGCGTCAAGGGAAAGAAGCATCAATTGTGTTTTTGTTACTGATGCCACATCAAGCAATTTTAAGATACACCTAGTATTATCTGGAGATTCACAACCTTGGATGAATCTTACTTGGTCCAGATGTCCAGATGTCCACTCTTTGCAATGTATGAATCTTTAACTTGTCATTGCCTGTAACTTAACTTTTGTATAGCGCTACAGAATATGTTGGCGCGTTACAAATAAACGATAATAATAATAATAATATTAGCTGACATCACAATTGATCCGGGAAATAGGCCTATAACTTTTACATTGGGATGGGTCCTTGCCTTACTTATGTATTACAATTATCTTTGCTTTCAGGAATTCTGATCTTATAGGTTTACCTGACAAGAAACCGTTGAACAGAGATTATAAATGGGGTGATAACGTATCTATAAATTGTTTGTAGTACAAATTGGTGAACCTGTCTGGGCCAGGGGCTTTAAGCGATTTAGTCTCTTTCATTGCATTTTGTAACTTTAATTAGTGATATTGGGATATCTAGCAAATCAGATTGCGTCATATCACGATTTGACAGGTCAGTGGAGGACAAAAAGTTATCAATTTGATTTACATGATCAATTGAGCCTGAACTAAAAGGCGCTGAATATAAATCTGCATACAATTTTTCAAATGCTTCTGTGATATCATTCGGCCTATAGATGGTCTTGTCATTCTCCACCTTTAATTTGGGGATGAATGAGTTTGCCCCTTTGCTGGTTAAGCTTTTTGGCTAGCATTTTGTCTTGCTTGTTCGAGTATGTGAAGTACTGAGATTGAGTTCTTTGTAACACAGTAACCACTTTCCTCCGGAGAATCTCATCCAATTCCTGTTTGAGTTTATGAATTCACCCTTGGGTCCCAGGCGGTCTTAGAAGAGGAGAAATGGCTTGAAGGGCTGATATTGAGCTAATCCCAGTTTTTTATAGAGGGGCCCATTTGAATACATTTGCCTCTTACCACTGCCTTGTATGCAGCCCACACTCTTGCACAGTCCACCTCCGCACCACAATTCAAATCAAAATATTACACCAGAGTGCTATGTATTTTGTCCCTTGCTTCTGCATCATTAAGAAATGCTGCGTTTGTTGCTCACGAGGGAGCACAGCCCTGAGGTAAGAGGTCACTTAAAGAAATACTGATTATGTCATGGTCAGACCATGCAATTGGCCAAATCTCTGCATCCATCAGGTTTGGGGCTAAATGTTGCTGGATTAAAACATAATCGATGGGGTCATGTGAATCGTGTCTGGCTGAATAGTGTTTATATTCCCTATCATTAGGGTGTACCATTCCCCACGCATCAAGCATACCATAATTTTTAAGCATTAATTTAAAAGATTTGGTGGTCGAGGGAATCACAGGCAAGGAAGTGGAATCGGATCTATCTTTTGCCGGGTCCAAAACTTCATATCCCTGCCCAGGATCCATGCTGAGTGTTGCCAGTCAGACATGAGATCAGTCGCCCTATGGAAAAATGTTGTTTGCCCAGTATTTGGGGCGTATACGTTTAGTAATGAAAGCTTAAGGTCATTGACCATACCCTGTAACAGGATGACCCTCCCATCTTGATCTCTATGTGTGGACAAGTGTTGGAAATTCAACCTCTTATGTATAAAAATTGACACCCCTCTTTTTTTTCAGAAGCAGTGGAATGGTAAGTTTGTGTGAGATATTTTCCCCAGTATAATGTCTAACCCCATGCAACTATATTCTCGCAGGGCAATCCCCCGCTTTATCGATTTGTTCATCCCCTGGACATTATGCAAAGCTATTTTTAATGCCATTACACACCACCTCAACCGATTGCAGGGATTAAGAAACTCTTTTATGCAGGCTATTCACAGAGGGCAGCAGGTCAGAAGCAGGCACCACACCAAAATTGGTAAGATTAAGCAAATCCACTTAAGGGGAAGGGTAGAAGGAGCAGAAAAGGAGGGGCAAACGAGAAAGGGGAACAGCTAGGGACAAGTGGTAGAAAAATATAAGAGTTATTAAAACAATGTACAGTAACAGCAATGTACTTTGCAATTCAAAATGCCAATCCTACAAGATGTAGAGCATTAGTTACGAGAATATTTTATTCTAGAAATACACAAAACAATGCACAATTTAAACTAAACTGAGGAGGGCAAAAGGCTGTCCTCACAAAATCTATGGTGAGGATCCAGGTAAACTTGCAATAAGGTACACCGACAACTCGCCTAAAAAAGAAAAAAAATATTAAAAATAGAAAAGTATACAAAATGTAACCCCTATGGGGCACTTCTGTAGAAATGTATAAGTAAGTAAGTGACTAAACTATTACTATTGGGTTCCAATAAGTGGGAGACGTTTTTAGACCCTGAACCAGTATCAATAAATGTACAAAAAAAACTTAATCATTGCAACCATAAATCTAGACTATGAGGTTTATGGTCTTTGCATGGAAATTAATAGATTTCTGCCTCCCACATACAACAGTATTTATGTGCTAAACCAGCAACTTAACATTTTCAGGATTACCATTTCATTAAGGCATATAAAGCTGTTACAGTCTTAAGATCTCTGTTGCGGTCTGCTGTGTCTGTGGGTTCTGGGATCCTGTCATTGAGTATTTAACATCGGTTCAGCCATCCATGTCCAGAATGGAATACATTCTCCCATCTCAATTTGAATGGGAAGCCCTAAGTGTACTTCCAACCCTGGGCTAAGATTACCTCCAGGAGAAGTTTTAGCAGTCTCCTTTTAAATAAAGTGGTTGGAGAGAGATCAGCATAAATACAAGGTTGTTCACAATCAATCTCTGAAATACCTGATCTTGCTGCCTTCATGTAGAGATCTTCAGTCTCTTAATGGTGGAATTTCGCAATCACATTCCTAGGTCTTTCTCCAGAATTCTCTTTGAATGCAATCCATTCTGAAGGCTTCTTCCTCTTGATTCAGCAGTGTTTTGCAGAGGTCCAGCATATGGTTGGGGAGATCCGTTATTACTTGCGTTAAACCTCGGACGCAGACATTTTCACAGTGGGATCAATTTTCTAGGTCCTCATGTGCATACTGGAGTTGTCTTTGCTCATCTCTCAAAGCAGACATCTTCCCCTCCAGTTGGGTATGTGCCGCCAGCAAATTATCGTATTTTGCTTCTATTTCAGTCACCTTAAGAGTCAACTGCTTTTATTTCCCCAGGGAGGTCTGCAGCTACATTCTGGATTTTGCCTGTAATCTGTCCTAAAGGAAGAAATGAAGTTCTTCTGGTCCTGGATGTCTGCCTTCCTGCTAGGTGCTGAGGGCTCCATGGTCACCTCTGGTGAATGTTTAGGTGGCACAGAAGACTGTCCGGAAGATAGGACACTTGTTTTTGTCATGCAATAGTCCTGTATGGATTTAGATGATCTTCATGTTGAGATACTTGCCATCTCCTTGTTATGAGCTTTAAACATGAGACCCAGCTTTATTTGTCAGGTTGGTCACTTTGCTTTAGGCTGTGCCCCCATACTTGAGGTATAAAATGTGCTTACATAGTGGGCATCATTTCGGCATAATTTCAGCTTGTTGCCACTAAAGCAATCTAAGCTACTTGAAAGCTGTAATTTTCACACACAGTGATGCAGACTTGTTACTGTTTGTGCTGAGGATCTGTGTCTTATGTCTCAGTGTGTGTCTTTATTACATGTCTGTGGTTTCACAGCTCACAATGTAAAATGAGGATGGTAGGCACCTTTTTCTTTGTTAGGTAAGATTGGTGCAGTTGAGCATAAAGTTTTAAAGACTTATGATAAAAGAACAGCCAGCAGGTGGCGGTGGGGTGTTGTGTTTGAGTGTTTCTCAAACTGACCTTATTTTTGTTGTTGCTAGCCAGTTGCAATTCTGAGGTATTATTAACTTGGTGCTTCAGATCAATACTGCCAATTGACAGTTTTCAGGTTCTCAATATGGGCAAATCACTGTCCTGACCCAGTTCTGGGTCTGCTTGGTGAATTGTGCACCCAAGTTTATTTGCACAATGTAGAGTGAAGCAGCAGTAAATTGTATAAGTAAGTTTAAGTCCCTTGCAATTCTGCTATTTCTTGTACTGTTTATTGTAAGCAGCAGAGAGAAAAATAACATGTTAACTCTTTGTTTGCAGTTGTTTACATATTATATCTTCAGAGGTAGGGGATATATATGGCAAATATATGCCTGGTTTACCCGAGTAGCATCTTAAAAATCCATATGTGGCTGGGTGGCTGGTAGGAGGGTTATTGTAAGAGATAGATGTAATATAATAGGAAAATCCCGGCATTCACTAACCTCCCTCAAATAGGTAAGTTTGCTGTAGCAGTGTCCTGCAAAAGGGTTTAAAGATGTCTTTCTCTTGTCCCCAAAATTCTTTCACCTAGTTCGACACACAAATTCGGAAAAATGCTTCTTTACACTGTCTTCTTCTTCACAATCATTTATCTCTTTCCCAGACTCTTTCATTCTCATCTGCTGCCAGCCACTCACAGGGCAGCAAATATCTGAAACACACATAACCTAATATCCATTACCTGTCAAAAATACACCTACTATACCTCCAGTGACCTCTAGAACACACATTGAACCTCTCAAAAGCTCGTCAATATAAATACGACGTTTGTCTAATACAAAAGGTATCAAATTATGCTGCAATACTCATTATTAAAATATATATATATATATATAAATATATATATATATATTAATATTTACTAAATTAATAGGTAACTGGACATTCACGGCTGTTTCACTCTTCAATGATATATATATATATATATATATATATATATATATATATATATGTGGCTCAGAGTAACATTTCTATGTAGTGTAGGGTACACCCACCCCTCCCATGCTCCCCTGAGTCCCCTTGGCTTCCTCTGTGCTCCCACAGTCTCACCGTATCTGCCTCTTGAGAGCTTCCCTGACTCCCCTTCAAACGCTTGTTCTCACTGGGGCAGGGAATTCCGGTTGACGTCACACACACATGACACCATTCAGTATTACATGCACATGCAGGAGGAAGCAATGGCAGAGGATTATTAGGAAACGATAAAGAGCATGCGGTGAGGGGCATCAGTGGGGATGAGCCATAGTAGGGGTGGGGGCAATTGCACTGGGCGCCACAACCGTGCTAAACTAAAACATGCAATTTCCAGAGGCAGTCCTGCATTGCTGAGAGATTAAGAAGGAAATCTTGCACTTCAGCAGGCATGCTTCTTTAAAGCATATTGTATTGTTCTCCAAGCCCAAACGTCAGTTCTCCAAATTCAAGACTCTCCACTGCCTTCTCCCTCCCCTTCCTATCTCACAACCAAAGACTTTCTCAACTACTTTAAAGATGGGGTATACCAATGAAGATGGGGTATACCAATGCTGCTGTTGGCAAAACCCAAGGTCATTTCTTCTTTTCCTTCTACACATTATGTCTTGGGACCCTAATGCAACTGAATATTAAGCATATCCAACTCGATGAACTCAAACTCAACATCTCAAAGACTTCTCCCACTCCTAAAATATCCCTCACTGTTCACAATGTCATCATCACTCCTACACTTCAGGACCACTGTCTTGGGATAATATTGGAATCTACCCTATCTTTCATTCCTCACATACAATCAATAACCAGACAATATCATCTTCAATTAAAACATCTTCAGAACACTACAATTTGTTATAAATGACACAAAACTCTAATCCATATCCTAATCCTAGCTCACCTCAAGGTGTTTCTTGTTGCTTTCCCAATCACCTCTCTCCACACTACTCTGAGGTAGTCTCATGTATTGTATTCAATAATAGATCTTTGCTGTACTCCTTTGTAAGTCACTACACTGGCTTTCCATAGCATTCATAATAACATTTAAGATCCTGACCCTAACACATAAAGCACTTAATAACAGTTCATCAATTATCTGCGTTCATATCTAAATACCCAGCCTCCATCACCACTCTGTAAATGACATATTTCTTACAATTCTTCTATTACCCCATCTCAAGCCCACCTTTATTATTTTTCCTGAACTGCTACTCTGTGCAATCACTTAAGTAATTTAACAAATGCTTAAAAAATACCCATACATACATTAATTATTATAAATTAAACTTCATATGTAGATATATGCAAATATGTTTTATACATACACAAAAAAGAAATACAATTTTCCTTATCCCTCCATACCAGACTATATACATTTAACATTTAACAAAACCTTGCCTTCTTTGTAAAATGTTTCTATTCTGTATGTCTTAAATTATAATGACATGCTTAACTGTAAATACAGATCAAACAATGTATTTTTATAGTTGCTATAGCAACCCCTTTAAATCCTGTTGTATAATGCAGAATATCAATATGTACTTTCTTAATGACGAGTAAAAATTAAAACCACGCCCTGTTTTCACATAGTTACATAGTAATTAAGGTTGAAAAAACACTTTCAGTCCATCAAGTTCAACCTTTTAAGATCTCCTCTGATCTGCATATGTGGATTAGTTATTCATCAATTAGTTGTTAATCAATTTTTAATCAACTATATATTTTTTTTTAATTGTTAATTAACTAAGAGGAAGGGAAAAAAAAACAAGTGAAACTTAGCCAAACTTCTCAAAGGGGGAAAAAAAAAATCCTTTCTGACTCCAGATACTGGCGATCGGATTTTTCCCTGGATCAATACACTCTCTCTAATTATCCAGGATAACCCTAAATTCTATTAAATTCTAAATTCTTTTAATCAGAAAGTTATCTATAGAATCCGCTGTCACCACCTCCTCTGGTAGAGAATTTCACAGATTAACCACCCTTACTGTGAAGAACCCTTTTCTTTCTTTGAGGTGGAATCTTTTTACTTCTAACCTCAAGGGATGTCCTCTTGTCAGTTGAAAACCTCTTGGCACAATAAGCTCCCTTGACAAATCTTTATACTGACCCTGGATGTATTTATATAAAGTAATCATATCTCCTCTTAGACGCCTTTTTTCTAGAGAAAATACGTTTAATTTGTATTAGTTTTGTTGCCATCCTCTGTACCTTTTCCATCTATAAAATGTCCTTTTTAAGTAATGAAACACTGTTATACCATACTGCCTCTTATATGAGTCTCTAAATAATCTACAAAAAGTATAAAAAATATTAGAACACACAAATACCTAATCAAATTCTGAACATAATGTCTACCACAAAATATAACAACTGTCATTATGTAAAAAGTATTTGTCCTTCACAAAATAATGAATTATTAAACAAGTGACATTCGTAATGTAAATATCAAAGACGTAAGTGCAAAACTTTACAATGTAAACTGTAATTTCTTACCTTGTTGGACAGGAGGAGAAAGCAGACAATAACAAAGAATGAAAGTACACTTCATGCAGAAAGAGTGTTGTTTCTAAACACTCACACTACAGTTTTTGAGTGTAGTTTCCTTTTGCTGAATGAGATCACGTTATTTTATTAATAACTGACCATCTGTGATCTCCTGTACATTGCAGCAAATAAGTCATGGCTTTGCAATCCACAGTGACCAACGTTAGATATAAGTGCCCAGAAACAGAAACGATCATCAGGTTTATGCACAAGTTCCTATATCAATCTTTAGGAACCAGCATGTGACAATTACATTTACATTTAACTGAAGTTTAACCTCTTCCTCTTTTGATCTACATAGAATATGTTTATGAGTACAACTGTTGACATCATAAAGATAAAAACTATGGAAAATTGGTGAATTTAATATACAGTAAGTTATTATACTGACTCCTGCCAGATGCAAAATACAATTATCCACAGTTACAGAAATAGTTAATACCACCAGCATCTGAGTCACAAATTATTGAACATGACCTAAGCAAGGCCCAGTTGGTAGGTATGGATATGTGTTAAACACAATTACCTCTAACATATGACGATTAGACCCACACTACTTCATAGGCTAAATTTAATGATTAGACACAGACTACTTCTTGGGAGGAAGACTGGCCACAGTGTTTATTGGTAAACACAAGTAGACATAATAACCATAACCATTAATAAATAAACATAACCACGTGAGGGGAGGAGCCTGGTCAGAAACAGTAGGCCCTACGCCCTGAAGCCTCATCCAGGGCCTACCGTGTTGTAACATCCGTACCACCGTAGGGTAGGATCTTACCCATTTTACCACTGTCCCGGCGACTCCCCCGATGACCCGCCGCTGTGACAACAAAATGAACATAATTTGTTAACATATAATGTACACTTAAACAATATAATAATAACAAGTGCTCCACCAAACAAGACAATCTTTATTAAACTTGACAATGTACATCATTCATTTTATTTATTTTATCCATTCCTTTTTTTATTTTTTTTATTTTTATTTATTGATTTATATTTTTTCAATTACAAACATATCAACTTTAAACAACAATACTTTAGGGATGGGTGGGTGGGTATCTTCCCTCATGTCTAGCTGGGGGACTACTGATAACTTTTGGCGCCAAACCAGCCTATAACGGCTCTGCCTCCCCCAGCTAGCCACCTCCTTCCATACCGGTCCTGCCAGGTCAAAGGGCCCTACTCCCAACCACAGCAGGCTGGGGTGGGCTCCAGGCCCTTCATTACAAGTTCAGTAAATGTGTTTACATGTATTATTGTATATGGTTGCTACATGAATTTATTAATAAATAATACACTAATAAATATGTTCCATTCCATTTAAAGATAATTCAACTGTAATTATTTTTCAATTTACACTGATAGATTTTGTAAAAAAAAAAGAACAGAGACTTTCATAGTTCATGAGTATGGAGGGGTAACAATTGGCAAGACTGGGTCTAATGTTTTCATCCCTTGAGATCCCAGATATAATAATGCAATTCTCAGTGATCTTGCAAATTTATTTCAGAAATTAGCTCCTTTACTATATCTTATGCTCTTTTAAATAAAGAATATGTTGCTAAAAATTATGTTTTAACCTCACTGCACTCTCTCTTTAGCAGAGAACCAAGAAAGATTTAATAAATCATTTACCAAGTACTTTATGACATTTAATGAAAACTGTTAGAGAACATCAATCTCAGGAATTAAATTTGGATAAGAAATCATCAGTTACAATAGCTCTTTAAACATGTCATGAATACTTCCATTTTGAGCTTAAGAAAGGCTGAACTTTAAACTCCAAAGTCAAAGAGCTCTTTTCACAGCTTTCATGATGTACAAATTATATTGTGATTACAGCACTGCCGTGAGACAGGGGTAAAATGACTCATAAGCTTATTTTACATGTAATAGATCTGTTTTTTTATTTTGTACAGAAAATAAAAATGAACTGTGTTATTTTTATTGATCTTTTTGGAACATAAATACACATTGAGACATATTTACTAAGGTTTGTGGGACTACAAAATGGCCGCAAAGACTGTTTTATATGGACAATAGCATCACATATAATAGTTGTCAAACTGTGAGTTGTCGTCATGCTTTGCAAGCTCGCAAGAAATGTGTCCCTCGCAAAGCGAGGACCGCAGTTTGGGCGGGCCGCATTTGCGGAGGTGGAGGCTCTACGCCGCCTCACTCGCGGTTAAACAACCACGACGCAAGACTAAAATACGAGCTGCAGGACTTTAACGGAAATAACGGCCGTAACGAGGACATCCTCAAACAACAAAAACACTTTAAAAAAAAACACACACAGCATATGGGGACAGCCACGACATCTGCCAGTGAGGTTGCCCCCCAGTTAAAGTGGAATTTAAGGAGTGTTGTAACTTGAAAATCGGCTAAGCGAGAAAAAAAATGGCGGTCGAAAAAAATGAAAACGAGGCTACACGACCCAAAACCCGCAAAGCACATATGACTTTTGACAAGGACGTACGAGGTACAAAAATGCAAAATTACGAGGTCGCAAAAATACCGAACCGCGCACAGCCAAAAACATGAAAAGCACACAAAATACAAACACAAATAAAAGAAAAATTACACACAGCAAGGGGGGACAGCCAGGACTTCTGGGAGTCAGGTTGCATGCAAATTTAATTCCAATTTACAGAGTTTAGCCACTCGAATATCCCCTAAGCAAGAGAAAAAATGGCCACTGAAACAAACTAAAACAAGGCTGCACGACCCCTAAACCCGCAAAACACCGTCAGGCCCATACGACTTTTACACAAACCCATACAAGCTACAAAATACACTATTAGCAAGGACGCAAAATAATCCACACCCGCGTACCACATACACAATCGCAGTAATTTTACAACACTAACTTACAGAATGCGGAACTACACAGCTACAGAATGTGGAACTACACAGCAACACAAACAGTTTCCCCTTGCCCACGCAGCCTATTTACACTACAAACTGCACAAATTGCTGACACTTACACCTCAGCTCAACAATAGATTGTTAGCTCTTCAGCGCAATGCTTGCTGCATATATTAATTACAATTACGTAAAGTATATTAATTTATCATTTTAATAATTCATTAATTATCATTAAAAACTACATATACAGGGGAAAAAAAACACACCACAGGATCGCAATAAACGACAAAGGCCATCATCGCGTGCCTCACAAGGAGCGCCAATGGTGCTCAGAGGACACAAACTACACCAGGGGAGAGGTTTGCAATGAGCGCCAAAAGGAGATCAGTGCGGACCTTACAATGAGCCAAAAGCGGCTCTGATAACAAAAAATACACCAACCGAGAGGCTTGCAATGAGTGCCGAAGGCCGAAACACTTACTGTCTGTGGCAAACAGCATTACCTGCCTTACAATTTTATTGCCCCGTCATTTTTGACGGGCAAGTTGCTAGTTTCAAATAGTTCATATGTTCCAAGAAGACAGGCATTATCAATTTCACAGCCTTGGCAAAACTAAGTAAATATGGTAAAATGAGTAGCTCCTGTGATCATGTATATTCACAAGTGTGCTTTTTTCAGATTATCGTATATACTCAAGTATAAGCCTGTGTCTCTTCCCCCCTCTCACTTCCCTGTGTCTCTTTCCCTACCCCCTCCCTTATCACCCTCCTCAACCCCCTCCTCATCCCCCTCCTCATCCTCTCTCCTCAACCCACCTCCTCATCCTCTCTCCTCAACCCCCCTCCTCATCCCCCCTCCTCAACTCCCCTCCTCATCCTCCTTCCTCAACCTCTCTCCTCAACCTCTCTCCTCAACCCCCATCCTCAACACCCTTCCTCATCCTCAACACCCTTCCTCATCCTCAACCCCCCCTAATCCTCAACCCCCCTACTCATACTCTCTCCTCAACCCCCCGCCTCTTCCTCAACCCCCCTCCTCATCCTCAACCCCCTTCCTCAACCTCAACCCCCCTCCTCAACCTCCCTTCTCATCCTCCCTCCTCAACCCCCCTACACAACCTCAAGCCCCCTCCTCAACCTCTCTCCTCATCCTCAACCCCTCTCCTCATCCTTTCTCCTTATCCTCAACCCGCTCCTTCCGGCTGCATCGGGACCTGGCCAAAGCTAATGACGTGACGCACATGTGACCTCACTTTATTAGCATATCCCGGGTACTGACGCAGCCGGAAGGAGCGCGGAGGAGCGGAGGAGCAGCTGCTGATGGAAGGTAAGTGAGGGGAAAGGGAGAGGGGGAGGTAATTAGAGGGTTAAAGTGAGGAGGGGGGTTTAGGATGAGAAGGGGGGGTTGAGGATGATAAGGGAGGGGGAGGGAAAGAGCCACGGGGGTGGAGAGAGACACAGGGGGAAAACAGAGACACAGGGTTGGAGAGACATGGGGGAAAGTGAGACACGGGGGTGGAGAGACATGGGAGTGGAAAGAGAGACACGGGGGTGGAGAGACATGGGGGGAAAGAGAGACACGGGGGTGGTGACTCGAGTATAAGCCGAGGGGGCCCTTTTCAGCCTTAAAAAGGGCTGAAAAACTCTGCTTATACTCAAGTATATACTGTAAATGTCAATTCACACAAATAATTGTATTATTTTCTACTTTGGTTGTGATTATGGTTATATCGATATAAAATGTACAATCCTTATTTCCTTGTATAAGAGTCAGAAAATTAAAAACTATGAATAGATTAACTATAGTTGTTGTTGAGTCCTTTAGTGTTGTCCGACTCTCGGTGACCATATGGACAGAGCACACCAGGCACATCTGTCTGTGTTTTTGGTTGTGCTTATCCATAAGGTTTTCTTGGCAAAGATAATGGAGTGGGTTTGCTAGTTCCTTCTCCAGTGGACCTTGATTTGTCTGACCTTTCTGCTGTCACCTGTCCATCTTGAGTGACCCTACATGGTATAGCTCACAGCTTCATTGAGGTACACTAGCCCCTTCACCACAAGAAGGTAGCAATCCAGAAGGGGAGATTAAGTTGTTATTATCACAAATAATACCTTACCATTTTTTATGTGTTTTTACTGCTACTGATGTAATTTAGCCCTATTGTGTTATGAGTTATAGGCAATAGTGTATGAACATAGAATAAACTTGAAGCCAATCATGTAACTGACAGAAACGTTAGGTAGTAATAGATGTAAGAATGATAGAATTTTTTTTTTTTAAAGGCAACATAATTGTTCACATGTACTGAACAGATCTATTTTCTTTAACTATACAAAACAATCAGTCACATTTATTATTACATTTATTTAAACAAATCTGATCTTTCGTCTTGGCAAAGTAAGAATTAATGGCTTAAACCAGGGGTGGGGAACCTAAATTTTCATCAAGTTCCTCTGAACAACAGTTAAAAATCATTACTGCTACATATTACCACATTTCTCTTATACAAATTGTTATTTGTGGTTTCTACTGTAATGTTGGATTTTTTTCTGCTTGTAACTATGTTGTTTCAATTCTCTCAATGCTATTATACAATCATAATGCCATTAAATATAAGAGGCAGTCAAGGTCTCAGCAAGGTAGAGTGCTGGGTCAAAATATGGTATTCGAGCTGCAGATTCCCACCCCTGGTTTAAAGTGTATTCATGTTATGTGTTTTTTCTCTAATCAAAGCATTTAACAACTGAAAGATAATGTGTACACATAACAAATGCTTTAAAAAAAATGTAAACTCAAACTGTGGCCTTGTCTGAAGAAGTGCAGAGAGGACCATACACCTCTTTATAGGACTACTACACTTTCAAGATTATTCTGTGTTATTTTAAATTAATAAACAATTCTTCGCATTTTAAAGGACCAATGTGGTCAATTATTTACATGATTCTTTTTATGATTATCACTACATGTATCCACTTTCTATTATAAGTTGCTCTGTTACATTCTCAAGAAGTTATGTCTTTGTAAGTTATGATCATTCTACTACACCTAGTGAATGCATTCCCATTGTGCAGCTAGAAATGTCATTAGCATATGCGGGTTCCAGAGAAAGGCATAAGACTCACTGCAGGGCTCCGATCAGCAGTAGGAGCTGATTGGAGGCTACAGAGAAGAGGTGAGAGGGGCGAAGAAAGGAGGATAAGAAGGGAAGAGGAGGGAGGAAGAAGAGGGGGGAAGAGGAGGATGAGGGGGGGAGAGGAGGGTGAGGGGAGTAGGGATAGATGAGGAGGGTGAGAGGGGGGAAGGGGGGGAAGAGGGGAAGGGGGGAAGAGGAGGATGATGGGGGAAGGGGGGAGAGGAGGATGATGGGGGGGGAGAGGAAGATTGGGGGAAGAAGAGGATGAGGGGGAAGAGGGGGATGACGGGGGAAGAGGAGGATAAGGGGGGAGAGGAGGATGAGGGGGAAAGGAGGAGGATGAGGGGGAGGAGGATGAGGTTGGTTTAGGGCTCATAATATAAGTTTTTGTTGACCCTATTTTCCACCTATTTACTGTTTTTCTTTGAAATAAATATTCAAAAACATTTAACCTACTGATGCCTCAATAAATGTAATTTTATTGGTATCTATTTTTATTTTTGAAATTCATCAGTAGCTGCTGCATTTCCCACCCTAGGCTTATACTCGAGTCAATAACTTTTCCCATTTTTTGTGGTAAAATTAGGTGCCTCGGCTTATATTCGGGTTGGCTTATACTTACCTATAACATACCTATATATGGTATGTTATATAAGGTAACAGCCTTATTAAATTGCGATTCGGTCATTTTAAAAGGGCTCTATTTAAGAACATAGCATATTTTATTTACAGAAGTTTTTAGTTAGTGAAGACCTTGCTTTTGGATAGAAGTTCACTAACTAAAAACTTCTGTAAAAAAAATATGCTGTGTGCTTAAATAGAGCCCTTTAGATTTACTGAATTGCAAGTTAATAAGGCTGCACATTTTTTGAAATTTTACAGTACAATTATATAATATGAAAGTCACAAGCATTTTAACTTTACATTTCGCCTTTTTAAAAAGATGGAGATAGAATTTGCTAAGAGGTGGGTAATTATTTTGTTTATTGGGTACAATTTAGTTTATTTTTTTATTTTTATTGTTTATAAATTAAATGTATCAGATTACCATTTAACGGCTATATGGCTTTTAAAAGCCAATATTAGAAATTGCAGCAATTTATTTTGTGAGGCAGAAAAAGGCTAGTGGAGATATTCCTAAGAGGCAGGTATCAATATTCGGCTTAAGTTGGACTTTAAATATTTCGGAATCAAGATAAAGGAACCTACTACAGAGCAACCCCGAAAGCAAATGGGATTCACCCAAGGCTTCCATTTAGAAAATCTTCTGGAGTGATGTCTGTGTGGAACTTTAATAGAGGTCTCTAAAATGCTGTAATTAAGAGATCCTTGGGATAAATTAGTCCAGGATTCTTTCCATTTATCCTGTTTCCATTGTTGAGCTAAATCTGTCTCCGATTCGGTTATGTATTTATCTTAGCTGCATTTTTGCTGTTTGCCAGCTATAAATTTATTTATTTTCCTATTCTCTATTTTTAGACTTTTCTTTTCTGATTCTACAGGGAATAAACATGATTAAAATCCTTTAATGTTCCTTAGAGTGCTTGAAATAATATGATGTTATTCAAAAATCAGAATATTGTGTGAGCAGGCTGGAGATATTTTACCTGCAGTAAAAAGCCTGGCCTTGTACTACTGTCTGGAGCAAATTAAATTGTAGCTTTGATTATTATTAGCCTCATGTGTCTTCATTTGTTTCTGTCCGCTGTGTAAAGATTAGATTCACGTTGAGTAAATTAACACTGTTATTAGCATATTGTAGTGTACATTAAATTTTCTACAAGACTTTTCATCCATGGGCAATTAATACAATGTGCTACGTTGTAGACTTCAAAATATATACACTTAAATATAATAGTTGAACTATAGATATTAGCCAGTCCATTTTCTTTATTTAGTAATGCTACTGTTTTTGTCAAATTGAGCTCACAATAACAATATTTAGCATATTCTATATGTGAAACAAATCTGACTTACTTTGATGGTAATTGGTGCCTTGTTATTTTCCAGCTGTTAAGTGACAGAAATATTTTAGCATTGCAAAGTACTGAATATAAATTAATTTTAAGTTCTCTCAAAGACTAATTATTTATAAGCATGAGTGAATTTGTTTAGAAAATTATTAAATTTAACAACCATTTGTGATTAGGGTAATTCCCATGACTTCTATATAAATAAATGGAGCCTTCTCTCAACTTTTGCCGACATTTTGATAGAACTTAAGTCCAAATCACTTGTTTGTTGTTCTAGTATTTATGAATACATTTTATAATAAGCAAATGTTAAAGCTATGGAATCACACCAACATTTTTTGCAGTCAATCGCAAATTTATGATAATAATATCAGAGCAATTTTTTAAAAAAATTATATTTTAATTAGAATCATCTTTATTTATTCTGTTATCCTTACATCACTTTATTTAGTGTGCTGTAGTTAGTTGTAATACAGGTTGATTCATCATTACTATTTTTTTGGAGTAATCATTTTTCAAGTCACTGTAGATTGCAATATGTAATGAAATGCAACGATCACATTCATCAAAGGCATGTAAATGGAAAGGCTGTGACAATATTTTCATGTCTTCTTTTTCGTAGACCCGCACTCAAAATATTGCAAGAATTATAACCTGAATTTCAAGGCTATTCAAAATGTATATGATGTCTGTTATATAGAGGGACTGTGCAGTACCTTACAATTATTTAAAAACATTTGTACAATTCTCGGAAATCTATTTCAGTATGGAATATACTAAAATGCAAAGCTCTGCGTGTGATTTCAGCATGGGGAGTACATAAGAGGCAATGTCCTGCATCTCCTTACGGCATGGACTTTTACATTTGTCATGTTCTACAGGACTTTAGAGCCTGGAGTATATTATTATGTTGAGATCTGCAGAACATTACATTTTGCAATCTTCCACACTGAGTATATTATTATGAGCTATTTTGCAGATAATTATCTGACATAATGAACCGTTACACCCATATGTCTATGGCTGATGTAAGAAAAGCCACACAAAGCTTTTATCAAACTGGCAGTACTGATAAGAGGATCATATTCCTATTACATTATTATTTATCATAATTAGCATAGTATGCACCTTTGCCCCGCTGGCAATCATGGCAAATGGGAGTGCTGCCGCTCATATTTGCCGGCTGTGATATTAGTCTATTAATTGTAAAATCATTCTTTACCTCTTTCAGCCAGTCACAACCACCATCTCTAAAGTGATTTTACATCTAGCATAGATAATTACAGGAATGGAGAAATAGGTTTAAGATCAGAGTTTCTTGATCCTGATGCCAGTACGTCATACCCAGCCTTGATGCCATGGAGACTTTGCCAATAGTAGAATTAAATATAGCCTGTTGCTAGGAAAATATGCTAAAAAGTAAGAACTCATCTATTAGTTTTGCAAAGATTAGTGTACCTAGCTTATATAATTATGATATGAGGAACTGACCCTGACTTGTTTATCTGACACAGTATCTGACACAACATGATCCCAATGCAATTTATGCCAAAAGCACATAAAAAATTCAAAATGAACTACATTCAACATATATATTACTTTATTGTTGCAATTTTCCATAATATATCATACCCTAGGACAATCACACCACACGTGTACAAATGTTCCTTGAGCATTATACACTGAAAACAATCCATAGGATAGTTTAGATGCTACTTATTCAATACCATATGTAAATAACAAGTAATGTGGCACTGAGTAGTAAATATTATATTTAATAAAATATATAGATGGTATATAATATGTAAGAAGGTAAGGAATGTGACACTGGGTAGTAAATATATTTAATAATATATATAGATGGTAAAAAATATGTAAGGAGGGAGAGGCAATACCATGGTTTCCTCCTGCAAGTTTCCTCCTTGTGCTTTTTATTCCTTTCTTGTTACTGGTAGCTTAGTAATTGAGCCATTGTTTAATTGGGAAAGCTTTAATGTTAAGACCCTTTTGAGGTGCTAATAATCTGCAAATTTTTCAGATCTTCCTGAAATTCTGTATTCTGGTCAGACGGCCATTGTGGATTGTTTTGCACAGCTTGAGAAAGATCTGTTTAGCCAGTTTTACATTAGCAGAAGTTAAGAAAAATGTGTGCTGCATAGGTATATCAATAGTTTTGAATTATATGCATGAAGAAACTCGAAAATGTGCATGTAAATATGCCCTTAAAATGTTTAAATTATGCAGTAATATATGCATTAAATATTTTGTTCCTTATGCCCACTGAAATTCCTATATATTTTATTCAGGATAAAAATACTATTTACACATTGGAAAATTAAGCAAAACATAGGGTATCATTGAGAAGAAAAATAAATTAAAGTTTTAAATGTCAACATATTATTTCCCATTCATTAAAAAAAAAAGACAAGCTTACAACCATTGTACAATTAAAATGTATACTGATATGTTATCAATTGGGTCTTGATTTCTAATGGTATATAGTGAAAAAATCAAGTGGCCAAAAAGGAGGCAGTTAAAGCAAAGCTAGAGAGACAGTGATATGTTATGTAACTACAGCAAGAGATTAATAAAAATATTTCATGAAAAGCTCACATGGAGCTACTTGTCAGTGACTATTAAAGCAGAAATTAAAAAAATAACTAATTAAATCTCAGTTTTATTTTTTGAGATGACATACATATTTGAGTTAAAATATCTACGTTAAATGCAAATGTTACACTTGATTTTATCAAAAATACTGTCTGCTTATTTAGATAACTGGGCAGGAGATAAAGACATGTAGCAATGTATTCCGCAACTCTTGCTCTTCTCTGTTTTATACCTCATTACTAAAAATCTCTCATAAACCAGATTATTTTGTGTATGTTAGGGCAGCAAAACAGAATATTTTTTGTCTTTTTTATGAAAAAGCCAGATCATACTATTGCCAGTCTTAAGAACCCTAACAGTATTGTATATAGCAGATTGATGAAAGTCTCAACACTCTAGGAGAACTAGGTATCAGGGATATATCATATCCACATTTGAAATCCAGAAAAAAATCCAATTTAGACTGTCATAAAATCTTTTATAGCGGAGTTCCCTTCCTATAACACATGCTAGGCTTGTAGGAACAGCTATTTGTCCTCTAAATAAGAGTATAACTATCTACACTTTCTGTCATACTTGGTAAACCCAGCCGATGGCGATCATGGCTGAGTGCCGCAAACTACATGCAAAGTAGTGGTGATGTCATCAAATATTTATATCCTGGGTCTTTGGAGCACTTTTTGCATAACACAGGATTCCCCCTCCTCACTATCATATTACTCAATCAGATAGGCTCCCCCCTTCACTATCATCACTGCATAACTCAGTCTTCCTCCTACCTCACTATCATATCACTGTATAGCACAGGCTTCCTTCCTCCTCACTTCCCTACACGTTTAATCTCCATGATACTTTCCAAGGGAAAATAGTGTGTGATGGTAGGTGGGATATGAGTGATGATGGAAAAAAAGGGGACGAGAAGAGGAAATAGTGAAGAGCAAGAAGCAAAATCTGAGAGAGGAGGACATTTTTTTATAAAAAACAAAAAGTAGAAGTGAGTTGGAAAGATATGAATTACCTGAATATATTGCAAGAGTAAAAAATAAATACAAAATGCAGGTGTTGTGGTGTAAAAATACATGCATGAAACAGTATACTAGCAATTTGTAATTACAACGTTGTGGGTACCATTGTACAAATACTTTTTCTGCTTCTTCTTGCCAGGTAGAATTCTCAGTACTGAGTGCTCATTGCAAGTTAAAAGCATTCCTGGGAGAAACATGCTGCTCTATACTGCAATATGAATCAGGTAATGCATGACTACGTTTAATTTTGCTATTTTGCGGGTTCCCTATTCAAATCATTGGGGGAGATTTTTCCCCCCATCCCCCAGTTCCTACACCCCTGATTGGCAACTTCCCTCATCATTTTTGTGACTGAATCTAAAGTGTTAGGTCTTTTGATCTTGTCAGTGTTATGAGCTAGTCTTTCCTCTGGCAGGAAGCCAAATGGTAGAGGGGGGTGATATTATAGACCTCCTCTGCAGACATAGGGCCTCATTCTATTATCGGCCGCAGCCGTTGCGGGGCCGCAAGGACCGGCCGCAAGCTATTCTGCTATTCTATTCCCTTACGGCCGGGGATTCCGGCAGGCTTGCGGCCGGTGCCTTGCTATCTCTTGCGGCCGCTCGCGCCGGAGGAAAGCCTTTGATCTAAAACGGCCGCAAGAGATTTGCAATTCAATTGCTCCGGGAAACCTCTCTGCAAGGCTAAAAGCGAGCCGCAGCTTACTTGCAGGAAAGAGGTCTCGCTAGCACCAATTAAGCACATAAAATAGCTCAAATAAAGCCATCCTGCACTTTGAGAAGACTATAAAGGGATTTTAGGTGTTAGAAAAAATAGCACATAATTATCCTGTACTCAAATCCGTAAAATATTTTATTTTTAATATCCGTAAAATATCCATGTAAAAAGTCCAGAGTGCTTGGAGCACCTCAGACACACCCACGCCGCAGCCGGAAAATAAACAGTTAATTTGAACTCGGGTTTGGGCAGATGTGCAAGCTTGAGAGTGGGTTCCTTTTAATCCTCATGTCCCCCAATATGATCCCTAGCATTTACAGAGCTGTACAGTGCAGGCTTGAATTTATTTTTGCGTTTTTATATTTCACAGCTTACGGCCGGTTCCAAGATATGCGGCCGGCCGTAAGATGAGATCCTTGCGGGGCCGTATAATAGAATCGCGAGTTAACTGAACCCTCGCAAGGAATCGCAGCCTTACGGCCGATTTACGGCCGATAATAGAATGAGGCCCATAGCCTTTACATAGCCTTGTTCATGTAAAGGGACAGCCCGCCTCCATTTACTCTGCTGGACTCCTTCAAACAGGCAACCCCATAACTATAGTTCCTGCACCACAGGGACCCCACAGGGACAGGCTATTAAACTCCTGGGAAAAAAGCAGCATTTTAGTACCAAACATGCTGGGCTGCCAAGGTTAAATCAATAAATTCACAAAACAATACCATATTCTGATCACCCCCATGTTGTGACCCTCTCCACGAACAACCTGGCTCTCCCTTCCCACAGGGCACACAATAAGAAAATGAGGCGACCCTGGGAGCCAATAGGAAATGTGAACTTTATAAATCTTACAATGAGTGGAAAGTGCAGAAACAACTGCCATAAATAGCCTGAACTAGGCTACTGCAAGGAAACATATAACATATATATATATATATATATATATATATATATATATATAGTATCTCACAAAAGTGAGTACACCCTCACATTTTTGTAAAAATGTTATTATATCTTTTCATATGACAACACTGAAGAAATGACACTCTGCTACAATGTAAAGTAGTAATACTACAGCCTGTATAACAGTGTAAATTTGCTGTCCCATCAAAACAACTCAACACACAGCCATTCGTGTCTAAATCGTTGGCAACAAAAGTAAGTACACACAAGTGGAAATGTCCAAATTGGGCCCAAAGTGTCAATATTTTGTGTGGCCATCATTATTTTCCAGCACTGCCTTAAGCCTCATGGGCATGGAGTTCACCAGAGCTTCACAGGTTGCCACTGGAGTCCTCTTCCACTGCTCCATGATTACATCACAGAGCTGGTGGATGTTAGAGACCTTGCACTCCCCCACCTTCCGTTTGAGGATGCCCAACAGATGCTCAATAGGGTTTAGGTCTGGAGACATGCTTGGCCAGTCCATCACCTTTACCTACAGCTTCTTTAGCAAGGCAGTGGTCGTCTTGGAGGTGTGTTTGGGTCGTTATCATATTGGAATACTGCCCTGCGGCCCAGTCTCCGAAGGGAGAGGATCATATACCATATTTTTTAATTACCCATACGTTTATATTGTATTTTTAAGTGTCAAATAATGTTGAAATGCCATCATTTTTTGGTGCTTTTTGTGCTATACTCTCATTTTAAAGGTTTCTGTGTGACACAATAAAGGTTTTAAAATCAGTTGTGAGTGGTGCAGCTAAATATTTCTTCTGCTTTTTCGGTTACACAGTGCCCTGATTTACAAGTGATCCGTAAAATCTTTTTAGCATAGGGGTTTGGCGTCAGAGTGTCAGGGAGTAACTTGTAATTTATTTTGCGTGTAAAACTCAATGGAGATTTATGCCTTCCTTTTCGGGTATGTTGTGACGTTCACTCCAAGCAGTGACCCATAGCAGTTTGCTCACATTGTTTTAGAAATGGGTGATTAGCATAGCTGGCAGATTTACTCTGCAGTAAGGGCACTTGTATGAGCTTTTTCAGGGATTAGCATAGGGGCCATAGTAATGTAACTTCAAAGGCAAAAATGTTGATCTCCTTTGCTATAGATCTTTGGGCTACAAGCAGTGGTGGAGCTACTGCTGGTGCAACAAGTGCAAAGAACTGATAACAACAACAGGGACAGGGACCTCTTCTAGCTTAAATACAGTGGTCTATTAGTTTATTATGAGAAAGGGACCATTGAAATAATTGTATAGAAAGGTGATATGATCCCCCTACTCTGTATATGTGTTTGGCTTTTTTACTGACCTCTAGCGCACCTGCAACAAATTATTTTGCTTCAGGGCCCGTCATTCTCTAGTCCATCACTAGTTATGTTGGACAATGTAAAAGCAAATATCTTGCCAAAACATTTACAAAGACACACACAGCAAGTGTAAGGTCTGAAGATCTGAGTTAACTTTGGAATACTTGTGTTGTCTTGTTATAGTCAAAACAATAGGGTATTATTTACTATGTTATTGAATTGAAGGCTTTGTGCTGTTTATATCACAACCAGCGACTTACCCATCAAAAATGACGGGGCAATAAAATTTAAAGCCATGGCAATACTGTTTGCCACACAATTTAAAGCTTTTGCTACTCTGAAGACCTTCGGCACTCATTGCAAGCCTCTCCTCTCCTGTACTTTTGCTCCTCTGAGCACCTTCACCGCTCATTGCGAGCGTCTCTCCTTGTGTACTTTTGCTCCTCAGAGCACCTTCGGCGCTCATTGTGAGCCTCTCCCCTCGTGTCCTTCAAGTTTTGTGCTTTGCAACGATAATGTTCGCCGCTCATCGCAAAGACAGATATATAAGTATAGTGTTAAATATACAATTTTTTTAGTGCAGTGTAAATTAGAAAATGTTTTCAGGTCTCAGAGCATAATAAAGTGATTTAAATATGTAACTGCTTTAAGAGTCTATCGCTGGCAGCCAATGAGCAGTAATCCAGATATATATAATTGCAGTGTAAAAAGTAAAACATTTTTAGTGCAGTGGAAAGTATCGATTTTTATTTTCCATTACTAATTAATACTTATTAAATTAATGTACGTTAATAATTAATTCTGAATGAACAAATGTATTAGGAAGTGCGAAGCATTAATGTATACATAAAGTAACGGCAGTGTAAAATATGCTATTTAGCGTATTATTTTGTTTTTATATATATATATATATATATATATATATATATTTATTTTCTTTATAATAATTAGTGAATTTCCTAATAAATTAATATATTTTCTCTTTTTCTAATTAATATATCCAGCAATCAATATCCTGAAGAGCTAACAATCTTTTTTGATTTTCCTGCAGCATACAATGTACAGTTTGCCTGTTGCTGCCCTGATGAGAAAGTGTCAGCAATGTGGCAAATGTGCAGTATAAATAGGCTGTGTGCGCAAGGCCAAACCGTTGGTTTAGTCGTGTAAAGCTCCATTTTAGATTCGTAATATTATTGCAAGTTAGTGTTGTAAAATAGCGGTGATTGTCTATGTGTTACGCGGCTCATGAGCATTTCCGTCCTTTCCAATAGTGTATTTTGTACCTCATACATTCCTGGGTAAAAGTTATATGCGGCTGGCTGTGTTTTGCGTGGTTCGGGTCGTGTAGCCTCGGCAAATTCTACTTAAATTTGTGTGCAATCTCACTTCCAGACGTCCTGGCACAGGGGGTGCTGTGTGTGAGTTTTTCTTTTGGCTTTTTTGTTTTATTTCTTTGTGGTTTTTTTTTCTTTGTCTTTTTAATTTGCAGGGTTCGGGCGTTAACTTCGTATTTTTGCAACCTCATTTTTTTTTCTACTCCTGTGTCCCAAGTCAACTGCTTGCAACCTAAGGCAATCCCTCGTTTCCTAACTGCGTGGAGGCTAAGTCCCCCCGTTTTTCAATGCCTCAATGGCTCGCCATGCTTTGTGAGGCTCGCAGGAGCGCCTTTGGCGCTCATTTCTGCCTGAGTCCCGCGTTTTTCAATGCCTCAACTGCTCGCTCCTTTGGTGCTCATTGCCTAAGTGCTCTGAGTTTCAATGCCTGAACTGCTCATCTCGCTATTCTAGGCTCGCAGCTGATGAGCGCCTTTGACACTCATCGGCTAAGTGCTTTGAGCTCAGAAGACTTCTGTGCTTCAACGGCTCGCCTCGTTACATGAGGCTCGCAAGCGTGACGCCGATTCACAGTTTGACAACTATTATATGTGATGGTAATGATTTCATAGTCTTTTTGACATGCCGGAAAACAGATGGCATGTACTATATGCTTAGGGCCTCATTCAATTGCGATTTGGACAATTGAATAGGGCTCTATATAAGCATATAGCATATTTTTTTAAAAGGAGTTTTTAGTTAGTAAAACCTTGCTTTTGAATAGATGCTTACTAACTAAAAACTCCTTGATAAAAATATGTTATGTGCTTATTTAGAGCCCTATTCAATTGGCCAAATTGCAATTGAATGAGGGCCTTAGTATCTAAACCAGAAAAAAAAAAGAAAAAGGATAAGAATGCTACAATACAAATGCCAAAAGAAAATCTGCAATAAGAGGTCGTGATCTGAACTGTGGAAGGTAGTCTCCAGAGTAAAATAAGAAAAATAAGGAGATACTGTTCTGTTGAAAGGTTAATTTGATACTGTAACTGTCTCCTGTCATATGTTGCAGCTAAACACATTACAGATTCAAAATCAATAAAGCTTTGGATTTTAACGAAAATCCTGTTTTTAACAATAAAAGCAGCATCTAGACTTTTACAGGTCAAGGAGTTGTTATGTTTTCTATTCTGCAGGAATAAACAGCCAAGGGATTAAGGCAGTGAAGGAACCGGAGACATATTACTCTGAAAAAACTGGACATAGTGTGAGTGTTCCCAAGTGATTTATCTCCATTAGCAGATCAATTGAACCATTCATTAATTGATTAAATTTCCAACATTTATGCTGCAGGAAAAAAGTGCTATTCCTAATCCTATTAAATCCTGATTAAATAGGATCATTAACAACATGCTAGAGACTAGACATCTGATTCATCAAAAGTGTAACACACCAATACTCTATTTGTAACATAAGTTTAGTTTTGCAATTATTCATAACGAACTTCTGTATGCTTACCTCGTTTATATCTAAAGATATTAAATAAAGAAATAATATATTTTTAAAAATCATGACATGCTGATTTGCACAAAAGAAACCTAGATATGAATATAGATACATAATAAAGAGTTATAAATGCACATTTCCTACACAAAAGTCAAGTCAGATTCAGAATAAAAATCAAAACATTGAATGCAGAAACTTCTGACAAATACTAAGGTGAATTGAAGAGTTAAAATAATAATACTTCTTGTATATGTTTTTGTGATCCTGTACCTGAAAAAAAACACATTTAACAGTTTAGAGCATTATATTGAGTATTATTTGGTGCTTGTGGTCAATATATTTTATTGCATTGTGTAATATAAATTTATATTTATTTCCAAAAAAATTATGTATTGCTGAAAAAGAAAGTCATGGGAAACTATATTATTTATCAAAGTTTAGGTTCTGAAATTACATACTGTTTAAAGGTTGCCTACAAGGTTTTGCCACCAGGAAATTGAAGGTCAGACAAGACACACTTAACAGTAGGTGTTTCTCTGTATATCAATCACTGCAATTGTTTTGTCTTGTTAGCTTATTTCATCTATTATTATAACTATGCAAGTGGTCAACCATGCAACAGAGAGTCATGACTTAAATTACAATAATTTAGAATATGTCAAAATCAGGGTCACTTGGAAAGTTCTGTTTTATGTATGTGTTTATAAAGACTTTAGAAACTGTACTTAGACACGGCTTAGTATGTTTCCCTGTTAGTGTATAATAATACCTCATAAAGTTGGTGCATATTATGATTTCTTAGTGAAATATGGAAAAAAAAACAGCCCGGTTCCATGTGGAAGATAAGCCCCAACTGTTGAATCTGTCACCTTAGAAAGCCAGGTGAATGATTTTCGATAAAATGTGCCTTGGTGGCAATTCCTTATGTAACTTGAGGGCAACACATAAATAGAAAGTTCACGTGTTGATTTTGCAAGATTGTTCCTAAATCAAGTTATTCTAGTTTTCAGCATCAGCAAAGTCAAGAGCCCTTAAAGTTTTTTTTTCCCCAGAAATTGAAAGTCAGACCACTTTTATTTAACTATTATTAATCATTTTTTTTCTTACATTAAATGGACACAATAGAGGTTTCAGGGAATGAAGAAATGAGAATAACACATACAAATAAATTTAATTGCAATTTGTTTTTTAAATTAGTGGAAATGTTTGAGATACAGTGAGGTATAGTAAGCACAAATTTTCTGAAAATATCTTCCTTCTCTATCTACTTTTATCTAAAGAAATAACTGTCACAGGGCTTGTTAACATGATTGTCGTAGAAAATATTGCAAGTCAAAAGTTTAAATATGACTTAATGTAGCTTTTACATGCTGCCTGTATTAAACCATGTGATATGTTCGCTTCTCTACATATGTTTTTACCTAAAATGCTATTACATGGCTTCCTTAAGATATCTAGCCAAATGCTATGTTTTCTTGGAAAGTGACCATTAACCTTATATATAAACTAAACCCCATACCTAGAGCTCTTATGTGATAAGTAACAACCCTCAAAATCATTAAATCTATACCCTTCCTTGCCATTATCATGACAGGGAAGGGTTAAAATAAAATGTAAATGAATGCGGTAGGTTTAATGACCCCTCTGTCTATGCCTGGCTATCCCTTATCACTATATTAGTTGTCTCGCACAGCAAAGCGAGGCGAGGCACGCAGGACTTAGGCTGCAATGAGTGCCAAAGGCGCTCATTGCACTGCAAGCCTCGCAAACAAAAAACTTAACAATTCTGAGACTGGCTGAAAACGAGGCTGAACAAAGCGCGGAACTTAGAAAATACATGACGCCAAAGACACTAACACTTACACCAACAACGCCAGGCATGCAGGACTTAGAAAATACATGAAGCCAAAGACAGTAACACTTACACCAACAAAGCAAGGCAGACTTTGAAAATAAAACGTCAGTCAGCATGTAACACACAAACATTCAGCAGACACACAGAGGAGAAAGACACAGGGAAGGGACAGGGGGAGATGGTGAAAAGAGACACATGGCATTACCAAGTACAAAACTTGCAGGTTAACGAAGCCTGCAATGAGGGGCCCGTACAGTAGGAAAGGGTCGCAATGAGCTCCAAAAGCACTCATTGCGAGCCTCACGATGAGCGCCGAAGTCGCTCAGCTTGGGGCCCATGATGAGCGCAGAAGGTGGTCAGTGTAAACCAGGAAAGTACACATGGGAGAGGCTTGCAATGAGTGCCTTCGGCTCGCGATGAGTGCTGAAGGTGCTCAGAGGACCAAAAGCCTCTCAGTGTGTGGCAAACAGCATTGCCAGCCTTACAATTTAATCCCGTCATTTATGACAGGGAATTTCCTAGTCCCCTGGGACTCTTCAACACATGTGGGCATTGGGCCACCTCACCCTATCCTCTTGTGGATTGAGGTGGGGGCATTAACCCCCGTATCTGTCCAGAGATGTCCATCTAGAATTATTGAGGTCCTTGTCCTTACTCCCGATGGACACCCATACAGGATAGGTATCCCCTATGGGAGTCCCTACAAAAGTACCCATCCCTTATGAGAGTCCCTATGGACACTCAAAGGGGATAGGTACTATGGAGTCACCTATCCCCTATAGGAGTCCCTACAAAAATAGTTAAAAAAATTAATAATCACAGGAAATTAAAAAGAATTATAGAAAATTACAAATATAATTACTATTAAAATACCAACAAAAATTACCATAAAAAAATATATATAATAGAAAAAATGTTGTTAATATAAGGGAAAAAGTGATAATACATTACCCTCATTGGGTGATCTGTCCATAGATGTCCATCTAGAACCATAGATGTCCTGGTCCTCACTCTTTGGCTCTGGATAACCTGCACATCCAATGTTGATTGAGGCCACAGAAAAAGCCTTTTCATTCTTGATTGAAGACCATCCATCCGAATCTTCTTGCCCTCAAGGAAACGGGAGCCTGTTGAAAAGAGCATGTGGAAAAAAACCTGTTGCTATAAAAAAAAACTACTGAAGGTGATGAGCTCCTCCTCTAGAGTACTTGTGTCAAATAACTGATTTTGACTGAGCACTTGCCTTATATACATTTTTTCTATGTGTATAAGAGACATTCAAAGCTCCTAAACTTAATTGGTTATTCAGTAACCAGGACAAATAGCGGTCCAGTAGCAGAAAGTCACCAGGAACCTGTACTGGAATTAGAAGTCAGGACATCAGATTGTAGGTAGCAGGAGGTCCTGTTGGATAGAATGCTGGTGTATGGACTACAAGTGCAGGAGGTCCAGCTGGACAAGATCAAGTAGCTGAAGAAAGGCAGGTTGCCCAAAATGGTGCAAGACAACAGGTGCCAAAACGTGCAGAGGCAAAGATGAAGTAAAAACAATCCAGGGGTCAGGTGCAGGCAGAAGACAAAGAGGGAGAAACAAACAAAAGGCTAAGGTCAAATACCAGAGTAATCAGGAATCAGATATAACTGGGTCAAGGGGCAAAATCTTAATGACTGAGAACAGAGTCTTAGTCCCATCAACTATTTATGGATTCCAGGTGAAGATGGCGAGGTGTTAGAATGACTCACTAGATCCTGGACGGAAAGGATCTTAAAGGTGTAGACACTCTCCTGATATATCTGTGTCTGTTAGCAAAGCAGAAAAAATCTGTTGATACAAAGCTTACAGTCCTAAGTTTGAATCTCACCTCATCTTTCCTCTGCCAAACCTTGCAGTCTGGAGTTGGTCCTGACTAAGCCCCCCACAACCACCTAGAAGTGACACCACAGAACCACTGACACTCACCAGGGCCAGAGTAGGGCCCAGAAATTCCTCCCAGACTCAGTCTCAAAATGTGCATCCATGTTCCCCTTACTGGGTTCCAAGAGGTCATCAAATGTGAAATGAGAGGAGCACTGGTGGAGCTCAAATGTTTGCATACCCTAGCAGAATATTTGAAATTTTGGCATTTATTTTAAAAATATGACTGATCATGCAAAAAAAAATTACTTTATTGAAGGATAGTGATCATATGAAGCCATTAACTATCACATAGTTGTTTGGCTCCTTTTTAAATCATAATGATAACAGAAATCACCCAAATGGCCCTGATCAAAAGTTTACATACCTTTAATTCTTAATACTGTGCATTGCCCCCTTTAGCATTAATGACAGGGTGCAGTCTTTTGTAATAGTTGTCTATGAGGCCCCTAATTCTTGCAGGAGGTATAGCTGCCCATTCGTCTTGCCAAAATGCCTCCAGGCCGTGCAAGTCTTTGGTCGTCTTGCATGAACCGCACGTTTGAGATCTCCCCAGAGTGGCTTGATGATGTTAAGGTCAGGAGACTGTGATGGCCACTTCAGAACCTTCACCTTTTTCTGTTTTAACCACTGGAGGATCAAGTTGGACTTGTGCTTAGGGTCATTGTCATGCTGGAAAGTCCAAGAGCATCCCAAGCGCTGCCTTTGTGCAGAAGAATGCAAATTATCTGCCAGTATTTTATGATAACATGCTGCATTCATCTTGCCATCAATTTTGACAAGATTCCCTGTGCCTTAGAGCTCACCACCCCCTCCCCCCAAAAAAAACATCAGTGAGCCACCACCATGCTTCACAGTGGGAATGGTATTCTTTTCACTATAGACCGTGTTGACCCCGCTCCAAACATAGTGCTTATGGTTGTGATCATAAAGCTCTATTTTGGTCTTGTCACTCCAAATAACAGTGTGCCAGAAGATGTGAGGCATGTCTCGGTATTATTGGGCATATTGTAACCAGGCTTTTTTGTGGCATTGGCGCAGTAAAGTCTTCTTTCTGGCATCTTGACCATGCAGCCTATTTTTGTTCAAGTATCTTTGTATTGTGCTCCTTGAAACAACAACACTGTCTTTTTCCAGAGCAGCCTGGGAGGCCACAGAAGACCCACAGGGGCCACCAAGGACTTGCGGAAGGCACTGAAGGGCTGCAGGGACCCCTGAGGGAGGACCCTCCGAGGTGGGGGAGCTTTCTTAAGCTTCTATTTTCCAGGTGTTACAGATATGCATACACAAATGGTTAAATAGTGTCGACTATTATGTTTTTATTTTTTTGTCACTGTACATATTAATCCACTCTTCCCCATTTTGAGTGTTGAAAATGTATCTTAGATAGAGGGATATAGATAAAAGGACAAACTTATTAGGTCATTTGGGCTTAAAATCTCAAGATTAACTATCTGCCATTCCATTTTAGTAACAACTAAGTGCAATCATATTTATTTATATGCCCTTAAAAATAGAAATCAGAAAAGAAGTATCAATTTAATTGTTTGCTGGCTAAATGATGAGAAAAATAAAGTGATCTTTCAGAGTACTATGGTACCTTCATCAGACTTAGGTTCCCTTTAATAGCCAAAAGCGCTGTTTTCTAGTCAGGGCAATCTAATGACAGGTAAATGTGGTATTTTGGGAAGGCTCCAATGATCTTGTGAAAACTATTTGTATGTATGCTAAAAACTATTTTAAATTTCCCTTTCAAAAATGTACATTAACATGTTAATGTTATACATAAACGTGTAATATAATGCTTTAGGTTCTTCTTTCATACTATCCTGAAATAATTCAACTGCTTTGCTAGCAGTTTGAGAAGTGCAAATTAGTTGCATGATATCATATCTACAGCTGACTGGAGACACCTATGGCATTTCTGCCAAACACTCTTTCTTGCTATAGTTGAAGGATTGTGAATGAGTAAAAATGTAGACTAAGAAATCAGTGTTCCATAGAGTTACTTGATTTCATTTGCATATGTCAGTCTATAGGTAAGGAAGAAACATCTCTAAATTAATGAGCGGAATAAAGCTGGTGACCACTTTACTATAAGATTATATTTTTGAAATATATTAATATGACTTTATGTTAAACGCTATTTACAAAGTCATTAGTCCAAGAAGTTAAAAGTGTCACTTTTTTTGTACTGTATATGTATACATATTGCATATTTTGCAGTATTTATGTACTGGATTTGTCTTAATATTGTTTATTTTGTAGTGCTGCTTTGATACAATTATAAAGATCCAATTAAAGCTCCAAATGGAAGTTATTAGTTTGTATCCATACTTTATTCCTTATGCTATGGCTTATTAAAGAACCACTGTAGTTGTTGAAAAATGTGACATGTTTGTGATGTGTTTAACAAACCAACATCATCAGTTAAATAGCCCATGAGCATAAAATATATTTTTACAGAATATGTTCAACTTAGAATATTCTATTTTGGCATAAACTTTTCCAAATTAGGCAGTTTATCTGCCTGTAGTCTGTGGAGAGGGCTATCATACTGAGCTTTGCTCTCTATTCAGTTCTATAGTCAAGTGGAAAATCAATGTAGTCTTTCAACAAAAAGGAGAAGAGATTTTAGTTCTATCTGAGTTCCTCCCATAGTATTTGATCTTATTAAAAACAAAAGCAAATGCCTGAAGCCATTGAAGCAAACATGTAATTTTACACTGTAGTTACAAACTAAACTTCATGTATTTATTTATTTATTTTACATTTTCACAAACATTTTGCCGATTATCAAGTTATGTTCTTCACATGAACATATTGTAATTCTTACTTCAGTTGTCCTTTAAGGATAATTGTGATAAACGTTCAGACATATTTTTGTATGTTCTTAAATGTTTATATAAGCACTTGCAGCCTTATTAAATTGCCATTCGGACAATTCTAAAGGGCTCTATATAAGCACAGAGCATATATTTTTTACAGAAGTTTTTAGATAGTGAAGACTTTGCTTTTGGATAGAAGTTCACTAACTAAAAACTTCTGTAAAAAATAATATGATCAAAAGTTTACATGCCCCTGAATGTTTGGCCTTGTTACAGACACACAAGATGACACACACAGATTAAAATGGCAATTAAAGGTTCATTTCTCACACCTGTGACTTTTTAAATTGCAATTAGTGTCTGTGTATAGATAGTCAATGAGTTTGTTAGCTCTCACATGGATGCACTGAGCAGGCTAGATACTGAGCAATTGGGAACATAAAATAACTGTCAAAAAAGCTGAGTAACAAGGTAATGTAACTTCATAAAGATGGAAAAGAATATAAAAAGATATCCAAAGCCTTGAAAATGCCAGTCAGTACTGTCCAATCACTTATTAAGAAGTAGAAAATTCAGGGATCTCTTGATACCAAGCCAAGGTCAGGTAGACCAAGAAAGATCTCAGCCACAACTGCCAGAAGAATTGTTCAGGAATCAGGATACAAAGAAAAACCTCCAGGTAACCTCAGGGGAAATACAGGCTGCTCTGGAAAAAGACGATGTGGTTGTTTCAAAGAGCACAATACGACGATGCTTGAACAAAAATGAGCTGCCATAAAGAAGACTTTACTGCGCCAATGCCACAAAAAAAGCCTGGTTACAATATGCCCGACAACACCTTGACACGGCTCACATCTTCTGGCATACTGTAATTTGGAGTAACGGGACCAAAATAGAGCTTTATGGTCACAACCAAAAGCACTATGTTTGGAGAGGGGTCAACAAGGCCTATAGTGAAAAAAATACCATCCCCACTGTGAAGCATAATGGTGGCTCACTGATGTTTGGGGAGGGGGGGAGCTCTAAAGGCATGGGGAAACTTGTGAAAATTGATGGCAAGATGAATTCAGCATCAGAAAATAATGGCAGGAAATTTGCATTCTTCTTAGTCTCCTAACCTTAATATCATCAAGCCACTCTGGGGGGATTTCAAATGTGTGGTGCATGCAAGACGACCAAAGACTTTGCATGACCTGGAGGTATTTTTCCAAGACAATTGGGCAGCTATACCACCTGCAAGAATTTGGGGCCTCATAGACAACTATTACAAAAGACTGCACGCTGTCATTGATGCTAAAGTGGGCAATACACAGTATTAAGAACTAAGGGTATGTCAACTTTTGATTAGGCAATTTGGGTGATTTCTGTTATCATTATGATTTAAAAAAGAGCCTATGGCGCCTATTGCAAGCCTCTCCCCCCTCTAATTTACGGGCATCGCGATCAGTGTTGCTCATTGCAGGCCTCGGCCAACCCGCAACTTTCGTGTCCCGCAAGGAGCGCCTTCAGCGCTCATTGTGAGCCTCTCCCCCTCTACTTTATGTGCCTTTGGAGATGGCCTCATTGTCGTGCAACCCCCAACTTTCGGGCCTCGCAATGATACTCTTGTTATCATTTCTGTATTGAACTAACCAAATATAGACTGTTTTAAAATAAATAGTTAATCCAAGTTAAACAAGAATTCATACACTTCTTACAGATTTTTAATAAATTGTTGATACCAAACGTACTAAGATTATATGCACTGTTTATTGACCCATATATTGAACTAACAAAAATGTAGATTGTTTTAAAATAGATTTTTATCCAATCAGTTAAGGATTGAAATATTCCTATCTTGAACTAACCAAATATAAAATGTTTTAAAATAGATTGCTAATCCAAGTTTAATAGGATTTTATACACTTCTTATTGATTTCTATATTGTACTAACAGAATATGTGTCAAAACTAATTGTTATCAATCATTCACAAGACATTGTAATAAACATAATATATATTTTAATTTGTGATCTAACTAAACATCAAAGCATTACATCCAATTGTTTATTCTTGATTTTACTATTGTCCTCATAAAAGCTATTCTGTAATAAAGTGTATACTTGTCTATAAATTGATCATCGAACCCAATAAACGTTATCAAATCGAAACATTGTAATATTTGTGTCATATCGAATTGTATGACAAACTGTAACATGTCGTTTGGCCCTCACACACCTTCGCAGCTGATGTTCACCTGTGACATCAATGGCACGTGGTACTCCCCCAATATTTTGATGCTTTTATTTGCATTGGAGCAGTTTGTCCAGTCACGGTACACTTTAACTACAGCAGCACATGAACAGTTCACAAACTGCGCTGTTTCAGAAATCCTGCCACCCTTTGCCCAAAAGCCAAAGATCATCCCCTTTTCAAAGTCGGCAACATTGCATCTTTTACCCATGACAGCGATGGTTGATATGTTTGCAGAATGCCTACATGTCACCATATATACCCACCATGACAGCTGTATTTCATGTGCTAGTGACGTCAAAAGTAGGTGGTGATCAAAATAATGTGACTCGTCCCTGTATATGTACTCTTCAAGGTTGACAGGTTTCCAAATTTAGCATAAATAACACAAGAAAACTGCTTATGTAATGTATACCTTAAATCAGCAAACTTGATACACTCATGGTGACATAATATTAAAATTATTGATGCAAGCTTAAAACAAGTTTCACTATGAGTTATTATTTGAATTCCTCAATCATTATATGCTTGCTAAATGATTGTAAGCAGTACATGAGATATAAAGATTATCAGCCTTATTAAATTGCGATTCGGCCAATTGAACAGGGCTCTATATAAGCACATAGCATATTTTTATTACAGAAGTTTTTAGTTAGTGAAGACCTTTGAATAGAAGTTCACTAACTAAAACCTTCTGCAAAAAAATATGCTATGTGCTGATATAAAACCCTATTTAACTGGCCGAATCGCAATTTACTAAGGCTGTGTATATGGGTTGGACAGTCATCGCAATTATATAGAGGAAATAATAAACTAAACTGTCAAAAGTACATAGCCCTTGTGCACAAGTTAATTTGTCACTTATTATTTTACATTAAACAGCTACATCTTGATACCCTTAGTTTTTTCATTCACAATTTTTATTAGATTGGAAATTTTTCTAAATTCTTACCAGTTGGCAATTTTCTTTTATCAACAAATTGTTAATACCAGAAAATTAAAGCAATGCAAACATACCTAAGATAAACATAAAGCCATCAGGAGGATTAATTAAATGTTTCATGTAATCAAAATGTGCAGACTCGATTGGTCTTTTCGTCCTTATCTGCTGTAAATTCTATGAGCCAGATTCAATTGCAAGGCAGCATCTCGCAGGATACAGGCCATATGTCTGCGGGCGTGCAGTGGGCTCCCATTTGTCTCCAATTCCGGTGCTATTCATTTGAAGATGCCCGCAAGTTACGGACTAAAGGCCGACTCTGTAAACCATGCACTTGTCCGTAGCACTTTAGGGCGGGAATATAATTAAGGAAGACCATAACCTCCCATTTCAAAACAGCCACTAGACAATGAGACCGCCATCATTACCTCAGTAAAACATGGAGGTTACATGTCAATCATCTAGATTCAGGAGTCCATTATGCGATGGAACTCGCAAACCATCAAAACACGAAATTATAAAAATGAATTCCAATATTGTTCTAGTCCATATGGGTGGCCTGATATGTATTTACTCATTGATTCCCGAGATCGATATAACCCCAAAATGAAACATAAAAATACATTTATTTTACTGCCAATTTGCGAGCTTGAGACTGTTGTGCAATTAATTATAATGTCTTTCATCACTTTCCCCGTTATGTACAGTGCAGTATTTATTTTTTATTTGCATTTACAGTGCTGCAGACAGGGGTTAAAACCCTTTGCGGGTCCTCTCTAGCACTTGCAGTTTGCAGTTTACGGGCGTGAAAACTTTTGCGGCCTTGAGGAATTGGAGCAATTGAATAGCGGTTTACGATCTTAGCCATCGTAACTCTTACGGAAACCATCTTCCTCCTCCTCCCCCCCTGATCATCCTCCTCCTTCTCCCTAACCTCCTCCTCACTTCCCCCTCTCCAGTCCCTATCCCCCTCTCTCCTTACTTTTTATTGGGTTCTGATGAGCTGCCTGCTCATCTCTCCCCTTGCAGCATGTCTTCCTGCAGGGAACTGACCGGAATATGGTAATGACGTGACGTGCTTGTGACGTCACCTCATTAGCATATGCCTGTCAGAAGAGATGAGCAGGCAGATCATCTGATTACAATAACAAGTAAGGAGAGAGTGGGATAGGGACTGGAGAAGGGGAAGTGAAGAGGAGGTTACGGGGAAGGAGGAGGATGATCGGGGGGGAGGAGAAGGAAAAAGAGTATGATAAGGGGGGCAAGGGAGGATGATAAGGGGAAAGTGGGGCAAGGGAGGATGATAAGGGGGGAAAGGGAGGATGATAAAGGGGGAAGGTGGGAGGAGGTGGATGATAAGGAGGGAGGAGGATAAGGGGGAAAAGGAGGAGGGGAAAGGGGAAAGGGAGGTGATTGGAGAGGGGGAAGTGAGGAGGAGGATAGGCGGGGAGAGAGAAGGGGGAAAGGGAGGAGGAGGAGGATAAGGGGGAAGGGGGAAAGAGAGGAAGATAAGGGGGAAAGGGCGGTATAATTAATGTACCAATTTAACATTCTATATACGCCAGGCGGGTAAAGGGCTCAATTGAATCGAGCTCTATATTTCTGTATTACTTTGAAATAATCTACACGTTATAACACTGTGATACATCATCTAAATAAGAGGCAGTCATTTTATTGGGTTAGTTGTGCAAAAATCAAACTGTTATAAAGGTCATTGGCCGCCCACCAAAACTCACGGACCGGGCAAGGAGGGCATTAATCAGAGAGGCAGCACTGAGACCTAAGCTAACCCTGGAGGAGCTGCAGAGATCAACAGCAGAGACTGGAGCATCTGTACATAGGACGACAATAAGCCGTAAGCTCCATAGAGTTGGGCTTTATAGCTGAGTGGCCAGAAGAAGCCATTACTTTCAGCAAAAAAACAAAATGGCACATTTTGAGTTTGTGAAAAGGCATGTGCGAGACTCCCAAAAAGTATGGAGGAAGGTGCTTTGGTCTGGTGAGACTAAAATTTTACTTTTTGACCATCCAAGAAAATGCTATGTCTGACGCAAACCCAACACATCACATCACCCAAAGAACACCATCCTCACAGTGAAACATGGTCGTGGCAGCATCCTGCTGTGGGGATGTTTTTCAGCAACTGGTCAGAGTTGAGAAAAGATGGATGGTGCTAAATACAGGGATATTCTTAAGCAAAATCTGTACCACTCTGTGCATGATTTGAGGTTAGGACAGAGGTTCACCTTCCAGCAGGACAATGACCCCAAACACACTGCTAAAGCAACACTTGAGGGGTTTAAGGGAAAACGTGTAAATGTGTTGGAATGGCCTAGTCAAAGCCCACACCTCAATCCAATAGAAAATCTGTGGTCAGACATAAAGATTGCTGTTCACAAGTGCAAACCATCCAACTTGAAGGAGCTGGAGCAGTTTTGCAAGGATGAATGGGCAAAAACCCAGTGGTAAGATGTGGCAAGCTCATAGAGACTTATTCAAAGCGACTTGGAGCTTTGATTGCCCTCAAAAGGTGGCTCTACAAAGTATTGACTTTAGGAAGGATGAATAGTTAGGCACATTGACTTTTTTCTGTTATTTTGTCCTATTTGTTGTTTACTTCACAATAAAAAAACAAACATCTTCAAAGTTGTGGACATGTTCTGTAAATTAAATGATGCAAATCCTCAAACAATCCTTGTTAATTCCAGATTGTCAGGCAACAAAACACGAAAAATGCCAGGGGGGTGAATACTTTTGCAAGGCACTGTATGTGTGTGTACCAGTAATATAGTGTGGGTCTCTGTGACTGCAATGGGAAATTAAATGGTATACGTTTAGATAAATACCCTATGCATTAAATTATTTTTAAATACAAATAGTGTTCTTTTAAATATTTTTTATACTAAAATACATTCTATATATTGTAAATTACTGAATTTCTGGCAAATGGAAGAAACTGCTAGCTGGCTCATACAATAATATCCCAAAAGGCCGTTACTGCTTTAAATAATGGGATTTGTTCAAATGACTGCATGCCAAGACTCACAGCATGAGAAAAGCAGCAATAATAAAGGCCATGAACTATTTGGATGAATATTATTAAGAATGGCTTTTAAAATATGAAAGTGATTGATTCTTCTTTCCTTAATATACTGTACAAATTGATTATGTAATGCTGCCAATCATAATGAAACTTGACTTCACAGCAGCAACAGAACCACAAAGCATGAATTTAAGTATAATAAGTCAATTGTATAACTACATAACAAAGTAAAGAATAATATGTAATGGACAAATGAGTTTAAAATATGGGAAGTAAAAGTGAAATATATTCTCACTGCACAATGAACAGCTACGGTCAATTTCAATACAGTTTAAGTCATAATGACACTGTGTGGAAGACAACATTAACAAACATAGGGCCACATTCAATTCGAAGCCAGCAGCTGGATCGCAGACAGCCGAATGTCTGCCAGTGAGTTTCGGACTCCTGTTGGTCTCTGATTGCGATGCTATTCAATTGCTCAAGCACGGAAGTTAGGGCCCCGAAGTCACAACCGTAAACCATGCACTGGTTCAGAGTAGTTCAGGGCGGGAACCTGATCAATTCAGCAAGCCGTTAACCGCCCATTTCAAATCCGCCAATAGAAAATGAGACTGTCATTATTAAGGCAGTAAAACATGGAGGTTACATGTCAATCAAATAGGTTCGGGGGTCCAATATGCGATCAGACTCGCAAACCCTCAAAATAAAGAACTATGAAAACTAATGCCAATATAGTTCTAGTCCATATGGGTGGCCTGATATGTATTAACTCATTGATACCCAAGATTGATTTAACACCAAAATGACACTTGTTGATGACAATGTTATTTACAGTGCAGTATTGAATTTGCATTGGCATTTCCAGTGCTAGCTCACTAGCACTCGTGGGATTTTCTCTTTTATTTGCCATTTTGCAGGCTTGGGGAAATTGAGCAATTGAATAAGATTTGCGATTTTAGCCTTGCAAAACTATGCCAATAAGATTGTAACCTCGCTTATGGGCCGCCGGATCTCCTGAAACTTCGGGCCTCATTCAATTTCAGACTTTTCAGCTGCAGGTCCTTTTTTCTGTAATGTTGCACATGTATTAAGTTGCCTTCACCCGTAAATATCATATTCTAGTAAATGCAAGTTCCATTATATGTATTAACACATTGATTGCTGGGATCGATATAACACGGAAATTAGACGTTAAAAAAAGTATTTTATATTTCAGATTTGTACGTTTGAGAATGTTGTGCTATTAATTGTAATACCTAACATCACTTTCTCTTTAATTATAAATACAGTAGTGTGTTTATATTTGCATTTACAGTGCTACGGATAGGACTTTAACCCCCTCGCGGGTCCTCTCTAGTACCCGTTGGCTTTTTTGGCTCCATTTGCGGTTGACGGACTTGAACGCCAGTGAATTTGTTGCAAATTAATAGTGTGATTGGAATGTAACAGTTACGGGCTTGACAGCTCAAAGGATTTGCGGGCGCACAGTTAAAATTTCCACGCCCCGTAGCCTTTGCTCGCCCTTACCCCGCAAGTCATTACCGGCTTGCTTTACTGGGCCAATTTTATAGCCGCAAGTCTTGCAGGCTACGTTACGGGCTATGGCTCTACACTTTAAGGGAATTTAATAGAGCTAATAGATATGCATATAGCTAGGCCACACCATCCACACACCCCATACACCACACCCTGTACCCTAACAAAAAACAGATAAAACATGCATTTTTTCTTATTTATTCTTATTTTACTTTCGTGATTTGTGAAGGAGGGAGTAGGGGAGAAGAGGAGGGGAGGAGGAGTTTGAAGGCACCATTGCGAGAGGAGTGAATAGAGAGAGAGGAGTGGAGAGATTGGAAAATGGAGAGGAAAGGAGAGAGGGAGCAGTGAGGTGAGAGAGAGAGAGAAGGGTGGGGCAGCAGGTGAGAGGGGAAAGGAGGACGGAGGCCTAGGAGTGGCAATAGTAGGCGTTCATGGAGGACAGTATCCCCAGCACCAAATAGCAGGTTAAAAGGCTGTTGCCAAGCACAGGGTCCCTAAATATACCCCAGAGGAGATGATAGTCCTCCTCTGTGAGATCCGTAACAGCACCTCTATCCTAGGTGGGGGAAGGAAGTGAGGCCTGGCCAGAGGACACAGGCTTGGAGTGAGGTGGCAGATACGATGACAGCCAGGCAAAGGTCAAGAAGAAGATTGCAGAGGAGGGCAGAGCAGTGAGAGCTATAGGTGGTGGCCCTCCAGTAAGCATCACCTATAGTGAGTGGGAGAGAACCGTAAAGGACTGGATTGCACCAGCTAGCTACAGTCATAGGACTTCCAGGCTTTACCATGCAAGGTGAGTATCATATACACCATCATCCCCTCACCACACAAATAAAGAGAGCACAATACACATGCAACGTAAATGCTGCCCGCCAATGAAAGGGATTTGTAAGCTTCCTTGATATGACTAGGAATAGATGCATGATGCATCCCTAGTCAAATCCAGGAATATTACATATCACTTTCATTGGTGGGCAATATCAAATGTGTGTCAAATAGTTAAAGATAACACTTAACAATGAGTATCAATTATGAAATTTAGTTATAGTGAGTACATTTCCAATAAAGAGTCCATGTTTAGATGTGCCCACTGCAGTATATGCATATACTGTACATACTTTGGAGAGCTGAAAGTGCAGTGTAGTATACTAGCCTATCAGGGACAACATATCAGCAGCATGTTACCAACTATTGCTGAAAGATGGTAACAGATTGGTTAACCTACAATGTAGGCGTTTGCCTACAATGACCACTGCAGGGAAGAAGTAAGATAGAGACATTCAGGAAAGCCTCTTGGGTACCTTAAGAGGTAAAAAGTAGTGTATAAGTGGAATACTGAAAAACTGCAATTAAAATGTAAGCTCTAAAGGCTACATTGATATTTTCTCTTCAAATACTGACTTTATTACGAATTGTATTACTAATCAGTTATTGAATAAGCAAGTGAAACCCTATAGTATGACCACAACAGTGTTTTTTTAACTGACCAGATGGCAGGACAAATGTGGGAAGGATGGCACAGATATAGATATAGTGAAATTAATGGGGTACAGAATGTCGAATGGAAGATAGGATATATGGTAATGGGGAGATAGAGAGGGAGATGAATGTGAGTAGGATAGTGAGAGGATAAAAAGAAGGGAAGGCAGGGAAAATTAGAGGAATAAGGTGGATAAGAAAAGAATGAGAGAAAAATCAAATTAAGACTATAATTTAATGAGATTGCTCTTGTTGTTTTGTCACTCAGTCATAGCCAACACTCTATGACCTCATGGAGCGTAACACACCAGGCACATATTTATATCCATGGTCATGCTGATCCACTTGATTTTCATGGCAGAGATACTGGAGTGAGTTGCCAGTTCCTTCTCCATACAGCTCCTGGTATTCCAAGGTGGTCTGCCATCCAAGTACTGACTAGGTCCAACCCTGCCCGGTGTCAGGGTAATGTGACCTCTTGGTTCGGTGAAAGCCTATACAATAGGAGTAAGCAAAATTATATGTTTATAATTTGTAAAATGCTTTAATAGAAAATGCTTTATACATGTATAATGTGCTGATCAATGTAAAAATGAATGTATCTAATTTGCAGATAATGATGTTAGATCTAAAATATTCATGCTATGCATTTGAAGTGCCAAAACTGTTCAGCTGTGATATAGTTATAATATGCATAGTAATAAAGTAGTAATGGGTAAAGCAATTGAGAGTCTGATATAGTATGATGTATCAATAACATTGTTTTTATGAAAAAAATATCCGTCATTGATTAAAATTAGAGCAGCTCAAAATGTGATGTCATTTTTATGCAATTTCATGGACTCTTAAACTCATAGGATAGCTGAATCTTTATTCAATCACTGAGGCCAGGTGCCGTATCAACAACATCCAGGAACCTGGTGATTCTGTAGCTCTCGACCCTTGGATATGGCAGCATAATTATTACTCTGTTATTCAAAATTTTGGAGCCTGCATCTTTGAAGATCAGTATTTCTGCTCTATACCACTATCAACAAAAGACCAGTGTAGCTATGTTCAGCAAGGAATATGGAGAAGAATTAGGCATCCAGCCTACCAGCAGCCTCATTCAATTTGGGGAAGTAACTCCCTTGCAGGTAGCCGATTTCCTGCGATTAAGTTGTGTGCTCCCGTTGCTCTACTTTTCAATTGGCCAGGCCTGCAAGTTAGGCGCCGCTTGCGAGAATCGGAAACCATGCTCTTGAAAAATTGGAGCACTTTAAATGCAAATATAAAATCAATACAGCACTGTAAATGATGGGGAACACAATGGGTGATAAAAGGAATTAAAAGCACAACATTCTCAAGCTTGCACATCACCAAAATATAATACTTTCGTTCATGTTTAATTTCCGTCCAAAGTCCTACGGGCTTGAATGACCTCCAAGCCCGTAACTCGTTATTCAAGCCTGTAGGAATTTGAACAAAATGGAGGTTGGATTTCAAAGTCCTACGAGCTTGGACTTTGGACGGAAATTAAACATGAAATAAAGTATTATATTTTGGCAATGTGCAAGCTTGTGAATGTTGTGCTTTTAACTCATATTTTAAAACATTTCTGATGTCAACCATTGTGTTTCCCATCATTTACAGTGCTGTATTGATTTTATATTTGCATTTAAAGTGCTTTGATTTGTCAGTAAGCTTTTTGCAAGACCTCCTTGGTCCCAGTATCCTGTGGTTCGAATTTTGAAATTTGTGGGCTGGACGGAGTGGTTAGCGCGGGTAAAACGGAGCAATTGAATAGCGATTTGCGATTTTACCTATCGTAACTCTTGCGTCCGTGAAAGATCAAAGCATTTGAGTGACGTAAGTTGCGATTTAACAAATCTCTGGGAATCGTGGTTTGTAGGCCGTAACTCGATCGAAGGCCGCAAGTCTTTGCCAATTGAATAGCAAAGTAACCTGACCTCCATTTGCGAGCCCGCATCCCAAAAATGGAGCAATCGAATGAGGCTGCTGATTAGGACATGCCACACTTGAGCAGAAGTCAGTCTTCCTGATGAATGGTAAATGATGTGAGAAATTGTGCATCTCTACTGAGACATCCATATAAGATTTTAAAATGTATCAAATGATGAGCAGGATTTCTATACTGTGCTTACCAAGCAATGTTACTGCTTTAATTTGTCTATAGAAAATAGAAGAAAAAAACATTAGTTTATAATTTCTCATAGATATGCCTGTGGATTTCAATTATAGATACTTTTCTCCTGTCATTGTAAACTTATTTAACTTGATGTCTTCTTACACATTTACATTAAACAGTGACTGACCCAATGGAAATTAGTTTATTTAGGTAGAAATATTTTTACATGTATTTAATACAATTTTAATGTAATGCCATTTAAAGGGCACAGGGATGAAGTTGCATAATAAAGAAGAAAAAGTTCATAATGTCACAACTGTATTCCTTTATCAAAGCTTCAGCAGGGATAAGCGGTAAGTATATTGAATCTTCATAGGTCGGGTGCAAAGCACTAGAGGCCTAGATTTTAACCTATTGACTATCCCTAGATTAACCTATGGTAGTAACCTAGGATACTTTCAATTAGAATTCCTCTAAAATATAAAATGTAGCTGCACATGAACTAAAAATCTTAATAAGCTTGCATTAGGCTCTGAAGAAAGAGTAAGAACAATGTAATAGTGCCCAAGTAGAACACCATTAGAGAAAATAATAATAAAGAAAAGTTATATTAGAGAGTAAAAGAGAAACTTACAATATAGTGCGTTGCTTGAACCACATCTTATGTTTTTTCTTGAACCTGGGGAATTATTTTCTTTCTTCAAAACGTACATCCTCTACACGTATTTAATTGTTATTTGACAGCAATATACACTTCAAGGTTATCCAATTCTTAGACAACACATCCTCAATGATGACTGAAGATCAACTCAGCTGCTTGTCAAATAATCCTTACAATCAATTTCTTTTTCTTATTTTCATGTATGAGCAGCCTCACATTTTCACTTTGCTGTTGATTGTTTTAGTATGCAAGGTCAATTTTTTTTTGGTTTTACGTTTTTTTGTCTGCCAGTATTAATTATGTAACACGTTTACTAACCTTATGCACTCTCACATCATTTATATGTACTTCAAATTAAATGTTCTGTTGTAAAGATACTTAGTTTGACAATATTTTGTTCTTTTTTGCACTTGTGGATTACAGTTAAGTTATTTTTATTATAATATTCATAAAATATGCTTCTCTGTGTTCCAATTTTGACATTTTTCTGTATATTTACAGTTAACGCTAATACTGAAAACAGTATGGATTTAAACGACTAATTTATTTAATCGTTTTCTGCCTCGTCTATGTTGTTTATTCTAATTGCTTAACTCTGTTTTCCTGACTGGTTTTTAATTGTTTCTCATGTAAAGCATCTATAAACGTCATAATCACTATAATAATTGAATTAGAATTAAAAACAAACAAAACAAAAAATATTACAAAGAAACACTATACTATAATGTATCATGTGGAATTACCAGCAGTAAAATTACTACTTACATTTTCTAAGCAAAGTTCACGAAACAGTTGTGCATAAATTGATCTCCTGTGGTCACGTTATTATACTGTTCCTACCTCATCTCAGTATTATATATTTGTTTGTCTATCATGACATTAATACCAAAATTAGCAGTTAACTGCCTTTAAAAACTGCAAGCTGTAATGTTTCAACATTATTCATTACACTGTAGTTTCAAAAGATAAATGACAATATATATTTTTTTAAATATATAAGTTTTAAATTGCAAGCCTGAAAAAGCTGAACAGGCTATACAAGCATCCAGCTAATTTGCACAATGTCCAAATTGTTACTGAAAGATTAGTAATCATGAGCTGCTCAAAAAAACTTGTCACTCCACTTATCTAACGTTTATTGAGTTTTTTTGTTTGTTTTTGTGGCTAATTGAGCATTCCAGTAAGTTGACTGAGAAAAGTTGCCTGAGTGGGATCTTATGTAGTAATTGAAGTAACAGACATACTATAAACCCTTAATTATCTCATTTGTACTTGAGATTGCTTTTTATTAGTCATAACATAGATTAATGTGTGTTTTTCATTGCACACAAGACAACAGTAGAATCTGCCAATAGGTTTCACAGAGTGTTTTGAGAGTATCACCTCCTGCTATTTGCCCTCACGATAGACATAACAACATCTTATTATTTCCCAATATACATGTAAAACCTATGAGTAGTTTATCACTCTTCATAGCTACAAATAGTCTCTGAACATCTTTATAGAGAAGCTTACAAATTTGTACTAAAAACACCTGCTCCCTCACTCTACAACAACCAAGCAATCCCTCTCCCTTTGTCTCTAATACCATTGCCCTTAGATTATAAGAAAGAGCAAGGCCCTTATTCACATCTATACTAGTATCTGTTTGTATTGTTTGTCTTATGTGTATCATAATTGTAATTTTTGGTTGACTACTGTGAACTTGAAATTTGAAATGTCTGGGCCATTGCTACTTTTGAACACTGAATTCTGTGATGTATTATGTTCCTACTGGATTTAGCTTTTTTTTCTCATTCTTTGAGAATTATGACTTGAAGATGTTTTGATTGGTCTTTGGCACTTATTCAGTATCTTGGTAAATCCTGATCCATGCTGTATCCAGTTTTGTATTCCAATGATGTCCCGCTGAACTTATTTTGGAGAATACTAGAGCGATCTGAGGTTGCCATAATGTAACAGGACAGTATGAACTTGAGTTATGATGGAATAATTTAAGAGTCATAGGAACCAGATGAGAACCAGGTAGGAATATTCTGGAACATCAGGCAGTTGCAGAACATTATGGACTAAGGGTGAAAACATTAACATTAATATTTTATTGTTTTAAATTTGATACCATTTTGTGTGACTCTTGAATGTTGAAATAAAGTTCCTTCTTTTTTGCTTACCACAAAGCAAATGGCTTCATTTTTATTATTATTTATTAATAGCTTCTTGCACATCAAAAATGACGAGGCAATAAAAAAGTGTGGAAATGCTGTTTGTCACACAATTGGAGTCTACTGTGTGCCTCAACTGCTTGCCTTGCTTCACGGGCTCGCAGTGCAATGAGCGCCTTCATCGCTCATTGCACCCTAAGTCCTGCGTGTTGCTTTGTTTTGCGAAGCAACGGCTCGCCTCGCTTGGCAAAGCTCGCAGTTGCGTCATTATGGGCTGCCAACTGCGATCACTGGATGCCTCAACTGCTCGCTTCTCAAGGCTTGCAGTGCAATGAGTGCCTTCGGCGTGAGTCTCGCAGTTGCGGCCCTATGGGCCGCCAAGGGCGATCAGTGCATGCCTCAACTGGTCGCCTTGCTTCTTGAGGCTTGCAGTGCAATGAATGCCTTCGGATGTCGCATAGAGGGCCTTAGACCCGCGTGTCGCCTCGCGAAAATGTATCAGGTGTCAGAGCATAATAAAGTGGTGTCATTGTCAGGCAATGAGCATTATTCATAAAGTAAGGGCAGTGTAAAATATGAGATTTTGTCTTTTTTTTAATAATTAATAAATAAATGAATATACCTTACTATAATGAATCAATAAATTAATATACATTAACTATTTGTAATTAATATCCAGTAATCAATATCCTTAAGAACTAACAATCTGTTTTTTTTTTTTTAAATGTACAGGGAGACTGTTGATTATCTGAGGAGAAAGTGTCAGCAATGTGCTAAGTGTGCAGTGTATATAAGCAGCGTGCGCAATGGCAAAACATTTGTTCAGACAGGAGAAGTGCCATTTCAAAAGCGTAATGTGGTAATGTGCAAGTTAGTGTTGTCAAATGGCGGCGATAGTCTATGTCTAACGCATTTTCCGTCCTTCCTAATAGTGTATTTTTGTACCTCATACGTCCCAGGCAAAGTCGTTCATGGCTGGCAGTGTTTTGCGTGATTTGGGGTCGTGTAGCCTCGTTTTCATTTTTTTGCGCCGCCAATTTTTTACTGGCTTTTTGAATGACGAAACTCTGCAAATTGGGCTTAAATTTGTGTGCAACCTCACTCCCAGATGTTCTGGCTGTTTCCCCATACTGTGAGTGTTGTTTTATTTTTATTTGTATGTTTTTGTGTTTTTCGTGTTTTTCAATTTGCGCGGTTTAACCGTTAACATTGTATTTTTGCGAGCTCGGGTTTCTTTGGCTAAGGGATTGCGAGGTCGTAATTTTTTTTCTTAGTGAACTGCGTGCATCCTAACTAAGTCCTGCGTTTCTTAACTGCTTGCAGCCTAAGTCACGCGTTCTTCAATGCTTCAACTGCTTGCTTTGCGAGGCTCGCAGGAGCGCCTTCGTCGCTCATTTCAGGCTAATTCTTGCATGTTTCAATGCTTCAATGGCTCACCTCGCTACGCTTGGTCCAAAGCACCTTGCAAGATTGAAAACTCGTAAACGTACAGCCTTAGATTCTTCTGCATAATTGTTTAATCTCAATTTAGGCCAAAATGAACCAATCTTAGCACAGGCTGTAAAATGATTAATGTCCATAATTTTGTATCAACTGCCCAATTTAGTAAATTCCTAAACTTGCTTCTATTATATTTCAGAAGCAAATTCAAATTCCACGTCCTTACCAGTCAAGTCATAAACGATGATGCTGGGAGCAAGTTGCCTCTCAGGATTCCAGACAAGGACACACATCAAAGCATTTAAATTACATTTTCTGTAAACTGCCAAAGAACATATATTATTTGAAAAACAAGGTATTCTTTGTAGAGAGGATGCAAGGAGAAAGAAGTTAGGAACAAAGTATAATATCACCAGTTGCTAAGCAACCTCCATTTCCACCAGAACAATAAATCAGTTAACCCTAAGCCCTTTAGAAATGAATAAGGTACCTTTGTGCTTCTGATGACTATATTTCATCTTCATCCATTAATATAACTAACACCGAAAATACAACTTGTGAGCTGCATGTTATAATTGCAACTCTCCTCCATCATACATGTAACTTGATCTAAGTATTGAAATATTCACATACCCTGAAATGTATTATATGGGACACAGCAATGTGGTCAGTAATATGTTGAGGGCTATAAACAAAAAATAATGTTAACTGATTTATAGACAGTACATTTAAATAATTAGATACTCTGAAGATGCTTGCTTGGCCTTCAGCTTTGGTGATCAAAGCACATAGGTCTCATAAATATGGTAAGTGAATAGTTTAAAAAAGACATTGCCCTAAGAGAAATCATTCTTTGGTTTAGAACTAGTTTATTTTATGTTGTTATAGCTATATGCAGGTCAAAAGCATAATCTCCTATCTCAAAACAAGTAACCAAAATTAGTGCAATTTCTTTATATATATATATATATATATATATATATATATATATATATATATATATTGTTATACCTTATAAAGTGATCGCCCACCATTTGTAGACTGTATTTCACCAAATAAAAAGCAAATCATTATAAATAATACTGTTATATTATTTCTAATGGGAATTTATGGCACAAAGTAATTTTATCATTCCTGCCATATCACAAAAAGATTAGTGAATCTGGGATCAAATAATCTTTCTTTAAATTATTATTAAAAAACAGAGAGAATAGAGCACCAGCATAACTTTGCTTAGAGAAGGCCATCCACCAAAACTCAGTGACCACATAAAGACAGCATTCATTAGAAGCAACAAAGATGACAAAGTAAAATCTAAAGGAGCTGCATAGATCCACATGTGAAATGGGAAAAATTATTTATGGGACAACAATATCCCGGAAGTTCCACAAAGATAGGCTTTATGGTTCAATAGTAAGAAGAAAGCCATTGCTTAAAAAAATCCATGTAGTCCCCTTTGTATCTGAGGCATATGAGAAGCATAACAAAGGACTGGGAAATTGGTAAGGTTTGGGAGCAAGATGGTTAGTTCCAAACATAGTGTGATCCTAAAGGGAAACTTGATTCAGTCTGCAAGAGACTGAGCCTGAGGTAAATGTTCAATTCCAACATACAGCCATAGCTACACTGGGGTAGTTCAAAAACCCAAACTTCTTAGAATGGCCCAGTGAAAGCCCAGACTTCAATCTAGTTAAGAATCTGTGGCAATACTTGTATCGTGCTGTTCATGAACAGTACCCATACAAGCTAATAGAGCTTGTAATCCATGTGAGCACAGCTGGTGGTGACTTACCCCAAGAGATTCACAGCTGTACTCCAGATGTAATTCTACTGTTTATTGACTCAGAGGAGAATATAATTGTAATTAACAAACGTATATTTGTTTTGTTTAATTAACTTCTGTGTCACAATAAAAATATTTTGCACCTTTAAATTGTTAAGTATGGTGTGCTCCACTACAAAGTCTGGAAATGTCACACAAGGGTGAATACTTATGCAAGGCACTGTACATCATATGTAAAAATAGTTAATGTTGGTTTATTATCAAGTCAAAAAACAGTAATTTAGTCCTGAATAGTCCTTGCTTAGACTTTGCATAGAAATATCAATCTACATTTAGGAGCATCACTGTATTTACTATTTTCAGATAATACGCAGATGTGCAATTTTTCTGTTGCTGCAACTGCATTTCCATGATCACACCCAGGCAATGTATTGACTATACTGACAGCGTACGCACAGTTATCTTGTTTATTACAAGAACACAACTGGCTGCAAGTTTATTTAAAATGGAATATATATAATTAAACAATTTAAAATATATTTTTTGCATTTCCTTAAAAAAAAAAAAACTATAAACATAAGAATGTGAGAAGTATAGAGCAGGAATGAAAGTCAGTGCATAACACTGCATACTATGGTTTAGTTTATCTGTAATTAAAAAGAGTGAAGATTCTGCTGAGTGATAGGGATGACATTTAATTGGATAGGTACCAGAAATCGAACAAGAGAAAATACATTTTGTGACCTAGGTATAAATTAGACTTTCTTTCCAGAGGGACATCATATTGTTGCAAGCAGATTGGCAATGTAGACAAGATTATAATTAGACCATTAATTTGTTTAATAAATTATTTAATTGCTACTTAGTCAATAGGTTACCAAAAGACACTGATCAGGGATCATACTCATTTGCAAAAGGAATGATTAAATGCCTGAAGTATTAAAGGTTTATAATGGTATTAAAACTAGAAATGTAACATCCCTGAGTGTAAAATACTGTACAAAACCAAAAACATAAAGCATTAAATATTTCTGAATTTATATTTCTCATTTATATTCATATTTTACATGTCTATAATTATCATAAAATAACAACACATTTGTATGGAAATAAAATAACAGCAAACAACCAGCCTACACTACTTTAAAAACTCTGTGCTAAATGTATTTTTATTGACTGCAGTCCTCATTGATTATTCATCACAATAATGTGCAAATGCATGTGGATTTTAACTAGAAACTTGTTTAAACTGATTTTAATTGAGTTACACGATGTAAATTTACTGCAAGCAAATTAACACATAACATTTTCAGTTAAATATCTACATTATCTCTTTGTTTATTAATGTATTCTGTTGCAATAATAATAAAAAACAATTACCGGTTTATATAATTAATCTGGGTAAAACGCAATGCATGTTTAAAACAAATGGTAATAATTTATATTTTATTTTAGATTATTGTGCTATGTTTCAGCACTCCTACTGCAATTTCATTATAGGCAATGGATCCCTGATATTCTGCTACATTGTTCCTTGGCTTCACATCATGTAACATCTGAATGATTTGAACAGTTTTTATTAGGTTTTAATGTGTTTTTCTGGACAGAAAATATATTTATGTAATATACCACAAATTAATTGGACACATGAGGTCTTTAACCCAGAGTTATGCATTCTCAGATCTTGCTATGTTTAGTAAACAAGAGTAATTTAACCAAATCAATATGGAGAGAGAATGAAGGGAAAAAAGAAAGTAGATAACAAAAGACAAAATGAAGGGAAATAATTGGAAAAAAATCTGTAAAAGTTGTGGTCCCGAAACCGGAGAGGTTTGCTTTAACACAAGAAAGGTAAGTATGCCATTTATACCACATGGGATCATAAGAAGCAACACCTGCATTTTCAATCTCAGTAGTGTGCATAATGGATTCCAGAATGCTTTACCATGAATATCACGACATCTTCATGTTTTTGGCAATAGCAATTGCCAAACAAGTAAATAAGGATGCATTTTGGAATGTGTTGGAGACAAAAGCGTAGTAAAAGAATATTAGGTATATCAGAGCTTAGAAGGGTTATGAGAATTACCATAATTTGGTGGCACAGTTCTTGGTCATTGCCACTAAATGTGTAAGTATGTGTGTCAGCCCTATCTGAATGTGTTTAAGATCCCCTAGTGATGTAAATAATCCTTGAAAAAATGACATCAATGTCTGCAGGGCTGAGACGAATAGGGCAACAGTCTATGGTAGCTCCTCTAGAGGGCACCATGCTGCAAAAAAACACACATTTTTCCCCACATTTTTTTACCTTTGTATTTGAAGGTAATGTAATATTATAAATGTAGGCCTGGATAAGTGATTTTAGTTAAACATTACAATATACTAATTTGGGAAATAAGTTCAAGGAAGAGGTAGAGTTGGGGGACACATGCACCTACAGATAAAAATGAAAGCACCGGAAACAGGAAACAGTGAGATAGAGAATGATTCACCAAGAGATACGTATCAGTAAAAGAGCATGAAAAAAAGGTAAGACAGAAATAATAGAGAGAGTAAGTGAGAGCATGGATGAAGAACAAGGAAAGGAGTGGTAGCAGCAGGCGACAAGCACGTGGGAGAGAGAGAGATAGCAGAAGAGAAAAGGAAAGCATAGGGGGAGAGAGAAGCACCAGGGAAAGAGAAAAAAGAGTTCACTGGAAGAGTGTAAAGTACTAAGGAGAAAGAGATAATGAGAACACTGCTGGAGAGAGAAGTACAAAAGGAGAGAGAAATAGCAGGGAAAGAGGGTGTAAAAGCAGGAATATATGGCAAGTTTGGTCCTGGAGTAAAAAAATGAAGAAGTGATTAGTAGAATTCTGTCAAGATAATTCTCTGGTCATAGCAAAAACCCTCTACCAACAGTCTCAGAGATGACGCTACACATGTACATCACCAGATGGACAATACTTTGCTGCCAAAGTTAGATGAGTTCAATATAGCAAGCAGATCGGGAGCGGACTGCAGCTCAGATCATGAGCTTCTTATTTAAACTGAAGAAAAGAGGGTAATTATCAGACCATACAGATACAAAATAAATAATATCGCCTGTAAACATGCAGTGGAGATAAATAATAGTTTAAATGGACTAAACATGGTAGATAAAATGGCAGAAGAACTTTAGACAGGATTTTGTGACATTATCCAGAGAACAGCAACACAGTATTTCCCCAAAAGTAAGAAAACTAAGAAGGCAAATTGACCGACCGATGAGTCGTTGAAAGTAGCCCAGGAAAGAAGTAAAGTGAAAGGTAGTGGAGATCAGAAAAGATTTCATCAACTGAATGCAGAATTCAAGAAGATAGAGAGAAGAGACAAGGAGACATTCTATAATGAGCAATGTAAAGAGATGGAAGAAGATAACAGAATAAGCAAGTCAAGAGATCTCTTCCAGAAAAATGGGGAACTCAAGGGAACCTTTCATAAAAGACAAAAATGGTAGGGACCTAAAAGAAGAAGATGAGATAAAGAAGATGTGACATGAATACACAGTACATCTCTACAGCGAGGATCTTAGCAGCATTGAGGGAGCTGGGAGGGGCAGAAGCTGAGTTGCATTTCATGAAGTGTTGAATAGAATTCACACTTTAAGAGAGGTTTATTATTCCTGAACTGGTTATGTTGCCTTCAGGGTTAACTCTGTTTACATATAAAATGTGTTATTTTCATGGTTATGTTTTAATTTTTTACTCCCTTTTTCCCTTTATTTCAAATGTGTAACCATTAAGAACAGTTACATTTATCTTGTTAAATTATTTCTGTCAAAATATTAGATATAAAAATCAAGATGTTAGACTCTCAACTAACTACTGAGAATGATAAACGGTATATTATTAAATAGACATTATAAGCATTTTATTTATTTTGTTTATTGAGCCATACTTGTCTGCAAATAAAATCTGTAGATACATGTATGCTCTGTGCACTTCCTGTTAGTTTCAATTATGTTTAGGCAGGTTTTATTTAATAGTTAAAAAAACGCTTTGCTAATGTATAAGGCATATTCTTTTAAATATTGGATAGCTATATTTTTCTGTGTGTTTAATAGAGTTTATAAGTAAATTAATTCTCCTAAATCTGTATGCTGTTTTTAAGGTTTCCAGTTACCTGGAATTGCCTATAGGGATTTTTCATAAAATATTAAATCTCAACATTTTCTTTTTACAACACTGTACAACTGTCTTGTATGTGCAACATGTGTAAATATATAAAATTGTTATGCTTTTTTGTTTGTTTGTTTTTTTAAGATTGCAGAATTTTTTTATCAAATACTACCATCTAGTGGTTACTTACAGACACATACAGCAGCACATAGATTATGCCTGTCAAAAATAAAATAGCAAATTGCAAAGCGTAAAGGTGATAAATTAAATGACTTTCAAGACACAAAAGTATTTTAATTAAGTAAAAACACAGTAAACTGTTCCCTGAAGAATTAACCTTAGTTTGCATTTTCTTTCTTCTTAATTATATGACATCGCGTGCGATTTTCCACTGTAAAATAATTTGTGTTGTTAAATTATCAACTGCATACCACCAAACTGTACCATTTGAAGGAGCAGTGCCCCTTTTTTAAGGTAAATCCTGCATAGCCTCCCAAATGTTCTTCTTTTGAAGGAAAGTCTCAAAGTTAAGGACAAAATCCTGTTTTCCAGATCTGCCCATGACTCACTCCCATCAGTTTCTCCTGTTGTCTAGGAGAAAGAAAGAATAGTGTCAGGTCTACAGAATGCATGTCTGTATCAAGCATTGTACACGTATTATCTGCTTACACTTCATGCATCATGGTGGTAATACAACCAAATACCACATCCTTTTAACAAAAAATAAATGTCCCTCTTTGGCCATTTGAAATGTGGGGAGCTATGCACTTAGCTAAAATAGAGCCACCCTCTATGTGCGCAGAAATACATAGAAATAAATAATGCATTTGTAGCACGTATTGTGTTGAGTATGATGGTGAAGATAAATACTACTTTTTACAACTTCTTTTATTCCTTAAAAAGTATATGAATTTTTGTTTTTAATCTATATTTTGCTTTAAAATTGGTTATATGCTTGTTTTATAATTAATCAATTTAAAAATTCAAGTACTAAAGTGTAGTGGCTAAAATCTGTGTGGGCCCAAAGATGACCTGCAGTTTTACAGATGTACATTTTCCTTCAGGATGCAATGTATCAAAACAGAGCAACATGATAGGAGATTGGGTAAATCTGTAGTCTAGAAGGATTAGGAAGCTAGGAAAAAACACAGGCAAAGAGCAGCAGCCTTTACCTAGGAATACTGATAAGACTGATAGGGCCTCATTCAATTGAGATTCGGACAATTGAATAGGGCTCTATATAAGCACATAGCATATTTTTTTTACTGAAGTTTTTAGCTAGTGAACTTCTATCCAAAAGCAAGGTCTTCACTAACTAAAAACTTCTGTAAAACAAATATGCTATGTGCTTATATAGAGCCCTATTCAATTGGCCAAATCGCAATTGAATGAGGCCCATAGTGAGTAGATATAGATCCAATTGAATAGCAACTTAGTGCAAAAGAAAGTCATAACATTTCTGATTCATGAAAACAATGGTATAGCAAGTCGTAATATTTCAAGTAAGGGCTGTTCTAGAACATTATAAGTAGCTCACTCGCAATCATGTGGAAAATGGTGCATTTTAGTGGTGTAACTATATGAATTAGGGAATTGAATAGGGCCCATAGTCATTTTGAATTTTGAAAATTCTTTTGATACAGTGCCACATGGGAGGCTATTGTATAAAGCAAGAGATACTGTATTTGTAGTAAATATATGCACATGGATTGAAAGCTGGCAAAATAACAGGAAACAAAGTGTTGTTGTAAATTATACATACTCAGATTTGTGGTATATGGGTTCTTTGGGGTTCAGTATTAGGTCCTCTCCTTTTTAACATAATTATTGATAAATTTAACGTAGGACTGGAAAGTATTGTCTCCATATTTGCACTAGACACTAGTGTGTACAAAGAAATTCAATCAGAAATGTATGTATTTTTACTGCAAATAGACATACATAGAACAACACATTAGAATGGGCATCTACATGACACATGACATTTAACACAAATAAATGTTGCACATTTAGGAAGGAAAAAATAAGCATGCAATTTCAAATCAAAATGGAACAAATCTAGCGTTATCAGAGATAGAAAGGAACTGTAAACAATGCCAAGCAGCATCTGCAAAGGCAAGTAAAATATTAGCGCTTATTGAGAGGGTATATAAATAACTAGTATACCCTTATTTGGAATACGGTGAGCATTATACGGTGAGTACTATTTAAAAAAGAGGACATTGTAGAGCTGGAAAGGGTGTAGAGAAAAGCAAAACAATTGATAAGGGGTATAGAGAGATTAAGCCATAAAGAATGACTAATCAAATTAAACTTAATTTCTCTAGCAAAAAAAGGATAATATTACCTTATATAAATACATCCCGGTCAAAATTAGGTTTTGTCAGGGGAATTTTGTTTGTGCCAAAAGATTTTTAGCTGACGTGAGCTAAGCCCTTGAAGTTAGAGGAAAAAAGATTCCACCATTGGACTTTGGACTGAAATTAAACATGAAATAAATTATTATATTTTGGCAATGTGCAAGCTTGTGAATGATCTGCTTTTAATTCTAATGTCACTCAATGTATTCCCCATCATTTACAGTGCTGTATTGATTTTACATTTGCTTTTAAAGTGCTCCAATATGTCGGTCGTGAACCACGAGTTACAGGCTTCCGTCCGCGATCATGTTCAATTCCTCAAATGCTACTGCCGAGAGCATAATTTAAGATTCTCGCGACCGGGGCCTAACTTTCAGGCCTGGCCAATTGAATAGCAGAGTAAAAGTATACCTACTGGAGCACACAACTCGATCGCAGGAAATCTGTTACTTTCGATCGAGTGATGGCCTCAAATTGAATGAGGCTGATAATTAGGGTTTTAAAGAGAGATTGATAATTGCAAGCAGTTAATTTTAGAATTTGAGTGGTCATATTCTGTCAGATGGAAACCAAACATTTGCTCATATGTAAATAAACATGTTAATTGAACCTGTCTGTAGGAATTTCCCAGTCTGATATCCCATATTATATATATAATATAACAAACTTTTTTTTCCCCATCTCCTGCATTTAGATCAGGAACAAGTTTTCTCTTCCTCTATATAAAGACCCTTCTCCCACTGTAGGGCAGTTTTATTCATGTCCTCATGCTTGATGGGATGAATGTTTTTCCTTTGAGGACTCATGGACTCCTTGTTGACTATTGTCCATAAGCAGGAAGAGTTGCACTCTCTCTTTCTGTAATAGGGTCTGAATAATGGATTTCTAGAGAGTTTGCATGCAAACTACTTCTTGTGCAGCAGGTGGGAAGGGGATTCTTAATTTACTAGTGACTTGCCAGTAAAAAATGACAGCAATAAAGTTTGAAGGCTGGCAATGCTGTTTGCCACACAATGCAAGGCTCTAACTCTCTACCTCTAACTTGCGGGTCTCGCAATGAGCGCCTTTTGCCTCTGTCTCTGTTCAGGTCTTGCCCTTGCAATGAGCGATGTGCTTGTTTTTTCCAAGTCTTTACGGCCACCTTTTTTTCCCTTGCTTAGCTGATTTTCAATCTCCGAAAAACGCCAATTTAGCCTCAAATTAGCTTGCAACCTCATTCACAGGCTCCCTGTCTTTCCCACTGTGCTGTGTGTGAGGTTGTAAGTTATTTTTTTTAATTAATTTGCGTCTTTTGGTGGTCTTTTAACAGCTTCCGAGTTACGGGCTTGAGAAAATAACAGGTGTAAAGTTAAAATGTTGCGTGCCTCGCAATCACGACAAAGTCCTATGGCCTTTGGCGCTGATCACGTGCATCGCCATGAACGCCTTCAATCTGTTTCCATCCTTCATCAGTGGAGAGTCCTCAGGCAAACAACAACTATGATGGGACCGATCATATGATGGGCCTGCAATGAGCGTCTTCGTCACTCATTGCAGCAAAGTCGTGCGGGCCTCGCGATGAGTGCCTGAGGTGCTCATCGCAAGCCCCGCATTAAGCACCTAAGGCGCTCATTGCAGCAAAGTCGTGCGGGCCTTGCAATGAGCCCTGCAATGAGCGCCGAAGGCGCAAGCTCGTAACATTTAACATTGCGTGACCAACATTCATAACTTACCACAACTATTAGATGTGATTAGGAGACGAATGAAGATAATTATTTTTTATAGAAAGGTGATCTTATGAGTCTATGGATGATCTGACCAGCTACATGTTTTTTGGCTTGTTATTGACAACTAAAGGCATTTACATTGTTTAGAGAAGTTGCAAGGCTGCCCAAAATTATTTTACACCAGGGCCTCTATTCAGTAGTCCTACGTCTATGGAAATTTCCCTCTAGAGACTAGAAGTAAAATGGCTAAGCTAAGATTTAAGCTAATAAGGTATGCACATAAAAAGTTCCAATGTGTGAGTCAGGGGGACTGAGTGCCTGGAACATGACAGCAAATCTTGATATATATCTTTAAATAATAAGTCCAGTGAAAGAACCAGTCCAAACACAGAAACACAGACAGGTACTATAGCAGACAGCAAAGTGATAGGCAGTCTTAGAATCAGTAGAATCAGACTGACAATGCCGCAGACAACTATTGTTGCAAAAGAAGACAAAAGAAAAAGACAGGGAACAGAAGGCAGTAAGCAAGTAGAGAAATACTGGAGCTGAGTAGAGTAATTGATGAGGATATTAGCTGACAGACTGGAACAGCAGCAAGTAGTAATGTAGAACACAGCAAAAAACAGACTCACGGCAGGACTGCAGAATCTTACAAGTGGTAGTTTGCTGTTAACGTATCTTAAAGGTCTCTCCAGAAATTGATTGGCTGAGTTCCAGCACCTATCATTGACTACAGGCGGTGTTATGACACACTGAAGCTGACCCAACTTTCCTTCGCAGCCTACTCAGTTTGGAAGTCACTACAGTTCGTGGATTGACAAGAACAACCAGCAGAGCCTTCCTTGGCCTACCCCAAGGCATAACAAGACATGTACTCCTTATAGTGTGATCCTTATCTTTGGGATTTAATGGTAAAGGAAAATGTGTAACATATGGAGTCATAGAACGCTCTCAAGGAAATCAATTAAGGAACTCTATTAATTTGCAAGATAAAGCTACAGCTACAAGTACAATGGAACAGCAGAAGTATGCCGGACCTTTATGGTAGAAGTTAATGGATTGTAACTATACACTTGTAACTCCTTGCTCTGTTTCTTTGGCCTTGCTATATTCATATATTATTCTGCTTTCACACAGAGAATAAAGTTATTAAAGTCAACATTTCCTGTATGATACAATTACAGCTTCCCATGGCTTCTCCTAACCTGTAAATGTTAAAACAAACACCCTTCTTTGTATTCAGAAGAAAGCTTATTATCTTTTTGGCTGCAGGGTAACATTTTTTGATTTGCAGCTAGATCTTTTTTTTTCCTTCAGGAAACCTGATTTGCTAGACGGTGCTAGATAATAAGTAGAAGATACGCATGGTTGTCAATTTCTCACATATCTTTCAAACTTCATATTTTCCCAGGATTCCCCTGAATCCTCCTTGAGGCAGTGAAGATGTGTATGATTGCTGGGCGCAACCATCCGGGCATTTTGGCTTCCAAATGCCAGCACCGCTTACTTTTAACCAAAAAATCTGATTGTTGTTCTGTTTGTGTTTTTGCATTGTTCCTTTTTCATGCATGAGATATGAATTCATAAATATCTGCACAGACATTCTCAAAATAATATTACCTGTTATATAAATACTTTTCTGGCCCAGGAAAATGATGTTACAAAAAGAAGACAATGCCTTTGGGTGGTGGAATCTTATACAATGTAAGTAAGTTCCCCAGTGAGTGTGCTGAGTTTTCTAAACTGCACTTACACAGCCTTTTCTATGTCTGTGAAATATAAAGCAGATAAAGAGATGTGTAAAGCTACAGTCAAATTGTGGGCTTTGTTGTTCCTATATTATCTATGACTGCATTGAAAAAAGGGCATTTGATAATTCCTCACATTCATATATGTGGCTTATGTTGGGGCTGCATTAAGATGCTTAGTCCAGAAGTATTGCATAGAGATAGTGCTCACAGTCACATAAGTAATAAACATTTTTGCTGAATGTTGACAAACCTGAAATTCCCAGGGAAGATTAGCACAACTAATACATTGTATTATTTTGGCCTGGGGATTGTGCAGTCAGCTTTCCTTTAGATTTCTGTAAGACCCAGAACAAGGTCTGTGTCCCTTCATTCACTGATTGTTTTACCTAGATATGTGATAATTCCCCCAGGCACAGTGATTTACCCCATCACCTCCCCCACCCCCATATCTGAGCATGCTCACATGGACTTGCTCAATCCTGAGGATGTAAACATCACCTGCAACAGTTTTTTGGTTTGCATTTTTTCATGCAAACATTTTTGCTAGCTGGGTTATGATGCTCCTCTACAGGATGCAATCATAACCCACCTCACTTTAATATGCATTTAAGACATGGTCTCCATAAAGTGGATCAAAGTTTAAAACTTATCTTCAGAGACACATCTCAAAATTATATTCCTTTTCAGACTAAACTCCTGGACTATGGGATTATGTGTGTCAAGTGGGTAATTTATTTTAAAAGATTGCAAGAGTAAATTTATCCTTAACTAAGAGTAAAACCTAATTTTAAATTAGTCTTGTCACGACCCTCTGGGTGGAGTGGTCCTCTTCAACCCCAAAACCTCCTGCCTACGACTACAGGAGCACCCCATCAAGTCACGAGGAGTTTGGTTATTTCAGCGCCAACCTAAAATTCCTTTTTATTAGGACCCAGCAGAATTTCCAGATACAAAAATTTACTAACTTAAAAATAATAAACCCATGCCTCTAAACCCTTTTCTAGCATAGAGTATGATGCAATAAGGAACAAAGACTTTGGATTAGTGTGCAGACAGAGAGAGCTTTATTGTTCACATACATATTTAAATCATACAACAACCAATTCACTGTAGACCTTTCCACTTTTTTTAGACAATTACTAACAGCATATCCCACCTGATTTTGATTGACAAGCTTGTGCCCCAATCAATAGTGTGGCCTACAATAAATCAGTTTTTACTATGCACATTATTTCTCTCAGAAGAGTCTGAGAACACCAAGCTCTTGTGAGCAATAAATCTTATCATTCTATGAAGAGGAAAAAATGTAACAGAGACCAATTCCAAATCCTCAATGTTATTTCTTTATTTTGTATCAGAACATATGCACTACCACCCTGTGCTTTCCAGTGGAAGCCATTTTTTATTTATATATACTGGATGTAGTAAGATGCATAAAGAATACCAAAATAATGTATGTGTTCCATCTTCAGGTTCTAGAGAACTACTGGAAACAGCATATATAACCATTTTTTGTTTGCAAGAGAATTTTACTTTTTACAAGTAAAGGCTGATAAACTGCAGAGTGCACTAATTGTGCCCAGGTGAGAGGCATGGGGTTTGGCTGTGCTAAACTACTATATAGGATTGTGAGCTGTTTGGAGCTGTTTGCAAGTGGATATTACTTTTTACAAGTAAAGGCTGATAAACTGCAGAGTGCACTAATTGTACCCAGGTGAGAAGGCAGAAGTTAATATAAACAGGAGAAGGGGCGAACTTGTGAGCTTGCAAACATTTCTAGTATAAGTGCAATTCTAGTAAAAGTGTAGGAGTTTAAATAAAAGGAGGGACTTCAAAGAAAAGAGGGGGAAGAAAAAAAACATTTTTTAACTTTATACAAATATATAATTTTTTATTCTAGTTTATTTTTCCCACTGAACTTTTGTAGACAATAATAATAATTATGAGTCAGTCCAGTGGCAACCTCACTCAGTGTGCATCCTGTCATATGTATGCAATACTGGAACAGATGATCCAGGATCCATACCTCTGTAAGAGGTGTGAGCATGTTGCCTCTCTGGAATCTCAAATTGGAGAACTGGAGAGGAGAATGGCAGCACTTAGTGATATTGCTCTACTGGAAAGGCAGTTGATGCTCACTGAGCACAGTTTAGCTGGGCCTAGCATGGAGGGTGGAGCTGGGACTAGTGAGGATGTCCAGGGAGGGAGCTGGGTTACAGTTAGAAGGGGAATCAGGGGGACAGGAGGAGGCAGGCCATTTCTGAGTTGGCAAACACCAACAGATTTGCCAGATTGAGTGAAACTGTTGGGGATGTCCATTCAGGAATGGCAATGTCAGATATAGCTGTTCCGTCTAACAGCTGGGAGAACAGTTCTACTGGAGGAGTGGGAGGGCAGAATAGGCAGAGCAACAGACAGGTTTTGATGGTAGGAGACTCTATTATTAGGAAGGTAGACCGGGTGATTAGTCACCCAGATCCCAGCGTTCGAACAGTTTGCTGTCTCCCGGTTGCTTGGGTTCGGCATATTGTGGATCGGGTAGCTAAATTATTGGGAGGGGGTGGAAATGAACCGGCGGTCTTGGTACACATTGGTACCAATGACAAAGTTAGTGGAAGATGGAGTGTCCTAAAAATGATTTTAGAGAACAAGTTAATAAGCTGAAGGCAAGGACCGCCAAGGCAGTATTACCAGTGCCACATGCTAGCTCAGGGAGGCAGAAGGAGCTTAGGGAGGTTAATGCGTGGCTAAAGATGTGGTGTACTAAGGAGGGGTTTGGTTTTTTAGAGCACTGGGCTAACTTTTCCCTTTGGTACAATCTCTACAGCAGGAATGAATTGCACCTTAATGATGAGGGAGCTTTTGTGCTAGGGGATAGGATGGTACAAAGGCTGGAGGAGTTTTTAAACTAGTAGGTGCGGGGGAGGGAATAGATATAAGTAATGGGGTAGAAAGTGTAGAGGGTATAAGGGATGAATTAACAATTCATAGGGGAAGATATGGGGGGATGGGGAGTATAGTCAATAGGGAAGTAGTACTAAGTAACTCAAGAATAGTGGCAGGCACCACCAAACTACAAACTCATAACATAAGGTCTATGCTTCCTAATGCCAGAAGCTTGCCAGGAAAAATGGAGGAGTTAAAATTATTAGCAATTAATGAATAATGGGATTTAATATGCATTACCGAAACGTGGTGGGATGAATCTCATGACTGGACTGTTAATCTGGATGGTTATAACCTATTTAGGAAAGATAGGGGCAATGGTAAAAGAGGAGGAGTTATTTGCCTGTATGTTAAGCCTGAATTTTAGCCTATATTCAGAGAAGATATTTATGGTGCAACTAGCGGTAATGTTGAATGTTTGTGGGTAGAGTTAAATAGCGGAGCAGCAAATTCCAAAAGAATATTAGTAAGAGTATGCTATAAACCCCCAAAAATAGCTGATAGTGAGGAAATACAATTATTGTTACAGATTAGAAATGCAGCTAAGCATTGGCAAATTCTAAAAATGGGAGATTTTAATTACCCTAAAATAAACTGGGTAAATGAGACAAGCAGTTCAGCTAAGGGGATCAGGTTCTTCAGTACACTCAGGGATCATTATCTGGCCCAGGTTATACAAGAGCCTTCTAGAAATGAGGCTATCTTGGATTTAGTTATCACAAATAATATCAATATAGTATCAAATGTTGAAATAGGACAACCATTGGGAAACAATTCATTCTCATTTGAGATTGAATTAAAAAAACAAAATTTTCAAATGTTCTCAAATTTTGTGTGGTGGATAGTGTAGATTCAGGTCTAAGAAAAGGAGAAGTTGAAAGAAAGCTTTTACAATGTGAGGAAAGATGTATTTATAAACTAAGGGCCCAAGCTCCCAAGGGGCTCAATGAAGGTTTTTCTTTTACACCATTCATCTGAAAATGGAAAATAGTAAATGGAAAACACTACGGCATTCCATTTGGAACCAATTCACATGATGTTAAACAATAATGGCCTAAGATCCTTTCTCCATGTTCATCCACTCTAGGAACTGAGACATATAGTATGATTCAATATTAACACTCTTGAACGGAATGCTATTCAGTAAATCTCAGACATAAATATATCTAGAAGTATCTGCATATAAATAAAAGGCCTAAGGTATTAACCATCCAGGGATAGGCTTCTCCCTTATTCTAAGAATTAAGAAGACAATAAAGTATCTTACCTTATATAGTGTCAGACAATAATGGCCTAACACCTGGGTCTCAAAATTATTCATGAAATGAGGTAAAGGATAAGATCATTAATGGATAATGATATAAATATATTCAGAATCATTCATGAACTAAAAAAACTTCAACCTAAATTCAAGGATTTATTTAAAGTTAAGTTAATTAAGTTAATATTACACATGTATATCTTTTCTATTTTCCACAAAGGTGTAAGTCAATTTTGCACTTTATCATATCTGTATTATGTAAATACAACTTTATACTGTACATGTATATTATAATCAATACATGTATATTATAATCAATATTCAAGTGTATAGAATATTCATTTTCACACATATTAGGTATATTAGGTATCATTAATTGTATGACAATCTTAATTTATATATTAACAAAGACACAGTCAGAATCACTTATAGTTTGCTTTATAGTTCACTTATTTTTACTTATTTACATTTAGGAAACATTTACTTGTTTCAAATATCTGAACCAATAGATTCTGATAGATATAATACCCTAAATATTATCCCATTGACTTGTCTATACATATGATTGGACATATTCATGTATGTATCAATGAGATCGAAGAACCGTCATAAGTTTTAATAATATATAAGACAGTAAGAGAGAGACTTTCCCCTTTCATACATTCACATTAATATAAGCAATATTGTTAATAGGATGGATCAAATTAATGACAGGGTTATGTATCAGCTCATTATATATGCAGAATAGTTTATGTATTCAAGTCTGGTCCTTGTATTCTGTTGCACTTAATATATGTTCATACTGTAAAATATATATAGATTTATGGCAGGGTTACATATATACAATATATACATTTATATAACTCCACCGCATGTGCCGGATAACTCACGTATTCTAACTTAGTTTTTGGATCCTGTTGCATTCAATGCATGTTGCCACTGTGCCATACGTACTGTAGTTATTCAGGAGCCATAGGTCTCCTTTCTATATGACTCTTGCTAAAACCACCATTCCAATATGGGTTCCGATGGCAACCTATTCACTATAAAAGACTGTCAACGGCGTCTATGCGGTACGTTGAAACACGTCAGGCATAGACGTTTACACGCATAAGTGTGTCATTACGCACAACGTAGTCCACGATAAATCAGGAAGTAATGACATGCAGAGATAGCATTCTGGCCAAGCAGCATGGTGCAAATTAGATAATACTTGGTACTGCAGTATGGATCAAACATATAAGGCAATATGACTCAAATAGATAGTGTTTAGCTACTAATTAAAGTAAAATTAAGCAATTTCAGAAACAATTCAAGTTTAGAGTTCTCAATTTTGCCTGGATAGTTATCAGAACAGCTCACTCAAAAATAGGGTAATTGCTATGAATGTGCATACAGTGAGATTGGGACTGCAGGATTCCAATTGGAATATAAACCTTATCTATCTAGGCAAATTTAATATAGGATAAGAGACAAACAAAATAATAAAATTCTCTTATTGAGAGATGAGGCAATTTTTTTTTATATTTTTCTGCCTTAGTTTAAGGTTATTTTTACTACCAACCATACTGCAAATAATACCTCGCACAAGAAAAGTCTATAAGGTTTGAAATTTAAGAATCCTTACCCACCTAAAGATGTAAGGATAGAGAAGTTTTTCATCTTAAATCCTTGACCATAAAGTCTCTTTTTTTGTAAAAAACCTACAAGACAATGAACTTGTGGGTGTAATAGTTATCTTGAGTGGACTACAATTTCTACGATTCTTCTCAAAAAGTAAGAGACAGTTAATATGTCTGTGTATTATTTAAAAAAAGTCAATCAAATCACATTTTGTCAGAGGAGAATCGTTTCTAATGGTTTTAGATTGTTTTTATACTTCTTTTAATTTGTCGTTGTTATTTTTGAAATAATAAAATCTGTTGGCCAAATTGTAAATAATCCCACTTTACAATAAATTATCTTGGATTTAGTTATCACAAATAATATCAATATAGTATCAAATGTTGAAATAGGGCAACCTTTGGGAAACACAACACAGTCTCATTTGAGATTGAATTAAAAAAAAAATGTTTTAAGGGGCCAACAAAAACTTTTAATTTTAAAAGGGCAGATTTTAACTGTCTAAGGGCAGCAATACAAAGTATAGACTGGGACATAGAACTGGCAGGTAAAAATACATAAGTTAAATCAATGGACAACATTTAAATCCTTACTATATATATATATATATATATATATATATATATATATATATATTGTGACAGATTCACTGCCACTCTCAGGATCCGTGCCTTGTTTTCCAGCACCACAATGGAGTACTCTGGAGCCTTTTAAATGTTTAGTAGATTGGGGCTGTTTATTTGTCAGCATACAACAGAAAATAAAACCAAACAGAAAATAAGTCCTAGCTTCTCATTGAAGCCCTGCATAACTGAACTGTAGTTTCCCTTACTGTCTTATGTAGGCGTGAAAACATACAGTCCATACAACGGTAGCAGAGGTGTCTTTTCCTCTCACCTCTCTTAGGCTCTGTATCTCCGGCCTCTCTTTCCAAAGCAGATCCCTCCTGCGGTCATCACCTTGAGGGACTTTCTGTTCCTCTCATCTGCGTACCTTCTCTTAAAAGCTTCTGGCTTTGTTCCATTAGCTTTCAGTGCAGCCTCTGACTTCGGTCCTGCACACTTCCACGCTCCAGCACTGTCAAACAGCTTTCCCCCTGGAGACAGCGAACGCTGGTCTTGATTGCAGCCACACCCCTGCCTTTTGAGCAGGTTGTTAACTCTCTCATTCCTGGGGAAAAGTCTTGAAGAGCTCTCTTCTGCCCTCTGGTGGCACTTCACCACATATCCCCCACCCCAGCTCGACACCATGGGGTTGAGCGTCCAACGCCGTGAGGCCGTATCCGCAATCCAACACATCCTCTGTATCATCAGTGTTCTCTTTGGTACCTCCTGCGATCTGCTAGTGATCGTGACCTCTTGGTTCACTATCGCTCCGTGAATCTTCGGAGCCTCAACTTGTATTTTGGCATCCCTAACTTCACTCTGCGACATCTGTGACACCTCTGGTCTTCCATCGCTGAGGGTATTCTCCATTGTAGGAATTTTGGCTGCTTTCCACCTTGCACACTTTTCCACTTTATTAATTTGCGCTTTCAACTCGCCCATTTGGGTACTTGTGTCTGGCTCAGATAGCAGCTGGTTCTTTTTGGTCGATCTGTACAACCCTTGGTCAACCTCCGTGACCGCTTGAGCTTGTCGGGCTCCCTTCAGACCTTTCTGTAGGGTCTCCAATACTCTTTCGTTAGGATCATCATCATCATCATTTCCATTTCGCAGCTTACCTTCTTCATCACTGCTTTCAAATTCCTTTGTCTTTCCTTGGAACCGTGTTTTCTTTCTGGGTGAAGAGACAATTCTTTTTCCCGCTTTCCCCCTTTCACTTCATATTTTCTGCTTTCTTTGCCGTTCGGCCTGCTGTCACTTAAACTTTGAGGGTAGGACACCGGCCCGCCCATCTCTCCGAGTGTCCTGCCCCAGGGACCCTTGAAAAGTACTTCTTGTACTTTGGTATGAGAGTATGTTTCTCCATACAGTCGCTTCCCTGGGGGTACATCACAGGTTTCTGTGACCTTGTCTTTCACCAGATGCACCTTTTCTTTTAGACCCATCATCTTATTCTTTTCTGGTACAGCATCCTTAAGAGGCTCCACAAGCATGTCCTCTCTCAGGGCTGCTTCTTGTGCCTGGGTCCGCACCTCCTTTTTCTTGCGGTTCACAGCAGGACTACTCGTTACCGCTGTGCTTTCAGTCCTGTAAGGTCTGCAACTCTCTACCTCTGCCAGGAAGGATCGCTCAGTTGTTGGGTTTTGCTGGAATATCTCCAGCTGTTCACCAACTCCAGGCTGACACTCAGCAGATAGGCCAGTACACTTCCTAGTGGCCTCTTGAATCCTAGATTCCTGGAAAACACTTTTATTACCGGCATCCTCAGCCTTCATCCGTATTATATCTTCTTTCAGTGGCTTGTCCACTTGCTTTGCCTCCAAGGCTTCCAGCTTTTCATCGTCTTTGGCTTCCTTCAGCCGCAGTTTCTCCTCATTAGTTTGTTGCAAATCCAGTTCACTCTGCTTGTACTGGATCTTTTGCTGTATGTTCAATTCAGGAATCTCCTCTGACTCTTCTATCAGGTCCTCCCCGAATATCTTTGTCTGCTCAGCCGTGTTTTCTTCACCATTCTGTCTTTCTTGTACAAGCTCCTTAGCTATGCCTTGCATATGAGCTTTCTGCAAGTATCGCTCTGCATTCAATGTAGCATCTTGTGCACACAGTTCCTGAAGATCGGACTTAGTCTCAACTCCACTCTGCTTCAACTGTGCCTCAATATCAGGGAGTGTGCTCACCCTCTGCTTTTCTGGAGTATGGAACAGGAGCTCCTTTTCTATTGCAGCTGCTTCCCTCTGGGATATAAAGTCAGTGGGGAGGTCTCGTTTCACCTGTTCGCCACTGTGCAGCCGCTTCTGCATAATTCTCTCATTCATCTTGTACTTGGGGGGACTCTTCCACTGCTCCCAATTAGACATCGGTGTCTTCTTCCTATAGGACACTCTGCTGTCCTCAAACACAGGCTTCCTTCTCCATTCAGGAATATAACCTGGCATCATCCTGATCCCCTTGATTTCAGTAGCAACTTGCCTGTCTTCTACTTCCGGCTTTTTGAAACCCACTGGGATAGAGTTCAACTGTACTCCTTGCTTTACTTGTTTCCCGTCTTGCTTCTCTTTATCCATTGCACTTTGTTCTATGGCAAACTGAGACAGAACGCTCTCGGGACACTTAATAGTTTTAGAAGGACACACCTCCATGCCCTGCTTCATATGTTCTCTCAGAGACAGTGGTTTGTCTTTCTCCATCTCAATCTCCAGACTCTTTTCTTCCTTATCTTTTATTTTGGAAAGATTTCCAGTTTCTTTATCATTTTTATGACATTCTTTCTTTCTAAGAACACTGGCCATATTCTTCCACTTGGTCTCCCCTTTCTCTAGGTCAGAGATCTTTGTCAGGCACTTTCTTTCTCTAGTACTCTCCCGCTCAGGAGTATTCACCAAGGACAGGTGGCTGTGTCTGTCCAGGTCTCTTATGGAGGCCTTCTCCTCGCTCTTGTCCACAAGATTTCCGCATCTGTTTGGGTTCCCTTCTTCCCCAATGACTTTATTAGCATCATCGGTCTCTTTTGCTCTCTCAGCAATCTCACTTGTGCTCTCTGCTGCGCTCTCAGCCGTCACAGTGGCGCTCTCTGCTGCGCTCTCAGCCGTCACAGTGGCGCTCTCTGCTGCGCTCCTAGCCGTCACAGTGGCGCTCGCTGCGGCGCTCCCAGCATTCACAGTGGCGCTCTCTGCGGCGCTCCCAGCCGTCACAGTGGCGCTCTCTGCGGCGCTCCCAGCCGTCACAGTGGCGCTCTCTGCGGCGCTCCCAGCCGTCTCACTTGCAGCTGCTCCTGCCGTCTCACCAGGGACTCCTGCCGTCTCACTCGTCTCGCTTGCAGCGGCTCCTGCCGTCTCGCTTGCAGCGGCTCCTGCCGTCTCGCTTGCAGCGGCTCCTGCTGTCTCGCTTGCCTGCTCTGCAGTCTCTCTCGCCTGCTCTGCAGTCTCTCTCGTCTGCTCTGCAGTCTCTCTCGTCTGCTCTGCAGTCTCTCTCGTCTGCTCTGCAGTCTTTTTTGACGCTCTCTTGGTGGCTTGTTGCACTCTCTCTGCTATCCACCAGGTCTCTAACTCCTGATCTCCTCCTGCATCAGGCTCGGTTTGCCTTCCTTTAACAGGGAAACTGCATTTTAAACTTGGGCAGACAAGCATGTCCGTTGGATAGCAATAAGCCGGTCTGTCAAAAAAATCCCAGGAGTGCAGTCTCTGTACTGTTTTCACTCCCAGTCTGAAAAGGATTTCTTCCTTTAGAATACAATACTTTGTAGCCTTTTCTTCAGGCAGATCACAATATGCTCTCTGGGCTTCTCCACACAGATAGGGACCCAGGACTGTGGCCCAGTGCTGTTTAGGCCAACCTTCCCTAGTGGCAATCTTCTCAAAGTTCAGGAGATAGGTGTCAACGTCATCCTGAACTGTCATCCTCTTTAGGAAGCGATTAGGATTCATGCTTCCACTTGCTTCTGTAACCACAGTATTATTTGCAGACCTCAGTTTCTGCAGCTGCACTTTCTGTGCCTCCAATGATTCTCTCATGTGGACTCTGTCTATTTCCTCTTGTATCTGCCATTTCTCTGTGGCCTCACGCATGCGGATTAGGTCCTCTTCTGCTTGTCTCTGCCATTTCTCTGTGGCCTCTCTCAGACATGCAGCAGCACCTCTTAGTCGAGCATCATTTGCAGCAAGGGCTCTGTCTTCTGCAATTTCTTTCAGCCCTTTCAGCTGACTTTCTTGCTGACAAGCTCCGCCCCCTTTTTGGCATGTAGTGGCGTCTAACAGGGCTTTCAATAGTTCCTCCATTATTATCCTGTACTGTGGGCTGTCTTCTTTTACACAGACAATTTACTATACCACCACTGCCACCATAAATGTGACAGATTCACTGCCACTCTCAGGATCCGTGCCTTGTTTTCCAGCACCACAATGGAGTACTCTGGAGCCTTTTAAATGTTTAGTAGATTGGGGCTGTTTATTTGTCAGCATACAACAGAAAATAAAACCAAACAGAAAATAAGTCCTAGCTTCTCATTGAAGCCCTGCATAACTGAACTGTAGTTTCCCTTACTGTCGTATGTAGGCGTGAAAACATATAGTCCATACAACGGTAGCAGAGGTGTCTTTTCCTCTCACCTCTCTTAGGCTCTGTATCTCCGGCCTCTCTTTCCAAAGCAGATCCCTCCTGCGGTCATCACCTTGAGGGACTTTCTGTTCCTCTCATCTGCGTACCTTCTGTTAAAAGCTTCTGGCTTTGTTCCATTAGCTTTCAGTGCAGCCTCTGACTTCGGTCCTGCACACTTCCACGCTCCAGCACTGTCAAACAGCTTTCCCCCTGGAGACAGCGACCGCTGGTCTTGATTGCAGCCACACCCCTGCCTTTTGAGCAGGTTGTTAACGCTCTCATTCCTGGGGAAAAGTCTTGAAGAGCTCTCTTCTGCCCTCTGGTGGCACTTCACCACAATATATATATATACTTATAACCATATACCAAGTGGGAATAAAAGTAAAAGGAGTAAATCACATCCAATGTGGCTTAACAATGATTTAAAGATCAAGATACGGAGTAAAAAACAGGCATTTAAATTACACAAACAAGAGGGGACAGAGACTGCTTTACGGGAGTACAAGGAAATCAACAAGGCTTGCAAAAGGGTTATTAGACTGGCTAAAATATTAAATGAAATATGAATTGCAAAAGAGAAAAAGACTAACCCTAAAATATGTTTTTAAGTATATTAATGGGAAGAAGGCGAGGAAGGAAGCTATAGGAACATTACAATGTGAAACAGGCCGTCTGACAATTAGTGACCAGGAAAAGGCAGATGAGCTAAATAGGTTATTTTCTTCGGTATACACAAGGGAGGTTCCAGTGGTTGGGTCACTGCAACATAATGGGGCTACACTATCTTCACCAAATAACTGGTTAACGCAGGAAAAAATCCAAAAGAGGTTGGAAAAAATAATTGTTAATAAAGCCCCGGGTCCTGATGGAATACATCCAAGGGTACTGAGGTAACTGGGTTCTGTAATAGCCAAACCATTATATTTAATTTTTCAAGATTCACTCAACACAGGGGGCCTCATTCTATTAGCGGCCGCAGCCGTTGCGGGGCCGCAAGGACCGGCCGCAAGCTATTCGGCTATTCTATTCCCTTACGGCCGGGGGCTCCGTCAGGCTTGCGGCCGGTGCCTTGCTATCTCTTGCGGCCGCTCGCGCCGGAGGAAAGCCTTTGATCTAAAACAGCCGCAAGAGTTTCGGCCGTAAGAAATTCCTATTTGCAATTCAATTGCTCCGTGAACCCTCTTTGCAAGGCTAAAAACGAGCCGCAGCTTACTTGCAGGAAAGAGGTCCCGCTAGCACCAATTAAGCACATAAAATAGCTCAAATAAAGCCATCCTGCACTTTGAGAAGACTATAAAGGGATTTTAGGTGTTAGAAAAAATAGCACATAATTATCCTATACTCAAATCCGTAAAATATTTTATTTTTAATATCCGTAAAATATCCATGTAAAAAGTCCAGAGTGCTTGGAGCACTTCAGACCCGCCCACGCCGGAGAATAAACAGTTAATTTGAACTCGGGTTTGGGCTGATGTGCAAGCTTGAGAGTGGGTTACTTTTAATCCTCATGTCCCCCAATATGATCCCTAGCATTTACAGAGCTGTACAGTGCAGGCTTGAATTTATTTTTGCGTTTTTAGATTTCAGAGCTTACGGCCGGTTCCAAGATATGCGGCCGGCCGTAATAGGAGATCCTTGCGGGGCCGTATAATAGAATCGCGAGTTAACAGAACCCCCGCAAGGAATCGCAGCCTTACGGCCGATTTACGGCCGGTAATAGAATGAGGCCCAGGGTCTCTACCAGATGACTGGAGAAAAACAGATGTGATACCTATATTTAAAAAGGGAGCAAGAGCAAAGCCGGGGAATTATAGACCAGTGAACCTCACTTCTTTAGTGGGAAAGCTTTTAGAAGGGTTAATAAGGGATAATATACAAGAATATGTCTATTTGAACAGGATTATAAGTAGGAGTCAACATGGATTTATGAGGGATAGGTCATGGCAAACAAATGTAATTCGTTTCTATGAGGAGGTTAGTAGGAACTTGGATCAAGGCAACTCAGTAGATGTAGTCTATTTGGATTTTGCAAAGGCTTTTTGTACAGTGCCACATGGGAGACTATTGTGCAAACTAAGGGATACATGAATTGCAGTAAATATCTGCTCATGGATTGAGAGCTGGCTAAAAGACAGGAAGCAAAGGGTTGTTGTAAATGGAACATACTCCGATTGGACTAATGTGGTAAGTAGGGTTCCTCAGGGTTCAGTATTAGGTCCTCTCCTTTTTAACATATTTATCAATGCCTTAAAGGTGGGTTTGGAAAGTAGTGTCTCCATTTTCGGTGATGACGCAAAGTTGTGCAAGGTAATTAAATTAGATAATTATGTGCTTTCCCTTCAAAGGGATTTACATAAAATTGAGGAATGGGCATCTAAATGGCAGATGAGATTTAATACGAAAAAATGTAAAGTTATGCATCTGGCAGGAAAAATAACCATGCAATTTATAATATTAATGGAGCAAATATAGGGGTATCAGATATTGAAAGGGATTTGGGAGTACTTGTGCACAACCACCAAGGTAACAGTGATCAAAGCCAAGCAGCAGCTGCAAATGCAAATAAAATATTAGCAGGTATTAGGAAGGGTATAGATGCAAGGAAAGCAAATATAATTCTGCCACTATACAAATCTCTAATACTCCCTCATTTGGAATATGGAGTACAATTTTGGCCACCACTTCATAAAAAGGACATTTTAGAGCTGGAAAAGGTACAGAGGAGGGCAACAAAACTAATAAGGGGAATGGAGGGTCTAAGTTATGACGAAAGACTAACCAAATTAAGCTTATTTTCTCTAGAAACAAGGCGTCTAAGAGGAGATATGATTACATTATATAAATACATCCAGGGTCAGTATAAAGAGCTTTTTGTACCAAGAGGTTTTCAACTGACAAGAGCACACCCCTCAAGGTTAGAAGTAAAAATCTTCCACATTAAAGAAAGAAAAGGGTTCTTCACAGTAAGGGTGGTTAATCTGTGGAACTCTCTAACAAGGAAGGTGGTGACAGCGGATCGATAGATAACTTTAGACGGGGGCTGGATTTATTTCTAATTAAGAAGGGAATTCAGGGTTTTTCTGGATAATTAGAGAGAATGTATTGATCGAGGGAGAAATCTGATCGCCAGTATCTGGGGTCAGGAAGGATTTTTTTTTTTGTCTTTGAGACAACTGGCTAAGTATCACTTGGTTTTTTCTTCCTTTGGATAAATTACTCATTAAAATAATTAAATAAATAGTTGATTACTAATGAATTAACAATTAACAGCTAATTAATTAATAACTAATCCTCATATTGCAGATCAGAGGAGATCTTAAAAAGTTGAACTCTACATCATATATAGGCAATTTCTTAGTACATTGTTACAGAACATGTTTATTTATCCCCAACTGGTTAAAACAAGTTGCGATTCTGACCAGGGTGTTAACCAGTTTATATACTCCTTATACCCTTTATAACTTCTCAAAGCTGCTCTTTATTGCCTAAAAAGGCTAAACCACAGTTTTTTTAAATATTAGGTCCAGTAACTACAATACCATATATGGCTGGATGGGTTTGTCTGTTAGTCCTGTTAACTTTAGAGTTAATATATAAATCTTTTTCCACACTCTTCAATTCACCTGCTGATCTTGTGATTTTGTGGGTAATGTCTTGCACACTTTCAGGCATAGCAACTACTACATAGCCTTAAGCAGTTTTTTTAGGTCAATAAATATGAGGAAGCCCAAACAAGATAAGGATATTAAATATTGTAAAAACTACAGGCCTATCTCGCTTCTAAACACAGACAATAAAATATACTCTAAAACTTTGGCAATGAGGTAAATAAAATATTACCTAGACTAATTGGATTGGATCAAACAGGCTCTATTCAAGGTCGTCAAGGTTCAGATAAACCGAGAAAACGTATAGATTTAATGTCATTTTGTGAATATAACAAAATTCCCTGTGCAATAATCACATTAGATGCAGAAAAAGCCTCTGATAGGTTAACTAGAAATATATGTTTTCAGTACTTCATAAATTTGACTTAGGTCATTTTGGGCTTGAAGCTATTGGGACTCTTGATTCTCAACCTTTCCAGGCTGTGGGTTTAAAACAGATAATTTTACAATTGCTAATGGGACCCGCCAGGGATGTCCTCTTTCCTTACTAACCTTCGCCCTTATGATGGAACCCTTTGCGGAGATCATTAGAAGGGCAGAAGAGATTGAAGGTATGGTGATTTAAGAGTCTTAAAAAATCATGCTTTTCGAAGATGACTTCATTTTGACATTGTCCTATCCCATTAGATCTTTGGAACATGTACAGAACTTGATAAAGTTATTTGGTATTATATCATATTATAAAGTTAACATGGCCAAAACAGAAATACTTACATTAAATCTAGATAGTGGTTAAATAATAACGGTACAGAACCTATGCGAGACTAATTGGAATTCTAGCCAATTTACCTCTCTGGGAATTGTTTTCACGTGTAATCTGAGTGATCTATCTCAGTTAAATTTTCTTAAACTATACAATAAATTGGAAACATTACTAGCAAGTTGGTAAAATATAGCTTTATCTTGGCTTGGCAGAGTTGCTGCCATAAAGATGTCCATCTTGCCAAAAATAAACTGTATATTCGGATGCCTGCCATTGGAAGTCCCTAGTTATATCATAAAGAAATTTCAGTCATTAATAGATAATTTTATTTATAGAGGTAAAAAACCTAGACTTAAATTGGCAACAGTAAAACAAGGTTTTTCTAGAGGTGGATTCGGATCGCCTTGTATTAAGGATTATTATATAGCAGTGACGCTGTCCCATTTTATTAATTGATCCTTTACAATTTCATAGGCAAGTTGGTTACAAATTGAAAAAGCTTTAGCACCTATTGATAACATTGAATACTGGTTTTACAGGTAATGTTAAAAATCAGTTATATGTAATAGAAACAGGATTTAAGATATGGATTAAGTGGAAATCTAAATTAGATTTGACTATATTTCCTTCCCCTGGTATAATGTTAAAATGGTTGAGTGAGTAGCTTGATTTAACTTTTTTGGGTGAGTGGATGAGTTGGAATATCTACAAGTTGGGAGAACTATATGATAATACAGAGTTTAAAACATTTGATAGTTTGAATACAGAATGTGGTCTCCCAAGTGGGAAATGGTTGGCATATGAAACCTTAAAGAAAATCATTCATAAATCCAAATATAGAATACGAGAAAACAGAGAACTTTCTCAATTTTAATCGTTAGCCTCAGTTAAGGATGGTAAACATCTAATATTAAAATGATATAAGGTTTGGAAAAAAAAGAAAATGACCTAGGGAAAACACAAGCAATGGAAAATTAGTTTAATTTAAATCTCCCACCAGAGAAATGGATCAAAGCTTTTGTGCTTACTCAAAAGATAATCAAGTACCAGACATACAGAGAAGTTTATTTTAAAACCACTCAGAGATGGTAAAGGTTCCTTCTAACAATGTAAGATTCCAATGTGGATAGATGTTGGAGTCTTTGTGATCAAAAAGGATCATGTAAGCATATGTGTTGGGAATGCCATTTAGTGAAAAAATGTGTTTTTCAAGAATATTTTGGAAAAAAAACTATTGATCTTTCCCCTGAGATAACATTATTCAATTTGTTCACAGATAATTTAACCTATGTAGAAAAAGCCTTTAATATCCAAATAACCACAGTAGTTAAGTGGTTAATAGTTAAAAATTGGAAACAAATGAAGTCTTGGTAGTGTTAGATAAAAATAGAGGATTGGAAAAAAAAAAAATTACCTGGGCTTCAACATTTCAGTTGCAAATAATTGGTCAGTATGCGATGAACACCATTAATGGAAACTTGAAATCCCAAATACCCCCCCTACCTGTGCCCATAATAATTGTTTGAAGTATGATTTGTTTGTTTTTTTGTTATGTTATTATGTTATGTGATTGAAATGCTGTACTATATTAATTGTATGTTATGTTTTATTGTTTTTGTGTAAAAACTAAATAGAATTAAAGAAAATGGGAAAAAAAGAAATTTGAGGAAGTATCTACTGTAGTTCAAACACAAATGCTGTTTGTCTAATCTATATCCTCATATATTGTCTGAGATGCAGTCACTTGTTATGTCATTGTAACATAAACACCATATCTACCCTAATCAGAAACTTGGTCACCTTCAGTACCAGAAGCAGATATATCCTATTTCATGTGTGGTCAAATATACAGTCATCACAAAACTGAGGCAGAAACCTTCAGAAACTAAGGCTAAGAGCACCATTTAATGTTCAACTTTCATTATTACAAATAATATAGTTTTTCTTTTTTTATCAAGTAGAATTACTTAAATTGCATTATTCTGTCTAATAAGCTACTTTTATTTTATATTATGTAAAATGTATAACATTAATTTACATATCTTTTCCTTTTTAATTTTTTTAAATTTTAGCTTCAGTTTCTTCTTTTTTATTCAAATGTATAAATATAATAATATGTACAACCTATATTTTATTTGTATACCTCCTTACTTACCTAGGGCCTCATTCTATTATCGGCCGTAAATCGGCCGTAAGCCTGCGACTACTTGCGGGGGTTCTGTTACCTCGCAATTCTATTATACGGCCCCGCAAGGATCTCCCCTTACGGCCGGCCGCATATCTTGGAACCGGCAGTAAGCTCCAAAATCTTTAAAGTCAAATATAAATTGAAGACTGCACTGTAAATCTTTGTAAATGCTAGGGATCATATTGGGGGACATGAGGATTAATAGCAACCCCCTCTCAAGCTTGCACATCAGCCCAAATCCGAGTTTACATTAACTGTTTATTTTCCGGCCACAGCCTGGCCAGGTCTGAAGTGCTCCAAGCACTCTGGACTTTTTCCATGGATATTTGACATATTTAATAAAAATTAGTTTTTACGGATTTGAGTATAGGGGAATGTTGTGCTATTTTTGCTAACACCTACAATCTCTTTATAGTCTCCTCAAAGTGCAGGATGGCTTTATTTGGGCTATTTTATGTGCTTAATTGGTGCTAGCGGGACCTGTTTGCTGCAAGTAAGCTGCGGCTCGGTTTTAGACTTGCAGAGAGGATTCCCGGAGCAATAGAATAGCAACCGGGATTTTCTTGTGGCCGAAACTCTTGCGGCCGTTTTAGATCAAAGGCTTTCCTCCGGCGCGAGCGGCCGCAAGAGATAGCAAGGCGCCGGCCGCAAGCCTGCCGGAACCCCTGGCCGGAGGGGAATAGAATAGCCGAATAGCTTGCAGCCGGTCCTTGCGGCCGGTCCTTGCGGCCCCGCAGCTCCTACGGACGATAATAGAATGAGGCCCCTAGCACATAACACTGATTTGTATTTCTTAAAACTGAATTTTAAACCTAACTAGAAATGCTCAACTAGTTTTGTTAAAAATATGTGATCAAACAAACGGCCACACCAAGAAATGACATTGACACTAAGACAGCATTTGCATCCATGCATCCTACCAAAATCTAAGCACAACTGTGAAACAGTGCAATCTAATGCTTAATTTTCTTTAGTAAATATATTCTAGCTTTTAACTATAATAGGAATTTGATTACATGGCTCCTGTAGAAACTCCTGCAAGTCTAATACATAGTGACAGTGTCATGACTGATTTTGGGGCCATGATGGGAAGCGTTGCAGCCCACAAATGGACATGGGATGTGTTCTAATGATTATAACAATTTGTCTTACATTTATGTCTAAAGAATTAATGTGTACATATAGTTACTGTCATGTATGTGATGTGTGCACATAGTTATGGTATCTTGCTTATGTATTTGTGCATTTATCTTGTTGTGTGAAGTATGTGCATGTGCCCCTACCCAATGACACTATTAGTCCTTTTAGAGAATGCAGTTGAATTTTCTCCATTAAAGTACCGTATATACTCGAGTATAAGCCAAGTTTTTCAGCCCTTTTTTTAAGGCTGAAAAGGGCCCCCTAGGCTTATCTCGAGTCACCACCCCCATGTCTCTCTTTCCCCCGTGTCTCTCTTTCCCCCCGTGTCTCTCTTTCCCGCCTGTGGCTCTTTCCCTCCCCCTCCCTTATCATCCTCAACCCTCCATCCTCAACCCCCCATCCTCATCCTCAACCCCCCATCCTCAACACCCCTTCTTCATCTTCAACCCCCCATCCTCAACCTCAACCCCCCATCCTCAGCCCCCCATCCTTATCCTAAACCCCCCTCCTGACCCTAAACCCCTCTACTCATCCTAAACCCCCCTCCTCATCCTAAATCCCCCTTCTCATCCTAAATCCCCCTCCTCATCCTAAATCCCCCTCCACATCCTAAATCCCCCTCCTCACTTTACCCCTCTAATTACCTCCCCCTCTCCCTTTCCCCTCATTTACCTTACATCTGCCGCTGCTCCTCCGTGCTCCTTCCGTCTGCATTGGGACCCGGCAGATGCTAATGACGTGACATCACCTGCCCCTCACATCATTAGCATTGGCCGGGTCCAAACGCAGCCGGAAGGAGGGCGGAGGAGCAGAGGAGCAGCTGCAGATGCAGATGGAAGGTAAGTGAGGGGAGAGGGGGAGGTGATTAGAGTGGTAAAGTGAGGAGGTGGGTTTAGGATGAGGAGGGGGGTTTAGGATGAGGATGGGGGGTTGAGGATGAGGATGGGGGGTTGAGTATGAAGAAGGGGTGTTGAGGATGGGGGGTTGAGGATGAGGATGGGGGGTTGAGGATGAGGAGGGGGGTTGAGGATGAGGATGGGGAGGTTGAGGTTGAGGAGGGGGTTGAGGTTGAGGAGGGGGATTGAGGAGGGGGGCTGAGGAGGGAGGTTGAGGAGTGGGTTGAGGAGGGAGGTTGAGGATGAGGAGGGGGGTTGTGGATGAGGGGTTGAGGATGGGGCGTTGAGGTTGAGGGGGGTTGAGGATGAGGAGGGCGGTTGAGGATGGGGGGTTGAGGATGAGGAGGGGGGTTGAGGAGGGAGGCTGAGGAGGGGAGTTGAGGAGGGAGGTTAAGGATGAGGAGGGGGGTTTAGGATGAGGATGGGGTTGAGGATGGATGTGTTGAGGATGGGGGGGTTGAGGATAAGGAGGGGGGTTGAGGATGAGGGAGTTGAGGACGAGGATGGGGGGTTGAGGATGAGGATGGGGGGTTGAGGATGGATGGGTTGAGGATGAGGAGGGGAGTTGAGGAGGGTGGTTTAGGATGAGGAGGGGGGTTTAGGATGAGGAGGGGGGTTGAGGATGGATGGGTTGAGGATGAGGATGGGGGGTTGAGGATGAGGAGGGGGTGAGGATGAGGAGGGGGGTTGAGGATGTGGGGGTTGAGGATGAGGAGGGGGGTTGAGGAGGGAGGTTGAGGATGAGGAGGGGGGGTTGAAGAGGGAGGTTGAGGAGGGAGGTTGAGGAGGGGGCTTGAGGAGGGGGGTTGAGGAGGGGGGATGAGGAGGCTGATAAGGGGGGGAGGGAAAGAGACGCAGGGAAGGTAGAGGGGGGAAGAGACACAGGGAAGGGAGAGGAGGGAAGAGACACAGGGGAGGGAGAGGAGGGAGAGACACAGGGGAGGGAGAGGGAGAAAGAGACACAGGGGAGAGAGAGGGGGGACACAAGAAAGGGGCACAGAGGGCACACAAGAGGGTGACACAGAGGGCACCAGAGGGACACAGGGGGCAGCACATTTCCCACCCTCGGCTTATACTCAAGTCACTAAGTTTTCCCAGTATTTTGTGGTAAAATAGATGCCTTGGCTTATACTCGGGTCGGCTTATACTCGAGTATATACGGTACTAGCGACTTGCCCGTCAAAAATTACGGGGCAATAACATTTGAAGCCATGGCAACACTATTTGCCACACAATGTAAAGCTTTTGCTACTCTGAGGACCTTCGGCGCTCATTGCAAGCCTCTCCTCTCGTGTACTTTTGCTCCTCTGAGCCCCTACTGCGCGATATCTATAACTGCAGTGTAAAAAAATTATTTTTTTAGTGCAGTGGAAAGTATACATTTTTATTATCCAGTACTAATGAAATTAATGTACGTTAATAATTAACTCTAAATGAACAAATGTGTTAGGAAGTATGAAGCCTTAATGTATTCATAAAGTAACGGCAGTGCAAAATATGCTATTTAGCGTATTTGTTTTTTTATATAAATATATTTTTTAAATAATAATAATTAATGAATTAATTACTTAATAAATTAATATACGTTTACATATTTCTAATTAATATATCCAGCAATCAATATCCTTAGAGCTAACAATCTCTTTTGATTTTCCTGTACAGTTGGACTGTTGCTGCCCTGATGAGAAAGTGTCAGCAATGTGCCAATTGTGCAGTATAAATAGGCTACGTGCGCGAGGCCAAACCGTCATTTTAGATTCGTAATGTTATTAGTTGCAAGTTAATGTTGTAAAATGGCGATGATTGTCTATGTGTTAAGCGGCTCGTGAGCATTTTCCGTTGTTTCTAATAGTGTATTTTGTACCTCGTACGTTCCTGTGTAAGTGGTATGTGTCTGGCGGTGTTTTGCACGGTTCGGGGTCGTGTAGCCTTGTTTTCATTTTTTTCGGCAGCCATTTTTTCAAATTCGGCTTAAATTTGTGTGGAACTTCACTCCCAGACGTCCTGGCTGTCCCTCCGTGCTGTGTGCTCCAATTTTCAATGCCTCAACTGGTCGCCTCGATACGCAAGGCTCACAGCCGATGAGCGCCTTTGGTGCTCATCGTCTAAGTGCTCCAAGCTCGGAAGACTTCTGTGCTTCAACGGCTCGCCTCGCTACGCGAGGCTCGCAAGCGTGACAACGATTCATAGTTTGACAACTATTATATGTGATTGTCATGGCTATGGACTAGAAGGAGTTGGCCCTCATGGACTATTTTATTCTACCCCACTGGTCATTTGGTATTTCTTAATGGCCCCCACATTTACTACTTAAGATAAAAAGGAGTTTGTAACCACAGGGGGCAGGAAAGAATGTGAATATCTTGTGCTTATTTTATTTGTGCATTTATTTTCTATTATTGTAGTTTGTGAGGTCTGTTGAAAAAATTTCCCTTGTGTATTGTAAAACCACATTACCCACTGCCTATCCTATCCTATGCCTACCCTACTCTAATCCACCAATACCTTTTATTTACACACATATCCTGAATTGTATAACACATACTTGCACCTTACACAATTATACACTTAAAAATACATATAATACAATTTTTTACACAAAAAATCACTACCTTCTTTATTTTTTTCAGTATGTGGTGATATTAGAGAGAGAGTGATTAGTTCTGTGCCCTGAGACAAGAGGGCGGTACAGAGTAGGAGAGGAGGGGAGAAGATGAAAGATAGGGGTGCCAGGATCGGTCTAGCAGTGCGCAAATGTTCATACACTTCACAGGTGGTGGTGAAGCCTGTTCTGTTATTGTCACCAACAATCCAGGATTGCAGAATGTTTGTGTGTATTCAAAATCGTGAATGTAACTGATTGCATTAGGAAAATGCTAAACTTACTATACAATCAATGTATTGGACATTATGTCATATGTTAAGGTATTCATGATTACACAGTGATTGACAATACGTGTATAATAATTGTAGTTACTGCACATAAATATTACAATTGGCAAGCATCCTATTATATATTAATTTTGTACATCTAACAGTATTATATGTCAGGAATACAGATTGAATGCTCAGACAGGGTTATTGTTGAAAATAAGTTTTAAATGTATTTGAATAAGACTGCCGGTAGAAAGGGGTTGGGGGCTGCTGGGGGTGAATGGTGTTGCTGGGGGGTTGTGGGGCTTAATGGGACTGCTGGAAGCTGAATGGTGCGACTGGGGGCTGAATGGGGCTTCTGGGAGTGAAAGGGGCTGCTGGGGGGGGGGGGGGTAAATGGTGCTGCTGGGGAGGGTTGTGGGGCTGAATGGGGCTGCTGGAGGCTTAATGGTTCCACTGGAAAGTTGGGGGCTCAATGGGGCTGCTAGGGTGTGAATGGTGCTGCTGTGGGGCTGAATGGGGCTGCTGTGGGGTTGGGGCCTGAATGGAGCTTCTGGGGGAGAATGGGCTGCTGGGGGTTGTGGGTGAATAGGGCTGCTGGGGGGTGAATGGTGCTGAATGGTGCTACTGGGGGGTTGGGCGCTGAATTGGGCTGCTGAGGGGCTGAATGGTGCTGCTGGGGGTGAAAGGGGCTGTTGGGGTGAATAGGGCTGCTGGGGGGTGAATGGGGCTGTATTTGGGCTGCTGAGCAGGGGAATAGTGCTACTGGGGGGTAAATGCGACTGCTGGGGGTGAAAGGGGCTGCTAGGGGTGAGTGGTATTGCTGAGGGGTTATGGGACTGCTGGGATGGGATAAATGGTGCTGCTGGGGGATTGTGGGGCTGCTGGAGGGCTGAATGGTGCTACTGGAGGGTTGGGTGCTGAGTTGGGCTGCCGAGGGGCTGAATGGTGCTACTGGGGGGTTCGGGCTGAATCGAGCTGCTGGGGGGTGAATGGGGCTGTATTTGTGCTGCTGAGAGACTGAATGGGGCTACTGGGGAGTTGGGGCTGAATTTGGGCTACTGGGGGAATGGGGGCTAAATGAAAGGGGCTGCTGGGTGTAAGTGGTGTTTCTGGGGCAGTTATGGGGCTGCTTGGAGGGTTAAATGGTGCTGCTGAGCTGGGAGCTGAGTGGTGCTATTGGGGGGTTTGAATGGAGCTGCTGGGGAGTGAATGGGGCTGCTGGGGGGTTGGGAGCTAAATGGGGCTGCTGGGAGGTTGGGAGCTGAATGGTGGGCTGCTGGGGTGGTGAATGGGGCTGCTGGGGTGGTGAATAGTGCTGCTAGGGGGTTATGGGGTTAAGTGGAGCTGCTGGGGGGCTGAATGGTGCTACTGGGGGGGGGGCTGAATGGTGCTACTGGGGGGTTTGGGGCTAAATGGAACTGCAGGGAGGTTGTGAGCTGAATGGTGGTGCTGGGGGGGGGCTGAATGGTGCTGCTGGGTGGTGAATGGTGCTTCTAGGGGTGGGGGCTGAATAGTGTTGCTGAGGGGTTGTGGGGCTGAATGGTGCTGCAAGAGGGGGTGAACTGCACTACAGAAAAAGATCATGTTAGCATAAACTATTTTTTACTTAGTTTAAATAAATAAATATATATATATATATATATATATATATATATTTATTTATTTAAACTAAGTAAAAAATAGTATTTAAATATATATATATATATATATATATATATATATATATATATGGCACTGGAGGGGGGCAAGTCAAAGCAATTTTTGCTCCTACTCCTTAAAACCAAGGACACCTCTGGTTAGTGGGGCTTTGCTTCATTTAAGGCTTAACCAATTGGTTTGCGGTTTTATTTCACAATAATTGTAATGCTCCTTGAGTGGGATGGTGTAGTTAATCCTCAATTGGTCAAAGGTAGGGAATTGTCCATTTGATAACCAATTACCTAATTTGTCAAGTTTAGCTGTTGTCCACCAATTTTTAGAATTCTTTCTCAAGCTGTCCCAAATAGGTTGAGATGTCAGTGTAGGGGTTAGTTCTGTTAATCTAGCTGCTAATTGATTTTTTGAGTTAGCCCTTTTCTATTTAGTTATCCAAAGCTTTATCATAGGGTTGTGTGACAGATTCACGGTCACTCTCAGGATCCGTGTTTTGTTTTTCAATAAAATGGAGGACGCAGGAGCTCTTTAAATATTTAACCACACTTTACTGATTGTTTTGACAGCATATAACATAAAACTGAAGGCAGAAACAAAACCCTAGCTTCATATTGAAGTCCTGCATAACTAAACTGTAGTTCCCTCACTGTCTTACATAGAAGTGTAAACAAACAGTCCAAACATAGGCAGCAGAGGTGTCTTTCTCTCTCACCTCTCTCTCAGGCTCTGTATCTCCGGCCTCTCTTTCCTAAGCAGATCCCTCCTTCGGTCATCACCTTCAGGGACTTTCTGTTCCTCTTATCTACAGGCTCTCTCTTCAAAGCTTCTGGCTTTGGTCCATTAGCTTTCAGTGCGGCCTCTGACAGCAGCCCTGCACTCTTCCACAACACTCCACCTCTGTCAAACAACTCTCCACCAGGAGGAGGCAGCAGGTCTTGATTGCAGCCACACCCAAGCTTTGTAAGGTGCTTCTTAACCATCTTACTCCTGGGGAGAAGTCTTGAAGGGCTCACTACTGCCCTCTGGTGACACACCATCAAATATCCCCCACCCCAGCTCGACACCATGGGGTTGAGCGCCCAACTCCATGAGGCAGTGTATGCGATCCAACGCATCCTCTATAACATTTGCTGTCTGCATTCTCCCTGTCATGTTGGCACCAGTGAGACCTTTCCATAGCCACCAAAGCTACTGCTCTTCCAGTCGTCTCATCCTCCAGTGCTCTCTTCTTTGGTCTGCTAGTAGCATTGCGAACACATGTCGTTACAATCTCTTCAAACTCCCCTGTGACAATTCTGTCTTCCTTGCCGTGCCGTTTATCATTGGCGCCCCAAACATCGCGGGTAGGACACTGGCCCGCCTGTCTCTCTGAGTGTCCTGCCCCCGTGACCCTTGAAAAATACTCTTCGTACTTCTGTACGAAAATGTGTTTCTACATACAGTCTCTTCCCTGGGGGTAAATCATCATGATCATTGTGTCTCTTCTGTAACTCCTGTGATCTGCTAATGATCGCGACCTCTTGGTTCATTAGTGCTCTGTGAATCTTCGGCGCCTCAACTTGTATCTCTACCTTTACTCTGCAACATCCGTGACGCCTCTGTTCTTACGCCGCTGAGGGTATTCTCCATTGTAGGAAGTTTGGCTGCTTTCCCCATTGCGCACTTTTTCACTTCATTCAGTTGCTCCTTCAACTCACCCAGTTGGGTACTTGTGTCTGGCTCAGATAGCAGCTCGCTCTCTGCTGTCGATCTGTACAACTCTTGGTCAACCTCGGTGACCCCTTGAGCTTGTCAGGCTGCCTTCAGACCTTTCTCGAGGGTCTCCAATACTCCCTTGTTAGGTTCATCATCATCATTTCCACCTTCTCGTGTTGCTTTTCCTCCCTTTTGTCCTGGTTCTCTCTGTTCCAGGTGCTCCAATTGGCTGGCTGATAATGCTCACCAAAACATATCAGCTTCATACTGCCATGTTGATTCAGTTCTGGTAATTTATCCTTTGTAGACTCCAAAGGCATGTCCTTTCTCAGGGCTGCTTCTTGAGCTTGGGTCCGCACCTCATCTTTCTTTCTGTTCACAGCAGGCCTACTCATTACCACTGTGCTTCCAATCCTGCAAGGTTTGCGACTCTCTATCTCTGCCAGGAAGGATCTCTCAGACGTTTGGTTTTGCTGAAATGTCTCCAGCTGTTCAGTAACTCCAGGCTGACACTCAGCAGATAGGCTAGTACACTTCTTAGTGGCCTCTTGAATCCTAGATTCCTGAAAAGCACTTTTATTTTCTGCATCCTCAGCCTTCATTCATATTATTTCTTCTTTTAGTGGCTTCTCTACTTGCTTTGCCTCCAAGGCATCCAGCTTTCCATCTTCCTCAGCTTCCTTCAGCCGCAGTTTCTCCTCAATAGCTTTTTGCTAATCTAGTTCACTCTGCTTGTACTGGATCTTTTGCTGCATGTTCACCTGAGGAACCTCCTCTGACTATTCTATCAGGTCCTCCTTGAATATCTTTGGCTGCTCAGCCATGTTTTCTTCCCCCTTCTGTCTCTCTTGTACATGTACAGGCTCCTTCACTATGCCTGGCATATGAGCTTCCTGCAAATATCGCTCTGCATTAAATGTAGCATCTTGTACACACAGTTCCTTCAGGTCAGTGCTAGTCTCTTCTGGACAAACAACACTCTGCTCCAACTTTCCCTCGGTATTAGATAGTTTGCTAACCCACTGCTGTTCTGGAGTTTGCATCCACAGTTCCTCTCTTATTATAGCTGCTCCCCTCTGAGATATATAGTCAGTGAGGTGGTCTTGCTTCATTTGTTTGCTGCTTCTGCATAATACTCTCATTCATCTTGTACTTGGGGGACTCTTCCACTGCTCCCAATTTGACATCTGTGTCTTCTTCCTATAGGACAATCTGTTGTCCTCAAACGCAGGCTTCCTTCTTCATTCAGGAATATAATCTGGCATCATCCTGTTATCCTTTATTTCAGTAGCAATTTCCCCATCTTCCTCTTCAGGCTTTTTCAATCCCACTGGGATAGAATTCAACTGTACTCCTTGTATTACTTGTTTCCCATCTTGTTTCTCTTTATCCATAGTGCTTTGTTTTATGGCCAACTGAGACAGAACGCTCTTGGGATTCTTCATAGTTTTATAAGGACACATCTCCATGCTCTGCTTCATATGTCCTCTTAGAGACAGTGGTCTGTCTTTCACATCTCAATCTCTAGACTCTTTTCTTCCTTATCTTTCACTCTAGTAAGGTTTCCAGTGTCTTCAACATTTTTAGGACATTCTTCCTTTGAGAACACTGGCTATATTCATCCACTTGGTCTCTCCTTTATCTAGGTCAGAGATCTTTGTCAGGCACTTTCTTTCTCTAGTACGCTCCACCAAGGAAAGGTGGCTGTGTCTGTCCAGGTTTCTTATGGAGTTATCTACATTGCTCTTGCATCGGTTTGGACTCAAATCTTCAATGACTTGATCAGTATGCTTCTTACTGAGGCTGGTTTTGCACTCAGTCAGTGACAATACTTTGTCCTTTTCTCTTTGACTGTTGCTCACAGACCATTAGCAGTTTGATCATGGGGCAAAGGTTCTTTATCTGCACTAGCAGCCTATTTTGCTTTCTCAGCAATTTATGTTACTTTCACAGCAATCTCATTTGTGCCCTCTGCCGTCTTTGTGGCGCCCTCTGCAGTCTCACTTGCAGCGGCTCCTGCCGTCTCACTTGCAGCAGCTCCTGCCGTCTCATTCGCGGCACAAAACTTGGTGGCTTTTTTCACTCTCTCTGCCATCCACCAGGTCTCTAACTCCTGATTTCCTCCTGCATCAGGCTTGGTTTACCTTCCCTTAACAGGAAAACTGCATTTTAAAATTGGGCAGACAAGCATGTCCCTTGGGTAGCGATGATCCTGTCTGTCAAAAAAATCCAAGGAGTTCAGTCTCTGTACTCTTTTCACTCCTACTCTGTCAAGGATCTCTTCTTTCAGGGTACAATTCGTAGTTGCTTTTTCTTCAGGCAAATCACAATATGCTCTCTATGCTTCTCCACACAGATAGGGACCAAGGACTATCGCCCAGTGCTTTTTAGGCCAACCTTCCCTAGTGGCAATCATCTCAAAGTTCAGGAGATATGTTTCAATGTCATCCTGAGCGGTCATCCTCTTTAGGAAGCGATTAGGATGCATGCTTCCACTTGCTTCTATAACCACAGTATTAGTTGCAGACTTCAGTTGCTGCAGCTGCACTTTCTGTGCCTCCAAAAACTCTTTCATTTGGACTCTGTCCTCTTCCACTTGTCTCCGCCTCTGCTCTGTGGGCTCACTCATGCGGATTATATCCTCTTCTGCTTGTCTCTGCCATTTCTCTGTTGCCTCTCTCAGACATGCAGCAGCATCTCTTAGTCTATCATCTTTTGCAGTATGGGCTCTGTCCTCTGCAATTTCTTTCAGACATTTCTGCTGGTTTTCTTGCTCACAAGCTCCACCCACTTTCTGGCATGTAGTGGCATCTGCCAGGGCTTTCAATAGTTCCTCCATTATTATCCTATACTGTGGGCTGTCTTCTTACAGACAATTTTCTTTCCCACCACTGCCACCATAATGTGACAGATTCACGGTCACTCTCAGGATCCGTGCCTTGTTTTTCAACAAAATGGAGGACGCAGGAGCTCTTTAAAAATTTAACCACACTTTACTGATTATTTTGACAGTATATATCATAAAATTGGAGGCAGAAACAAAACCCTAGCTTCTCATTGAAGCCCTGCATAACGAAACTGTAGTTCACTCACTGTCTTAGATAGAAGTGCAAACATACAGTCCCAAAATAGGCAGCAGAGGTGTCTTTCTCTCTCACCTCTCTCAGGCTCTGTATCTCCGGCCTCTCTTTCCTAAGCAGATCCCTCCTTCAGTCATCACCTTCAGGGACTTTCTGTTCCTCTTAACTGCGTGCTCTCTCTTCAAAGCTTCTGGCTTTGGTCCATTAGCTTTCAGTGCGGCCGCTGCACACTTCCACAACACTCCACCTCTGTCAAACAACTCTCCACCTGGAGGCAGCAGCAGGTCTTGATTGCAGTCACACCAAAGATTTTTAAGGGTCTTCTTAACCATCTCACTCCTAGGGAGAAGTCTTGAAGGGCTCTCTACTGCCCTCTGGTGACACACCATCACAGTTGTTATGTTTCAGTATTTGTGGAGGGATTTATTGATCACATTCATATTCCATATAACAGATTCCCTTGAGAAGTCCCAGATCCCAGGGGTTTCATTTGGAAATTTTCCAGGAATACCTAGGCTAGTTGTTTTTTGTTCACTGGAGTGTGCTTGGGATATGAATGTGATCTGGGCCAATATGCAGCACTTAAATTGTTGCAGTCCAAACATGACTCCCTTTGTGGCTTGGGCCTAATAGCTTGGGCCAGGGGCTCAATCGCTAAAGCGAATAAAAGTGGGGAGAGGGTACCCCTGTCTAGTCCCTCTTTGTATGGAGATATGGTCTCTATTTGAGCCTTGTAGTTCTAGGTGCGCTATTGGATTTTATAATAAGTTTTAAGTAGATTAATAAAATGACACTTAATGCCCATCTTGGCCAAGACCTCATGCAAATATGACCATTCCAGCCAATTAAAGTCCTTTTCTAGGTCTAAGGCTATTGTGCATAAGGGGATTGTAACGGCTACCCCGGTAGTGAGAGGGTATCAGCCGTTGGAGCCGTCCTTTTCCCTGGCAAGCTGCTGTATAAAAGTGAAGTTGGTATAATCCTATCCAAGAGTTCCAGAGGGAGAGTCAGGTTCAGTGTTAAATATCCATATAGAAGCACTGCGCAGTCTCAGAAGCCCAGGCCACCCATATTTGACGACACTCATACAATAGACTTCCTTATCTTATGAGGAGTCTCTGTAATAGGATTATCTATTAGCCTAGTAGCTGTAATATTCTGAGCCAATATATTCTGTAGAACATAAAACAACATATCTACAGTATAGCAATGTGATCATATTTTAACTGTAAGAATTAAATAACCATAAAACAGGGTAAAACAGTGATGGGTTCCGTTACAGGGATATTCTTAGATTTAGCTATATGATATATGTTGAGAATCCTCCTAACATTGTCCCCCGCCTGTCTGAACGGCACAAATAATACCTGGTCCTTGTGAACCAGTTTAGGTAAGAACATGAATCTAGTTGCCATCAACTTTGCTTGTATTTTAATATCTCCATTAAGCAATGAGTTTGGATGGAAGTTTTAAATTCCAGTGATTTTCGTCCAGGTTTAGGGAAGAACACCTTGTCAGCCTGGTTGAATTCGGGTGGCATTTATTCCCCTTGTAGGATTTCATTATATAATCTGTTTAGGTATGGAGCAAGTTTATTGGCGGGAGTTTTATAATAAATGTTGGAGAAGCCATCTGGCCCAGGGGATTTGCCTTGTTTTCTAAAATTTCTTCTACAGTTGTTTTAGCATTTTGATTTTTAAGGGCTTGATTTGAGTTGGATGTGATATCGTATTTGCTTAAATATTCTTTTTTTGTGAAGTTACTACTTTTTGATTGGGATGAAAATATTTTTTTATAATAATTAAGAAACGTTTATTTTATTTTTGTTTGGTTCAGGGCTATCTGTCCTCCAGGGGTTCTGATCTGGTCAATTTGATTTTGCTTGGACCTCGGTTTCCTAGCTAGCATAGGGGATAATTTATTTGCATGTAGGAAAAATGTATGCTGTGTTTTTCTGATTGCTTTCTCTGTTTTTTCTGACATGATGTTATCCAGCTCTAGCCGGATTTTTTCAATTCTTTGCCTAAGCGAGTTTGAGAAGCTATTTTGATTTCATCTCTCTAGTATGTGTAATTCTTTTTAGAGTTTAGTCTTTTTGAGGCCCTCTTATGTACGCTTTTTGAGTCAGCCAGAGCCACCCTATTTTTGTTTCTGATTGGTCATTACATGTGAAGTATAAATCTATGTCTGCTTCTATTCTATGTGTTTGAAATTCAGGATTTGTTATTAACGGATCATTTAATCTCCAGCTATATTGATATTTGAGGTTCAGACCTAGATCTATGTTTATGAGCACTGCTACATGATCAGACCATGGGCTGGACAACATTTATGCATTACTTGATCGGTTAAACAGCCCTGAGTCAAGTAATAAAATTAACTCTATTGAAGGACCAGATGAAACTAAAATACAGATTTATATGGATCTCTTCCCAGTGACTTTTAAGAAAAGAAGGGCAATGAAACCAATACTTGCAGGCGCAGCTCTAACCAAACACAAAATTACATACAGATAGGGATTCCCTTTTGCATTGATCTTTCAATATAAAGGAGAACATACAAAAATCACTCAGGACAGCCAAGCACTACTCACCCAGCTACAATTAATACAGAGAAAAGACCAAGAGTCATCACAAACCTTACATCTTGAACAAAGACCAATATGCTCATGGGCAGACAATCCAAAAAACTAAAGAACCAAAAAAAAAAAAGGACAATAGAGCAGGATTACCAAACAGACATGAATAAAGACAACGTGAAATAGAGACTTGAAAGGAAAACATAGATCTGCTACCCCTTAAATATCCTATCCAGCCCGGTTAAAAAAATCAAATGAAGAGCAAATCAAAGACTTTAATAGTCTTATTCCTCTTATCAATTTTACTAACCTTAAGAGAAAAATTTAGTCAAAATTTTAAAAAAAGTTTTGTATATATAACGCTTGTAAGAAACTCTTATTGCATTAGAATGTGTAACTATGTTTGTACCAATGGTAATGTTATAATACCTCAACTACTTTTGTATTTATTTTAATTCCTGGTTATATGAAGTTCAAAGAAAAAAAGGTTATCCTTTAAATTTTTTGTAGTGCACACCCTCAGCCAAATAGGCAATATACTGCAACAAGACACTAGTATAATTATCAGAAACTCAGATAAAGGAGGCAATATAGTTATACTAGACAAGGAAGATTACACATTGGAATATGAAAGACTCCTTAAAGATAAAAAAAAGTTATAAAAAACTTGATAAAGATCCAACAGAATCTGTCATTGAAGAACTAGAAGACATTCTAAAAAGTGGTCTAGAAACTAGGGTTATAAATAAACCAGAATTTGATTTCCTGTATAATACAAATCCCAGAATCTCCACATTCTATACCATTCCTAAGATACATAAAAACCCTAAAAAGACACCAGGTAGACCAATAGTGTCAGGTATTGAGAGTCTTACTGAAAACTCCAGTAAATACATTGAATCCATGTACGTGAATTTGTGATCACCTTAGCATCTTATGTTAAAGTTACAAAGGCTGTTTTGTTGAAATTAAATGATATCTCAATTAGTATAAAAGCACTCCTAGTATCACTAGATTTGGAATCTTTATATACCAACATTCAACATACAAGAGGTGTTGAAGCAGTAAAATACTTTTTTGTCAAAAAGAGGTGCTAGATATTCTAATCACAATAAATTCATATTACAACTATTGGAATTCATGTTAACTCATAACTATTTTGTTTTTCTTAATAAATTCTAACAACAGATATGTGGCACAGCCATGGGCACAGCTTGTGCACCAACATATGCCAACTTATATCTTGGCTGGTGGGAGGAACAAAAAGTTTTTATACAGCAACTGGATAAATTTACTGAACACATTGAATTATGTGTCCGTTTCATCGACGATATCCTAGTGGTATGGAATGGCAATCAGCAAGAGTTACAAGAGTTTATAGGTATTTTAAACACCAACAATATGGGACTCTATTTAACATCAGAAATCAATGAAAATGAGATAACTTTTTTGGATTTATAACTAACAAAGCTAGATAATGGGAAACTTCAAACTACCACTTTTAGAAAACCTACAGCCACAAACAGTTTATTGCAAGCCAATAGTAGCCACCACAAAGCTCTAATTTCAGAGATACTTGTGGGACAGTATCTAAGAGTCAAAAGAAACTGTTCCAGCCCAAGTGACTTTGAGACAGAAGTCAAGGATTTACAAGATAGATTTAAAGAAAGTGGATATAACAACTCAACCCTCAAAAGAGCTTATCAGAGAGCAAAAGCAGTGGATAGAGATGCACTACTGCTAGATAAAAACAAAGAAACAGATGATATGGTAAGATGTATAGGCACCTATAATGGAAAGTGGCATGATATTAAAAGGATATTTAATGACCACTGGAAAATTCTTCTAGATGATGAAGATCTAAGACCTTTCCTAGGGAATCAGGCCCAAATTACCAGTAGACGCTCCACAAATCTGAGGGATATGCTGTCTAGAAGCCACTTGGAAGTTACTAGAAGTAACACTTGGTTAAATCAAACTAAAGCCTGTTATACCTACAATGTTTGTGGACTCCCAATACACAAGGGCAGAAAATCCAATAACCTACAATATCATTATATGTAAACTACAAATAAGTCATATTTATTCCCCTTTTAATTGGTGATCACTTTTTGTTATTATAAAATTTAACAATATGTGATATCTGGATAATACATTTCCAATATAAATATACGAATGCATAATTCAAGGTACCTATAGATAATATAATATATCTTTAAGTATCATTGATCGTTGTTTTGACATTATAGAATATATATCATGGGAAGATTATATGTATTCATAACCTATATGGGAGACTATATGCAATAAAAACGCATGTTTACATTTTAAGCTATACTGTATATAGCTATCAATAGGATGTGAGAACGTTTCTATTAAGTCTATTACCTGAATCTATGCATTAGTTGCAGGGTTAATAATTATTCATTCTACAGGTAGCATTATATTTGTAGATTTCCCCACATACTCATAATAAGTTTTAACGCCTTATCACTTGTTTTTAGAATTATTTAGACTTTTACCAGTTGCTATGGCAACTTAAGGTGTATAAATAGTCCCTCTGACCTAGTCCCGGTAACCCCTGATGAAATTACTGGAAACGTGCGTTGGGTTGCACTCTTAGCCAGCCCGCGACGTAGACGCACAGGCGACGCACGGCTAGCTAGGAGCCTTGGCGCTCAAACAATTTAGATTAACCTCCTATTCCCCCATGTTATTGCAAACCTAAATCCTATTTGCTGCTACTGTAGGGAGAGCTTTACAAATGATACTGGTCAAACGACAGTAGACATGAGATAGTAGGCACCAAGGCTCTGTTCTAAAAGAAGTGTTATAATAGTACAACCCTGTATTGAAGTACATTATTTATTTTAGTAATCTATTTATAGGATCTCTTTAGTATTATATAGAGCACTGGCACTTTATATTATCAACAATCTCTACCTCTTAATACTATTTATATGTTAGCACTCAGCACTGAGCACCCTATTCTGATTACAGAATGATACCCACGGATATTTATTATTATTGATTCACTTATTACTGTATATTGAGTTATTTATTTCACTTTAGGAGCTATTACATATAGGATCCTATAATATGAACTTTGAATATTGATTGGTTTCAATAGGGTCCCCTCCATCCACTTCCCTGAACTATTATATAACGTCAGAGAATAACATTTTTAATTTAAGTATTTTATATAGCTACAATAAATGTTAAATTTAAATTTTTTGAGTTTTTCTTTATTGCCTATTTGGCTGAGGGTGTGCACTACAAAAATTTTTAAGGATAACCTTTTTTTCTTTGAACTTCATATTCATAGTTTTATCCTTAGTAGCACCCCTCTTGTACCCAGTATTCTATCTACACCTTGAGCCACCTTATCTTGTATATTTGCATTCCTGGTTATAACCAGAGATAAATTACTTAATATTTTCATTTGGGGGATTAAAGATGGAGATAGAATTAGACTCCCCACCAGGGGTGGCTGGTGCATAGGGGCAAAGGGGTAGGCGCCCCCAAAAATTATCAATCACTTTAACATTGTATTTTAAATTTATATAGATAATACAATTTAATTATATCTGTATATCAGCTTTCATGTCTTCTTTCATATGATTTTGTTAAAAATATGTATCTATCACTTTAAATTAACCCTTTTTGTGCCTTCCCACTTGCCTGGTGTCTCTCTCCCTAGTACTGCTATATTACAGTGAGTGTGAGCGTTGATCTCTTACGCTCCAATTGTGTTTAATTAAATGTATACATTTTCCCTGACTGGCAGCTTGCAGCTTCAACCAATCAGTGCTGTAGGCTGCCTGGTTGCCAAGAACATCCCCTCTGACCGTTCCCTCTGAGCGCCCACAAGCCTATGGAGTCTTAATGTTAGATATGATATCAGGAAGGCTATAAAAAGCTGATGATTACAAACCCTTCCCACTCTGTTCCTGCTTTTTTACCTGACTGATCCTCCCTGACAGAGACTGCTCCCTGGCTGGACCCTGCTCTACCCAGCCTCAAAGTAAGTTTGCCCAACACTACACTACCCAAGCCCCCTAGTCTTAATAAACTCAGGGCCCCCCACTACTGCCCCATCTGCCCTCTGATGCCCTACACTGCCCCATCTACTCCCCAATGCCTCCTCTTGTCCTGTGATGCCCCCATCTACCCCCTCCTACCCTACACTGCCCCATCTAGGCCCTGCTACCCCTTACTGCCCTCTGTTGCCCCCATCTACCCCCTCCCATTCTCTGATGCCCCCATCTACCCCCTCCAGCCCTAGACTGCTCTCATCTAGGCTTCGCTACCCCCTCCGGCCCTACACTGCCCCTATCTAGGCCGCACTACCCCCTCTTGCCCGACACTGCCCCCATCTAGGCCCCGTTACCCCCTCCTGCCATCTGATGCCCCCATCTACCCCCTCCTTCCCTACACTGCCCCCATCTAGGCCCCGGTATCACCTCCTGCCCTACACTGCCCCCATCTAGGCCCCCGATGCCCCTCCTGCCCTACACAGCCCCCATCTAGGCCCCGCTACTCCCTCCTGCCCTACACTGCCCCCATCTAGGCCCCACTACCCCCTCCTGCCCGACACTGCCCCATCTAGGCCCAGCTACCCCCTCCTGCCCTACAATGCTTTCATCTAGGCACTGCTACCCCCTTCTGCCCTACACTGCCCCCATCTAGGCCCCAATGCCCCTCCTGCCCTACCCTGCCCCCATCTAGGCCCAGCTACCCCTCCTGCCCTCTGATGCCCCCATCTACACCCCACTGCCCCCTCCTGCCCTACACTGCCCCCATCTAGGCCCCACTACCCCCTCCTTGGCCTACACTTCCCCCACTAGGCCCCACTACCCCCTCCTGCCCTACAATGCCCCCATCTAGACCGTGCTACCCCCTCTTTGCCCTACACTACTCCATCTATCTCTAGTAAACATACACACCACTACAACCTCTCCACACAACTACTTAATCAAACTACTTAACATGCTACATTCCTTAGACACAGGTAGAATAATAATGGCGGGTGACTTAAACTGAGCTTTCGACCATGGATTGTATAGATCCAAGGATACCTTAAGAAACAGATTTTCCCAAACTGCTAAAAAATAAATACCCTACTGGAGAAAAATAGTTTGGTGGATGCATGGAGAGGACATCACCCCAACATAAAGGGAATATATGTATTTTTCACCCAATCACAACTCATACTCCAGAATAGATGCAATTTGAAGTTACTTTAAGATATCTTTTAATCACATAAATCAATTAAGATTTTATTGACAATTCTGTTAGCTTCTTTTTATTTAAAACTATAACAATATTTACTTGCATAACCTATTTTTTTATTTTTTAAGCTTCCTCCTCTATTTAGCATACAGCATCACAAATATTCCCCAATTTAAATTTCTTAAAGAAAACCTATTAATGTCCTACCATTTCACTTAAGCCATGTAGTCAAACAAACACACCAAGTAATGACATCACAGCAGCAGCATAGGAAGGGGGTGTGCGGGGGCCGAGCGCCCCTGATGTCACCTCTTTGGGGGTGGCAAAAATGCCCCCTCCTGCCTTCCACCACACATTCCCCTTCCCCCAGCTGCTCTCTGATTGCACCTGCTCTCTGATTGTGTCTGCTAGCAGGGGGAGGAGCCAGCAGAGGGAGGAGCGGCAGACAGGCAGCACAGAGCAGAAGGTAAGAGAGAGGGGAAAGGCATGGAGGGAGAGGAGGGAGGGAGAGGCATGGGAGAGAGAAGGAGACATGGAGGGAGGGAGAGGCATGGGATAGAGGGGCAAAGGGGAAAAGGGGATACACATGGAGGGAGAAAGGGAAGGGGGATACATGGAGGGAGAGGGAAGCATAGGGCAGAGGGGGAGACATGGGGGAGGGAGAGGCATGGGGGAGAGAAGGAGACATGGAGGGAGAGTCATGGGGAAGAGAGACCAAGACACATGGAGGTAGAAAAGGAAGGGGGAGACATGGAGGGAGAGGGGAAAACATGGGGGTAGAGAGAAGCATGGAGGGAGAGGGGGAGGCATGGGGGGAGAGAAGGCGACATGGAGGCAGGGAGAGGCATGGGGAGAGAAGGCGACATGGAGGGAGGGGGAGGCATGGGGGGAGGTAGAGATATGGAGGAGAAGGAGTCTTGGATGGAGGTAGAGGCATGGGGAAGAGAGGCAAAGAGGAAAAAGGGAGACACATGAGGGGAGAAATGGAAGGGGAGACATGGAGGGAGAGGGGGATACATGGGGGAGACATGGGGGAGAGGGTAGCATGGGGGAGAGGGGGAGACATGGGGGAGAGGAGGAGACATGGAGGGAGGGAGAGGCCTGGGGAGAAGGAGACATGGAGGAAGGGAGAGACATGGGGTAGAGAGTGAGACATGGAGGGAGAAAGGGAAGGGGGAGACATAGATACTCAAGGATATCCCCTGGCGGCAAAAGCTCTAGCTACGCCACTGCATCACAGCTATCAGAAGCTCACCTTGGATGTAACACTTTATAGCTTTTCATTTATTATCAATTAGAACTGCCAAAATATTATTATTATGGTTTCTGTTTCAAGCTATGTTGTTATTTTCATATTACATCATTTATGTCACTTTATATAGGTATAATCACAATCATTTAGCCTATTATTGGAAATTTTAAGTATTTTATATTTATATTTAGATCTATATATGGACAAGCTATTTTTCATTTAATTCAACTTCAATTGCTACACTAAAAAAAAATTGTGAAACAGTACTTTGAAACTACTTTAAAATGTTCTGCCCTTTTAATAACTATATGTTCTAACAGTTAAACAGCTGCCAGATAATAATAATAATAATAATATCATAAATCTGAGACAATTTGACAGCATGACAAAGTTGTTTTGCTGTTAGACAGCACCATCTTAAAAGTACACATATTATAGCTTTTACTTGTTATTAACGTAAACCCCTTAAATGTAATTATTTTCTTTTATGCTTAAATGTACTATGTTCTTTTCTTATTACATGCATTGTTTATACATTATTTTAGATGTATTTTACTCACAGAAATCATAACATTTTATTGACGTTTTTATTATCTTCTTTTGTCTACATCTATAATCTATAATCTATAAATTGGGTCAAGACAGATGCATATACTTCAAGTAGTCATAAGCAAACACTTGAGTTTAACATAAAGGTTTGTTCACTAGATATCTAATGAATTTGATCTCAAGAGCTTTGATAGCCCAAGGTTGCAAGCCAGATGGTGTGACATCACACATACACAAATGTACACAAGGGTGTGGTATTGGAGAGTATAAATATGTTGTTTTGATCATTCAATAGAGGTTGAGAGATAGTTTTCACATAAACATGGTGTGAGACTATTTCTGTGTGGTGTATCCTGACTTGGGGAGTGGTCTTGCCAGGGGCCACTAAATAACCTGTATGCAGTATTCTCTGCCTGTACCTCTTCAGAAGCCATATTTTGTGCCACAGAGAACAGGAACTACATGATTCTGCTGGGGTAGGTTTGAACTAGGTTCATAGCCTTGAAGAAGAAGATCGTGACAGTGATCAATCACACAACTTAATCAATCAAATATGCAAATAAAACAATTTATCTAATCCAGGATAATCAATTTCCACAAGAACAGCACAAGCAAGTCATGTACCAAGCCTGTGCCATTTCATTTCTAAACATGGATAAAAGCCTATTTAGTTACTAAAATCCCAACATTTTGTTTCTCATTTACTACTTTAATTTTATACAGTATCCCCTTCGCTGAGTATATAATTATAAATATTTTCTCAACCTACTCATTACATATGTAATTTATCTTCTTCAAATAATTTATTTTCTTTCTACAGGTATATCTGCTGGTTCAAATTTAAATCGAAACATTTATAGTTAATTATTTTTCTTCTTTTGACCCTGTGACAGTATTTCATCACTACAAGCACCGTTCGAATCACAATGCAGCTATGCTAGGCCCACTGAGCTCATACATTTTTCGCCTGGCAGGTCATTGGCTAAAACAACTCTTTATATACGTCTCTAGAAAATGGACATCATGACAAACATCTACTGGATATGTCTGTGTAGTAACTACCTAGAGCTGGAAAGATCCCTTTGAGTTGCATGCTTCTTATGAGACAAATCAGGCATAACAACAAGGGTGGCTGATGCATTAGTACAACTGGACAGCCACCCTCCCACATTAGCTGAGTCCATAACAACATATTTTATTCTAGAATTTATTATATTCTTTCTCCCTTCCATTCCGACAGACTGTTGTTATCTATTTCTATTCCCTCTTTAATTTTCTTCACATTAAATTACATAAATTATAACTGGTTACATTTTCTTTAAAAACACTGTGTAATGCATTTACACATATTATACCTACACTGCCTTGTAGTGAGTTATCTGAAGGTAGAAGCACTTAGTTCCTCATCAATAGTGAGGAGGATATGCAGCCTGGAACAGCATCCTAGCCTCTAGGTAGGTCTCTATTCTTTGAAAGACAGGCACAGCACAGCCCCTCATGTGAAGTCACTGGAAGAGCTACTATATAGATATAAATATATATATTGTGGTCAGGTCTCTCTCTTGCAGTCTGTCGGTAGATAAAATGGCATAAGGGGTAGCTGTGATGCGGCTGCTACCCCAACAACCGGCCTACTAAGAGGGCCAGATGAGTCCTTCTGCGAAGGCAATGACAGCTGATTTAGGCAGGGGTCAGCAGCTTGTGGGTGGTCATGTAAAGTTGAAAAGCTGTGATCATGGGCAAAGACACAAATGGAGCCAAAAATGGTGGCACAGCACAGCCCCTTATGTACAGTCACTGGAAGAGCTACTCGCCTGACTGCAGCATCCCAATTCATTCCTTCTAGTACCACTAGAGGCACTGGATATACCTCAAAAGGACATGAACAGTATCCGTGAGAAAGAAGAGAGAGAGGCAGCATTGAACAACATGGGTACCAGGAGCTGGATTAATTTCACTTCTTGTTTGCTCAGAACATGTGTAAGTATTTAAGGCAGGTTCTTACTTTATATATATATATATATATATATATATATATATATACACAGTGGGGAAAAACATATTTGATCCCCTGCTGATTTTGAACGTTTGTCCGCTGAAATTATCAGTCTATAATTTTAATGGTAGGTGTATTTTAACAGTGAGAGACGGCATAACAAAAAAACAAAACAAGAAAAGTGCTATAAAAAAAAGTTATAAATTCATTTGCAGGTCAGTAAGGGAAAGAAGTATTTGATCCCTTATCAATAAGCAAGATTTCTGGCTCCCAGGTGTCTTTTATACAGGTAACAAGCTGAGATTAGGAGCACTCTCTTTAAGGGTGTCCACCTGTCCACAAAAGCAATCAATCAATCAGATTCCAAACTCTCCACCATGGCCAAGACCAAAGAGCTGTCCAAGGATGTCAGGGACAAGATTATAGACCTACAGTTACAGGAATGGGCTACAAGTCCATCACCAAGCAGCTTGGTGAAATTGATTATTTTTTATTTTTTATTTAAAGAAGTTTTCAAACATATCTTATAACTGAAAAAGAAAAAAACAATTAACATAAACAAACAAAAAATACCATGAACATAGATAAGCGCATCATAACATATAGGTCAATAGTACACAAATAAATAAATAAGGTGCAGAGAGCTCAAACCCTATCCTTGAGTCACTTTAGATATTTGCTTCCGTATATTTATCCCATGGGGATCATTTCAAGAGCATTTTGTTCTTATAACCCCCCTTGGTAACTATAAAATCCATTTCCAAGTCTCTAATTTCCATCCATGAGGGTAGTCTGTTTTCCATTTTTGTGCTAATAGCCATTTGACTACCAAAAGTATATGAACCAAAATGCCTCTATATTTATTATCTATAAAGTTAGGGAAAATGTGAAAGAGGACTATTTCCAGTGACGGATGTAGTTCTTTTTTTAAGATCGTAGGAAACACATATTCCACTTTCTCACACAGCCACCACATGTGGTTCTGTGACCCTATTTCTTTGCAGCCTCTCCAACACATTTACGACTGTGTACCGGGGTCTATTTTATTTAACACTCTCGGTACCCTGTACAATCTATAAAGAGCTTTAAAGTGAGTTTCTCTTAACAAGCTGCATATAATAAACTTTTCTGTCAATGCGCTTGCATCAAACCAAACCTTTTCGTCCCAGATCTTTCCCATGTCTATTTCCCATTTAGTCATTGCCAATAAATCATTATTTTATATATATTGGGTTTACCAATTTCAATCCCCTTTATATCAGTATCACCTCTTATAGTATTAGCTAGAGACTCAATACACAAGTTAAATATCAGGGGGCACAGGGGACATCCTTGTCTGGTCCCATTTATTATATTGAATGCCTAAGATCTATAACCATTACCTATAACAGTTGCAGACTAATTGGTGTATAGAGCCATAGTAGCTCATATATACGTCTTTCCAAGACCGTAAGCTTCTAATATTGCCTCCATAATGTCCCAGTTTATGCGGTCAAACACCTTTTCTGCGTCTTAGTCGACCGCAACAACTGGTAACCTACTCTTTTTCGCCAAGGCAAAGATATCAATCAACTTTTGTATGTTATCCGTCCCATGCGGGTTCTTTATAAAGCCTGTTTGGTCTTGGTCCACCAACAAGTGCATTAATGGATCTAACCTCTGTGCTAAAAAATTGTATATATCTTTATATCCTGATTTAATAATGAAATAGGTCTATAATTCATGCATAATGCTAAGTCTTTGCCCTCTTTAGGAATAGTGATGGTGGCAGCTTCCATCATCGCCTTAGGGGCTACACCCCTATTTGTGATATCATTAAACACCTTAGATAGATGTTATAGTAGTTGTGTCTTAAATAGTTTGTAATAGCATGGAGGGAAGCCATCTGGCACTGGCACCTTACCATTCTTTAAGGTATTAACTGCTGAATCAATTTCGTCAACTGAGATCCCTTTACCTAGCAACTCTCTATGATGTAAATTTACTTTCTGGGTATTGTAATTACCCAAGAAAGAAGTTATGAGTTCTCTAGATGGTTTACAAAAGCCAGTGTGGCCTTCTAAATTATATAGTGTGCTATAGTATTCTTGAAAGGTCTTACCTATATCACATGGTCTATAATTAGATTTACCTTTCAGATCGATCAGTCATTGTATCCATTTATAATTCTGTTTTTGTCTCCTTAAGCTCTCTATATAAACATTCGACTCGCTATATGATATATTTTTTCTTGTAAGATCCAAAGTTTATTGTCAGTTTGCATCTGGATTCTCTATTTTATTTGCGCTTGCATCCGTACTATTTCTTTTATGGTATCTTGTCCAGGTAAGTTTTTATTCCTACATTCAAATTTATGTAGCTCTAGATATAAGTTCCTTAAGGGCAACCCTCTCTCTTTGTTTTTCCAGATAACTTTGGCCTTAATTAGGTCGCGCATGTATGCTTTGTGGGTTAACCACAGTGTAGAATCGGAAGAAACTGATCCTACATTCTTTTTTTAAAAATCTTCTAATTCACATTGTATTTCCTCTCTATCTTTTATATCCTCAAAGATGGAAGGATCAATTATATTAGCAGTATTATTCGTTCTCTTTGGTTTGCCATTCAGCTGTAATTTTATGTGCCCATGATCCGACCACACAATGGGGCCAATAACGGCTTTAGTCATCTCCCTCATAACAGAGTGATCAATCAGGAAGTAATCAATTCTCCTATAGGTTTTATGTCGGTACGAAAATAATGTAAATTCCCTCTCTTCAGGGTGATTAATTCTCCATACATCAAAGATTTTAAATCTTTCTAGTGTATCCTTAAATTTTCTTGCTTTCCTAAGAGTTTCAGCATCCGGGGCAGTACCATCTGCAGATCTTCTATCAAGCAGACCATCTAGACACATGTTTAGGTCCCCACAAATTATCAGATGTCCCCTTTTTATTTTCTATATGTGGTTTAACATCCTAACTAAGAATCGATTTTGGTTTACATTAGGGGAATTAACAAGTATATGAGATTAACAATAGTATATGGAACATTATTAATCTGGCCAATCCAGATTATATATCTTCCATTTATATCAGTTTCTATATAATCATTCATTATATTGTTCCTTTTATGAAATAAAATGAATTCTCCTCTGGCTTTTTTCTTATAACATGAATTTATATTAATTTTATATGAGTTATTTGTCAAATTAAAAACGTTCTCTTTGCACCAATGCGTTTCCTGGTTGCAGATAACATCAGCATCCTTCTTTTTGAATAAATTCAGAGCCATTGTGTTTTATCAGGTGAGTTCAGACCTTTCACATCTAACGATAGTATAGAGATGGGTACATATGCTGCCTCAAACGGCTTACTCATTAAGAGTATAATTAACCTCCAATCTACTTACTACAAAGTCCTCCATGATTAGAAAATTTACTAAATTCCTAATAGACTCAGGAATTACAAGGGTTACTACTCTGCACCTTTTACAGACAAATAACACAAACCCACATATAACATATACAATGAAATTCTCCCAGCAGTACTTAAATAATGCTGTTGCACGTATAAAGAAATCTGTCCCAATAGGAGAAATCGAGCTCAGATTCTCAGGGGCAAGCCTCCCCCTCCCTCAATTATCACCTATTTACTATAACTTATCCATACACCTGGACCTCATCCTTAAAAATGTAGTGTCATTTTAGTGATATTAGTGATATTTCAGGATGAGGACCTATCCTACTCATCATTGTAATTAATATTCCCTTTCCTCTCCTTTTCTTCATTTGTTTGCCTTGCCCTTATGTTACAACCACCTAATAATTAGAGTAGTTTTGGAATATATCAATTCAAAGTTTTGGTGTTGCTCCTGTTTACAACAACAATTTGGATATTTCTAGTGGATTGTAAGAAACGTGTGAACAAAAAAAGGACTATCTTATACGAAATTCAACTTTCAATCCTAAAATACTGAAGCTATATATTTAATATGATGTTACTCAGACATACAGTCAGGTCCATAAATATTGGGACATCGACACAATTCAAATCTTTTTGGCTCTATACACCACCACAATGGATTTAAAATGAAACAAACAAGATGTGCTTTAACTGCAGACTTTCAGCTTTAATTTGAGGGTATTTACATCCAAATCAGGTGAACGGTGTAGGAATTACAACAGTTTGTATATGTGCCTCCCACTTTTTAAGGGACCAAAAGTAATGGGACAGATTAACAGTCATAAATCAAACTTTCACTTTTTAATACTTGGTTGCAAATCCTTTGCAGTCAATTACAGCCTGAAGTCTGGAACACATAGACATCAATAGACGCTGGGTTTCATCCCTGGTGATGCTCTGCCAGGCCTCTACTGCAACTGTCTTCAGTTCCTGCTTGTTCTTGGGGCATTTTCCCTTCAGTTTTGTCTTCAGCAAGTGAAATGCATGCTAAATCGGATTCAGGTCAGGTGATTGACTTGGCCATTGCATAACATTCCACTTCTTTCCCTTAAAAAACTCTTTGGCTGCTTTTGCAGTATGCTTCGGGTCATTGTCCATCTGCACTGTGAAGCACCGTCCAATGAGTTCTGAAGCATTTGGCTGAATATGAGCAGATAATATTGCCCGAAACACTTCAGAATTCATCCTGCTGCTTTTGTCAGCAGTCACATCATCAATAAATAATAGAGAACCAGTTCCATTGGCAGCCATACATGCCCACGCCATGACACTACCACCACCATGCTTCACTGATGAGGTGGTATGCTTTGCATCATGAGCAGTTCCTTTCCTTCTCCATACTCTTCTCTTCCCAACACTCTGGTATAAGTTGATCTTGGTCTCGTCTGTCCATAGGATGTTGTTCCAGAACTGTGAAGGCTTTTTTAGATGTTGTTTGGCAAACTCTAATCTGGCCTTCCTGTTTTTGAGGCTCACCAATGGTTTACATCTTGTGGTGAACCCTCTGTATTCACTCTGGTGAAGTCTTCTCTTGATTGATGACTTTGACACACATGCACCTTCCTCCTGGGGAGTGTTCTTGATCTGGCCAACTGTTGTGTTTTCTTCACCAGGGAAAGAATTATTCGGTCATCCACCACAGTTGTTTTCCGTGGTCTTCCGGGTCTTTTGGTGTTGCTGAGCTCCTTGGTGCATTCTTTCTTTTTAAGGATGTTCCAAACAGTTGATTTGGTCACACCTAATGTTTTTGCTATCTCTCTGATGGGTTTGTTTTGTTTTTTCAGCCTAATGATGGCTTGCTTCACTGATAGTGACAGCTCTTTGGATCTCATATTGAGGGTTGACAGCAACGGATTCTAAATGCAAATAGCACACTTGAAATTAACTCTGGAGCTTGTATCAGCTCTTTGTAAATGGGATAATGAGGGAATAACACACATCTGGCCATGGAACAGCTGAGCAGACCATTGTCCCATTACTTTTTGTCCCTTAAAAAGTGGGAGGCACATATACAAACTGTTGTAATTCCTACACCGTTCACCTGATTTGAATGTAAATACCCTCAAATGAAAGCTGAAAGTCTGCAGTTAAAGCACATCTTGTTCGTTTCATTTTAAATCCATTGTGGTGGTGTATAGAGCCAAAAAGATTAGAATTGTGTCGATGTCCCAATATGTATGGACCTGACTGTATGTCTCACAATTCCTCACAATTCTATTGTTTGTGCCCCCATTTTATCCTACATGTTTTACATTTGAATACATTTCTTATCCCTCACAGGTATCATACCTATGTTACGCACATACTCTCTTAACCATTGTTCTCACAATTCTACCTGGATGTTCCATATTATCAGTGTCTCTTCAGCCTCCTGTGGTGTATTTAATATTAATTTTTTTATCTCCTTTCATAACTCTCAATTTTACGGGAAACCCCCATTTATAGAAGATTTTTTTTCTCTCAATAGTACCTTGGTAATCCTCCTAAACTCTTTTCTTTTCATTAGAGTCTCACTTGATAGATCTTGGAAAACCAAGATATGATTATACGGAGGATCAAATGACCCATTCTCTCTACTTTTCTTTAGATTTAACTCTTTATGCATATTCAAATTTAACAATTACATCACGTGGGGATTCTCTTGGTGCATTTTTTGATAACGGCAGTCTATATACCCGTTCCACTATAAATTTACTATGTGACTCTTTATGGAAAGCATGAGCAGCAATGCGTAGAGAGGATGATCTAGGAAATATGGAAATCTGGTTTGGCAATGCGTTGCAAAGGCTGTTTTAGGATTTATGAAAGCTTGGTCGAAAGCTTGGTGCCTAGGGAAGGCTAGTTTGGCATTCTGGAAAGCTTGATTGAGGTGGTACATAGTGAAGGATGATTTAGGACTTAAGGAAAGCATGTCTCAAAGTGAAACCTAGTGAAGGATGATTTACTTATATAGTAATTTAGGTTGAAAAAATATGTTTAGTCCATCAAGTTCAATCTTTTTAGATCTCTCATCTGCAATATGCTGATTAATTGTGAATTGTTCCAGAGGAAGGCAAACCAAGTGAAACTTGGCCAATTGTTTCAAAAGGGGGAAAAATACAAAATTCCTTCCTGACCCCAGATACTGGCGATCAGACTCCTCCCTGGATCAATACTCCCTCTCGAATTAACCAGGATAACCCTAAATACCCTTTTTATTAAAAAATATATCAAATCACTTTTTAAAGTTATCTATAAAATCCGCTGTCACCACCTCCTTTGGTAGAGAATTCCACAGATTAACCACCCTTACAGTGAAGAACCCTTTTCTTTCTTTAAGGTGAAATCTGTTTACTTCTAATCTCAAAGGATATCCCCTTGTCATATCCCCTCTTAGATGCCTTTTTTCTAGGCAAAATAATAATAGTTTAATTTTTTTAGTCTTTCTTCATAACTTAGCCCCTCCATTCCCCTTATTACTTTTGTAGCCCTTCTCTGTACTTTTTCCAGCTCTAAAATGTCCTTTTTATGTAGTGGTGGCCAAAATTGTACTCCATATTCCAACTGAGGGCGTACTAGAACTTAAAGCATTATATAGATGAAGCCTAGTGAAGGTTGATTTAGGACTTATGGAAAGTCTGAGGAAAGTAAAAACTTAAGTAAATTTGGGTCAAAAAAGGCAAAGGAGGGCTTACGTGTAACCTTGGACACAGACAAGGACGATATGTAGTAGATTTGGGTCAAAATTGGCTATAGCGGTTTAAGTAAGATTGTGAAATTTAGAAGATTTGAGCTCAAATCCACAAAGGAGGGCTTACAAAAGCCCCCCAAAAAACGTAAACTTGGACTCGGACAAGGATGCTACTTGGTGGATTTGGGTTGAAATCAGTTATTGAGGGTTTAAGGAAAGTCAAGAAGCTTGGTAGATTTAGGCCAAAAACTTAAAAGGAGTGCTTATGTAACCCAAAAACCAGAACCTTGGACATGGGCAACAAAACACCTTAGTTGTTTTGGGACAAAATCCACTAAGGAGAGCTTAAGGAAAGTAGGAAGGCTTACCTGGATACATTGAATCTGGAATCCCAGGTAATAACCTGGACATATATCACATATTATAATTGTCAAACTGCGATTCGTCGTCACGCTTGCGACGAATCACAGTTTGACAATAATCTGATCGCCTTTGCGATCCGATCGCGCGCGCATGCGCAATGCGCATCGTGAACTGCACATTGCGCAGCAGCGCATGCAAGAGCGCTGCGTAAGCTGCGGGTGTGGACACAGAGGGAGTGGGGAAGATTCACAGAGAGAGTGGATAAGAGGCACAGAGGTAGAGGGGGAAGAAGCACACGGGGAGGGAGAGGAGGGGGGGGGGAGACACAGGTGAGTGAGAGGAGGAGGAAGAGACACAAAGGAGTGAGAGGACGGGCAAGAGACAGGGGAGAGAGTGCAGCTGGGAAGATACACAAGGGAGGGAACAGACACAGGGGGAGGGGGAAAGAGACACAGGCCAGAGGGGAACAGACACAGGGGAGGGGGGTAGACACAGGGGGGGTAAAGAGATGCATGGGAGGGAGAAGGGGGAAAGAGACACAGGAGGGAAAGGGACACAGGGGAGTGGTTTAGAGACACGGGAGGGAGAGGGAGGTAAAAACACAGGGGGGCAGGAGATACAAGGGAGGGAGAGGAGGCGGAAGGAGACACAAGGGAGGGAGAGGAGGGGGGCGGAAATAACACACAAGGGAGGAAGTAGACAAGGGGAGAGACTCGCAATGAGCTCCAAAGGGGCTCATTGCAAGGCCTGTGATGAGCGCCAAAGGAGCTCATTGAAAGACCAGTAAAGTAGAGGGGGAGAGGCTCCTATTGTGTGGCAAACAGCATTGCCAGGCTTCACTTTTTATTGCCGTCATTTTTGATGGGCAAGTCGCTAGTGTATATATATTCCCCTTCCTGGCGTCATAACGTTGGAGCCCTGTGAGGAGTTGTATGAGCGGAGTAGCTAGGTGAGCATTTTTTCTACCTCTCACTCTCTCATTCTCCCTTACTCTTTCATCCCACTGCCAACACTCCTGTCTCTTTAATCTCTCTGTCACTAACTCATTCTACAACTTTTTTCTGTCTCTTTCCCGTTTCTCTCAGTGAGCATAAGAGACAGACAGTCTCCTTCTCTCCTCTCCACCAGTTCCTCTCCCTCACCTGTCTCTATCTTACTCTGTCTCACCAATCCCATCTTTCCTTTATCTTCTCCTCTGTCATTCTCTACCCTCTTCTGTCTGGCTCTTTTCCTCTCTCCACGCTCTGCCTGTCCCACTCCTGTCTCCTCTTTGTCACTCTCTCTATTTCGATCCCTGTCTCTCTTTCTCTCTTCTTTAAACCCATTTATCTCTTCCCCTATCCCTCTAACCCCAGCCTCATGCCTTATCCCTGTCTTTTTCTTCCAAACCCTGTCTCTCTTTAAATCCCTTTTATTCTTTCTCCTGCCCCCCTCCACCTCTTTTCTTCCCCCTAACTCCCTGTCTGTCTCCACTTTTCTGGAATCTCCCAATGTGTCTTTCAATCCCCTCCTCCTCTGTCTCTCACCCACTTTTCTGCCTCTCTAACTTTGTATTCCTCTTCCAACCTCCATCTCTTTTCTACCTCCTCCCTGTCGGTCTCATCTTTGTCTGTCTATCCTCCACTCTGTCTCTCCCCTTCTCTGCCGCTCTCTTACCTTTTATCCCTCCTCCTGTCCCACTTGCCCCTCCGCCCACTTTTGTCCACCCTCCCCTTAAATTATCTGTAATACCCACTGCGTCATTCAATCCTCTCCTCCTATGTCTCTCTTCCCCTTTTCTGACGCTCTGTAACCTTTTATGACTCTTTCTGTCCTCCTTCCCACTTTTGTCTCGCCCCTCCCTGTCTGTCTCCCATTTGTCTCACTGTCTGTAATCCCCCATCTGTCTTTCAACCCCTTCCTCTGTCTCTCTCAACCTATTGTGCCTCTCTATATCCCTCCTCCTGCCCGCTCACCCTGTCTGTCTTTCCTTTTCAATAATCAGTCAATTATCTTTCAATACCCCACTGGGTATTTCACACACCCCTGTCTCACTCCCTTTTCTACCTCTCTCTAACCTTCTATTCCTACTACAGTCTATCCCCACCTCGTCTCCCCGCTTCTGTCTGTAATCCCCCACTGTCTTTCAATTCCCTTTTCCATTTTCTGCTTCTTTCCCTGTTTGTCCTCTCCATTTTCTCCCCTATCTCTCTCTCTAAACTTCTCTTTCTCTCACCATCTGTCTATATCCCCCACTATCTCTCACTTACTTTCAGTGTCTGTCTTAACCCTCTCAAAACTCAATCTCTCATCCCTCCCTTTGCTCTTTTCGTTCTTCTATATGTCTCTTCCTCCCACTGTCTCTCTTCCCCTCTTCTCTTTCAGTCTTTTCTAACCCCATCTTTCTTTTCCCTCTACTGTCTCTCCTCTCTGTGCTTCACTCCCTGTCTTCCTATCCCATCCCGGTTTCTCTCTCCCCACTCTTTGTCTCTACCCCTTACTCCATTCCCCCATCTCATCAACTTGTGACTAACCCGGTCTGTCTCTTTCACTCCTCTGCCATTGTCTGCCTCCCATTAGTTTCCCCTCTTCTCTCCCAACTTTCTCTTCTGTCATTTTCTCTCCCTGCTTTTGACTGCCTATGTCTCTCTCTTCCCCTCTGCTTGTCCCACCCTTTCTCTAAACCACCTGTTACTTTCTCTCTCTCCTCTCCCTCCTTACAATCTCGGTCTCCCTCCTTTCTATCTCATCTAACCCACACCTTTACCTCACTCCACTCTGTTTCTCTCCTATTCATCCCATTTTTTTCTGGCTCTACTCGCCACAATCTCCCTCTTTATCCTTTCCTTATCTCTCATATGCATTAGTCTCCCCTAGTCTGTCTTTTCCCTGCCCCCCTTGTCTCTTATTACCTCCTCTGTCTCTAACTTTCCTGCATATTTTTTTTCTACCCTCGGTCTCTTTCATACCCTCTATCAATTGCTCAGCTCCTTTTCTCACTCCTCCTTCCCCATCTATCTCTATCTTTTGTCCAACTCTCTCCCCTTCTGTCTCTTTCCAATCATTCTCTTATTCTTCCCCTCTACGCTCACCATCTATTGTCTCCATTTTTCCTATCTTTCTCCCTTTCATATTATTTCACAATCCTTTTTTTTTTTTGCATCCTTCTGCCCTCCTTTTCTTAAACAATTCCACTTAGTTTCTCGTTCATTACGTTCTTTCTTCTTCCCATTTTTCCTCTACTGTCTCGTTCCCTATACTTCCACTGCCATTTTCTCTCTCTCGTCTGGCTTTTCTTTCCTATTCCCTTTTGGCCTCTTCTCTCAATTTCATCTCTTTTCGCCATATATTCTTTTCTACACCCTTCTCTTCTGGTCTCCACTTTCTCCATGTCCTCTTATCTCATTCCATTTTTCTTCGTGCTTTCCTCCTTTCTCTCCACTTCTCATTTTTGCCTTTCAGTTTTCTTCTCTTTCTGCCTTTTCCACAATGTTTTATGCTCCATTTTTCTCTCCCTTCATGCTCTCCTTCTCATGTTCTCCCAATATTTTCTATTCCATTCTTCTGTTCTCTCTCGTCCCTCCCCCCTCCTATTCCTCGTCTGTTCAGTCTTTTCCTTGTATTCGCTTTTCCGCTCTATTTTTCTCTCACTTTTTCTCAACTCTTCCTCTTATCTTCTTTACACATGACCTTATCTTCTTTTGTGCTTTAATTTTCATTTTCTCTATTTCTTCCTCAATTTTTCCTCTTTCTATTCAGCTCTCATCTTCCTCTATTCTCTCAAACGTCATCTACCTTCTCTATACTGTACACTGCACGGTCTTGTATACAGTGGATATAAAAAGTCTACACACCGCTGTTAACATGTCAGGTTTCTGTGCTGTAAAAAAATGAGACAAAGATAAATCATTTCAGAACTTTTTCCACATTTAATGTGACCTATAAACTGTACAACTCAATTGAAAAACAAACTGAAATCTTTTAGGTAGAGGGAAGAAAAAATATAAAAATAAAATATGGTTGCATAAGTATGCACACCCTTAAACTAAAACTTTGTTGAAGCACCTTTTGATTTTCTTACAGCACTCAGTCTTTTTGGGTATGAGTCTATCAGCATGGCAAATTTTGACTTGGCAAGATTTGCCCACTCTACTTTGCAAAAACACTCCAAATCTGTCAGATTGCGAGGGCATCTCCTGTGCACAGCCCTCTTCAGATCACCCCACAGATTTTCAATCGGATTCAGGTCTGGGCTCTGGCTGGGCCATTCCAAAACTTTAATCTTCTTCTGGTGATGCCATTCCTTTGTTGATTTGGATGTATGCTTTGGGTCGTTGTCATGCTAAAAGATGAAGTACCTCTTCATGTTCAGCTTTCTAGCAGAAGCCTGAAGGTTTTGTGCCAATATTGACTGGTATTTGGAACTGTTCATAATTCCCTCTATCTTAACTAAGGCCCCAGTTCCAGCTGAAGAAAAACAGCCCCAAAGCATGATGCTGCCACCACCATGCTTTACTGTGGGTATGGGGTTCTTTTGGTGATGTGCAGTGTTGTTTTCGCACCAAACATATCTTTTGGAATTATGTCCAAAAAGTTCAACCTTGGTTTCATCAGACCATAACACCTTTTCCCACATGCTCTGGAAAGACCAACTAGAACAGCTGAACTTTATTTGGGGTTCATCAGAGGCACTTTAAATGATGGCAGGTGTATGCTGACGCCTATTTAACACGATTTGGAATGGGATTGCTTAATTCTGAACACAGCTACATCCCCAGTTATGAGGGTGTGCAGACTTATGCAATCACATTATTTTTTTTCTTACCTCCACCTAAAATATTTCAGTTTGTTTTTCAATTGAGTTGTACAGTTTATAAGTCACATTAAAAGGTGGAAAAAGTTCTGAAAGGATTTATCTTTGCCTCCTTTTTTTTACAGCACAGAAACCTGACATTTTAATAGGGGAGTCTAGACTTTTTATATCCACCGTAGTTCTGTTTATACTATGCTTTTCACTTCATGGTCAACTCCCTCTCAATACTCTGAACTCTTTTTAAGCAACTCTCTTTAATTATAACATAATATTCCTGATTTCGGCTAAAATGTAGTTAAAAAAAAAAAAAAAAAAAAAAACTGGATGCTCAAAAGCAGCGGTTGGGCAATTATTGTGAACTGGAGTGTGCCAGTGATGGGATTTACAGAAGTAGGGCCATTTTTTTTTAAAATCTGTGACACTGTTCTGCATGATGTTCGTGTCAGGTAATTACTGCAGCTATTACAGTTTACACATTACTTCGTACCTATGAAGCAGAGGTTGCATATTCAATATTTTATCTTGCTTATAATAATAATAATAATAATAATAATAATAATAATAATAATAATAGGTATAATCCTTTATGGTCAAATACTATTATCCAACATGAGTGTAAAAATTTGAAGGGTAATGTCTTGGAAGTGTGTTTTGGTAAACATTTGCAGAAAAGAATTTGAGCAGTCAAAGAACAATTTTATAAGCATTTTGTACATTTATTTAATACTGTAGATAAGTACTACAATGCAAAATGAACATATTGCCGTAACATTTAAGGACAGTGAGAGGATATGCATAGATTTCTACATAAAACTCATTATGCACTCAATTTCTTTGACATAATGGGCCAAAAGATTCACATAGGCAGCAAAAGTGTCCACAAGGCTTGTTTTCTATGGGAGGAATTTAATACAGAGAGGTTTCCTTGTAGAAAACCTAATGCAGCCCATTAATACCCTTTGTGAACCGTTATTGAAAACCTTTTTTTAATGTTTATTTAAAAAAAAAAAAAATCATATGTTGCATTAAAATGACACTAAGAAAGTAAGAAAAGCTATTTTAACTTAACACAACATACGTAACTTGTAACAGTTGATGCAGTTCAAGGAAAGCAAAGCTATTACTGATTGTATTGGGGTCTAAATTGTGCAGATTATATAGTTTTACCCAAACCCCAATTTTACAGTTTCTCTGACAAATGTTGCTATAGACTACGGAGGGAAAAAAAAAAAGTATGCTTCATCTTGCTACAATTAATACAAATTGTAGTTTTGCTTTATCTAATTACTGATCGTATCTGGAAAATGGTCATTTGTGAAAAAAAAAAAAAAAAAAAAAAAAAGGTTTTTTTCTCTTTCAATATTTGTATTATAAACTTCTGGTTGTGCTTATTCAATCTTGGTTAAAAGAAAATAAAATGACAAAATGTGATGACGCAAAGTGCAGTTTTATAAAAAATAGGTTTTTAATTTGTTTATACATTACTACATTGTTTGCTAAAAAGCATACTGAACAGTAAATATTTGCTCTAGAAACTGTAAATTGGCAAACAAGCTATACATTTTAAGTATTCAGTTTGCTTATTGCCTTTTTAATGTAGCCAATAGTTATCTTTACAACTTCGTTTCGAATACATATTCAAAAATGTACAACAAAATACTAGCAATTTGAATACCACCAGTGCAAGTGAACACTACTTAAAAATATTAAAATTATAGCATAATAGAACTGGACCACACAATTGCAAATGCATAAAAACATATTTATTACGATTAACTCTCTAAAGACAGAATTCTGAGCTGGAGAATACCTTTTGGTCCATTTAAGTAGCCTGCAATTTGAGTTCCAAGACAGAGAACACCATTCAAAAAGCATTTACATATCTTTGGCTACAAACATTAAACTAGAAAAAGAAAAAAAAAAAAAGGTAACCTTTAGCTATGAGTGGCGCTTCTAGCTGTATACACTCAGACATTTGTAAATGAACCCATAGTTTCTGATATAGTTACTTTTGTTTCATGTTAAAGCAGAATATGTATTTTAAATGAACTTAATGTAGTAGCGGTCAAGAATAAAATAAAATTTTATGAAGTAAAAAAGCATGTTTGGAAAAAGCATTTTCATTAAAATTACTACTTAACTAGAAACAAAACTGCTATTGTATATTTCACCATATATTTTGAACAAAAAAAAAAAAAAAGACGACATTAAGTGTAAGAAAAAGAAAAAATATACCTACTTAGTGCAAGATGCCGCCTGTATTTGTGGGATGGCATTTTTTTTTTTTTTTATGTTATATCTTAGGGCCACTGTAATGTTTCAGCTAGTTTTCAAGACAGTGCAACTTAAAGTAATTCAGATATTGCTAGCAGCAGCTGAAACTGAGCAAAATTGAAACTCTGCACCTCCAATATTTAATTAAATGAAACAATTTTTTTTTAATATATATGAGATTTAAAACACTGATATTGTGAAACTTAAAAAAAAAAAAAAATATGCTATATTGCAATATATATTGCGTATTTAATCTTTTATGATTTCTTTGGAGCGATGAAGACCTAAAAACATGTGACCAATAATATGGGATTAGTTTTAAGCATGTCAAGTATAATGTCTGTTGAAGCATCATATGGTTAAATTTAAAAAAAAAAATTTTTTTTTTTTTTTATTCACTGAGATTATAAAGGTTTAAATATAAAATTTGCACCGGTGAATATTGTGCATTTATATTCCAGTCAGCTTCTCCCTGATGTTTAGACTTAAGACACCTAATCTGGTGCAAGCTGTAAGAGTGTGCAGCTCATTTCCCTAGACTTACTAAAGCTGTGCAGTAAATGAGCAAATGCAAGTATGTGTGCCCCACAAAATGCATCAGTTGATGGATTGAGCACCAGATAGTGTGTAAATCAGCAAGAAAATCAGTGTAAGATTTCTCTTTTTTTTTTTTTTTTTTTAAATCGCACTATATTGAAAAGCTTTTTATACTGAACTTTTGAAAAGTTGTGAAACTGGACCATTACAGTAGCCCATTAAGCTGTATTTTTAGCTAGCTTGAGCCAACAATAAATAAAATGTAAGATGGTTGCATAATCTATTCTCCAAGATTCTAACATTCAACAATTAGGCTGTAAAAGGGGGGGGAGTGACTGGCAGTGTGACTTACTTGTAAAACAACTTATCAGGCTTTCATGATTCTAGAAAATGGCTCTAAGCTTGAGCAACCTAATCTTTACCAGTCTTGTGTCAACTATATTTAAGATTTATTAGCAACATGATAAAGCATGGTATCCTAAAAACACAAGCACACAATTACTAATATTTACACCTTTACAAGTCACATAGAACAGATTTATGTACTAATGGGATGATGCAACTGTTTTGTGCTTTATTTAAAAAAAAAAAAAAAAGGGATATTCAATTTCTGCAGATATTTAACAAAATATTTTATATTAAAACCATTGGATGCGGCTACATTTTGCTTACTACAAAATTGCAGGCATGAAATTATAACTCCCCTCTCCTTTTGACTTTTGCAGTACTGCATTATGACTTAGTAGTATCTTTGAACAGTGCTTAACAGCATTCTTTAAACTAGAGCCCTAATCGGTCAGGACATGTGCCTGCCTTTAATGAAAACATATTGCAAAATCTAATAAAAACAATCAGAAAAATATCTGCTGCTGGTAGAAATTAAACAAAGAAGGTCAGTGTTTCTTTAAAATGATGATTCTGCCTTCCATGGATTAGAGATGTCAGCAAGAACTGCACACATGCAGCAAATGAGAACATCCTCTGAATACTTAATGGAAACAAATATAAAATTAATTGCACCTAGTTACACAACTCTTACTTGTTTTAATTTAAAAATTGAACTATAATTTTTTTGGCGCTTATAAAATGTCGAAAGACAAAAATTGTGAGATTGTATTTGGAGCTGAAACATTTGTAGGGACAAGAGCAGTCAACTTAAAACCTATATACAGAAACACAAGGGTTGTCTTGTGGCTCCTTAAAAGACTGTAGCATCTACTTCTTTGCACAGACTTCTGCCAATGTCCTAAATTTGGGCTCAAGTTGATTTAAGAAGTCCATTCTTTCATCGTCTCCTTTCAGCTCACTACAACAGCCCACCGATCCAGCCAATGATCCTTTTCCTTCATAGTTGTATGGTAGAACATAATCCGCTCCATGTTGGTGGTCTTCATCCTGTCCACACATGTACAGTTTCTGCGGGTAGAAGGTTTAAAATAAAAAAACATAAAAGTGGATGTCGAACAGTTGCAAATACAAAATGTTTGCAATTATTTTTGCGTTTTTTGTTAGAAAGAAGATCTTGATTAAGATTTATGGTTTTGATTTATCCACACATCTAAAAGGTTTACTTTAATACACTACTTTAAGTGTAAGGCTTTATCTACAGTATAACACTAAATTTAATTTGAAGAAGAAAAAAAATGTATTTGAGACTACCACAACTTACATCGCCAATATGTGTGTTCATAAAGCTTTGCCATTCGGAATAGGTTTGTTTGCGGGAGTCCAAGGTGTGGTGTCCTCTGAATGCTTCAGACTGGTTTTGCATGAATTCTGATGCTAGGGTCCCTCCTTTAGTCTGAGTGATGCGATTTCCTCCTTCTATTTGACTGACACTTCTTCCTCCATGTCCCTGTGCACTTGAGTTTGATGGAGCATTCCCAGACACATTGGGATTTGCTATATGAACAGGAATTTTGAAATTTGGATCCTATGAAAATACAGAAATGTTCAAAATATGTTGCATTTGTTAGTTACAAAAAAAAAAAAAAATTCCCATTTCCACATTTTAAAATGCATCTAATCTCAGTGAGACACAAAGAATAAAATATTCTAAGAATTAAGACATAAAAGCAGCACACACCACTAACATAATTAGCATTTTATAATCCCAGTTACTTGCATAGATAGTATGTGGTGCTCCAACATTGAAACTAATCAATTATAGACCTAGCTGTACTATCAGTGTGCATCCAATCTCTTTTGGAGTATGCAAACTCAAAAGAGATGTCCGAGACACTATTGACTAGTGTGGGAGTGTATAAAATTACAAACCGTTATTCCTAAAAATTCTATATTTTACTTATGTTATATCACCTGTATTTTTGGCACACATTTTAAAATGTCTTAATACAGATATCTGCACTGTGAAAATGTACCTTTAGTATTTATTACCAAGTCAAAAATAATCCGTTAAGTTACTCACAAGCATTAAAAAAAAAAAAAAAAAGTATTTATTTTAATTTCTGCTTCCATAAATTTACATCTTAACTGACTTAATCAGTTTCTGCTAACTGTTGTGCTTATTTGCAGAGTAATGGAGGAGGAGAAAGTGTGACTTTTTATATCACTGGAGCAGGAGATCAGCTTTTAGTATTGACTTCTCCAAACCCTGCATGTTGCAAGTTAAACTGCAATGCCTGCTCCCGCAGAGATGTAATCACACAACTTTTATAGTATCATGAATGCCTGTCAAAGAGTTATTGACTGCATAATTATGCTCTTTGTCAGAATCAAAATCAAACATTTTCTTTTATACTACAAAGGTCTTTACAATAAGCGTGTTTTAATTGGCTGCAAAAATATCTCTATATAAGAATGGTTTAAAAAAAAAAAAAAAAAAAAAAAGAGACACTCACTATCATCCACTAAGATTTATGCATGGATAAATGTTTTCAGTTTTAACATACATCAAGTTTCTCCTACTCACCATTACATCAGCTCCTGGTGCTTCTGTATTCGTTACAATTAAATTCTGTTGGGTTGAATCATCAGGGAATCCTAGTCTGTCTTTACTAGCTGCAGCACCACACAGGCATTTTAACAATAAACCTATATGAAATAAAAATAAAAATTGTAATGGTATGCAAAGAATGTTTGGCACTCTTATACAGAAACATTGTAAAGCCACAGTAATGTGTGTAACCAAAGCTTTGTTGTTGGTCAATTGACTGACTGGTTCAGTAAATTATGTTTTTCAAAAGTTGTTTATATTGATCTTTACTTCTTAAAATGAAGGCCAAACTATTAGATAAACCTTAAGTTTAATTTACATACACATTAACATGATGAAAGCTAGTTTTAATGGATTTTTGCAGCATGACAGGGTAACTGTGTCAAAAAAGGTGTAATTTTATATATTTATCAGAAAACTGCCAACAAAATCAGGAGAGAATAAAATAAAAATTTAGGTTTTATAACTTACATATGAAACTTCATGTTTTAGGGATTAAGAGGGATGCTTCTTTCCATTCCCCATTTTTTTTTGGTGGTGGGGGGGGGGGGGGGGCAAGTGTTGTGATCAGCTCAAGAAAGATTTTTTAATTTCTTTCAAATCTTCTAGGTTTCCTTGGTGTGTTCACTTGATCTGCTCATGAAGCTGTTCTGATGGAAGCCTTTTAGCCCAAAGTGAGACAAAAGGCTTCTATCAGATAGCCTCCTTGGAAGATCTTTTCCAACCTTCTGTACTCCTAGGCCCTCATTCAATTGCGATTTGGCCAATTCAATAGTGCTCTAAATAAGCATATAATTATTTTTTTTTTAAATACGTTTTTAGTTAGTGAAAACCTTGCTTTTGGATAGATGTTTACCAACTAAAAACTTATTTAAAAAAATATGTTATGTGCTTATTTAGACCCCTATTCAATTGGCCAAATTGCAATTGAATGAGGGCCCTAATAAATAGTGGAGAGATGCATATACGTTTCACAGATTTTCATAGTAAATCAAATAGAACCCATACCAAAACAAAAGTGATTGACCTAATCTTCATCTAGGTCATGAAGATAATAATAATAATAATAATAATAATAATAATAATAATAATAATAAGGTGAATATCTTTCAAGTTTTGCATTGGAGAAAATAGAAATAAAATGGTTACTTACACATAAGTAGAGCCAACAACAAGGCTGACAGAACCATAAGCAGAATGGCCAATCCACCAAGGGCTACATTTGACCCGGCAGCACGCTGTCCACAATTGAGATTGCCATCGCAGCTGCATTTATTAACAGTCACTATTTGAGTGCGCCCATTGCCTTGTTGATCAACAATAGATATAGGAACATTGTAAGTTCCGAGAGGAAGATCACCAATCTCCTCAATACGCGATGTTGTTCCTAGACAAAAAAAAAACAACAAAAAAAAAAGTTTGCAAACAAACACTTATTTTAAAAAATTATATGTATAATATCTGGAAAACAAAACCAAACCAAACCGTCTGTCTATGGGTACGTCCTAACTACTGCAAATCTATTTTGTGCACGAAAGCAGTGTTATAATGGCAGGCATATGCTAAAATGTATAAAGTGGTATTCGATTAAAAAAGGGACATGAAAGGTTTCTGGATTTTCCAAGAATTGAATATACCTATGTACAGATGTTCACTTTTAAGTAGTGCTTTAAAAATAACATTTCTTTTAAGCTCTGCTTAATAAAATAATAGTACATAAAAATAGATACTTATTATATTCCTAGTGAAAACCAAAAACCTACCAAAGCCTTTTAAAAAGAGTGAAAATGCATGGGATTGTATTTCTTAAAATTCTGTGGGTGAAATGTTTTGTTTTTTTTCTAGCTTATTTTTAGTCGTCCAAATATGCATGCATTATTTTTTTTTTTTTTTTTTTTTTTACACTTTATCCAGGATATAGAGTACAGGCATTTACAGAAGTGCTTTAATACAAGACAAAACCACAAAATATATTAAGCATCTTTTTAGTGTACATATTTGTTATTACTGGGTACACAAAACCAACTTGTATGTTTAGACATAAGAAGATTAAAGTTTTGGAATGGCCCAGCCAGAGCCCAGACCTGAATCAGATTGAAAATCTGTGGGGTGATCTGAAAAGGGCTGTGCATATGAGATCGCAATCTGACAAATTTGGAGTGTTTTGGCAAAGAACAGTGGGCAAATCTTGCCAAGTCAAAATGTGCCATGCTGATAGACTCATACCCAAAAAGACTGAGTGCTGTGATAAAATCAAATGGTGCATCAACAAAGTTTTAGTTTAAGGGGGTGCATACATATGCAACCATATTTTATTTTTATATTTTTCCTTCCCTCCACCTAAAAGATTTCAGTTTGTTTTTCAATTGAGTTGTACAGTTTATAGGTCACATTAAATGTGGAAAAAGTTCTGAAATGATTTATCTTTGTCATTTTTTTTTTACAGCACAGAAACCTGACATTTTAACAGGGGTGTGTAGACTTTTTATATCCACTGTACTTGGGAGGTATAGGGGGCTGATAAATCACATACAGAAATCACTGAGCACTGTTATGTTTGAAAGAACTCTGCATCATCTCTTGTTAAATCTGCACATATTTAAAAACACATTGTTTTTTTGTGCCATTAAATGCAGAGGAAAGTAAATAACCTACAATTGTAAATAATTGCAATTCTGCTTACCACCCATTTCGATAACTCGCCACTTGTTTGCCAAGGTAGGATCGCTAGATGAATCCAGACGGAATATGAAAGGACCAGAGTTAGGACGGCCATCTGGATCCTCTGCCACAATTTCTGCATATTTCTTTCCCAGCTGGCAAACATTTAGATCACTTCGTACAATGTATGGAGTGTTGTCATTCACATCCTCAAGGTTTATAACAATTGTACCTGTTCCGGTTTTGCCACCTATGAAACAAGTTAAAATACATTCATTTATTTGGGTTTCAGATAAAGTATATCATTAGTTAAGAAATGTACAAAGAAAAAAATGTCAAACAGTCTTAAAAAAAAAAAAAAAAAAAAATATATACTGCAATAGATTTCTTTAATTCGTTAATATCTAGGATCTCAATATGCTTCCGGTTTCACTCACTTTGGTCTGTGGCAAGAACAGTTACATTATACTGGTGGTTTGGTGCTTCATTGGATTCATAATCCAGAACTTTCGCTGTTGTTATCTGACCAGTGTTTGCATCAATATTCACCCAAGAATATGTATCTGTCAATTTTTGGTACCTATGAAGAAAGTGGAAACAAAACAATAAAACAAATGTTGGTATACAGTTAAGTTTCTAAGAAAGGATCAGGGGAGAAAAAAAAAAATAATAATTGATAGAGATAGAATGTATGTATGTATGTATGTATGTATGTATGTATGTATGTATGTATGTATGTATGTATGTATATATATATATATATATATACACACACACACACACACACACACGGAATAGTACCTGTAAAGTAAAACTTTATTCTTGGAAAAGCTTAACAGGTATATAAACTAGCTGAAATCAGCAGATGTGCAAGCAGTGAGCATAAAAGTATCTTAAATTTTAGGAGCTTGTGTCTCAGAGCTTTTATATTGGACCTCTAGAGAAGCGCTCGTTGGTCTGGAGTCTTGGCAAAATAAATAAATTATATCTATATCTAGTTCTTTAAAAGAAGATGTCAGTGGTCCCATATAGCCCTACACTAGAAATAAAATTATAAAGTAAAAAAAGGAATACATACTTTATACCAGCACTGCCTTTGGTCTCTGGGTCAATAGCTTGGTATTCTCCAATAACAGTCCCAATAGTCTGGTTTTCCTTCGTCCTTATTACTTTAATCGCTGGCTGGAACTCAGGGCCTTCATCTACATCCTTTACAATTACAGTGACAGGGACAGTGTTCATTCCAACACTTTTTGTCCCTGATGTACCAGTAATTTTGAAGCTTGCTTCATTAGCAACACCCACATCTAGCAGAATCTTTGGAGTTTGTTCATAGTTTAGCCCCTTAAAAAAAAAGTATATATATATATAAAAAAAGTATTCATAATTGTAGTTTTTCAGAGCAATATTTACAAACCTATAATTGTCTTTTAAGACTAGCAATTTGAAGGTATATTGGAGAAATATCACTAGTCCACTTCCTAAGGGAAAAAGTCTATATAGAAAACAAATCTTGAATTTATGGAAAAAAAATAAAAATGAAATGCATTCACTTGCAATTACCTTAATAACACTTAGAAGCCCCTCATTGGTATTTGGATCAGTTGTAATGTTGAAATTTGCATTTTCATTGCCTTTGATCAAGGTATATACAACTCTCCAATTTGGTGTGTTGGGGCTATCACCATCTCTTATAGGAATCTTCAGTATGACCATTCCACTTTCGTTTTCATTCACTTCTACCTGGTACTAAAATAAAAAAAATAAAAAAAAGTAATGAATACCAAAGACTATATACTTTTATTTTTGTAGCTCATAACAGCTGCTCATATCAGGGCATCCTACAAACAGCATGTATACATACACTAAGCAAAAATAGATTTTATGTAACTGATTTGTACCTAAACATATGAGTGCTTATGAAATAAAAATAAAAAAACATAACAAAAATGCTTACTACTGAAAGACAAAAACAACGTGTAACAAAGATGAAGTAAAAAGCACTTACAGATGGTGCGAGAAAAGTTGGTTTGTGATCATTTATATCCAAGACTGTTATGGACACTGTTCCAGTAGAGGATAAACCGTATGGCTGTCCACCCATGTCACGTACTTCAATTAACAACATATATGTATCTAGTACCTTAAATAGAATAACAGAAAAATAAGTGTTTGGAAACCCCTTTTAATTACAATTCTGAAGGGAAATGGACTTTGTCCAGCTTTATAAAAAGCTTACTTCTCTATCAAGTTTGTCTGATGTTGTAGTGATGATTCCATATTCAGGATTTACAGCAAACATTACAGGTGATGAAGGAATCTGTTGCAAGAGTGTGTATCTTAGGCGAGTGTGCATGCTCAATGGCTCATCTCGATCTGTGGCATTTACTCTTCCTATAACTGCACCTATTCAAGAAAAGAAATAAGTAAAATAAAATAAAAATATGGCATTAATTTAAAAAGAAAGGAGAAAAAAAAAAAAAAAAAAAAAAAAAAATCAGCAGTATACCATGTTAAAGGCTGGATCCAACATTCTTGCCAGGCTAAGGGAAGTTGGAATTACAATACAATCTCAGAAAATTAAAAAAAAATCCCCTTTGAACAGTCTCATGAAACAGTTAAATCTTTTATATGTATATTTATAACTATAGGGTAATAATCCCAATCATCTGTTTGTGCAGTGAGTGTCTGAAAAATGACAGCTGTATTTTAAAAAGGGGTGTTACAGCTACTTCACCCGATAGTTTGGTATAATTTGTAAGTTAAAAACATGACTTTTTAATTTCTAGTTTAATCAAAGAGTTTAAGTTCTCCGCCATCAGTGTATCCAGTTGCATTATTCGAACAATGTGACTCTACTCCCAATCTAGTTATACCAAAAAGAGGTAGGGTCTCATCATACAGTTCATGTTCTTGACCCTCAGTCTGCAGAAACACGTGAACGCTTCATTGTTGAAACTTTGTTTAAAGTCAGAGAGAATGCACTTGCAATGAAAAACAGGTATTAGAATCTAATACTTTAATTGATGTATATATTTATACATGTGTTACTGTTCCTTTATGAAGGCAGATCAAAAGAAACCAAAGCATATTCTACGGCTTCATAATTGCATATAACAAAGTAATGAAGTCAATAAATAGAATGACAAGCTTGAACTATTAAAAGAATTGTCCCATGATGGTTAAAAACTATGATTACAGCATTTGAGCAGATACAACAATCTAACAAACTGCCAGAAAATTACGAGCCCATTAGGTTGTTGACGTAAGAGTAGAAATGTGAGCAGTAGAACTTGTTTCTTTAGACTAATCCAGAATCTAATATTTGAACTGTACACAAGATGGGCACTTTAACAAATTAAATTATTCTTGTGCTGCAAAATCAAAGTCTTAAAAAGGTCTAATATTTTCTGTTCTTTAGTCGGTTCTATTTATACAAGTGGTGTAAAAAAAAACAGAAGTGGTATGCTTTCATAAGCACCACTTATCATATCCTGTAAGGAGGCAGTGACTTTGCCAATCTGTCACCCTGCAGTAATTAGAAAGACACATCTAGCTAACCAGTGTTCAATCATATCTTTATTGCACTTAAATGGCCTCCCCAATTCTTCTGTGGGGAGTGATATTTTTAGTTTATTAATGATGAAATACATCCATGAAGGTGTGTACCCAAACACCTTCCATCCTCTTCAATGAAGATACATAAAATGTGTTTTGTTGCATGTACACTCACCAGCTATTCTCCAATGAGAAGAATATTTGACAATGTTAATAGAAATTAAAAAAGTACTTTTGCACAATATGTTCTGAAAACTATTTTTTGTTCCACAAAAGTACAATTTCAAGTTTCCAATATAAGTCACAAGGTAAGGCCCTAACTGAGGACAGAGAGAAAAATAAGGCACATGACACGGCTTTCATTTAGTTACAGAGATAGTACATTAAGCACTCTTATTTTCTGCCCTTTATGAAAGTGCTGTCCAAAAAAGAATTGTTTGTATTTCTAAAGGAAGGGGCCATCTAGGAGGCATATTAATGTGGTCCTGGTAGTCCGGCAACAATCAAGACTGTTTGAAAATCATTAGGATGGGTCAAGTAGTTCTGCATTTGGCTTTTCTCTTAAAATAGTTTCAAGCCATAGCTAATGGCAACAGAATCATGTAATTTTGTTCTAATTGCCGGCACTATGAATATAGCTGGCAGGTCTACAGTTTAGAAGCAAGCTGAATTATATATAAAAAAATAAATAAAAAAAAAAAAGTGTTATATAGCCAAGTGATGTAAAAAATAAATAAATAAATGTGTAACATTAATTATGCACTAGGTTGGCTTGTGAAAACATCAGTAGCTCATTCAAATTATGTTTTAGAGGGAGATGAAGATTTTATACTAAAGCATAGGTGCTTACCAGATCTTGTGTGCTCATATACTTCCACACAAAATATTTCTTCTGTAAACTGGGGAGCATTGTCATTGTCATCTTCAACTTTGATTTCAATTACAAGAGGTTTTTCTGGTGAATATCCATCTTTAGTCATTGCAAAGCCCATTAGCTTTAAAAAAAAAATATATAACATTTTAAAATCAAAATGTAAAAATGTTGTAGAAAAATGAATGTTATAAACTGGTTATAAAAATACTTACTTTATACATACTACGGTCTTCACGATCCACTCTTCTAGTAATAAATATGTTTCCTGTATTCCCATCTATGCGAAACAAATCGTATGGTGGCTCGTTGACACCTTCTCCAGTAATAGAATATACAACAGTATAGTTTGCTTGAGTGTCAGATTGAATCTGAATAAAACAAATAAAAAAAGCTTTAAACCTTTTTTTTTTTTTTTGGGAGAGAGCATTATAATTCTAAGGACTGGACATACAAATATATTATACATACAAATCACTTCTGTATTGTTCCATTTGGTATATTAATAATATTCCTACATAGGATGTTCATTACAGACACTGCTTATATAATGGTTTGTACATTTTAAATTAAAATTCCTTCAGAGAGAGATTATAGTAACTATGAAGGCATGAGAGGTACAAATCCTTTATAGTCTAGTAGATTATAGGAACATTTTTCGAAAGTACTTATGTGTGTCACTGGGGAAAAAACAAAAATCAAATCAACACATTTTATAATTTAAATAGATTATATGTAGGTTATACCTGTTGAAGAAAACATGGGAGAGGACACAGGCTGTTCTCATGGATGAAAAAGGGCATAGGTCGCCACATCCTCTTTGTACGTTTCAGAACCACTTCCCTTGTTTGTCTTGATTTACCAGCCTACAGTAATCATAAAAAGATTGCATCAGGACCACCATTGAAAATCCAAAATAGTAATCCCCCAGACTCAAAAATTAAATATTTCAAAATATACTGAACTTTGTTAAATATTTGGAAACTCCAATTACAGATCAAAGAAAAAAAAGAAAAAAAAAAAAATGTCTCAGCCTAAAATATATATATGTGCAACATGATGACAACATTCATAGACATTAGAAACAATAAAGAGGATTGTTTATTGAATTTCAGATACTTAAATCTTTGATAGGAGGTTATAAATAATCACTACTGTCCCTAGCTTTTACTTTCTTCGGGTATCTATTCCATGAGCGCTGTACATAATGAAGTGCCCAAAAGAGTAATGGTGAGAGAAAACAAAACACTTTCAAAATGGTCTGTTCCATTGTTAAATAGCTCTGATATAGTGGTCATGCTTTTCTGCCTTATTAAGTCTAACCAATACTGAAATTGCTGCTCTCAGAGGGTGGAACTTTCAGTTCAGACATCACTTCTATATGAGTTTAAGCCACTTCAACTTGTATTAATTATAACAAACCACAAAATGTGTATTTTTCAATAACCAAGTCCTATTTTATGTCACTTAAACTTAAAAGCAGGAGCCCCTTTTAAAATTTACACAAAATGGATAGATGGGCTGTTGGCTTCCGTAGCTTCATCTCAGATTCAATCAACCATACAAATATTTTTCCATGATGAGGCTGAATCGGTTCAGTCACACTTTTTGTATGAAATCGGAGCTCTATGGAAGTGGCAGATACAGTCAACTGGCTGTTTTGAGGTGTCAAACACCCCTAAAATTATTTCTGGTCATGTATAGTGTCCCTTTTAGGATTCTATAAATAAAATGTAAGAAATAATTGATGGGTAGTATTTTGAAGAGGCAAACTTACCTTATGATGGGGTACAAGCTTAACCGGAATCTTGTGCTCAGTCATGGTATTAACGTCCGTGATTAAAATTGAAAAGTTTACTATGGTGGAAACACCTTTTCTGGTATAAAGTGACCCATCTTCCAAAATAACAAAGTCTGGATTACTTGATCGAACTATAAGGTCATCCGAGTTCACGCATTGTTGCAGGTTGACTATTAAAGAAACATAAAAATTAGTATCCAATTCTTAAAATATGATACATATGAATAAGTAGATAATGTGTTTTTTTTTTGTTTTTGTTTTTTAAGATGAAGTTCATGGTTTGGAAAATTTCACAATATAAAGCCTGGATAGCAAAATAATATTTGTGTATGATCAGACAGTAAATAAAGGTTTTGGGGCTTGCGAGATTGTTCATTTTATCCCATTATATTATTTTTCTCTACATCTTCACCTTTACATGTTTTGATATGTAATTCAGAGCCCCCAAAAGATCCATATTTGGAGATAAATTTCCAGTCATCTTCTTCAATGACCTCACTTCCTTCGGTAGCCATCTTATTTTATTTGCATTCTACACCATGCTCACCAACTACTAAAACTGCACCACCAGGCTGTGCTATTGTATCTGGATTGGCAAGAGGCATCTGTCCCAGCTTGCAAAATCACTTTACATCACATTTGGAAATTTCAGAATAGGCTGGCATTGAAGTCGAACATAACGAATGCAAGATTACAGAAGGTATCGGTTGCAAGAGAAAAAAAAAGGAGTTTAAGAAAATACTTGGTATAGATATCAGGCTTTAAATGTGTATAGAAGTCCTCATTTTAAAATGTGAAAATAAACTACTTCCGTTTTAATTTGAATAAGTAGACATTTTATTAACTACTACTTAAAAGCCCAGTAAAAAGCAGACTATTATATTCTGCTTTTTTTTTTTTTTTTTTTTTTTTTTTTTAAGATGAATTAAAAAAAAAAAAAAAAAATCTTTAGCAAAGAATGAGATATAGTGCCCTGGTATGAAGATTAATAGCTCAATGTACAAATATTTAACAAAATGATCATATTTAGCAAAATGATCTACCTCGTTTATTCAGTTTATACAGACAGGCCCCTTACTCACACAGTGCAATCAATTACAACACGGACACTCACAGTAAAGGATATATATTTCAAGAAAATGTAGTGCATGACAATGTTACCAAAGTAGTGTCCATCCATTTTTATTGTGGCTCAATAAAAAAAATGAATCACACAAGAAACAGGTCCACATTAACTCTGCATCATGAAAATAGAGGACATGTGAATGTTCTTATCCTTTTCAAGCGAAAACAATGTACACAATTCAGTTACAACTAGAGATAATGCATTTAGATGGCAAATGGGGGGGGGGGGGGGTAAGAAATTCTTGTGTTCTTACAATTAGCAAAGCTTATTTAGCTTCTTTAGGACAAAGTACTTTTAATGCATCTTCGATTAAAAATTACACACTACTAAACCTTATGCCAGCAGCAAGCTTGGAACATATGGCATGTGAACTATTAAATCTTTCTATAGTATTGTGATCGTACATATATACACACACACACAAACTTCTATGCTGTACAGGGGAAAATTGAAAGTGGAAGACTTCTATTTGGTTGACTAAACCAAAGGTCTGCTTTACTTAAATGTAATTTGTAAATATATGGCAATGATAATGTATCCGCTCCAAATACACTGTCTATTGTGTCATTATTAAAAAATAAATAAATTATTATTTATTTTTTAAATGTATTACAAACAATCCAACATGCTTGTCACATAAGACAGCCTACTTGATTTTATTTTAGGCCATGATGCAGATGGCCATGTTTGACTCTGGAATATTCATATACTGCATCAAAGCTTACAAAAAAGCCTGGATTGTTGTTGAGAAAAAAAGAAATAAAAAAAGAAAATTACCTTACTGATTTTAATTTTGTCATTTAAGTGAATTTAGATTACACATTTACAGACAAGCCCCCTACAAATCAGTTTTACTTTTGTAGAATCAATGTTTGTGCAGAACGTTTAATCATAAATCTGCAAAGGCTATGATAGCAGCAGGAATTTGTAGTTTTTCAATAAATATACAGCATGTCAAAAAAAAAAAAAAAAGAAAAAAAAAAGCCAATGTGTGATGTGAATTAGCTCCTATGAAGTCATCCAGCTGCAAAACTAATGTCAAATGAACAAAAGATTTATATAAAAAAAAAAAAAAAATACAGTATTTCATTTTAGGATGGAAAGTGTGAGAAATGACATCAAATCAAAAATAGTATTTTTTTTTTTTTCCTATTGTGATAATTATATCTAAACAATTGAAGTACCGCTTACCTTTGCCAATTAAACCACCAGCAAATATTCTGTGAGGCACAGACAGTCTCACTTTTGGGCAGGTTTCTCCAAACACAATTAATGGCTAAAAAAAACAGTAAAAAGAAAAATATTAATAACTGGAAAATATATTTATTAAAGTCAATTGTCATGTTAAGTGCACATTTCATTTTTGAATAAAGAGATGTTATATGCTACTGAACTTGTTCTTTAAAATACCACTGGACTACCATTTCCCCTCTCAAAAAGATCCTCCATCTTTTTTTAGCTGCAGATTGCAAAGTAGGCAAAAACGACATCACTGTGTGGTCAGAACCACACACTTCTGGACAGGTTCACTTACAATAGTATAGGTGGACATTCAGTCAGCTGCTAGTGCGATTCATCTCCATAGCAGGAATGGAGTACTTTATTAAACATGACAATGTAAGTTCATTGGTCCTTTAGCCAAGAACAAGTATGTGTAGACAATGAATGGGAATTTTCCATAATACAATACTCACATTAGCAACTCAAATAACTTGTATACAAAAAAAAAAAAAGTTTAAAATACTAATGCTCTAATCATGCTGCAAGCCTTACTGGAGCATGCATGCCGATATTCTCTATTATAGTGTAAAAAGAGAATAGCCATTGAATATTGCAACTTAAAAGTTAATAGCTTCACCTGTCTTGAAGTGGACAATTGCTTGCACTGTATAAAGATGTTGTAGAATATATTTTTTTTTTATTTAGCAATTAAAAATCTAATGTATGCTTAGATCATATTGGTGTGGATAAATCTATCAATCGATCCACCCAAAAGGAATGTAACATAGGTCTGAGATATACAGTAGCTGAAGCAGAGCAATCATATCCATCAGGACCCAACTATTAGCCATGCCATGATTGAACCAATACATAGAAAAAAGGTAAACAAAATCATCATTGAAATACACATGAGAGTATGGATATAAATTCCTTCTTCGCCCTAACATTTAAAGATGAGGAAAAAAAAAAAAAAACATCAACTTGTAGGAAGACTGGTGACCTATTATCATTTGAGATCTCATTAGGATGAAATGCTCACTTGTAAAATGTTTTGTCACTATAGATATATTAATATAGGTTCTGTCTATAGGACTTTAATGCACACTTTTTATAGGGTTCAATGAATTTGGCTAAATTTAAGTCATAACTTAAACATGTTTTCTTAAATGATGCTGGCCTTCTGGAATATCTCATTAAGAGGAGAGTTTAAAGTACCAGTGTACGTACTTTATGTTAAACATTAAAAATACTTCTGGAAACCGCAACAAAGCAAATCTTTTGCCAGAAAGAGTCAATTTAAAAACAAACTTTTACTTCATTATTGGCTACTACTGTACCCCTTCCCACCACTAAAAAGAAGTGGAATATTTCAACTGTGACTTCATTCAAGCCTTACTAATCTAATCATAGTACTCCGTTGAAGTATTCCATTTCCTTTTAGTGGTGCTCAGGGCAATGAAACATGGGTGGGGGTACCACATCGACCATTAAGGAAACCATTTATATAATATAAAAAAAGCTTATGCTTATGGAGGTTACACCAAAAATAATCACTGTAGAGTACAGTACCATAAATCAATAAAAAATATATATAACAATACAAAGTGGGCCAGTAATATGAAAACTTTAGCTTTAATTATACAAATAAATATGCTTTTATCTTTAAGTGTATATCACCGATTATCATTATCTGGATACCAAAAGATCAAAACATTTAACAACATGGTATTATCGGAGAAGAAACACTGGAAATACCAATCAAGATGAATTGCTTATTGTTGAATGTAACAATTTCACAAAACATCACATATAAACATGCTAAACTTTATACACCACAGGGGTTGATGTAATTATCTAAAATGTAGAAGCCAGCCAAACATTTATTAGGGACCTGGGTATGCTTATATATGTAAAACAAAATAAAGATAGGAGCCAGTAGGAAAATGTTAAGGTCATGGCTACTGAGAATTGACATGTCCTGGTTTACTATAAAACGAACAAAATATGATAAAATATGATTTTTACACAAACACACAAAATCCATACCATTACCTCCACTTTGCATTAAGGAAGTGAGCACCTCTTGGCAGAAGCATTGTTTAATTACTGGACTAAAACATTCCTTTATCTTGTATATTCAAATACATACAAGGTTCTAGTTGCTGTGTGTGTGTGATACACACACTATATATATATATATATATATATATATATATATATATATATATATATATATATATATATATATATATATATATATATATATATATATATATATATATAAAACATTTCATGTAAAGAAGATTTTTTAAAAAGCAGCATTTTTAATTTTGTATTTTGAAAGAAGCACACAGCTGCAATATAAACTGGAACGTTTACCCTATCATTAGCATGAAAAACAATAAATGAAGCATTATTCAATTATGATATACTTTAATACTATAAACCAACTGTTTAGGGGGTCCAAATTATGGATTAGAAAAAAACTCAAATATTGATCCATTTCTCTTAACGTATTAATTTTTAAATGTGCGTTATACAGACCGGTTAGGGTATTTCATATACAACAGTATGGCTTACTTTTTTTTTTTTTTTCTTTAAATAGGATTTCACAGTAAAAATGTTATTGAACTTGCGTTAGTTTTCTTAAATCATAAAAACAGTCATTGTATGTTCTGTAAACAACCTGAATTCCTGAGAGAATTCTCTCTTTTGTCCAGAAATTCAGGCTTTTAGTTTACACACAAAAAGTAAACGTTTTTGGTAAATGAGGTAAGCTGCACCAGGTATTTATTTAACAAGTCAGTAATTCCATTAATTTAAAAACAAATAATCAGTATTTTAGACTATGGTGTAAAAATATATAGATTAGGACAAAGCACCAAGTGGGTAAGTTTGGTTGATTAACCACCAGGCTGCATCCTAGGACCTTACACACCAACTATGCTTTAGACACAGGCGTAGGAACTGCCGAGGATTGTTGGCCATGAAGGTTTTTTCCTCGTACATGAAAGGTTTACTTTACAACCAAAATGGAAAGAGTGTGTGTGATTATATATATATATATATATATATATATATATATATATATATATATATATATATATATATATATATATTTTTTTTTTTTTTTTTTTTTTTAATAAAAAAAACAAACAAAAATATTATTGAGGCAGAGCTAATAAATGGAGGGCCTCAGTGTAAAATAATTTGGGGGCATTTTGCTACTTTTCTATACAAGCCAGGTGTATTTGGCGGGCAATCAAAACCCAAACATATACACATACAGTCAGATCATATATAAAAAAAAAATAGTATCTGCACATGTCCCCTAATACAATTATGAACCCTTTTACTGAGGCTCCCCACCCTGTTGTGGGCTCCAGTGCTTTGCACCTGCCACACTGGCAGTAATTCCACTATTGAACACCAACAGTAGTTACTATTATCATCTTGATCTGTAACACCAGTTCATATCAAAATAAATGTTCATTTTAATATCACTATAAAACACAAACTTTGTATGTACATAAAAAAAAAACAAGCACAAGAGAGAATTTCCAGCCAGCAATTAATGTTACAATCCATAGGCAGGACATTGTTTCCTGGCTTAATTAGACAGCAGTTCAGAGGTATGTGTGTGTGTGTAGTTATATATATATATATATATATATATATATATATATATATATATATATATATATATATATATATATATATATATATATATAAATTACACACACAGACTGCAAGAAGTCGAGAATTGTAGGGTTCAAAGGGCGATCACTTACCAGGAGCAGCAGTAAGTAGCAGCAGACCCTGAGAGATCCTCTGGATGACGCTGTCCACCCCATGGTAAGCTCCACTAGATGAGATATTCCTAAATCCAGGATCGTTAGAGCAGTCTCCCCAGATACCCTTCCAGGTGTGTGAGAGCTCAGTGCTGTCTCTGGGTGCCTATCCTGGGGCACTCTGCCTGTACTGGTCGGTGTTTCCTCTGCTCCCACTGCTGGCCTCAGCTCCTGCACCAACACAACCTCCTCTTCCTTTTCTTTCCTGATTACACTCTACACCTGTCTCCTCCCATGTACAAGCCAGGAAGGTGTAACCTTTAATCAGGGTGTGGCTATATCCAAGTTTTATAGATAAACTTGTTTTTTTTTTAATTTCCTCTTTCTCCCTCCTCTTTTGATCCAGCCCACACTACTGTCTGACTCCTAGCAAGGGAGCTCCCTATGTGCAGCTTACTCATAAGTACAAACAAGATGAAGGCCAAGCTCAAGCTGTGTACCTGCAGGAACCTGAGAGCTGTGCTTAGCATGTATATGATTGCCAGTGCTTAGCATGTATATGATTGCCAGTGCTTAGCATGTATATGATTGCCAGTGCATTGCCTGTGTCTCTAACTGACCAGACTGAAGCTCTGCTGCACAGAGGCTCATGTGGGGTGGAGAAGGGGGACTGGGAAAGTAGAAACTTTTACCATTGTAACTCCAAATTGAACTCTGGGGGCTGGGTGTCTGGCTGCATTCCTTTCTCTCCCACAAAGATAGCAGCTCCTTTATTTATGCTTAATGTGACAATGAAAGTACTTAACGTTTACACACCAGGATTCCTGTAACAATTTGTATGTTGGTCCATTAAGCATCAGCACAAGCTCTTTATCTGAGGTTTGTGTGTATAAAAAAGCAAATATCTGTTGTAACGTTCCTAGCAACCAAAAGCAAATGTGTGCAGAATAAAATGTTACTTATATTTATATAGCAAATAATTAGTACATTTGTGTTCATATTTGAATGTCTAAAACAAGTTAAAAAACCTGCTTCCAGCTCAGAATTCCGAGAAATACGGTTATTACACTGCATTCTGGGAACCTTGGCAGGGACATGCAAATGTGCCCACAAAGGCTTTGCTCTTGCAATCCATAACCATTTCAAACATGGCTTCCCTTAAGCATATGCCTGCTGTATCACACAGCTTTGAGCAAAGTTAGGGTTGGATTATACATATGCTAGGAATCCCACCCACATACAGCTGTGAGGTAGCTGTGATTGTCCAGTAATCTAGTTGAATAATCAGAGTATTGCAGTATATGGCGATATCTTTATTATTAGACAATCATATTCATTTATTGTAACAAGCTTTTGGGAGTTGACTTTTTTTAACTTGATAAAGAGAAGTCAATTCTCAAAAGGTTGTCATAATAAATTAATATTTTGTCCAATAAAAAAGGTATCCCCATATACTGTAATACTCTGATTAGATATAGATAGATAGGTATAGATATATAACGTTTGTGTGTAAATGCACAGTAATAAGGTTATCGGCACATCTCAGTGTATTTATGGCTATATTGTTGATAATGACTTCTATCTCACAGATTGTTGCATTTACAAAAATGTACAGTATTAGTTTGTGTTTGAAGGGAATTTATTAAAGGGACTCTCACCCACAATCAAGTTTTTTTAATTACACTGAAGGAGCATTTAAAATATTCCAGTGCCATATCATAGATTCAAGGCTTAGGTAAATGTTATGATGAGTGTTGGGGTTAGGGTCAGGCTAACATTATTAGCTTAGAACTTCTCTCACATATCATCAGCACTGCAAAATATTGTCATCGCCATCTAGCAGTTGGAGGCTGCACTGCAGCGTCGGACCTGAGCAGACACCATAACAGGATAGATCCCATGTTTCTTAAAGTGAGCTAGTTATGAGATATTCGGCATTGTTTGTAATATTTTTAAAGCAAAAAACAAGGGTCTGTATACTAATTAGCTGCGTTGATGTGATAATTAGAAAGGTCTCTGGAGTGGGCAAAACAATGCACCTCAATATTACTATGCAGTAAGGTCCCCATCCCACTTTTATCAAGAACCCTGGACTGCAAATTAGCATGCAGAGCCCTGCAGTCACACAAAGGTGCTGCACAAACAACACTGAACATTTACTGAATTTTCTGTCGAGAAAAGCTGCGTAGTACAATGCATATCGAGCTTTTAATGTTCTTTAATTTTATTATTTTTATCTTTTATTTAATGATTAACCCTCTTTAAGAAGAAGCTCCCCTTCTGATTTACTACCTTGTCTTGGTGAAGAGGCATTTGGACCTCAATGAAGCTGTGAACTGTGTCATGTAGGTCAGACAAATTGCAGTCCACAGGAAAAAGAACTGGCAACCTACTCCAGTATCTCTGCCATGAAAACCTTATGGATTAGCACACAATACACTAGAATTGCCTGGCGTGCTGCCGTCCATAGTGTCACATAGAGTCGGACACGACTGAACGACTAAACAACAAGACAAAGCTAACTTATTGTGTCAGTGACAGTGTCCCTTTAAAACTTGGTCCCTCGATGGCAACCATAATGTCTTAGGAAAAAAGTCACATGTTTATGTAATATTGCTTATAATAATAAATAATAAACAGTATCAATATATATATTGCAATACTCATCTGTATCACTCAGCACACACATCTAATCCAGTCTTGTGAAGTATGTAACAAATAAACAACATTAACAGACACGTAAACTATGAGCTTCTATGTTCGCTATGTGATTATAATTGTTATCAAATATTTACATTTACAATGTTGCTGATGTTCTATCACGTGCTAATAAATGTCGTATTTTACATCACATTTGGATTTCTGCTTCGTAGTTACGGTATCTCTTAGTATCACAACTCAATGCACAGTAAGTCTTTGTGTTTGATGTCATAAATTACTGTATTGAAAACTCCAACCAGCAATAAATAATACAGTGCTTGTCACACCGGACATAGTGCTGCACTTGAGTTTGCTGTTTCCTTTCCAAAGTTAGTCATTTAACTAAAGTATTACCAGTTCAGGATATCCATACAGAAGCTGGTAGAGAAATGGCAGGGTGGGAAATGCTGCTCCCTTTTTTTTTTGACAACTCTTATATTGTACTTTGCGTCTGTGGGTGTGTGTGCAGCTCAGTGCCGGCAGGGCAAGGCAAGAACAAACAGTAAGGGTGTGAAGAGAAGCACTGAGTATTATACAGGCCAACCTGACAAACTAGGCCGGTCTAATACAGCAGATACCACAACTAAGAATAACACTCAAGCAGCTCCACCCCTGGCGTGTTGCAAAGATTGTGCAGTGTATGCAAAATTGGCTGGCACAGGGCAACCCCCCAGAGCAGTTCAACTTCTGAATAAGATTTGTGTTCTGAGACCTTTGTTTGAAAAAAGAAAACACATTATCAAAAAAATAATGTTTATGTCAAATTGGTAAATCAAAATGAGATACCAAAATAAATAAATGAAAAAAAAAAAAACTTTAAATAACGCATTCCAAAATACATTAGGAAAAAATCGCTGAGTGTTAAAGGAGCTGTGCAGATGATCATTGATAATGTAATTACAATATTATCCCCTTCTGGATAGCTATCTTGTCATGGTGTAGGGTCTTGTGTACCCCAAAGAAGCTGTGAGCTATACCATGTAGGGTCACCCAGGATGGACAGGTCATAGCAGCGAGGTCAGACAAATTGCAGTCCAATGGAGAAGGAACCAAAAACCCACTCCAGTATCTTTGCCAAGAAAACTATATGGATAAGCACAACCAGAAACATAGACAGATGTGCCTGTTATGTTGCCTCCATAGGTTCACTGAGAGTAGGACACAACTGAAGGACTGGATATACAATATTATAATGTTAGTAACATACATTAGGGATGCGCCCTGGTGGTCAAGTGGTTAGGATCCGTTGATTTCACTGCTGCAACCTTGGTTCGATTCCAGTCAGGAAAACAAGAGGTCACACCACCCTGCAGCCAAGCAGTATTGGGCCTGGTCAGTACTTGGATGGGAGACCACCTAGGAATACCAGGAGCCACTCCAGTATCTCTGCCATGAAAACTAAGTGGATCAGCATGGCCATGGACATTAAGATGTACGTGGTTTGTTACAGTCCATGAGGTCATGGAGAGTGAAAAATGACAAAAAAACGCAAAAAACAAATATACATTAAGAGAATTTTTTTTTTTTTTTTTTTTTAGCCTGAAGTGATGTTCATGTTTGTTTACTTTAAGCCTAATTGTATCCGTTGCTCTCTTTAATGTTCTATTGTTCTTTTGCTGTTTCTATTTTTATTTTAGTTAAGCAAGAACAAATCTGTGACAATGCAAACAGGTGTCTCCCTTTCTACGGTGATAGATCAGAACTCACGTATGTATGGTATAATGCTAGTTTGAGAATTATTAGCCAGATGAATAATTTCTCACAATTTTGACGCACAATGAGCAATAAAAAAAAAAAAAAGAAACTACTCACGAGAGGTGTCTCCTTTACTACAGTGTTAGATCACAATTCACGTATTTACATTCTTTGCGATTTAATGCTAATTTGAGCATTATTAGCCAGATGAATAATTTCTCACAATTTGACGCACAATGAGCAATTAAAAAAAAAAAAAGCTACACACGAGAGGTGTGATTTTCTTATTTTATTTCCATTCTAAAAAACGTACCTATATCATATGTTTTCCTATATACCTAATGCTTAGATTTGAAATACAGCCCTAACACAATAGCACATGGTGTTTATAAGAGCAATCTCTAGATAGGAGAGCAAATCACAAGTGTGAGAATAATCAAATCTACATATTGGACCAGGATCATACAACTCCAGTCCCCATCTGCTGGTATGACACCAGATTTTCAGGATATTTTATTTCATTACAGCTGGTCAATCAATGGCTAAATCATTTGATTTTCTTTACTAGGGATATCCTAAAAATCTAGCTTACCTCCGGCATCGAGGATAGAAATTGGGCATGTGTGGTTTAGATCTGAAATGTATTCCACAGGTCCTCTTTTCCAAGAGTCAACATGACGCCTAAGCAAACAAGTAAACAGTTTCTTAGTAGTTACATAAGACTTCTCGCATTCCATTGTTGCTCTAAGGAGTATGTTCATTAAATGTTGAGGTGATCTGTCTAATATAACACAGAGATTCTACTAAATACCATATTAGGAGGTCTCACCTCACTACTAAGAACCTTTTTAGTGAACAAACTTATGTGTGATGTTAAAGGGCCTCAATGCTTGTTATGCATCACTATATTCGCTAATATATCTACATTATAATAAGAAACATGAATAAAAAGCAATTCAGCTGATCACATAATGAAAAGTAATATTTGAAACATCGGGAAGCACTGTGTAATAATGCAATGCATGGGTCTAATCCAGCCCTGGGCATTGTGTGGTCCACGGGCCACATCCGGCCCTTTGGCTTTGCCTGTCCGGCCCGGCACATCAACCTTTGCGAGCTGCAGAACAGAGCACCGTCAGCAGGGCACCGAGAACTGCGCCATCTCATATTTACTGGATCTGCTTGCTGGAGGCTGCCAAGGCTAAGGTAAGGGGCTGACAGTGTGCCATGTGGGACTGGCATGTGTCACTAGGACCATATTGTATGTAATGTCACTTGTATGTAATGTCACTATGTGCATGTGTCACTAGGAGCATGTTACATTACATACAATATGCTCCTAGTGACACATGCCAGTCCCTTTGGCAGCCTCCAGCAAGCAGGGCAGATGGGATGCAGGCTGGAGCTCAGAGCATCATCAGAGCGCAGTTCTCGGCTCCCTGATGGCGGCACGCTGTTCTCCAGTGCGTGAAAGACATGCCCCCGTCCCGCTACAGTGGGATACAAATTTGTGCCTGGACAAAAATCACTGCCAATTATAAAAGGGGCAATTTGTGAGCAGCCGTGTTGTGACTAACTGGGATGGATAGTATTCTGTAGATACTGCTCCTGGCACTGAGAAAGGAAAATTAAGCTATAAAACTAATATTGAGCAGAATTAGGTTCAGCCTATGGTTCACAACATTCTGAGTTTCTCATGTGGCCTCTTTGGGAAATGAATTGCTCACCGCTGGACAAAGTCCATATGCTATTGTTCCACAATTTTACATGTTACTGGAAGCCACAAGTTAATGTACAACTAAGTATAGAAAGAACATAGTAAATATGCATGTGATGTGCATTATGATATTATTTGTATATAGAAATCTAATATTAGTTAGTTTTATTGGGATATGTAATAATTATATACCTCAGGTATTTGGCTAGACTCATTGTCACATCATTATCTAGAAAGGCAGCCACTTTATTTCATTCAAGCAGGTTAAGGGCTCCCTGGTGGTCCAGTGGTTAGGATTCTGTGCTTTCCCTGCTGTGACCTGGGTTCAATTTAAGTCGGGTAACCAAGAGGTCACATGACCCTGAAGCCAAGCAGGGTTGGGCCTGGTCAGGATTGGATGGGAGACCCACTTGTAATACCAGGAGCTGTATGCTGTGGAAATCATGGAGAATCAGACACAATGTGAAATGTTACCAATGCAATGGAGGACATAGCTTAAATCTTGTTTCTCCATAGGTGTGGTCACTTCTAACTTGGACTGCTTTAATCATTACAGCTGTATTCATGTATGTTTCTTTCATTGAACAGAGCATTAAGTGTAAGAAGCAATTTACAGTTGTAAAAATATAAGTTCATAACAAACTATTCAAGTGCAATTTAAATGAAAGTAACACAATGGGTGTGCCTTGAAGAACATACAATCTATCAAACAATAGGTGAAACTTACAGACGTGTGAGAGAAAGTATGAACATATGTTAAGGGGTATTTCTAAGATCCCATGGTACTTGTGCTAGACAGGCTATTGGCATATTTAGCCATAAGTTAGAATAATAAAGCAGCACAATGTTGAATATCTCAGGAGAGTAAAATGGCAAATTTTCAGGGCACTAGAACTAACTTGTTTTGGGGGTGATAGTGTGCCTTTAAATTTCTAGACATATAGACTTTAATATATTTTCCATCATATAAACGTATAAAGCTGGCCATCGCATCCTTAACTTTTTATTATTGCTTGCTCTTAGGACCATATAATCCATTTATTGGGTTAAATTGTATAATACACTCACGGCTTGGTTACACACCCTTATAATTTAAGTGCTTGCCTGGCCCTGCCCAGTGTGAGCTGCTCACAACGCCCTGAGAAGCAGGTATAGTCTGCAGCTTGGCAAAGGGAGCAGCAGGTCGCGCCCTCTGATCTCTCACAAATGCTTTCCACTGATTTATTGCATTCTTTACCACTTTATTGAAAAAATAAAACAATTAACAATGAAGCAAAACAGTGCAAATATATGTGAGTGATCCTCATCATGCACACAAAAGCACATCCTCACTGCAGTCACACAGCATGGGTTGTACTTTTTTACACTGTAACTACAATAGTAAAAACATTATTTAAATAGACTTCCAATTTACTAAAATAGTCATCTAAAATGAAGAATGGGCTAAATATTGAAAAAAAAAAAAAAAAACATTTAGCTTACATCACTAAGATGACATCATGTCTCATTTTACTCCTCCACGTTATCTATAGCAGATCAGCTGCAGATCGCCTCTAGTGTTTTGACTCAAGCAACATATCTCATTTACTGTATATGACTGTCTAGCGTAAATCTAGCTGGGAGACTAAGTGTTTGATTAGAATTTTCTACATCTGTATGAGTAATGGCTTTGCTATCTTTGATTAGAATTTTCTTCATTTACATGAATATTGTTTCTGCTTTGTAAAAACATCAAATCAGAATGCTAGCAAATGCCCATCATTAGGGTTTTTGTACAACTATATAATGATATTGCCACATAGATATTATAGATCTCTATAAGATGTGTTTGTATGAAAATGTATGCATTTACACTAACATTCTTGCCTAAATGTCGCTAATTAAAACGTAAAAAATACAAATAATATTAAATAAAGAAATGTCTCTAATTAAAACGTAAAAAATACAAATAATATTAAATAAATCATCGTTGCTGAAACAGCAATTAAATATAAACTTAATATGAATGATAAAGTTTAGTCACCAAAACAGTCATTTATAAATGTAACGTTACCAAATTGGAAAATGTGATCCCATGTGCTCTGTTAAAATTTGTGTTGAGACCCCCATTATGTGACTTCAGCAATCAATGGTGAGACAACCTAATATTCCATCTGACCACAGGACATAGCAATCAGACTTACATGTTCTCATCTAGGCCTTGTAATGATCCCAATCGGCTGCAATTCACGCATCTTCAGGCTATAACATCTAATCACTGGTGGTAAATGAATGAAGAGGAACACAAAACATCTCTTCATCTTTATGACCACGATAACTCTCCCACCACCGACTTCCCATCTGGACTAGACACACTACAGTGCTTTGACTTCATCTTTGGCCCTTTGCATTTGCTTTCATTATCTGTTGTGACCAGACACTAAATATGTTATGGTGGGTAGAAAGGTTATTGAAAAACCCTCCAGTGGGTATCCAAGAAAGATATGAAAGATCAACCTGAGCACACTTACATGTCTCAAGCAGGACAAGACACATTTTTTTCCACACAGAATATCTCAGAATTTCTGTAGCTAAACATTCTTCTTCAGTGACATGCAAATGATGCTCAAAATGTACCACCTTTTTGCCCCAGGCCCACTTTTACTTCCTTATCTGTTGTGTCAACCATTCCCTGTAATCCCCTCAGATTCTGGACTAATGAGCAGGGACATCAACTCCTTTTGAATCAGCATATTTACATCTGTATTGTATTATAAGACCTTATAAGCTAGATGTAAGAATATAAATGTGATGAACTCTAAAAACAATGATTACAGATTTAAGGACCATTATGTTTAGAAACAACTTCATGTTTGTTAGATGTCTAACAAAGTAACGAATCTGAGGGGAAGAGCTTATGAATCAACTAACCCCACCCTGCTAATTACTAATGTACATATAGTGAGAGTAGTAATAGGACACAGCTCCATGTATCATTTATTATAAAATCAATAGTTTATTGCTATACATTAAAATCACTAAATAAATACGTTATATCAAAACGTACAATACTGTCCTATCCACCAGAGAATGAAGTCTTCAAATCTCGTACTTATATCATATATCAAGGCAGGTATGTAGATCACATACATATAGGATTTATGTTACAGTATAGAAATAGTTGTATAGGCAGTTATAGCTGTTTGATCAAGTAAGTGCTTGACATCCAAATACCCAATATACTAATATTATCAATATTCATGTAATGGCATTAGAATACCATTACATGAAAAACAACCACATTAAATAAATCAGATAAAAGATGGTAATTAATCCAAATGCCATGTCACAAAAAAGTGCTAGGTGCTTAAGGTGCAAAAGTTAACTATATTGACCAAACTCAATATACTATTAGCAATGTGCCACATAATATTACACTATACCAAAATGAATACCAGAAAATGCATATATGATTACACAAAAAATTTACATTGTTTACATATGCAAAAACCAAAAACACATACCATGATGAAAGAATCAATCAACAAAAAGTATAAACACCATGAGGGAAATCATTACAAAAGTGGATCACATAGCTTACAAAGTTATACATTTAAATCCTAACTATTAACCCTATAAAATACTATTGTGATGTACCAGATCCCATCACCAGCTTCCTAAAAGCCAGAAATCTACTCTATCCACTAACTATACCCTACAGAGTAAGGCCAAAACACTATCCCTCCACTAATTCTAGCATGCTACCTATCTAAGATCTGATCTACTCCAACCTTCTGCATTACAAAAAACAATAAATCCATGTCAAAGTTGCGTCCATGTCTCTTGTCACCATCACAGCATACAATGTGTACTTACAGTGCCTTGCAAAAGTATTCACCTCCTTGGCATTTTTTGTGTTTTGTTGCCTCACAACCTGGATTTAACATGGATTGTTTGAGGATTTGCATAATTTAATTTACAGAACATGCCCACATCTTTAAAGATGTTTTTTTTTATTATTGTGAAGCAAACAACAAATAGGACAAAACAGAAAAAGTCAATATGCAGAATTATTTACCCCCCCCTAAAGTAAATTCATGGTAGAGCCACCTTTTGCAGCAATCACAGTTCCAAGTCGCTTTGGATAAGTCTCTGAGCTTGCCACATCTTACTACTGGGATTTTTGTGTATTCCTCCTTGCAAAACTGCTCCTGCTCCTTCAAGATGGATGGTTTGCCCTTGTCAACAGCAATCTTTAAGTCTGACCACAGATTTGCTATTGGATTGAAGTCTGGGCTTTGACAAGGCCATTCCAACACATTTACATGTTTCCCCTAAACCACTCAGGTGTTGCTTAAGCAGTGTATCCTAGCCTCAAATCAAGTAAGAGTGGTACAGGTTTTGCTCAAGAATACCCCTGTATTTCGCACCATCCATCTTTCCCTCAACTCTGACCAGTTTCCCAGTCCCAGCTGCTGAAAAAAATCCCCACAGCACGATGCTACCACCACCATGTTTCACTGTGGGGATGGTGTTCTTTGGGTGATGTGATGTGTTGGGTTTGTGCCAGACATGCCTTTAACACAGTTGTTAACCATCTTCTTATCCAAACTCTTCACTCTCTTGGCATCTGGGGCACTGCTCTCTCTTGGTTCACTTCTTATCCTGAAAATTGTGCATATAGTGTCTCATTCTCTAGCTCCTCTTCTTAGCCCCACCCATTCTTCCTTAGTACCCTACTAAAATATTTCAGTATCATCTATATGCAGATGACACTCAAATTTACCTCTCAGCACATTAATTATCCCCATCTCTTCTAGCTCTAATTGCCAACTGCCTTTCTAGCTAGCATATCCTCCTGGATGTCTCAACTCAAGCTCAGCATGTCAAGACTGAGCTCCTTGTCTTTCCATTCTCTTCTACAACTTCTATTCCTCACATATCTCTCACTTTTGACAATTCCATCATCACTCCCACCTACCAGGCCTTCTGTCTTAGGGTTCTACTGGATCCATCCCTCTCTTTCATACCTCACTCTTGCCAAACTTGCCAATCATAAAATTATTTTCTTTTCACCTAAAACATCTCCAATATCTGTCACGTTCTTAATTCACTCTCAGCATATCTCATATGAACTACTACAACTCTCTCCTTGCAGGCCCCCCTTCACCTGTCTCTACTTCAATCCATATTGAACGCATACGCTAGATTCATAAACCATATTCAACGGTCAGTGTGTGCAGCAACTCTTTGTCAGTTCCTCCAATGGCTTCCCATAGCCTCCATGACCCTAAAGTATAAAGCTCTCAACGATAATGCATTCTCTTTTATCTCGGCCCCAATCTCAAAATACTTTCCCATCTGTCCTCCTGCCTCAAATCATTCAAAATCCTCACTACAAATGCATCTGTTTTAAGAAGCTTATCAACTTCAGCCTTCATTTGCATAATACATCTATAAGCCCCTGTACCTCAACCATCCTTTAAACAATGTCTTCTCCTGCCTTTTTCTTCCTCATAACCTCCTGCCTTTTCCTCAGGCTCTTCCTCTCAACGTTTCTACATCATGTCTCCCACATAACCATCTGTTGCCTTCTGGAGATATATCTCCTAACCAAGGCCCCTCTCCTTATATTCCCATTTGAATGTTATGCTATCTGTAACATATTACATACTAGAGCCACTCACCTCAAATGACTTTCAATCAAACCCTTTCCTTTTCCTTCTAAATAAAAATCATTTTAACTTTGCATGTGTTCCTACTAAGTAAACTTCACTTTCTTCCTGACCCCCTTATCTGTCTATTCTTGCCCAGACTTCTGCCTCTTCCATTCCCTTTAGATTGTAAACAGAGAGCTTCCAATCTTGTAGGGTGCTTTGGAAAAAATCACTTTCTGCAAAGATTCTAAGCTCAAAATAGGGCTCTCCATTTTCTGCAGTTTGTTAACATTGTACTTTTCTTGTTTTCATACCCTGTATAGCGCTACAGAATATGTTGGCGCATTACAAATAAAAGTTAATAATAATAATAATAATAATAATAATGCAAGTTTGCGAGTTTTCAATCGTGTTAGGTGCTTTAGGGTAAGCACTGTGTATGTTTGATTTTAAGCTAAATAACAAGATCTTTCATTATTTTGCATTGTGTTCAATTGTTTTGACTTGTGCTCAACCCATATACCTCTATGGAATACGTTGGTGCATTACAAATAAAGGATAATAATAATAATTATTACAAATAATAACTATAACTTGTATCCATTTAGTCCTGCACAGGTCTGAGTATATAGTTAAAAAAAAAAATCTTTTAGGCCTAAAATGTGGCTAAATTGGTATTCTTGAATCTAATCATCCAAAAAGATGAGGTAGGATATATAGACACTATCATTCATAGGAAGCCTGCAGCTTCCAATACATTTTTATCCTGGTCAAGAATGTACCCTGTGCAATTAAAAAAATTAATCCCTACAAGGAAAAACTGTAGCAATGAGGCTGACTTAAATATCAAGTCAACTTATTAAGAACAAAGTTCAAAACAAAAGGGTACCCTAACCAGTGCTTAAATGAAGCCTACAAAAGAGTCTTGAAAGTCAATAGCACTAAGTTATTGAATGTAAAGCAAAAAATTAAAAGTGGCAACCAGTTATGATGCATACTTACCTTTGAGAGTGATAATCGAGAAATCAAAAATATTCTGAGATATGTTCACACATTGTCTCTTTCAGAATAAGAAAAAATCCTCAAAATCATGGGTTAAACCCCTGCAGTGTATCTATTGCTGTAGCACATGCAAAGCTTGCCAATACTTTTTTTTCCAAAAGAACAGTTCCTCCATCCTGATAATGGAAAGATTTTTTCCCATCAAGTAATTTTATACTTGTAGTTCCACAGGAGTAATATACAACATTATATGTGTTTGTTAAAAGTTATTTGTAAGAAAAACAATTTGTCAGTTAAGAAGACGTGTATTGGAACATATTTACTCTGTTAAGAATGACCTGGATACACCAATGTCAAGACACACATTTTCTATCAAAATGATACCAGGGTTCTACGGTTTTATGTATTGGACAGTGTATAGTTAGGCCTACGAAAGTGTGATTTAGATCGCCAGCTATTGTAAAAAGAAAATAAATTAATCTATCACTGGCAAACTCAATATCCTAATGATCTCACTGTGGGCTATTCATTTGGTTATTTTATATATTGTAGTATTGATAGGGAATTATAATGTTGACCAACTTGTTGACCAGCCCCGAAATACCTGCCCTGAACAGGAGAAACAGCAAACCCCAGACGTACGTTTTGGCCCAATGAAGGCCGAAATGTACGGCTGGGGTTTGCTGTTTCTCCTGTTCAGGGTACAATTGCCTGGTATTTCGGAGCTAGTGGCACCAGACTGATATACAACAGGTTATTTCACCCTGTAAAGGTCACAAGTGAGCTAAAAAAATTGCTCTCAGAGTTCGTTATCACGTCCAAAGAAATAACCTATTAAGGTTAGTTTGTTCTCTGATTGAGCACCTCTCACTTAGGTTTTATTTAGCACTGCAGTTAAATGACTGGTATTGCTTTAAATACAGCTGTTAATTTGTGGTATTTTATGTTTTTACATTTTGATATCACTAGTATGTTGATATATGTATATATGTATTGGATTTATTTGGAATTGATAGTGCTGTTATTCACCTATATTTCACTAGGTTAATTAGTTCATCAGATAATATTTATTTCTCATGTATGAAACATTGGATTTTTTTTTGTCTTTCACAATGACAACTGAGTATATTTTTTATATATATTTCATTTACATGATATTATACAATATTATTCAGTATGATCGTCATGATTGATTATTTGGGGATTATGAAATGTTGCTTTTATGTAAAATGTTTAAAAAATGTATGTGGTAAGCCATGCTGGATACACTGACTTCCATCTTAGGTGTTTCCCTTCCCCCAATGGTCCAGATGAACAAGAATATTGTAAACCAGAACCAGGAGTTTATTGCACCTCTGGGGGTTGAAACACATCAGATCAGATATCTCAGAGTAAGGAATGTGGGGGAAGAAAGGAGTGGGGAGGTGAATCTTTTTGGAGCTGGGAAAAATAATCTCTTTTGATCAGTCTGAGTTGGACATTCTAACAAAAAGGAATGCCTGTCTGTGTCTCCTGTTATGATTTATTCCTAATCAGAAATAACAGAGTTATTGTTTTTAATAAGCAATAACTTTTGGATGGATTTTGCTGGGTTGCTAATATCTTGAACACAAAAGTCAAGGAGAGAAAATGGGGGTGCACATGGTCCCACAAATTTGGGGTTGTCACAATGAATACATCACATTTTTATGTACTTCGTAATAATTTATGTTCCAGATGTTTAGGATATATTTATTTTCTCAGATTTGTTTGATTTCACTCAGGAAGCAGCATCACATTAACAATTCACTTCCTTTCATCTATCTATATAATATTTTTTGAGGTTTTATTTTTTATTTTATTTATTATTTCATCCAGAGTTTATGGATATCTACATAAGAGGATTGTTATATATCTTTATATTCATTTCAAAAGCATGTATCCAATTGTGATAATATTCAATTTATGTTTACATTTTCAGGATATACACTTTTTCATTTATTCATTAAAGCGCACATTTTGCACCATTATCCAGTCTACACCTATAGTATGTTTATTAATGTATGTTATTATTTTCTCAGTGCGTGATGCCATCATTATGTTAGTTTTTATGTAAACAGTTGTTTTACTGCAAAATAGGAATAAAACATAACCTTTAACAGAATCATTAAAAATACATACACAATAAAATCATTGGCATACATTAATATTATACATACACGCTACCTAGTTGAAGCAGCAGACTGAAAGCCCACATTGCGCAAAAATCCTGCACTGCAATGGAGTAGCTAGAACCTCAGTAAGTACCTCCTATCAGAATGCCCTAGTGGCTAACCCCAAATCTAACTGCGAACCCTAAAAATAGGCTAAACTCCAATCAAACTAAATAAAGGTACACACTTACCCCCAAACCAATGGGGAAGAGCAACAGACCACCGCTTCAATCTAGAAGTGTAAACTGCACAGGAATCTCAACCAAAAGTAAGTTTCAAGCGTTTCACTTCCTGTCCCCTGTGAGTTTAAAAAGAAATTGCGAAGGCTAGCTGATTAGCCAATTACATTATATGATGTACATAAGGTTAATATGTATATACACTTATCCAGCATCTGAGATGAATTGTAAAAAATAAATAATTAATTACCGTATATACTCGAGTATAAGCCGTTTTTTCCAGCCCTTTTTTAAGGCTAAAAAGTGTCCCCTCGGCTTATACTTGTGTCTCTGTACCTCCCCTGTGTCTCTCTAACCCCCCGTGTCTCTCTAATCCCCCCCATGTTTCTCTACCCCCCTGTGTCTCTCTAACAACCCCGTGTCTCTTTCCCTCCCCCCTCCTCAACCCCCCCCTCCTCATTCTAAACCCCCCTCCTCACTTTTTCCACTCTAAATACATGCCCCTTTCCCCTCACTTACCTGATTCTACTCCGGCCTCTGCTCCTTCCGTCTATAACCGGCATATGCTAATGACGTGGCACGCATGTGATGTCACGTCATTAGCATATACCGGGTGCCGGCATCTGGTATATGCTAATGACGTGGCGCGCATGTGACCGCCGGGTCAAGACGGAAGGAGCAGAGGCCGGAGCAGAAGCAGGTAAGTGAGGGGAAAGGGAGAGGGGGAGGTATTTAGGGGGGTTTAGAATGGGGAGGGGGGTTGAGGAGGGAGGTTGAAGAGAGGGGTTGATGTTGAGGATGGGGGGGTTGAGGAGGGGGGTTGAGGATGGGGGGTTGAGGAGGGAGGATGAGGAGGGAGGTTGAAGTTGAGGAGGGGGGTTGAGGATGAGGAGGGGGGTTGAGGATGAGGAGGGAGGTTGAGGTTGAGGAGGGAGGTTGAGGATGAGGAGGGGGGTTGAGGATGAGGAGGAAGGTTGAGGATGAGGAGGGAGGTTGAGGAGGGGGTTGAGGATGAGGAGGGAGGATGAGGAGGGAGGTTGAGAATGAGGAGGGAGGTTGAGGATGAGGAGGAAGGTTGAGGATGAGGAGGGGGGTTGAGGTTGAGGAGGGGGTTGAGGATGAGGGGGTTGAGGAGGGAGGTTGAGGATGAGGAGGGAGGAGGAGGAAGGAGGTTGAGGATGAGGAGTGGGGTTGAGGAGGGAGGTTGAGAATGAGGAGGGGGTGATAAGGGAGTGGGAAGGAAGACACAGGGAAGGGAGAGGGGAGAAGAGTCACGGGAGAGAGAGGGGGGACACAGAGGGCACAAGAGGGACACAGAGGGCAGCACATTTCCCACCCTCGGCTTATACTCGTGTCACTCATTTTACCCAGTATTTTGTGGTAAAATAGGTGCCTCGGCTTATACTCGGGTCAGCCTATACTCGAGTATATATGGTAAATAATGCTTATATTATACTCACCCCATGTGGTACAAGCCAAATTAATCTCATAGTATTGGGAAAATGCTGAATGGTGTTATTCTCCTATTATAGGGATGATTATAGTTTGCTCTAATGTTAATATAGTGGGTCGGTTAATGCATTCAAATGTAGTTCTAAGTAAAGCAGTAAACAAATTTGACTCACAAGAGCATTATGGTTATACCATTGTCCATTATCACTATACTGCTGGAGTAATTAAACAAAAAGTAAATGGTTAAACTTATAAAACACTTCTTAAAAGCATGACTAGGATGTTAACATTAGCCACATCAGTAAAACCACACAGCCTAGTTCTTAAAAAAAACAGTGCAACATTTAACCATATTCTATATCACATACCGCATACCATTAGAGGGCTGACAGTTGTCCACATATATGTTAATTCAGCTTCATTGTATTTAAATATTGTAAATCAATATATACTAATTGATGCAACACTCCAGTCAAGATTCTTTACAGTAGAAAAAAACATAAACTCATGTATACGCATAATATAACACTTAATAAGGAATGCAGGTGCACAGATGTACAACTTAAACACTTTCTAGAAAAAGGGCAAGAAACTGGGGCGTATACAAAATATAACTCAGTTAATCAATTCAGATAGATAAAAGTACATATCAAAAGCAAAGAGCGAGCAGAAAGGCTATCCATGGTAACAGATAACCACTCATACCATTGCTTAAGCTACCAGAAGGAGACTATGCCATATCTTAGTTACAGGAATGCACTGAAGGAAAAACCTTAATTTAGGCTAATAGAGACCTGTGCTTTCAGAAGATAAATCCATTTACATTATTTTTGCAAAAGTTGTCAATGTCGCCCTTTCTTTGCTTAGTCTTGACCCCAGCAAAAGCTATAATGTTAAATGCAAAGTTTCATTAGTATGAGAAAAGTAACATGTGACAGGCTAGGGGGGTATCCCTTTCCTTTTTAATGCTATGTATTATTATTACTAGCGAATTGCCCGTCAAAAAATGACGGCAATGAAATTGTAAGGTAGCTAATGCTGTTTGGTGTCTAATAATGAAATATGTAATACATTACTAAATGAATATACTGTACCTATTTTGAAGCATTGTGATGAAGAGCTGGCAATCTGTGTTGATGTTGCTGCAGCATTAGTGGTGTGGAGCTGCTGTGTAAGCATGCTGAATGTGTGCACTGTGTGGTATGAATATCCGTAGGTCGTTTGTTGCGTTTTGCGAGTTTGTTGTGGTGTTTTGTGAGTTTCTTGTGGTGTTTTGCGAGTTTAGAGTGCTGTAGCCTCGTTTTCGTTTTGTTCGGCGGCCATTTTTTCTCTCGCTTAGATTTTTTTTTAGTCTCTAAAGTGTTTTATTTCGAGTAAAATCGAGGTGTAAGTTGTATTTTTGAGGTCCTGGGTGCTCCCTCTTGGTGTAGGTAAGTTTTTTATGTATGTGCTGTGTGTATGTATTGTGTTTTACATTTGGTAATGTTCGCGAGTTGTGTCCGAGTGTTGCGAGGCCGTAATGTGTGTGAACGTGTGTCGTATGTTGTTTGCGAGTGTCGTAATGTGTGTGTCGTGCTCTTTGGTTTGCAACGTGAAGTTTGCGAGGGTCGCAGTTGCTGGCATGGAGCGCCTTCGGCGCTCCATGCCTGCGCACTGCTGCCCTCGCTTTGCGAGTTCCTCAGGTGCTGGCACGGAGCGCCTACGGCGCTCCATGCCAGCAACTGAGACCCTCGGCCACTGCCCTCGCTTTGCGAGGGCCGCAGCTCGCTATGCGAGCCCGCAGCGTTAGCAACAACTTGTACGCTCACAACTATATATGTGATTATTATTATTATTATTAACTTTTAATTTATAATGCGCCAACATATTCTGTAGCGGTGTACATGCGGATAAGAAAAAGGAAATATACAACATTAAAAACTGCACAAAATGAAGGGCCCTGTTTTGAGCTTCGAGTCTTGTAAAAAGTGCTTTTTTCCAAGGCACTCTTCAAGATTGTAAACTCGCTACTTACAATCTGAAAGGAACGGAAGAGACAGTAACCTGGGGAGGAGCATTTTTTCTCTCTACCTGTCTCCTTATGGGCAATTTCAACTATCATTTCCTTTAGAGGTCACAAACTGTAGGGAACACTTTATGTAAGCTTCCTAGGGGTGTGCACATCCAGATATCAGTTTCTAGTATATAAATATGTAAGTACCTTCAACTTTTCAATATCATACATATTTTTCTACTAAGCAGTAGCTGTTTATTAGGAAACATTTCAAACCCAGCTCACTAACATATCCCTGTAATAATGTGCACTTATAACCATCATTACAATACTTTCTGAATAGAAGTGGGATATTTAAACATGTACAACATGGCTTTTTTTGTACTCACTTAGCTTATGACAAAGTTGCCAGATAGAGTGGCGAAACGTCATCAGGGTTCTTAGTTATTCAAGGATTTTGTATCAAACAGTATTTTTTTGGCATGTCCATTTAGGGCATCATTCTAAGACTCATATTGTATACATTTTCCTCTGTGACTCTATAGTCAGACTTGTGCAGAGCTGAATGGATACAAGATACTTTATTTTTATTTATGTGTTAATTTGACATTATTATTCATGTCTACTACCAATTTGTCACTAGCTTTACACTTTGAGAATTCTACCAGTGAACAGTAGCACTTTGGGCAGTTAGCACTGTGAAGGTTGAAATTATTTATTAGTTTTTTTTTTTTTAACACTGTTTTACTTGCCATATTGGTATTAAAAGCCTGCTTATCTTTGCAACCTTGTTTATATGTTGTTATATTCCTTGGCGCAATTTAGGATTGCATGATCACGTGATAGAGGGAGTAAACCTTTATGGTAGGGTTCTCAACTAGCTTGTGGGGCTCTAACATTGTTAAGCCTTCCAGATATGAGGACCACTTCTGGGACATAAGGCATTTGGGATTTATCCAGTGTGTTCTTAATGTTGCAGGGTTGTTCATTTCTAATTAATAATACATTTCCAATTTATTTTTTTCTCTATAATTGTTATACTAAGGTAAAGCACATGGATTTAATTTTTTGCCTTTACAAAATGTATTAGTCTTATTTTAAAAATATGACAACATTGGGCATTTAGAACCACTGAAACTAGTTATTCATTGTTCCAAACATTTTTTTCTATAATAAAATGTTTTGAGGCATACAACTAACCCTAATTAGTTGCATAGTTTTCAAAATAGTTTGAGTGGTAGCCAAAATTATCTGTCTCATTCTGTACCTAACCAAGCTCACAGGAGCACTAATTAGCATTTTGTAATGCTAATAAGTGTACAATGGCAGTCATGGAAATGAGTAAAAAAATTGCAACCATTATTACTTCATTTATGCAAATATTTCAAGTATAAAAGAAAAACAGTTTTCTTTACTAGAACCCCAGTATAATAGGTCAACTTTAATATGTATTTAATTATTTAATTTACGTATTATTTGTGGGCACAGCTGATGCCATTTATTCGGTATAAAATTGTTAAAATAATGTCTATTTTCAATAATCTAGCACAGGTACTGATATAATATATATAATAAGGAAGATAGCATAATAAAATCCACTTTAGGATTCAAACAAAATATATGGATAATTATTTGAACACTTTTTTGTGTTTTTAACATACAGTACACAGAATAATATTTATAAAGCAAAATAATTGGTTTTGACTATATTGACAACATTTTAAATAAATAAAGTAACAGTTTTGTATATGCAGGTCTGTGTAATGGATCTGTTAAAATATATTTTCTCAGTTACCATTGTGTTGAAAATAAATCAGTTCTCTAGGAATGTTAGTACAAAGTTTAGACAAAATCCAGAATCCAGTTGTCTGAGAGCAATAATTCCCCTCCTGTTCTTTCCACCTACTCAATGAGGGGTGGGTAATGGTTATAGGATATCACTGTTTCACTCCTGAACAATATGTCCATTTAAGCCATTCATTATATCTATCAAAGGTAGGTTGTATGCACATCCTAGAACTTTACTTTTGTCCCACTACAAACATATGCATTTTAGCTAATTCATATACATGCAATTGAAACTGAGAAAATATATGGCAACAATGATTTTTAATGCACATCTGTACTTTTTTGAAGACTATATATGATGTCATCTGATTTCTTAGGAATTTAGTAATACCACGTTATGTGTGAGAGAACAGGAGTGAGTAAAGAATGTGGACAGAGAGAATGATTATGGTAATTAAGATCACATTAGACACGTGAGTAGTTGCAAATGAGAAATGTCTGAGACATGATAAATAATGATGCTTCCCCAAAATACCAAAGATTTATAAACTGACGGGTATGCAGCTGTTCACTGCTTTTATTCTACATAAATTACACTGAAATAAGCTTTAGAATGGCATGGTAGATAATCAGCAATTATCTCTCACCCTACTCTTTGTTGTTTTGGGGTTCACTTTGCAAAGTCACTATACTTGGTAGGTGACTGTATGGATCAATACAATGCCAAATATAAATGTAGGTGGTCAGACTATCTATAGGGTGATCAGATAACCATTCTAGAAAAATGATTCTGAATGTTTCTCCACTAATGAATTAAAAATCCTTGTTCACAGGTGGCCTCTACCCAGTTGTTGCTTTGCACCTGTTGTACCAGCAGTAGCTCTGCCAAAAATTCTAGGTTGATGGTAGGTTTTTCTATACCACATATTATAAGAGTTCAAAACACTCCACAGTTTCATATACATCTTGCACCAAAGAAAATATTTGTATGCATTAGTGTAATAGCACCTAGATTGGTAAAGACACACCCTGATGCTTGAGATGATGTACACAGGGAAATAGCATAATGAGTATAAGTCTTTTTAATTTGCAGATACTATGTGAATATTTATTTTCTCCTGACTCAGTGTACTATAACAACAGTAATGTTGCCAATAATGATATACTCTCTGGGTATTGTCATGCGACATGTCGAAAGGTGTCTTGACATGAATGTAACATCTCTCATCTTGACTTGCTTCATCAAACAAATAACATTTACATCATATTTATATTCTGTATCTTAGAAATAACTTACTCTGCAGAACATATTATTGCTCCCCTTGCTATATAGCAAATCATAGGTTAATGTGTGTTTATGTACATCTAAAATATATATATATATACTGTATAATTTATAAAATAGGCCAGAAAATGTCAATACACTTGCAGACAGAAAGGTCACTGCAAATACTCACATTAGCATTTATTTCATAGCACTGCACCCACATCTTTATACAGCCTGCCCCTCAAAAAATTTCCCCCTAGGCCAAAAGATTGTTAACTTCAGTAGCATAATTTTGAATTGTCACAATGGACTTTATTTTTTTTCTTCATTTCTAAGTCAATTTGAAAATTGTGCATTAAGTGAAATTCCCATGCATATCTGGAATGTCATTATTTCCATATATTCAATTGTCGGGAGTGACTGACTTGAAAGAAGTAAAAAGGATACCATTATAAATGTTGATTGGGATATATGTCTTTCTTGCCATAACATCTCATAAACAAGGCAGGATATTTTTTTTTCCAAATCCTGTACTGTTGTAGTTTTGTTGAGTCTGAGAAAAGTTTCAAAAACTGTTTTAACAGCTACAGGTACTTGGTATGTAAATAATGTTTACAATTCAGTGATTTCATCATGCCCACAGATTTGGTAAGGAGGAGTATTTTAATGATGTTATGCTATATGGACTAATAATTATGAAAGACTTCTGCATTGCCTTTCATTATGGTTCTTGAAAAGAAAGTCATGTCCACCCCATCTTCCTTGTCAGAAAGGAGGTGGTACAAATAGGGGATTATTTCCTAGAAAGAGGCATTTGCATGACAACATTGAATGATAAGGACTAATAAGGAAATGGAAATATTTTGTTTCCAGATATAGAGGCCCAAGCGCTTGGTTACCCAGTGTTGTTAAATAGTACCAAGATTGCAATCAATACAAACCAATAAAACCAATTATACTAAAGGTTTCACACTTTTGAGGTGTGTGGTGAGAAGTCTCAATCACCACATTCAACCAATGGTGTTAGCCTAAATGTAAATGTTAATACACAAATATACTTCTAAACAAACAGTCTCTGAGTCCCGAACGGTAGACTCGTAAAGTCAAAGTAGACGTCCCCGGCTGATATGGCGGAGGTGTGGGAACTGCTGACGGTGATCTGCCGCTTCTCGAAATACACTGGTAGCTCGGGTGTATGAAAATTGTACTTCTGGAAATTCAAAGGGTGGGGGGGGGGGGGGAAAGAGCAAGAAACTCCTGGTGCAGATTACTTCTACGATAGCATGTGAAGGTATAATTCAGCTTAATCTGTTGGTCTCTCACCTGACGAGACCTCAGAGGTATGAGGTATCAAAGGAACATGTGTGGTATTTTTGAAGGTAGATCCTCCTGATGTTCTCTTGCCTCTCACGGTCCCCTGTAGATCCTTCTGATCAGCAGTTTGTTCGATGCACAGTGAGCCAAATATCTTAGTAAGTACTCAAGTATCATATAACTATGTAAAGAGTAAGCTGTACCTATGATACGCCATGGGGCAAACCGGGGCAAAAACAATAAAATAGTTATCTGGTACTTGTTATCTGGTACTTGAGTACTTACTAAGATATCTGGCTCACTGTGCATCGGAGAACTGCTGATCAGAAGGATCTACAGCGAACTGTGAGAGGCAAGAGAACGACATGAGGTCGGGATATACTTAAAAAAATACCAAACGTTCCTTTATTACCTCTGAGGTCAGATGAGAGACTGAATTATACCTTCACATACTATCGTAGAAGTAATCTGCACCAGGAGATCCTTGCTCTTTCTCTCCCACCCTTCAACATTGATTGATAATCATCATATTGATCATGGTATTTTCAGACTTTTAGAAATATGGGTATCTTTCATACTTGTAGGCCTTTTAAAAAGGTTTATCCAATTATTAGTGTTATTTTGTTTCATAAAGTGTTTCATTTTCATAAAGCATGTTAAGAACAACGTGCTTTTGTATTCTTAGTCACACATTCTAAAGATAAAATGCTGAATCACTTCTGTAGTGTCAGCAGGAATATCATGTCTATCATTGAATTGGTCAGTATTTGCTTGTGTATACAACTATCTTTGTGTTGTTTTGGACAATGTTGGTTTGTGTTCCTTTTTCAGGTACTGTCTGCAGGTCAGTCAGAGTAAAAAGATATGACTCCCTTAAGTCATAATAAGATTTATTCCCATTGATATCTGTGGAAGCCATATTGGTGTTTTGCTATTTGCACCATTACTTGTAGCATCTGTTTCTGAAAATTGATTCTGCATGTTTTTATCAATATGTATGTTTTTTTCAGTGAATATGTAAGATGAAATATGTACTGACAATATCAGGACAAATAGGATTCCATTTTGTTATTTTCTTCCTTAAAGGTATATGGAGGTTTACCTGGTTTTAAATGTTTCCTATCTACTAGACACTGATTAACAGAAAAAATGTATTAGATTGAAACTACAATAAATGTACAAATTTATTTGCAGTAAAGTGAAATCTGGATTTCCACACCCCAGAACTGTCTACGTCTGCAACCTTTATATATAGGCTTGGCTTTGCGAACAAAGATTTAAGAGGAGGAGGCCAATACGGGTCAGGCAGACTCGACCACAGTGGTTGCACAGGAAGCTTTGTTCTTGGTTGGGTGCTGTAGTGACACCATTTTTTCTAAGTTTTCTCTTGTCTTCAAGACCAGCCCTGTGTGTGGTCTCGAAAGAGAAGACAGCCTGGTGAATGGTACTTTTCCATGCCTTTTGGTCTGAAGTTAAGGAGGAACATCGATGATGGTCAATATGGTCAGGCATCAAGGGACTGTTTCAGTGAGTCCTTGTACCTCTTCTTTGGCCCTCCTCTGTCACGAATGCCAGTGGTGAACTCACCATATGGCACAATCTTTGCAAGCCAATCATCCTCCATTCTAGAGATGTATCCTGCCCAGCGTATCTGCTTCTTCAAGAGTATGGCCTCAATGCCGGTGATTCCTGCCTGTTCTAGCACTTCAGTGTTGGGGATGTTGTCATTCAAGTGAATGTTGAGGATGGTGCAGAGGCAGCGTTGATGAAAGCGCTTCAGAAGTTGTATGTGGTGACTGTAGGTAACCAAAGACTCGGAACCGTACAGAAGGGTGGTCAGCACAACAGCTCTGTACACGTTAACCTTTGTGCACTTGTTCAGATGCTTGTTTTTCCAAACTCTTTTATATAACTTGCCGCAGGCACCATTTGCCTTTGACAGTCTGTTGTCAATATCCTTGTCAACCTTTGCGTCTGAGGAGATGATGCAACCCAGGTAGGTAAATTGTTGGACTGTTTTCAGCTTAGACTCACCAATAGTGATGAGAGGAGGACAGTAATCTTCCTGAGGTATGGGCTGGTGGAGAACTTCAGTCTTCTTCAAACTGACTAGACCAGAGAGCTCAACAGCCTTGGCGAAGCAAGATGTCATTTGCTGCAGAGCTGTCGCCATATGGGAAACGAGTGCAGCATCGTTGTGAAGAGTAGCTCTTGAACGAGTCGTTACACTCTCTTGGTGTGGGCCTTTAGTCGCCTCAGGTTGAACAGACTGCCATCTGTGCGGAATTGGATGTAGAGTCCATCCTCAACATCAAGGTCTGTTATGGCCCTTTGCAGCATCAAACTGAAGAATAGCAGGAATAGAGTGGGTGCAAGAACACAAGCCCTACTTCACGCCGTTGCTTATTGGGAAGGGCTCAGATAGGTAATTGTTGTGCTTAAATTGGCCATGCTGGTCTTCGTGTAGCTGGATGATCATGTTGAGGAACTTGGGAGGACATGCTATATTTTCTAGGAATTGCTAAAAAAAACCTTACGGCTTCTCCTGGAGCTGCCTGAGAACAAAAACCATGTCAGTGGTGCTCCTTTTGGCTCTAAAGCCACACTGACTCTCGGGGTGGAGTTCTGCTGCGATAGTGGCACCAGTCTGTTGAGGAGTACTCTTGTGAGGATTTTCCCTGCGACGGAGAGCAGAGTTATCCCCCGGTAATTGGAGCAGTCTGACTTTTCTCCCTTCTTCTTGTACAGGGTGATGATGATTGCATCACAAAGGTCCTGTGGCAGTTTGCCTTGGCACCAGCAGCAAACAAAGAGCTCATGGAGTTTAGCGTGAAGTGCTGGTTCCCCATGATTCCAGATCTCAGCTGGGATCCTATCAACTCCTGCAGCCTTACCATTTTTTTGCTGCTTAATGGCTTTTACAGTCTCTTCGAGAGTACAGATTGTGGTGTATCACCAAATTAATATATATAAATATTACACAAGGTTCGTCTACATTAAAAGGTATTTATTAAAAGGCAACAACACAATACTATAAATGTATTATAAACACACAGCCAGACCCACGGAGCACCAACCCTTTTTAAATCTATCTACCTATATAATAATCCCCTTTCCCAAACGCTTTATCTTACCCACGGTTAGACCATTTCCATCATCACCACCATCAACCATCACCAACACCACCCAGCAAGCAAACAGGAAACAGCACCAGTTTCCTGCCTGGATATATCCTTAGTTAAGATGATGTAATTTACATCACATCCTGTCCATGACTTCCTTTAGCAATTGTGGGAGGGAAGTAAAGATTCTCAGCCCTCCTACAAAGGCCTGTTTGAGGAAGTCCTGAATTACCATTCAAGGAAGACAAGTTACCACATTCCCTCACTTTTTCTTCTTCTATGTTGCTCAGTTTTTTAGTTATCCCTCTAGTACAGGAGAACCTAGTGGGAGCAAAAACCTGATATACAGGAGAAATTCAACCCACCGTCCCTCCGGAATAGTTCCCTCAGCGACATAAGTTCTCCTGTACTTTCCTATGGCTGTCAATCCACATATTACACAAAAAACTGAATTTAGAGATGAGAGAGAGAAAGAAGAGAAAAAAGACACAAAATAAAAAATAAAAACATTTAAATTTCATTATTATATATCCTCCTTGCAAGTTTCTTCCTCATTTGTTTCATTGCCACACAAAAGTATATTATTATAATTGTCGTTAATGCTTGAATGAACATGAGTACCAGCGACAGTGTTCGTAGGACTGGATGTGTCTCTGCATTGGTAAGAATTCCCCACCAGGGATGCTCAACGTTTTTTGTAGTAATTTCTATTTCCTTTTTCTGTTGTTCCAGCAGTAAGCTGATGGGGTGTAGTTGTTGTTTGGTACGTTTTACTAACTCATGAAGTTCCAGGGTAAGCTTTGGAATTGGGGGAAAAAGCTTCATTGTCAAATTTGTCCAATCTGCATTTGCAGTAAAATTGATCATTTCAGTGGTAAGGTTTCTTGATGGAAATAGTGTATGAGTTCCTACATGTATAGTAGTGGTTACCATGATACAAGACCCTTCTTCCACCAAACATATTTCATCAACTGTCCTATATTCAGAGTGGCCGATAAAGCATGCGATGTCCCCTATGCGGATCACCTCTTGCACCAGGTTTTCTTTTATCAACTGCACCCAGCCATCCTCCTCAGCTCCTTTGTCCCAAACACAACTGCACAGCCATCGGTGTTGAGATTTCCTGCAACAGCTTTCATCCATCTCCAATCCTGTAATAGTGGCCAGTCTTTTTGATGGGAATTGTTGCTTGTAGATTCCATCACTTAACGTGCCAATGCTATGTATAAAGTTCAGTTGCTCTGCCTGCCCCTCCCAACGGGGAATTGCCAGGATTAGTCCTATTGTCCCAGATTGTAGTCCATGTGGCATCCATTGATCTGGGCCTTCAATATAGCTGTATTTGAGATTGTCCTCAGTGATGTCCACTCCTTTTCTTTTCAATGACGTGATAATCCTTGTTGCATTGATTTGTCTTGCCCACTTGTTTTCCTGGATGTCTTTAATAGTTTCCTTTAAATCTGCCAACAGCTTTCCTCCAATCATAGAACAGAAAATGGCAGTTCCCACTATTTCATTCTTAATGCTGTTAGCAATGGAAGCAATATTTTCCTCAACTAGATGCAGGTTGTTGGCAATGGTGTGTATGTCATCAACATTGTCTGTCAGTCTACTCACTATAAGGGAGTCAGCTACTCCACCTGTTTTCATAGCATGTCCCATGCCATCAGTAAGGGAGTTTATCCTGCTGTTCAGTCCAATGATGTCTGCTGAATTCCAAACTCCCAATCCAGTTCCGACTCCTCCTAAAAGGGCTGCAAGTGTGTCCCGTTTTTCTCGACTCCCTGCTCCGGTCCACTCAATGATGGTCTCTTGTATACTTTGCTTAAACCACTGCCGCTGTGATTCCGGGCACTTTGGAGGAATAGAAAAATCATTAAAATTTAGAATTATTGGGTAGTAAGTCCACCCAACCCCTTGCACAACTGTTTCATGTGTTGGTACCACCACCAATCCGCCTATTGGCCATGGTACCTTCTTCTGATCTTTACAACGTTGCAGCTCCTTTACCGAGACAAATACTTCATCTATTGTTAGAACACACCCCTTTCCAGTATCAAAATTGCAGAATTCCTCTAGATCAGGCTGGGCAGCTATAACTGCAGCGTTCCATTCTCTACCTTCTTCTAATGTTAAGTTACTCACTACTACTGTAATATTTGTAACCCTCCCTTGTACCTTTGTTGTTATTTTAGTCCTTCCTTTAAAGTTTCCTGTATTCATTATCTGTCCATATCTTATAACCCATTCCCAGTTATGTCCCTCTATACTTTTTATTGGAGCTCTAAGAGCTAATCCCCTGGTACTATTATGTGGCAAAATAATGTTTACTTGTAACCCTCCACCCTCTTTTACTTCCAATTCCCTGCGCCAAATAAATCTATCTGCTTGAACATAATGTAACTCCAATCTTTTTAAACTCTTTCCCTTATTTGCGGTATCTTCTGGCCTTATTGCCTGTCTCCCCATTCCTACTGTGATACAGCTTATACTTATCCATCCTGTAACAAAGATCCACCACAATCTTCTGTTGACACGCATCTTCATTCTTATACAGCCTTGCTCTGTGGGAACACTAGATTCCATCATTAGAAACATATACATAAAAAATAAAAACAGCATTAGAGACATATACATACACAAACAGAAGAAAAAAAAAAAACTAAATAAAAAATAAATAATAAAAAAAACAATGTGTATGTATTTATTCAATTTGTACTTAACCTCTATTCCATATTTTGTCCTTCCTAAATCTTTTAAGCTGTGATGCATGCAGCCAGACTTCTCCTTTCTCTGCGTGATCAATCAAGTATACAGAGGTCCCTAATTTATCTACTACAGTATATGGTCCCTTCCATTTTGCTCTTCCCCAAGGAAGGTGTTCATCTTGATTCTGCACCATAACTCTGTCCCCTGCCTCATATGATGTCAGATCCCCTGCTGCATCATACCATCGCTTTCGATGTTGGTATTGTTCTTCATCTTCCACAGCCACAGATTTATGAACAATTTCCAAGTGTGTGGCCAACTCCTTTACCCATTGATCTGTGATTGCAGCGGTTTGTAAAGCTACAGGTGGAGGTATTGTCATCCAGTTTTTCCAGGAGGGCATTGGTCTACCCATTAAAATTTCATACGGTGAAAATCCTGTTGATCTACAGGGCCTTGATCTAAGTCGGGCACATACTAAAGGTATGTATATGTCCCAAGCTTGCCCATGTTCTGCCACCAGCTTTTTCAGCTCTCTTTTTATGGTGCCATTCATTCGCTCAACTTGACCTGCTGCCTGTGGATGGTATGGGATATGGTGTTTCAGTTCAATACCCACCATCCTACAAAGTTCCTTCATTACATTTCCTATGAATGCCGCTCCATTGTCGCAATCAAGGACTTTTGGAATTCCCCACACTGTCAGTACATCGCTTACTAATTTCCTGGCTGTGGTTAGTGCTGTACAGTTTCTTGTTGGGATTGCGATCATCCATCTTGAGAAGCTATCTACTATCATGAGAATATATTTATTTCCTCTTGTGGTTGTTGGCAATGGTCCGGTGTAATCAATTTGAATTCTTTCCCATGGGCCTACAAGTGTCTGTCTCATTAATTCTCCCCTTCTTTTCCTGTTGGACTGGTCAAATCTTGCACATATAATACAACTATCCACAAATTCTTCAAGATCCTTGTTTTGCCCGATCCACCATCCCAAATGTTGAATCCTCTCTTTTGCTTCTCTGATCTTTGGATGTCCTCCTGCATGTGATCCATGTATCCATCGGAGTAAGTCTTTTCTCACTTGTTGTGGTACAATCCAAATCGGTTCCCCGGTTTCTGATATACATATTAGCCCTTGCTCCTCCATCACTTTTTTGCCCCCGTATATCACTTCTTCTCCCTTTTGTAATTTCTCCCGAATATCTTTTAGTTCCTCATCTTGATCTTGTAATTCCTGCAGTTGCTTCATCTTAATTGAAATAAATGTAGATTTGCTCCTTGTAGTAGAAGCTATTTGTAATGTGTTTTTTGTGGGTGGTTTCCAGTCTTCCGCTTGGACAGCTGCCTCTTTTGCATACCGGTCAGCAAGGTAGTTTCCCTCTCGGTGTGGCCCTGTCTTTTTATGTGCCCGTACTTTGATCATGTTAATTCTTTTGAAATTTTGTGATAACTTTTCTACCATCTGCCATAGATCTTGGAACTTAACAGGGGATCCATCTGTGGCAAGGAATTGGTTACTATCCCACCATTTTAGCAGAAGGCATGTGCCTCGGAACACCCAGTCACTATCCAAAACAATTGTCAATATGTCACTTCTTCCAGACTCTTGCTGAAGTACTTCAATGACTGCAGCCAGTTCTGCATATTGTGCTGAATATGCTTTGATTCTAAATCCAAATTCTTTTATGATATCTTTACCCAACATTTTTACTCCGGCCATTCCTGATATTCTTTTTCCTTGTGCATAGTGACAGCTGCCATCAGTATACCATACAGGATCTGAGGTCATCACAAGATGAGTGGCATCTTTGAACACCGCGTGGCATGTTGATTCAGGATAGATCTGGCATTCATGAGCTTCTACCTTTATGCAAATTCCAGCCACCCATTCTTTTGGTTCTCTTAAGGCATGAGTTGAAATGTTATCAGCGAGCAGTGCCATAGTCCATTTCTGAATGCGGGCATTGTTGATGTGGCTGATTGCCAGGCTGCCTTGTCTGAGGATCTGCAATGGAGTATGATGTGTACAGATTATTATTGTCTGTGTGCCAAATAGGTATTTAAATCTTCTAATTGCCCAGTATGCTGCTAAGATCAATCTCTCACACCATCCAAATTTCAGCTCTACGGCAGACAGCATCTGAGATCCAAAAGCCACTGGACGTTCTGCATGTCCCCACAGTTGAGTGATGACTGCTCCTTGTGAATCTGGCATTGTAATCGGATATAGTCTAAATTCTTTTTCATGGTCTGGAGATGCCAGAGTTGGTGCACTCCCTAGTTCAGCCTTCAATTTTTGTACTGCTGATGTGTGTTCCTCTGTCCAATCCCAATTCTGTGCTCTCAGGAGTTCATAAAGGGGTTGTGCCAGTTGAGCATATCGTGGGGTAAATTCACGACAAAATCCCATTATTCCAAGCAATGATTGGAGCGCTGTACGGTCTGTAGGAATGGGTAACTGAGCAATAACTTTGGCCCTGTCTTGATCAATTGATCGTCCATCTCCTGATATGGTTACTCCTAAGAAGTTGACTTTCTGGCATGCCAATTGTGCCTTTGCCCCATTTAGCTTAAGTCCAGCTTCCAGTATGCATTGTAATAATATTGCCAGGTCTTCTTTGTGTTCTTCCATGTTCGGGGATTGTAAGAGGACATCATCAACATATTGAATGATACGATCTGGACGTGGGAAAGCTGTCAATGCATTTTTCATGTATGTGTGAAAAATAGCTGGGGAGTCACAATATCCCTGTGGTAATACTGTGAAAGCATATTGTCGGCCCTCCCAGTTGAACGCCGTCCGGTAGTGGCATTCTTCAGCTAAGGGAATTGACCAAAATCCATTGGCCACATCTATTACACTGAATACTTTCATTTCTGGTGAAATTTTGGACATCATTTCACAATAAACAGAAACAACAGGGGCCATTCTATTTGCAAGTTTGTTCACGGCCCTGTAATCAATGGTAAGTCTCCATGATGAGGCTGCTTTTTCATCTCCATTCCCTTTTAACACAGCTTTTCTCACAGGCCAACATGGTGAGTTACATGCATACCCATTTCCAGATTTAATTATTCCACGTCTCTCCAGCATTTCTATCATCTCAGTGATTGATGCCACTGATTCTCTTGGGACTGGATATTGCTTTTGCCATTGTGGGTCTCCTCCTTCCAACAAGACCATTCCTTTCATTCTTCCACAGTCTAATTTATCTGTAGCCCAAACAGGTATGTCTTGGATTAGCTTCTGCAGCCATTCTGGTTGTCCGTCTAGTTTCAGTTTGTTTTTTTCCAGACTTTTTATCGGAGAGACAATATATGCCATTGGGAGCACAACCCCTTTCGTCAACTCTGTACTTACCTGATTCACCTTTTCTGTCTTCCACAAACAAAAATTGGCAAGATCTACAATGAAATTTCCTTTTTTTAAAGCTTCTATTCCCAATATTTCCTCTGGCCAACCCACTATTGCTTCTACTTGTATTGTTTTTCCTCCAACTGCTACATCAATTAGACCTGCTCTAACCTCCTGTGGATTCCCAGTAACTCCCATAATACTTACTGAAGAATCCCCATTTTTGACCCTGTTGGTCATTGTAACTGCTGCTCCTGTATCTACCAACATATTTTTCCCTACCCCTGCGATGACTGTATAAATGGTAGGCCGACCTGCCTCATCCATGGTTAAATTAGCTGAGTGAATGAGATGCTGAGGCGCAGGGGTTGGGATTTGTCATTGTGACTCACTTCTACTCCGTCCCTCTTTTATAACACTATATTGCATCTTTGCCTCACTTTCCTTCAATTTCCTCTCTGACTCAGCTACCTTGTTTTTAAGTATGTGATTTTCCTCTTCTATCCTATCCTTCTGTCTCCTGAGTTCCCAATAGCCCATGTTACCGTTTCTCTCTCCCTCCTGATTAGCCCTCCAGTTGCTGCCATTCCTATTACTATAGTCCCTAGGTGGATCTCTCCATCTTTTGTCAAAGTTCTGTTTTGGTCTCCAGTTTTGATTATCCTTCTTGTTCTGGGGTACATCCCACGTCTGGTTTCTCCAATTACCATCTATATCTCTACCAGACTCGACCTTAAATGTTCTTACAGCTGAAACAGAGCAGGCCTGTTCTGTGAAGGGATGCTTGATCCACCACTTATCAGCTCTAGTTAGTACCATTTCCAAGTCTGTTGGTGTTGGATCAAAAAGCCTGATAAATTCTTGACACTCCCGGGGAAGGGCTTCCATTACTTTTGCTCTATGTTCTGGTGAGCCCAGCACTAGAGGCTGTTGAGGTTGTCGTAGAGTATACCAAAAAAATATCCTTTGAGCTACCTCTCTAGGACCATCTATTGGCCTCATGGTAATATTTGCTATTTCTTTCTCTATGCTAAGTAGATAGAAATTAGTTGCAGCAATTCTTCCTGCCTGATCAGACACACTGTTATTAAATCCCAATAGTCTACTAGCCAAAGGACCCATAGCGTATTCTAACAGTTCTGTCCATTCCTCTAAGTTAAGACCTCCTTTTTTAGCTCTATCTGCTCCCCTCATAAACCAATGTGTAAACGTATTAAAGTTGTTAGTTGGCATACTTCCCCACCATTTCTGGAAATTGTCTTTATCTGCCATAGACATCGGTCGAGTCTGCATGGAAAATCCTGTAGGTGTTTGCCTTGCATTAAATAATTCTGAAACAATAACTGGTGCTTGTGGTATGGTATCTACTTGTGGAACAGAATAACATAAGAAATCTTTTCTATCTTGGTTCATTTTCGGCACTGGTTCTTTATTTTGTGCCACGAACATATCCAGATCTGGATATATTTTGGCAATGTCTCTGACTCCTTTTATCCCTTCTAACTTTGTTTTATTTTTATAGTCCATTATTATGTTTTGAAGTTCTGTTATTTTTACTCCATAAGCATCCCTCTGTTCCTCTATTTCCCCTAACTCCCTTTCTAGTTCCCCCACAATTGTAGTTGTTCTCAAAGCTGCAATTTTTAAACAATCCCTTTTGTCCATTCTACAACTAAGTCTATTAGGCCTCCTATTGTGGCTACAACAGCTTGTGTGACCAAACTTTTTCTCTTCTTTGTTCTATACTTTTTGTTATTTACAATTTGTTTTAGAACATCCATTAATCTCTTCTCTTTTTCACTGTCTGGGTTTGCTGGCTCTGGAAGCTCATATGGACCATCATGTTTTTGAATATGTTTCCTAAAGTACTCACGCACTTCTGTGGGAAAGTATTTGGCCCCTTGAAAAGACATTCCTACTCTTTTACTCACCCAAGTAAGAATCCAAATCAATTTGCGACTAAAGTAGCATGCTTCTGAGTAGCCAACAATAGTTGATGACTATTCAGTACGCCAGGTGTAATATGTAGAAAAATAGATTAGTACCCACAATGCAAATTATACTTACCTTAGTATGGTGAAGGTAATACTTGCTAATTAACTTAAAATATAATAGCAAGGCCTGCAGGGTAGGAGATATACCCGAACTAGGATATGCAAGACACCCAAAAAGTATAAGGTATGGAAGCCTATAGTGTATTAAAATGCAAGCCTGAAATAATATATATATATATATATATATATATATATATATATATATAAGATTTAAAACTCACTCAGATATTTGAAACCCACAAAAACAACCTGTATGATATCTTTGTTTTATGTAGCAAAATAAGCTAATACGATATAAAGGATTAAAAATAATAATTGAGGCCTATGCTGGTAGTCTATTACAAGAAAATAAAAATGAAGGCCTGAAAAACTACTAGGCCTGCTAATATATTCAAAATTGAGGCCTGATGCCCAAGCTTGTATATTAAAATGGAGACCCAAACTAGGATACAAAGGAAATCAGCATTCAAATACAACAAAAAGCCGCATGGAGCCTACCATATTGTATTCAAATGCAGGGCTAGGCCTGTACTCTGATATTCAACTCACTCAGATATTTGAAACCCACAAAAACAAACTGTATGATATCTTTGTTTTATGTAGCAAAATAAGCTAATACGATATAAAGGATTAAAAATAATAATTGAGGCCTATGCTGGTAGTCTATTACAATAAAATAAAAATGAAGGCCTGAAAAACTACTAGGCCTGCTAATATATTCAAAATTGAGGCCTGATGCCCAAGCTTGTTTATTAAAATGGAGACCCAAACTAGGATACAAAGGAAATCAGCATTCAAATACAACAAAAAGCCGCATGGAGCCTACCATATTGTATTCAAATGCAGGGCTAGGCCTGTACTCTGATATTCAACTCACTCAGATATTTGAAACCCACAAAAACAAACTGTATGATATCTTTGTTATATGTAGCAAAATAAGCTAATACGATATAAAGGATTAAAAATAATAATAATTGAGGCCTATGCTGGTAGTCTATTACAATAAAATAAAAATGAAGGCCTGAAAAACTACTAGGCCTGCTAATATATTCAAAATTGAGGCCTGATGCCCAAGCTTGTATATTAAAATGGAGACCCAAACTAGGATACAAAGGAAATCAGCATTCAAATACAACAAAAAGCCGCATGGAGCCTACCATATTGTATTCAAATGCAGGGCTAGGCCTGTACTCTGATATTCAACTCACTCAGATATTTGAAACCCACAAAAACAAACTGTATGATATCTTTGTTTTATGTAGCAAAATAAGCTAATACGATATAAAGGATTAAAAATAATAATAATTGAGGCCTATGCTGGTAGTCTATTACAATAAAATAAAAATGAAGGCCTGAAAAACTACTAGGCCTGCTAATATATTCAAAATTGAGGCCTGATGCCCAAGCTTGTATATTAAAATGTAGGCCCAAACTAGACTCCACACACAATCAGCACTTGATTTCCCATGCAGAGGATAATTAGACAAAGTACTTTTTCTTCCCCCAAAAAATAAATCTGACTATCTATTAATCTGATATTACCTCATAAATAACCTTTGTAGAAGTCTAAAATTCGTGGTCGCCAAATGTGGTGTATCACCAAATTAATATATATAAATATTACACAAGGTTCGTCTACATTAAAAGGTATTTATTAAAAGGCAACAACACAATACTATAAATGTATTATAAACACACAGCCAGACCCACGGAGCACCAACCCTTTTTAAATCTATCTACCTATATAATAATCCCCTTTCCCAAACGCTTTATCTTACCCACGGTTAGACCATTTCCATCATCACCACCATCAACCATCACCAACACCACCCAGCAAGCAAACAGGAAACAGCACCAGTTTCCTGCCTGGATATATCCTTAGTTAAGATGATGTAATTTACATCACATCCTGTCCATGACTTCCTTTAGCAATTGTGGGAGGGAAGTAAAGATTCTCAGCCCTCCTACAAAGGCCTGTTTGAGGAAGTCCTGAATTACCATTCAAGGAAGACAAGTTACCACACAGATGTTATCCAGTTATGTTTTCATTGTTTGTTGTGGAATGCAATGGAGCGCTGAGACTGAAACTACAGTGCCTTGCAAAAGTATTCACCCCCTTCGTGTTTTGTTGCCTCGCAACCTGGAATTAACATGGATTGTTTGAGGATTTGCATCATTTAATTTACAGAACATGCCCACAACTTTGAAGATGTTTTTTTATTGTGAAGCAAACAACAAATATGACAAAATAACAGAAAAAGCCAATGTGCATAATTATTCACCCCCTAAAGTCAATACTTTGTAGAGCCACCTTTTGCAGCAATCACAGCTCCAAGTCACTTTGGATAAGTCTCTATGAGCTTGCACATCTTACCACTGTGATTTTTTCCCATTACTCCTTGCAAAACTGCTCCAGCTTCTTCAAGTTGGATGGTTTGCTCTTGTGAACAGCAATATTTAAGGCTGACCGCAGATTTTCTATTGGATTGAGGTCTGGGCTTTGACTAGGCCATTCCAACACATTTACATGTTTCCCCTTAAACCACTCAAGTGTTGCTTTAGCAGTGTGTTTGGGATCATTGTCCTGATGGAAGGTGAACCTCCGTCCTAGCCTCAAATAACGCAGAGTGGTACAGGTTTTGCTCAAGAATCTCCCTGTATTTAGCATCATCCATCTTTCCCTCAACTCTGACCAGTTTCCCAGTCCCGGCTGCTGAAAAACATCCCCACAGCCTGATGCTGCCACCACCATGTTTCACTGTGGGGATGATGTTCTTTAGGTAATGTGATGTGTTGGGTTTGCGCCAGACATAGCGTTTTCTTTGGCTGAAAATTTCAATTTTAGTCTCATCAGACCAGAGCACATTCCTTCATACATGCCTTTTCACAAACTCAAAACGTGCCATTTTGTTTTTTGCTGAAAGTAATGGCATTGCTGCCCTCAGTTTCTTCTGGCCTCTGCCATAAAGCCCAACTCCATGGATCGTATGGCTTATTGTCGTCCTATGTACAGATACTCCAATCTCTGCTGTGGAACTCTGCAGCTCCTCCAGGGTTACCTTAGGTCTCTGTGCTGCCTCTCTGATTAATGCCCTCCTTGCCCGGTCCATGAGTTTTGGTGGGCGGCCGTCTCTTGGCAGGTTTGCTGTTGTGCCATGTTCTTTCCATTTGGTTATGATAGATTTGATGGTGCTGCTGGGGATCATCAAAGATTTGGATATTTTTTTATAACCTAACCCTGACTTGTATGTCTCAACAACATTGTCCCATACTTCATTGGTCTTCATTGCAGTGTTTGGTTAGTGGTGCCTCTTGCTTAGGTGTTGCAGCCTATGGGGCCTTTCAAAAAAGAAGTGTATATGTAATGACAGATCATGTGACACTTAGATTGCACACAGGTGGACATCATTTCACTAATTATATGACTTCTGAAGGTAATTTATACTAGAGCTTTTTATGGGCTTCATAACAAAGGGGGTGAATACATACGCACATGCCAATTTTCTGTTTTCTATTTCTAAAAAATATTTTTATGTATATATTTTTCTCATTTCAATTCACCAACTTAGACTATTGTGTTCTGATCCATCACATAAAATTCTGATTAACAAATCATTGAACTTAAGGCTGAAATGTAACAAAACAGGTAAAAAGTCACCGGGGGGGGGGGGGGGAATACTTTTGCAAGGCACTGTATGTGGTTGGCACAGAATAGAGTCTGAAAGTGGTCAGACCATCCGTTTAGAATCAATGCCTTGTCTGTAAGGGGTGTTTTACCATCTACACTGCGCAATGGGCTTTGAACCAGGTGTGAAGGGCCATATACAGCCTTCAGGGCTTTATAAAACCCTTTGTAGTCACCGACATCTGCGCAACTCTGAGTTCTTTCAGAGAGGTTGGTCCACCACTGGTTCTGAATTTCTCAAAGCTTTCGTTGGAAGTTGCTGCACACAAGACGGAAAGCTGCTTTCTTGTTAGGGCAAGATGGCTGAGCGAGATGCGTTTGATGGGCGGATCTCTTTTCCAACAGTAATTCATGGATCTTCGGACTGTTTTCATCAAACCAGTCTTTGTTTTTCTTTGTGGAGAAACTTAGGACCTCTTCAGAGGTCTGCAGGATGCTGGTTTTGAGATGTTCCCATAGAGCATCTGAGGAGGGAGCCATGAAGCATCTGCAGTCTCCTAGTCTTGACTGGAGATTCGCCTGGACGGTGGCCTTTACTTCAGCTGGAGGTTACCAATCTGTAACTTCTTCTTTGGGGCTCCTTTCCTCTTTGGTATAAGATTGAAGTGGAGTCGAAGTGTGCAGTGCACCAGATGGTGGTCCGTATTACATTCTGCGCTGGGCATCACTGTCTTTAGTCTATTTTTCAGTTGGAAAACTGTATTGGTGACTTTCTCATCAGTGCAAAACTCTAGCAGAAAGTGCCTGTTGTCGTTGTAGTTTCCAACACCGTGATTGCCAAATGCACCTTTTCAAGCTTCTGAATCCTTGCCTACTCTGGCATTGAAGTCACAGAGGAGATGACCCTGTCGTCTGCAGGGATGTTTTGTACAAGATTGCTCAAGTGTAAAACCTGTCCTTTTCTGCAGGATCCGCTTAAAGAGTTGGGGCATAGACACTGAAAATTGTAGCATGCTGTTTTTTTTTAAGTGGGAGGCGCATAAAAATGATGCGGTCAGAGTGACCCTTTAGTCAGAGAGACGTTTCTAATTTTCTGGCTTCCCTGACCAGACGAGCGTATAGCCTGCCCCATGTTCCTGAAGGCTTCCTTGCTCTAGGAGGCGGACTTCACTGAGGGCAGCAATGTCAGTAGCCAGCCTTGATAGTTTGTGGGCAACTAGAGCAGTGCGTCGTTCTGGGTGACCACTGTCTGTTGTGTCAAGCATAGTTCTGATGTTCCAACACCTTCAGCCCCTCCTAAAACAATGCAGGGGAATTCAAAAGAAAATAAAAAACAACTTTATGTTTAGGCTTATAGGATAATCAAGGTTTTTGTTTCTGTGTTTCTGCTCTATTTTGTTCTGTTTGCCATATAATACAGAGAAGTAATGAAGGCTGAACCTTGGCACTGCAAACTGTGCTTGCAATAGCAGTATGAATGTATTTTATATGTAAACCCTATGTTATTCTTTGCAGCCTTTTCCCATTTCTTAGGAATATTTCGTCTTTTTGGCTATTGCTATAAATAAACACTAACAATGACTTCTCTTAGTATGGTAGCAGATATAATTTTATTGCAAGCACTCTGTTCGTATATTACATATATTTGTACACAACAATTATATAGAACCACTCCACTGGTGCAATTGTATAGAGAGATAGAATACACACACAATCGCCAATGAGTAAAGTCGCATCCCAAGTGAGACAGTTTGTAAAGTAAGAATGTATTTCTATGAAATACAGGAAGATGAATCAAAGGAATTGATGTCAGAGGGCTGCCCTTCTAACCTCAGTTGTTGTACTGAGCATACCAAAAGCCACTAAGATGAAGACTGTTACATTGCTTTACCTGCCTCCTATTGGCTACAACTACATATGAATTTTATGCTAATTTAGCTTGGATTGTCAGGTTCATTCAGTCTCAAAGTTACTGTCAGAAAGCTGAAGAAGTTTTGCTAACTTTAGGGTAAGTTTATTAATGTTTATTTGGGGATTTTGCCATGCAAAAAATGTTTTCTTACACTACTGATTCTACTCAGATGCATTCATAATCCATGAAACTTCTATATACCATTAAGTGCTTAACTTTTCAATTTGTTTTTGCCCATTTCTGTTGGAGATATCACCATTCCAATGATTGCATGAAAAGACAAAACAATCTGTCACTGCAGCCTCACTTTTGAGACCATCAGTGAAGAGGCACAAAATGCCAGCAATGTTAACCTTGGCATATACTGTCCTTTGAAAAAAAAAGTCCTGTGAGAGAAAATTATAAAAATGTTTTCTTTTGTTTTTGTTCCAATCAGACAGTCACCTCTCCAGCACAGCACATCACCCTTAGAGTCAACAACTCCTCTATCAATCCTACACCCCAACCCTGCTACCTTATGATTACTCTGGATCCAACATACCCCAAATTTAAAACCTACTAACTGCACTTGAAAAATGTCTCTAAAATCTGGATTTTGTAACTCCTAACTGGCCTTTCTTTTTCTAGACTCTCACAACTCCAATACATCTTAAATGCTTTTGATAGGCTTATATATCTGAAGATATTTTTTCATGCCAACTCTGTCTTTCCATATACACTAGAATTATGTTAAAAATCCTAACATTCAACTACAATGCCCTCAACAACAGCCTGCATATTAGATCTAATACTCCATTAGTCACCCTTTCTGCTCTGCGCACAGTATATTTCTATGTTCACCCATTATCACCTCCTCACACTCTCAAAACCAGAACTTATTTTATGCTACCCCTGAAATTCCAAATATTAAAATGGGGAAATGCTTAGAACCCTACTAATTTGTTCCCTAATATCAGCTTTTCAAAAAAGGTAAACACTTCCTGTGCCCGGACCCTCTTCTTCACCAGACCACCAACAAGCAGTCACTCTCCACCTTTTGTCTTGAATATTCTTAACCAATTTAGGGCAGAGACCTCTACACATACGATATCAGTTTGTATACATTTGTCATTTTTGTCTAATGTGTTCACTATATCCTTTTAATTACTGCTACAAAATAAATTGCTGTTTAATCAGGGGTGGCTGGTGCATTTGGGCAAATAGACAGCCTCCCTCCCAAAATATGGGCTACTTCAACATTAAACAAATCTTTTTTATTTTGCTCTGTACAATGTATGTTGTTTTTTTTACCTTTCACTTTAAATGTCAGCATGAACATCTTCCAACTTTAGTCTCAGCACAAACAATTTGTGACTGCAGCATAATTTATTTATTGTGGCTGCATTGTATGTATTTTTTTGACACATGAAGCTGAGGCAGTCCCAGACCAGAGCGAATGTCACAGAATTTTGTCACAGTTGGCACATACCATATGGTCTGCAGCAATGTCAGCTGAATTCATCTTCTAATCAGAAACAAGTTTGTGTGCTGCAGCTGTATAATTAGTATAGGGCCAGTAAGAGAAAACATCCCCAGCCATTGGAGCTGCAGAGTGGAATGCACTCCTACATTTAAAAAAAATCTCTTTAAGCACATGCTTCACCACCCTTCCTCTCTGTATTCACACACTTTTGGGAGAACAGCTTGGTAGTAGTGTGAGCACTGTACCTGCTACCTTCTGACTTACACTGAATGGTTTAATTTTTATCATCAGATTACTCTACTGCACTAGTCTGCTCTGTGTGGAGTTAATATGTGTATGTCACTTTTATTTCCGATCTCTACAATGTTTTAAATATGTATGTATACTCTGTACCAGACCCATGTTGATCGTTAGGCCAACCAGGGATACTTAGGACTGGTAACCCCAAGAAATCCCCACTACACCCCCAATGAGTCCCATCAAGACCCAGTGGGGCACAAGGAAATTCCCATGAAGACCGACCAATATGCCCAGGGATTCCCATTAGGCCCAAGTGGCCCAGGGAGCTCATCAAGAGCCCTGGGGATCCCCACTTGACCTGTCGGGGTCCGTGGAAACCTTCAGCTACGTCCACAAGACCCAGATAGACTCCTGGGATCCCCACTAGGCTTGCAGGTCTATTATCCCATGGGGATCTCTGTGTACTTCCATGCTATACTATAGTATGAAAATGTAACTCCTATACCATGGAGCTCCATAAGGACCCAATTATATAACTAAATTAACCCCTATACCATGGGATTCCATAAGGACCCCCATTTTATCTGTATTAGTACCATAGGTATCCATGATGGACTACCATAGTCCCTAACACTAAAACACAAACAAAAAAAGACTACAAAAAATAAAAAATGAGCTAAACAAGTTAACCCATCAGACAAATGGCATTTTTTACTCGAAAACTTTTGAATATAATTGATTTTGCCAATTAAAGGAAAATACCATTAGTAGCTCTATCATTTGATGCTGAAAAAGCATTTGATAGAGTGAATTGGGATTTCATACACTTAGTGTTAGATAAATATGGTTTTGAAAAGTTTGGATCACATGCTATAAAAACACTCTACACAGAAGCTAATGCATATATAACAGGAGTTGATTTTAAAACCCATTTGTTTGATATAAGAAATTATACCAGACAGGGTTGCCCTATGTCACCACTTATATTTGCCTTAATTATAGAACCATTACTGGAAATGATTAGAAGCTGTAAACAAATAAAAGGTATAGTTATTGGCTCTGTTATAAAGTTACCATCTTTGCTGATGATTTATTGGTTACAGTTTAAAATCCAATAAACTCAATACTTAATTTACTTCAGCTTATCGAAGAGTATGGTGATTTATCCTATTATAAAGTAGCACCAAACATTATTCAATACTCGAATGCTATTAATTTGGTTCATCTTTCAAAATTTACAATAAAATAAAATAAACCTACATTTTTACTTATAGAGAATGAGTTAATTAAAAATATAAATTTACATTATATATTTTGGGATAAGAAGATAGACAACAAGACTCTTAATAGACTACCATGGTTTTTTTGTGGGGCATTTTTTTTAAATTTAATTGGAGTCATATACCATTGCTGCACTAGTTTAAAATATGTTTCTCTTAAGGACGAATTTGTTATGCTTTTCTTTTGTTATGAGGAATGCTTTATACCACTGGGTTGTAGACCATATTACCCCAAGTTTTCTTCCCATTTTTGCATTCTTTCTGTTTTTTCTATTTCTAATCAAGATTTTATTATTTTATGATATCTTGATATTGTACTTTTCTTGTCAGTGTCAGTGACAACAATGTCAGTGGCAAATAAGGTGGTTTTGTACTCTCTCTCTCTCCCACCCTCACACCGCCTATAAGATTTACACTTCTAATCGCTTTCGCAAATGGTTCCACTAATAAAGTGAAGAGGATGGTAGAAAGAGGACACCCCTGCCGCATGCCATTACAGATATCAAAACCCAGGGAGATAAAGTTAATTCCGGAACCGAAGCCGATGGCCAATAATAATTTGCGCAATGATGCGCCTCTTTGTTTTATCGACTGGCCTTTCATTTTAATAAGAATACCTCTAGTAAATGCTTTAAAAGCCATCCATAAGGTGCTTCTAAATGGGACTGAATTTTGTGTATAAAGTTTTTAACATGTTCCTAATTTAATTGTGGCATTTAGCATAGTGGACATATTTATCATACTTCTCCGTATTAAGTAGCTAAAGACTCACTCTGAATTAGCTGTATTCAGCAAAAAATAAATGTTAAGCATGAGCATATCCATATCCAATTTCCCTGGCTTTACTAAATTTTCCATAATTATGTATAGAGGTTTCAATCCAAGTTCATTTGGTATTGATACAATAAATGTTAATATTCAATATTTCAGTTACAATATTTTTCAGGTTTCCTTACATGATTGTTGAAATCTTGCAAACACTTCTGAAATGTGTATATCTTTGTTATTTCATTATTGAATGTTTTTTCAGTTTCAGTATTTATCTTGAGAATGCTGCGAAGAAAGACTATTTTAATATTTTTTTAACATTAAAATCAGTTTAAACAAGCAGTAACCTTAAACCACTTTTGTCAGATTTGTCATAAGTTATATTGACTGAGGATTCTTGATTCATCAATTATGTTGGTTGAAAGTTTGAAAGTTCTTAAGGAAGGAAGGCTGTTGTTTGCATACATTTCATTTGAGCATACAATGTTATATAATTCTCTGTATCTTTCTATGTGTGTTTTATTGTATGTTTATACAAATGTTGTACTTATTTACATACATAGCTAATATTGTATATTGTATGTTTCTAGTTGCTGTTTTACACAAAGTTGGAATTTGAAATCAGAATTTGTGACGTATAAAATGTGTCCTTTAGCATGAGAAAACCGTGATATATGGGTTAGGCCATACTGGATGCGGGTAACATACAATGGTTGCTATGCATGAGCTAAAAATTATAAGGCTGATAAGAGGTTGAAAAAAATAATTTGATCAAATGCTGCAAAACCAGTTTTACAAGTTAATAACTTCTTCCACTATGGTAATCTGCCTATTGGCTCCTCATGATCACCACAGAAAAAACAATATAGCTCTGGCATTCAAAGCCCTTTAGGTTGCTGCTCACCTTTACACTTCTTCTGTTCTCTCTGAGTTGTTCCATAATCACCCTCTCTGTGTATACAATGGTGTAATGTGATGTTTACATTGTTGTACTAATAAACCATTTTCCTAAACTCAGACCATCTGAAAACATTGTCATTTTCAAATGATTCCTAAGCACTCTCAGCATAGGACTTTAAAATTCATCACGTTACAAATAATATTATATGGGCAACACCGATGTATATGCTTAAAAGATGTTATATTGCAATTGCCATTTTACTATTTAGTTAAAGGGCCGGTGTAAGTGATTTTCATCTTAAATCTAACTTTAGTTAATCATTAATTAACATTACACATACATGTGCAAACAGCAGCAAATCAAAGCTTTAGACAGACAATATACCTCTCCTCCTCTCTTATTGTCCTGAACACTTCATTTCAGTAATGCTAAGGGCAGTGAGAGTGGTGGGGAGTGGTACATCAGTGACCATTAATGAGAAAAACTGTATTTTTAAATTATATTTTCTAGCTAAACGTTTTCTTTATGGCTGTTTGCTCATGTATATTTAATATGTACTTATGATACAAGTGTAGTACCAGTGTGGTTGGATACTAATGTGGATGTGCTTCAGACCACTTATGATAGAAGTGCAGTTCCTATCTGGCTGGATACTAACTTGCAAGTGCTTTAGAATATATATGATAGAATTGCAGCATCTTTGTGGCTAGATAGCAACTTGAAAGTGCTTCAAACAATCCATTAAGAAAGTAAAGTGTGTTTGTGGCTGGACACTGATAGATGATTTCACTGTAGTCATGGCTTAGGTTGTGGTCAGCAGAACTGAATCTCAGGTTGGCTAGGCTGACCTCTAAAAGTAATAACTTTGAGATTGGGGATATTCAATCCTACGTTTACCAATTAGCTATTAGGATATAACACAAAATATAAACATGAAATAAAGTATTTTTCTGAGCCGATTTGCAGGCTTGGGAATGTTGTGCTATTCATTCTAAGACCTAACATCACTTTCCCTTATAATAAATGTACAGTAGTGAGTTTTTATTTGCATTACAAGTGCTATATATTGTTCTTTACCCCCCTTGTGGGTGCGCTTGAGCATTTGTAGGGCTTTGGGCTCCATTTGCATGTTACATGCTGGATTTACATGAGCAAAGTTCAATGTTGCTTAACACGTTTGAAGAACTACATCTGAAACTATGAAAAATGTTTTTAGTATGGAACATAACATAATACAACCTCTACTTTATTGTCTTTTATTTGTATATATGCTGCTGTGGGATCTACTATTTTGCTGTCTGATGATCAACATCGTGCAGTGTGTGGAGAATTTGATTGCATAGGGACATCCTATGTGTACAATTGAAATGTGGCATTTACAACTGCCAGTGCATGTTTGAGGCATCCTAGGTAAATTATAAGTGTCATATATTGAACATATATGACACTTTTAATTTACCTTTGGAAATCCACAAAGATAAATACAAAAACAAATGGGAGACAGATTTGGCTCAACAGTGGGAACAAGATAAATGGAAAGAATACTGGACTAATTTATCGCAAGGGTCTCTCAATTAAAGTATTTTACAGACCTCCATTAAAGTTCTACACACAGTATATATCACCCCTGAGTGGCTTTCTAAATGGAAGTCTTCAGAGAACCTTAATTGTTTTCGGGGTTGCTCTGTAATAGGTTCCTTTATTCATATCTGGTGGGAGTGCCCAAAAGCACAATACATTTGACAAAATATTATTCACCTTTCTTCAGAAATATTTAAAGTTCAACTTAAGCTGAATATTGATACCTGCCTCTTAGGAGAATCTCCTCTAGCTTTGTCTGCCTCACAAACTAAACTGGTATAATTTCTTATACTAGCTGCTAAAAGCCATATAGCAAGTAAATGGAAGTCTGAAACGCTTAATTTACAAACAATAAAAAAAAATAAAACTATATTCTAATAAACAAGAGACTCACTCAATCTCTTAGCAGATTATTTTCCCATCCTTTTAAAAACCTGGGATCGCTGCTTGAAATCTCCCTATACTATCTCACTGAAATGAATACAAATAATTATCGCCAGATATCTCTGGAGATTGGGAATGGACTGGCGGAGGCCTGGGATCCAGGCATGGTCTGCTGAGACTTCAACAGAAGGTACATTTTCTCATTTATAGTATAATGTTCAGAGGAAGAACTGCTGCTGCTATCCCCCTCCCCTTCCCTTTATAATGTTATACTAACCGCAATTACTCCAAATTTAACAATTCTTTCTTTACTAAGTTTGCATTCTGAAAATGAAAAAATACTGAAAGAAAAAGGAAAAAGAAGGAGAAAAGGAGAGAGAAACATAATGACCCTCAAGAAGAAAAATACACAAACTAGATCCTACCCAGGCCTTCTATTTTCTAAAGGATGATGTGCAACGCCAAAATGCTTGTGACTTTCATATTACATGAGTGTACTGTAATACTTCTATGAATTGAATCTATATAACATAATCTAGATATGTTTACCATGTTATATCTCTACACTCAATAATAAAAAAAAAGAAAATAGAACAATTTGACCACACTGCACCCTACACTGAGTGGCAGTATGGAAAGGAGAAGAGAGGGATTCATTTTCAAACTGATTGTAGGTAACAAAACACCCTCCAAATGAAGAAAATGAGGCACTAGCACTATGGGTTAGATGTATTAAGAAGCTTGGATACTCTTGGAGACAATGACAGAGCTACTGCTGGAGCGGCAGGTGCAAAGCCCTGGGGCCCACAACAGTAGGTAATTATTTTTTTACAGAAAGGTGATCTGATAACCCTATGGGTAAACTGAATAATTACATGTATTTTGGACTTGTTATTGATCCAAGAAAGTAAAAAAAATCTGACAATATGGCCCATTTTCTCATCTTCAGAAATTATGTGAGATAGGTAAAGCAATTTTCCAGACGTGGGATGAATAAAATAACATAATTTAAGACAAACTGGGATGTACTTATGACTGTCATGAAGATAAAATACTTTTAAACAATTTCAATGGATACATGGACAGACTTAATTGGCTTACTGGCTCTTTCTGCTAACAGAATATATGTTTCTAGGAGAGGTGATTAGCAAAACACATTATAGTTTATGAGTATACAAGGACTGTATTTCTCTGTAGATATTATTCTAATGTTTTAACCTTTTGGTGACATTCATTACATTCGTACATATAATTATATTAGATGGTTGATGTGGTTTTATACAAATAAAAAATATGTTTATTAGGATTTTTATCATAAAATGGGCTACATTACATTCCAATTTTCATAATCCTGTTTATTATTATATTATTCATTTGGTATAGATCGTTAAACCAGCAATTAAACTGCATACAGAGAATACTTAAACTGCTGAACAGTCCCTGTCATATGGTACACTAATATATGACATTAGACATTGTTTATTTGGACATTGCTCACATTGTTAGCATTAATCAGTACTACCATTTCGCACAGCTTTGGTGCTATATTGTGATTAAGTAGTTGAAGAAGAACATTTGGTTGCATTTATATGTCACAGATAATTTTGTCAAATATTTGTAATGTAAATATCATAATTGGTAAAATTATGTGTTTTCAGAAATTCCTACTATATGCATCGGAATGTTTTATGTTAGTACAGCTGTACAAAAGTATTCTTCTGTAGTATTCTTTTATAGTATTTTTTTCAATTTTTTCATTGAACACAGTTTGCTACAAAATGTTTTGTCTTAGGAAAAATCTCCTTTTTTAAAATGTTTTACCCTAAAAATATCATTATACATATAGAAATATAGAAATGTTAAACAGATTAAAAATCTCCAACATTTTCTATTACACTTTCTAAAGAGTTTATGTGCCCAAACCAAGCACAAAGACAATTCATATAAAAAAGAGAGAACTAATAAAGAGGCTCAAATGTGGTACAATAGGCATCCACATATTAAAAATAAATGAGGGACCACTGTAGTCATATTTTTAGAATTTACTCTTTTTAAGAACTACACTGGAAATCAGGCACAATTTTAGAATGTAAAAAGATAATGCAACCAGATTTTTTTTTCAGTATTTTTTTTATGATATTATGCTGCTGTGGAATCAGCACAATGGGAAGCCTGTAGTAAATAAAAGTTGCAACTGACTATTTTGAAAACGGATTATTGTGCAAACTAAGGGATACAGGAATTGTAGTTAATATCTGCTCATGGATTGAGAACTGGCTAAAAGACAGGAAGCAAAGGGTTGTGGTAAATTGCACATTTTTCGATTGGACTGATGTGGTAAGTGGTTCCTCAAGGTTCAGTATTAGGCCCCCTCCTTTTCTTCATTTTTATTAATGAAGAAATAGGACTTGAATGTATAGTCTCCATTATTGCTGATGACACTAAGTTGTGCAAGGTAATTAAATCAGATAATGATGTACTTTTCCTCCAAAGGGATTTGCATAAATTAGAGAAAGTGGCGGCTAAATGGCAGATAAGATTTAATACAAATACATGTAAAGTTATGCATTTGGAAAGAAAAAATAGCCATGCAATTTATAATCTTAATGGAGCAAATCTAGGGGTATCTGATATTGAAATGGATTTGGGAGTGCTTGTGGACAACCACCTGGGTAACAGTTCTCAATACAAAGCAGCAAAGGCAAGTAAAATATTAGCATGTATTAAGAAGGGTATAGAAGCAAGGGAAGCAGATATCATTTTGTCACTGTACAAATCCCTAGTACACCCTAATTTGGAATATGGAGTACAATTTAGGGCACCACTTCATAAAAAGGACATTTTAGAACTGGGAAAAGTACAGAGAAGGGCAACTAAACTAATAAGGGGAATGGAGAGGCTACGTTATGAAGACTAACCAAATGAAACTTATTTTCCCTAGAAAAAATGTGTCTACAAGGGGAGATGATTACCTTATTTAAATACATTCAGGGTCAATATAAGGATTTGTCAAGTGAACTTTTTGTGCCAAAAGATTTTCAACTGACAAGAGGACATCCCTTAAGGTTAGAGGAAAAAAGAAAGACCTTAAAGAAAGAAAAGGGTTCTTCACAGTTAGGGTGGTTAAACTGTGGAATTCTCTACCAAAGGAGTTGGTGATAGCGAATTCGATAGATAACTTTAAAAAGAGGGCATTCAAGGGTTTTCCTAGATAACTAGCAAAGGAATAGTGATTGAAGGAGAAATTAGATTGCCAGTATCTGGGGTCAAGAAGGAATTTTTTTTTCCCGATTATGAGACGATTGACAAAGTTTCAATGTTTTTTTTTTTCTGTTTGCCTTCCTCTGGATCAATTATCAATTATTAACAAATAATCCACATATTAAAAGGATCAGAAGAGATCTAAAAAGGTTGAACTTGGTGGACTAAAAGTCTTTATTCAACCTCAAATATTTTGTAACTATGCAACTGCCAAGTATGTGCATAAGGACTGTGACTGTAAATCTACTGTGTTTTTTGAGTCTCAGTTTTCATTTAACCAAGCCTGAAAAAAATATTTTATTTTAAAAATTAGAATTTTGCTTTGCTTTTGGAAATTAACATTTTGAAAACTTTCTTGTTTATGCTACAACATTCACTTGAACTGTGAGCATGTGAAAGAAGTAAATGTTGTCTATTAAAACACCTTTTTAGTCTTCTCACATTTTTAATTGCAGTGTGAGTGAGGTGGCAAAATAAAAGCTTTGTCTTTCAATATATTTCATTTTGATTAATTTATTTGTTTGCTGCGTTCTTCCTTGGTGAATATCTTGTATGTCATTTAATATACATTGGGTGGTTCCCTTTATGATTAAGGTGTGTTCAAATAATTGCAATTCAATCATTGACAGTGGTCAAATTATAATTAGGCATGCAACAAATGACACAGCCTATAAACGAATGAATCATATAGTATGCAAGTTTGAAAAACTGTCAAGGTTGGAGAACGATAGGTCTGAGAATGTATGCTTGAAGGGCTTACTGAGTAATTCCCTGCTCCAGGCAAAATTTAATCATACCATACCATCTGTAAGCCCATTATTGTGTTTCACCTACAGGTATATTGAGACAAAAGAACTTCAATGTTTTCTTTTTATTCCCCTAATATCAAGAAAAGCAGGGAAGACTACTTAAATGCAATATCTGTAACAAGAAAAGATTGGGTGAGACTTGGTTAGAAACTTAAGACTGTCAAACGTTTTGAAGGAGGACTTTGTTTTACTAATGATATATGTTTAGTGCTCTTAGTAAAAGTTTATCTTTTTAAAGAGAAATTTAGTTTGTGCTTAACATTTGTAATGACGATAGTTTTATGGTATACTGTCCCTGTATGCCATGCACTTCTTCTAATGGGTAATTTATGTTACTGTTAAACGTGTACAGTGATTTACTAAATTATTATATTATTATTATTATAGTTCATTTATAACGCGCCGACATATTTCGTAGCGCTGTACATAAGCTAAGATGCAATCAAAATGCAATCTTTTCAACTTTATTGAAGCATAGTCCACTTTTTTCTTCCATTTTCTTTTGAAATTGTGGCACTTGAGAAAATGATTACAGATTTTGGAACACTTGTCTGTCTTTTTGCAGTGTATAGAGATACACTTTTTATGGCCAAATATTTTATTAAGAGTGACAAGCTTTTGAGAGGTCTGAAGCAAAACTGCATCTGATTTGCTTAGACAACTAAAGTGTGTTTATTTCTTGTGTGCAGTAATTTGGTACAGGTGAGAGGGGAATGCTTGTGCTTTTGCCTGGGTTAAAATTGCAAATAATTTGGGCCTTGTGTCTGACTGTTTGCATCTGATTTGCTCAGACAAGTAAAGTGTGTTTATTTCCTGTGTGCAGTGATTTGTTACAGGTGAGAGGGGAGTGTTTTAACCTGGGTTAAAATTGCATATACATTTGGGCCTTGTGTGTTCAAAGAAAAGGATCAAATTGTAGTATTTTTTTTATATGATGTTCAGGGAGGTAGATGGGTTACAGTTAGAAGGTGAAGCAGGTGGAACAGGAGCAGGAGGCAGGCCAATGCTGAGTTGGCATGCACCAACAGAGTTGCCAGATTGAGTGAAACTGTTGGGGATGTCCATTCAGGAATGGCAATGCCAGATAGAGCTGTTCCCTTTAACAGCCAGGAGAACAGTTCTACTGGAGGAGTGGGAGGGCAGTTTAGGCAGAGCAACAGACAGGTTTTGGTGGTAGGGAACTCTATTATTAAGAAGGTAGACAGAGTGATTTGTCACCCAGATCCAAGCAATCAATCAGTTTGCTGTCTCCCGTGTGCTCGGGTTCAGCATGTTGTGGTTCGGGTACATAAATTATTGGGAGTGGCTGGAAATGAACCGGCGGTCTTGGTATATATTGGTACCAATGACAAAGGTAGCAGAAGATGGAGTCTCCTAAAGAATGATTTTAGAGAATTAGGGAATAAGCATAAGGGAAGGACCTCCAAGGTAGTATTTTCTGAGATACTACCAGTGCCACGTGCTAGCCCAGGGAGACAGAAGGAGCTTAGGGAGGTTAATGGCTAAAGATGTAGCAGGGATGAATAGCACCTTCGTGATGAGGGAGCTTTTGTGCTAGGGGAAAGGATGGTAGAATGGCTGGGGGAAATTTTCAACTAATAGATGGGGGGAGGGACTAGATTGAAGTAATTGGGAAGAAAGTGTAGAGGGGATAAGAGATGAATTAACTACTCATGGGGGAGGAGATGGGGGAGCCTTAGTATAATCAATAGGGAGGTATTACTAAGTAATTCAAGTACAGAGGCAGGCACCTCAAAACTACAAACTCATAACATAAGATGTATACTTACTAATGCCAGAAGGTTTCCAGGACAAATGGGAAAGCTAGAATTATTGGCAATTAACGAAAAATGGGATTTAATAGGCATTACCGAAACATGGTGGGATGAATCTCATGACGAAAGATAGAGGCAATGGTAAAAGTGGAGGAGGGATTTGTCTGTATGTTAAGCCTGAATTTAAGCCTATAGTCAGAGAAGATATTTATGCTGGAACTAGCAGTAATGTTGAATGTTTGTGGGTAGAGTTAAATAGCGGAGCAGCAAATTCCAAAAGAATATTATTTGGAGTATGCTATAAATCCCTGAATATAATTGAAAGTGAGGAAATACAATTATTGTTGCAGATTGGAAATGCAACTAAGCATGGGCAAGTTCTAATAATGGGAAATTTTAACTACACTGAAATAAAATGGTTGAATGAGACCAGCAGTACAGGCAAAGGGAGTAGGTTCTTGAGTACACTCCGGGATCATTATCTGACCCAGGTTTTACAAGAGCCTACTAGAAATGAGGCCATCTTGGATTAAGTCATCACAAATAATATTGATATTGTATCAAATGTTGAAATATGGCAACCTGTAAGGAGCCAACAAAAACTCTTAATCTTAAAAGGGCAGATTTTAACGGACTAAGGACAGCAGTACAAATTATAGACTGGGACAGAGAACTGACAGGTAAAAATACTGAACATAAATGGACAACATTTAAATCCATGCTTAACAATGATGTAAAGATCAAGATACGGAGTAAAAAGGTACAAGGAAATCAAAAAGGCTTGCAAAAGGGCTATCAAGCTAGCTAAAATAGAAAATGAAAAATGAGTTGCAAAAAAGAGTAAGACTAACCCTAAAATATTTTTTAAGTATATAAAAGGGAAGAGGGCCAGGGTGGAAGCTATAGGAGCATTACAATGTGAAACAGGCCTTCTGACAATTAGTGACCAGAAAAAGGCAGATGAGCTAAATAGGTTCTTTTCTTCTGTAAATACAAGGTAGTTACCAGTGGTTCCAAAAGGGGGCTACACTACCTTCACCAAATAACTGGTTAACGCAGGAAGAAATTCAAAAAAGAGGTTGGAAAAAATAAATGTTAATAAAGCCCCTGGTCATGATGGAATACATCCAAGGGTACTGATGGAACTGGGTTCTGAAATAGTTAAACCATTATATCTAATTTTTCAAGATTCACTCAACACTGGGTCACTACCAGATGACTGGAGAAAAGCAGAGGTGATACCTATATTTAAGAAGGGACAAGAGCAAATCCAGGGAATTATAGACCTGTAAGCCTCACTTCTGTAGTGGGGAAGCTTTTAGAAGGGTTAATAAGGGATAATATACAAGAGTATGTCTATTTGAACAGCATTATAAGTAGGAGCCAACGTGGATTTATGAGGGATAGGTCGTGTCGAACAAACCCAATTAGCTTCCATGAGGAGGTTAGTAAGAACCTGGATCGAGGCAACTCAGTGGATGTAGTCTTTTTAGATTTTGCAAAGGCTTTTGATACAGGGCCACATGGGAGACTATTGTGCAAACTAAGGAATACAGAAATTGCAGTAAACATATGCACATGGATTGAGAGATGGCTAAAAGACAGGAAACAAAGGGTTGTTGTTAATGGAACATACTCAGATTGGACTAATGTGGTAAGTGTGGTTCCTCTGGGCTCAGTATTAAGTCCTATCCTTTTTAACATATTTATTAACGACTTAGAAGTTGGATTGGAAAGTAGTGTTTCCATTTTTGCTGATGACACGAAGTTGTGCAAGGTTGTTAAATCATAAAATGACATACTTTCCATCCAAAGGGATTTGCATAAATTAGAGAAATGGGCAATTAAATGGCAGATGAGATTTAATATGAATAAATGTAAGGTTATGCATCTGGGAAGGAAAAATAACCATGCAATCTATCAAATTAATGAAGCAAATCTAGGGGTATCTGATATTGAAATTAATTTGGGAGTGCTTGTGGACAACCACCTACATAACAGTTATCAATGCCAAGCAGCGGCTGCAAAGGCAAATACACTATTAGCATGTATTAATATGGGTCCAGAAGCAAGGGAGGCAGATATAATTCTACCACTATACAAATCCCTAGTACGCCCTCATTTGGATTATGGAGTACAGTTTTGGGCACCAATTGAAAGGACATTTTAGACCTGGAAAAAGTACAGAGAAGGGCTACAAAACTAATAAGGGGAATGGAGGGGCTAAGTTATGAAGAAAGTCTAACCAAATTAAACTTATTATCTCTAGAAAAAAGGCATATTAGAGGGGATATGATTACCCTATATAAATACATCCAGGGTCAGTATAAAAATTTGTCAAGGGAGCTTTTTGTGCCAAGAGGTTTTCAACTGACAAGAGTACTTCCCTTGAGGTTAGAACTAAAAAGATTCCACCTTAAAGAAAGAAAAGGTTTCTTTACAGTAAGGGTGGTTAATCTGTGGAATTCTCTACCAAGGGAGGAGGTGACAGCGGATTCAATAGATAACTTTAAAAAGGGATTGGATATATTTTTAATTAAAAAGGGCATTCAGGGTTATCCTGGTTAATTAGAGAGGGAGTATTGAGAAAGGGAGAAATCCGATCGCCAGTATCTGGGGTCAGGAAGGAATTCATTTTTTTCCCATTTGAGACAATTGGCAAAGTTTCACTAAGGTTTTTTTGTTTGCCTTCCTCTGGATCAATTAACTAATCCGCATATTGCAGATCAGAGGAGATCTTAAAAGGTTGAACTTGATGGGCTAAAAGTTTGTTTTCAAACTGAATTAATATGTAACTATGTGCATGATACTTTCAGTTTGAATGTAAACAGTGGTGCAGTCAAAACAGCATCTAACATCATGGGAGAAAAACATACTGGGGCAATCAACATAATATGCTATAGAACACATACACACATATTATGTAGACATATACATAAATACAGTGCCTTGCAAAAGTATTCACCCCCTTGACTTTTTACCTATTTTGTTACATTACAGCCTTAAGTTCAATGTTTTGTTAATCTGAATTGTATGTGATGAATCAGAACACAATAAGTTGGTGAAGTGAAATGAGAAAAATATATACCTAAAACTATTTTTTTGAAATAAAAAACAGAAAATTGGCATGTGAGTATGTATTCACCCCTATTGTTATGAAGCTCAAAAAAGGTCTGGTGCAACCCATTACCTTCAGAAGTCACATAATTAGTGAAATTATGTCTACCTGTGTGCAATCTAAGTGTCACATGATCTGTCATTACATATACACACCTTTTTTGAAAGGCCCCAGAGGCTGCAACACCTAAGCAAGAGGCACCAATAACCAAACACTGCGATGAAGACCAAGGAACTCTCCAAACAAGTAACAGACAATGTTGTTGAGAAGTACAAGTCAGGCTTAGGTTATAAAAAATATCCAAATCTTTGATGGTCCCCAGGAGCACCATCAAATCTATCATAACCAAAGGGAAAGAACATGGCGCAACAGCAAAGACTGGAGTATCTGTACATAGGACGACAATAAGCTGTACTCTTCATAGAGTTGGGCTTTATTTCAGAGTGGCCAGAAGAAAGCCATTACTTTCAGCAAAAAACAAAATGGCATGTTTTGAGTTTGCAAAAAGGCATGCAGGAGACTCCCAAAATGCATGGAGAAAGGTGCTCGGGTCTGATGAGACTAAAATTAAAACTTTTCAGCCATCAAAGAAAACGCTATGTCTGGCGCAAACCCAACACATCACCCAAAGAACACCATCACCACAGTGAAACGTGGTGGCATCATCATGCTATGGGGATGTTTTTCAGCTGCTGGGACTGGGAAACTGGTCAGAGTTGAGGGAAAGATGGATGGTGCTAAATACAGGGATATTCTTGAGCAAAACCTTTACCACTCTTTGCTTGATTTGAGGCTAGGACGGAGGTTCACCTTCCAGCAGGACAATGACCCCAAACACACTGCTAAAGCAACACTTGAGTGGTTTAAGGGTAAACGTAAATGTGTTGGAATGGCCTAGTCAAAGCCCAGACCTCAATCCAATAGAAAATCTATGGTCAGACTTAAAGCGTGCTGTTCACAAGCACAAACCATCCAACTTGAAGGAGCTGGAGCAGTTTTGCGAGGAGGAATGGGCAAAAATCCCAGTGGTAAGATGTGGCAAGCTCATAGAAACTTATCCAAGGCGACTTGGAGCTCTGATTGTCGCAAAAGGTGGCTCAACGAAGTATTGACTTTAGGAGGGTGAATAGTTATGCACATTTAATTTTTTGTCCTATTTGTTGTTGTGTCCTATTTGTTGCTTCACAATAAAAACATAAAAAAATATCTTAAAAGTTGTGGGCAAGTTCTGTAAATTAAATGATGCAAATCGTCAAATAATCCATGTTAATTCCAGGTTGTGAGTCAACAAAATACAAAAAAAATTCCAAGGGGGTGAATACTTTGCAAGGCACTGTATATCCATGAAACACCAGGGTATTGCATTTTAGAGGGATATCCTTCTCATTGGACAAAGACTTCCCTACTAGTGACAAGCCTGTTATAGTAAAATAAACAAAACACAAGATTGAGGCAGAGTCCCAAGAAATGTTGATAATGTGACAAAAAACCTAACTCCATGTTAAGTGCAGTATCTTTAGTGTTAAATAATTTGATCATCTTCATTTCAAATGTTTTCTCATCTTGAGTGCAATAACTGTCTTTGTTGTGTTTGTACAGAATAATCCTTAGAAGCAGTTGTTGGCTGGTTTCTCAATGTAACAACCTGTTTGACACATATTACATTGTATTATGTAAACCACATAAGATTATATAAATTAATATGATTTCCTGATGTTATAAGTCTTGTTATATGAAAAATAATTAAAAATGTACAGCCACTACCAACCAGGCACATATAATTAAAAACATATTCCCCAAACCTCTCATACTTGCATTTAATCAGCCAACAAACCTGCTTAATTTTACAGTTGTCACTAATTATTTTTTAATGTGTGGATACCTATTATTGGGTATTTGTTGGTTAATCTTATGCTGCCCCTGACTCCTAATTTCCAAGGAAGAACTAAAGCAAACATGTTAGTATGAGAAATTAACCTGTGCATTTATTTAAGGGACAGCAAGTTTTAGCAAACAACGCTGAACTTGCTGCCCTTGTAATGTTGCCACCCTAGGGCCAAAGGCATAAACACAACTCTGCTCAATGAATCAAACATTGCAACTTTCTTCTAAATACTTGCATGTGTTTTTGCTGCAGTAATAAATTCCCTTTTGAGATTGGAATGTCTAAAGAACCCAAGGAATTAGCTGACATTTTTTGATTGTAGCAGTGAGAGTTGTATTTCCATTTGCAGGGGGTTTGTGATTTTAGATCCTTGAAGAACTTGTACTCACACACTCTGCAGACAAGCAGGCAGTTGAAAGGAATAGATTCAAAGCAGTGAAAACATTCAAACATTTTTCACTTGATTTTTAGAGCACCATTGATGAATTCCATGTCCTTTCATTTGCATTCAATCTGTTACATATGGCAAGTGTGAAATACATTTTTAGAATTACCTATAGAATCCTATTTATCACTTGCTCTGTTACAAATTTTGAAGTATGATTACAATCCAAACACTTGAACAACATTGTTTTCACATCTGTTTATTTGTGAAAAACATTGGTATTTTATACAGTTAACTTATTGGTTGGATAAACATTCATTTTTCCTGACAGAGATTGATTGTAAGCAGTAAATGGTGTTAAAATAGCAAGTGCATATGGAATGTGAGGATACTCAGCTGCAAGCTACAAAAGGTAACTGAGGAGGCAGCTCTTCACACTCTAGTTGATAGACAGGTTTATCCTATGTAGGCCACTCTTTAACTATGTTTTGAAGCAGTGGCCACTTTAATGGATAAATGTAAACAAACAGTGTGTAATTATCCAAGCTAGGCTATCATTCCGGAATAAAAGCAGGAAGAACAGCACCATTGATAATCTATAATACATTTTGTGGAAGCAATAGTCATAGGGCCTCATTAAATTGTCCAAATTGTAGTTACTGAAGCCAGTGGTGTAGACCGGAAAAGTTACTGCTATTAAATAGGCCTCTTCCAGCTTATCAGTGACAAATTTCAAGTAGCATGTTGGAGAATGTTGCCGCTGATTGGTTAATAGGAGACAGTACAACCCGTGTACTGAGAAGTAGACCATTATCATGAACTGCAGAGGGAAGAAACCAGTTATTTTTAGGCAGGAAAAAACAGAACTTTTAAGCATTTCTTAATAAAATAAAGTACACAAAAGTAAAGAGATAGATTGGTATATTATAGTCCTTGTGAAATCCAGAAATCTTCTGTGTCACTTTAAATGTTTTGTTTTGCTAGTGTTGTGAACATAAACTCATCTTTTGTAATGCTTCTTACTAGAGCAACCTACAGTACATACACCTAAACAGCTTCAGTGTCTAATTTTTAATGTCAAAATAGTTTGGCATCAATTTAATTGAGCAGTTGTTGTTTACAGGAGCCCGTAAATTAATTTGCTATTCCATTGGTGTCTTTTAGCAAGACGCAAACAATTAACGGCTTACAGGCTGAAAATCCCTGCGGTTGTCAAGATACTAACTTACAACCCATCTAAGCATTTGGAGCCACATGCAATGCTGCAATTTAGAGATCCGGTATCCGCTATTCAATTGGTGTCTTTTTGCGGCCTCTGATTGGGTTACGAGTTACGGGCTTGAAAAAGTTGCATCTGTCAAAGTCGTAATTTACAGCCTTCAGTAGCCTTTGATCTGTCACGTTATGAAGGCTAAAATCGCAAATCGCTATTCAATTGCTACAATTCCTCAAGCCTGCAAATATTTTCACACCCTTAAATGTCAAATGTAGAAGGAAATCCTACGGGTACCAGATAGGACTTGCATGTGGGTTTAACCCCTGTTCGTAGCACTTTAAATGCAAATAAATAATAAATACTGCACTTTAAAAGACAGGGAAAGCAGTGAAAGACATTAGAATTAATTGCACAACAGTCTCAAGCTTGTAAATCTACAATCAAAAATTATTTTTTTATGCGTCATTTCTGTTATATCAATGAGTTAATACATATAATACACATGGACTAGAATATATCCTTCATTCATTTTTATTAATTTGTACATTGCAGAATTGCGAGTCTGATCAAAAATCAGACCCCTAAACGAGAATGATGACGGTCTCATTTTCTATTGGCTGTTTCTAAATCGGTAGTTACGGCCTTGCTTTATTGATCATGATCGCGCTCTGAAATGCTACATACTATTGCATGGCTTACGGTTTTGGCCCGTAAGTTGTGGGCTTGTTCAATTTAATCGCTCAGTAATTGTAGCAAATTTCAAGCCCGCAGACATACGACCTGTATAACGCAATCTGTAGGCTTGCAATTGAATGAGGCCCTTTATCTTTAGATTAGTGACTCTATCACATTGTATGGTAATTTTGCACATTAAAACTATATATCTTTCAAAACAATCTCTACATACTATATCACTATTCAAAATAACTTCTTAGTTAATGAAAGAGCTAATTTTATGAAGATGTGCTTTTAAAGCATGACTGTGGAGGTGTCAAAGATTTACTGAAAGTGAAGTAAATAACGTCTACTGATCCATTCTGTAGAATACTAAAACTATTAAATGTGTATGTGAAAGGTGATTTGAATCTTCAATGTTGTATTTAGGACATGCAATAATTTTTCCTTGGTGGTTAGTGTTTTTAGAAATTTCTTCTGAAGTCTGTCTTTTTTATAATTATCTTTGTTTTTTTTGCAGAAAATAACTGTATGTTGTCTCTTTTGTGGGTATACGTCAGTCTTTTGTTACACATATGTAATACATATACCTCAGACTATATTAGACACATAATCTAAAAAACACGAAGGTATAAAATAAACTTTATAAATCTTTAAGGAGATAACAGTTTAAACAGTATAAATGTATCAGAACAACAAACATAGACTGACATCATAGCATTTAAAGTTATTTAAGTCAATAGACTGCACTAAACAGAGTTCTAAATGTGGTTCCAATGGAGAATATTTAGCATCAATAATCAAAGTTGGTTAAAATAAATTAACTAGGGGGATTGAATCCGTAGATTATATTTGGTTGATTGTTCATGAGTAATAGCAAAAGCAGAAAACCATCCCCGGGGCATGAAGGTAAACTAACAACAAGTGACCAGTAAATGAAAGGTTGGTTAGGTAGAGATCTTTTGACAATATAATTGTCTTGCCCCAAACGTGTTAAGGAAATGCCCCATAAGCCTCTAAGCATATTTATAAGGAAACTGCTAGTATGGAGACACTAGAGGCACGACAAAGCCGAAAAGCAAGGGAAACCTTTCCATTGATTTTTACTGCTAAAATATTCTGAGTTACTCCGTTAAACTTTTACACCAAGATCCTATGCTAATAATATTTAACAGATCACAAGCAAACCATGCAGTGCAGTAACTGCAAAAAAAACCTGAAATAAAGATTACGTGTACCAAAGACCACTTGCAAATGGTTTTAAAACTGTGATGCAACAGCAGTAAAAGAGACAGTATAGTACCAAAAAACAATGAAAATTATTAAATTCCAACATTATTTGACACTTAACAGTCCAATATCAACATATGTGCAATAAAAAAATATGATATTGTATTATTATGTCTGTTTCATTATACAACATCCAGGGTAACACACAACCCAGTACTCAAGGGGTAAATGCATATAAGGAAACTACGTTGCCTAGGAGTAAATGCTCTAATGCATTGGCTATATATATGTACCTTATATTTGTTTATATATATTGACTCCATAAATACAATTGTCACATGTATTAAATTAAAAAAAATATGTAATAATTCAAAAAATGATATATTTATACATGCTGCAGTTATGGCACTTGTTCTCACCCATTATGATAACCATGACATTCTCATTTTCTATTGGTTCCTAGAGCCTTTTCTCATCCGTAAAGTTTGGTTTGGGTACTCTTGCGGCTAAGTCTTTGAGTTACGGATGTGGGCTGAGTGCCGTAATGTGTGGGTGCTAAAGAGTATAGTAGATGTGAAAAGAGCTCCCCCAGCCGATTTACAGCTATACAGCCCCATTAGCATTGGGGCTTAAGTTGGTTACCTTGGAGATTGTCTTTGCTCTTCTAAGTAGTTGTTAGGTATTAGTAGGGTGGAAATAATAGTATGAGAGAGTTTTAACCTTCTAAAAAGTCTTCTTCAAATGGCAATTGAAACTGGGCATATACTAGTGACAGTCAATTATGTTATACATAATTCTGCATTATCCAAATGCACTTATGACATTTATTTTAAGGTCCAGAATGCAGAATTTCTTATGGATACATACAGTGCCTTGCAAAAGTATTCACCCCCTTGGCATTTTTGTGTTTTGTTGTCTCACAACCTGGAATTAACATGGATTGTTTAAGGATTTGCATCATTTAATTTACAGAACATGTCCACAACTTTAAAGATGTTTTTTTTTTTTTTTTTTGAAGCAAACAACAAATAAAACAAAATAACAGAAAAAGTCATGTGCATAACTATTCACGCCCCTAAAGTCAATACTTTGTAGAGCCACCTTTTGAGGCAATCACAGCTCCAAGTCGCTTTGGATAAGTTTCTATGAGCTTGCCACATCTTACCACTGGGATTTTTGCCCATTCCTCCTTGCATTCTTCCTTGCTTGTGAACAGCAATCTTTAAGTCTGACCACAGATTTTCTATCGGATTGATGTCTAGACTTTCCCCTTAAACCACTCAAGTTTTGCTTTAGCAGTGTGTTTGGGGTCATTGTCCTCCTGGAAGGTGAACCTCTGTCCTAGCCTCAAATCACACACAGAGTGGTACAGGTTTTGCTGAAGAATTTCCCTGTATTTAGCACAATTATTATTATTATTATTGTCTTTATTTATAACGCGCCAACATATTCCGTAGCGCTGTACAGTGGTATCCATCTTTCCCTCAACTTTGACCAGTTTCCCAGTCCCAGCTTGTGTTCTTTGGGTGATGGGATGTGTTGGGTTTGCGCCAGACATAGTGTTTTCTTTGATGGCCGAAAAGTATAATTTTACTCTCATCAGACCAGAGCACCTTCCTCCATACATTTTGGGAGTCTCCCACATGCCTTTTCGCAAACTCAAAACGTGCCATTTCGTTTTTTTCTGAAAGTAATGGCTTTCTTCTGGTCACTCTGCCATAAAGCCCAACTCTATGGAGCGTACGACTTATTGTCGTCCTATGTACAGATACTCCAGTCTCTGCTGTGGAACTCTGCAGCTCCTCCAGGGTTACCTTAGGTCTCTGTGCTGCCTCTCTGATTAATGCCCTCCTTGCCCGGTCCATGAGGTTTGGTGGGCAGCCGTCTCTTGGCAGGTTTGCTGTTGTGCCATGTTCTTTCCATTTGCTTATGATAGATTTGATGCTGCTCCTGGGGATCATCAAAGATTTGGATATTGTTTTATAACCTAACCCTGACTTGTACTTTTCAACAACATTATTCCTTACTTGTTTGGATAGTTCCTTGGTATTCATGGCAGTGTTTAGTTAATGGTGCCTCTTGCTTAGGTGTTGCAGCCTCTGGGGCCTTTCAAAAAAGGTGTGTATATGTAATGACAGATAATGTGACACTTAGATTGTACACAGGTGGACATAATTTCACTAATTATGTGACTTCTTAAGGGAATTGGTTGCACCAGAGCTTTTTATGGGCTTCATAACAAAGGGGGTGAATACATACGCACATGCCAATTTTCTGTTTTCTATTTCTAAAAAATAGTTTTATGTATATATTTTTCTCATATAGCCAATGCACTATTGTGTTCTGATCCATCACATAAAATTCAGATTAACAAAACATTAAACTTAAGGCTGTAATGTAACAAAATAGGTAAAACGTCAAGGGGGTGAATACTTTTGCAAGGCATTGTACATTACACTAGCCATTTTACTCTACAATAAATAATTTTGTTGATATTAAGCATTATTTCTACTGCATTAATACAATTAATAATGTTAATGTGTGTCTCATTGTGCTTAATAAAGGTGGGGGTGAGAATCTGACTGCAAAATAGTATTGGGTCTTGGTTGTGGTTGTTTGTTTATTTGTTTGTAAATTCAGGTTGACAGAAGCTTTTTAATGCTTCAACTGGTAGAGTATATAGAATAATAGTTAAAAAATGCTTAAAAGATCCAAGTCCTACACTGGTTTATTATAAACTACCTAAACTTCAATTGTTACAATTCATATTTCACAATAGTGACACATAAAATGTCCAGGACGAACATATGTAAGGGTTTACTTTGACTTGACACTTTACTTAATTCCGCACATGCTGTCTCTCAAAGTATTCACTGACAAAACATTTCCAGAATGTGCACTTCACACAATATACAACTAATGACTTAGCATATTATATCCTGTGGCGAGTGCTGCAATTTCCTCCTAATCTGTATTCCCATCACCAGTCAGCCCCCAATTTAATCTGTCATGTATACCTATTTAGATTCCTCACCACTACGTGACTACTCTGTCATTCCTTACAGTAAATCCTTATATACTTTAGAATTATGCAGATTTTTATGCCCATGACATCAAAGTTGTGAAAAATATTTGCTTATTGAGATAGTTTTTAGTACAAGTTTATGATATTATGATAACATTTTTAGAGCGTTACAATCTATTTTGCAAAAATAACTACTAAAAAGAACAAATTAACTTTAATCCATGTAAAAGTTAGAAGATACCTCATCCTTGCTTTCTACTTAACCCGCCCCCCCCCCCCCCCCCCCCTCATAATTGCCCTGCAAACCTTTCCATGACCCTCCTATTTCTACATAGGTTGTTTTATTTATATATATATATATATATATATATATTTTTTTTTTTTTTTTTTTGTTTGTTTTTTTTTTTTTGTTTATTACACTACAAGATTGATAACAGGAGTTGTACTGAATTATTAAATGTATTTAATATTTCAACTAAAGCTTCCAACAGCACAGGTACATTTTGTAAAAAAAAATGACTATCCCTGCTTAAGATCTAGTTTATCAATTCAATCTAACAATGGCTTCTTAAAATGTAACACTGTGAATAGATACGGTTTGATAAAGTAGCTCTGAATAGCAACAAATAATGTATTACTATATACCACTTTTTCACTGTATACCACCATAAACTATACCGCTCCTTCAAAAATAAATTTAACAGTCCAAATGTGCAAAATACTATACACTAGGAGATGTTAAAATAATTGCCAACGCTTATAGTGTCAACTGAATACTAAATAAATTGCATTCACATTTTGTTAAAAAAGTTAAAGTATTCACATAGATGGATAGATAGATTGGTTGTCTACTGGAGTTCCCTGTCCTGTTGACTAGTTCAGTAAGTGCCCTAAATTGTTGTCAGCATCAAACATTTTTTCTCTGAACAAATTATAAATAAGTTATCAAATACCAAATTGAATTATGATGAAGGATATATTCAAATAATTATAACATATTGACAACTGCATATTTCCATGTGCTGTATATATTTGAAAATAAAATATTATTGAAATGCATTGTAAAGTTGGTCAGTAGTGTCTGACTCTCCATGACCGTATGGACCACAGCACACCAGGCACATCTGTCAGTTACTGCCCCTCTGAGATACATCAAGCTTATGTTCATTGCTTCTGTGACCGCACCTATCTATCTCAGCCTATGCCGTCCCCTTCTTCTTCAATTTTTCCCAGCATCAGAGTCTTCTTTAGAGAAGCCTTTCTTCTCATTGTATGACCAAAAAAATTGAGCTTTAACCTCGTGATCATACCTCCCAGTGGACAGTTTGTCTTGACAGTATGGATTGATTGTATCTTCTTGCAGTCAAAGGAACCCTAAGCAGTTTTCTCCAACAGCACAATGCAGAGGCGTCAATTCTATGGCGCTCAGCCCTCCTAATAGTCTCACATCCATATGTTACTAATGAGAATACCATAGTTTTAACTGTGCAGACCTTGATAATGATATATACATCTTTTCATTTCATGGCTGCAATCACCATCTGAAGAGATCTAGATTTAATTGTTAAGCAGCGGGCCATCTTTTTCACTCTATATATGATTCTTTGATGAAAGGATATTAGCTCTTTCTGCACTCTTGATTTCATCTATCCTGCTAGTATAAACAAAAGATTTGAGTGCATACCACATCATTTAATATAAAACCAGTTAGAATTAATTGACAAAATTATGATACAGCAACTGAACTTAGTTAACACAAGCCCATATTTATGCAATACTGTAAGCCTAAGAAGTGTGCCACAATAAAAAAATCTATATCCATATATGTGTATATATATGTATATATATATATATATATATATATATATATATATATATATATATATATATCTATAACAAGACTAATATGGGTAATGGAGGGGCTAAGTTATGAAAAAAGACTAACCAAATTAAACTTATTTTAAGAGGGCATCATTTGAGGTTAGAAGTAAAAAGAATCCACCTTAAAAAAGAAAAGGGTTCTTCACAGTAAGGGTGGTTAATCTGTGGAATTCTCTACCAAAGGAGGTGGTGACAGCGGATTCGATAGATAACTTTAAAAAGGAATTAGATATATCCCATATATAGTTGTGGATCTGCGGGGTTGTTCGGAACGCTTACGATGTTGGTCACGCTTTGTGAGCCTTGCAAAGCGAGGCAAGCTGTCGACTTTGCAGGATTTAGGCTGCAATGAGCGCCAAAGGCGCTCATTGAACTGCAAGCCTTGCGAAGTGAGGCGAGCAGTTGAAGCATGCAGGACTTAGGCTGCAATGAGTGCCAAAGGCATCATTGCATTGCAAGCCTCACAAAGCGAGACGAGCAGGTGAAGTACGCAGGACTTATGACCCGTAGGACTTAAAAACAAAACCCGCACATACACTGTGCGCCTCGCAAAAATCTGACTTTAACAGCCAAACCAAGGAACTGGAAAGACCTCAAATTCGCCTCAAATTCACCTCCATACTCAGGTTGCAAGTTAATTTGAGCCATATTTGTCGTTTTTTCCCAATCAAAAGTGAGGACAAAAATGGCTGCCGAAAAAACGCAACACAACGAAAATGAGGCAGAAGGACCTAAAAATAGCCTATAGACGTCAAACCAGCCCGAAGGATGTAAAACTAGCACAAAGGATGTAAAAACGAGCACTAACCAGTAACACTTCGTCCAAGCTACTAACATTTAACACAAGGTAGTAACAATTAACCCAACCCTGTAACACTTAACCAAAGGTACTAACGCAACCAAAGACACTAAAACTCAAGCGCAAGGCCTATAAAATACACAGGGGGAGAGGCATGCAATGAGCGTCGAAGGTGCACAGAGGGCCCATAGCCATCCATTGAGTGGCAAACAGCTTTACCAGGCTTACAATTTTATTCCCTTCATTTTTGACAGGTTTCCTAGTTTTTAAATAATAGGGCATTCTGGGTTATCCTGGATTTGCCTTCCTCTGGATCAATTAACAATTAATCTGCATATCGCAGATCAGAGGAGATCTAACCTCAATTACTATGTAACTATGTAACTACATGATTTTCATGATCCTCTTCGGCTGACCTTCAGAATTAACAACTTAAGTGTACAATTATAAATACATTAAGTGACATCATAAGGTGATGTAATCAGTAATACAGTGATGCCATGTTTTATACATGTGATGTCATGAGTATTGTCATAGCTGATGTCATTATTTATATAATATGTGATGCCATGAATATTGTCGCCTAATGTCATATCTGATCTCATGAATGAAATTGTCAGACAAATCTTCCTAATTTCATGTGCTTTCCAGTCTTAAAGGGACATTTAAAAGAGTATGTTTTAAACACTATAAAAGTGTTTAAACCTATGGGTAAACAAACAGGAAATGTCCCAAGAAATGTATGCAAGACTGTATATTTCATTTGCAGACACATATGATCCATACAGCCATATTGCTACACATTTGCTGAGAGTAACAAACCCCCAGACAGTTATATATTTTGCCCCAGGAGATTCATTTTCAAAAAAATAACACATTGTTCAATATTATCAAATGACCTCTCTCAGTCTTTCAGATGCAACAAATACATACATCAAATTGCCCTTTAAGTTACCCCATCTTGCACTGCAACCTTAATTACAGTGCAAATTTAGCAAAACAAATGTCTCATGTTTTTCTAAATGACATTATAAGGAAAATATTTTTATTAACCAAGTTATTCTCTTTATTTGAAATATTAGTTTTTTTTATCAATGTGTTATATTATTTGAAGTACAATGAAAAGATAAAACAACTTTTACATTTCCTAAGCAACTGACACATAAATGTCTGGCAACCAACAATAGCAAAACTGAAATTTGAAGTTAGCTAAAAAAAACTTCTTATACAGAGTTGTTTTTGATGAAAACAAGACCTGCAAATTGAATAAGGGGTGTCTGCAACTTATCCCTCAGTAGAACAGCAGACATTAGAAAAAGGACATCTTATGAGGATAAACATGAGCTAATCAAGTTTATTTTTGTATGTTTTTGTTCATAAACCTTGGACAGACACATAATTTGGGGAATTTTGGGGATGGTTATTTTTGATAAAACCTCACTTTTCAAAATGATTGTTTGCAGTTCGAAAGAGTTGTAGGTTTCTATTGTATGAGCTCTGTTTTTTTTTTTTGTCCTGTAAGCGAACATTGATGCCATGAAGTGTTTTCCATAGATAATGAAGAAGGCTTTGCAAGTAGTTATTTATAATTGTCAATGGAAAATGTTTGCCAGCTGTGAGTGAATATTTAAATATGTTTAAATGTTGATGTGAGTAAACGTTATTGTGTAGCACCAAAATTTGTATTTAGAAATGAAAATGTTAGTATATTTGCTCAACTGTAATGGTGAGGGAATTGTATAATTGTTGCTTTGTGGGGTGAGTAAGTGAATAGTGTATGTACTAAGAGAGTCAGAGAAAGACACTGGACTTTAAAGATATTAGTGTAACTAAATATAGTGAATGTTCCAACTAAGCTGAGAGCAAATGTAAAAAAATTAAAATTTAAAAGTAAAGGGCCACCTCAGTTGAAGAAAAAAATACACTTGTTTGTCATGTATGTATCAAACTAACAATATTAGCAGCTGTGTAAGCCAAGGTAAAATCTGAATTTTTAAAGATTATGTTTATTAGTACATAACTTCCTAAGAGCTGAATCATGAGAGGGTGTGTTTTGACTATCAGTGGAGAGATTGGTTGGAAACAAGGGAACACTGTAAAGACAATTGAATAAGACTGAAATAAACACCCATTTCCTCTCACCCCTTGCATCATTCACTGTAACAATATCTCACCAAAACCTACACAACTTCCACCAATGAATAATGGATCTCTCCAGAGTCCTGCAGAGTCATCAAAATTATTATTTTTTCTAAATAAGAGCCAAATGTATGACCTTTTTCCTGCTTAATTGTGCTCTGAGTCAAGCAATTATTTTCCATTGTTCCGTGGTCCTTTAAAAATTGTAACCTGAATATTTAACAATTGTACACAGTATTGTACAAACTTTCTCGATAAACAGGGAAAGATTTGTATTAAACTAGAAAAAGGCGCTTGACCAGAATTGACAAATCAAAATGCATGGAATTTTCTACTGAGCATTATTTTTTAAATTATATCTCAAAAATGGCTTAAGCTCTAACAAACTATTCCAACAAGGTATGCACACTGTTAGATCACTATTACATTGCTGAATTTTTTTGATACAAGTGATGAAAATTCCTATGGGAAAAATACCATTTCATCAATCTAAAATTCAACATAAATCAACTTTTTTTTGGCTGGGTGTATTTTATGAAAATTAGCAAAAAAATCAAAACCCAATTCCTCCTTCTAATTTAAAATGTCAAACCAATACAAATGTATAATCTTGTGTAACGTTATAACTATTAAAGGACAAATGTGCTCTAATAATATTAAAGCTGCATTGTGGTCTCATTTGCCTGTCCCCTCCCAGTACAATGCAACAATTGTATTTCTTGATATTCTGAGAAGGAAATATATATTTTTTTTAAACTTATTTTAGATGTCCAAATGTAAACACATATAAACTTCATTAGTTTACAAGAAAACATGCTGTTGGAAAAACGCCACATTATAAAAGACCCATTGTGACCTATTGAAAACTCTTGGAACTCTTGAGATGCACCGCTAATCTTGGGCACTGATTTTGGTGGAACACTTGAATATTGAACATGTATACTTACAAATAATACATTGCAATATCTTGATAATTTCTTTATTACATATTTACATCCTGAACTTAGAGATTGTCAAAAGAAATGGGATTTACTGTGGGCCTCATTAAATTCCAAGCACAAACAGTTACAGTGCGATTAAATTGAAAAAGCCAGCAAATCCAAAACTGTAAACCATGCTTCCATATGTAGCATTTCAGGACATAATCGTGATCAATTAATCAAGCCCGTAAATTGCAATTTAGACTCAGCCAATAGTATATGAGACCGCCGTTATGACGTCATTAAAACATGGCATTTAAACCACAATCAATTAGTGTTTAGAAGTCCGATTTGCGATCGGACTCGCAATCCAGAAATGTTGCAATATAAAAAAAAAAAAACAATCTACTATTCTAGTCCATGCAAGTTCAATGATATGTATTAACCCATTGATTGCCGGGATCGATATATCATGAAAATTACACATAACAAAAAAAGATTTGCAAGCTTGAGACTGTTGTGCAATTATAATGCCTTTCATCGATTTTCCCGTATTTTGAAGTTCAGTATTGTGTTTTTTATTGCTTTTGCAGTGTTATGAACAGGTGTTTAACCCACTTGTGAGTCCTCTCCTGTACTCTTGGCTTCATTGCCATTTACGGGTTTGAAGGCATTTGCGGGCTTGTTGAATTGTTGCAATGTAATAGCGATTTGCGATTTTAGCAATTGTAACATTTGCGGCCTTGAAAGATCAAAGGAGGAGATGGGTCAGAGTTATGATTTTGACAACCATAGGAATTTTCAGCCTGTTGCTCGCAAACTAATTGAAATAAACTAAACATTTGAAATACTGCACTTTACAGTCTGCGTATTCATGAGCTACATGAGCTACAAAAGACAGAACCAAACAAGTACAAATTGTATGGTTTTAGCCAAAACAACACAGAGTTTTTAAACACTTCTTTATAAAATAAAGTACATAAACGTAAATAGATACATAGGCAGATTATATTCTAGTGAAATCAAAAAAACTTCAATGTCCCTTTAAGCCAGAGGAATTAGTAGTGGATTAAGTAGTAAGTAATGTAATGTTACGTATCATATCATACAAGTGCAGCTAATCATACATTATACTAAAAGATATATTGTTCTTCTGTCTATCGTGGCAAAGATTTATTTTATTTGACAATGAAATTGTTCAGTCCTCTACTATTTTAAAATAAAAATGTTATCACCCCTAACCAGAGTTACTTGAAAACTGACAATACCTCATACTAGCATTTATTGCTATACACAGTTATTCTTTACACATTTGTCCTTATGAAATGTATTTGATAGTTTATTGTTTGCAATGAAAACATAATCTGAAAACACAATACAAGTCTTTCTCTCAAAATGTGTAATAAAAATGGCTATTTTCCCATACTTTTAATCTGTGTCATTCATGCCATTCTCTTGTCAAAATAATGTCTTATCTGTATAGCCCAGGTTCATGTATTAGTGTGGGCAAACCAGTATGAGGTGTCCAAGATTCTCCATTCTAACACTAATGGGAAGTACATTATTTGTTGGTTAGGAAGGGTTTCAAATAGGGGGGGGGGGGACGTCTGGGAGCCTTTGATAGACATCCACACTTCCAGTTTGGAGATATTCTTTGAAACATTCACCTGTTAGCAGGCTGGGAATTGCCATACACACTTCTTTCTTCAAAGTTATGTCTTGTAATGTGCAGTATAGGAACAGTTCACAAACAAAAAATATTTTTTCACTAATGTAAATGTGAAAGTCCAGCATGCATATGTGAATTACTGATAACAAATGTCGCACACAATGTGATTTTTTTGTTGAGTTTTATTTTATTTTTTGTGTATTGTTTGAGTATTTACATTAAAAAAACATGAATAAATAAACATATAAATAGCACAAAATAGTTAAATGTTTGTTTTGCATTACAAGTCGCACCTATTATTTTTTCTGTTTTTTCAGTTCAATCTCTAAATGTTTATTTTCATTTATATCCTTACATATTCACACAAGTGAATATAAATCCGCCCCACCAGCTCACTGGCTGATAAGAATCTGCCCTCCATGCTAAAGCATTTGAACAGCATTAAAATAGCTAATGGTTTAAATTAAAAAGGGCATATTTGCTGAAGTTTATAGCTTATGTGAGTAAATCACAGATAAATAAGTTGATTTTGAGTAGTAAACATCATATCGTGTAGAAACAGTCTTATCACTGGAGTGAAAATGTAATTTCAATGAAGAGGTTAAAGTACAGTGAGCTAACCCGGCGTTACTGTGAGGGTATTGTCACCCAGTGTAGCTTGAAGGCTGGGAGGATGTACTCTCACAGACAGGTAGAGACGTGCCTTATATTTGTTTACGCACACACTCATTGGTTGCCAAGCAAATAACACTGAAGCAAGTGAAATGACTAATCAATAATAATGCAATGTGAGAAACAAATGGAAACCAGAGCCTTATCTGATAGCAAGTAAATGTTCAATGGTGAAAAATATCAGAGTTGAGTTCATAAGGATCTTGCATCTGTATTGCTGGTGGATCAGCTTATTGCTGTAAGTTTTTCCAGTTTGTGAGACTATTTTTGTTATACAGACTAACCCTGTCTACCACCGGCACATCCTCTTCAGTAACACCTTTTCATTCATCTGTGCTGAGCTGGTATGTGGATTGTTTAATTCAGATAATATTGTGTGCAAACAGATTAAATACTTTCTACACATCAAAACATTAAAGCTTTGGATATAGCATATATTCTAAGGAAAATTGCATAAATATATGCTTACAGAGAAAAAAGTAAACTGTGCTACCTTTGAATTATAATCAGAACAAAAGAAATGACAAAAGTAAACAGGATCCTAATTTCATGTTACATTACACAAGTGTAAAACCACACATTTTCAGGTTTTAATGTAATTGTTTTACATTTTTGCTGAAGGATGAACATGTTATCACTGCTTTAATAGAACATATAATATATAAAACATGGAAGTATCACATATTCAATATTGAATTAAATTATTAAAGAAAAAACAAATGTATTATGTAAATGGGATTAAGCTTAATTATTCAAGTATATTTACTAATATTTATGTTTTTGTATTTGAGATATTTGATACAAATATAACCTCCCTCCTCCCATTCATATTTTGTTACAATGACAAAAAGCACACTATTACAACAGGTATGAGAATTTTGTGGGCTCTAGCTATGGACAATGGAATAGGGCACCTCATCCTCCGATGAGATGCTAATGTTGAACGTCTTCTTGTTTCCTTGAACACTTTGAGCCTCATTCAATTGGTAGGCCGCAACTCGCGGTGTACAAGCAGTATGTCTGCGGGCTTGCTGCGGGCTTGAACTCTGCTACAATGACGGAGTGATTCAATTGAACAAGCCTGCAAATTACGGGCCAAAAGCCGAAACCGTAAACCATGCACTCGTTTGTAGCATTTCAGAGCGTGAACATGTTCAGTTAAGCAAGGCCGTAACTACCCATTTAGAAACAGCCAATAGAAAATGAGACTGTCATCATTAGGGAAGTATAAGATGGAGGTAACATGTCAATCAATTAGGGTTTGGGGTTCCAATATGCGATCGGCCTCGCAAACCCGCAAAATACAAAATAATAACATTTAATGCCAATACTGGTCTAGTCCATATGGGTAGCCTAATATGTATTAACTCATTGATTCCTGAGATCAATATAACCCCCAAATTAAACATAAAAATAATATATATTTTTTTGCCGATTTGCGAGCCCTGCAGATACAAGGGAACTCATTCAATTGTGATTTGGCCAATTGAAAAGGGTCTAAATAAGCACATAGCATATTTTTTTTAAAGAAGTTTTTAGTTACTAAGCATCTATCCAAAAGCAAGGTTTTTACTAACTAAAAACTTCTTTAAAAAAATATACTATGTGCTTATTTAGAGCCCTATTCATTTGGCCAAATCACAATTGAATGAGGGCCTAGGTTTCCAACTTCTAAACACATAAGAAACTTCTGAGTAAAGATTGGGACAATAAGCACCATAGTGCAAATCCGCCCCCCCCCCCCCCTCCAATTTTTGAAAACAGCCTATCATTTCAGGTATTATGAGCCTTCATATGAAGTTTTGAGATATGATAACAAGATCAAAGTGAGCAAAATGAATATGTTTCATAGCACTTGTGGAATTAATAAGGTTAAGTTATCAAGAAGGGGAGATCTGAACAGTGACTGCAACTACTACTGTTACTGCTACCACTGCATAAAATATTTCCTAAATAGACCAACATCTTTTCAAAATTGGTGGTTATAACAATGTGTGTTGTTAGCCATAACTTATTTATATAATTATAAATATTTATTGTAATGTATTAAATAATGAAAGCTATAGCATATACATTAGTTATGCGAAGAGGCAATGATTGCTCCTAATCAGTACAATGTAAAATGAGGTTGGAGAAAATAAATGTAAATAAAGCGCCACGTCCTGATGGAATACATCCAAGGGTACTGAGGGAACTGGGCTCTGCAATAGCCAAACCATTATATCTAATTTTTCAAGACTCACTCATCACAGGGTCGCTACTAGATTACTGGTGAAAAGCAGAGGTGATACCTATATTTAAGAAGGGAGCAAGAACAAATCCAGGAAATTATAGACCTGTAAGCCTTCCATCTGTATTTGGGAAGCTTTTAGAAGGGTTAATAACGGACAGTATACGAGATTATGTCTATTTGAACAAGATCATAACTAGGAGTCAACACGGATTTAAGAAAAGGTCATGTCAGACCAATCTAATTAGTTTCTATGAGGAGGTAAGTAGGAACTTGGATAAGGGCAACTTAGTGGATATAGTCTTTTTGGATTTTGCAAAGGCTTTTGATACAGTGCCACATGGGAGACTATTGAGCAAATTAAGGGATAGAGGAATTGCAGTAAATATCTGCTCATGGATTGAGAGCTAGCTAAAAGACAGGGAGCAAAGGGTTGTTGTAAATGGAACATATTCCGATTGGACTAATGTGGTAAATGGGGTTCCTCAAGGTTCAGTATTAGGTCCTCTCCTTTTTAACATATTTATTAATGACGTAGAAGTAGGACTCGAAAATAGTGTCTCCATTTTTGCAGATGACACTAAGTTGTGCGAGGTAAAGAAATCAGATAATGACTGTATTTTCCCTACAAAGGGATTTGCATAAATTAGAGAAATGGGCAGCTAAATGGCAGACGAGATTTAATACAAATAAATGTAAGGTTATGCATTTGGGAAGGAAAATAGCCATCCAATTTATAATCTTAATGGAGCAAATCTAGGGGTATCAGATATTGAAAGGGTTTTGGGAGTATATTTGTATATGCTTTTTGTGTTTTTTGTGATTCAATTATATTTATCTGCAAATATTTGTTGTGCCTATATAGTATATATTGAATGTTAATATAATAGTGTGACTATGGTATCAGGCAGTAGTTGATATTTCAGTACTAAAGGTAATACTTCCATTTTCTTGAAAGCATATAAAACTTTTCGTCTAAACTACATGGGCAGTGCTTACTCTTTTGTTATATTTACTAAGCTGTAAACTGCAAAGAAATGTGTCAAAGTGCAAGATAAAATACATAGCTTAGTATTGCAATACTCTACTCACTATATGGCATGAAGCCAAAACATCTACAGACATTTTTATGAGTCATCTAGCTCTAAGTCCACTCCCTTTAAGAGAATGATGCATGATAATTGTACTCTCGATCTTTTATGAAACCGTCTACAAAACGTGTCATTTGAAAGATAGGGGAAGGGCACCAATCTGTGACAAATACTGACTAAATAACTAATGATTCATAGTTATGATATATGATACTGAAAGTATAGTAAAATTCATGAAACATCAAAAGTGCTTTAATAGAGTTAAAAATGATTTCCAATTTCATATATGGAACTAATTCTTAAGCATTCTCAACTCAATAATCGATGTGAAAGACACCCATTCTCAGTGGTCACATTCTCATAGCAGCGTTGCATAATGGCATGAAGATGGGGTTTTAAGCAAATATTTGTTTTAAAGTTAGAAGTTATCATTTACAATAAAAAGTCAAACTTTTATTCATATACCTGTTACTCATATTAAAGGGACAAAACAGTGTTCATGCAATAGGGTTTAATTTGTTTGTTAAGCTAGTGTGTAGCAGAAAAGCTAAACCTAAACATCCAAAGTAGTATGGTTCCATATTTAGTATCAGGTTATATTTTCAAAACAACAAAACATATTATTGTTAAATTATTTTTGAATTATTTTTGAATTATTTTTGAAAATGAGAATTCTGATTCTGTATTACACTTTATATATAAAGAAGCTACTAATTAGAATAACAACAAAAATAACACAACTTAACAGTGACATTTATTTTTGTCACAATGCAAGAAAAGGAATATTATACCAAATGGACTAAAAATCAAGAATCCACCAAGATCTACACAACTCAATATATGCTGAAAATGTATGCAGGCACACAAGTGAAAAACTAAGAAACCACCTAATCCATCAACTTTATACAAAGAAATACCATCTAAATCACCAAAGAGTAAGCCTCCTTCAACTACTAAGGGAGGACAACATATATGAAGCTAGACATGTAGAAAAAGAAAAACAGCTGTTTTTTTTAAAACTAATAGGTGGGGTGGGACTAGGTAGACGTAATGAGAGCGGATAAGGGATGAATTAACTACTCATGGGGAAGGAGATGGGGGAGCGTTAGTATAGTCAATAGGGCGGTATTACTAAGTAATTCAAGTACAGAGGCAGGCACCTCAAATCTACAAACTCATAACACAAGATGTATTCTTACTAATGCCAGAAGCTTGCCAGGAAAAACGGGAGAGCTAGAATTAATGGAAATTAATGAAAAATAAGATTTAATAGGCATTACCGAAACATGGTGATGAATCTTATGACTGGACTGTTAATCTGGGTGGTTATAAAATATTTAGGAAAGATAGGGGCAATGGTAAAAGTGGAGGAGGGATTTGTGTGTATGTTAAGCCTGAATTTAAGCCTATATTCAGACAGGATATTTATGCTGGAACTAGCGCTAATGTTGAATGTTTGTGGGTAGAGTTAAATACCGGAGCAGAAAATTCCAAAAGAATATTGGTTGGAATATGCTATAAACCCCCAAATATAATTGAAAGTGAGGAAATACAATTATTGTTACAGATTGGAAATGCAACTAAGCATGGGCAAGAGATTTCAACTACCCTGAAATAAACTGGATGAATGAGACCAGCAGTACAGGCAAAGGGAGCCTGTTCTTGAGTACACTCAGGGATCATTATCTGGCCCAGGTTATAAAAGAGCCTACTAGAAATTAGGCCATCTATGATTTAGTCATCTCAAATTATATTGATATGGTATTAAATGTTGAAATAGGGCAACCTTTGGGAAACAGTGATGACAACACAGTCTCATTTGAGATTGAATTAAAAAAAAAAACATAACTGTAAGGGGATACAAAGTATAGACTGGGACAAAGAACTGGCAGCGAAAAATACTGTACATAAATAGACAACATTTAAATCCGTACTAAATATACATACACATCGGCATATACCATGTGGGAATAAAAGTAAAAGGAGTAAATTACATCCAACGTGGCTTAACAATGATTTAAAGATCAAGATACAGAGTAAAAAAACAGGCATATAAATTATACATAAAAGAGGGGACAGAGACTGCTTTACGGGAGTACAAGGAAATCAACAAGGCTTGAAAAAGGGCTATTAGATTGGCTAAAATAGAAAATTAAAAATTAGTTGCAAAAGAGAGTAAGACTAACCCTAAAATATTTTTTAAGTATATAAATGGGAAGAAGGCTAGGAAGGAAGCTATAGGAACATTACAATGTGGCACAGGCCATCTGAAAACTAGTGACTAGGAAATGGCAGATGAGCTAAATAGGTTCTTTTCTTCTGTATATACAAGTGGCTACACTACCTTCACCAAATAATTGGTTAATGCAGGAAGAAATCCAAAAGAGGTTGGAAAAAATAAATGTCAATAAAGCCCCTGATCCTGATGGAATACATCCAAGGGTGCTGAGGGAACTGGGTTCGGTAATAGCCAAACCATTATATCGAATTATTCAAGATTCACTCAACACAGGGTCTCTACCAGATAACTGGAGAAAAGCAGAGGTGATACCAATATTTAAGAAGGGACAAGAGTAAATCTGGGGAATTATAGACCTGTAAGCCTCACTTCTGTAGTGGGAAAGCTTTTAGAAGGGTAAATAATATACAAGAGTATGTCTATGCAAACAGCATTATAAGTAGGAGCCAACAAGGATTTATGAGGGATAGGTCGTGTCAAACAAATCTAATTAGTTTTTATGAGGAGGTTATTAGAAACCTGGATCAAGGCAACTCAGTGAATGTAGTCTTTTTAGATTTTGCAAAGGCTTTTGATACAGGGCCACATGGGAAACTATTGTGCAAACTAAGGGATACAGATATTGCAGCACATGGATTCAGAGCTGGCTAAAAGACAGGAAAGAAAGTTTTTTTGTAAATGGAACATACTCCGATTGGACTAATAAGTGGGGTTCCTCAGGGCTCAGTAGTAGGTCCTCTCCTTTTTAACATATTTATTAATGACTTAGAAGTATGATTGGAAAGTAGTGTCTCCATTTTTGTTTATGACATGAAGTTGTGAAAAGTAGTTCAATCAGAAAATAATATACATTCACTCCAAAGGGATTTGCATAGATTAGAGAAATGGGCAATTAAATTGCAGATGAGATTTAATGCAAATAAATTTAAGTTTATGCATCTGGGAAGGAAAAATAACTATGCAATCTATAAACTTAATGAAGCAGATCTAGGGGTATCTGATACTGAAAGGGATTTGTGAGTGCTTGTGGACAACCACCTACGTAACAGTTCTCAATGCCAAGCAGCAGCTGCAAAAGCAAATACACTTTTATCATGTATTAATAAGGGTATAGAAGCAAGGGAGGCAGATATAATTCTACCACTATACAAATCCCTAGTACGCCCTCATTTGGAATATGGAGTACAGTTTTGGGCACCAATTCATAAAGAGGACATTTTAGAACTAGAAAAAGTACAGAGAAGGGCTACAAAACTAATAAGGGGAATGGAGGGGCTAAGTTATGAAGAAAGACTAACCAAATTAAGCTTATTTTCTCTAGAAAAAAGGTGTCTAAGAGGCGATATGATTACCCTATATAAATACATCCAGGGTCAGTATAAAGATTTGTCAAGGGATCTTTTTGTGCCAAGAGGTTTTCAACTGACAAGAGGACATCCTTTGAGGTTAGAACTAAAAAGATTCCACCTTAAAGAAAGAAAAGTGTTCTTCACAGTAAGGGTGGTTAATCTGTGGAATTCTCTACCAAGGGAGGTGGTGACAGCAGATTTGATAGATAGCTTTAAAAAGGGATTGGATATATTTTAAGTTAAAAAGGACATTCAGAGTTATCTTGGTTAATTAGAGAGGGAGTATTGATCCAGGGAGGAATCCGATCGCCAGTATCTGGGGCAGGAGGGAATTCATTTTTTTTCCCTTTTGAGACAATTGGCAAAGTTTCATTGGGGTTTTTCTGTTTGCCTTCCTCTGGATCAATTATCAACTAATCCGCATATTACAGACCAGAGGAGATCTTTAAAGGTTGAACTTGATAGGCTAAAAGTCTTTTTTCAACCTCAATTACTATGTAACATCTTTACAAGAAACTACAAAACTGAATTTATAAAAAATAAAAATGCAGCTGCATCTTCCAACAAAACAACAGAAACCAGGTACAAGAAGAGAAAATAAAGGATCCAAATTCAGCCCTGAATTCTGCTAACAACAACACATTATGAATTCAAATAAATATTTTTCTCTGAAAACTATACAGAACACAAAGGAATTATACATCTCTCAAACCATCAACTATCACAAGCAGAGACCTCTGTTCACTCCAATGGATTGTCTTTCTGTCCAGACCTAAAACTAGATAAAATACAACTATACTCGGACATAGAAGAATTCTTCAGGAGATTGAGACTGGCGGAATTTATCCACAACAAGAGACATACCACAACATCATTAGACTGTAACAAGAAAAAAAACACATTTCATCTCACCGCCTGGTCAAAACACCAAACTGGACAGTTATATAGAAAGCTTTCACCTGAGATCTGCATCCGTTATAACAACACAATATAAAAGAAACTTACACAATCTCTTCAAAGCAAAAGAAACTACTTCACGTATACCTCTAGTGACCCCACTTTCCAATTTTAGAGACAATGCGGAAAATAATCAAAGATTTACAACCATTACTAACCGAAGATGCCCAATTAAAAAAAATATTCCCCAAACCTCCTATTTTTGCATTTAAATAACCACTAAACCTGAAAAAAAAACTTGTCAGCAGAAGATTGGCCAATGAACAACTGAATACAAAAAGTGGAAGTAAACCGTGTAACAAAAGAGCCTGTAAGTTTTATCAACACATTTGTAATGATGAAACAGCCACACCTAACTACAAGACATATAACATCAACGGATTGTACACATCCTCCAATGTAGTTTATATAGTACAATGTACTTTATGTGACACAGGCTGTTACATTGGAAAAAACAGTAAAAAAATGCACTTACGGATGAATTTACACAGACATTCAATAATAAAGTATAATGAAGACAGTTATTGTACCCTGGTGGGACACCATTTTAGCCAGAATGATCACTCCATCCAAAACCTAAAAATCTAAATACTCAAAGGCAATTTTAAGAACATACAAGAGAGAAAAGTATTTAAAAGACAAATTCTTCAACACTAAAAATACCGACTTAATATGGACTTGGGTTTTCTAACACATAATCACAATTTCTTGTGATTTTTTTCTTATTTTACAATAACAGGCTTGGCACTCTTAGTGAGGTGTTTGTCCAACAGGAAGGATATCGCAGTGGACTACAGTGCTCTATTTTTTCATGTAAATATTGATGTAATTGTTTATATAGTATGTGTATATATGTTTCCTATACTATGTTATGTTGATCCCCCCTATATGTATTTACCCCATGATGTCAGATGCTATTTCCATTCTCTTAGATCTGCTGTTTGCATTCAAAATGAAGGTTCCATCTCATGTTAGTATTGCTTCAGACTTGATAAAGAGACGTTAAACCTCTCAATATAAATAAGGTGTTTTTCCAATATAAAAAGTATTATAATATACAGCAAAACTCATTATTAATTTATATATATATAGATTAACAATTACTAAATTGCTATATATAGTTTTTTTACTATTAGTTTTAGACATTCAAATGAGAATGTCTGCTGTACAGTGGAGGGCTTTTATCGCTCTTTTGCCCACCATATCTTAAATGGTTGTTGTATAGAACTACCTACTCAAAATATCCACAAGCTAAGGAACCGGCCCCACGCTGATGAGAGACAGTAACCTTGAAACTTCTGTATGTGGGTGGGATTCCTAGCTTGAGTATAATCCAACCCTAGCTTTGCTCAAAGCTGATTGATACACTGGGCATATGCTTAAGATATGCCATATTTGATGTGGATTGCAAGAGCGAGGCATTTGTGGGCAAAGCTTTCTTTCCCCAAGAGGTCTGAAGGACTTAACTTTCCTGAGCAGTTAATTAGCTACACCTGAGTAGAGCTGTCTTAAGACTGAATTTTGAGTTTTAGTGTGGCTGCTGCATGGACTGGGAGCGTGTGCAGTCTATTTGAACCAGAAAAAGAGATACACAAAGATAAGTGTGCAGTATGTCAGAAGCTTAGAAAAAAGACTTACAGAAAGCATCTTGAAGCTTGTGATCACTTGAAGCAGAGTGGACCCAAGGATCTGAATAATAAATACCAGTGATTGCAAACAAACTAATGGACTGTTTGTTTTGTTTTTGCTCTATCAAAGTTTAGCTGGATATTGGATTTGTTTTGGTTTATTGTTGTGTTTTACGTAACATTGCCTAAATTATTGTTTCAAAACATACCAACTGTTTACACCTGTCCCCTGTCAATATAGAAGAAACTAGTCAGAATGCTCATAAATGGCTATTTTGTAGTTCTTGGTTTATAAACCGATCATTAAAATCTTTATATTCAACTATCTTTTCTAAAGCACCAAAAATTATTCATCTATTTTTTTTAAATAATTTATTTTTTTCTAATATTTTTCCTTGACACAATTCAATTTCAGAAAGAAACTACAAGCAATTGACAAGTGGAATTATGCAAGATAAGTCAAGTCAATCAACATTATTCAAATAAATTTGATTTAAATAAAAAGTGAGTTTATAAGCATAGTGATTATGTCATTGGTTGTATCTCAGCGCAGGATCATGGACCAGGGGAGCCTGGATGCAATGCAGGCATGGCGACCATTTGTTTTCATAATGCGCTAGGGAGTGTCTAGAATATATGTTAGTTTTTATAGAATGGAGGTTCATTTTTTTTGCAAAACCTGGACCAAATAAAGGAAGGAGATTTTCAATGTGCTAATATATGCAATTTTACCATATCAAAGATTGCTGCAAGTATTTATTTTTACCCATAAATCTGATTTTTTCAGGAAAATAACCAGATAGCAAATCTATAGGGTAAGTGCTACAGTATATGTTTTTGTGATTAGAACTGTGAGTGTACAACACATTTGTGAGGCTGTGTTGAGTAAAGACTCAGGATCCACTAGCATTCCATAAAATCATCAACTTTGTTAGAGTAATATTTATCTTTTGTTTAGACACTTACTACAAAGCAGCAAGTGATACGAATGCAGGCGGGGAGCAGGATCTCCACATCAGCTGGAAAGCCATGTTTATCAGCAGGAACTAGAGGCGGTGGTCATGGCAGCTACCTGTGTGCACAGTCCTGTGTTGAGCTTCTACAGGGCTTTCCCAGCTAACCTTTATACGTTGTGCTGCTCCATGTGATGCTTATATCAATAATACTGATAGTAGTTATATCTTGTGCCTATGCCAGCTGTTGCTGCATAGTGTACTAGGATTTACCAGACTATTTATACAAACTCATCCTGGATTCTATACCTCACTCTGGTCATAAACAGATTTAACTATTATACACATCAGTTACCAGTCTCTCTCTACATATGTCCACATACAGCTAAAATTCTAATACACTCTCTCATCATATCTCGACTCGACTACTGCAACTCCCTTCTTGCTGGCCTACCCATCTCTCGTCTGTCTCTATCTTCAATACCAAATGATCAGTGTCTGCAGCTCCTCTCTGTCAATCACACCACTGGCTTCCCATAGCTTCCAGAATCACATTTAAAATCATGACCCTAACATATAAAGCCCTCAACAACAGTGCACCCCCTTATATATCTGCTCTTGTTTCAAAATACACTCCCAACCGCCCCCTTCATTCTTCTAACGACCTTCTTCTTTCCTCCTCTCTCATCACCTCCTCTCACTCCCGTCTTCAAGACTTTTCTGACACTGCCCCTACTATTTGGAACCCCTTCCCTGCTCCATTAGATTATCTTCCTGCCTCAAAACCTTTAAAAAATTACTAAAAACACACCTGTTTAAACATTTTTATCACCTTCAGCCTTAATATGTACAACTGCACACTCCACAGCTTAATAACACCTATACCCACAATCTACAGTACAACACACAGACCCCTCCACTTGACTAAACAAATTGCTTTCACTGCCATCTTGCATTTGTTACCCTCTTGTATCACACCTAAACCCTTAGATTGTAAGTTTACGAGTTTACAATATTGTGTCTGTGCTATTTTTGCTATGATGATGACGGTTGTGACAGAGTTTTGTTTTTTATATTGTGAGGGGCTTGTAAATATCTGAAGAGGGAAAAGTATTGATATAGTGCCTACATTGAATATGTATGAAGTAGTTCCTGTGATGAATTCTTAATTGTTCTTGGAGGTCAGTAAGTAGTTTAGGATAGTGTTGGTTTAAATAATGTATTAAGCTTGTCATACATATATTAGTGCCCTATTTGTTGTCATTGGTTTGCCAGTCTATTGTATATTAGATTTATATAACAGTGAGATAATGAGATTATGCATAGTAACTTGAACTTGAGTATGTTCCATAACTGGAGTGAGTTCAATGAGAAGGTCGCCCCTTTTCATTCACCACAAACTATATTATCTCATATTGTTAATATTAAAGTTGGCAATTCTATTTTCTTTCTTAAGGCATTCTGTATATAAATGTTGTGAATGCCAAAATAGGGGAGATCTATAATTGCCAAACATTCTAACTAAATAAAGAAATATAAATGATAACAAAAACCTGTGAAACAATTAAATATATGTTTATTAAAGACAGGTAATAAGAATAACAACGGATATGTTTATTGACAATTTAAGAGTAATCAAGACAAACTGTTCACTAAAAGGTATGATCATGAGGCTGAAGCTAAAATATTTTGACCATATCATGAGACAGCAGTATTCCCTAAAAAAAACTCTAATGCTGGGAAAGAGAAAGAAGAGGGAGGGCTAGAGTTGGAGGAAAAGGAAGAAAGAGAGACATATAAACATTATTGATGTGTATATGTTTTATAGATAGATAGATAGATAGATAGATAGATAGATAGATAGATAGGGCCTCATTCTATTATCGGCCGTAGGAGATGCGGGGCCGCAAGGACCGGCCGCAAGCTATTTGCCTATTCTATTCCCTTTCGGCCGGGGATTCCAGCAGGCTTGCGGCCGGCGCCTTGTTATCCCTTGCGGCCGCAGGAGCCGGAGGAAAGCCTTTGATCTTAAACGACCGCAAGAGTTTCCGCCGCAAGAAAATCCTGGTTGCTATTCAATTGCTCCGGGAACCCTCTCTGCAAGGCTAAAACCGAGCTTACTTGCAGCAAAAAGGTCCCGCAGGCACACAATTCAGCACATTATAAAGCCATAATAAAGCCATCCTGCACTCTGAGGAGACTATAAAGTGATTGTAGGTGTTAGCATTCATAGCACAACATTCCCCTACACTCAAATCCGTAAATAATGTTTTTTTTAATTTATGTCACATATCCATGTAAAAAGTCCAGAGGGCTCTGAGCACCTCAGACCCGCCCACGCTGCGGCCGGAAAATAAACAGTTAATGAAATCTCGGGTTTGGGCTGATGTGCAAGCTTGAGAGGGGGTTGCTATTAATCCTCATGTCCCCCATTATGATACCTAGCATTTACAGAGCTTTACAGTGCCGTCTTGAATTTATTTTTGCTTTTAAAGATTTCTGAGCTTACGGCCGGTTGCAAGATATACGGCCGGCCGTAAGGGGATATCCTTGCGGCGCCGTATAATTGAATTGCAAAGTAACGGGAGCCCCGCAAGGAATCGCAGCTTTGCGGCCGATTTACGGCCGATAATAGAATGAGGGCCATAGATAGATAGATGTGTAGATTTATCATTGTTAATATATATATATATTTTAGATGGATTTTTAGATGTGTGGTTGTTAGCAGAATTCAGAGCTGAATTTGAATCCTTTATTCTCTCTTCTTGTACCTGGTGTTTGTTGTTTTGTTAAAAGAGACAGCTGAGTTTTTTATTTAATTTTTTTATAAATTCATGTTGTTCTTTCTTGTGAAGATGCTTTATCCATTTTTTACATGTTCAGCTTCATATATGTTGTCCTCCCTTAGTAATTGAAGGAGGCTTACTCTTTGGTGATTTAGATGATGTTTCTTTGTATAAAGTTGATGTATAGGTGGTTTCTTAGTTTTTCACTTGTGCGTCTGCATTTTCAGCATATATTGAGTTATGTGTAGAACTTAGTGGATTTTTGATTTTAAGTCCATTTTGTATAATATTCCTTTTCTTGTATAGTGACAAAAAGTAAATGTCTCTGTTGTGTTATTTTTGTTGTTGTTCTAATTAGTGGCTTTTTGATTCTGCTAAATGCGGTATCTTCAATAATAATTGAAGCGTGAAGTAGCCATGAAGGTCCAGTAATTTAGTAATTATTTATCTATCTATCTATCTATCTATCTATCTATCTATATATATATATATATATATATATATATATATATATATATATATATATACATATATATATATATTAAATGAGTATTAATGAGTTTTATTGGACATACACCTTACTTATATTGACAAGCTTTTAACCTCTCTTTATCAAGTCTGAAGCAATACTGACATGAGATGGAACCATCAATTTGAATGTAACCAGCGATTCAGAGAGTGTGGATACAACATTTTGTGATAGTGTGTTAGAAAACCCAAGTCCACATTAACCCAAGAAGCAATTGTTACACATATCTGGCTTTATTGAAAACATCCTTAAACCATTAGTTAGTAACACCAATAACTATATACAAGACACCACTGACTTTCTCAACTTTCTCAACTTAAATTTGATTTTCCCTAAAAAATGTTTATATGCTCATAACTTACACAGCTGCTGTTGTTGTCTGTTTGGTACATACTTTGTTTAATGACAATAGTCCTTTAATGGAACCTGTGATTTGCCAAATTTCTATTTGTTGTATTAGTTGAATGCTTAACATGTTATTCTCTCCTTTTCATCAACCTTCATCATCGCCGGAAACACAGCATTCCTCCTGAGATCCAATACATATGGTTTCAAGGCATAAATATTGCCTGCCAAAGAGAGGGCGGAAGCATATGAAAAAGTCCTCCATGGCACTCAAGTACAACACAACACTAATCTATAATAAATAAACACCTCCCAAATAAATTTAAAACAAACTACATTATGCAAAAAAGAAAAAACTAAAGTTACACAAAATTAAAAAATAATACCAAAAGTAATAAAATATTAAAACTAAAATAACAAATAATCACACATAAAATAACAAAATATTTCATAAAAATCAAAAAAAGATTCAAACTTGTAAAATAAATTAAAAGGGCCCCTCAAGAAAAATATAAAAACTCAAAAAAATAATTGACCTAACGGAGCTTCTCCTTGGAGGAGCTTTCCAACCGCAAATGGCCTTTGCCTCACTTTCTGCAGCTTAAATAGAGTTTTTGAGCATTCTGATCGGCTGAAATAGATGTCAATCATATTTCAGACAATCAAAATGGGTTTACAATTGTCACCCTGCTCAATATTCATTTTAAATCCTTTTTGACAAATCAGATTGATCATATTTTAGGTCCCTCAATTTGATCAAACTAGCTTTTTAAATAGAATAAAATATTGAAACTAATAATGAATTGTATGCTAATTTAGCTAAGGTTTTCAAGGGGCATTACTTCTCAAAATCAAGTGCCAGGAAACTGAAGCAATTTGCAAATATGAGGGTAAGTTTATGAATGTTTAATTTGGTGTTTTTCTTGCAAAAAAAAATGTTCATACACTACTTTTTCATTTCTATCAGATTCATTAATAATCCATGAAACTTAAATATGCCTTTAAGTTCTAATTCTTTTGTAGGAGATTTTCTCCTAACAATGGACCATATTAAATTGGCCACTTCTCAAAGTTACACACACTTAAAACCACTGTGAAAATTGCCACAGATACTATTAGCTATTTGCATTCTGATAACAAGCTCCCAGCCTACAATCACTATGGGCCGTCCAAAGCAACAAAACCAGCCTTAGAACTCCATTGGTTTTAGCACAGCTCAAGATTCACGAGTGCTAAATAAGTAAAGTTACACAAAATCAATATTCTATTGGACCTCTAGTTCTAGCTGGCAAATTAAGTGTGATAAAATGTATTAAGTTTCTGTCAAAAATGTTACGAACACTAAATAGGACTTGCAAGGACTTATCACAGGTGCAGCAGCAATTTAAAACACACTAATGTACTTTAAAAGCATGGGAAGCCATATAAATACATTAGAATTATTTGCACAACAGTCTCAAGCCCACAAATATGCAATTGAAAAATATTTTCTTGAATGATTTTTTTGTGTGTGAAATGGATCCCGGGACTTAAGCGGTTAATACATATTATGGAACCCACATGGGCTAGAACAGGTGCTTTAAGGAATTTTATTGATTTCTACATTGCTGTATTGCAAGTCTGATCATTAAATTTACTTCATGACACTAATTAATTTGTAATCTCTGAGTGAAGTTTAAGTATAAACTCCCATGTTTTACTGACGTCATGATGACGATCTCATTTAGTGTTGGCTGCGTCTAAGACATTTTGTGAGTGTTTAAGAATTAAATTACAGGCTTGCTTAAATATTGTCAGATCATATTATCAAGTCCCCTGACCGCCTGGGCAAACTTTATAATATATAACAAAAATACTCATGCATTATAAGCATTGAGGTTGAAAAAATACTTTTGGACCATCAAGTTCAACCTTTTTAGATATTCTTCGATGCTTATAATATGTGATTTAATTGTTAATATTATTTTTAATTCACTTGTGTGGGTGGGGGAAGTGGGGCCCTGTATCATGCTTCTGCAAGTATTGCAGTCTATACACAATATATATCACCTAGGTCTATCTTTGAAAGCCAAGTACTTTGGATATCTGCACACAATTTAGCAGGATCAGTCTAAATGAGTAAATCTCTCAGATTTCTGCCTCTCTTATATCCCATATTAGAACATTCTATGCATACACTCTGTAGTGAATAATCAGTGACAACAACTGGCCAACAATTGGAAATAGCATAATTTATTACTGTTGTATATGATGTAAAAAAAAAATCAGGTCTCATCCAAAGCTGGTGTCCGATATACCAAAAGACCATTCTGTATAAATGTAAGTGCCTTCTTGTAGGCTTCATCCTCTCATAACCCCTAATCATTAATCTTTGATAAAGATCATCCATCTGTAATTTAGCAATCTGCAAACTTGAATTATTCCTCATAGATTGTAAATTTTCAAGTTTTCAATCTTGTAAGGTGCTTTGGAAGCACGCACTATGTATGTTTAATTTTAAGCTCAAAGAAAGGGCCCCCAATTCTTTTTGCAATGTGTTCATTTTGTCTTTGCCTTGTACCAAACTCCTGTATGGCAATACAGAATACATTGGCACATTACAAATAAATGAAAAAAATTATAATACGCAACAATTGTGAGTTGTTTATAATTTCTAGGATGAAAGCTATCGGCATGAAGCACAGTATTCCTATCATTAGATTTAAAATTCACACCAGTGGCCAAGCTATTGTCGCATCTACTGATCAAGGAAATTGACACTTTCAAGTTATATATTGTTAATATATGGGCTTATTGTAGGATATGTTAAGGTGTTAATCTCAGAACATATAGCATCACCCACCCATATCATAAAAAAAGATCAATATAATAAAAATACTACTAAGAATAAATCTCTATTCATATTGGTGCATAAATACATTTGCAAATGATGGTGCCCATGGGCGCAGGAATGGAATAAAATCTGGGGAGATAGAGTTTTAAAAAGAAGAAGATCCAAGCAGTGACCAAATGAAAAAAAGCAGTATCACTACATATATTTATAGATCTGTATCTATATTTATATGTCAAAAGCATCAATAAATGTGTAGGTACCAATGATAAACCCTTGCACTGTGTTAGCTGATAACTACTTAAATTATTGATCTGCTCTGGTATCGCTCTATGTTTAGGTCTGATGCTCTCCCTCCATTAGTTTGGATGTTTTTTGTTACTAGTTTGTGAACTTGTTTTGGTCCCATTGCCTAAAAAAGGTACTTATTCTTTCTATTACAGAGTGGCCCTCCTTCTCTGAGTTATAATTATAAGTAAATGAATGAAAGGTCTGAAAATTTGGCTTGATAATGTTTTATAAAACCAAACATTCTCTGGCATCTGTAAAATATCTGATTACTGATCACCAACCGAAATTGCCTAGTGGTGGTGACAGACCCCGATTATTAATACAGCATGAAGTTCAATGGATTAAGAAATTGAATACAATTTCTCTGAAAGGCTGGTATGAAAGATTACTTGTTGCTTTTTTGATTACCCTTTGAGAACCTTTCTTTAATTAATTCTGCATTATGTATTTACAAATGGAGTAAAGAGCTGTATCAAATTCTAAGACTGTAATAATATTAGTCCTTTTCATGGATTGAACATAGAAAGTGTTTGTACTTTCTTACTACTGAATTTTTTCTATGTAACAGATGCATGTGCCTTGTGAATTTCCCTCTTGAATGATACGATATTTCATAATAATGGGCTAAATTACTGGCTGTGCAAAAAACGCTTTTGATTGATGAAGATTTTGCCCTATAGCCATCAAACGATAATGATAATAATAATAATGCTTGAGACATTTTTTGTGTGCAAATGCTGATTCAACTTTAGCAGACAGTAATACTTATGTACTGCCAATGTTGCACATGTATCATTAGAGGTCCATTGTATACTGTATATTTGTATATTTACTTTTATGATCAGAGAACTGCATCTTCTTTTTAGTAGGTATGCAACATCACTGTGTTATACACCTGTACAATGAGATTCCTGTAAATTCATATTGAGTGTTATTAATCTGAAGTCAGGACCCATAATTATATAAATATATGATGTTCCTTTATTATCAATTCATACAGCAGAATTTATATGTAAAGCCATATTGATAACATGCATTATATATTTTCTTTTTGGAATACAACCTCCATGAGATACTAACATATAGTGTGTGAAATACTTGAATATGTTTGATATACTATCTTATGGTATTGTTTTGAACTTAACCAATGAAAACAATAAAAAGCTGAAGTACTCTGATTGTGATGTGTATATATATATAGCTTGAAACAGTGCTGTATATGAGTGATTCTTGGTTTGAGCAAAATCCAACCCGGTGATTTGCATAAAAGCTGTTTTCTGTACTCTCTACGTTGGAGCTAGTGCTCACCATACACTAAATTATTGTTGTGGAATACACAATCCTACAAAAATTTACTGCACAAACCAGAATCTGCCTCATACTGATGATAGCCAATAGCTTGAAACAGTGCTGTATATGAGAGATTCTTGGTTTGTGCAAAATCCAACCCAGTGCTTTGCTTAAGAGCTGTTTAATACAGCAGCTTTAAGAGAGCAATGTATAAAATTGCAATTTTTGGATTGAAAGAGTGAGGTACATTGTATTCCCATTTGCATGTCCCCACCTATAAGACATTCAAATGGGCTTATTAATGTATTATTCCTTATATATATATATATATATATATATATATATATATATATATATATATATATATATATATTTGTGAGCACATTTGCATGATCCAGAATGCAGTGTAATAACTGCATTTCTCAGAATTCTGTACTGGAAACGAGTTTTTTTTTAACTTGTTTTAGACATTCAAATGTGAACACAGATGTACTATTTATTTACTGTACTACTATACGGAGGGCTTCTATCGCTCTTTTGCCCACCATATTATAAATAATTCTTGTGGTGAACTACTCATAAGGTCCACAACACAAGCTGGGATCCCACTCCATGCTGATGATAGAAAGTAAGCTTGAAACAGCTGTACGTGGATAGGATTCCCAGCTGGTGTATAATACAACCTTGACTTTGTATAAACGCTGTGTAATACAGCAGGCATACGCTTAAAGGAAGCCATGTTTAAAATGGACTATGGATTGAAGAGTGAGGCATTTGTGGGCACATTTGCATGTCCCTGTTCGGCTTCCAAGAGTGCAGTGTAATAACTGTATTTCTCAGAATTCTGAGCTGGAAGCAGGTATTTTAACTTGTTTTAGACATTCAAAAGTGAACACAGATGTACTATTTATTTACTATATATATATATATATATATATATATATATATATATATATATACATGTGTGTGTGTATTTGTTTCCGATACTATGTTATGTTGATTCTCCCATATGTATGTACCCATGATGTCATATGCTGTTTCCACTCTCTGCATCACTGTTTACATTCAAACTGAAACTTCCATTTCATGCCAGTTTTGCTACAGACTTAAATGACCATTAAACTCCCATAGACTGCTCTCCTTAACCTGAAAGGCAAGATCAACATTAATACATGAAAAGTAAAACAACATTTTAAAAAAATAAAGCATACTTAATTTTTCAGAGGCTGATGCAGGCTGATCTGATCCTCCTCAGCTTAACAGTGATGTCACGCATGATTTCACCGATAAGCCCGCCCCTGAGCTGTAAATCACTTCAGCACAGGCACTGAACCAGCCACTACCACTGCCTACACTGATCCCGCCTACATCCCTCCTCTAAGCATGGCTGCCTGTGAGGATCTCCACTAGCAGGTAAGAGACATGTGCTCTGTGTGTGTGTGTGTGGGGGGGGGGGGGGGGGCGGTATATCTGTCTGTCTTTATCTATCTATCTATCTATCTGTCTGTCACTATATCTATCTATATGTCTGTCTATATCTGTTTATTCATCTATCTATCCCATCTATTTATTGTGTCTGACTATTTTATCTACCTGTTGCATCTACCCATCCCATTGTTCCTACCCATCCTATGTACCTATTTACCCATTTTATTTATTCATCTCATCTATCCATCTACATATTCCATTGACCATTGTATCTACCATTTTACCTACTCACTGTGTCTACCCACTGTATCTATCCACTGTATCTAGCCATCATATATACCCATTGCATCTACCTATCTATATACCCATCTCATTTACCCATTCCATCTACCTTTCTACTCATTTCATTTATCCATTGGATCTACCCATCTACTATCTACCTATTCCATCTACCCACTGCATCTACCCATCTCATCAACCCATTGTACCTACATATCTACCCATTGTATCTATCTACATCTATCCATCTACCTATTCCATCTACTCATTTTAATTACCCAGTATATCTATAATCTACCCATTATATCTACCCGTTGCATATACCCATCCCATCTACCTATTCGATCTTCCCATTCCATCTATCTGTTGCATCTACCCTTCCCATTGTATCTATCAATCACATCTACCCATCTATCCATTGTATCTACCATCCCACCTACTCACTGTGTCTATCCACTGTATTTACCCATCATATATACCCATCACATCTACCTATCAATTCATCTCATCTACCCATTCCCTCTACCTATCTACCAATTTCATTTATCCATTGCATCTACCCCTACCTATTTAATCTACCCATTGTATCTACCAATTGCACCTACCCATCTCACCAAGTCATTGTATCTACCTATCTACCCATTGAATCTACCAATCACATCTATCCATCTACCTATTCCATCTACCCATTGTATATACCTATGCCATCTACCCATTGCATCTACCTATCCTATGTACCCATCCCATGTACCTATCACAAATACTTATTTTATCTACATATTCTATCTACTCATCCCATCTACCTATTGTATCTTCCTATTCTGACTGTCTCTCTGTCCTCTATAGATAAAAAAAGGTAACTCAAATAACTGTTTACAATTTCCAAAGTGCATAACATTTAACAATTGTTACAAACATTATCAAAAAAAAATAAACTTTATTGCACCAAAGAAAAATCGCAGATGTTAAAAGTATATATGTGTATCATTCACATTCACCGGTGACACCTATAATATGTCACACCTGTTTAAATATCCTGGTATAGTATTAAACTACAATAAAGTTGGATATCAATGCTTGGATGAAACAAGTGTGGTTAAGACCTCCACACCACATGTGCGCGTTATAGAACCCTGTGACCTTGAGGGGTACCTCCTACCTGTATGATACTACCTATGTAGATACCCCATTTCTGGCTAAATAGCACTACAGATAGATAGAAAAAAAGATTTGTGTCCAGGAAATACTGAATAGAGAACTCCAACAGATATCAGAAAATAATGGCAATCACCAGTAGTGGGAACAATACACAAATTAAAACTTATTTAAAAGAAAAAGGTCGGAAATTAGCACTATAATACCATGTGGTTGGAGTTATGGTCACTGAATTTACAAACGGATAACTACTGTTAGCATATATATAAAGTGCCAAAAATACATACACCACTTCTGGTTTCCAGTGCTCTGTTTGAGTAGGTCTCATTTAATACATAACGGTAAAGAAAAGGAAAGAAGATCCCCTATCAACCAGCAAGATTTCTGGCTCCAAGGTGTCTTTTTTACAGGTAACGAGCTGAGATTAGGAGCACTCTCTTAAAGGGAGTGCTCCTAATCACAGCTTGTTACCTAAACAAAGGACACCTGTCCACAGATATATATATAAAATAACTGTCAGTCTCCCTTGGTCTGGTGCTCCATGCAAGATCTCACCTCGTGGAGCCCAGAACTACACAGGAGGAACTTGCTAATGATCTCAAGCAGCTGGGACCATAGTCCCCAAAAAACAATTGGTAACACACTGTGCCATGAGGACTTGAATCCTGCAGCACCCGCAAAGGTCCAACTGCTCAAGAAAGCACATATACAAGCCTTTCTGAAGTTAGCCAATGAACATCTGAATGATTCAGAGGAGAACTGGGTGAAAGTGTTGTGGTCAGATGAGACCAAAATCAAACTCTTTGGCATCAACTCAACTCGCCGTGTTTGGAGGAGGGAGAATGCTGCCTATAACCCCAAAAACACCATCCCCACCATCAAACATGGAGGAGGAAACATTATGCTTTGGGGACAGGACAACTGCACTGCCATCAAAGGGACGATGGACGGGGCCATGTACTGTCAAATCTTGGGTGAGAACCTCCTTCCTTCAGCCTGGGCATTGAAAACGGGTAGTGGCTGGGTATTCCAGCATGACAATGACCCAAATCACACAGCCAAGGCAACAAAGGAGTGGCTCAAGAAGAAGCAAAGTCTCCAGACCTTAATCCCAAAGAAAATCTGTGGAGGGAGCTGAAGGTTTGAGTTCCCAAACATCAGCCTCAAAACCTTAATGACTTGGAGAGGATCTACAAAGAGGAGTGGGATAAAATCCCTCCTGAGATGTGTGCAATCCTGGTGGCCAACTTCAAGAAACGTCTGACCTCTGTGATTGCCAACAAGGGGTTTGTCACCAAGTACTAAGTTGAAGGGGTCAAATACTTATTTCCCTCTTTGACCTGCAAATCAATGTATTATTTTTTTTGACATGCATTTTTGTTGGGTGGGGGGGGGGGGTTGTTATTCTTTCTCTCACTGTTAAAATACACCTATATCTGTCTCTCACTGTTAAAATCATCTATGAAACATCACCAGAATATGATAAGTAAATCTAGTCATTAATTCCGAAAAGACTGATTGGGCCTCCCACCAGCCCAAAAACAAATTTGCATAATTCAGGGCAAAAGGGGCTAACTCCTTGACAAAGTAAAATGTAACAAGATAAGTAAGAATTAATTCAAAGGCCTAGGTCATGAGGTATCGAACTATAAAGCTGTTCCACATCTACACTCACTAACAGCGTGTGTGTGGGACCAACTAAATCCTCTAAACTCCTCAAGGTGTCTGCTGTATCCTTGAGATAAGATATTAAGGAATAGACAAGATCTTTTAGATAATAGTTGATATAGATACTTATGTTTTGTGTTCAATTGTTTGTACCTGAGATGATTGGGCATCCTGGTACAGAATTCCAATTTTTGTGCACTTTAGGAAGAGCATAAAACATAGCAATTGTGGGATATCTTGGAAATTGGAAATTAAAGTAGGGTAATTTTTCAGGATGTCATATGTGGTTTTATCTTGAAGTAGTCTACCATACATCTGCTTATAATCCACTCTATCCATTACGTTACCGCCTTTATCTGCAGGTGTTATCTTAGGCTGAAGTTTTTCAGGATCACTGAAATACTTCAGCCTAAGATACATTTAAAAAATATGAACTTTCAAGAAAAACAGGCCCTTCAGGAACTTGAATCTAATATCTCAGTGGTCATAAAACCCACAGATAAAGGCGATAATGTAGTTGTCATGGATAGATTGGATTATAAGTAGATGTGTGGTAGACTACTTTAAGATAAAACCACTGATGAAATCCTGAAAATGGACCCTACCATTGAGTATCTCAATTAATTAAGGTCTATGCTCACAGGAGGTAGAGATGTGGGAATTATTGATAATTCATGTTTTTATTTCCGATTTCAAAGATATCCCACAATTGATACATTTTGTGAGCTTCCTAAAGTGCACAAAAATTTGAATCCTGTACCAGGACGCCCAATCGTCTCAGGTACAAACAATTTAGCACAAAACATAAGTATCTATATCGACTATTGTCTAAAAGATCTTGTCTATTCCTTATTATCTTATCTCAAGGATACAACAGACACCTTGAGGAGTTTAGATGATCTAGTTGTTAGCGAGTATAGATGTGGAACAGCTTTATAGTTTAATACCTCATGACGTAGGCCTGCAAGCAGCAAAATTTTTATTGAGAATGAAAGGCACTGACAGGGCCCCTTTGAATGAATTCTTACTTACCTTGTTACATTTTACAGTATCAAGGAATTATTTTCTTTTTGATAATTGTTGGTACGATCAGATTAGAGGAGCAAATTTGTTTTTTGGGCTGGTGGAAGGCTCAATTAGTCCTTTCGGAATTAATGACTAGATTTACTGATCATATTCTAGTCTAGCGACGTTTCATAGATGACTTCCTAATTCTACGTAATGGTACCACAAAAGAGTTCATGTCAACCCTAAATGAGAATAATTTAGGTCTTCAGTTTACCTATACTATCAGTAAAGATGAGCTGCAATTTTTGGATTTGCATATAAGTAAGGAACATGATGGAAGAATACATACAACCTTATATTGCAAACCTACGACCTCAAATGTATTTTTAAATTGGTCAAGTCATCATCCTGTACCACTAAAAAAGGGTAATACCTACAGCCAAGACACAGTTGCAGCAGTGAACAAGAATGTAAAATACAAGCTGACTTGTTAAGAACACGTATTAAGGCTAAAGGCTATTCCAATCGGGCATTAAAACTAGTCTATAAATGAGCGCATGCAGCTAATAGATCCAAATGATTAAATCTGTGATCCAAGTTACTCAAAGATTATATTATACGTTGTATTATGGCGTTTGGAACTAGTAGCAAACATTTTAAAACGACATTGGCATTTGTTGACTTTAGACCCAGATTTGAAAGCATTTCTATCTCCCCAACCCTCCATTACATATCAGAGATAAAAAAAGCATAGGGAATCTCCTTGTCCATAGTTTCCTACAGCCATTGAAAACATCAGGCACATGGTTAAAACCTACAGTGGGCACATTTAATTGTGGCCACTGTAAGCCTTGTAGATACATTGTACCTATGAAGCAATTTACTCACCCTGAAATATTGAGAATTTACCATATGAAGAATTTCTTCAACTGAGGCTTTATGGGAGTAGTATACATTATGCAATGTCAATGCAATAAACTCTACGTCGGGAAAAATATTCTTTAGTTTCGACACTGTATACTTGAACATGTTCATTCTATCCAGCATGAATTGGACACCCCGGTAGTCAGGCACTTTAAAATGTATTATAGCAACAGCCTTCAAACATTAAAATTTTGTGTCATTGACAGTGTCAAATTGGGACCACGTTGTGGAAATTTGGATAGATTACTTTTACAAGGGAGTGTCAATGGATTTATAGATTGGATTCACAGAGCATTTATTGAATAAACTCAGTAATATCCACTGAGTTACACAATAATTCCGAACTTGTATATTTGGTACATTATTTTTAATAGCTTCATCTTTTATTATTTTCATTAACTCATATAGCTACTTATAATTTTAAATTATCATCTACCATTATTTTCTCACTATATTATAATAGTAATTTATTTTTCTCTATATATTTATATATTTTTTCAGAGTTTTTTCACTTAAAATGTTCACTATTTCACCAACTTTATATACAGTATATACCTTTTAATGAATTTATATATTCAATGCTTGTTGCACAACATCACTTTATATTCAATTAGTAAATTGCCCGTCAAAAATGACGGGATTAAAATTGTAAGGCTGGCAATGCTGTTTGCCACACAATACAAGGCTTTTGCAACTCTAAGCACTTTCGGCGCTCATCGAGAGCCCTGCGCTGAGCGCAACAGGTATAGTACTTTCAATAGTATGTTCATTTTGATGGAGTCAATTTTGCCGAGCCACAAGATATTGAGGGTGGATCATCTACTTATTTCATTGTGTACTGTTTTGAACATTTCCGGGTAATTAGCCTCATAAATTTAATTTGTTGCTCTAGGAACTTGAATTCCTAAATATGTGATGTGCTTCGAGGCCCATTTGAAAGGGAAATTTAAATCCAACCGATTTTCCAATTGTTTGGTAGGGATACATTAAGGGCTTCACTTTTATTCATGTTTACTCTGAACTCTGAATTTGCTTAAATTTAGAGAGCAGATTGAATATGTTGCGGAGGCTGATTAGGGGCTCCGTGATCGTGAGTAGTATGTAATCTGCAAAAAGATTGAGTTTGTAGTCTTTGTCACCTAAATGAACCTTATATCTGGGTTATCTCTTATAGCTATTGTTTATGGTTCCAGGCATAGTGCAAAGAGTAGGGGAACAGGGGACAACCTTGTCTCGTTCCCCTAAAACTTTGATATGATATGAAAGCTCACGGAGTTAAGTATAATAACATTATGCTTTTTAGAAAGCTTGCACTGATGCCAACGTTCAGTAGGGTCTCTCTCATAAAAGCCCAATCTATTCTATCGAATGACTTTTCTGCATCCATTGATAGCAGCATCATTGGTTTCTTATCATTGGAGGCTATATCTATGAGATTGAAGACCCTTTTTGTATTGTCTCGCACTTCTCTCCCCGATATAAAGCCTACCTGGTCCGGATGGATTACGTCTGGTAGTAGTGGTGCCAATCGATTTGCCAAGATTTTCGAGTATAATTTAACATCTGTATTGATTAAATAAATTGGTCTATAGCTACAGCATTGTGAAGGATCTTTGCTTTCCTTATGCAATACAATAATTTGTGCTTCTAAAAATTCCATTTTCATAATTTTACCATTGAGAAATCCATTGAATAATTGCTGAAGGTATGGCAAAAGAGACATTATATACATTATTTGTAGTAATAGTTAGTGAGCCCATCCGGACCAGGACCCCCATGCGGTTTGGAATCACCTATGGCACCATTAATGTCTTCTAATGAAATGGGATTTGTGAGAGTGTCCACCTTAGTTTTATCTATTTGGGGAATTTTAATAGAGGATAAGAACTCTTTAATTTTTGATTTGTGTTTTTGTGTTCCCGAATGACCAGGTGCTGAGTATAGATCATAATAAAATTGTTGGAATGACCTCATGATTTTATCTGGTTTATATACAATCTTGGCCAGCATTGTATCTGGCTTATTAGCATATCTAAAGAACTTGGCCTGCGTGTGTTGTAAAATAGTCACCATTTTCTCAGTATCAAATCTAATTCTTGTTTGCATTTCCAAATTTCTTCATAAGTTTGTGGTGATTTGTGGGTAGAAAATATCTTATATAATTCTGTAATTTTCTTGTTTAAATTGGTTATTTGATTTTGCTTTGATTTTTTGTTGCAGCTCCCAGCTGTATGCACTTCCCTCAGATAACTGCCTTATGGGCCACCCATACCCCCGTTATATCTACCTCACCTCCATTATTAAGTGAAAAGTATTCCTCTATTGCTTTGGTATTTTTTTTTATTTAATCCTGGGTCATTTAGCAATATAGTGTTTAATGTGCATGTTGGGGATCGTCCTTTCGGTAACAGGTCGCACAAGGATATGCTGACTAACAGCCTCATTAAATTTGGGGCTACTCCAAATTTATATGTTACTGGTATTAAATTAGCCCTGTAATGTTGCTTGCAGCGGACTTTCATGTTAAGACGCAGGACGGCCGAGAATAGGCTACGTGCTGAGCACCCGCAAGACGGGTTAAGTCCAATACGTAGCACTTGTTTATCAAATAAATACACACTACTGTACATTTCTTAAAAGGGAAAGTGAAGTTAGGTCTTAGAATAAATAGCACAACATTCTCAAGCCCGCAAATCGGCCCCAAAAAATACTTTATTTCATGATTATATTTTATCTTAGATCCATCCCTGCAATCAATGTGTTAATACATATACTGTAACTTGAATGAGCTAGAATTTATTTATTGATATTGCATTATGTCTGGAATGTGGGTCCAATCGCAAACTGTAATTGAAGCACATATGACTTTGAAATCCTCTTTTTCAGTGATGTAACGCTAACGATCTCTTTTTCCATTGGCTCCATCTGAACCTGTAACTATGTGCTTGCTTAATTGTTTGCGTTTTAGCATGCAACTCCGACGGCCAAGAACTGGTTTACAAAAAAGCGTCTCTCGCTCGTAGCTAGCAGCACTTCTAATTTAATAGCGATGTAAAAAGGCCAAATTTCAAGCATGCAGCCCTTACATGCTACACGTTGGACTTACGAGGCTGGAATTTAATATGGCCCTAGGTCATGGTCTGACCATGATATGGGGTAAATTGATGCTGCAGTTAAATTAGGTGTCATATGTTGCTGTAGCAATATGTAGTCTATTCTAGAGTGGGACTTGTGACTAGTGGAATAAAAAGTGAACTCCCTTTCTTTTGGAGTCATTCCCCTCCATGCATCAAACAGGCAATTGGATTTCAGTATGGATTTGAACGCTTTGGTGGCTGTGGGCATTAAATTTGTGTCATATGTGCATGATTCGTCTTTATTTGGATCTATAACCGCATTCATACCCTTTCCTATGATCCAGATGGATTCCTGCCAGTTGGATATTATATTTGATATTTTTCGAAAGAAGGTGGTCTGTTCAGAGTTTGGTGCATATATATTTAAAATTTATACATTTCTGTCATTAATGATTCCATGCATGGCTATATATCTACCCTCCTCGTTTAGATAGATTGTATAGATTCTCCCGCAGTATTTGGGTATCACTTTTTTTGTTAATGGGTTTCTTGAATCAATATTACATCTGCCCCTAAACTGAGGGGCTATTCCTGTTTTCATAGGTCTATTTAGACTCTGAGCATTATTTGACATTATATTGATATCCATAACTCACCTGGCTTCAATTTACTAGTTCTACTTGTCAGTTAACAGCTGTGTCTACCACTTCAGATAATTTTAAACGGGATGGCCTCCTGCTAGGGATGAATAGAGCGAGTATCCATGATCTGGAGATTGGGTTTCTTGGCTCAAGATGAGAGAAAGAAAGGTAGTAAATGTAATCCGGTTAAACAATCTTACAACACTTAAAGTTTTTGTTTGCTTAACCAATGCTTTCATTTTTTTCTACGTTTACAATACGTTTATTTGTACATTTACCGCTTTAGTACTCTGTTTAAGAATAATTTAAATTAACAACACAACTAATGGTAGGACGGTAAATTAAATTACCTAGAGGAGAGTGACTGCTGTCCTCTGAAACTGGTGAATCAAATAGTATTTCAAACAAATACTGAGAAGATTCAATTGTTAACTGGTAAATCAACAAAGCCCCTTAGGGACACTTTTGTAAATAATTCTATGAAAAGTTGATGAGTGGTTCTTGAAAACTTTTCTTACTTATCAACATATTACACTTATTTATGCTTTATCCTTGATATTGCTCCTAAATTCTGTATTAGGACTAATGTCCTGTGTCCTTTCGTTTAAGTCTGAGTTATATTGTTCCTGAGATGATCAGACATTTGGTGTTATTCCAAACTTCTTTAATTTCTTGGATTGTGGTTCAGGACCCCGGCGGTATCTTGGGTTTCCGCTTGCTGTTATGGCGGTGTTTTCTGATAGCTGTATATTCCAAGATGCCAGAAGAGCAATACCTTCTTCTAACGTTCTCACAGTAAAGAGCTTTCCTTCTTTAACTATATTTAAGTGGAATGGGAAGCCAATGTTTATTTCCATCCATGAGCCAGTATACTTTCCAGAATTGTTTTCAATGTTTTCCTTTTGTATAGGTGATAGGTCCGAGAAAATACTGGGTTGCTACCCCTCTATTTCCGGGACTCCATTTCTAACCGCTCTTATAAATTGCTCTTTAGTGGTGAAATAATGAAAGCGAGCTATAATGTCTCTTGGTCAATCTGAATTAGTTGTACACACCCCAGCGCCTTGTGAATTCTATCCAATCTGTAATTTTCTGTACCTGTATTTGTCATAAGAAATTTTTTTTTGTGCTTGGAGCGGAGTTCTCCATGCCTAGTCTGGATGTTTTTTTTGTTGGTGTGTAGTTTTTTTGGGAAGCTTGTGAGCTATTCCTTGGCGTGCAGTATGATTGTATGTCTTTAGAATTCCTTCTTGTTGACACTCCCGCCATCACTTACATTAAGCCTATAAATAGTGTGCTGATTTCTTATCCACTCATATCACTCTGCTTATGTGAGTGTCCCTTCTTGTGGGGCAGAATGTGCTCTTTACATATTAGTCTTTGTTGGAACTTTGTTCAATAATGTTTTCAATGTATTTCTTTTGGACTTATGTCCAGCTTCTATTGAGCACTTGTATATTTAGACCAGATTGGACTGGTTTCTTTAAGTGTTTGAGATCTGTGGCCCCACTTAGATTCTAATTTGTTTTATACTTTAGGGCCCTCATTCAATTGCAATTTGGCCAATTGAATAGGCCTCTAAATAAGCACATAGCATATTTTTTTTAAAGAAGTTTTTAGTTAGTGAAAACCTTGCTTATGGATAGATGTTTACTAACTAAAAACTTTTTAAAAAAAAATATGCCATGTGCTTATTTAGAGCCCAATTCAATTGGCCAAATCGCAATTGAATGAGGCCCCACTGACCTCTGCTGCTGGGTCTCTTATCTAGTTGGGGTAAATTCTTCTCTGATCAGTCTTTGTTTCTGTTTATTTTGTTTGCCTGCGAGCAGTGTTTAGTGCTTAGGTATGATTTGTCTGCGTCTGTGCGTGAATAAGTCTTATAACAGGGTATCTCAATACCAACCTTTTTCTTTTAAATAAGTTTGAATCTGTGTATTGTTCACACTACTGGTGATTGCCATTATTTTATGATGTCTTTTAGAGTTTTTTATTCAGTATTACCTGGACACAAATCTTTTTTTCTATCTATCTGTAGGGCTATTTAGCCAGAAATGGGGTATCTCCATACGTAGAATCCTACAGGTATGAGGTACCCCTCGAGGTCACAGGGTTTTATTATGCGGACATGTGGTGTGGAGGTCTTGACCACACTTGTTTCGTCCAGGCATTGATAACCAACTTTAGTTTAGTTTACTACTATACCAGGATATTTAAACAGGTGTGACATATTATGGGTGTCACCGTTGAATGTGAATGATATACTTTGTAACAATAAAAAAGGTATCACTATATACTATAATACCCTGATTATTCATCTGATCTTTACCAACTAGAATCATCTGCATGTATACTAACAATACACTTTGATATCTTATTCCAATACCTTAATATTGTTTGAAATTTTCAATTGTTACTATTAACTGAAAATGTGTTAAATAGTGGAAATCTAGTTTTTAAAATATATTTGTTTTCTCGGTCAAGATTATTAGCTTTTCTTTAGAGAGCTATTGATGATATAGTCATTTTTGAAATATGTGCATATTTTTATATTCTATTCCCATGCTAGGGAATGCAGATAGAATTAAAAAATCAAAGGATTATAAGTGCTGGCATGAAAATATATATTTTCTGCTCCTACACAGATTTAGTTTTTTACTTTTGCACTGTAGAAGCTTTAGGTGTGTCTGTTTATTCATATTACAGTTCTATGGCCATTTCCCCTTAGGAATAATTCAAATCATTGGCATCACAAACAAGCTTATGCAAGTAGTCTTGTTTTGGCACATTTTTAGCATTTCTTATAAAACACATTGTGCAATATATAGTGTTAAATCTGCTTGTTAAAGCTATTAAAATGGTGCATTATTTTTTTAGAAAGTTTAAAATAAATACAGCTTTTCATTTTTACCCATTACACTTAATTTGTTTACTGGCAGATGGCCCTTGCTTTTATTTCTAACACAATTAGACACCTGGAAAGTATGGGATGAAACATTTAGTCTCACAAAACCTCTATTCAGTTCTTTTTAAAGACTATGGGCCATATTCAACTGAGCTTTTGTGATATTCGGGAGCCCATAAGTTTCAATAGTATGAAGTCCCTCCCTTCTGGGGGTAGCCTAAGGTTACAGATGTGAAACATGGCAAATTATGTTTGTATTTGTGAAGTATGTAACAAACTAGCAATAATAACATCTATGTAAGCCATGAGCATGAAAAGTTTTAGAAAAAAATCTTTAGTCTGACTCTGCTTGCATTATGCTGTTTTATTTTGCTAGTTTGCTTGTAGTCTGGGGGAAGGAATAGCCTGCTTAGACTTGCTCTTCTGTTTGGTCCTGTGGCCACATGGTTCATCAGTCATAAGGCCATATTCAATTTGAAGCCCGTAACTCGATCGCAGGCAGTCGAATGTCTGCGAGTGTGTTGCAGGCTCCCGTTCGTCTCCGATTGCGATGCCTATTCAATTGCTCAAGCCCGCAAGTTACGGCCCCGAAGCCAAAACTGTAAACCATCCACTAGTTCGGAGCAGTTCATGGCGGGAACATGATCAATTCAGCAAGCCCGTAACCTCTTATTTCAAATCAGCCAATAGAAAATGAGATTGTCATAATTACAGCAGTAAAACATTGAGGTTACATGTCAATCAATTACGTTTGGGTGTCCGATATGCGAACAGACTCGCAAACCTGCAAAATAAAGAATTTGGAAAATAAATGCAATACTGTATTGGTGGCCTGATATGTATTAATTCGTTGATACCTGAGACCGATTTAACCACAACATTTCCTGCTGATTTGAGAGCTTGAGACAGTTGTGCAATTAATTCTAATGTCTATCATCGCTTTCCCCGTTATTTACAGTGCTGTATTGATTTTTTATTTGTATTTACAGTGCTACGAATAGGTGTTTAACCCCCTTGCGGGTCCTCTCTAGCACTCGTGGGATTTTCTCCTTCATTTGCCATTTACGGGTGTGAAGACATTTGCGGGCTTGGGAAAATTGAACAATTGAATAGCGATTTTAGTCTTGCGAAAGTGGCAGATCAAAGGCTTCTGGAGGCTGTAAGTTACGAGTTTAACCATCGCAATATTTTCAAGCCTGTAACTCGGAAGCCACTCCGAGCCACTTGAATAACAAATTAGCTGGCGACCTCACTTACGAGCTCCCGGATCTCCTGAAAGCTCATCTGAATGTGACTCATTGTCTTTTTAAATGAATTATGGAGCAAATATTCAGTGATGATTGGGTGAAAATGTTTAAATTGGATACTCTTTAGTTCTAATTTTATACTCAAAGGTGTATGTGTGTGAATGCTTTTGTTATGCTGCTGCTTGTGCCCACACCCTGGGGTGGGTTTAACATGGTTGCAAATACATGATTTCTCATGATTCTATCCTTTCATTCAACTGCAGTTCTAAAGTAAGATACATTTATTTTTTACTTAGTGTACTTGCATTCCCAAAAATCTATTTTATTACTATTTTTTTCTTACTTTTTAAATCAATAGATATGATAGATAATTCCTCACATACAATCAGTAAAAAAATTGTGTAATTTTCACCTAAAAAACATCTCCAAAATATGCCACCATCTTACACAAGACAGAACTAAAATTCAAATTAATTCTCTCTACATATTTCACTTCTCTGTCTCCACTCCAATCCATGATAAACGTCACTGCTAGACTCATCTACTATACTCAAAGCTCAATGCTCAGTGTCTGCAGCACCTCTCTGTCAGTCACTCCACTGGCTTCCCATAACCACCAGAATAACATTTAAAATCATCACCCTAACGTATAATGCTCTCAACAATAATGCACCCCCTTGTATCTCCTTCTTCATTCCTCCTCTCTTATCACCTCCTCTCACTTCCACCTTGCTCTTGCCTTGCTCCACTAGACTATCCTCATGCCTCAAAACCTTAAAAATGTCACCAAAATGTATCTGTTTAAAGAAGCTTATCACCTTCAGCCTAAATAAGCCAGAGCATCTATCATCCTCTTGTACAACACCCAAACCCTTTAGATTGTAAGCTTGAGAGTTTCCAACTATAGGGAAAGCACTGCATATGTTTGATTTTAAGCTCAAAGTCTTAACCCCTGTATAGCACTACAGAATATGTAGGCAGATTATAAATAAAGGATAATGATAATAATGGGTGTGTTTCAACCTATTGCCATGAGGCCCATGATTAGGGCAACACATTTTCAGGAGACAGCAGACTGCCTGAAGCTTCTGATTTATAGCCACATTAAATTTGAAGCCCTTGAGTGCAACGTGCTGCAGGCTTGAAATTTAGCCAAGTTACAGAGCTATTAAATTAGACTATGCCGCCAGTTATGGGCTTGAGACGTAAACCCAAAAACCATTTGTCGAACGTTGGATGCGCGGCTGTGAACATGATCAATTAGTCAAACCCGTAGTCACGGGTTTCGATGGAGCCAATGGCAACAGAGATTGTCATCATTACGTCACTGAAAAATGGAGGTGGGATTTCAAAATCTTACAGGTTTCAATTACGAGTTACAGTCGGACCCACATTCCAGAAATTATGCAATATTGATAAAGCTGTAAATATGATATTCTATTATATGCGAGTTCCATTATGTGGACTGCGCACACTGCATCTCAAGTAAAAACTCCAATGTGCAGGCACAAGGGGGCAGGTCTACATGAAGAACAATCAACATTCTGAAGCCCTGCAGCGATGGGAAAGGGGCGAAACGTCCGGTGGAAGATGTCAGTGGAAGCCGCAGTCTCAATCCTGCATGCAGGCGGCTCAGGTGTATGGGTCACCTGATGCTGACCCAGGAGATGACGGCATCATTCGGCAGTAGTCTGAATGACCAAGAAAAGGTGGCCTAAAAAAAGCTTGTCTCTACTTCACCCAGTTGGCTAGCCGCGGTCAACGGGCATCTCCAAATGAGGTTCAAACAGTAAAAAAGAAAAGGCTCACACCTGCCTCAGAAGGAGTACTTGGTCTGAAACTTGCATGTTGGAACATCAGAACTATGCTTGACACAACAGACAGCGGTCGCTCAGAACGACGCACTGCTCAAGTAGCCTACAAACTATCAAGGTTGGCTATTGACATTGCTGCCCTCAGTGAAGTCTGCCTCCCAGAGGAAGGAAGCCTTCAGGAACATGGAGCAGGCTGGAGCAGGCCCTCTACTGGTCAGGGAAGCTAGAAAAAGGAAATCGTCTCTCTGGTGTGGGCTTCATGGTGAGGAACCATATTGCCTGCAAACTTGATAAACTGTCAAAGGGTCACTCTGACCGCATCATTTTTATGCACCTCCCACTTCAAAACAAACAGCATGCTAAAAATTTCAGTGTCTATGCCCCAACTCTTCAAGCTGATCCTGCAGAAAAGGACAGGTTTTAGACCGACCTGCGCAATCTTGTACAAAACGTCCCTGCAGACGATAAGGTCATCATCCTCAGCCACTTCAATGCCGGAGTAGGCAAGGATTCAGAAGCTTGGAAAGGTGTACTTGGCAATCACGGTGTTGGAAACTACAAAGACAACGGGGCGCCTTCTGCTAGAGTTTTGCACTGAGCAGAAATTCACCATCACAATACAGTTTGCCAGCAGAAAGACCGACTAAAGACAACCTGGATGCATCCTTGGTCCAAGGACTGGCATCTTATAGACTATATTCTGGTGCGCCAACGAGTCCTTCGAGATTTCCTGCTCACCCGAGTGATGCCCAGCGCAGAATGTAATACGGACCACCATCTGGTGCGCTGCAAACTTCGACTTCACTTCAACCCTAAACCAAAGAGGAAAGGAGCCCCAAAGAAGAAGTTACAGATCAGTAACTTCCAGTCAGCTGAAGTGAAGGTCAGCTTTCAGGCAAATCTCCAGTCAGATGCTCTATGGGGACATCTCAAAACAAGCATCCCTCAAACCCACAAAGAAAAACAAAGACTGGTTTGACAAAAACAGTCTGGAGATCCATCAATTACTGTTGGGAAAGAGATCCACCCATCAAGCGCATCAGCCGTCTTGCCCTATCAAGAAAGTAGCTTTCCGTCTTGTGTGCAGCAACTTCCAATGAAAGCTTTGAGAAATTCAGAACCAGTGGTGGACCAACCTTTCTGAAAGAATTCAGTGTTGCACAGATGTCGGTGACTACAGAGGGTTTTATGAAGCACTGAAGGCAGTGTATGGCCCTGCACACCTGGTTCAAAGCCAAACAAGGCGTTGATTCTGAACAGGTGGTCTGACCACTTTCAGACTCTATTCTGTGCCAACCGCATAGTCTCAGTCTCAGTGCTCTGTCGCGTTCCACAACAAACAATTAAAACAGAACTGGATGAAAACCCTATTCTCGGAGAGACTGTAAAAGCCATTGAGCAGCTAAAAAATTGTAAGGCTGCAGGAATTGATAGGATCCCAGCTGAGAACTGGAAACATGCGGGACCAGCACTTCATGCTAAACTTCATGAGGTCGTTTGCTGCGAGAACCAAGGCAAACTGCCATAGGACCTTCGCGACACAATCATCATCACCCTGTACAAGAAGAAGGGAGAAAAGTCAGACTGCTCCAATTAACAGGGGATATCTCTGCTCTCTGTTGCAGTGAAAATCCTCGCAATAGTACTCCTCAACAGACTGGTGCCCACTATCGCAGAAGAACTCCTCCTGGAGACTTAGTGTGACTTTAGAGCCAACAGGAGTACCACCGACATGGTTTTTGTTCTAAGGCAGCTCCAAGAGAAATGCAGGGAACAGAACAAGGGACTTTATGTGACGTTTGTCAACCTTATCAAAGCTTTTCACACTGTGAGCAGGAAGGGTTTGTGGCAAATCCTGGAACGTATAGGATGTCCGCCCAAGTTCCTCAACATTATCATCCAGTTACACGAAGACCAACGTGGCCAAGTTCGGCACAACAATGACCTGCCTGAGCCCTTCCCAATAAGCAATGGCATGAAGCAGGGCTGAGTTGACTAAAGGCCCACACCAGGACAGTGAAGAAGGCCAGGAAAGAAGTAATAGGAGCACTACAATGTGAAACAGACTGACAATTAGTGACCAGGAAAAGGCAGATGAGCTAAATAGGTTCTTTTCTTCTGTATTTACAAGGGAGGTACCCGTGTTTGGGACACTGCAACATAATAGGGCTACACTGCCTTCACCAAATAATTGGTTAACGCAGGAAGAAATCCAAAAGAGGTTGGAAAAAATAAATATTAAAAAAAAAATCCAAGTCCTGATGTAATACACCCAAGGATACTGAGGGGACCTTGTTCTGTAATAGCCAAACCACTATATTAAAGAAGGGAGTAAGAACAAATCCAGGAAATTATAGACCAGCGAGCCTCCCTTCTGTAGTGGGAAATCTTTTAGAATGGTTAATAAGTGATAATATACAAGAATATGCCTTTTTAAACAGAAGTATAAGTAGGAGTCAGCATTAATTTATGAGGTCTTGTCAAACCAATCTAATTAGCTTCTATGAGGAGGTTAGTAGGAGCTTGGATCAAGGCAACTCAGTGGATGTAATCTTTTTGGATTTTGCAAAGACTTTTGATACAGTGCCACATAGAAGACTATTGTGCAAACTAAGGGATACATGAATTGCAGTAAATATCTGCTCATGGATCGAGAGCTGGCTCAAAGACAGGAAGCAAAGGGTTTTTGAAAATGGAACATTCTCAGATTGGACTAATGTAGTAAGTGGGGTTCCTCAGGGTTCAGTATTAGGTCCTCTCCTTTTTAACATATTTATTAATGGCTTAGAAGTAGGATTGGAAAGTATTGTCTCCATTTTTACTGATGACACTAAGTTGTGCAAGGTAATTAAATCTAAAAATGATGTACTTGCTCTCCCAAGGGATTTACATAAATATAATTCTTCACCTATACAAATCCCCAGTACGGCCTCATTTGGAAAATGGAGTGCAATTTTGTTCGCCACTTCATAAAAAAGGCATTTTAGATCTAGAAAAAGTACGGAGAAGGGCAACAAAACTAATAGAGGGAATGGAGGGGATAAAATATGAAGACAGACTAACCAAATTAATCTTATTTTCTACAGAAAAAAAGTCGCCTAGGAGGGGTTATGATTACCTTATAAAGTATAAATATATTTAGGGTCAATATAAACCTTTGTCAAGTGAACTTTTTGTGCCAAGAGGTTTTCAACTGACAAGAGGACATCCTTTAAGGTTAGAAGTAAAAAGATTCCACCTTAAAGAAAGGGTGGTTAAACTGTGGAAAGGAGGAGGTGACAGTAAATAAAAATGGCATTCAGGGTTATCCTGGTTAATTAAAGAGAGAGTATTAATCCAGGGAGGAATCCAATCACCAATATACTGGCGATTGGATTCCTCCCTGGTCAGGAAATATTTTATTTTCCCTTTTGAGACAATTGGCAAAGTTTCAATTGTTTTTTTTTAACAAATAACAATTAATCTGCCTATTGCAGTTCAGAGGAGATCTAAAAAGGTTGATCTTGAAGGATTAAAATTATTTTTTCATTCTCAATTATTATAAGCCTTATTCAACTGCATGCCCGTAATTACCTGTAACGCAACATTTTAGCTGTGGGTTACATTTTTCTAAACATTTACAGTGCCTTGCAAAGGTATTTACCCCCCTTGACTTTTTACCTATTTTGTTGCATTACAGCCTTAAGTAAAATGTTTTATTAATCTGAATTTTATGTGATGATTCAGAACACAATAGTCTAAGTTGGTGAAGTGAAATAAGAAAAATATATACATAAAACTATTTTTTTAGAAATAGAAAACAGAAAATTGGCAAGTGTGTATGTATTCACCCCATTTGTTATGAAGCCCATAAAAAGCTCTGGTGCAACCAATTCCCTTCAGAAGTCACATAATTAGTGAAATGATGTCCACCTGTGTGCAATTTAAGTGTCATATGATCTGTCATTACATATACACATCTTCTTTGAAAGGCCCCAGAGGCTGCAACACCTAAGCAAGAGGCACCACTAACCAAACACTGCCATGAAGACCAAGGAACTCTCCAAACAAGTAAGGGACCATGTTGTTTAGAAGTACAAGTCAGAGTTAGGTTATAAAAAAATATCCAAATCTTTAGATGATCCTCAGGAGCCCCATCAAATCTATCATAACCAAATGGAAAGAACATGGCACAACAGCAAACCTGCCAAGAGACTGCCGCCCAGTAAAACTCACTGACCGGGCAAGGAGGGCATTAATCAGAGAGGCAGCACAGAGATCTAAGGTAACCCTGGAGGAGCTGCAGAGTTCCACAGCAGAGCCTGGAGTATCTGTACACAGGACGACAATAAGCCATACGCTCCATAGAGTTGGGCTTTATGGCAGAGTGGATAGATGAAATCCATTACTTTCAGAAAAAAACAAAATGCCACGTTTTGAGTTTGTGAAAAGGCATGTGGGAGACTCCCAAAATTTATGGAGGAAGGTGTTCTGGTCTGATGAGACTAACATTGAACTTTTCAGCCATCAAAGAAAACCCTATGTCTGGCGCAAACCCAACACATCACATCACCCAAAGAACACCATCCCATTTTTCAGCAGTCGGGACAGGGAAACTGGTCAGAGTTGAGGGAAAGATGGATGGTGCTAAATACAGGGATATTCTTGAGCAAAACCTGTACCACTCTGTGCGTGATTTGAGGCTAAGATGGAGGTTCACCTTCCAGCAGGACAATGATCCCAAACACACTGCTAAAGCAACACTTGAGTGGTTTAAGGGGAAACACGTAAATGTGTTGGAATGGTGTAGTCAAAGCCCAGACCTCAATTCAATAGCAAATCTGTGGTCAGACTTAAAGATTGCTGTTCTCAAGCGCAAAGCATCCAACTTGAAGGAGCTAGAGCAGTTTTGCAAGGAGGAATAGGCAAAAATCCAAGTGGTAAGATGTGGAAAGCTCATAGAGACTTATCCAAAGTGACTTGGAGCTGTGATTGCTGCAAAGGGTGGCTCTACAAAGTATTGACTTTAGAGGGGTGAATAGTTATGCACATTGACTTTTTCTGTTATTTTGTCCTATTTGTTGTTTGCTTCACAATAAAAAAAAAAAACATCTTTAAAGTTGTGGGCATGTTCTGTAAACTAAATGATGCAAATCCTCAAACAATCCATGTCAATGGAGGCAACAAAACACGAAAAATGCCAAGGGGGTGAATACTTTTGCAAAGCACTGTAGATGTATTCAGTTATCTCTAATCAGTAATTACTGGCACACAGCCTGCACACACAAGCAATGACCTCGTAAGTAGCATTTCAGTGGGCATGATTATGTGATCTGGTCATAATTAAGCAAGCCAGTAAGTTACTTTTTAGACAGAGCCAATAGCATATGTGACAGTCAGCATGACGTAAAACATGGAGGTTACAATTAACCTGCGATTATAGGTGAAGCATTAATACACACAAATAAGTCATGTTTAACGATCAGGCTGCACTCAAGCAATCTTGAAATACATTAAAGTATTCGTTTAAGTCCATGTGGGTGCCCTGATATGTATTAACCCCTTGATTTCCGGGATCGATATAACACAGAAATAAAAGTTACAAACAATTATTTTTTATTGCAGATTTGCAAGTTCGAAACTGTTGTTCAATTAATTCTAGTGTGCGTTTACTTGTTGCTGCAGTTATACAAACAGGTGTTTGACCCTCTTGCGAGTCCTATCTAGCACTCGTTTAATTTTTTAATACATTTGCCATTTACAGGTTTGAAGTAAATTGCGGGCTTGTTGAATTGTTGTAATTGAATATGGATTTTGTGTCTTTAGCACTAGTAACATTTACAGTCTTGAAAAATCAATAGGGTAGATAGAACAGAGTTACGTTTTTTGACAACTGCAGTGCTTTTGAGCCTGTAACTCGCAATTGGAATGTGAGTTGTTAAATGTATCCTATTGAATATAAGTAACATTTACGGGCTCCATCACAGGTTCAAATAATTGCCAATTGAATGAGGCTCTAAGTAACTATAAAATTGGTGAAAATATCCATAACTTTGCATGTCTCTATTTTCTGCAGCAACAATTTGGAAAGGTAAAGATCACAATGCACATTTGATGACTAATAAAAAAAATTTACATAAAAAAATATATTTGAATTAATTTGCGACAATCTCTTATTCTATTGGTCATAAAAATTTGGGCATTGGACCTGACTAATAATTACAAAATATTATATTTTTAAGCTAAAAGTCACTCAAGCTTGCATTAATTTATGTGTCACTTTCTAGGAGAAATTCCACAATATTTTGGATTATTTGTGTAAAAATGGCTATTTCTTTATTTTTAGTTATGATTTTTGAATATGAGCAAAATGTTTTAAAAATGTATGCACAAAATTGGTAAAATGTATTTGAGAAAATAAAGTTTAATGTTTGTTTAAATGAAAGGCAAATTATATGAAATAATTATAATTTTGGTGCAAGAAATCTGCTGTAAATATACACTAAAGGGAGAATTCCTGGAATACTATATTCCTATGTTATCCTTAGAAGCATACATATAATGTATATTTGATAACTCCAAGAATTCTCTAACACTACACCACATAACCATGTCACACAGTTTATTAAAGAAGAAATAGTAAATGATTTGAACTTAGTTTACATAAAATGGCAGTAACACAGCCTAGTAGTATAACACTTTTCAAGAATATATTTTTTCCGCTTTGGCCAGTTTAAATATTGGGTGGTATGGTAACCCAAAATAGTCACTCACACATTTACAATACAAAAGCATGTTGTAATATGTGATTTTTTTCCTGTGATGTGTATAGAGTAGAAAACATACTTTAAAGTGATGCTGGGAGTTGTATTCTAATAAGAACACCATTAATTGGCCTAATCACCATTGAACAAAGTTTCCTCTCAACTTTGCAGAATTAACATTGATCATATGTGGGTAGATCACACATTGATATGCTATTTATTGCTTTAATATTATTTTAGTAAACTTTTTAGAATTATTTTCTTTGCATGCAAAAAAACAGCTTTCACACTGTTAAAACCTGAGTTACCAAATGTATGAGAAAATGCTGAGACTACAGTGTTGCTTTAAAAGTAATGTAGCAAAAGTTCAAGATGTTATTCAGCAGCTTTCCAGGGAAATGGCAGTGAGAAACGTTCACATTTTGTTTGAACTGGAACCTTCAAATCAGGGCCACTTCTAGACAATTCAGCTGCAAGGACAAAAATCCTAAAAGTGCCCCCCCCCCCTCATTGATTTTTAAAACCTACAATTCCAGTCAAACCTTTTGCATGCAATAGTAGTACTCTGTGTATTGTTTTTTAAATGATTAGTCTAAGATTGTTTCAAGTTAAATAATAACAGCAGTAAAAAAGGCTTTATTTAATAAAAAAAAATACTTAAACACATTTTCCATAAAGAACGGCTTCTGCTGCAGTCCTCCCACCTGCCTCATTATCACCTGCAGTATAGTGTGCAGATGATCACAGTCAACTGAGATTGAATTAATTATGTAGGTCAGATGTAGGTGGAGTATAATCTGTAGGAGAATGGGGTTATGGCTGCAATCCCAATACCCTATCTTTCTAAAGTGTGCATGTTCCATGTTATATTTTTTTCTTGGTAAAGCCTATCTTTGCTGCTGTTTATACTAAACAAATATATCTAACCTTTATTGGCTGAGATTGTGATGCATGGCTGGCAACTGAGGTTGAGGTTATAAATTCTCTAGATGCTGCTTGCTCTTCCTCTCTCACTGTAACGCCAAGCTTCAGGTGTATTCAGTTGAGTAAACAGGCACTCTCGCTGTCCCATTCAAGCCTCAACCAGTTATGGTTCTCGTTCCCTCAGCTCTTCTTCCCTAATGCCTGCCATGACAGGTGGAGGGTGCAATCAAACCCCATACACCCCCCACCCGTGAAAATTAAAGACACAATTCCCACAATGATGCTCTTTACTGCCCTGCACCCGAGCGTTCACACAGGTCACTCAGTCCAAGAAATAGGGCTTCTTTAAATATGTTGTTAATATTCTTCTTAATTTCCTTTATTAAATACAGCATATTATAAATGGGTATAAAGTAATACCCAGTATCCCAACAAATAGGCACAAAATAATCTGTAATCGTAAAATAATCACAAAAGAACATAACATTGAGTCTAAATGCATTTTATTTATATACTAGCGAATTGCCCGTCAAAAAATGACGGCAATGAAATTGTAAGGTAGCTAATGCTGTTTGGTGTGTAATAATGAAATATGTAATACATTAATAAATGAATATACTTTACCTATTTTGAAGCATTGTGTTGAAGAGCTGCAATCTGTTTTGATGTTGCTGCAGCATTAGTGGTGTGGAGCTGCTGTGTAAGTGTGATGAATGTGTGCAGTGTAATACTGTGCGTGCGCGAGACGAAACCGTTAGCGTAGTGGTGTACTTCCGCATTGGCGTAAAATGGCGGGTAATCTGTGGTATGCGTCTTCGCGGATTATCTGTAGGTGGTTAGTGGTGTTTTGCGAGTTTCTTGTGGTGTTTTCCGAGTGTGTTGTGGTGTTTTCCGTGTTTAGAGTGCTGTAGCCTGGTTTTCGTTTTGTTCGTCGGCCATTTTTTCTCTCGCTTAGCGATTTTATTAGTGTCTAAACTCTTTTATTTTTATTTAAATGAAGGTGTAACTTGCTTTTTTGAGGTCCTGGATGGTTCCTCTTGCTGTAGGTAAGCTTTTTATGTATGTGCTGTGTGTATTTATTGTGTTTTAAATGTTTTTATGTTCGTGTGTTGCGTCCGATTTTTGCGAGGTCGTAATGTGTGCTAACGTGTCTCGTATGGTGTTTGCGTGTGTATCCTCATTTTCGTTTTGTTCAGCGGCCATTTTTTCTGTCGATTAGCAAATTTTTTAGTGTGTATTTTTTAGTCTTTTATTTTGAGTAAAATCAAGGTGTAAGTTGGTTTGAGGTCCTGGATGCTCCCTGTTGCTGTAGGTAAGTTTTTTATGTATGTGCTGTGTGTATTTATTGTGTTTTGAATTTTGTAATGTTCGCGAGTTGCGTCCGATTGTTGCGAGGTCGTAATGTGTGTTAATGTGTGTCATATGTTGTTTGCATTGCGAGGTAAAGTTTGCGAGGGTCGTAATTGGTGTGTCGTGTTGTTTGCGTTGCGACGTAAAGTTTGCGAGGGTCGCAGTTGCTGGCATGGAGCGCCTTTGGCGCTCCATGCCAGCAACTGAGGCCCTCGCCCGCTGCCCTCGCTACGCGAGCCGCGGGCTCGCTACGCAAGCCCGCAAGCGTGAGCAACCGCCCGCATGCTCACAACTATATATGTGATTCTCACTTCTTTAACATTTTTATCGAAAGTAAACTGAAGACAGCACATATTTCTACAAACATGAGATATTTTGTGGGAAAACACATCTGCTTGCCCACTGGAGATATCTTAGAGTACTCAACATTTTTTTCCCTTATTGTTTATTCATTATGTATATGTTTATGTGTGTGTGTGTGAGGGGGGGGGGGGGGGGGGTCTATCAATTTTCTAACCACCAAAACATATATAGTGTCTGGTATTTGTCTCATTTCCCAGTTGCCATAAACAGCCTCATAAGGGCAAAACTACAGTCTATAAATAAGAGCTGACACTGTACACTAGTCCATGCCTATGTTTTGAAGACTTTCTGAGAGCTCATAGTCTTAAACAGATTCCCATGTTATGTATGAGTGTTTTTAAGAAGGTCAAATCATAGATGCAAATGTGTCAGTCCATAAGGAGGGCGATCTGGGTGGGCAGTGGGTTGAATGCCATGGGTCGTGGCGGAGGGACACACTGACCACATAAAATGAACATCCTCTTCCTCATATTTCGGGCCGTCTGATCCTATCCTTGGCACATTCTCCTGACACATGGACACAATCCTGAGCATCCTCCTGAGCCGATGACCCTACCCTCCTGGCATCTGAAATGAGAGAACTATGGTAACATTGGATGACATTTGATCGCTGTGTGTTCCTATATATCTGACATCATGATGTTTCGAACCTGGATAGTTCAATTTTGCAATAGGTTGGAGTTATCATTTGCTAGATTTGATCATTGCTGTATATATTATTATGAGCTTGGTTGTTAATGGGTAATAACAAAATATTGATTCTTCTGCTGGCTGCATTCTGCAGCACGTGCATACACATACTCTGCTGAAGTTGATGCTCAGTGGGTCAACATGCTACTGAGACATGGTCTCCGATAGGCTAGAACACTACACTGCACATCCATCCCTACAGAGTATATATATATATACATACGCTGCATTGGACACACCCTTACATGGACTCTCTATTGGATGTTTACTCACTTTAAATATATTTTGTAATTAATACTCATTGTAAAGTCTTATCTTTAAGTATTTGAAACACTTCTATCCTTTGAAAGAAAAATGTCTGGAACATTTCAATAGTTTAAATTGCTTGTTTTTGAAAAAGGAATATCATCAACTGCAAAAGATAAATTACTATACCGACAAGGGAAAATTAGTCTTGGTGACTACATAAACTCTTGCAGAGTTACCAACATCCCTCTAATTACTGCATTTGAAAAACTGCTATGACATTTCACATAGGTTTAAGAGGTTTAAGATCAAATATCTTCATCATACCCTTTAAGAGCAATTTAAAAAAAATATATATATATATATATATTTGAATAGATGAGCATATGTGGAAAATTGTTTGGAATGAAGCTTGAAGGAGTTACATTTATATAACAAATGAATAGACTATAAACAAAACAGTATATAAATGGCATTTCTCTCTCCCACCAAAAAAATATATATTTCATCAAAACTGTTTTTGCAGGAAAAATTGTGTTAAAGAGCATGTAGATTTCTTCCATTATTGGTGGACATGTTCATTTGTTTATCAATTCTGTCAAATCGTTCATATTTTTCAAATTGATTTAAAAATGGAACCAATGCTCTCTTTATTGGTAATGTCAACAAAAACTATCAACAAATACAAAACAACTAATATTACATATTATTGGCACTGACAGAAATGTATTTTAGTCGGTTTAATTGCAGTGCTGCAAGACTTTCCTTATACAAAGATAAAGCTGCCTCTGTAGTGTCCTTAAATTAAATTTTAATCCTGCATATTACTTGTAATGTTCTTAAAGGTAAATCTAAATTTCCCTGTTTTTCCATTTTTCTAATCTAACACACGCTGCTTATATCAGACAAACATTGAGTCATTCTATACACATACAGATTTTTTTAAACTAATTGTTACAATGTATTAAAATGCATTACCGGCTGTGATTGGCCAAAACAAATTATGAATTTCATGCTAAATTTAGCAGGGATTTTCAAGGGTGTCAGGTCACAAAAGCTACTGCTTGCAAACTCAAGAGATTTAGCAAACATCAGGGTGAGTTTCAAAATGTTTATTTTTATATATTTTTATATATTTTCATGCAAAAATGTTTTGATATACTGATTCTCCTCTATCAGATGCATTCATAATCCAGGAAATTTAGATATGCCTTTAATTCATTATTAAGATAAATTGCTTGTAATTTTCTTTCACTTTTATTTCCACATGGTGTATGCTAACATTTATGATTATTTAGCCTTAAAGGTTGTCCATTTATTTTCTGCATTTTTAACTTTCAGTGCTATGCACTGTAATGAAGCTTTTAAACCATTAAAAGTTGCTTTAAAAAAATGCAGAGGCTTTTTTGGCTCCTTATAATATTTATTTTGAATTACAAGGTTGTGTTTTACTTTATTAGCCCACTGCTACATTAATTAATGGCTGTTGATAGGCCATCACCTCAAGAGGGTGGATCTTTCAGTTAAGTTATACATAAAATAACTCTAATTTCTATTTCAATTTTACATTTCCTTCACAGAATGCATTTGTGTCCTTTTCCTTTATTTGTTTATGGGAGAGAAACAATTTTCATATGTAAAAGCAACACTCTTCATTAATGCTAAAATCTACATAGAGATATCTTCAAAAAGTATGAGCCAGATTCAATTGCAAGCCCGAATCTCACGGGATCCAGGCTGTATGTCTGCGGGCGTGCTTCGGGCTCCCATTCGTCTCCGATTCCGGAGCTATTCAATTAAACGGGCCCGCAAGTTACGGGCCCAAAGCCCACTCTGTAAACAATGCAAATTTCCAAACAGCCAATAGAAAATTACCCCGTCATTATTACGGCAGTAAAACAAGGAGGTTATATGTCAATCAATTAGGTTCGGGGGTCCAAAATGCGATATGACTTGCAAACCCTTAAAATACACAATTATGAAAATGATTGCTAATACCGTTTTAGTCCATGTGGGTGGCCTGATATGTAATAACTCATTGATTCCCAAGATCAATATAACCGCAAAATAAAACATAAAAATACATATTATTTACTGCCAATTTGCGAGCTTGAGACTGCTGTGCAATTAATATTTCATCGCTTCCATTATTTACAGTACAGTATTGATTTTTTATTTGCATTTTCAGTGTTTCTCCTTCATTTGCCGTTTATGGGTGTGAAACCATTTGCGGCCTTGGGGAATTGGAGCAATTGAATAGCGATTTGCGATTTTAGCAAATTAACTTGCGGCCTCGCTTACAGACTACAGTAACTTGGGATTGCTCAATTGAATCGGGCTCTATGTCGTCACCCACACCCCAAATACGCCAACAAATAGATAAGGTCAGACTTGAATTAGATCATATTCTATCAGAAGACTGAGAAGGCTCTGTGATGTACGAATCATCTTTTTTACGCTAAAGCCAACAAACCTGACTCTAGTTTAGCCAAGAGGCTTAACTCCAAAATTTCCCAAACAAGAATACTAAGGATAAAAACCTCTTAAGGGTTCACTACATGGGGGTTAAAATTAAATAAAACAGACCTTTGCGGATTTCTATCAGAAAATATATTTTGCTAAATCCCAAAACAATCCAGAACTGGACACTTACAACCTCCCTAAAGCCCCTCATCAGAATTTAGCTACTCTAAACTCGGATGTAACGAGAGAGGCAATCAAAAAATCTATTAAGAACCTTAAATCAGGCAAAGCCCCACAGCTTTACTAGCTCTTACTGCAAAAAATTAGCAGACTGCCTTGCCCCCTATCTATGTAAACTCTTCAACTCAATCCTTAATGGTGACATAATGCCGCCGGAACTTAATCAGGAAGACTTAGTAGTATATCCCAAAGCAGGGAGGGACCCCCTTGAGTCCAAAACCTATCGCCCAATATCTCTCATGAGTGGGGATATTAAACTCTTGGGGCCTCATTCTATTATCGGCCGTAAAACGGCCGCAAGGTTGCGATTCCTTGCAGGGGTTCCGTAATCTTGCAAATCAAATATACCGCCCCGCAAGGATCTCCCCTTACGGCCGGCCGTATATCTTGCAACCGTCCGTAAGCTCAGAAAACTTAAAACGCAAAAATAAATTCAAGACGGCACTGTACAGCTCTGTAAATGCTAGGGATCATATTGGGGGACATGAGGATTATTGACAACCCCCTCTCAAGCTTGCACATCAGCCCAAATCCGAGTTTACATTAACTGTTTATTTTCCGGCCGCAGCGTGGGCGGGTCTGAGGTGCTCCAAGCCCTCGGGACTTTTTACTTGGATTTTTTACATCAATTAAAAAATATTTTTTTTACGGATTTGAGTGTAAGGGAATGTTGTGCTATTTTTGCTAACACCTACAATCACTTTATAGTCTCCTCAGAGTGCAGGATGGCTTTTAGCCTTGCAGAGAGGGTTCCCAGAGCAATAGAATAGCAACCGGGGCTTTTTTGCGGCCGAAACTCTTGCGGCCGTTTTAGATCAAAGGCTTTCCTCCGGCGCGAGCGGCCACAAGGGATAGCAAGGCTCCAGCCGCAAGCCTGCCGGAATCCCCGGCCTGAGGGGAATAGAATAGCTGAATAGCTTGCGGCCGGTCCTTGCGGCCCCGCATCTCCTACGGACGGTAATAGAATGAGGCCCTTGGTCAAGACTATAGCAGAGAGAATTCCCAGATTCCTCCCAGAATTGATCCATAAAGATCAAGCTGGCTTTGTTCTTTGTAGACAAGTGGTGCTCCTGGCCTTGGACATAGAAAAAAACTTTGACACAGTGGAATGGACCTATTTGTATGCAACTTTGGCTAAACTTGGCTTTAGAGGGCATTTAATTAATCTAATTTGTTCCTACTACCATCTGCCGCAAGCCAACCTTCAACTCCCAGGGACAAATAATATTAATATTAAATTTCAAAGAGGGACTAGACAGGGGTGCCCCTTTTCCCCTCTGCTGTTTGCGCTGGCCATTGAACCTCTAGCTCAGGCTATCAGATATAATGCAGAAATACCAGGCCTTAAGGTAGGTCTCCAGCACCTTAAATGTTTTCCTGTTTGCGGACGACCTCCTATGTTCTTTAAACCAGAAACCTCAATCCCTAAGCTGATGTCTTGCCTTAATGAGTTTGACTTAATATTAAGCTTGCAGATAAATGTGCAAAAGACGGAGGCATTGAGTGTGAGAATCCCCAGGCTGAATTAGAAAGTCTGAAAAATACTTATAAGTTTGTATGGCCAAAAGGCTTCATCAAATACCTGGGAGTCAAAATTACAGGGCAAATATCTGAGCTGTTTAAAGTAAACTACCCTCCCTTAGTTAAAAAGCTAGCTAATGACATGCAAAATTGGTCTAAACTTCATATATCCTGGACAGGACGCATTACCACCGTTAAGATGAATATTTTACCTAATGTACTCTACCTGTTTAGAACTCTAGCATCCCAGTTGACACCAAAGAATTAGAAAAATTACAAAACAAAATATTTAAATTCATATGGTATGATAGGCTAAGGATAGTAAGGAAGACAATGTTTAAGCACAGAACCCAAGGGGTGTTATCATGCCGGCTATATTTTAGGGCAGACCAACTGGCGTTTGTGCCAATAGCCCACTCAAGCAAACACCAGCTTATTTGGGTTTTCGTGGAAAAGCAGCAATTAAAACCACATGCCTGGGATACTTTAGTCTGGAAACCAAACTCCCCTAACGCCAAAATTGATTTACTCAGACAATTAAAGTGTGTTTTATTTCCTGTGTGTAGTGATTTGGTACAGGTGAGAGGGGAGTGTTTTTGCCTAGCTTAAACTTGCATATACAGTAAGTGTGTGCTTTGTGTCTGACTGTTTGCAACTGATTTACTCACACAAGTAAAGTGTGTTTGTTTCCTGTGTGTAGTGATTTGGTACAGGTGAGAGGGGAGTCTTTTTGCCTAGCTTAAACTTGCATATACAGTAAGTGTGTGCTTTGTGTCTGACTGTTTGCAACTGATTTACTCACACAAGTAAAGTGTGTTTGTTTCCTGTGTGTAGTGATTTGGTACAGGTGAGAGGGGAGTGTTTTTTTGCCTTGATTAAACTTGCATATAAGTTTGGACCTTGTGTGTGACTGTTTGCAGAAGGAAGTTCTAAGAAAAGGGTCAACTTGTAGTATTTTTTGTCATTTGTAATTATGAGTCAGTTCAGTGGCAACCTCACTCAGTGTACATCCTGTCACATGTATGGACTGCTGGAACAACTGATCCAGGGTCCATACCTCTGTGAGAGGTGTGAGCATGTTGGCTCTCTGGAAGTTCAAATTGGAGAACTGGAGAGGAGAATTGCAGCACTTAGTGATATGTCTCCACTGGAAAGGAAGCTGGTGCTCACTGAACACAGTTTAGATGGGCCTAGCATGTTTGATGGCTGGGGCTATTGAGCATGTCCAGGGAGGTAGCTGGGTTACAGTTCAAAGGGGAAGCAGGTGGAACAGGAGCAGGAGGCAGGCCAATACTAAGTTGGCAAGCACCAACAGATTTGCCAGACTGAGTGATACTGTTGGGGATGTCCATTCAGGAATGGCAATGCCAGATAGCGCTGTCCCCCCTAACAGCCAGGAGAACAGTTCTACTGGAGGAGTGGGAGGGCAGAATAGGTAGAGAAACAGAAAGGTTTTGGTGGTAGGGGACTTTATTATTAGGAAGGTAGGAAGAGTGATTTGTCACCCAGATCCCAGCAATCGAACAGTTTGCTGTCTCCTGGGTGCTCGGGTTCGGCATGTTGTGGAAATGAACCGGCGGTCTTGGTACATACTGGTACAATGACAAAGTTAGTGGAAGATGGAGTGTCCTAAAGAATGATTTTAGAGAATTAGGGAATATGCTTAAGGGAAGGACCTCCAAGGTAGTATTTTCTGAGATACTACCAGTGCCACGTGCTAGCCCAGAGAGACAGGTGGAGCTTAGGGAGGTTAATGCATGTCTAAAAAAGTGGTGCACTAAGGAGGGGTTTGGGTTTGTAGAGCACTGGGCTGACTTCTCACTTGGGTACAATCTCTATAGCAGGGATGGATTGCACCTTAATGACAAGGGAGCTGCTGGGCTAGGGGAAAGGATGGTAGAATGGCTGGGGGAGTTTTTAAACTAATAGGGGGGGAAGGGACTAGATAGAAGTAATGGGGTAATAAGAGTAGGGGGGTAAGGAAATAATTAACTAGTCAAGTGGGAGGAGATGGGGGAGGGTTAGTAAAGTCAATAGGGAGGTACTGCTAAGTAGCTTAAGTATAGTGGCAGCCACTCCAGAAGTACAGACTCATAACGTAAGGTGTATGCTTGCTAATGCCAGAAGCTTGCAAGGAAAAATGGGAGAGTTAGAATTATTAGCAGTAAATGAGAAATGGGATTTAATAGGCATTACTGAAACATGGTGGGATGATTCCCATGACTGGACTGTTAATCTGGATGGTTATAATTTATTTAGGAAAGATAGGGGCAATGGTAAAAGGGGAGGAGGGATTTGTCTGTATGTTAAGCCTGAATTTAAGCCTATAGTCAGAGAAGATATTTATGCTGGAACTAGTGATAATATTGAATGTTTGTGGGCAGAGTTATATTGGTAGGAGTATGCTCTAAACCCCCAAATATAATTGAAAGCGAGAAAATGCAATTATTATTACAGATTGAAAATGCAGCTAAGCATGGACAAGTTCTAATAATGGGAGATTTTAGAGAGCAGGTTCTTAAGTACACTCAGGAATCATTATCTGACCCGGGTTATGCAAGAGCCTACTAGAAATTAGGCTATCTTGGATTTAGTAATCACAAATAATATTGATATGGTATCAAATGTTGAAAGTAGGAGCCAACATGGATTTATGAGGGATAGGTTATGTCAAACAAATCTAATTAGTTTCTATGAGGAGGTTAGTAGGAACTTGGATCAATGCAACTCAGTGGATGTAGAATTTTAGATTTTGCAAAGGCTTTTAAAACAGTGCCACATGGGAGACTATTGTGCAGGAATTGCCATAAATATCTGCTCTTGGACCCAGAGCTGGCTAAGAGACAGGAAGCAAAGGGTTGTTGTAAATGGAACATATTAAGATTGGACTAATGTGGTAAGTGGGGTTCCTCATCGCTCAGTATTAGGTCCTCTCCTTTTTAACATATTTATTAACGACTCAATCAGAAAATTATGTACCATATATACCCGAGTATAAGCCGAGTTTTTCAGCCCTTTTTTTAAGGCTAAAAAGGGCCCCCTCAGCTTATACTCGAGTCACTCTCCCCCCGTGTCCCTCTTACCCCCCTGTGTCTATCTAACCACCGTGTCTCTCTAACCCCCTCATGTCTCTCTACCCCCCTGTGTCTCTCTACCCCCCCTGTGTCTCTCTAACCCCCCCGTGTCTCTTTCCCTCCCCCTCCTCATCCTCAACCCCCCTCCTCATTATAAACCCTCCCTCCTCATTCTCCCTCCTCAACCCCCCTCCTCATCCTAAACCCCCCTCCTCATTCTCCCTCCTCAACCCCCCTACTCATCCTAAACACCCCCTCCTTATTCTAACCCCCCCTAAATACCTCCCCCTCTCCCCTCACTTACCTGCTTCTGCTCCAGCCTCCGCTCCTTTTTGACCCGGCGCTCCTGTTACTTTAAAAGCGCGCTGCATCATTAGCATATACCGGGTGCCAGTATAGGTTGAGGAGGGGGGTTGAGGAGGGTTTAGGTTGAGGGGGGTTTAGGTTGAGGAGGGAGGTTGAGGAAGGAGGTAGAGCATGAGGATGGGGGGGTTGAGGTTGGGGGGGTTCAGGAGGGGTGTTGAGGAGGGAGGTTGAGGAGGGAGGTTGAGGAGGGGGTTGAGGAGGGGGTTTAGGAGGGAGGTTGAGGAGGGAGGATGAGGAGGGAGGATGAGGAGGGAGGATGAGGAGGGAAGAGGAGGAGGAGGGGTTGAGGAGGGGGGTTGAGGTTGAGGAGGGGGATTGAGGATGGGGGTTGAGGATGGGGGGTTGAGGATGAGGATGGGGTTGAGGAGGGAGGATGAGGATGGGGGTTGAGGAGGGGAGTTGAGGAGGGAGGTTGAGGAGGGGGTTGAGGATGGGGGTTGAGGAGGGGGGTTGAGGATGGGGGTTGAGGAGGGAGGATGAGGAGGGAGCTGGAGGATTATGAGGGAGGTTGAAGATGAGGAGGAGGGGTTGAGGATGGGGGGTTGAGGATGGGGTTTGAGGAGGGGGTTGAGGATGGGGGGTTGATGAGAGAGGATGGGGGTTGAGGAGGGGGTTGAGGATGGGGGGTTGAGGAGAGAGGATGGGGGATTGATGAGGGGGGTTGAGGAGGGGGTTGAGGATGGGGGGATGAGGAGGGAGGATGAGGAGGGAGGTTGAGGAGGGGGTTGAGGATGAGGAGGGAGGTTGAGGATGAGGAGGGAGGTTGAGGAGGGGGTTGAGGATGAGGAGGGAGGTTGAGGATGAGGAGGGAGGTTGAGGATGAGGAGGGAGGTTGAGGAGGAGGAGGGATGTTGAGGATGAGGAGGGAGGTTGAGGAAGTGGTTGAGGATGAGGAGGGAGGTTGAGGATGAGGAGGGAGGTTGAGGAGGGGGTTGAGGATGAGGAGGGAGGTTGAGGATGAGGAGGGAGGTTGAGGATGAGGAGGGAGGTTGAGGAGGAGGAGGGAGGATTCGGAGTGGGGTTGAGGAGGGTGATAAGGGAGGGGGGAAGAGACACGGGGAAGGGAGAGGTTGGAAGAGACACAGGGAAGCGAGAGGTTGGAAGAGACACAGGGAAGGGAGAGGGGAGAAGAGACACAGGGAAGGGAGAGGGGAGAAGAGACACATGGAAGGGAGAGGGGAGAAGAGACACGGGAGAGAGAGGGGGACACAAGAGGGGGCACAAGAGGGACACAGGGGGCAGCACATTTCCCACCCTCGGTTTATACTTGAGTCACTCATTTTACCCAGTATTTTGTGGTAAAATAGGTGCCTCGGCTTATACTCGGGTCGGCTTATACTCGAGTATATATGGTACTTTCCCTCCACAGGGATTTGCATTAATGAGAGAATTGGGCAATTAAATGGCAGATGAATTTTAATATGAATAAATGTAAGGTTATGCATCTGGAAAGGAAAATAACCATGCAATTTATAAACTTAATGAAACAAATCTAGGGGTAGCAGATAGTGAAAGAGATTTGGGAGTGCTTGTGGACAACCACTACGTAACAGTTATGAATGCCAAGCAGCAGCTGCAAAGGCAAATAAACTATTAGCATGTATTATCAAAGGGTATAGAAGCAAGGGAAGCAAATATAATTCTGTCACTATACAAATCCCTAGTATGCCCTCATTTGGCATATGGAGTACAGTTAAGGGCTTCACTTCATAAAAAGGACATTTTAGAGCTGGAAAAAGTACAGAGAGCGGCAACAAAGCTAATAAAGGGAATGGAGGGGCTAAGTTATGAAGAAAGACTAACCAAATTAAACTTATTTTCTCAAGAAATAAGGTGTGTAAGAGGGGATATGATTAACCTATATAAATACATCCAGGGTCAGTATAAAGATTTGTCAAAGATCTTTTTGTGCCAAGAGGTTTTCAATTGACACAAGGACATCCTTTGAGATTAGAAGTAAAAAGATTCCACCTTAAAGAAAGAAAAGGGTTCTTCACAGTAAGGGTGGTTAATCTGCGAAATTCTCTACCAAGGGAGCTGGTGACAGCGGATTCAATAGATAACTTTAAAAAGGGATTGGATATATTTTTAAATAAAAAGGGTATTCAGAGATATCCTGGATAATTAGAGAGGGAGTATTGATCCAGGGAGAAATCCGATCGCCAGTATCTGGGGTCAAGACGGAATTCATTTTTTCTCTTTTGAGACAATTGGCAAAGTTTCACTTGTTTTTTTTCTGTTTGCCTTCCTCTGGATCAATTAACAACTAATCCACATATTGCAGATCAGAGGAGATCTTGAAAGGTTGAACTTGATGGGCTAAAAGTCTTGTTTCAACCTCAATTACTATGGGCCTCATTCTATTATCGGCCGTAGGAAATGCGGGGCCGCAAGGACCGGCCGCAGGCTATTTGCCTATTCCCTTCCGGTCGGGGACTCCGGCAGGCTTGCGGCCGGCGCCTTGTTATCCCTTGCGGCCGCACGCACCGGAGGAAAGCCTTTGATCTTAAACGGCCGCAAGAGTTTCGGCCACAATAAAATCCTGGTTGCTATTTAATTGCTCCGGGAACCCTCTCTGCAAGGCTAAAACCGAGCCACAGCTTACTTGCAACAAAACGGTCCTGCAAGCACACAATTAAGCACATAATAAAGCCATAATAAAGCCATCCTGCACTCTGATGAGACGATAAAGTGATTGTAGGTGTTAGCATTCATAGCACAACATTCCCCTACACTCAAATCCGTAAATAATTTTTATTTTAATTCATGTCAAATATCCGTGGACAAAGTCCCAAGGGCTTGGAGCACCTCAGACCCGCCCACGCTGCGGCCGGAAAATAAACAGTTAATGAAATATCGGATTTGGGCTGATGTGCAAGCTTGAGAGGGGGTTGCTATTAATCCTCATGTCCCCCATTATGATCCCTAGCATTTACAGAGCTTTACAGTGCCGTCTTGAATTTATATTTGCTTTTAAAGTTTTCAGACCTTGCGGCCGGTTGCAAGATATGCGGCAGGCCGTAAGGGGGATATCCTTGTGGCGCCGTCTATTTGAATTGCAAGGTAACGGGAGCCCACCAAGGAATCGCAGCTTTGCGGCCGTTTTACGGCCGATAATAGAAAGAGGCCCTATGTAATTATGTAACTATGTAACCAAAGAACATCAATCACCCTAATCCACTGATTAACCTTACTCCATCAACATGGGCCTGGGCCAATTCTAAACACCAACTGACCTCACCGCTCTCAACCTTAACATCTTTAAGATCATTTCCTAATTTTGATAATGACCTCAATACAGGATCAAAACAATGGTGGCTCTCTAGCGGTTTTAATAGACTAGGCACATGGTTTAATAATAACAAATTGATCCCCCATGAGAACTTACCGCCGAATATAATATACCACACAGGGAATCCCAGAACTATAGGAAATTAAGACATTGGCTCTCAACTCTAGTTCGAATCACGGGGCCCCCAAAACCAACTTGGCTATCGGTGACCTGTAAAAACCCACCCTCTGCAAAAGGATACTTAGACTCCCTGTACTCCATCTTTAATGATCCAAAACAAGGCCAAAAACTCACCTATTTGACAAAATAGGAACGAGAACTAGTCAGAGAAATAGATGCTAATAAGTGGAAAGAGGCCCGCTCTAATTTGACTAGACTACTTCGACTAAAGTTTTACATAGAATCTATTATACACCTTCGAGAACGCACAAAATGAATCCCCTAGAAGATGAAAACTGCTTTAGGTGTTTCTTCTCTTTAGGAGACTTTAATCATATATGGTGAACATGCTCCATGGTGCAAGACCTATAGGGGAAAATTACTCAACTATTATCCCAACAAATTAGCATTCCGATATCCCCCACAATAGAGACGTGCCTACTGGGGATTCGTGTAAACAACTTAACTTTGCACCAAAACAAACTTCTGCAATATTTTGTCCTAGCCATGAAACATCACATAGATCAGAAGTGAAAACCCCCCACACTAAACTTAAGGGAAGTTACCCTCAAAATCAATTATATAATGATCAATGAAAAACTGACCCACATCTTACAAGACACATACCACCTTTTTCTCAAAATGTGTACTCCCTGGCTTAAACCCCCACATAGTATTCCAATATAGAAACACGCTTTTGGCACTCTGCTACTGTCTATAGCGGGGTGCTGAGGCGGGAGGGACCCTGGTCACCAAAAATTCTGATTGACCCAAGCAATTACTCCTGATGGTAAGCATGCCAGACTTGAATTTCCTCTTCCCCTACCAATTTTCTCTTCCCTTTTTATTTATATTATGTTCAAGTTGATATTAAAATTGATATGTTAATAACAAAAAAAACTCAGGCTTAGAAACATTTAAATATAAGCTTAGTATCAAACATCAGTTCATTAAAATTAAAGTACATGTATTGACCTACCCAAACCTGGAATGGAAATGTTAATAATATTTGATAAATATGTTTCTAAGAACATGTTGTAATATGCATTGAAACTTTTAAGATATGTCTTCAATAAAAAAAAGATTGAATTGAAAAAAGTATGTCTTCAAAAGTTGAACCAAAAAAAGTTATAAAGTGCTGTGAAGTATTTCTAGACCAAATGATTATAATTCCTTTGTGTAAAAACTAGATAATTAATTAACTATTTTTCTGAGTCTGCCAATTTCAGCTCAAATTCAACAAACTTGTCTGTCATTTTTCAATTTAAATTCTAATTTTCTACGAGGTAAGACATTTTCCTGACAAGTTTTTAATGCCACTTGACATGAAGCAAGAAACCAATATTCTGTAATGTTTTGTAATCTAAAACCACATTTTGAACAACCGGAGGATTTAGCTTTAATCCTAATTATTGTTTTGCAAGATTGACAAATCTTTTAAGAAAGTTTGACAGAATGTGTCAATCCCGATATTTCAACTGCTGGTGAATTGTATTTAGATATTCAATGCAATTATCGGGTTATAAAAAAAGGCATTAAATATTCAATACAAAGAAATGGATTAGATAAGCATATTTATGAGAAGGAGATGAGTCAGAATAATAATTAGTACTGTGGCAACTTGGAGAAGCAATATTACATATAACTAAATTTGGCTTATGTTGCTGCCAGTTTTTTAAATGTACTATGTAATGGGCCTTTGACTTTTAGTTTCACCATACCTTTAATTGTGTTATCCATTAAAATGTATAATTTATGTGTTTGTGGTGGCAGTTGTAGCATTTCAAATTTCCCTTCAGTTTTCTGATAATAGCCTCTATCTGCATCCATAATGATATGTTATAATACATTACAATGTACTCCATGTATTATCATTACTGTAAACTCATTTATTATTCAAAGCAGCCTTTTGAGAAGATTAGTCAGAGTTGTATAGGGCCCTATGGTTATTATTATTTCTTGTTATTTATAAGATTTCCAATCTCTCTATTTTTGAATTATACAAAATCACAGAGACAATACCGTGCAATAAAACAGACACTATGGTACAACAGAGTTGAGGTCCATATTACAAATACCTCACTACAAATTGTTTCCCCCTAGTAAATAACTATAATACACTTCATACATTTGATTCAATAAGGCCTCCACTCAATTGAGCAAATTGTACTTACAAGAGCCCGTAATGGAGCCTGTAAAATATTTTGCTATATACGGTACTTGGTGTCTTTTAGCTACCCGCAAACATGCAATTGCCTTCAAACCTGTAAATGGCAAATGTAGAAGAAAATCCTACGAGTCCTAGGGCCTCATTCAATTGCGATTTGGCCAAATGAATAGTGCTCTATATAAGCACAGAGCATACTATTTTTGCAGAAGTTTTTAGTTAGTGAAGACCTTGCTTTTGGATAGAAGTTCACTAACTAAAAACTTCTGTAAAAATAGTATGCTCTGTGCTTATATAGAGCCCTATTCAATTGGCCAAATCTCAATTGAATGAGGCCCCTAGAGAGGACACACAAGGTGTTAAACACCTAGGCCCTCATTCAATTGCAGTTTGGCCAATTGAATAGGGCTCTAAATAAGCACATAACATATTTTTCCTTTAAAACGTTTTTAGTTGGTAAACATCAATCCAACAACAAGGTTTTCACTAACTAAAAACTTCTTTAAAAAAAATGCTATGTGCTTATTTAGAGCCCTATTCAACTGGCAAAATTGCAATTGAATGAGGCCCCTAGTTGTTGCACTGTAAAAACAAATACAAAATCAATATTGTACCTTAAAAGACAGGAAAATCGATGAAAGACATTAGAATTAATTGCACAACACATTTTTACTATTTTACGTTTTATTTCTGTGTTATATCAACCTCAGTAATCAAGGAGTTAATACATATCAGGCCACCCACATGGACTAGAACAGTATTGTTATTCATTTTTATTATTTTGTGCATTGCCAGATTGCAAATCAGATTGCATATCAGACCTCTAAACGCTAATTGATTGACGTTTAACCTCCATGTTTTACAGACGTCATGATAAAGGTCTCATTTACTATTAGCTTTTTCTAAATTGGTAGTTACAGCCTTGCTTATTTGATCATGATCATGGACTGAAATGCTATTTACGGGTTCATGGTTTACGGTTTTAGCTTTCGGCCATGTACTTGTGGGCTAGTTCAATTGAATTGATCTCTAACTGTTGCAATTGAATGGAGGCCTACGTGTGTCTGTGCACATGTTTATGTTTCATTGTATGTTGATTGCATGGCTGGCCGTCTATGGGAAGCATTTACTAAGCATCTCAAGTGCAACTTACATCATCTCTTGATTTAATAAACACTTTTTCCTATGGAGAAAAATACACCTTTTCACCTTATCTTGGGGGACAAAGTGCTTAGTAAATTCCCTCATATCTGTGTATCACAGTATGATGTATCTTTGAATGCAATTGTAGCTGTTAATTTATTTCCTATAACACACATATTGGTCATAATTCCATGAATTCAGGATTCATTTTAAAAAAGAAACTACTATTTAATTGTGCAGAGCACATATGTTACTTCGGTGGCCCTTAAAGCATGTCTTTTTTTACAATGTTCTCCATACAATGTAATCATTATTATATTATAAAATTAATACATTTTTGCTCCTGTAAGCAAAAAAAAAAAGTAAAGTTCACTTGCAAAACACTACCAAGAAATGCAATCTGGGTGCTTAAAATGTCTGCAATATGTTACGTCCAAATTCACTATCATCTGGCTTCTGGAATGATGTACAAGCTCCCTTTAGTTTACCTGGTAGTATGCCTGAAATTATAAAAAAGTCTATGGATACCTTCAACCATCCATTAAGTCAGAAAATGCCTCCAAGAAGCATGGATAGGCAAAATATGACATTATGAAAGAGCTAACACCTTAATTTTGTTGGATTAGAAGCATGATTCCTCTAATCCAATGTAATTATGGAGCTACTATGTTTGTGACCACTTCCCTTCTATGAGACAAAGTATCACCTGGGATGCCCTCAACACCCAGGGATCCATCAGGCTACCCTCCCCCACCTCTTGTGTTTGGAGTGGGATCCATTAACCGCATGAGGGCCCATACGGACCCCCATGCCACATAAACTATCTTGTTACCATGGGGGTCCATCTGGACCTCAATGGTAATGTAACATATAAGTATTAAATACAGGGTTCATTTTGACCTCCATGGCACCAACAATTATCTGATTATAATGGATATCTCTATGGATCCACATAAATGTATACACCCTCGCACCAAATATTAACTAAGTCATATGGTGCAACTATGCACCCCCATGATAATCTAAAGTATACTTATGGGGATCCTTTGACGATCCAAGGGTAGGGACTATACAAGCCCAGGGCCACCTGCTATAGACTACAGGTTGACTACCCACAAGGAAAGGTTCTGGGAAATCTCTGCACCAGCACCCTGATATCTGGCTTCTGTATCAGTCAGAGTCTCTCGATCAGAGACTACAGGGTTCCTCTTGACCTCAATGGCACCAACAATTATCCGATTACAATGGATGTCTTTATGGATGCACGAAAATGTATCCACCCTGTCACCAAATATTAACTAATTCATGTGGTGCGGTTATGGACCCCCATGATAATCTAAAGTATACTTATGGGGATCCTGTGATGATCCAAGGGTAGGGACTATACAAGCCCAGGGTCACCTGCTATAGACTACAGGTTAACTACCCACAAGGAAAGATTATTGGAAGTCTCGGCACCAGCACCCTGATATCTGGCTTCTTTATCTCTCCATCAGGAATCAGCGCCTCCAGGAGTCCCAGTAACCTTCCTGTGGTAATAATCAGGACAGGTTACTTGCAGGGTGGAGATAGGTTCAGTATTGCAGCCACCAGGAGCAAAATAAAAGACACATCTCTTAACTCCCCGATCCGATTAACTTGATCCCCGTCAGCGCTGCTGGCATCTCTGCAGGACTTGGGAATGAAGCCTCAACTTGCTCAAGGTCTCAGGGACAGTGCCTTCACCTGAACTCTCACACTCATTTGGATCCACCTGATCCATGCTGGGGAAGAGCTTCAGGGTCTCAGGGGATTGCCCCTCTCCTAATAGCCTCATGCCCCAATCTGGCATCACACTCTCCATGACTGTCAGCCTTGGCATCTCCACCTGTTTCCTGACCGCCTGGACATCAGCAGTCTGTGGTTCAGGGCAGGTAACAAGCAGCCCATGGGTAGTGGGGCAGACTCCTATGGCTTGCACCCTAGTCTGCTAACTGTTCAGTCTCCAGCTCCTTGCTCTTGGTTAGTGTCTTGAACATTTCAGTTTTTTGGCCATCTTCCTGTGGCTGGTGCAGCTTTACACTGCTCCCCGGTCTTGCATCTACCAGGGTTTGGACTGTTCTCCCGGCCTCCCTATCCGGGTGAGTTCTCTGATCTCGCCTGTTCTATAGCGGTCAGATCTCCAGGAACCTTCTAGTTACCTTCCTTCTCCTTATAGGGGTGTAGCCAATAGTCAATTTCCTCTGGCAGTGTATCCTCTGCTAGCTCAGCTGGGGAAGCATGGGGTAACTCCAAGTACTTGAGCAAAGTCCCACCTAAACCCACCTCCTCAAGCAGTCCCTCATAATCTTTTTCCAACTCCATTTCTTTATGGATCAACAGTTTGAGAAAATTTTCTTCTTCTGTCCCTGGGTCTATTTCCACATCCTTTTGGCGTCATGCCAATAGGAATTCTCAGAGCTCTGTGGTTCCAAGGCCACACTTTGGATCTACCCGGATATTTGGCTTCTGTATCATTCAGAGTCTCTCCATCAGGAATCAGTGCTTCCATGAGTCTCAGTAACCTTCCTGTGGTAATGATCAGGACAGGTTACTTGCAGGGTGGAGATAGGTTCAGTATTGCAGCCACCAGTAGCAAAATAAGACATATGATTTTTATCAAGTACCTTGATAGCTGGCCCCAGAGAACAATAGGGCTACCTTTTAAAACACATGCTGCTGTATCTGTGTCTGAGCAGTCCAGGCCTTAGATAGAGTACATGGCAGATTGGATTAAATTAATTTGCTTACAATGGGCCAGAGCAGATTTCAATACTATGGAGTGGCTGGAGCCAAACCATCTGTCCTTTAATAGGCTAAGATCCAGCAAACTGGAAAAAGGGGTACTTGACAGATCACTAGGAATATTAGGAAAAATATATGAAAATCTTAATGATATTTATGGTAAGCGGTAAGCATTTCATTTTAATGTCACTCCCGATATTCCTAAATCCAAACTTTTGCTATTAATGAGTTACAAGTCTTTTATTGAGGTAATAAATTGCTATAATGTACATAATTCAGAAAACATTTAGTGTGACAAAGGTATATATCAAAATAATCCGGTTCTGAAAATAATAAATCTCATCTAGACTGATTATAATTAGGCTAATTTTAAAGTGATACATTTTACCACATTTACAAAGTACTTCTCATTTGTTTCTTTGCTGGCCATACACTATTAAAAACAGTATGCAGTTTCCAATAAATAAACAACATGTTTTCTTACTTCTCTTAAAAAGACACATGTGCCTATAAGGGTGTGTGGCCAGCCCTGCATGGAAGTTGGGCTAAAAAAAAGTCTGACTAGTCAGATTCTGTTTCAGACTGAACATGCTCAGTAAAAAGGGCTTTACCTATGAAAGTTCAAGCACTGTTACTGAGCAGGGCCTATGGTCATCTGCAAGCAGGTTACAATATCGGTGTTACCTCTATGTATACAGTGGGGGTGGAGCTAAAGTTACCACATGTTGGGGGTCAATTTAATCATGATTTAACTGTGTCTACTATGTTATACATTCTAATTATTGCTATGTTTGTGTAAAAAATGTTACGCGAAGAAACATAGATTATTGTGCCCTTTTCATACATCCATTAATAAAATGCAATGTAACTAAAATATTAATGGATATTTAGGACACTATTAGTTCACAATGATTGTCAAACTGAACTCCTATAATGAAGAGTACCAGTTGGTGAAGATGACACCTGTTAACCATTTAATTACAACACTTTTTACTGGTCCTGGATCCTTTTGGACGTTTTTGACTAATATAATCTACATAGTATAAAAAATATATTTGCTACCATAAAATTAAATATAATAACATTATCATTCTACTCATAAAAATAGATTATTTTACATTTATCTCCCTATTTTTGATCCCAGCTATTTGTTCCATCCCATCTGCAAAAGGATATGATCTAATAAATAATGTGTTTTACTGTGTAACAACTAGTTCTAGGTCACATTCCATTGTAAATTGTATTTAATATTATGTACACAATGAATAGTAGTAAAAAGTTATTTTTTCTGTATTTTGTAGCATACTGGATCTTGGTCATACCATGCAAGATACCAAAGGTTAATGTTACATTTCAATGAAGTTGCTGTCTATCTCAGTTCAAATTATTGGCACATATTATTTTTTACTGAGAACATTGTATGGAATATTCCTCTTGGAAGCACATTCTTCTTACCATCCTTCTTACCACCCTTCAGAAGTGAGTTATATTTAACAAAGGTATATTTTCATTTTTTATGTATCTGGTTGGATTTGTGTTGCATTATTAATATTAATTTGTTGTGTTTCCGAGTCTCCACTCCAATATATTGCACATTATATTACGTATGTCTTAGAGAATGCTGAAATTGAATTGAAGTAATTCTTTAACTTTTTGAGTCCTTCTATGCTGATTTAATAAATGACAATAATTTCATGTAATAATCCATAAACCTCATAGATAAGATTATTAAATGCTATGTCAAGTGACATGGTAATTATTTTTTATGTTATCTCTAAAATATTGATAAATATTTAAGGTGGTAAATGTATTGATCTGCTCATATATATGTTCTACTTATCACTAAACAAAAGAACTGTAACCAGTAAAACCAAAGAGATCCTCAACTTGTACACACAGGCAAAACCTCAGTGATAGGATGCCCATTTGGTCAGGACAAAACACTTCCTGAGCAACAGTATCATTTGTAGCCAGATCATTAATCCCAGGATGTAATGTGACTGTAATTCTAGTCCTCCTTCCTGTCTTGATGCTTTATTTATTTTTTTATTGACTCATATTTAAAGGGTTGTAGCTCCAGTAATCAATCTTACCCCACTCCCTCCTACCTTCATTGCTCTGTCCCAAATAAAAGAGACCCCAGTATCAGTTGCTTCATCCTATGAGTAACACACAGCAGTCTGTAAATATAATGAAGTACATTCTTAAACAGGAGACTCCGAAGAACAAGACTGAGTTCTAGAAGAACAGTATATCCGTTATGATAAGGAAAATGTACTGATTGTCCAGTACCCTTTGTCCAAAACAGGCAATAATCCTTGTAACCCTTCTTAGAATACTCTATTTTACTTGCTTTTTCTCATTTTGAAACCATGTAATACAGTATATAAATCTCAGCTTTCTGTTTAGCAATCTCTTGAAAAAGAATTGTTTAAATGCTGGTTAATACGCACTTGGTTTGCATGTTAGACTAGAGTCAAGCTTTCTCTGCACTAAACCACCTAAGACAATTTATTACAGCAAACAGTATATTCGTTGGGGGAGAGTGACCTACTGATAATCAAGCTGTATGTCCTGTACAAAGTATCTGAAGGCTCTATGATCACCTTGCTTCAATTGGCACTGCAAAGGTTCCAATCATTGCAGAAACAAAAAGTACAAATATAAAAATATACTTACAGGTGGTTGGTATTAAAAATGTTGAGTCGAAGCATCGTATAATTAAGCTTGAAATACAGGTATTTTAGGCAGAACACATTTAATCTCTCTATAAATTCTAAGGCCCTTAATTAACCTTCAAAATGGCAAGTGATATGCATGAAGATCATCGACAGGTGGTATAAATAAGAATAAGACTTAATATTTTAGAAGACTATGGCCCTCATTCAATTGTTATTTGGCCAATTGAATAGGGCTCTAAATAAGCACATAGCATATTTTTTTAAAGACGTTTTTAGTTAGTGAAAACCTTGCTTTTGGATAGATACTTACTAACTAAAAACGTCTTTAAAAAAATATGCTATGTGCTTATTTAGAGCCCTATCTAATTGGACAAATTGCAATTGAATGAGGGCCTATGTGTGATCATTATGATTTAACCAACAATGCAATTGTGATAATTACTGGCATTAGATAAAGCAATTTACAGAAACAGAGATAGTTATTTATGCTTAAAATACATTAGTTTCAAGTTCATATATCTAAAACTTCCACCCAAAATGTTTAATAACAACCAATGTATATATATGTGTGTGTGTACCTCTTTTTTCTGCTAAAATTCGGACCTGTACTATGTGACTTTATTTTTTTTCTTCCTTTTTTGTTACAATATTTATCAATAATTATACAAATCAATAAATGCTATGTGCAAATAATCTTTACCAATCTACAGTATAATGTCCATTCTTCTTTGTTGTTTGATTCATTCTTACATTGGAACTGCGTTTTTAAACACATCCCATAGTTCTGTTTAATATGAATTATAGGCATATTAAGTGAAGTTCACACCACCAAACTCTCCCAACTGTTTTTCCATTTTAATACAATTTGCAAATGAATCATTTTACATGTAATATTCCAAGAAGGCTTCAAGTAGATGTGAAAACGAATAACAATGATTTAAATACATTTTATACCTACTATGTAAAACACAAAGGAAAATTGTAGAAAGAATGGAATTAGTTCAGACATTATAAAACAATAGGTGTCTTTGTAAGTTTAAACATTAAATAGCTAGTGGCAGTTTGGATTACATTATATAGTTTTCCTTGGAAGGGATAATTAGTGTTGAGGTATTGCTTGCTGAAATATGCAGCACTATTCTAAAGGACAGAACAAATAAACTTGCTCTTTTGTAATATTGTTTCATCTTGCAGCTTTCATTTCTTAAAATATCGACTGTAATGTGTGTGTGTGTGTGTGTGTTCTATATGTATAATTATCATACTGAATTGAGCTATACCATGTAGGGTCATCCAAGGGCAGATCATAGCAGAGAGGTCAGACCACTGTGGTCCACTGGAGAAGGAACTGGCAACCCACTCCAGTATCTTTGCCAACAAATCTGTATGATATAACTATATAGCACTAGAAGGTGAGCTCCTCAGGTCAGAAGATGCCTACTAAATTACTGGGGAGGAGCAGAGGATGAGCATGAGTAGCACAAAATTAATAAAGTGGTACAGCCAAAGTGGAGAGGATGCCCAGCTGTGGAAGTGTCAGGTGGGAAAAGGAAAGTATGATACAGCAAAGAAAAATTCAGAATAGGAACCAAGAATGTTAGAGCTATGCAGCAAGGAAAACTGGACATGGTCAAACACGAGAGGACAAGATTAAACATTTATATCCTTTTTATTAGGACTGGAATGGGACATTTCATATCAGACAACCACCAGAAGTGGAGTAGCCATCATAATCAATGAAAGGGTTGCCAAAGCTCGGTTACAACCCAAAAATTGACAGTAAGATTTAAATTTGAATTCAAGAAAAGCCACTTAACATCACAGTGATCCAAGTCTATCTTCCAACCGTGGATGCTGAACAGGCTGAAGTTGTCCAATTCTATGAGGGTATTCAACACCTTCTAAATATAATACCAAGAAATGATGTTAGTAAAGTAGGGAACCAGAAGTACCAGACCATCTCATCCTGAGGAATTTGTAAGTAGACCAAGAAACCACAGTCAGAGCTAAATATGAAAAAACCAAATGGTTCAAGATCAGGAAAGGGTTATGACAAGTTGTATATTGTCACCTTATTTATTCAACTTATATGCGGAATAAATCATGCATAATGCCAGGCTGCAGAAAAACAAAGCTGGAGTTAATATTGCAGAGAGAAATATCAACAACCTTAGATACGTGAATGAAAATGAGGAGGAACTAAAGGACTTACTGATGAGTGTGCAAAAAGAGATTGTAAAACCTTGTCTGCTGTTCAACGTTAAAAAGATGAGGCTCATGGCAAATAGCAATCTCAGGGCCTCATTAAATTCCAGCCTCGTAAATAAGAGGCTTCTACTTAAGCCCTACGTACTGCAAAGTTTCTCTAACTTACAATGCTATTAAATTAGCCCTGCTGCGAGCAACGTATGAGCTACGCAGCAGGCCCGTACGTATCTACACTGCGTAAATGTACATGAGGAGTGACAGCCTGCGAGATGATATCGCAGGCTCCCACTCCTCATCAAGTGCTGCGGGGGTCCTAAAAGGGACCTCCGCGGCAGTCCCCCACATAAGCCCTGCTGTGGGGGGTACTCCAAACCCCCCCCTAGGCACCTAAAATGAACCCCCCCTCAATGCGGGGGTCCCTGTCGGGACCCCCGAAGTGTCCTCACATGAACACCTTGCTGCAGGGGTCCATAGGAACCCCCGCAGCCCCCACACATTAACCCCTTGCAGCGGGGGTCCCCGATCGGCACCGATCAGGCCCCCGCTGCATTTAAAACTTTTAAATTCCCCGCCGCGGCTCCTTAAAGGGGCCGCGGCACACTATTACCCAATCCCGGCCGCGGCACTTAAAATTAACCCCCCTCTATGCTGGGGGTCCCCATCGGGACCCCCGAAGTGTCCCCACATAAACCCATTGCAGGGGGGGGCCCCGATCTGCATAGATCAGGCCCCCCGCTGCATTTAAAACTTTTAAATTCCCCGCCGCGGCTCCTTAAAGGGACCGCGGCACACTATTACCCAATCCCGGCCGCGGCACTTAAAATTAACCCCCCTCTATGCTGGGGGTCCCCATCGGGACCCCCGAAGTGTCCCCACATAAACCCCCTGCTGCGGGGGGCCCCGATCGGCACCGATCGTGACCCTGCTGCAATTCAATTTTAAATTTCCCGCCTCGCGGGTCCTCAAAGGACCGTAAAGGTCCTGAAAGGACTCGCACTAAAAATATTAACCCCAGGCAACTATAATTACCCCATTAACTCATGATGGTCAATACAGACCACCATAAGGCCTAAATTAACCCATTAACTCATGGTGGTCAATACAGACCACCATAAGGCTCTAATTAACCCATTAACTCATGGTGGTCAATACAGACCACCATAAGGCCTAAATTAACCCATTAACTCATGGTGGTCAATACAGACCACCATAAGGCCTAAATTAACCCATTAACTCATGGTGGTCAATCCAGACCACCATAAGGCCTAAATTAACCCATTAACTCATGGTGGTCAATACAGACCACCATAAGGCCTAAATTAACCCATTAACTCATGGTGGTCAATACAGACCACCATAAGGCTCTAATTAACCCATTAACTCATGGTGGTCAATACAGACCACCATAAGGCCTAAATTAACCCATTAACTCATGGTGGTCAATACAGACCACCATAAGGCCTAAATTAACCCATTAACTCATGGTGGTCAATACAGACCACCATAAGGCCTAAATTAACCCATTAACTCATGGTGGTCAATACAGACCACCATAAGGCTCTATTTAACCCCATCAGTCCCATAAGGGTATATTATTACCATTATGGGCCTGTTACAACCCAACATTAACCACATAAGTGCCATGATGGTCCTCAAGGACCATCATGACACTAACTACAAACACTACACTATAACCCCCAATAAACCATTTAATCTAAACTAACCCCCCTCTACACTAATCTATTAACACTTACACTACCTACCTACACTACCTACCCCCTAATAAACCTCCCCAACACTCTAATTACAAAAAACAATAAACCTACAGCACAGAAAACAAAAAACCTACAGTACAAAAAACAAAAAAACCTACAGTACAGAAAAAATAAAAATTACAACCCCACCCCCCACTACAGAAAACAAAAAAATACATTACAACCCCACCCCCCACTACAGAAAATAAAAAAAATTACACACCTGAAAAGGAAAGACAGATAAACACAATACATTACATACATTACATACAATACATGACATTACATACATTAAATATAATATATTAAATATAATATATTACATATAATATATTACATATAATACATTACATACATTACATACAATACATGACATTACATACATTAAATATAATATATTAAATATAATATATTACATATAATATATTACATATAATACATTACATACATTACATACAATACATGACATTACATACATTACATATAATGTATTAAATATAATATATTACATATAATATATTACATATAATACATTACATACATTACATACAATACATGACATTACATACATTACATATAATGTATTACATATAATATATTACATATAATATATTACATATAATATATTACATATAGTCCTAATCAAATACCCCCTATCTATCTAACATACAATCTATTTAATTTAAAATAAATCCTAACTATATCAAATACATCCCCCTATCTATCTAATATACAAAAAATCCTAACTACATACACAGACCCTAATTCTAAGCTAAAATCAATAAATTAAGACCACTTACCTTTAAGATGTTGCTTCAGATCACTAACCTATGGGTCAAACAAAAAATAAAAATTAGTACAAAACATTAACATCAAATAAATAAACATTCTATACATTCTAAATATTCAACTCACCTTTACAGCATGTCCAGTCACTGTTTAGCTCTTCCGGCGCGGCCCTGTTAAAAAAAAAACACAATACATGAATACATGAATACAATATATAAACAATAAATAAAATACACAAATAAACATCTAAATATACATTGAACTTACCTCCCCGCGATGTCCCCGGCCTTCTCTCCTTCAGCCCCGGCTGGGCCGCGGAACCATCCGCGCTCTAAAAAAAAAAAAAAAAAAAAACTAACGGAGGTCTGCACTGGCAGACCTCCCCGACGCTACTGAACCTCCCGGAGTCGTTTCCGGGAGGAAATTGGCATTGGCGGCTTGTGATTGGCTGAAAAAGCTGTCAGCCAATCAAAAGTCGTCAATGTAGGAGCCAATCAGGATGCGCAGATGTCTTCTACCAATCACTCCGTGGGGGTGTATCCCATAGTGATTGGCTGAAGGCATCTGAGCGTTGTGATTGGTTCCCAGAAAGATAGACAAGTGTTTAAGCCAATCAGGGTGGGATATTGGGGTGTATCCCATCCTGATTGGCTCACACATTGACGACTTTTGATTGGCTGAAATTGATAGACAGCTTTTTCAGCCAATCACAAGCCGCCAATGCCAATTTCCTCCCGGAAACGACTCCGGGAGGTTCAGTAGCGTCGGGGAGGTCTGCCAGTGCAGACCTCCGTTAGTTTTTTTTCTTTTTTTTTTTTAGAGCGCGAATGGTTCCGCGGCCCAGCCGGGGCTGAAGGAGAGAAGGCCGGGGACATCGCGGGTAGGTAAGTGAAATGTATATTTAGATGTTTATTTGTGTATTTTATTTATTGTTTATATATTGTATTCATGTATTCATGTATTGTGTTTTTTTTTTAACAGGGCCGCGCCGGAAGAGCTAAACAGTGACTGGACATGCTGTAAAGGTGAGTTGAATATTTAGAATGTATAGAATGTTTATTTATTTGATGTTAATGTTTTGTACTAATTTTTATTTTTTGTTTGACCCATAGGTTAGTGATCTGAAGCAACATCTTAAAGGTAAGTGGTCTTAATTTATTGATTTTAGCTTAGAATTAGGGTCTGTGTATGTAGTTAGGACTGTAATTATTTTATTTTACTTTAGAATAATGGTCTGTGTATGTAGTTAGGATTTTTTGTATATTAGATAGATAGGGGGATGTATTTGATATAGTTAGGATTTATTTTAAATTAAATAGATTGTATGTTAGATAGATAGGGGGTATTTGATTAGGACTATATGTAATATATTATATGTAATATATTATATGTAATATATTATATTTAATATATTATATGTAATGTATGTAATGTCATGTATTGTATGTAATGTATGTAATGTATTATATGTAATATATTATATGTAATATATTATATTTAATATATTATATGTAATGTCATGTATTGTATGTAATGTATGTAATGTATTATATGTAATATATTATATGTAATATATTATATTTAATATATTATATGTAATGTCATGTATTGTATGTAATGTATGTAATGTATTATATGTATGTATTGTATTGTGTTTATCTGTCTTTCCTTTTCAGGTGTGTAATTTTTTTATTTTCTGTAGTGGGGGGTGGGGTTGTAATGTATTTTTTTGTTTTCTGTAGTGGGGGGTGGGGTTGTAATTCTTTTTTGTTTTCTGTACTGTAGGTTTTTTTGTTTTTTGTACTGTAGGTTTTTTGTTTTCTGTGCTGTAGGTTTTTTATTTTTTGTAATTAGAGTGGTGGGAAGGTTTATTAGGGGGTAGGTAGTGTAGGTAGGTAGTGTAAGTGTTAATAGATTAGTGTAGAGGGGGGTTAGTTTAGATTAAATGGTTTATTGGGGGTTATAGTGTAGTGTTTGTAGTTAGTGTCATGATGGTCCTTGAGGACCATCATGGCACTTATGTGGTTAATGTTGGGTTGTAACAGGCCCATAATGGTAATAATATACCCTTATGGGACTGATGGGGTTAAATAGAGCCTTATGGTGGTCTGGATTGACCATCATGAGTTAATGGGTTAAATAGAGCCTTATGGTGGTCTGGATTGACTATCATGAGTTAATGGGTTAATTAGAGCCTTATGGTGGTCTGGATTGACCACCATGAGTTAATGGGTTAAATAGAGCCTTATGGTGGTCTGGATTGACCATCATGAGTTAATGGGTTAATTTAGGCCTTATGGTGGTCTGTATTGACCACCATGAGTTAATGGGTTAATTAGAGCCTTATGGTGGTCTGGATTGACCACCATGAGTTAATGGGGTAATTATAGTTGCCTGGGGTTAATATTTTTAGTGCGAGTCCTTTCAGGACCTTTACGGTCCTTTGAGGACCCGCGAGGCGGGAAATTTAAAATTGAATTGCAGCAGGGTCACGATCGGTGCCGATCGGGGCCCCCCGCTGCAGGGGGTTTATGTGGGGACACTTCGGGGGTCCCGATGGGGACCCCCAGCATAGAGGGGGGTTAATTTTAAGTGCCGCGGCCGGGATTGGGTAATAGTGTGCCGCGGTCCCTTTAAGGAGCCGCGGCGGGGAATTTAAAAGTTTTAAATGCAGCGGGGGGCCTGATCTATGCAGATCGGGCCCCCCCCCCTGCAATGGGTTTATGTGGGGACACTTCGGGGGTCCCGATGGGGACCCCCAGCATAGAGGGGGGTTAATTTTAAGTGCCGCGGCCGGGATTGGGTAATAGTGTGCCGCGGTCCCTTTAAGGAGCCGCGGCGGGGAATTTAAAAGTTTTAAATGCAGCGGGGGGCCTGATCTATGCAGATCGGGCCCCCCCCCTGCAATGGGTTTATGTGGGGACACTTCGGGGGTCCCGATGGGGACCCCCAGCATAGAGGGGGGTTAATTTTAAGTGCCGCGGCCGGGATTGGGTAATAGTGTGCCGCGGTCCCTTTAAGGAGCCGCGGCGGGGAATTTAAAAGTTTTAAATGCAGCGGGGGGCCCGATCTATGCAGATCGGGCCCCCCCCCTGCAATGGGTTTATGTGGGGACACTTCGGGGGTCCCGATGGGGACCCCCAGCATAGAGGGGGGTTAATTTTAAGTGCCGCGGACGGGATTGGGTAATAGTGTGCCGCGGTCCCTTTAAGGAGCCGCGGCGGGGAATTTAAAAGTTTTAAATGCAGCGGGGGGCCTGATCTATGCAGATCGGGGACCCCCGCTGCAAGGGGTTAATGTGGGGGTGCTGCAGGGGTCCCGATAGAGACCCCTGCAGCATGGGGATGTGTATAGGGTGCAGGGGGGAGCCTCACACTGCTGTCTCGGGCTGTTCCGAGGCAGCACGTAGAGGCTTTCGGATCCCTTGCGTGGACTTTTTGTCCACGTAGGGATTCTTACGATATGCGAGACTCGTGCATAGATTTAAGGCTACGTAGCTCTCTCGGAGCCTATTCTCGGCCATTTTCTCGCAGTCATATCGCAAAGCAGGCTGCGAGAGATTCGGTTCTCGCAAACAGCAGGAAAACTGCCTTTTGCGAGCACCGAGAGAACTACGAGGGAGAATTTAATAGGGCCCTCAGTTCCTGACAAATAGATGGCGAAGTAGTAGAGGCGGTAACAGATTTTACTTTCCTACGCTCCAAGATCTCTTCAGATGTGACTGCAGTCATGAAATTAAAAGATGTTTGCTTCTGGGAAGCAAAGCCATGGCAAATCTGGACAAACAATAAAGAAAATATTACTATCAACAAAGATCCCATAGTTAGAATTATAGTATTCCTAGTAGTAACATACATAAGTGAGAGCTGGACCATAAAGAAGGTTGAGCACCGTAGAATTGATACCTTTAAACTGGGGTGCTGGGTAAAATTGCATACAGTCCATTGGACTGCAAGAAGATCAAATCAATCAATGCTAAGGGAAATCAAGCCAAACTGGAAGGCTTGGTCATGAGGTTAAAGCTCAAATATTTCCGCCATATCATGAGAAGACAGGATTCCCTAGAGAAGACTCTGGGATACTGGAAAAGATTGAAGGCACACGAGGAAGGGGACATCCATGGAAGCAATGAACAGGAGCAGCATGGAGGTAGCAGTGACTAACAGGCGTACCTGGTATGTTGTGGTCCATAGGGTCATGGAGAGTCAGACATGACTGAATGGTTGAAAAATCTAATTTCTACTTTTGCATAGTCGCAATAGACTGGAAGAAGAGCATGGCAATAAATATACACCAGAAATTAGAAATACGGATTAACGACTTATCATGTAAAAATTAAACATCTATCTCATACTGATGGAAAGTGTAACCTTCCTCTAACACTGCTTATCTCACACATATATGGATTATGTCTCTGGATAATTAAGATAATTGTTGAACACTGTTTATTCCATATGCAAATATTACAATATAGTAGGAGAAAAATGAAACCCCCTTGGTTGCTAAGTGAATGAATGAGAGTGAATGCGCAAATTTTGTCTGAGGAATATAAACTATGGTTAAACTTTTTTATGGTTCCCTTCCTAACTCTGTTTGAGGGCTTGTCTTGAGCTGATGTGCACATTAACTAAATTCCATAGTTTCAGGGACAATCATCCCAGATTAAATGAATAGGTGACACAAAAAATAGCAAAATGAAACTTAATCATGCACCAGGAAAGGGGTTAATCAGGAAAAATGGTATAAGAATATATAAAGTGGTCAAAGTTTTAATAGATAATGAGCACTCTTATGTCAGCTTTTGGTGGACTGTAGAAGAATACAACATAATTGTATATAAATAAAACAATCAGTTGAAGGAAGGAAAGTACTTCAGTAAGTCTGTTCTCTATATAGAAAGCAGTTGCTTTCCTATATGGAGTTTGTACTAGATTTTTATTGGCATTGTCACAATAAATATTTTCCTTCTTTTAATTGATCCATTATACATACACTTTAGTGTTATGCACTTTGGCAAATACTTTATTTCCCTTTTTTTTTTTTAGAGATTAACATAAATAAAACAAGTTAAATAAATACTTTTAAGCATATCAATATTTAATTAGCCTACCCAATAAGCTCTCTAGGTCAGGTTATTACCTACCTAGCTACGCCTCTCACCCTTATTAGCCTAATGTGATCAGGCCCTATATGAGGTAATCTGTTGTTACTTTTAACTGCTTGTTCAGTGTACTATGACCCAATTCAAATTTACCCATAATAGATAATGGCACTAAAACATTTTATTACATTCTCTTCTATAATTACAATTTATTGTAATTTCAAGTTGTTGAAAAGGGAATGAATAAACCCATAAACTGCATAATTTAAAGAACAAAGACATTTCCTATATTCTTGTAAATAATTCATTTTTACAATCCACATATTACATTTTAAAACTTGTTCTATGGAACAATTGGATTCCATTTGGTGTGACCAGGAGTTCCACAAAAAAATACCCATACGTATTGTGTTGAAGAGGGGTTTTTTTACACCCAAGACCCCTTTTACAACCTTTGGAAGAGATTTTGAACAATGCAGAGCAGAGTTACTGTATGGTGGAGATGGTAGTTTGATAGGAAAGATAGATAGATAGATAGATAGATAGTCATTTTCAAGGCGCGCAAGAGTGACAACAAATCACAGTTTGACAACTAGTATATGTAATATATAGTTGAAATAATGAAATTAGTTTAATTTTATATCTGCTTTTTAAATCACAGTGTGTTGGTATAGTGGTAAGTGTGTTGTTTCATCAAATGTTTTTATTGGTATTTCATTGGTTCTAATCCTAAGACTTCTACTTGCCCTTATTTTTTAAATCGTCTAATGTATTTAATAACACAAATATTTTATATATATATATATATATATATATATATATTAATTAAAAAATGGAAGGCAGGGGAATTGGACCTATGAATGCCCAATTAAACAAATATTTAAAACATTGCACTGAGAATTTCACCAACATACATGCTTTTAAAATAGTGTACATGCGTAATGGAATGTGTTACAGACTCCATATGTACCACTAATAAAACTGGTAAATTATGTTGTTTAATTTCAATAATTAGTCATTTGTTTTGTGCCTAAGTATATTCATGAATATAAGTATACTAGCGACTTGCCTGTCAAAAATGACGGCAATAACATTTGAAGCCATGGCGATGCTGTTTGCCACACAACATAAGGCTTTTGCTCCTCTGAGTAACTTCTGCGCTCATTGCGAGCCTCTCCCCTTGTGTACTGCAAGATTCCTGCTTTGCAATGATCACCTTCGGCGCTCATCGCGAAGACAGATATATAAGTACAGTGTAAAATATAAAATGTATTTAGTACAGTGAATTAATAAATTAATATGAATTAATAAATTAATATACTTTGCTTATTTATATTTAATATGCAGCAATCAATATCCTGAAGAGCTAACAATCTGTTTGGATTTTCCTGCATCTGAAAATGTACAGTTGGACTGTTGATCACCTGAAGAGAATGTGCCAAGTGTGCAGTGTAAATAGGCTGCGTGCGCGAGGCCAAACTGTTTGTTTAGGCCATTTTCGAAAAAAATTTACTATTTGTAAGTTAGTGTTGTAAAATGGCAGATTTTTTTAATGTGTTACTTGGCTTGCAAGCATTTTCAGTCCGTTGTAATGGTATATTGTGTATCTCCTATGTTCCTGGCTAACTCGTACATGCCTGGCGGTGATTTGCGCGCATCGGTCTCCTTTTGCCTCGTTTTCATTTTTTTTGTCCGCCATTTTTTTTCTCGCTTAGCAGATTTTCAAATGCTGAAACTTGGCAATTTCGGCTTAAATTCGCGTGCAACCTCACTCCCAGGCGTCCTGGCGTTCCTCCCCTGCTGTGTGTGAGTGTTTTTTTATTTTATTTTTAAATTTTGTCGTGTTTTTCTGCAATTCAGCTGTTAAAGTTGTATTCTTGCGAGGTCGTTTTTTGTGCCCCCGAGATTCCCTTGTGTTTCAATGCCTCAACTGTTCGCCTTGCTTCCCGAGTTCGTAAGGCTTCTATGCCTCAACGTCTCGCCTCGCTTCTCAAGGCTCGCAAACGTGACAATGAATTGCAGTTTGACAACTATTATATGTGATTTTGATACTGATTGTGTACATAAAAAAGTGTATATATATATATATATATATATATATATATATATATATATACTTATAGATGTAGAAGAGTTTTATATTTTATTATATTTTGTTGCAATCTAGAAATATATCTTCTGCCACAAATAATATGCGCACATTTTTTTTTTATTGGTATAACTTTATGGCTACTTGACAAATGCTTCATGTACATAACTATCCCAGTTTGGTTAATAAAGTATTTGGAATCAGATCATATAGTTTGTAATGTTCAACTAACATGATTATTACTCATAAGGGATGTACTAAAAGTTTAATAAATAAAGAGCAAAGAGAATAGCTCATCAAAATGTGATATTTCAGTGCTGAATTATGAATAGATATAAATTGTAACTGATAATTAGTGGGAATTTTGTGACACTGGATTAAAATAATGGAACTGTATATAGAAGGTTCTGGAATACATTCCTTATTTAATGTAATGGTAATAAAATCTGCCATTAGTAGGTTTATTGAATACTGATGCTGATTTCAAGTCTTTATTTGTTAAATATATGTAAATAGGATAATATTTTTTGTAGCAGATTCTGTTATATTGTATCTACTTCCTCACTTTCTGCATGTTATATTTATTTTATACACACATGAAACTTCCATTTACAGTCTCATTAATTTCACTTGACGTCTCAGACATGTGACTCATTGACACTTTAAGGTACCTTAAATATATAAATCAATCAGTATTTTAATATCAAGCACAAGGTTGTATTATACATTTTACACGCTATATTTTATTACACAACTAGCGACTTGCCCGTCAAAAATGACGGGGCAATACAATTTGAAGCCATGGGAATGCTGTTTGACACACAATGTAAACCTTTTTGTACTGTGAGGGCCTTCGGTGCTCATGGCGAGCCTCTTCTCTCGTCTATTTTTGCTCCTCTGAGCACCTTCATCAGTCATTATAAAGAGAGATCTATATTTATCTATATTTCCTTAATCAATAATGAATTAATTAGTCCTTGAGTAAATTAATATACTTTACCTATTTGTAATTAATATTTCCAGCAATCAATAGCCTGAAGAGCTAACAATCTGTTTATATTTTCCGGCACCATACAATGTACAGTGAGTGTTAGTGCTCTGATGATAAAGTGTAATGAATGTCCTAACTGCATGCTAAATTATTTGTGTGCGTGAGGGAAATCCGTTGGTGTAGTTGTGTAAAGCGCCATTGTAGATTCGTAATGTTATTAATGTGTTACGCGGTTCGTCCGTTATTTGTAATAGTGTATTTTGTTGATTGTTTGTTGCTGTGTGAAAGTGGTACGCGTTTGGCAGTGTTTTGCTCGGTCCGTGGTCGTGTATCCTCATTTTCGTTTTTTCCGGCAGCCATTTTTTTTCTTGCTTAGGCGATTTTCGTGTGGTGAAGGTTGTTGAAATCGACTTAAACTCGTGTTCCATCTCACTCCCAGACGTACTGCCTGATCACCCGTGCTGTGGGTGATGTTTTTGTTGTATTTATTTTAATTTTCTTTGTTTATTTTTGTGTTTTTTGGATGTTTGCGGTTTGTCCGTTAGTCTCACGTTTGTCAAGTGCTTGAAGGCTAATGCGATTGCGCGTTTACTAAGTGTTTTGTGGCTAAGTCCCGTGTGTTTAATTGCCTTCACTGCTCGCCTCGCTTTCCAAGGCGAGCCTGGCAATGAGCGCCTTCAGCGCTCATTGCCTTTGTGCTGCGAGTTTAATTGCCTTAACAGCTCACCTTGCGCTCATCGCCTAAGTGCTATGGGTTACGGCTCACCTTGCTTCGCCAGGCTTGCAAGAGATGAGCGCCTGCGACACTCATCGCCTAACTCGTACGCACCACGCAAAGCGTGACAACGTCTCGCAGTTTTCCAACTATTATTAGTTAGTACGTAGAAGCGTAAGAACTAAATGACACAAATTGAAACACAACATTAATCAGCTTTGCTAGAGCAGTCAGCATCTGCACTGCAATTCAGTTTCCATTAAGCTTTTTGTAATATGCTCAGAAGCCTGCATTTTTTAAGAGTATTAATTTTAATTTAAAGAACACCACTACTTTCTGATTTACTTTGCGAAAGTAAATCAATATTATAGTGGAATAAATTATATATTTTTTATTATTTTTGATTTATGTATATAATTATTATAATTATTCATAATTATAGATGTGCCATTTGATAAAGGTTTCTTTCCTTAAGTTGTCACAAATATCTGTCTGGAATTCAAAATGAACTGGGTAGTAATTTTTTACTGTTTACATATTTTTGACAAAATGTTGTCAAAATCCAGAAACCATGGGCCTCATTCTATTAGCGGCCGCAGCCGCTGCGGTGCCGCAAGGACCGGCCGCAAGCTATTCGGCTATTCTATTCCCTTACGGCCGGAGGCTCCGGCAGGCTTGCGGCCGGTGCCTTGCTATCTCTTGCGGCCGCTCGCGCCAGAGTAAAGCCTTTGATCTAAAACGGCCGCAAGAGTTTTGCAATTCAATTCCTCCGGGAAACCTCTCTGCAAGGCTAAAAGCGAGCCGCAGCTTACTTGCAGGAAAGAGGTCTCGCTAGCACCAATTAAGCACATAAAATAGCTCAAATAAAGCCATCCTGCACTTTGCGAAGACTATAAAGGGATTTTAGGTGTTAGAAAAAATAGCACATAATTATCCTGTACTCAAATCCGTAAAATATTTAATTTTTAATATCCGTAAAATATCCATGTAAAAAGTCCAGAGTGCTTGGAGCACCTCAGACACACCCACGCCTCAGCCGGAAAATAAACAGTTAATTTGAACTCGGGTTTGGGCAGATGTGCAAGCTTGAGAGGGGGTTCCTTTTAATCCTCATGTCCCCCAATATGATCCCTAGCATTTACAGAGCTGTACAGTGCAAGCTTTAATTTATTTTTGAGTTTTTATATTTCTGAGATTACGGCCGGTTCCAAGATATGCGGCCGGCCGTAAAAGGAGATCCTTGCGGGGCCGTATAATAGAATCGCGAGTTAACAGAACCCCCGCAAGGAATCGCAGCCTTACGGCCGATTTACGGCCGCTAATAGAATGAGGCCCCATGTATTTTATGGTCAGGCACACATATATTGGATTACAATTGCATTCATAAGGGCACAACAAGGAAGATTACATATTGTGGGAGACTAAGAGAACTGGCTTAATTTAAGCCAACATTTAGTTAAATACTTGGAAGCTTAAGGAGTGAGAAATAGTGAATGGTCTGAAGCAGTGGAGGTCACAAATAAAAAGGCCAGAAGTCTGTATAAGTACCCAGGTCTACCCCACTCTAGTTTCTCTAAGCTTCATAGTAGTGTATACATTTTTTTATGTGGAAAATTGTATTTTTAGCCTCAAAAACACTTGCATCCTTTGTCATGGGAGTGTCCCCTTAGATAAAAAAATAAGATAATCAAATGCCTGTGTTTGTCACTCCTTAATTCCCCATCCATGCTGTAACTCTTCAGCCAAGGGGGTTATAATAAAAAATAATGTGTACAGTAGTTTAAGACTCTTCCTCTTGGCGCACCACTTTACCATTTACTGCTAATATGACAAGACCAACAAGGATAAGTTGTCAATTTTATCAGCTTGTTCAGCAGCCTATGGCCCATTTCAGAGAATGTGAGCATTTCAAATATATGCTTAATATGTTATGATTTGAGTTTTGCCCTCACATGAGTCAACACTCCTTCCACTATTTGCTGTTGGTCAGAACATGAAGTACATGTCACGCTCATTTTACTATTGTCACATAACCAATTGAACGATGAAGACCATCACCCATTCTCCTAGTCCTTATGTGGCCGGGATTCCTCTCCCCTGACTTTAAGCCCAATGGGACTTCTCTTATTATATTAATTTTTCGGCTCTTATTTTCCTCTGATATTTCTACTTTCTAGTCTTGCCTCGGTCTTTCAGAGCCTCTGCAATTCTGGAGCCTTCTGAAGTCAGCTCCTCTCCCTACTAAACTTTGCTCCTCCATCTCTAATCTTCCACTCATTTTCTCCTGCTCTAAAATTAGGTATTGGATCTTCTTCTTGCCATTCTCCCTCAGCTTCTCTTTCTCTCTTATGCCTGTGGTAATGATCTGCTCTTTCATTTTGTACTCCCCCTTTCTCCCACTCTTGCATTACAGCCAGTAATCCTCCATAGCCCCTCTCACTCCTACCAAATTCAAAAATACTGATCAGAATCGTTTCGCAACTTTTATCCTGTGGCTTTTTCAATGATCTAAAATACCAGTATACAAAACATACATACATATTTTGTATATTCATTGTATATACACACAGTTTTAAAATTCACAATAGTATTATAAAGAGTAGTCATCAGAATATATAGTTATCTGAACATACATATATATATATATATATATATATATATATATATATATATATATATATGGAGATACAAGTATGTGGGTAAGTTTACAAATATAGAATATAAATATAAAACTGGAAGGGGAAATATGGAGAACAATGTATATATATATATACACACAAACACACACATATATATATAAATTCAGTAAAGGTAGAGGGCCCTTATAACATATTTAAACATAAGATGATACTTAGCATATGTGCTGGTAGTTATACCTACACATAATACGCATCTATATAATATAAAGTATGCCACATTCAGTGTTTCTGTACATACAGACATGCATAAATGTATCCATTCATAAGATTACCCATGAGGTTACCCATGACATGATGTGTAGCATATGTTTATGAGCTGGTAGATATACATAGGCTTCAGTCTGTCACCTCCTGATGATGTCACTTGGCGGGACTGCAGCAGATTACGGCGTTTGAGCACTGGTCTGTGTTTATGACCTTTATACTTGTTGTAGATTGTTATACACTTATATTTAAGGTGCAATGTCACATGTATCGCCAAGTCAACTAATTTTTAGACATGCATTTATTTAAATGTTTGTTTGGGAGTATATATACTTAAATATGGATAGGAGTAGATAGCCTATAACTGAATTGACTACATATATCTGTGTTATGTGCTGTGACTGATTTACACATTGAATTGAGGATTATATATAGTTTAGCACATTCCAGATACTTTTGTTCACAGTTCCAACTAATCTCTGTGTAACTTAGACATTTCTGATATCCTTATGACATTGTGGTTTTATTGATACTTACTATCATTATTTAAATTAGCCTATATACAGTATCTGTATTGATTTGATATATCAGTGTTATGTGCTGTAACTGATTTTTGTATATGTACCGTTATATAAATGATTGAGGCTTATATACAGCTCAGCACATACCAGATATTTCTGTTCACAGTTTAAATTAACCTCGGTGCAATCTAGATAGTTTTGATTTTGTTATGATATCATGGCTTCATTGATACTGAACATCATTATTTAAATTAGTATAGTCAGATTCCATCTGTATCAGTTAGAGGGCAAGTAGTAGTTCCTAGTCCTAGTCTTTTTTATTTATTTTTGTATAATAAAGTTATGTTTTATTTTATGGAACTTTTCAGCCTGGAATTTATGGTTAGGCACTGATTCAATATGAATTATTAATTCAATATTACATTACCATGGTAACTTCCCCTACACTTAATTAGATACGATTCTTTGGGGGGGGGTTTGGACAAAGCAATACATACTATTACAAGGAATTGGGGATAAGTCCCATATGTGAACTCTATTTCTCTGATTTTTTTTAGATACAAATACACATAATATGCATCTATTTGATATAGAGTGTGCACTATTCCTAATGTATATATGTAAATGCTGTCGTAGGCCCCCTCCTCTTCTCCATCTACACCTCCTCCCTTGGCACCCTCATAAAATCCTTTGGATTTCAGTATCATCTCTATGCAGATGATACTCAAATCTACCTCTCTGCACCCGATCTATCCCCCTCTCTTTTAGCTCAAGTTTCCAACTGCCTCTCTAGCATATCCTCCTGGATGTCTACCCGTCAACTCAAACTCAACATGTCTAAGACTGAACTCCTAATCTTTCTACCCTCTACTACAGCTTCCGCTCCTCAAATATCTCTCACTGTTGACAACACCATCATCACTCCCACCTCCCAAGCCCACTGTCTTGGGGGTTCTACTGGATCCCGCCCTCTCTTTTATTCCTCACATCCAATCGATAACAAAATCTTGTCAGTTTCGCCTAAAAAACTTTTCCAAAATTTGTCATTATCTTACAGAAGACACAGCTAAAATTTGAATACATTCTCTCATCATATATCGACTCGACTACTGCAATTCACTCCTTGCTGGCCTACCCATCTCTCGTCTGTCTCCCCTCCAATCCATAATGAACGCCTCCGCAAGACTCATCTTCAATACTAAACGATCAGTGTCTGCAGCTCCTCTCTGTCAATCACTCCACTGGCTTCCCATAGCTTCCCGAATCACATTTAAAATCATGACCCTAACACATAAAGCCCTCAACAACAGTGCACCCCCTCATATCTCTGCTATTGTTTCAAAATACTCTCCCAACCTCCCCCTTCATTCTGCTAACGACCTTCTTCTTTCCTCCTCTCTCATCACCTCCTCTCACTCCCGTCTTCAAGACTTTTCTCGTGCGGCCCCAACTATTTGGAACTCCTAGCCTCGCTCTATTAGATTATCTTCCTACCTCAAAACCTTTAAAAAACTACTAAAAACACACCTGTTTAAAAAATCTTATCACCTTCAGCCTTTATAATTACAACTGCACACTCCACAGCTTAATAACTCTCCCACCACAATCTACAGTACAACACACAGACCCCTTTAATTGACTAAACAAATTGCATTCACATTGCCCTTTTGCATTTGTCACCCTCTTGTATCACACCTAAACCCTTAGATTGTAAGTCTGCGAGTTTCAATTGTGTCTCTGTGTCAAGCACTATGTGCATTTGATTATATGCCCAAAAACAGGGCCCTCCATGCTTTATAAGGTGTTAAGTTTTTTTTTTTTTTTGCCATGTACTAAACCCCTGTACAGCGCTACGGAATATGTTGGCGCCATATAAATAAAGATAATAATAATAAATAATAATAATAAATGCGTGAATGTATCCATTCATATGGAACACATAATCGCATATATAGTTGTCAGTGTGAACGCTTATGATGTTGGTCACGCAGGACTTAGGCTGCAATGAGCAGTTGAGACACGCCGGATTTAGGCGTCGAGCAGTTTCACGCGACTGTGAGCCTCGCAAAGCGAGGCGAGTAGTTGAGGCACTGTGAGCCATGTGTGTAACTCTAAAAACCGGAAAAACAAACAAAATAATTTAACAAAAATAATAACACACACAGCACAGGGGGAGAGCCAGGGAGCCTGGGAGTGAGGTTGCAAGCGATTTTGAGCCATATTTGGGGGTTTTCGTCAATCCAAGATCGGCTGAGCAAGGAAAAAAATGGTGGATGAAAAACGGAAAAATTCTGAAACTGGATGAAAACAAGACTGAGCAAAGCCAGGCATGCGGGACTTAGAAAATACACAACGGCAAAGACAGTAACACACACTACCAACGCCAGGCACACGGGACTTTGGAAATAACGCCTTCAGCGTGTAACACGCAAACATTCAGCAGACACACAGAGGAAAAACACACAGGGAAGGGACAGTGGGGAGATGGTGGAAAGAGACACATGGCATTCCCAAGCACAAAACTTGCAGGGTAACGAAACCTGCAATGAGCGGCCCGTACAATAGTGAACATTGCCAGCCTTACAACTTTAATCCTGTTATTTTTGATGGGCAATTTCCTAGTACTTTATAATTTATTGTGTGGATATCCCACTGAAAACTTGTCTCTGGGAAGTAATCCATATATAATTACTAATGGTATGAATACACATTCACCTTCTTTCAAGTGTTCTTTCAAAAATTATAATAAAAAAATACTAATTCAAATACCCCTTCTTTGAAGTGATGTATAAACCCCAGATCCTCTCAATTATATGGCCACAAAGGAATAAACATGCTTACCTCAATAATATTAAATTCAAATGCAGAGTGTATAGCTCAGTGCTTCTCTCTATGAGGCAAAAATGGACTCTCAGTCACAGTTCTGGCCTTAAATAACACCGAAAACGTCACTGTGATGTTGCTAGAAGACAATTGTAAATAAATAAATAAATAAAGAGGAAAAAAAGGGGGGGGTAAAGTATAGCATAAGTTATAACATGTAAAGTATAGCGTGTGCACCAAGACAAATAAAAAACACACTCCTGATAGATGTCATTTTATTTCTATTTTTTTATCTCTATTATTGTTTATTACGTAAAATAAAAATATATAAACAATCAAGATGAGGTAGCATAAAAACACCAATTGACATATTTGAAACATAATCGTGAAGCGGAATGGTTTTAATGCAAACCAATTTATTAAAGGGAACGTATTACTAATATGTGGGATAACACTGTAGTGAAGAGTGTTACACGGGTTAATATGCCAAAAATAGCCTTGAATAACACATTTCATGTGAGCATTCCATCATCTACAAGCTTGGTCTGATGCTGATAGTTTGTTATGTTAAAACTAATGCGTATAAACACATTATTTTATTAACAATTTGAAAACTAAATCATAATAGACATTTATTCATTTATGCATTGTTTGAAAACTGGATAGAAAATTTTCCATTTGACGTATTCAGTCTGTGCATGTAGCCTAAGAGTCATTCTCTGTTTTATAAAAATTATCTGACTCATCTGTGATTGCTATCCAAAAACAGAAACTATATATATCTAAAACAAAACTCGGACTGATCATCAACACTCTACATGCCATCTTCAAATTGACTCACGACAAAATAGTTGAAAATGGACCAAAGAGGAATTTATTAAAATATGAGTTTAGGTGGTCACTAGCAAGCCCATATTTAATACTGAGAAGAGATAAGTTAATCAGCTTACTGAGGATTAGATCAAATTCCAACTGAAGCTGTTATTTTGGTTATATTTTTCTTACATTCTCAATACATTTTTTATCACCTTTCCATGCACACCACAAATCAAGAAAAAAGCGCACAAACCTGTGCTACATTTATAGTAAATAAATGTTATCATATGTAAACTCATTATAAACTGGAAAATATATAAGGCATGCTGCAGTTTGTGCTCAATCTCTTACCCTACATGAACATAATAAGTTACTGATATTAATATCATTTTGAAATAGCAAATGAAATTACTATACAGCCATTGTGATTACCGTAACTATGAATATGTTATGCAGTTCCACATTAATTCTCAACAAGGTTTGTGAGTATTTCAAATATATACATATGTTATGATCTGAGTTTTGCCCTAACATGCATTAATAGTCCTCCCACTATATGCAATTGGTTAGAATGTGATGTACATGCCACTCTCATGTAGCCATTCTAACATGACCAATTGATTGAGGAGAACCGCCACCCATTTTCCTAGTCCTCATCTGGCTAAGTTTACCCTCCCCGACTTGAAGTCTAATGCCCTGCTCGGCTTCAGGGTGGTGTGACCTCTTGGTTCCCTGACTGGAATGAAACCCAGGTCACAGTGGTTAAAGCACCAAACCCTAACCACTAGATCACCAGGGAACCCTCAATGCATGTATACATGCTTTCATATACTGGGACCGTTTTTGAGAATGCTGTTCTAATGGGATATATACTGTATTGGTTCGAATATAAGCCGCACCTTTTTTCTGATTTGTGAGCTTGCGAGTTACGGGTGCGGCTTATGTTCGCAACCGTAAAAAAAAAATGACTGCCGATTTGCGGGCCTTGCAAATTACACGTGCGGCTTATATTCGTGAACGTAAAATTACTGCCGATTAGCGCGCTTGCGAGTTAAGGGTGCAATTTATATTTGCGAACGTGAAATGACTGCTGATTTGCGTGCTTGAGGTATTGTAGCAATTGAATATCGATTTCCGGTTTTAGTGATTCTAACATCCTGTAAGGCCTGTTACCTGCAAAAGAAGTTACAGTACTAATTAGAAAGCCTGTTTCTTGCAATGGCTGATCACTTGGAGAGAGTCTTTTTCGTGCGGCTTATATTCAAGTACTATCTTTTTTCTATTTTATCCCCTTGAATTTTACAGGTGCGGCCTATATTCGGGCCAATACGGTATATATATAATTGGCTACAAATAGTAATGAACTACCAGAGTACAAATTTATAGTAAGAAAAACTATCATTTAAATGTGTCACTTTCTAATTTTCTTTTGCTTTTCATGGAAGGATAATATTTTCAGTTTTTATTTTCTAAATATTTTTGTTGTCACAAAGTATCTCACTTTTGTGTTTCTTAAAATGTCTTGTTGCCATGTTGGAAGTTAAAGCACCTCTGTGGCATCGAAAAGTTAACCGCATACCATAGGTGCCCTCAAAGTATCTCCTACAACCATGAGTCCATCATATAGGCAGAAGATTAGGAGCACTGACTCCAATCAAGATTGAAGAGGGCCAGAAACATCTATTAACATAGAAAGTCCGGTTTTCCAGGAAAGAAGACCGAGGGCATGGGCATTGTTGATCATCGCTGGGGTGCACAAAAGAGTAGTTAAGTCCTTGAGGACCCCCATGGCACTTAAGGGTTATGGACCTCCAAGGTAGAAGGGAGTTAACTTTAGATGCCATAAGGGTTAATGATAAGTGTCATGGAGGATCTTAGAGGAACTCCATGGCTTGGGATTAACAGTAGGTGCCATATATAGATATATGTTAGATCTTATGGAGATCCTTGCAGGACCACCAGGGCATAGGGGTTTATTATAGGTGCCTGCAGGAGTTAATTTTTAGCTGCCACTGAAGAGGTAAATGAAGGTGTGTTAGCGGTAGGATAATACAGTTATCAATGCTCTTTTCTAGCTCACTAGTCAGATGTCGCCTAGAGTACTTTACTGTATATACTTGAAGCAGAAGTATATTAATTTAATTAAAATAACGTAAAAATACGGTTATCCAAAATGCAGAGCAAAGTATAAATGGATAAACTTCTATAGACCTTATGCAAATTTTGGAGAAACAACAGTGCTCAAAATTTTAAGAAAAATTAGGGTTGTGTTTACTATAAGATAACTGAAAGAAAAAAATAATCCGTAGCAATTTGCAAAATGTATACTATATAAAACATTTTATGGACATCATTTTGTCTCCTATGACTAAGATGTTAGGATCTCCTATAAGTTGTTAATACAACAAGCCATTATGAGCATATACACATCTAAGCATCTTGGACATTAATGCAGTTAATCAAGTGGTCTTTAAATGTGAGGCTGATACTTTACACGACCACTGTGGACAACATTGTTATATAGTGCTTTGAATATCTAAACTGGATTCTGAGTAAAATGAGTAAAAAGATATGATATGATATGATTTGATATTATTCTTTACTGCAAAGGGCTGTATTATATTGTTTTACAACCTATAAAAACATTGCCTATTTCCAAGTAGTAGTTCTTTTAAAGAGTATAATTTAAATATATGATGACATCAGAAATAAGTTTTAGAAGGCAATATAAGTATCATTGCTCAGTGATGATACCCAAAATATTTGAATATGATTCAGTAAACTACGCAACTAAAAAAACTAATTTTTGTTTTCAGCTGTTCTGACACACAGAGGCTTAGCTATCTCGTCTTTATTTGACTAATACACGCAGAATGTTACGTCTCATATATCCTTAAGGCAGTCTGCTGATCTCACATAAGTCTATATTTATTTTGATTATCACTATGCACGGAGGTACCTATAATTCCACTTAACAGATTTAATGAAACATGTCTCATAGTAGTCTGCATATTTCTGATGCCCAAGATAGCTTCAGCATGAACAACTTGCCCATAAAACAGAGCAATGCTTTCTAATTGCCTGACTGTACTGTGCTGCCATTATTTCAATCAGTTGCATTCAAGCACAATTCAATTTTGGGGTATTTGTGAGATGTATTGAAATGTTTGGGTTATTGTAATATTGATGTCAGAAAATGCAGCATTGTGCTGTGGTAAGTATATCTTTATAAAGGAAATCTTTAGCTTGGCTATTGAAAACTAGAAAACAAAATAAATCATTCCAATCATTTTTGCAAGTAACAGCTTGTGAAAGAGAAAAAGAAGTGTTATGCCTTGAGACATGAGAAAATAATGTTGGTGAATAAAGAATACAGAACATTCTATGAATGTATGCATAACTCAAGAAAATCTGACACTTTCTGTGATATAAATATACAGCCTTATTAAATGTGGCCAATTGAATTAGGCTATTAAATATATAGGCTATTAATGGATTGCCCCTATGCTTGAACTAAGACATATAAAGATGTTATTAAATGATTTAGAAACTTATACAAAATTATTACCTGTGTAAATACTTCTGATTATATCTTCAATTTTTCTAGTACACACAGAACACCTAGATTTAGGTAAATAAAACACATAGAGCCCGATTTAATTGCAAGCCCGCATCTCGTGGGATCCTGTCCGTATGTCTGCGGGCGTGCTGCGCGCTCCCGTTCGTATCCAATTCCGGAGCTATTCAATTAAAGGAGCTCGTAAGTTACGGGACCAAAGCCAACTCTGTAAACCATGCACTCTTTCGTAGCAGTTCAGGGTGGGAACATGATCAATTAAGCAAGACCATAACCTCCCATTTTGAAACATCTAATAGAAATTGAGACCGTCATCATTACGGCAGTAAAACATGGAGGTTACATGTCAATCAATTAGGTTCGGGGGTCCGATATGCGATGGAACTCGCAAACCCTCAAAATACAGAATTATGAAAATGAATGCTAATACTGTTCTAGTCCAAGTGGGTGTATTAACTCATTGATTCACAAAATTGATATAACCCAGAAATTAAACATAAAAATACATTTTATTTATTGACGATTTGCAAGCTTGTGGCTGTTGTGCAATTCATTCTAATGTCTATCATCACTTTCCCCGTTATTTACAGTGTAATATTGATTATTTTATTTGCATTTACTGTGCTAAGAAAAGGTGTTTAACCCCCTTGCGAGTCCTCTCTAGCACTAGTAGGATTTTCTCCTACTTTTGCCCTTTACGGTTGTGAAACTATTTGGGGCCTTATAATTGGAGCAATTGAATAGCGATTTGCGATTATAGCGATGGTAACTCTTTAGGATGGAAAGATCAAAGGCATCGGGAGGCTGTAAGTTCCGGGTTTAACATCTCAAGGCTTCATTCAAATGTGATTCGGCCAATTGAATAAGGCTCTATATAAGCACATAGCATATTTTTTTACAGAAGTCTTTAGTTAGTGAAGACCTTGGTTTTGGATAGAAGTTCACTAACTAAAAACTTCTGTAAAAAAAATGCTCCGTGCCTATATAGAGCCCTATTCAATTGGCCAAATCGCATTTGAATGAGGCCCTCAGAGTTTTCAAGCTCGTAACCCATAACTCGTTCTGAGTCAGCAAAAAGACACCAATTGAATAGCAAATGAACTTATGTCCTCACTTACGGGATCCATGAAATTACAGTTGCTCAATTGAATCGGGCTCATATACTCTTTTTTTTGTTTCAATAATTTTTATTTTACACGTTTATATATTAACACACAATTTCGTGAATAATCAGAGCAAACTTAACAATGAGGTAGAGATTGTCTTAGATGTTATTAACCATTAAAGTGTGATTCACAATTTTACATTTACATTCTTAATAGGGAAAAGGAATGAGAAAGTGCTGGTTATTTGGCTAGATCAGAGGGTCAAGTACCAGAAGATTGTTTAAGGTATAATTAGACGGTATCTCTAGAAATTATTACTTGAGAATTGAGTAATCGGCTTGTTTATAGACCTTTTGCTTTAAGGACAAATAAACATTAACAGCCTTATTAAATAGTGATTTGGCCAATTGAATAGGGCTCTATATAAGCACAGAGAATATTTTTTACAGAAGTTTTTAGTTAGTGAACTTTTATCCAAAAGCAAGGTCTTCACTAACTAAAAAATTCTGTATCAAAAATATGCTCTGTGGTTATATAGAGCCCTATTCAATTGACCAAATCACAATTTAATAAGGCTGTAAGCCAGGAACCTTTCATGCGTGAGCACTAGTCTGGAAAGAGGGAAGTAGGGGAAAAAAGGAAAGGGGAGGCGAATCCCCTTTCTAACTGTAGTTTGAGATCAAGAGTTTCTGACTTATTGTCTGGTTCTGTCTCCAAGGTTGGCGCCGAGCCATTCAACAATTTTTTAAAGGACCACTACAATTCAAAAGAAAAAAGACACTTGTTTGTCAAGTTTGTTTTTCAACTAACAATATTATAAGCTAACCATGGGCATAAATTTTTTTGGGGGGGAAATCTGAATTTTTTAAGCACATGTTAATGAGAATGGAATTAATTTTGAGATTGTTAAATCACATCTTGAAAGCTGGATAATAGGTGTGTGTTTGTAGTTATCAATGAAATCAATGAGGGGTGGAGGAAGAGCGAACAGACATGATTACTGGATAGTATTGAAATTACACCACACCCCTCCCCCTCGCTGGCCCAGTAGCCACATTCCATCAATCAATGCAACCACACCTCTTTTGAAATGTAAATTCTCCTTTCACACACACAATGTAGAACTTACACCAATGTGTTATGGATTCATCCAGAATCCTGAAGAGGCATCAACATGTATTTTTTACAATTAAAAGCTACTAGCTGTATGACATTTTTAATTGTGCTCTTAGACTTAAAATGTTAAGCATATATTTTTATTTCATTGTGCAGTGGCCCTTTAAGCTCATTGCGGAGGTAGAAAATTTATTCTTGTAAGAAAAGTGATCTCCGTTTCACTAAACCGTAATTTAATTGCAGCCAGCGGCACAGTGAGCCAAGCGCGTAAGTCAAAAAACCCTAAAAACAAAACAAATGATTTAACAAATATAATAACACACCCATAGACAGCACAGGGGAAGAGCTAGGAAGACTGGAAGTGAGGTTGCAAGCGATTTTGAGCCATATTTGCGGATTTTCGTGAATCCAAAATAGGCTAAGAGAGAAAAAAAATGGCAGATGAAAAACGTAAATATTTCTGAAACTGGATGAAAACTAGGCTGAGCAAAGCCAGGCACGCGGGACTTAGGAAATACATGACAGCAAAGACAGTAACACTTACACAAGCAACGCCAGGCATGCAGGACTTTGAAATTAAAACAAATGGCCTTCAGCGCCTAACACGCAAACATTCAGCAGACACACAGAGGAGAAACACACAAGGAAGGGGGGAGATAGTGGAAAGACGCACATGGCATTCCCAAGCACAAAACGTGCAAGTTAACAAAATCTACAATGAGCGGCCTGTACAGTAGATGGGAGGAAAGGTTTGCAATAAGCACTGAAGGCGCTCATTGCAAGCCACAAGATGAGCCCCGAAGGTGCTCATCGCTGGGCTCACGATGAGGACCACGAGCGCGAGAGGCTTGCAATGAGCACCGAGGATGATCAGGGCAAAGCAGGAAAGTTGAAGTACACAGGGGAGAGGCTCACAATGTGCGCCGAAGGCGTCATTGCGAGCCACGCGATGAGCACCAAAGGCGCTCAGAGTGGGGCTCACAATGAGGGCTGAAGGTGCTCAGAGGAGCAAAAGCCTCACATTGTGTGGCAAACAGCATTGACAGCCTTACTATTTTAATCCCGTCATTTTTGATGGGTAAGTAGCTAATGAAATGGCTAGCATAGCTGTCAATGACAAATTACTATCATAGTTCATATTCTGTATGGGCTATTTCCATTAAATTGGGCATTTTACTCTTGTCAGATGATATCCCTCAAGTTCCTTTTTTATTCTATGGAATCTAATCTATAATGTTGGATGCAATAATATAAGAATTTGAGAGGAATCAATTATAGGACCACTTAAAGGGACCCTGCCACCCCAAAATCAAGTTGTTTCATATGTTATTTTTTAAAGAGCATGAAAAACAAGCTATATGTTGTGTTATCATTTTTTTTTTCTAAAGTGAATCAGTCCTATGAAATTCCATGATGTTGTTCCAGAATTTATATTCATATTAATTAGCTGCTTTAATGTGCTAATTAGGATTACAGTCTGCTTGTCTGTCTCTGTATTGACCAAAATTAAGATCTTTAATCTTATCTAGCAGTTACGTCCCCCCATCCTTATCAAATACTCTGAGATGCACATTAGTATACAGAAGCTGTCAAATGAATTCTAAATATTTCAGTAACTATGTACCGTAGAGAAAAACTGCTAGTACAAAGTATGGCCAGTTTTTAATGCTCGTTAAAATGAAATCAACTGTAGCAAACCCCTCTAAATGTCAAATAAACAGTATATTTTCAAGAGCCTTTGATACTGATAAGGATTATATTCTTGATTTTGAAAGGACTGAAGGAAAACATTTGAAATCTTATCAGTATTTAATGCCCCCTCCTCACTGACAAAGCAGACTGGTAAATGATGTAATAGTGGCTTCCTGCATAGCATAGTTGTTCACTATAGGTAAAATATTTTTCCTATTATAGATCAAATTATTTAAAAGAGTGTATTATGGTAATTATTTTTATGGTAAAATAATAAAAACATTATTTCTGATGATCTCTTCGCTGATAAGGATTACTATATTTGAATTTCTCAGTCATGTTCAAACAGTATTATCACATCACATTTAGGTATTTTCCAGGACACATCATTTCGCTGACGTATTGATTTTCTTTTTCTTAGTCTCTGTTTAGCTGCCACACCCGTATGACACCTCGGTACGTTCCTTTTTAATAACGTCTAGTTCCAGCACAAGGTGAGTGCAAATTGGTTCATAGCCGTGACTATAAAGTCTAGTCAGAGTATCACAAGAAAACACCTTTTTCTGTGCATGTTACTAATTCTGCTGTTGGCAGTGGTATATAGATAATATTATATTGAAATTCTATTTCTGTATCTGATATTTCCAGTTTCTGAGATTTCCACTATTACTACCGCTATTAGTAGTAGTATTAAAAGCCTTAAATGAATACTATATAATGAAAAAAAAAAAAAAAAAAAAAATATATATATATATATATATATATATATATATTTTTTTTTTTTAAATATTGAGTCTATGAGCTAGTTTTCATTGGAATAAAAAATATAATCACTTATCCAAGATACTTTGGTAAAAACTGCATTTTTTAGGGGGCGTTTACATCTCTACTGAAGCAGGGCTTGCAGTTAGACTTGCATTTAAGCATGCTGAGAGCTGCATCTTCTCACCTACCATTGAGAGATTAGCAAACATAGTCAGACTACAAGCTATCAAGATATAATTGTGTACAAAAAAGAATACACTTCTTTTTATTCTCAAGGCTTATATAACAGCAAATCTTTCTTTGTTTAATTTGTTAGATATTTAACACGTATGTGAAATTTACACTATCGTGGCCGATTCAATGTGCGACTTGAGTATTATAAGTATTTGGCACATATACAGTGGATATAAAAAGTCTACACACCCCTGTTAAAATGTCAGGTTTCTGTGCTGTAAAAAAATGAGACAAAGATAAATAATTTCAGAACTTTTTCCACCTTTAATGTGACCTATAAACTGTACAACTCAATTGAAAAAACAAACTGAAATCTTTTAGGTAGAGGGGAAAAAAAATATAAAAATAAAATAATATGGTTGCATAAGTATGCACACCCTTAAACTAATACTTTGTTGAAGCACCTTTTGTTTTTATTACAGCACTCAGTCTTTTTGGGTATGAGTCTATCAGCATGGCGCATTTTGACTTTGCAAGATTTGCCCACTCTTCTTTGCAAAAACACTCCAAATCTGTCAGATTGTGAGGGCATCTCCTGTGCACAGCCCTCTTCACATCACCCCACAGATTTTCACTGATTCAGGTCTGGGCTCTGGCTGGGCCATTCCAAAACTTTAATCTTCTTCTGGTGAGGCCATTCCTTTGTTGAATTGGATGTATGCTTTGGGTCGTTGTCATGCTGAAAGATAAAGTTCCTCTTTATGTTCAGCTTTCTAGCAGAAGGCTGAAGGTTTTGTGCCAATATTGACTGGTATTTGGAACTGTTCATAATTCCCTCTATCTTAACTAAGGCCCCAGTTCCAGCTGAACAAAAACAGCCCCAAAGCATCATGCTGACACCACCATGCTTCACTGTGGTTATGGTGTTCTTTTGGTGATGTGCAGTGTTGTTTATGCGCCAAACATATCTTTTGGAATTATGGCCAAAAAGTTCAACCTTGGTTTCATCAGACCATAACACCTTTTCCCACATGCTTTTGGGAGACTTCATATGTGTATTTGCAAAATGTAGCCTGGCGTGGATGTTTTTCTTCGTAAGAAAAGGCTTTCGTCTTGCCACTCTACCCCATAGCCCAGACATATGAAGAATACGGGAGATTGTTGTCACATGTACCACACAGCCAGTACTTGCCAGATATTCCTGCAGCTCCTTTAATGTTGCTGTAGGCCTATTGGTAGCCTGCCAGACCAGTTTTCTTCTTGTCTTTTCATACATTTTGGATGGAGCTCCAGTTCTTGGTAATGTCACTGTTGTGCCATATTTTCTCCACTTGATTATGACTGTCTTCACTGTGTTCGATGGTATATCTAATGCCTTGAAAATTCTTTTGTACCCTTCTCCTGACGGATACCTTTTAACAATGAATAGCTCTGATGCTTTGGAAGCTGTCTGTGGACCATGGCTTTTGCTGTGGGATGCGACTAAGAAAATTTCAGGAAAGACCAACTAGAGCAGCTGAACTTTATTTGGGGTTAATCAGTGGCACTTTAAATGATGGCAGGTGTATGCTGACTCCTATTTAACATGATTTGGAATGTGATTGCTTAATTCTGAACACAGCTACATCCCCAGTTATAAGAGAGTGTGCAGACTTATGCAACCACATTATTTTTATTTTTTATTTTTCTTCCCTCCACCTAAAAGGTTTCAGTTTGTTTTTCAATTGAGTTGTACAGTTTATAGGTCACATTAAAGGTGGAAAAAGTTGTGAAATTATTTATCTTTGTCTAATTTTTTTACAGCACAGAAACCTGACATTTTAACAGGGGTGTGTAGACTTTTTATTTCCACTGTACATATAAATTACTAAATAGCATAACATGTGATAAGATTGGGGTTAATGACTGAAAGTCAAGATAAACTTAAAAAGATTGTCATGCCTTTAAAACCATAAAGCAGAGCTGTCCAAGTCCGCTCCTGGTGAGCCCCACACAGGCCTGCAATTGCGGATATCCTCTGTGCACAGTTAAGTCAAACAGGACTACTGAAGAAACAATTCACTCACCTGTATTCAGCAGGAATATAATCAAATCCTGGCATGTGTGGGGCTCTCCAGGACCAAACTTTCCCACCCCTGCCATAAAGTATAAAATAACACTAATAAATATAGATCTAGTAATATTAAATGCTAACAGCCTCATTCAATTCGGGGCACTAACTCGATCGCAAGTAGCCGATTTCCTGCGATCTAGTTGTTTGCTCCAGTAGGTCTACTTTTACTCTGCTATTCAATTGGCTGGGCCCAAAAGGTGGGCGCCGGTCGCAAGAATCGGAAATTATGCTCTCAACAGAGGCATTTGCAGGCTTGAACATGATCGCGGACAAAAGCACGTAACTCGTGGTTTAAGCCCAAACAATCGGAGCACTTTAAAAGAAAATATGAAATCAATACAGCACTGTAAATGATGGGGAACACAATGGATGTGTACTGACAACACAAAAGAGAGTTACTACAGGACAATTTTTTTAAAGATATTCATATCATTGAGAAAGCCACATTTCAGTGACGAAACGCATCTGTTCAACCTTTTTATGAATATTGATATTTAAATTTGAAAATTATTAATAAAGTATTTTTATTTAATACACTTTTTAGACATAGTTGTAATACTAACCCTATGATTAGCTAATCCTGATTCTTATTATCACTCACCGGTATAGTAATACTATGATTGTGGTGAAAAATAGTGAACCAACATAGGTTCGAAAATTTGAGCACACGTATATATAGATACAAACACCACAATCGTGTATTGTGTATCCCTAGAGAAGCAAACGGAACTACAGAAGCATCAGAAGTACCAACTATAAGGCAATTATACATTGGGAAGAGTTGAAAATACCTCATGTGGCTAGTTTGCTCAAGGTGAGGGTTGCACCTCTAACTATCGGTAGACACAGGGATACAGGGACTGTATGAAATCGTGGTTATCTGCACTAGAAATTGCTCTATATCAGCACATAGAGAGTAAGTTTGTGAAATCTAGAATTCCTCAAATATAACAAATAGTGGTTCCCTAGTAAATATACAGTACATTTTTCCATTTAAATAGTTACTTAATATACACTGTTATATGAAATATTACTGGATAGTTTTCATAGCAGTTTTTAAATATTTATTCCTCCTTTAACTTCTTGAATGGGCAATGATGGATTCTTAGGCTTTATATCTGGTATTGATTAGTAATCAGTATGGCATGTTTGCAGTTTTAAATTCAAGGGGCCTCATTCTATTATCGGCCGCAGCCGTTGCAGGGCCGCAAGGACCGGCCGCAAGCTATTCTGCTATTCTATTCCCCTCCGGCCGGGGATTCCGGCAGGCTTGCGGCCGGTGCCTTGCTATCTCTTGCGGCCGCTCGGACCGGAGGAAATCCTTTGATCTAAAACGGCTGCAAGGAAATCGGCCGTAAGAAAATCCTATTTGCAATTCAATTGCTCCGGGAACCCTCTCTGCAAGGCTAAAACCGAGCCGCAGCTTACTTGCAGGAAAGAGGTCCCGCTAGCACCAATTAAGCACAAAATATAGCCCAAATAAAGCCATCCTGCACTTTGAGAAGACTATAAAGTGATTTTCGGTGTTAGCAAAAATAGCACAAAATTCCCCTATACTCAAATCCGTAAAATATTTTATTTTTAATATACGTCAAATATCCATGTAAAAAGTCCATAGGGCTTGGAGCACCTCAGATACGCCCACGCCGCAGCCGGAAAATAAACAGTTAATTGAAACTCGGGTTTGGGCTGATGTGCAAGCTTGAGAGTGGGTTACTTTTAATCCTCATGTCCCCCAATATGATCCCTAGCATTTACAGAGCTTTACAGAGCTGTCTTGAATTTATTTTTGACTTTTTAGATTTCAGAGCTTACGGCCGGTTGCAAGATTTACGGCCGGCCGTAGGAGGAGATCCGTGTTTAATTGAATTGCGAGGTAACGGGACCCCCGCAAGGAATCGCAGCCTTACGGCCGGTTTGCGGACGATAATAGAATGAGGCCCAAGGACATCAACAAACAGCATGTCATTGTGATATTTAATATATATACTGTATACTAAATAAGCACTTTGAAATTCCCTCTTTTTTCTTTTTCACTACTTTGATTTTGTTTCATGTGTCGTAACATAAAAAAGCTTTTACAATGAAAAAATAAAAGTTATTTGTTTTCATATTGTCCCCTATTCTATATATTTTATAGATGCACATGCTGAAAACTGGTAAAGAATTTTTTTTAGTATAAAATCCCAAAACACTTAATATTTTTCACTACGGCAAGGAAATGTCCTCAGGCACATGTAAACAATTACACACCATCATAACTATACTCCTTTCAATATACACAAATTCATTTAAAGCCAGTGTCTTGTGCGTTATACTTTTCTGCACAGAGATGATGAACGTGAGCAATAAAATACCTACCACAGAGCTATTGGGACTTGTCAGTGTGGATTAGGCTGTTGGCTCATGCCGGATAAACCTGATACAATGCTGTTCGTCAGAATCTCATTTATTTTAATATCAAATACAAAACTAAATGGGTATTATGAGTATGTGATGATACAATTTTTATTGTACTATCAAATATGCATTAAAACGGTCTAATTAAATACCTTAAAAGGCCAGAGTCAGCTCTTTTCATGTTAAAGCCTATTTCTAAGTTCACCATTAATTAATATTAAAAATAAATGTGCAACTGATAGCAAAGAAAATCTTTAGCCATACAATATAGTTATAAAACGGTTTACCTTATTAATGGCCACTGCAGCATCCCTCCCCATCTCTCTCCTTGCCCTGAGCACTACTGAAACAAAATAACAGATTTCAAGTGAGATAACATCAATTAGACTGTCTCGGTAAGTCTTGAAAAATGTTATCTCAGTCGAAACCTTTCAGTTATGCACAGGACAATGAGAGAGGTAATTAATGAGGTAAACTATGTTTTTTTAATTATATTTTCTGAATAAAGGTGTGATTTTTCACATGCATTTCTTATGTAAATGAATGATGAACTGATCCTTAGGGCTTAGTCTCCCTAAGGGTGATAGGGGCTCCAGACATAGAATGCTTGCTCACTGTGCCTTAGGAGTTATCAGCTACACCCTACTGATGAGGCCCAATAAATGCTGAATGTACATCTAGGCAATGCTGTTTCTCATGTTTAGGGTAGAATTGCATGGTATTTTGGGGCTGGATCACACTATTGGTAAAGAAAATCTGGGGCATACATAAAGTATAAAAATATAACACAACTGTTTCTCTACACACAATGTAAAATCTGAGGGGGGTCTGTCCCCTCGTCCCCCCAGTTCCTACACCCATGTAATATTTGCATATAATATTTTGTAAGTCTAACCCAATATAATCTCCAACTGAAGCCCTATATTTAAAATATATGAAGAAATATACTTAAAAATCAGCAAAACATTTTAAGAATGAAGGGGAGAGGAAGCTAATACCCACACAATGAGAACACAACGGATACTTCAGTTCTACTAGGGCAAACTCACCTGAAAAAGTAGTAGACAGAATCATGCCAGAAAAAAGAAATAGAACCCTGCAGTAAAGAATAATCACATATATAGTTCTCAGCAGCAAGGGCTTGCCAAAAAACATTGGCAACGTAACTTTAAAACTGCAGGCTCGTAAAGCGAGTCCGCTGCAACTGAGGCCCTCGCACAACAAGGGCTGTGGTTGCGGCCAGGCAAGGAGTGACAAAGCCGTACGACTTAGGCAGGGAGCACTGGTGAGGATAGGCGCTCATCCCTACGACCCCGCATGACTTTGGCAGGTTGTGCCAAAGGCGCTCACTGCGCTGGTGGAGATGAGCGCCATAGGCGCTCATGCCTATGTCCCTGCAAGCATTAAGCATCATACCTACAACCCGCTGGACTACAGAACAATAGAAAACGCAAATAAACAATTCACAGTGCGGGAGCCGTAGCACTTTGAAAAAATGGCCAAAACAAATTAAGCCCAACCCGCGGGACTACAGAACAACAGAAAACTCAAATACACAATTCAAGGGGCGAGACCCGTAGTACTTTGGAAAGATTGGCCGAAAAAATTACAGGACATAACACTTTGAAAAGGAAACCACCATTTAGAGAAAATAAAATACCACCCGCAAAAATGTTTGAATTTAATGGTCGAACCGTACACATTCAAAAACATGAAAAACACAACAAATACAAAAAAAGGACGTCTGGGAGTGAGGTTGCACGTGAATTTAAGTCGAATTTGCAGAGTTTTGCTACTCGAAAATCGCCTAAGCGAGAGAAAAAATGGCCATCGAAAAAAAGAAAACAAGGCTACACCAACCATAAACACGCAAAACACCACCAGGCACGTACGACTTTTAGCCAGGAACATACAAGGTACAAAATACACTATTAGGAAGGATGGAAAATGCTTGAGACCCACGTAACACATACACACTTACAACCATTTTACAACACTCACTTAAAACTAATAACATTACCATTACAGCATTACCCAACTAAACAAACAGTTTAGCCTCACGCACGCAGCCAATTTACACTGAACACTTGCCACATTGCTGAAACTTTCTCCTCAGATCACCAACAGTCCAAATGTACATTGTATGCGATTGTTAGCGAGGCTAGCCGTTAAGGCACTAACACGCACAGCACTTGGCCGATGAGCGCCAAATGCGCTCATTCCCTGCGAGGCGAGCAGTGGAGGCAATGAAACACGCGGGACTTAGCCTACAAACACTTAGGAAATGCGGTATCACCTTACAGACTTATTAAATTCACATTCTCCCAATTGAATACGGCTCTATATTAGCACATAGCATCTTTTTTTAAATACGTTTTTAGTTACTGAAGACCTTGCATTTGCATATAAGTTCACTAAATAAACACTTCTGGAAAACAAATATGCTATGTGCTTATATACAGTCCTATTCAATTGCCCCATTCCCAATTTAATACGGCTGTTAGGCTGAAAGCAGTTGACGCAACGCAGGACTTAGAAAAAAAAATACGAGACGCGGGACTTAGAAAAAAAATATGAGCATTTTCGGCACTCGAAAATCGGCTAAGTGAGAAAAAAATGGAGGCCCAAAAAAATGAAAACGAGTCTACACAACCCTGGACCGCGCAACACACCGCCAAACGCGTAACACTTTCACACAGGAAGGTACGAGGTACAAAATACACTACTACAAAGGACGCCGAATACTCGCGAAACGTGTAGCACATACACAAACGGCGCTGCTTTACTGTCCGAACTTGCAAATCACAACATTACGCATCTACCTAAATAAACCAATGGTTTGCCCTCGCGCACGCAGCCTACTTCTAATGCACAGTTGGGACATTCATAAAAAAATCTCCACAAGCCAGCAACAGTCCAACTGGACATTATATACTGTGGGACAATGAAAAAAGATTGTTAGCTCTTCAGCCTATTGATTGATGGATATATTAATTACAAATAGGTAAAGTAAATTAATTAATTAAGTAACTAATTCATTAAGTATTATTTACAAAAATATAGACTTATGTATCTGTCTTTTGTGATGAGCGCAGAAGATGTTCAGAGGAGCACAAGTACACCAGAGGAGAGACTCGCAATGAGCGCCGAAGGTCCTCACAATACAAAAACCTTCACATTGTGTGGCAAACACAATTGCCATGGCTTCAAATGTTATTGACCATCATTTTGTGACGGGCATGTCACTAGTACAAATATAGTTTATTTAGAGAGCAGCAATTACATGTCCTCTATTATTAGTGACTGTAATAAAATTATTGTTCTAGAGCAAGGATGTGTGTGGCAACTAATGTACCGGTAGTAGAGTGATTATATTAGACACACATCCCCCCAGATTTCTCATTGTGTGTATATATGGATATAGAAGCTGTTAAGTGTTCTGTGTATCAAGAGAGCTGTATCCCCCCAAATTATTTTGGTTCCTACACCCCTGACTGCAACACACAATATTATGCAGATTTACATTGTAATACATTATTTTGCGCATTTGCCGTAAAACAACTGGAAAAACTGACAACGTTATTAAAGAGTCATTTAGGTTCATTATTAAATAAATTGGATCAATGGAATAGTGTAAAATTATTCGATGCTCAAGTTATGTTGTGATGCAATTCTGGTTTGACGTGCTATAATGTTGGATACAGTGGTAGAAAATTTAATCAATTCTCTTTTATAAAAAAAAAGATATTTATTAATAAAACACTGACTACCAAAAGTTATGTCTGTAACATTTGGATATTATGTGATTGCTTATTGTGCTTCCCTTTTATTCCTCTTCCCTCCCTTCTTCCCCTCTACCTCTTAGTTATATCTACTTTATAAACAATACACTGTACGCAACTTTTGAGTTAAGGAACAAACACTGTATGCAACTTTTGCTGTACGTCTCATTACAAAATGAAAAATAAACCGTTTTTAAACAATCACCAGAATGAGCTTGTTTTGAGCACTACAAGCATTTTTGCACATAAAAAAAACACCAGAAAAGAATAAATGTTGAAAATATCAGGGCTTCACTTAAACAGTTTCATACAATATGTACGTCATTTGGGGCAAGTGAAGCTTAATAACGTGAATATTATAAAATTATGTCTAGACAGATTTTCTGCCCTAGAAAATAAGCTTGACATCACACTAAATAGACTAGCTGTGCAGCTTCTGAATGGCTGCACCAGGCACACAGCTTTGTGTACACATTTAAAGGGATTGTTACAGGGAATTCCCAAGTTACATTAAAGTTGGTCCTTTTCCTTGCAAAACCAATATTTAATATATATTTTTCATTTTACTTTATTGTCGCTTAGTAAGTTTGATCTGAATTAAACCACATAAAATAGTTTCCTGCAAATTCACACCATAGTAATAATTATGAAATATAATGAAAACATTTTTGATTTTTATCATGGCTTCAATTACTCCATATTTAGAATAACATTAGATGAATCATACATATTCTAAATATACACTACAAAATTAGCCTATATACTATAATGAATGTTTTAGAGCATTATAAAATATCAAAGATGTTTTCATATGCACTTTAAATATTGTAATATTCTACTAATCACGCTTTTAATTACTGCAAGTGCCATTTAGTTTTTTAGTAACCTCCTATTAATTCCAGTATGCTTTGGTACAAAAGTGCTGATCTGAAGAATAGCTATAGGGTTTTCACCTTCATTTTCTTTGATGTTATATTGTACATTTTCTTATATAGGAACACTTCTTATTTATAGATGGAATATATGGTAATTTTCAAGTAATGAAAATTACTCACTTTGCTCTTTTCCAAATGTGTATTTTTTCATAATATCTAAAGTCATATGAAAATTATTGATTTAGAATCATGTGATTCATGACTTTAAATTTAGAATTCTATAAGTATTTTATTCGATTGTTGTTTGATTTATAATCTTTATTTTTATTATTAAATCGTTTATTTATAACGCGCCAACATTTTCCGTAGCACTGTACATAAAATAAGTTCAAGACGAAGATAAAAACAAATTAAACATAGGAAAGCAAGGAGGGCCTGTCTTTGAGCCTCGAATCCAGTTTCCATGGTGCTTTCCCCAAAGCACCCTGCAGGATTGAAATGATTCTGGAGGCTAAGGAAAGCCAGTGGAGTGATTGACAGAGAGGTGATGCTGACACTGAACATAGTGTGCGAAAGATGAGTCCAGCAGATGAGTCTTGTTTGTTTGATTTATAATACACACGTTAAACCACACAATACCAGGTTTTTGTCTCTTGTGAAGCCTGATGCTATTTGTTGTTGTTAAGTCGTTCAGTCGGGTCCGACTCTCCATGACACTGTGGACCGCAGCACTCCAGACGCATTATATTGTTATGTTTCTAGTTGTACTTATCCATAAGGTTGTTTTGGCAAAGGTACTGGAGTGGGTTGTCAGTTCCTTCTCCAATGGCCCATGATTTGTCTGACCTCTCTGCTATGACCTGCTCATCTTGAGTGACCCTACATATTATAGCTTACAGCTACATTGAGGTACACAAGCCCCTTCACCACGACAAGGTAGCAATCCAGAAGGGGGGTGCTATTTAGGAGAATAACATTTCATTTTTTCATACATTTTCAGCATTTATTATAGGGTAAATATGTGGACAAATACACATTTTTTTCTACAAAAACATTTCTATTACCAAGTGAAGAAACTATTATATGAACAGTCTCTGCCTCTTGTCAGTAGATGACTGTGAGATATACAAAGAAATATTTTGTAAGTGACAACTTGTCTCATGAAACAGAATGGATTTCAAATTGTTCAATCATTCTCCACTATGGATAGGTTATACATCTATGTCTGGGTTTAATGAGAGCCTTGTCCATGATTGGTCTGACCATTACCTCCTTCTATCATTTTTTCTAGATGAATCCCAGTCTACAAAAACATTTTGCAGAGACTGACTTCATCATAACAACTCATGACCCTCTATGTTTGACCTGAATGTTACATAGTGACCAAATATAAAAAGACATCAAGATCACACAGCCCCTGTGTTTATCTCCCATGCCATCTACAAACCATCCTATACTTTCCAGCTGTAATAGTGAAAATTGTTACACATGCATTAAAAGCAGTGGCGGAGCTAGTACATGGGGGCCCGGGTGCACTTCATGAACCCCCTCCAACCTCAATGCAGTAAATATATAATATATATATATATATATATATATATATATATATATTAAATATAAAGAAAAAATAAATATATACATATGTGGGTCTGTGTCTATATATATATATATATATATATATATATATATATATATATATGTTTATATACATATATATATATATATATATATATATATATATGTATATATATATATATATATATATATATATATTTATTTATTTATATAAACATACACATTTACATATACATCTATATATATTATAGTACTATAAATACTTTCTTACCTGCCCGGGGGTGCACTCCACTTGCTAGGGTGAGAAGGGTTCACTGCAGGTCCAAGGGGGCTGCAGGGGCCAGCAAGGATTGAGGGGGCCACAAGGGGTAGAGGGTGGCCACAGGGGACTGCGGGCGGCACAGGGAGCTGAGGGAGGCCGCAGAGGTCCGCAAATAGCCACTGGGGGTTGAGGGAGGCTGCAAAGGTCCGCGAAGGGCCACTGGGGGCTGAGGAAGGCCACAGACGCCTGCAAGGGGACACAAGTAATCTGCGGGGGCCGTGTCTGCCACAGAGCCTACAGGGGGCACAGTGGGGGGCCCCAGTGGGCCATAAGGGACTGCAGGTAACCCACGGGAGGTCCCCAAGGGCCATAAGGGGCTGTGGGGGCGACAAGGCCTGCAGGGGGCCACTGGGGCATGTGGGGGCCACAGTGAGCCATAAGGGGCTGCAGGACCCTCATGACACAAAGTCTAAGCACTACACTACACTACACTATTAACACTAACTGTACCCCATTAGCCCTAACTATACCCCATTAACCCTAACTGTACCCCATTAACCCTAACTGTACCCCATTAACACTAACTATAATCCATTAACCCTAACTGTACCCCATTAACACTAAATGGATGTATTTAACCCTAACTGGACCCACTGAGCCCTAACTTGACCTTGTTGACCCCAACTGTACCCAGTAAACCCCTATCCTATTCCCCCCACTCTATCCTATCCTATTAACCCCCCACCCTATTAACCCCTAGACTACCTACCTAACAAAACCCACACCCAGCAATAAAAGAAAGTGTAAATCATACCACTTACCTTGCCCAAATGCCCCTCCAGCGACTATGGTCTTCTGTGATACGTCCCAGACAAGGGCCCTCCGTAAATGTCCCCAGGACAGGCACACCTAGAAAAAAAGAAACATTACAATTAATGCATAAATAAATACAACATGCAATACAATATATTCTATATAGGCCCCTTACCTGTCCAAAATGCCCATCCAGCGATGCCCTGGTCCTCCTCCAAGTCTTCGCAGACTGTGCCCCTAAAAATTAAAAACTGACAGTCTACAAAATGTAAAAATCTAACGGAGCTCCTCCCTTGAGAAGCTCCCCGCAGCAAATGAAGGTTCTCGCACATGCTTCACTAAACTTTAGCAATGTCACCTTCTGATTGGCTGAAAAATCTGTCAATCATATTTCAGACAATTAGAAGAAGCAAAGGTGTTAGCCAATCAAAATGGGATAAACCCCTAAATTCAATTCTGATTGGATGATGTAACTGTCAATCATTTTGAATCCAATCAGAAGGCTCTATTACCTTCAGCCAATCAGAATCAAGGGAGGAGATCCGATAAATGTTTATATTTTTTAGACCGTCTGTTTTTTTGGGAGTAGACCTGCCTGCGAAGACTTCAAGGAGGACTGGGGCATCGCTGGATCGGCATTTTGGATAGGTATATGGCCTATTTAGAATGTATTGTATTACCTGTTGTATTTATGTATTCATTGTAATGTTTCTTTTTGTCTAGGTGTGGCAGACCTGGGGACATTTATGGAGGGTCCTTGTCTGGGACGAAACACAGAAGGCCATCGTCGCTGGAGGGGCTTTAATATGGATTTTAGTATTTATTTCAGTATTTATTGTGAGTAGTATTTTTTTATTTTCATGTAAATAATGGGGGAGTTTATTTTATGTAGTGTTGATTTTTTTTTTATATGTTTGTAAATAGTATTTTTTTTTTCTGTGATTAGTGGGTGCTAGGGATTTTTTTAAGGAGTTAGGTAGGTAGTCTAGGGGTTAATAGGGTAGGGTAGGAGTTAGGTAGGTAGTGAAGGGGTAACTAGGGTATGGGGTTAATAGGATAGGGTGTACAGTTGAGGTTAACTAGTTCCAGTTAGGGCTAAATAGGTCCAGTTAGGGCTAAATAGGTCCAGTTAGGGTTAAATAGGTCCAGTTTGGGTTAAAAGTGTCAATTTAGGGCTAATGGGGTATAGTTAGGGGAAATGGGCTACAGTTAGGGTTAATGGGGTATAGTTAAGGCTAATGGGTATAGTTAGGGTTAATGGGTACAGTTAGGGTTAATGGTGTATCGTTAGGGCTAATGGGGTATAGCTAGGGGTATTGGGTACAGTTAGGGTTAATGGGGTACAGTTAGGGTTAATGGGGTACAGTTAGTGTTAATTGTGAAGTGTAGTGCTTAGACTTTGTGTCATGAGAGTCCTGGAGGACCCTCATGGCACTTATAATGTATAGGGGTTAATTGTGTCCTATAGGGGGTCTATATAGACCCCTGTTGGACTGAGGAGGTTAATTATAGTCTAATGAGGGTCTAAATTCACCCCTATGAGTGATAGGGTTAATATCAGGTGCCGGGGATACATATCGTACCCCTGTGGCAGGGGTTAGTTTATTATTTAGCATAGGTCCTTTCAGAAAGAGCGGCAGGACATGTTCATTTTTTTTTGCAGCAGCAGGGGTCCCGATGGGGTTGATGTTAGTTGCTGCGGGAGTACTTTCTGTACCCCCGCAGCATTTTTAAATGCTGAAGGGGTCCCGTTCAGGACTCCTGCAGCAAGGGGTTAATGTGCGGACCCTGCGGGGGTCCCGATCGGAAACCCTGCATCATTCAGTGGGTTTGCTGGTCTGATCGCATATGGAGCTCGAATCGATGACGGGCTCCATTGAGTTTGGCTGCTTCGGACTAGGGTTATGGGCTTGAGGCCCCAATCATGTTCAAGCCCGCAAATCCTTACTTCAGTCGGCATGGTTTCTGATTTTCAGGAAGGGAGACTAACTTGCGGGCCTGGCCAATTGAATAGCTTGGTAAAAGTAGAGCTACTCGAGCACACAGCTCCATTAATTTTACAGCACCAAGGCAGCTCTTACCTTCTTTAAAGATCTTAATATACAGGGAGTGCAGAATTATTAGGCAAGTTGTATTTTTGAGGATTAATTTTATTATTGAACAACAACCATGTTCTCAATGAACCCAAAAAACTCATTAATATCAAAGCTGAATATTTTTGGAAGTAGTTTTTAGTTTGTTTTTAGTTTTAGCTATTTTAGGGGGATATCTGTGTGTGCAGGTGACTATTACTGTGCATAATTATTAGGCAACTTAACAAAAAAAAATTATATACCCATTTCAATTATTTATTTTTACCAGTGAAACCAATATAACATCTCAACATTCACAAATATACATTTCTGACATTCAAAAACAAAACAAAAACAAATCAGTGACCAATATAGCCACCTTTCTTTGCAAGGACACTCAAAAGCCTGCCATCCATGGATTCTGTCAGTGTTTTGATCTGTTCACCATCAACATTGCGTGCAGCAGCAACCACAGCCTCCCAGACACTGTTCAGAGAGGTGTACTGTTTTCACTCCTTGTAAATCTCACATTTGATGATGGACCACAGGTTCTCAATGGGGTTCAGATCAGGTGAACAAGGAGGCCATGTCATTAGATTTTCTTCTTTTATACCCTTTCTTGCCAGCCACGCTGTGGAGTACTTGGACGCGTGTGATGGAGCATTGTCCTGCATGAAAATCATGTTTTTCTTGAAGGATGCAGACTTCTTCCTGTACCACTGCTTGAAGAAGGTGTCTTCCAGGAACTGGCAGTAGGACTGGGAGTTGAGCTTGACTCCATCCTCAACCCGAAAAGGCCCCACAAGCTCATCTTTGATGATACCAGCCCAAACCAGTACTCCACCTCCACCTTGCTGGCGTCTGAGTCGGACTAGAGCTCTCTGCCCTTTACCAATCCAGCCACGGGCCCATCCATCTGGCCCATCAAGACTCACTCTCAATTCATCAGTCCATAAAACCTTAGCAAAATCAGTCTTGAGATATTTCTTGGCCCAGTCTTGACGTTTCAGCTTGTGTGTCTTGTTCAGTGGTGGTCGTCTTTCAGCCTTTCTTACCTTGGCCATGTCTCTGAGTATTGCACACCTTGTGCTTTTGGGCACTCCAGTGATGTTGCAGCTCTGAAATATGGCCAAACTGGTGGCAAGTGGCATCGTGGCAGCTGCACGCATGACTTTTCTCAGTTCATGGGCAGTTATTTTGCGCCTTGGTTTTTCCACACGCTTCTTGCGACCCTTTTGACTATTTTGAATGAAACGCTTGATTGTTCGAGGATCACGCTTCAGAAGCTTTGCAATTTTAAGAGTGCTGCATCCCTCTGCAAGATATCTCACTATTTTTGACTTTTCTGAGCCTGTCAAGTCCTTCTTTTGACCCATTTTGCCAAAGGAAAGGAAGTTGCCTAATAATTATGCACACCTGATATAGGGTGTTGATGTCATTAGACCACACCCCTTCTCATTACAGAGATGAACATCACCTAATATGCTTAATTGGTAGTAGGCTTTCGAGCCTATACAGCTTGGAGTAAGACAACATGCATAAAGAGGATGATGTGGTTAAAATACTCATTTGCCTAATAATTCTGCACTCCCTGTATAAATAAATATATATATATATATATATATATATATATATAAACTAGCAAATTGCCAGGCCTCCCATATGAGGTCCAATGGTCCCCTCAGTAGTCGCCCATACAGTATCTCAAACAGGGAATACCTTGTCAACTCATGAGGGATCTCGCAGTAAGCAAAGACAAGGTACGGAGGAAGCTTCTCCCAATCCAATCCTGCTCTGTGAATGTTCTGAGCATCCGCTTCAGGATCCCACAAGCCGTTGGTCTGGGGTAATAGGGTAAGGAAGTCAGGTATCTGATCCCACATAGCCACCATAATTGCTGGGTCAGTTCTGACATTAATTGAGTACCCCTCTATCGGACAGGATCCCTACTGGGAAGCCTAATCCTCGAGAAAATGACCATCAAGGCCCTGACCACCGTAGTGGCAGTATCTTCCCTAGGGCTATTGCTTCTGGGTGTCATGTCGCATAATCAACCACAGTAAAGATATACTTCTTTCCCGTCTTATTGGGTTGAGCTAGGGGTCTTATGGTGTCTATTGACACCCTGTTGGAAGGGAGTATCCATAATGGGGAGGGTATTGAGCGGCACCCGAGCAGATTTTCACAAATGTCTGTACCACTGACAGGAGTCCCAGGAATCAAAGTAGTTAGCCACATCTCTGTTCACCCGCAATCAGTAGAACACACGGGTCAGGTGCTGTCGACTCCTCTTATGGCCCATATGTTCCGCTAGGGGTATATCATGAGCCAGATCTTAGATTCTGTCTCTAAATGGACAGTGTACTATCAACTGTTTTCTAACTACCCCATGCATTACTCTCTCATCCCCAGTGCCTTTCTCCTAGAACCTGCTAAGGTACCATCTGTAGCCAATGCTGCCTTCAGTACCGCTACCTTAGCTCCCCTCAACCCAACTCCTCAAGCAGGTAGGTGGTTCATCTGAGGTCCAGCCGGAGCCCCAGGATCTAGGATCTCCTTTCCTCACAGTATCCTCCTGTCTAGCAGCGGTGCCTTGTTTACCTTGTGACTGGTTAACAATGGTCACATATGAACACTTCATCTTTCACTAGGTAATTTCCCAATAGAACATCTGCAGGCAGTCCTGTCATAACAGTCACCTCTCGGGTCTCTGCCAATTGCTACAATTAAATCTATCTACTTGTTAAGCAGGATGGCATGATTGACCAACTCAGGGTGGATGACAGTGATGGAGGCGCCCGTGTCCTGAAATCCGTGTACTTTGCGCCGATCCACCATCACTGGCTGGATGTGGGGTAGGCAGGTGTCCCCCTGGGCGAGCCTGATTGCATTCACTTAGGGGTAAGAGTTCAAGTTCTCAGTACAGCCTTGGTAATCCTCACTTTCCTCCCCCTCTGTGTCAGGCTCCCAGTTACCCAAATACATTAAGGGGCCAAAAGGAGCAGGCTCACTCCTATGGGGCTGATTTGGCAGTACCTCTTTAAATGGCCCTGCTGCTGGCATCCATAACACTGAGGCCCCAATTTCACCGCCTGCCCTACCAACTGGATGCGGGCTGTAGGGGGTACGTGAACCCAAGTCCTGGAGGGTGCAGACTTTCCAGCAGCAGTGGTGGAGCTCCCACATGGCAGCTGGTAGTTGTGGTCTAATCCGGTGCACTAAGCTGCTTGGGTGTATTATACTCCGCTCTCGCCTGGTTTCCTAATATTCGTCCGCCAGGCGTCCTGCTTCTTCTACGGTGGCAAGCTCGCGGTCCTCCACCCATTCATGAAAGGCAAACCGGGCAAATATGAAAACATAGTTCCATTATAATCACTTGTATAGCGACCTCCAAGGTGCGTACCTCCTTTGCCTTACACCAGCTCTTGATGGTGTGCAGTATCTGCCAAACCACCTCAGAGTGATTGCCCCTGCTTTACTGTGGAACAGGGCTCAATATTTTCCTGCAGTGAGGGCATATTTCCGTAGCAAGACCTGGTGGACCATATTGTAATCTGTTGCATGGTCACAGGGAATTGCCCAGTAGACTCGGCTTTCCCTTCCACTGAGCCGGCTTACCAGCAACAGGACACACTCACTTCCCTAGATCTTATAAAGTTCAGACTGCCATTAAAAGTCCTGAAGGAACCAGTCCAGGTAATCTTTGCCGTCCTCCTAATTATTTGAAGATAGAGTATGCCACTTTGTACCTCCTGGCCGATCACTCTCATCATCTTGGTGATCTCAGCAGAGGTTGGTTTGGTAGAGAGGTCAACATATCACAGTCAAAGCCTCCTGGGGACTTCATCCACCTCCTGGGGCAGCTCTTCCGGTGACCGGGTACGCGGTTAACTTTCCACCTCATTGGTGGTGGCTCAGGCTGGTCTGCCCGAGGAGCCTGCTTGTCATCATCTCAGTAAAGCTCCTCTACCATCCTCTCCACGGTACATGATCGGGGGACCACGATACCCCTTTCCTTGAGGAGTCAGCGGATCTTAGCAATGGGAAAGTCGGCCATCTGGTCACTGTCTTTGATTGCGGATGCAGGGATCCTGCTTCTGACAACAGTTGTGGCGATCTGCTTTCTTCAGTTGGGCTTGATAAGGCTGTTATTGCCAAACATACTGAAAACATACTGAGCAGATGTTTCAGGTTCTTTTGATCCCTTCACCAAGGTAGGAGATGTCTCTTACTTAGATGCAGCATTTAAACATATGAACGCAGGATCAGCATTATAAAAATCAGGAAGTGCTTTCATTTCTGTTGAAATTCATAACAGATCTAATAGATCATGACATACACTCTTTAAGATGCAGCAATAAAATATGTTTGCTATGTCCCTTTAAAATTGAAACACATTATTGCTCAGTACAGATGCTTATATATGATATATATGGTATTAAAATTAGCTGCATTGTAAAAGGAAACAGAAGTTGCAATCACAATGTATATGTCAGGATCTGGGCAGACTATTTATCTATCTACTATCTATCTATCTATCTATCTATCTATCTATCTATCTATCTATCTATCTATCTATCTATCTATCTATCTATCTATCTGCTTATCTATTCATTTGTCTATCTATATGTTGCCCCATTATATGTGTTTGCTTTTTGAAAAGCAAACATTATTAAGCTTTTACTCATCAGACCATCATATGTGGATTCTAATTTGACTATGACACAAATATGATGAATTATCATATATGAGCCCTTTCCCATGAAACTTTACAACCATTTACATATATATATATATATATATATATATATATATATATATATATATATATATATATAACATGAAGAGAAAAGCGGCAACTAATAATATACAAATGAGAGACACAGTTATTCCAAAATTGGAGAGAGGGTAAAGAAGGGGTACCCACAGCTCATACGGTTTAACCACAAGATTGTAAAAGTGTAACAATCAAGAGAAAAGGTCAGGGACATACCAAATCATTGCTGGGCAGGTGTAAATATGCATATGGAAGGTAAAACTTAACCTTTAATGATAACATAAAAAAGTGATGTACATAGAAGACTTTTAAAAAATGATAATATGTCCTAAAAACAGGACCCCAAAACCTAAATGAGGTTGTATTGTGAATGAATGCTGAAAAAGGAAAGGCTGAAAATGAGAACCCCTGCACTCAAAGGGGATATCCAGGACAGGCACGATAGTGAGTACTTGCAGACATAGTTATGTGAAGAAAATTCACAAAGCAATATATCTATCAGTCTGTACAGTGATACATTGAGTGCTAAGAATAATAAGGGTCCCGAGTCTCCAAACTCAGAAAAAGACCTATTTACAAATTGTGAAGTCTCACAGAACCTGAGTGAGGTTGTACTGCGAAAAAAATAATGCAAATAAAAGGATAAGTATCCTAAAAGGGCTTGAAAGGAGAAAATAAGAACCCCTGCGCCTGGATGGAGAACCTGGGACAGGCACAGCAGCGAGTACTTGTAGGCACAATTGTGTCAATGATCATAAGGCAACTGGTGTGTCAATGTGCACATAGTTATATATATCGTACTCACTGTTGTGGAGGTCCCAGGTCTCTAAACTGAAAATCAGCCAATATGTCAGTATTGCAGCTTTTCCATGCTTCGCGCCGATTGCTGGCGTGCTGAGTCGCTGCGTCGCTCGTTCGTGACGTGTGCACATGAAGATCGCGACCGACGCCAACCAGACGTGCGCGTACCTGCGCTCGAGCGCGACCTGGCTGTGTAAGCCAAAGAGAGGTCGCGCATGCGCTGTGAAATCGCCCAACGCACGTTTCGCACTAAGAGGCTTCTACTGGGGCTGTATTGCTGTTAATTACACCTGCTTTATATACCTAAGCAGCAGTAATATTAACCCCTCACGGATAGTATCAATCCTTAAAGGGGTAAACACAAAAAAAGGTGTGTAATAGGTAAGAATAGACAATAGTCTGCTGTTGGTAACAAATTGAAAAAATATAACTAAGAAAATATGTAATATAATTACAAGATGTCAATTGGGAACTAGATGCACCAAATATGTAACAAGAGAGTAAAGCTTGGTAAAAAAAGGTGAAGATATCCAGGTAGTGAAGAATATATAGGTAAGTATCGGAAAGGAACAACAGATGTCAAATGTATATATGTTGAGGAAAGAGGGGTGAGAAACCACTGGTACTAGAAGCATAGAAAAATGAATACTGACCTAATGTAGTGTAAATGATGCTATGTAAAAATGAGACTCTCTGGGAGGAAATATATGGGTAAGTGGCAAGACTGACCCAAATAGAGGATGAGGGAGGAAAAATAATTAGAGAAATACAGTATAATTAATGGCCTCATTGAGACCTGACGGAGCCATGGAGTTGAAAAGAAAAATCCATTTGCTCTCTGCTTTTAAAAGTGCGTTCTCCAAATTGCCTCCTCTTATGCCAAGAGAGATTTGTTGGACCATCCAACATTGCAATAATGTAGGATCAGATTTATGGAATTGAAAGAAATGTCTGGCGACCGATGTTAATTTCTTAAAATTTTCCAAATCTTTCCTACTGTTTTTGATATTGCGAATGTGTTCACCCAAGCGTTTACGCATCTCGCGTGTGGTCATTCCTACGTATTTCTTGGGGGGTTTGCAGGGGCATTCAAGAACATATATGATCTGTTTAGAGCTACAACTAAACAGTTGTGGAACAGAATGTTGATGTCCAAAATGATCTTTGAACGTTGTCACATTTTTGATATGTGAACAAATGCTGCAGTGTGCACAGCGATAGTTGCCCTTGATCTTGTCCTTTTTGTTGGTCCGCTCTTTGATAAAATGACTCCTTACTAACGTGTCCCCTAAGGAGGGAGAACATTCCCAGCTTGCTGGGATTCCGTTTTTAAACCACAGGTTAAGATCTTCATCAGTTTTCAGGATATGTAGATGTTTGTGTAGTATGCTGAGGGTTTGTTTCCATTGTGCATGATAAGATCCAATAAATCTAATCTGGTCGTCCGCAAGTTTCTTCGGTTTGGGGGTTAAGAGGGTGTCTCGATCTAAATAGAGGGCACGGTGATAAGCTTTCTTTATATCCTCTTAGTTTAAGGCGATCACGTAGTTCTTGTGCCCTTGTATTGAAAATTTCTATTTGGGAGCAATTACGCCTTGGACGGATGAATTCCCCAAAAGGTATACTTCGTTTGGTTGAAGGAAGATGGAAACTGTCATTGTGTAGTACACTGTTTGTAGCCGTCTCTTTCCGGAATAAATCTGTTATAAGTTGACCATTGGATCCTCGTAAGATGGTAATGTCCAGGAAGTCTACTTTGTTCATATCCATCTGATATGTTAACCTAAGGTTGAGATCATTGTCATTCAGTTTTTGCATATATTCTTCCAGAAGTTCTTTGGGACCATCCCACAATATGAAAAGATCGTCTATGTATCTTAACCAAATCTGGACGTGCTCTGTGTACTGATTCATGTTGTCTCCGAGGGCTATTTGGTGCTCCCACCACCCCATGTAAAGGTTGGCGTAAGTTGGGGCACATGAAGTGCCCATTGCTGTACCTCTCAGTTGCAAATTTTTTTTGTCATTGAATGTAAAATAATTATGGTTCAGAACAAAGTGTAGAAGTTGGATAATAAATTCATTCCTCTCCTGTGAATACTGGGATTGCATACTTAGAAAAAACAGGTATTGCCTCCTCTCCTCTATGATGTTTGATTGATGTGTACAATGATTCAACGTCACAAGTTACCAAATATGTAGTTTCATTGAGCACAATATCATCCAGTTTATTGAGGATGTCCATTGTATCACGTATATAGGATGGAAGACTGATCACAAAGGACTTAATACAAGCATCAACAAATTTACTGGCTGTTTCTGTCAAGTTACCTCTCCCGGATACGATTGGCCTACCCTGTGGGTTGACTTGCCTTTTATGAATTTTAGGGAGTAAGTATAGTGTTGCTGTTTTCGGTTTATCAACCTCTAAGTACTCAAATTCACGCTTGGAAACTAATCCATTAGCTAAGGCTTCAGAGATGATTTTGTTGTAGGATGTTAGAAATTCTTTGGTGGGGTCTCCTAAAAGCTTTTTGTAGCATTTTGAGTCCGATAACTGTCTCATGGCTTCCCCAACATATTGCTCACTGGGCCACAATACCACATTACCACCTTTATCTGATGGTTTGATTACGACGTCTTTCCATGATTTCATGTCATCAATACATTTTCATTCTTGTCTACTGATGTTAGACGCGTAAATCGTTGGTAATTTATTTAAGTCATTGATGACATATATATATATATATATATGTGTGTGTGTTACCAAAAGCTTTATTATTGAACAAGAGGCATGTACAGTACGTAAACTTCTTAATATCTCAGTAGTGAAGAGGGGAGACTTTTGGTGTTGTGCCCATAGGCAAGGGAAGTAAAAAATATATTTTATTTATTATATACTATATACTATAATATATTATATACTGTACATATGTATTCATTAATTTGCTTCCTATTTGCTTCCTATTTTGCAATGTACTTGGTGACTTCTCTTTCTGCTAAAGTTTGTCACTTTATAATAAACATTTCTATACATCAAATATGTTTAATTTACAACATAAATACATTATTATATTATAGTTTTAGAATGCCATCAGATCCCATAAATCTAGGGTATAATAACAATGGATAACATTTTGCATACATTTGAATGGATAATACTAACTTATGCAATAATTATATTTAAAACCTTTCAGTATTGTAATGTTTCAATATATTCATAATTGATTTATCTAATTTCATCATTTAATGTGACATGCTTAATTAACATATTTCTTGAAATCCTGGGGAATGTATGTATATGTATTCATAAGTTAGATAAATATCCGTAGTGTACTAATGTCAAACATCTAAGCTTGCAAATGCTGCTGATTTAATCTTAATAAATTAAAGTGGACTCAAATTATTGGAACAGCCTTTCGTTTGAAATATTATAAGTTGAGGCATGTTAAGACAATTTAGAATGCAAAACATTAATTTGTTTTACGAATGTGTATAGTTAAGTATGTGAACAGATTGCGAAAGATATAGGCAACATAACACTAGAAATAAAATATTGCTTTGCAATATACTATTACATATATTTTCAATACCAAAATGATTTTTCTAAACTTAATCTACTCTTATAATTATTACAAGAGGGCATGATTTTAAATTGGTGGATAACGTCAGCGATATATCGTAATATTGAAATAATTCACAACCTAACACATGGGTAGAATTATTCCCTTATTGTTAATATTATTATTATTATTATTATTATTATCATTATTATTATTATTAGCATATTTACATATTATCTAAAATGATAGGTAAATAATAGTTTTAAACTTTCATTATGAACTTTCCCTTGACCCAAGGTCATTTTTGTAAACAGTACATTGTGTTGATCCATAGAAAAGGATGACTATATCAATGGTTCTCAAAAGTCTGTCCTAGGACTGGCACGTGTCCCTGAAACTTTATCTGTCAATCCACAAGAATGAGGAGAGCCTAACACTTTATGGATCCCATTACCAATATTTACAGTTGTAGCCAGATTAAAGTTGTCATCCTATACGCCTCCTCCAAGTGGGTTATACTGCTGCGACAAGTCAGAGGTATTAGCACTGCTGCTCATGTCAGGTGATAGGTCGCTCCTGGCTACATACCATATCTATATCCAGTCCAGGAGGATGTAGAAGTGAGTGTATCAAATGCTGGTTATACATGCACTGCTGATTCTCCCACATAAGATATGCATAGCTCAGTTTGAGGTCCTCCTTATCAAAGTCAAATGCAGTGGATCCATCCCGTACTCCAAGATCTTTGTAGTGTCAATCAAAGAGAGTCCACCAGCAGTGCCATTACCAAAATATGGATCACACTCTAGTTACCTAAACAGCCAAGGAGTCAAATGGTGACCTCTGCCCCTTATAATGTTTTCATTCTGAGAAAATAATTGCTGTGCAAGCCAGCTCTGCTTGCGTCCAGAGCAGTTCCTCCAAAGAGAAATAAAAAGCAACTTATGGATATAATGAGATGCTCGTTTTTATTATTGATATAATCAGGTGTTATCTCTCCGAGGAGAAACAAATTGAGTATATTCCACCTTTTCCTCTAACAATATCTAAAAACTATTTTACAGCTGAAGCAGTAGAGAGAGATAAGTTAGACATAGCTAAAATTATTGGATTTGAAATGTAAATACAAGAATCAATCTTTATATGTACTGTAACTAGGAAATTGGCTGTCAAAAATGACGGGAGTAAAATAGTAAGGCTGGCAATGGTGTTTGCCACACAATGCGAGGGCAATGTGGGCCCATTGAGCACTTTTTACGTCTTTGGGGCTAGTTTTACGTCCTTCGGCCTCGTTTTCATTGTGTTTGCGTTTTTTCGGCAGCAATTTTTTTTCTCACTTAGGCGATTTTTGTTGGTGAAAAAATGCCAACTATGGTTTAAATTGCCTTTGCGTGGCTCGCAGTGCAATGAGCACCCTCGGTGCTCATTGCAGCCTAAGTCCCGCGTGACGGCTCGCCTAGCTTTACGAGCCTCGCAAAGTGTGACCAACATCATAAGCATTCCGGACAACCCCGCAGATCCACAACTATATATATGATTAAACTTAAACTACAATTTTGTCACCCCTGTTAACTTCTGCTGATATTACAATATGGATAAATATGAATTTTACCTTATGTCAGTAGTAATTTAATATTTGTACAAGAATATCCAGGAAAGAGTTAACATTTTTGCATATACATCAGCATACTTATCTTATTTAAATAGAGCAATAAGAGAAACACAAAATGCTTGAATAGCGCTTAATAAAATGTGGTATACACACATTTATCACTATATTCATTTAATCTTAATAGAATAATAATTGAATGAAAAAGGGTGAAAAAAAGGGTGATCTGTAAGTAATTATCTTCTAGTAAAGCGGCAAAGAATGTTTATGGGGTATACACACTGACCATAATATATACATTTTTTTCAATTAAAGAAAATAACATTTGAAATGATATGACACATTTCTAGGAAAGCATTAACACATTTAAATGACAGATATTGATTTATTACTATTCTTAGCTTTACTCAGAAGCTTAGTAGCAAAACTGTAACATGTTATAAATAATTACTTTCCAAAGACTAAACTGATTGAAAAAAAATATTGGGCAAAATAGTGTTAATGGAGCGTTGCTATTGGCAATGGTAAGCTATAAAAAGCAGGAAATCATTGAGTGTGCTACCCCTGAAGGAACTTTCATTAGAGATAGAAACGTGTTGGGTGCATTCCTAGATGATTACATCAGGACACATCAAAAAGTGTTTCCACAGTAACATAGCATGCAGGATCTAATAAAGCTGTATGTTAAGACATGGACAATGAATTAAAATTATATTAAGTGAGTGCAGCAACATATAGTGATATCCAGTGTGACTCTTCTAATGCACATTCTACATCCAATGTCTGATCCCCTAAACTATATTTGAAGCCAGTCCCAGATTAGTTTAGGAAGATTACAAAATATAGTTATTGTGTAGGTCAATGTGAAATGCTTTATGAATTCTAGATATGCTACACAATCTGACTTCTGCTGCTTCTCACTGCTTGCCCAAATGCACCTTATTCCAACTGTACATTATACAGCCCCTACATTAACACCTTTCCCACACCTCCATGAAGGTCCATCCCATCTCCATTGTTTACCTGATTGTGCATGTAATCATCCTACGGGGCCAGCCTGATTGATTTGACAGACTTATCAGGAGTGAAGTGAATGGGTAAATGTGGTGAGTTAAGTAATATCCTTGCTGCACATTTCACTGCATACCTCTTGTTCCCTCTCTATCATTGTCCTCTTTTGAGGTCCATGCAATCTCTCTGTCCTCACCAACATGCTTCTGTCCTTCCGGGCCATTTGCTCAATTTCTTGAGCATTTTGCAACCAGGTTGCCATACTTTCTCACCACAAATATGCAAATGATTAATAGTTAACTAGCGACTTGTCCGTCAAAAATGACAGCAATAAAATCTGAAGCCTGGCAATGCTGTTTGCCACACAATGCAAGGCTCTCCCCCATCTAACTTGCGGCCCTCACTAGGAGCGCCTTTGGCGCTCATCGCGTGTCTCTCCCACACCTCGCAATGAGCATCTTCGGTGCTAATCGCAAGCCCCGCATTGAGCACCTTCTGCTGTTATTGCTAGCCTCTCCCCCCTCTACTTTACGGTCCTTGCTTTGCCAATCATTGCAGGCATCGTCGAATGTGCAACTTTCTGGCCTTCGGCGCTCATTGCGAGCCTCTCCCCACTCTCTGACCCCTATGTCTTTTTCCTCCCCTCTCCCTTCCATGTGTCTGTTTCCCCCTCTCTCCCTCCCGCTGTCTCTTTGCTCCCTTTCCCTGCCCTTTGGTTTTTATCTACTTATTCTCTTTTCCCCCTCTGTCACCCCTATGTCTCTTTCCACCCTATACCGCCTCTCCCTCCCCTGTGTCTTTCTCCTCCCTTTCCCTCCTCTGTGCTCTACGTGGCCGAAACCATTTTCATGCTTGGGAAATAGATTCTGATTTACTGTCTTGAAAAAAATGACGTCTTTACAGCCACCATTTTTTTCTCGCATAGCCGTTTTATGACTTTTCAAAAAATGCCAATTGAGTAGCAAATTAGCTTTCAACCTACAGGCTCCCTGCCTCTCCACCTGTGGTGTGTGAGGTTGTAAGGTAATTTGTTAAGCAATTGGGGTCTTTTTGCAACCCCCGAAAGGCTTCGGAGTTACGGGATTGCAAAAAATGGCTGCTGTTAAAGCTGTAACTTTTTCAAAGTCATGAGGGCTTCGCTGCTCATAGCAGCCCCCGTCATTTCATTGGTGCTCATCGTGGGCCTGGCAATGAGCGCCTTTGGCGGTCATTGACAGCTTTTCTCAAAGTCTTGCAGACTTCGCAATGAGCGCCTTTGGTGCTCATTGCAGCCCCCGTCATTTAAAAGTCTTGCGGGCCTCGCAATGTGTGCCTTCGGCACTCATTGCGCATCCTCAAGCCTGTAACTATATATATGATTGAAGCCACTGGTGCAAAAAAACATTTTTGACAAAAAATATTGAAAAGTTATGTAGCCATGTATGTCCAGTAATCTAGATGAATTATGAGTATTGCAGTATATAGTGATACATTTTTAATGAATGTATATTTATAGGGACATGCTTTAGAAAGGTTTGACATTTCTTAAGCAATACTGAAATGGGACTTTCAGTTTGAATTTAAACAATGATGCAGAGAGAGTGGAAACAGCATCTGACATCATGGGGTACATATATTTATATAGGGGGGAAAAACATAGCATAGTATAGGAAACACACATTCTATAAACACACATACTATGTACACATACACATCAATATACATGAAAAACAGATTACTGCAGTCCACAGTGATATCCTTCCTGTTGTCAAGCACTTCAATAAGAGTGACAATCCTGTTATAGTAAAATAAAAAAATGGAGGCAGAATCACAAGAAAGTGATAATGTGTTAGAAAACCCAAGTCCATATTAAGTCCTGTACCTTTAGTGTTGAAGAATGTGATCATCTTTATTTCAAATGCTTTTCTCTCCTGGATGTTCTTAAAATTTCCTCTGAGTATTTAGATTTTTAGGTTTTGGATGGAGTGATCATTCTGGCTAAAATGGTGTCCAACTGGGGTACAATAGTTTTCTACAGTGTGCTTTTTTAAAGAATGTATGTGTAGATTCATCCTTAGGTGCAGTTTTTGGCTGGTTTCCCCAATGTATCAGCCTGTTTCACAAATATTACATTGTATTATGTAAACCACATTAGATGATGCACATGAATATGATCCCCTGATGTTATAGGTCTTGTTCTTATATGTGGTTATATCATCATTACAAATGTGCTGACATCATTTACAGAGATTTTTGTTACGAGGTTTAGTTAAGTTTTTTCTATTGAGTTATTCATTAGCCAATCTTCTGCTGCCAAGCTTTTGTTTCAGGCTTTGCAGTTGTTTAAATGCAAACATGGAAGGTTTGAGGAATATATTTTTTAACTGTACATCTCTATATATCTGTATCTGTATGTATAGATAGGTAGATGGATATCTATCACCGCTTTAATCCATCATAAATGCTTCCACAAACTCACCCACCTTACTCCTCTTCCACTATATTTCTTTGTTAGACTCTCAATTGACTCCCCATATCCTACAATAAAATTAAAAATATTGACTCTTACATACAAAGGGCCTCATTAAATTCCTGGCCATAACTCGATCGCAAATTGATGACTTCCTGCGATCGAGTTGCGGCTTTGCATTGCTCTACATTTACGCTTCTATTCAACTGGCCGGGCCCGCAAATTAGTCCCCCTTCCCGATAATCGCAAACCATGCTATTGGCAGTAAGCATTGGCAGGCTTGAACATGATCGCTGCTGCAAGCCCGTAGCTTGTGGTTCAAACCTGCAAACTCGGAGCACTGTAAATGCAAATATAAATTCAATACAGCACTGTAAAGCACTGTAAATGATGGGGAACACAATGAGTGACATTAAAAGCACAACATTCTCAAGCTTGCACATAGCCAAAATACAATACTTTATTACATGTTTAATTTCTGTTCAAAGTCCTACGGGCTTGAATTACCTTCAAGCCCGTAAATCAATGAAATATGGAGGTTCGATTCCAAAGTCGTACAGGCTTGGAGGTTGAAGCCCATAGGACTTTATGACGAAGATTGAACATGAAATAAAGTATTTATGCCTATTTGCAAGCTTGAGAATGTTGTGCTATTAATTCTAAAACCTAACATCCCTTTCACTTTTTTTATAAAAGTACAGGATTTTTACAAGTGCTACAATTTGTAAGTAAGCCCTTTGCGACAACATCTTTGGCCAAGTAACCTGTGGTTCGAGTTTAGCCATTTAAGGGCATTACGGAGGGTAAATCTGAGCAATTGAATAGCGAATCAGGATTTTTTACGTCCGGAACTCTTGTGGCCGTGAAAGATCAAAGGCTTTGAGGAAAGTAAGCTATTGAATAGCAAAGTAACTTGCGACCTCCATTTGAGATACCGGATCTCTAAAATGTAGCAATTGAATGAGGCCCAAAGTCACCAAAGCATCCCCAACCTCCTAAATCTCTGCTCTCATCTTCAAATATAACCTAAAAACCCTCTTTTGTTTTACACAGGACCTATCCTCCTCTAAAATTACCTTCTGCATTCTGCATACAAGGCTTCTCCTGTGCTGTTCCTAACGTTTGGACCCTACTTCACTCTGTTAGATCCTCCTCTTGCTTTCAGAGTACTAAGAGGTCTTTACAAATCTTACAATTCCAAGGAAGCATATCCTATAGGGATCACAGTTACTGCTTGCTAATACCAATTCATCTGCGGGTTAATTATTCAATATGATACACAGCCACCTCTTCAAGCTACTTTTAGATACTGATTTCCCCCACGTGCCTAACCATCTCCTTTAGAATGTAAGCTTTCAGGAGCAGAAGTCTATTCTCTTTTTGCATTGACATTTTTTTATTGTGTTTCATTTTGTCACATGCTCTATATATATATTTATATATATATATATATATATATATATATATATATATATATATATATATATATATATAATGTATTTTCCCATATGTATATAGTATTGGTGTACTATAAAAAATATTCCCTTAAGTAATGAGCAGAAATAATCAAATGTTATCAAGTTTTAAACATAGTTTGCAGAATTTTGTAGCTCACCAAAAGATTAATGGCTAGACGAGCCACTCCTCCTTTTCAGTTGAAAAGTCAATCTTTGTCACTATATTTCAAGCAAGCATTCATGGTATGACGTTAATTTTAGAAACTATATCACATGAGCTGAGCAAAGCATTAGATTTAGTAGACTGCCTTCCTTGCTTATCTATTAGGGGAAAATATGTATGGATAACAAGTTATCACTTTTTAGGACATAGCTAGTAGTGGCACTATCAATCATACAATTAGTGACCAAAAAGCATGTAACATAGTAATAGACATTGAGAAAAGACTTGTAGTCCATCAAGTTCAACCTTTTTAGATATCATCTGACCTTTGTAATATGTGGATTAATTGTTAATTAATTCTTAATTGATTGAGAAGGAAAACAGAAAAAAAAACCTTTTGAAACATTGCCACTTGTTTAAACTGGGGAAAAAATAAAATTCCTTCCTGACCCCAGATACTGGCAATCAGATTCCTCCCTGGATCAGTACTCCTTCTCTAGTTATCCAGGATAACCCTGAATGCCACCTCCTTTGGTAGATAATCCCATGGTTTAACCACCCTTACTTTGAAGAACCCTTTTCTTTCTTTAAGGTGGAATCTTTTTTACTTCTAACCTCAACGAATGTCCTCTTGTCAGTTGAAAATCTCTTGGCACAAAAAGTTCAACTGACAAAGCTTTATATGGACCCTGGGTATATTTATCAAAGATAATCATATCTCCTCTTTAAAGCTTTTTTTCTAGGAAAAATAAGCTTAATTTGGTTTGTCTTTCTTCATAACTTAGCCCCTCCATTCCCCTTGTTAATTTTGTTGCCCTTCTCTGTATTTTCCGGCTATAAAATCTCTTTTTTATGAAGTGGTACCCAAGATTGTAGTCCATATTGGAGAGATATTGGAGCCTAGAAAAATCAATATATATATATATTTATTTATATTATACCTTCCCTGTGAGCATATGGGGCGACGCTGGGGGGCGGAACAAGGCGATCTGATTATGTCAGTATTTTTTAATGTACCGCTTTAGCATTCTAAATACTGGCATAATCACCACCAGGAGGGTTAATATTAACAAACATCAAGTCTATGTGGAAAAAAAAATCATTTATAACCATACTAATGTGTAAATAAGTTCAAATGCAACATTTACAAATCCCTGTTTTTTTAAAGTAATTCCATTTACTTTCTGTAAATATTTCTGTGTATCCATATCTGATACTGCGTCAATCTTCCAGTTTAACAAACACAAGTGTTAATCATCAGAAGGTAAGTTTATGTAACTGAAACATAAACACTAAAAATTGAAATGCAGACATTGCTTTACTGTAATCCCTTTAGGAGGAAATAGATTATTGTGAATTCAAGCAAATGCTTTACTTTTGTATTTGGCTATGAATGTTGTAACATGCCTCTACAGGTAGGTGTTAGGTAACACAACTAAGATTATTGGATACATAGGGCCCTATTAAATTCTCCCTCGTAGTTCTCTCGGTGCTCGCAAAAGGCAGTTTTCCTGCTGTTTGCGAGAACCGAATCTCTCGCAGCCTGCTTTACGATATGACTGCGAGAAAATGGCCGAGAATAGGCTCCGAGAGAGCTACGTAGCCTTAAATCTATGCACGAGTCTCGCATATCGTAAGAATCCCTACGTGGACAAAAAGTCCACGCAAGGGATCCGAAAGCCTCTACGTGCTGCCTCGGAACAGCCCGAGACAGCAGCGTGAGGCTCCCCCCTGCACCCTATACACATCCCCATGCTGCAGGGGTCTCTATCAGGACCCCTGCAGCACCCCCACATTAACCCCTTGCAGCGGGGGTCCCCGATCTGCATAGATCAGGCCCCCCGCTGCATTTAAAACTTTTAAATTCCCCGCCGCGGCTCCTTAAAGGGACCGCGGCACACTATTAGCCAATCCCGGCCGCGGCACTTAAAATTAACCCCCCTCTATGCTGGGGGTCCCCATCGGGACCCCCGAAGTGTCCCCACATAAACCCATTGCAGGGGGGGTCCCCGATCTGCATAGATCAGGCCCCCCGCTGCATTTAAAACTTTTAAATTCCCCGCCGCGGCTCCTTAAAGGGACCGCGGCACACTATTAGCCAATCCCGGCCGCGGCACTTAAAATTAACCCCCCTCTATGCTGGGGGTCCCCATCGGGACCCCCGAAGTGTCCCCATATAAACCCCCTGCAGCGGGGGGCCCCGATCGGCACCGATCGTGACCCTGCTGCAATTCAATTTTAAATTTCCCGCCTCGCGGGTCCTCAAAGGACCGTAAAGGTCCTGAAAGGACTCGCACTAAAAATAATAACCCCAGGCAACTATAATTACCCCATTAACTCATGATGGTCAATCCAGACCACCATAAGGCCTAAATTAACCCATTAACTCATGGTGGTCAATCCAGACCACCATAAGACCTAAATTAACCCATTAACTCATGATGGTCAATCCAGACCACCATAAGGCCTAAATTAACCCATTAACTCATGGTGGTCAATCCAGACCACCATAAGACCTAAATTAACCCATTAACTCATGATGGTCAATCCAGACCACCATAAGACCTAAATTAACCCATTAACTCATGATGGTCAATCCAGACCACCATAAGGCCTAAATTAACCCATTAACTCATGATGGTCAATCCAGACCACCATAAGACCTAAATTAACCCATTAACTCATGATGGTCAATCCAGACCACCATAAGGCCTAAATTAACCCATTAACTCATGATGGTCAATACAGACCAGCATAAGGCCTAAATTAACCCATTAACTCATGGTGGTCAATCCAGACCACCATAAGACCTAAATTAACCCATTAACTCATGATGGTCAATCCAGACCACCATAAGACCTAAATTAACCCATTAACTCATGATGGTCAATCCAGACCACCATAAGGCCTAAATTAACCCATTAACTCATGATGGTCAATACAGACCAGCATAAGGCCTAAATTAACCCATTAACTCATGATGGTCAATACAGACCAGCATAAGGCTCTATTTAACCCCATCAGTCCCATAAGGGTATATTATTACCATTATGGGCCTGTTACAACCCAACATTAACCACATAAGTGTCATGATGGTCCTTGAGGACCATCATGGCACTAACTACAAACACTACACTATAACCCCCAATAAACCATTTAATCTAAACTAACCCCCCTCTACACTAATCTATTAACACTTACACTACCTACCTACACTACCTACCCCCGACTAAACCTCCCCAACACTCTAATTACAAAAAACAAAAAACCTACAGTACAAAAAACAAAAAAACCTACAGTACAGAAAACAAAAAAAAATTACAACCCCACCCCCCACTACAGAAAACAAAAAAATACATTACAACCCCACCCCCCACTACAGAAAATAAAAAAATTACACACCTGAAAAGGAAAGACAGATAAACACAATACAATAATACATATAATACATTACATACATTACATACAATACATGACATTACATATAATATATTAAATATAATATATTAAATATAATATATTACATATAATACATTACATACATTACATACAATACATGACATTACATATAATATATTAAATATAATATATTAAATATAATATATTACATATAATACATTACATACATTACATACAATACATGACATTACATATAATATATTAAATATAATATATTAAATATAATATATTACATATAATATATTACATATAGTCCTAATCAAATACCCCCTATCTATCTAACATACAATCTATTTAATTTAAAATAAATCCTAACTATATCAAATACATCCCCCTATCTATCTAATATACAAAAAATCCTAACTACATACACAGACCCTTATTCTAAACTAAAATAAAATAATTACAGTCCTAACTACATACACAGACCCTAATTCTAAGCTAAAATCAATAAATTAAGACCACTTACCTTTAAGATGTTGCTTCAGATCACTAACCTATGGGTCAAACAAAAAAAAAAAATTTGTACAAAACATTAACATCAAATAAATAAACATTATATACATTCTACATATTCAACTCACCTTTACAGCATGTCCAGTCACTGTTAAGCTCTTCCGGCGCGGCCCTGTTAAAAAAAAAAAACACAATACATGAATACATGAATACAATATATAAACAATAAATAAAATACACAAATAAACATCTAAATATACATTTAACTTACCTCCCCGCGATGTCCCCGGCCTTCTCTCCTTCAGCCCCGGCTGGGCCGCGGAACCATCCGCGCTCTAAAAAAAAAAAAGAAAAAAAACTAACGGAGGTCTGCACTGGCAGACCTCCCCGACGCTACTGAACCTCCCGGAGTCGTTTTCGGGAGGAAATTGGCATTGGCGGCTTGTGATTGGCTGAAAAAGCTGTCTATCAATTTCAGCCAATCAAAAGTCGTCAATGTGTGAGCCAATCAGGATGGGATACACCCCAATATCCCACCCTGATTGGCTAAAACACTTGTCTATCTTTATGGGAACCAATCACAACGCTCAGATGCCTTCAGCCAATCACTATGGGATACACCCCCACGGAGTGATTGGTAGAAGACATCTGCGCATCCTGATTGGCTCCTACATTGACGACTTTTGATTGGCTGACAGCTTTTTCAGCCAATCACAAGCCGCCAATGCCAATTTCCTCCCGGAAACGACTCCGGGAGGTTCAGTAGCGTCGGGGAGGTCTGCCAGTGCAGACCTCCGTTAGTTTTTTTTCTTTTTTTTTTTTAGAGCGCGGATGGTTCCGCGGCCCAGCCGGGGCTGAAGGAGAGAAGGCCGGGGACATCGCGGGGAGGTAAGTTAAATGTATATTTAGATGTTTATTTGTGTATTTTATTTATTGTTTATATATTGTATTCATGTATTCATGTATTGTGTTTTTTTTTTTTAACAGGGCCGCGCCGGAAGAGCTTAACAGTGACTGGACATGCTGTAAAGGTGAGTTGAATATGTAGAATGTATATAATGTTTATTTATTTGATGTTAATGTTTTGTACTAATTTTTTTTTTTGTTTGACCCATAGGTTAGTGATCTGAAGCAACATCTTAAAGGTAAGTGGTCTTAATTTATTGATTTTAGCTTAGAATTAGGGTCTGTGTATGTAGTTAGGACTGTAATTATTTTATTTTAGTTTAGAATAAGGGTCTGTGTATGTAGTTAGGATTTTTTGTATATTAGATAGATAGGGGGATGTATTTGATATAGTTAGGATTTATTTTAAATTAAATAGATTGTATGTTAGATAGATAGGGGGTATTTGATTAGGACTATATGTAATATATTATATGTAATATATTATATTTAATATATTATATTTAATATATTATATGTAATGTCATGTATTGTATGTAATGTATGTAATGTATTATATGTAATATATTATATTTAATATATTATATTTAATATATTATATGTAATGTCATGTATTGTATGCAATGTATGTAATGTATTATATGTAATATATTATATTTAATATATTATATTTAATATATTATATGTAATGTCATGTATTGTATGTAATGTATGTAATGTATTATATGTATTATTGTATTGTGTTTATCTGTCTTTCCTTTTCAGGTGTGTAATTTTTTTATTTTCTGTAGTGGGGGGTGGGGTTGTAATGTATTTTTTTGTTTTCTGTAGTGGGGGGTGGGGTTGTAATTTTTTTTTGTTTTCTGTACTGTAGGTTTTTTTGTTTTTTGTACTGTAGGTTTTTTGTTTTTTGTAATTAGAGTGTTGGGGAGGTTTATTAGGGGGTAGGTAGTGTAGGTAGGTAGTGTAAGTGTTAATAGATTAGTGTAGAGGGGGGTTAGTTTAGATTAAATGGTTTATTGGGGGTTATAGTGTAGTGTTTGTAGTTAGTGTCATGATGGTCCTTGAGGACCATCATGGCACTTATGTGGTTAATGTTGGGTTGTAACAGGCCCATAATGGTAATAATATACCCTTATGGGACTGATGGGGTTAAATAGAGCCTTATGCTGGTCTGTATTGACCATCATGAGTTAATGGGTTAATTTAGGCCTTATGCTGGTCTGTATTGACCATCATGAGTTAATGGGTTAATTTAGGCCTTATGGTGGTCTGGATTGACCATCATGAGTTAATGGGTTAATTTAGGTCTTATGGTGGTCTGGATTGACCATCATGAGTTAATGGGTTAATTTAGGTCTTATGGTGGTCTGGATTGACCACCATGAGTTAATGGGTTAATTTAGGCCTTATGGTGGTCTGGATTGACCATCATGAGTTAATGGGTTAATTTAGGTCTTATGGTGGTCTGGATTGACCATCATGAGTTAATGGGTTAATTTAGGTCTTATGGTGGTCTGGATTGACCACCATGAGTTAATGGGTTAATTTAGGCCTTATGGTGGTCTGGATTGACCATCATGAGTTAATGGGTTAATTTAGGTCTTATGGTGGTCTGGATTGACCATCATGAGTTAATGGGTTAATTTAGGTCTTATGGTGGTCTGGATTGACCACCATGAGTTAATGGGTTAATTTAGGCCTTATGGTGGTCTGGATTGACCATCATGAGTTAATGGGGTAATTATAGTTGCCTGGGGTTAATATTTTTAGTGCGAGTCCTTTCAGGACCTTTACGGTCCTTTGAGGACCCGCGAGGCGGGAAATTTAAAATTGAATTGCAGCAGGGTCACGATCGGTGCCGATCGGGGCCCCCCGCTGCAGGGGGTTTATATGGGGACACTTCGGGGGTCCCGATGGGGACCCCCAGCATAGAGGGGGGTTAATTTTAAGTGCCGCGGCCGGGATTGGGTAATAGTGTGCCGCGGCCCCTTTAAGGAGCCGCGGCGGGGAATTTAAAAGTTTTAAATGCTGCGGGGGGCCTGATCTATGCAGATCGGGGACCCCCCCCTGCAATGGGTTTATGTGGGGACACTTCGGGGGTCCCGATGGGGACCCCCAGCATAGAGGGGGGTTAATTTTAAGTGCCGCGGCCGGGATTGGGTAATAGTGTGCCGCGGCCCCTTTAAGGAGCCGCGGCGGGGAATTTAAAAGTTTTAAATGCTGCGGGGGGCCTGATCTATGCAGATCGGGGACCCCCCCCTGCAATGGGTTTATGTGGGGACACTTCGGGGGTCCCGATGGGGACCCCCAGCATAGAGGGGGGTTAATTTTAAGTGCCGCGGCCGGGATTGGGTAATAGTGTGCCGCGGCCCCTTTAAGGAGCCGCGGCGGGGAATTTAAAAGTTTTAAATGCTGCGGGGGGCCTGATCTATGCAGATCGGGGACCCCCCCCTGCAATGGGTTTATGTGGGGACACTTCGGGGGTCCCGATGGGGACCCCCAGCATAGAGGGGGGTTAATTTTAAGTGCCGCGGCCGGGATTGGGTAATAGTGTGCCGCGGCCCCTTTAAGGAGCCGCGGCGGGGAATTTAAAAGTTTTAAATGCAGCGGGGGCCTGATCAGTGCCGATCGGGGACCCCCGCTGCAAGGGGTTAATGTGTGGGGGCTGCGGGGGTTCCTATGGACCCCTGCAGCAAGGTGTTCATGTGAGGACACTTCGGGGGTCCCGACAGGGACCCCCGCATTGAGGGTGGGTTCATTTTAGGTGCCTGGGGGGGGTTTGGAGTACCCCCCACGGCAATGCTTATGTGGGGGACTGCCGCGGAGGTCCCTTTTAGGACCCCCGCAGCACTTGATGAGGAGTGGGAGCCTGCGATATCATCTCGCAGGCTGTCACTCCTCATGTACATTTACGCAGTGTAGATACGTACGGCCCTGCTGCGTAGCTCACACGTTGCTCGCAGCAGGGCTAATTTAATAGCATTGTAAGTTAGAGAAACTTTGCAGTACGTAGGGCTTAAGTAGAAGCCTCTTATTTACGAGGCTGGAATTTAATAGGGCCCATAGTTCAGAAAAATCTTAAAGTGGCATAGCATAAGATGCAAATACTGTGTGGTAAAATGTTAAACTATAGGTAATAAAAAGTACTTCTCAGCTTTATTTTTTCAATGAATATTTTACAGTAAACTAACACCAAATGTTGTTGTTTTGAGCCAGCATTTCTGATCAACCCACTAACCGGGATTCATACATTTTATGAATTGTCATTAATTATTGATAAGATATTGGTACATAGTTCCCAGTATAGTTAAACATCTAGGCCTGCTCAATGTACAGGTATCTTCACGAGAGACAATGGACTCTATTTCTCAGGGGCTTATCAGTAATTAATATTACTGATCTATCACTAGCAAAAGATATGAATCCGGTTTGTGGGTGGATCAGAAAAACTGACTGACAGCATAAAATTGCAATTGAATTTATAAAAAGTTTAATCAGTCTCACATGGAGCCTCTAAATTATTATAATATGATCATATTCAATTAAATAGAATACAGGCACTATGAGTTATAGTCCAGGCTTCCATAAGATGCACTGCCCCTTTGTTTCCTGTAACATGTTAGAACAGGGAAGTAAAAACAATCCCATTGTGTCTTATTTTAATATAATGTATCTACCCTACAGACCACAAACTTTTTAAATCCATTTTTTTTTTTACAAATGCAAGATAAACATTTTTGGAATACAGTGGCCCGTCAAAATTACTGTCTTCAAATATAAATATTTTATTGTTTATTTTACCTACTACTACTATATGCTACTTCAATACCTTCTGCCTGGCTTCTCCACTTTTGGTAGCACTGTTTATTAATACATTTTGTGGGAGTCTTCTGGCCTGCTTGAGACATAGATGTAGTTATACTGACATTGGTTGCTCTTCCTTTGCTGTATATACAGCAATGTTTTTTAAGATGACTTTTCTAACATGATAAAATACTTGGGCCTCCAGTCAATTGTAAGCCAGCAGTTGCCTTCATACCGTCCTTAAATCTACCTGGCCGAAAGCCTAAACCGTAAATTATGCACCTGTAAGGAGCATTTCTGAGCATGATAATGATAAATTAAGCAAGGCCGTAACTATCGATTTAGAAACAGCCAATAGTAAATGAGACCGTCATCATGACGTCAGTAAGACATGAATGTTAGATGTTAATTAATTAGTGTTTAGAAGTCCGATATGCGATCAGACTCGCAATCCGGCAATGTACGAAATCATAAAAATGCATGAAGGAAATGTTCTAGTCCATATGGGTGGCGTGATATGTATTAACTCCTTGATTACCAAAATTTATATAACACAGAAATTAGTCGTAAAAAAAATTAATTAATTCTAATGGCATTGTTTTCCTCGTCTTTTAAAGTGAAGTATTGATTTTGTATCTGTATTTACAGTGCTACAAACAGGTGTTTAACACCCTTGCGAGCCCTATCTGGTACTTGTAGGATCGTCTTCTAAATTTGCCAATTACGGGTGTAATTAAGGCTATTGAGCCTTATGTACATTACAAGCAAGAATTGTAAACAGCAGTGAGAAATCATGTGGGAACACAGGTCTCCTGTCCTACTTGAGACATACAGGTGTACTCAGATAAGATTTCTGTTATATCTTTTTTTTTTTTTTAAATCCTTGTAAAGGTATGCTTGGAACATAAACTCAAAAGTTGCAATGCAATTAAAAACTTTGGTTATATGCTATTATGCTAAAAATCACGGCTTATGCTTAATTACAAGTTTTGTATCTTGTGCACTGCTCTGATGTATTACCCATGGTGTGGATGTGTGATTTCTAACACTAGTACACTTCAGTAGGTGCTACTGTGTAAGCACAATGTTCACCACACCCGGGGAGTCAATTGAAAAGGTTGCATTTTTCTACTTTTGTATTTACATATACAACTATGGGTATTGTTACACAACTGCACCGCACGCTGTTGATAGAGCAGCAGGGTGGCTTCCCAAGGCCTTCCTCCCACAACCACGTCTTTAAGTTCTGCCACTCAAACTCCAATCCTTGATATTTGTCCCTAGCAATCCCCAAAGCATGGGAAGAAAATGATTTGTAACAAAAAGCTTACTGTGCTATTCATCACAAATCTGCATGTTTAATTAAACATTATAAGCACCTTAAAACATATTAAAGTGGATGTGTAAGGGTGGATTATGAATTAGCTAGATGGGTGAGTGCTTAGGGTACAACATTCTCAAGGCATAGCTAGTATGACTGATACTGACACACCCTATAAACCAAGCTGACACTAGAAATCATAACACAATAAATGCTCTAAGTCAGCACTCTGGGTTTGCATGAGCCAGATTTACTCACCCAGAATCTGTCTGTCATGAGTTTTTATATTTTTTCTCATGAGCCTTATTTTACGTGTGCTTTCCTGCATAACCAGTTCTTTATTTTACCTTCCTTATCCAAAAAAACGTGATACTTAACAGATAACTGATTTAAGTGATCCTAAGGGATCCTAAATGCCCAGGATCAAAATGATGTATGTAACAAAATTGATGTTGATGTTGAAAGGGACATGGAACCCAATTATTTTTTTCATGCATTAAAAGAACATATTTTAAACTTTATCAAAGGTGTGTTTTGCATGAAAAAATATTATGTAAATCCTGTTTAACCTTCATTTAAACGGACAGGAAGTGCACAGAGCATTTATATGTCTGTAGATTTCATTGGCAGTCAAGTATGACTGCCAATGAAATCTACACATGGACATATTACTGCTCACTGGCTGACATGGGGCAAGCTCCCAGATCAGTTAAACATTTAAATCATTTTTTTCTGCTTCATTTGAAAAAAGAAAACACAGAAAAGAAAAACTGCTTTCAATGTCTCTTTAAGAATTGATATCTATACATTTTTACTGTGACGCATACCATATAATTTACTTTATTTTGTGGCTTCTTTCTTTTTGTGAAATATGAAAGTGTGCTAAGCACATAATAGAGAGTTTGCATTCGTATAAATTGATCAGTGGTGAATAAATATAAAATATTTGATTAAGGCATTGATATGATTTTAAAAATGAAAATTACATGTATGCATTAGCAAGTTATGATACACTTGTTTTTAAAGTATTTTTCAAATTGTCAGCAATTCAGTAGTTGATAAATGTACTATAAATAGTATATTACCATTTGCTAACAGTGCTTGCTCTTACTTTGTTTTAATATTATTATTATTATTAATATCATTATTATGTATTATTTTATATTATATATTATTTTATATAGCACCATAAATGTTTTTTGACACTGGGAAAAGGAAACAGCTAAAAAAATCCAAAGATGGGAGAAACTTTGACAAAAAAATTAAAATCTGAGAAACAATATGAAGTTGTAACTACGGAACTTTGACTCTTAGAGCCTCATTCAATTTGAAGCCTGCATCTCGCGTTACATAGGCCGTATGTCTGCGGGCCTGCTGCAGGCTCGCAGTTTGCTACAATTCTGGTGCTATTCAATTGAAAAAGTTACGAGCTAAAAACCGAAATTGTAGCATAGGTTGTAACTATAAATTTAGAAACAGGCAATAGAAAATGAGACCGTCATCATTAGGTCAGTAAAACATGGAGGTTACTTAGACAAACAGCGCTATTTTACAATCCTAACTTTGGCACTAACAACAGTAGCGCTTTACACAAATAAACAAACAGTTTGCCCTCGCGCACGCAGCCTATTTCTAATGCACAGTTGGGACATTCATGACACTATCTCCTCAGGCCAGCAACAGCCCAACTGGACATTATATGCTGCAGGACAATAAAAAGCGATTGTTACCTCTTCAGGCTATTGATTGTTACATATATAAATTCGAAAAAGGTAAACTATATTAATTTGTTACTCAATTAATTCATTAATTAGTATTTAAAAAATATAGAGAGCAGCCAAAGGACACACAAAGAGAGGCTTGCAATGAGCACCAATGCGCTCAGCGCGAGGCTTGCAATGAGCGCCAAAAGTCCTTACAGTATAAAAAGCTTAACATTGTGTGCCAAACAGCATTACCATGGCTTCAAATTTTATTGACCGTCATTTTTTGATGGGCAAGTCACTAGTATATATATATTTATATATATATATATATATATATATATATATATATATTGTAAGGGTTTGTTTGTTACATTAAAGAGTGATAGGGGCCTTATACCTGGTGGTCCTATCAATCCCCGGTAGTTTCCCCCTCACCTTTTGTCCCTTTAGCTGCTGGATTAATCTTTTTACCGGGTCTCACAAGATCTCGCCGGGTTCTCAGGGGAATTCAGCAGCTAAAGGGACAAGAGGTGAGGGGGACACTTACTGGGGAGTGAGAGATTGAATAAAATGTGGGGGGGGGGATATATCCCCCTCGACCCCCCCCCCCCCCCCCCACACACACACACACACTTCCTACGCCCTTGTATTAGAGGGTGCAATATTATAAACAACTTTACTCAATGTTATGAACCTTGCCAACTCTCAGTAATATTATTTTAAATCAAATCTGAATATGGAAAATGTAACTTGGTGATGTACACATTATTACCTAATTATCTTTATTATATCTGTAGATGAAAAAACGCAGATACTAAAAAAATAGAAAACACTTTTTAAAAACAACAAAGATGACTGATAGTTTAAAGCATACAATATGCACATTTTCGACATGGAACATTGTTCTTATAATGATAGAGCTTAAAATGCTTTTGAATTCTAATTCACTAAAAGCAAATAGGTGCTGAATATATTCTTGCAATCACTTTGTTAAATACAGAGATCTTAACATCCGATACTAGTAAAATGCCTTTATTTATTTAAGCGCTTTTATACTTAATGTATCATTTTATTAGCTCTGATATATTACAAGGATCTTAGCCACAAATACTAATCAAACACATTTTGCAGGCACTGTTGTGCTAATATGCTCTGGTAAATACAGAGATCGTATTATTAGTTAGTTAAAAAAAGTGTTTTTGCAAGCACAAGTTTTTTTATATTTTTTATTGGCAAGTACTGTTTGTGTTAATGTGTCCCTGTATTGGTTCTGATATATACAGAGATCTTGCTCTCAAATACAAATAGAGCACCTTTAACACTTCTGCTGGTTTTGAAACACCCAGCTCTAATATATTGCAAGGATCTTAACCACAGATATTCATCAAACACCTGTTGTGCTAATATACGTTGTGAGATAAATACAGAGATCTTATTATTAATAATTTAAAAAAAATGTTTGCAAGCACAAGCTTTTTTGTATTTTATGCACTGTTTATGCTAATGTGTCCCTGTAATGGCTCTGATATATACAGAGATCTTGATCTAAAATACAAATAAGGCACCTCTAACACTTCTGCTGGCTCTGAAACACCGTTAGCACTTCTGCTAACTCTGAAGACACAGAGAACTTGGCATTACTGGTGTAACAATTTTTTGCAGGCACAATAATACTAATGTATCTTAGTGCTGACTATGGTGGAAATAGAGAAGCCTCTGCAAAATAGCAATGTTCAAATATCTAAAGTCTAGCTAAGTGTTGCTTGCTGCTTGCTATCTGGTGGCAGCATGCTGGCGCTGATTGACTACTCTGACACCGTTTCACTACTACAGTAGCTTAATCATAGTATATGTGTATGCATATGTAAATATACATATCACATATATAGTTGTGGACCAAGAACGTTGGTCACGTTTGCAGGTTTGTCACACAAGCCTCGAGAAGCAAGGCAAGCTGTTGATGGCACCACGCGACTGCGAGCCTCGCAAAGCGAGCAGTTGAAACACACAGGACTTAGGCAGCAATGAGCGCCAAAGGGCTGCAGGGCTGTGGCGCTCATCGCAAGGCCCGTGGATCTTAGCGAGGGCCGCAAAATTATGGCCCGTAGGACTTAGGACCAGAGGCACGTATTTGGACTGTGGGCCTTGCAAAATTTCGACTTTAACTGGCGAATCACTAAACTGTAAAAACCTGAAAAAAAAAACAAATTGGCCTCAAAGTAACTTACACCCTCACACACAGCATAGTGGGAGAGCCAGGGAGCCTGTGAGTGAGGTTGCAAGTTAATTTGGGCCATATTTGCCATTTTTTCACAATCGAAAATGGCTGCCGAAAAAACGCAACATGACGAAACCAAGGCTGAAGGACGTAAAACTCGCATGAAGGACGTCAAACTATCCCGTAGAGGGTAAAAGCGAGTCCTAAGCAGTAACACTTAACACAAGCCAGTAACACTTAACTCAAGGCAGTAACAAAACCCAAGAGAGTAACACTCAACGCCTATAAAGTACACAGGGTGAGAGGCATCGTGGGGCTCACGAGGAGCGCCAAAGGTGGTCATTGCAAAGCAGGAAAGTTGTGGCTCATTGCGTCCCACGCGATAAGCGCCAAAGGCGCTCAACGTGGGGCTCGCTATGAGCACCAAAGGTGCTCAGAGGGCCCATAGTCTCGCATTTTGTGGCAAACAGCATTGCCAGGTTTACAATTTTACTCCCGTTATTTTTGACGGGTAATTTCCTAGTATTTACTGTATACACATATACAATGGTTAATGGATTGAAGAGCGAGGCATTTGTGGGCACATTTGCATGTCCCTGCTCAGCTTCCCAGAATGCAGTGTAATAACTGTTTTTCTCAGAATTCTGGTCTGGAAGCAGGTTTTTTAACTTATTTTAGACATTCATATGTGAACACAGATGTACTATTTATTTACTCTACTACTGTACGGTGGAGGGCTTCTATCACTCTTTTGCCCACCATATATTAAATAATTGTTGTGGTGAACTACCCACTCATAAGGTCCACAACACAAGCTGCGATCCCGCTCCACGCTGATGATAGCCAGTAAGCTTGAAACAGCTGTTCGTGGATAGGATTCTCAGCTTGTGTATAATCCAATCTTATCTTTGTATAAAGGCTGTGTAATGCCGATGGCATAAGCCTAAAGGAAGCCATGTTTGAAAGGGTTTATGAATTTAAGAGCAAGGCATTTGTGGGCACATTTGCATGTCCCTGCTCAGCTTCCCAGAATGCAGTGTAATAACTGTTTTTCTCAGAAATTCTGGGCTGGAAGCAGGTTTATATATATACAATATATTTATTATATATATGGCCAGGTTAATTACCTAATGGTTGTGGGAGGGTCCCTTTCCCCCCCTACCCTATATAAACTCTGACTACTCAATCAGGCACACGTGCTTCCATCGCCGCCACCTTGCCATGCTGTTTGTGTTACCTGCACATACAGTAGCTGCTCCTGATACCTGATTAAGCAAAGTTGTTCTGGACTACTTCAGTTCAGTTATTCAAGTTATCATGAATATCTATTATGGTTTTAACCTACAGCATGTCATTCATTCTTTGCAGAAAGCATTATTCATTGCTGCTTAAATATCACACTCTCATTCAATTCGTTTTCAGTTATCAAGTTTATCATTCATTTATATCAATCACATTTTAAAGTAATTTATTTCATTGTTTTTAAGAGATCTCACTTTCACACAAGATATACAGCCTGTTTTATTATTCTGGGCTCAGTATGTACTTGGTTTTAAACACTAGTAAGTGCTCTGCCGTATTTGTAAAAGTATTTTGTTAATACTAAACTTCATTATATGTCATTACTGTTACGTTTCACTACAGTTTTACTCCTTTACTTATCTGCTAGTTCTCATTGATTCTGTAACTAGCGACCTGCCCGTCAAAAATGACGGCAAGAAAATTGTTAGACTGGGAATGCTGTTTGCCCCACAATGTGAGTCTCTGACACTCTTAACCTTTTTGTTATCTACAAACAACAATTATGATAAATGTGTTTATTTTTTTAACATGCAACTTGTATTTCAACAACTGGTAAACTTATCAGTTTTTAACAATATTAACCTTTTGCTTTATAACATGCAACGTATATTTCAAATACTGTTGAACCAATTTTTTTAACAATACTAAAATGTTCAATTCTGAGCTATGCAGGAGTAATATAACAGTAGGTCAACTTTGTATGAATGAGTATTGTCAACAATTATATAAATGCTTTGTAATATGCAACTTCTATTTCAACTACTGGTAAACCACATAAGTATTAAATCCAGAGGAAGACAAACAGTAAAAAACCCCATTGAAACTTAGCCAATTGTATCAAAGGGGGGGGGGGGGGGATGAATTCCTTCCTGACCCCAGTAACTGGTGATTGGATTACTCCCTGGATCAATATTGTGTATTTAATTATACAATTTATGAACAAATGGTCATCCTCCTACTAACATGAACCATTCATTTTATACAATGAAACAAATTTCCACACCTTTTAAAATACAATGTTAACATTACAAACAGTAACTTAATGTACAAACATTTTATCTGGAATTGTAAGAAAATGCAAAGTAACTGTTTTGTAGGGCCAATCATGGCAACAGGTCACTTCCAAGACATTTCAATTTGTTACTTTGTCTTTGTTTTTATTTTGTTTTTTACTTTTTTTTTTTGTTATTCTTGTAGTTATTGAAAATGGCACATAGATTTTCCTATGTGAAATAGCAGTCCTATAAAAAGAGTCCGCCAGACATCTAAGTTCGTCCACGGAGTAGAAACCACTGTTCTCCATGTCTTTTTGCCATTTTATAGAGTTTCCTATGTGAAACAGTGGTCCTCTAAAAAGAGTCCGAGTGACATCAAAGTTCGTCCTTGAAATAAAACCACTGTTCTCTATGTTTGTTGAATTTTTTCATTGTCAATTTGTCGTTGAGATAAAAGCACTTTTCTTTCTTAGAACAAGGTATGATAGGAATGCTAAGTTCCCTAGGTATTTTCTACCCATTGATTAACAATCTGTATACAAATGTGGGAAAAAAGTTAAAACATAAAGTCTTTATTAGTAAAGGGTAACAACGGCGATATCTATTAAAAACAATATAATATAAAAAATCCTGGATTGGAGAAATGGGAGTATAAAATAGGCTAATTTGTATGTGAAAATATACCCACTTGATATTATTTTAAACTCTTAATAGAGGGGTATAAAGGATCACAACTAACAGTGTTTCCAGAGAGAAAGATGAAATAGCTTATCCAATTGAAATAAACCTGTCCTTATGATTGTAAAGGATCTATAATATCACTTAATAGATGTGGTGTTACTGAATGTGTTATATACAGAAGTGGCCCTTAACTTCTAGGGTTCACTATGAAGAAAACCTAGAATAATCTGGTCTTCTATGAATATATATATATCTCCTAGATGGATAGTTATTTTCCAAAATCTCTTTGATCAATATTAATATGATTAATAATTAGGGTATAGATTTTAGTAAGGGCACAATCAATAATATGAGTACTTCCGTATGCTGTCTCAATGGGACTATAATATGCAGGTGATAGCCACTCAAGGCTGTTCACCCTCTGTTTTGCCCATACCCTAGTACAATCAAAAATTGGGAGAAAAAAAAGGATTATAGGAGAGTAATAAGGAGCCAGCAAGTTAACTGTTGCTCAATAGCTCTTATGCGCTGTCTATTACGTGCTAAATCTAACACCACAACATTCACTCATATGGAAACGGACAGGGAGGGTAAGCATTCAAACTCTAGAAAGTTAAAATACAATACTGTTAGTTTAGGAGACGCCGGCGTGCCCTTCACTCCTGATGACGTGGCATGCCTTACAGTGAAGAAAGATTTCTTGAATTTTCATTAATGCTTTTAATGGTTTCATTGTAGCGTTTGAAGAAGTCTTCAGACGTATTTAATTTAAATGTTTTCCACAAAGCTAATGCATCAGGTACATTGCAAAAGATGCAAATGAATGCAAATTGTTCTCTCATTTGCTTTGGCATTTGACATAGTGCTGCTTCATCAAGACACCTCTCCCATTCCGTATCATCTGCTATGAAGTTTTGATGTATTGCAGCTAATTGGAAAGTATGATAAACTATGTCATTCGCTGTGCATAAATGTTCATAACTTTGTGCACCAGGAACATGTAAAAGAAGTAGTCTTAAACTGAAACGTTCAATGTCTCTTGGACTGACGGTATACATTCTTGGGATAATTTTATTAGGAGATCCTTGGAAAGAGGATGGCAAAATGATTGCTCTTCCAGCTGGAATATTTCTGTTGGTAGCCAATTCAGCGACATAATCCATCAATCCACAATATTGTTCTATGCAAAGCTTGTTTTGTTGAAATTTAATAAAATTAAGATTATTTGCTTTGACTTGTAGATGTGAATCAATAATCCATTGTTGTGTGAGTTTCCCCCCACATAGAATAAGATTAAAATGATCCTGAATAGCAGTTTGTGCCATTTTATATTCCAGCATAGAAATAATGTTTCTAACACAAATTATACTACTGGGATAACTTTGCAATTGTAATTTTGGTTCCCATCCTGGCTCAACATTTGGAAAGAAAATGGGATATGTCATTGGATCTAAATTACAACTTAATATATTTATGTTTATAAAAGGTTGCTCTTCATTGGGTGGATATATTCTAATATCCTGCTGAAATAATGGTTCACCATCATCATTTTTAAAGACCATGCCAACCTTATTTAATGTTGGTAAATTATAACATCTTTGATCAGTATTGCAATCTCTTTTCAGAACCATATTTACTTTTGGTATTGGCAATGTATGTATTTGAGCATGTTCCTGTCCTTTTTTAACCGCTGCTAATTTTTTGTATGCTTAACTATATGGGTTGTTGGCCATCATTTTATCTAGCTGTTCAAAGACTATGCGTAAACATTGTTTATTTTCAGGAAGCATCATCCGTTGTTCAACAGCTTCCATTGTATCTAGGACATATAACTGTGAAAATGTTCTTTGCTCTCCTGCTTGTGTGTGTAAATGTGAAGTCTGGTGGTAAATTTGTCCTTGTACTCTAAAACAGTACGGGCCACGTATTGGCACATTCTAATAAGATATAAGACCTGTTATAAGACCTGATTATTATTTTTTATTGCTATAATTTGGAAATTTGGGATAGTCAATTATACTTTCTAAATATTCTGGAATATTTTTTCTGGAAGTCTTACCTTTGTGAAAGCAACTAATAAACTCGCCATCAGTTGTTCTTTCTTTAAGAAAATGATAGGCCCCACATAACTGACAAACCACATTGAGCAATCCACAATAATGACTATCTACTGGCAGTGCTGTAAATAAGGGACTAATCTGAGCTTCCTCAACACAGATATCACTACAACTTTGTATAACAATATTGGTGTCATGTATATGAACATTGGTGTAATTAGTCAATATTTGGTCAGTAGACATTGTGTCACAGACATGATGTTTTTTACTTTTTCTTTTCTCTGTAGCTCCGTCACACTCAGTTTGTCCTTTTTGAGTCATGTTTCTTTTATTGGCAAGTCTCTGTCGGTCATCTTCTCTTAATCTTTGTAAAGTCTCAGGGGACTGTGCATCTCTCCATCTTTGCTTCCATTCCATTGCCATTCTTTTTTGCGTTCTTTCTTGTCTTCTACGTTGTCCGTCATTGTAATCTGTAATTTTTATTACAGACGTTTTCATTTAATTTGTAATTTTTTTAAAATATGAAACAATGACAATAATAACATTAGTAAGATTTCTTTTTTACTTACCTGAAGTCTTAATGGAAGAAGTTATTTTCCACTTTCTGATGGTCTTGTAGTAGTGGCGTTTTATTTCTTCCAATCTGTAAGATATAATGTGTTTGCTTATTGTACATATTGTTTTTAACTGTCATCAATGCAAAATCTAAAGAGCAGTAATGAAACATTAAAAGTACCTGAAATGCATTTGTAAATTTTGAATTAAATTAATGAATTAATCAATCAATGTCTTAGTTTTAATTGGCATACATGAAAACCTAAAGAGCTAAGCATATATATATTGAGAAATAAAGTCAGTGTAAAACAAGTAATGTTGTTTTTTTTTTTACTTTCAGTCCATCAAGTTCAACCTTTTAAGATCTCCTCTGATCTGCACTATGAGGATTAGTTATTAATTAATTAGTTGTTAATTCATTATTAATCAATTATTAATATTTTTTATTATTAATTAATCCAGAGGAAGGCATACAGAAAAAAAAACAAGTGAAATTTAGCCAATTGTCTCAAAGGGAAAAAAAATAATTCCTTCCAGACTCCAGATACTTGTAATCGGATTTCTCCCTGGATCAATACTCTCTCTCTAATTATCCAGGATAACCCTGAATTCCCTTCTTAATTAGAAATAAATCCAGTCCTCTTTTAAAGTTATCTATTGAATTCGCTGTCACCACCTCCTCTGGTAGAGAATTCCACAGATTAACCACCCTTACTGTGAAGAACCCTTTTCTTTCTTTAAGTTGGAATCTTTTCACTTCAAACCTCTAGGGATGTCCTCTTGTCAGTTAAAAACCTCTTGGCACAAAAAGCTCCCTTGACAAATCTTTATACTGACCCTGGATGTATTTATATCAGGTAATTATATCTCCCCATAGACGCCTTTTTTTCTAGAGAAAATAAGTTTAATTTAGTTAGTCTTTCTTCATAACTTAGCCCCTCCATTCCCCTTATTAGTTTTGTTTCCATGTTCCAAATGAGGGAGTACTAGAAATTTGTATAGTGGCAGAATTATATTTGCTATCCTTGCTTCTATACCCTTCTTAATACATGCTAATATTTTATTTGCCTTTGCAGTTGCTGCTTGGCTTTGAGCACTGTTACCTAGGTGGTTGTCCACAAGCACTCCCAAATCCCTTTCAATATCTGATGCCCCTAGATTTGCTCCATTAAGATTATAAATTGCATGGCTATTTTTCCTTCCCAGATGCATAACTGTACATTTATTCGTATTAAATCTCATCTGCCATTTAGATGCCCATTCCTCAATTTTATGTAAATCTCTTTGGAGGGAAAGCGCATCATTATCTGATTTAATTACCTTGCACAACTTTGTGTCATCAGCGAAAATGGAGACACTACTTTCCAGTCCCACCTCTAAGTCATTAATAAATATGTTAAAAAGGAGAGGACCTAATACTGAACCCTATGGAACCCAACTTACCACATTAGTCCAATCGGAGTATGTTCCATTTACTACAACCCTTTGCTTACTGTCTTTTAGCCAGCTCTCAATCCATGAGCAGATATTTACTGCAATTCCTGTATCTCTTAGTTTGCACAATAGTCTCCCATGTGGCACTGTATCAAAAGCCTTTGCAAAATCCAAAAATACTACATCCACTGAGTTGCCTTGATCCAGGTTCCTACTAACCTCCTCATAGAAACTAATTAGATTTGTTTGACATGACCTATCCCTCATAAATCCATGTTACTTATAATCCTGTTCAAATAGACATATTCTTGTATATTATCCTTTATTAACCTTTCTAAAAGCTTCCCCACTACAGAAGTGAGGCTCACTGGTCTATAATTCCCCAGATTTGCTCTTGCTCCCTTTTTAAATATAGGTATCACATATGCTTTTCTCCAGTTATCTGATAGAGACCCTGTGTTGAGTGAATCTTGAAAAAATTAAATACAATGGTTTGGCTATTACAGAACCCAGTTCCCTCAGTACCCTTTTATGTATTCCATCAGGACCCGGGGATTTATTAACATTTATTTTTTCCAACCTCTTTTGGATTACTTCCTGCGCTAACCAATTATTTGGCAAAGGTAGTGTAGCCCCATATATACGTCAATTAATTAATCAATAACTGTCTTGAATGCAAAACATAAAGAGCTGTTCATGTTTTTATAAAGAAGGGCATCATTGAAATGTTAATTTCATATCGAAATACAAAGAGCTATGAGCAAACTATAGATTGTCCTGAAAAAGATTTTAAAGGATGTTTTGATTTAATTAATTAATTAATCAATGAAGTTATGCTGTTTAATTGGCATCCATTGAAACATAAATTGCTAAGCATGTACTGTATGTATTCATAAATAAGGTAATTTTATATTATTATTATTTTTTTAATTATGAATAATTAATTAATTAATATCCATTCATTAATCAATCAATAACTGTCATCAATGCAAAACAAAAAGATACAATGCTGTTTTCCTAAAGAAGGGCATATCATCTTTAGCCTCTTCATTCACTATGCATCTCTCACTCTCCTGTACCTCACCCATATCCTTTAGAATGTAAGTTTGCGAGTTTTAATCTTGTGAGGGGCTTTAGGGAAAGCACAGTGTATATGAGATTGAAAGCTCAATAACAGGGTATTCTATTATTTTCATTGTGGGGTATTGTTTATACTTGTACCTAACCCCTGTATTGCACTGCGGAATATGTTGGCACGTTATAAATAAAGGATAATAATAATAATTAAATAATATATAGCTGTAATGTTGATGTTATTGCAGATGAAATGCTGCAGAGCTCACACTCTGTATTCAGGCAGCTGCAGAGATGAGCAAACTGTAAAATTACATGAAAAGCATTTTTAATGTTTGTATTCAATAAATTGGTTAATCATTTGAAGGATCATGACGAATTGGCATACATACAAAACATAAAGGCCTAAGCATAAATATATTCCAAAACAAATGCAGTATAAAATATTCAATGTAGTAGGTGTCATAGCCTAAGAAACTGATTTCAATATTTAACTGCTTTCAGGGTCCTATCCCTGTCAGGCAATGAGCAGTAATACAGATACACAAATTATTATTTCATTAATGGGGCACAGTCCTCCCCCAATGGAGGTTTCAGATGATAATAAACTGTTTTAAATATTTAACTACTTTGAGGGTCCTATCCCTGTCAGGCAATTAGCAGTAATACCGATATATAAATGTAATGTAAAATCTACATGTTTTTTGAGCACTGTAAAATATATATATATATATATATATATATATATATGTAATTATTAATAATTAATAATTATTAAATTAATGTATGTTAATGAGCAGTAATCCATATATATAATTGCAGTGTAAAATATACTTTTTTTTGTGCATTGTAAAATATGTTTTTTTTTTTTTTTAATGATTACTAGTTAATAAATTAATGTGCGTTAATAATTAATTATTCAATGAATAAATATATTAAGAAGAGCTAAGCCTTCATAAAGTAAGGGCAGTGTAAAAGATGTTGCTTTATTTTTTTTATAATAATACTTTTTAATAATAATGATTTTTTTTACTAATAATTCATTTATTAATAAATTAATTTACTTTACCTATTTGTAGTTAATATCCAGCAATCAATATCGTGAAGAGCTAACAATCTCTTTGGATTTTCCGACAGCAGAAAATGTCCACTCAAACTGTTCATCACCTGAGGAGAAAGTGTCAGCAATGTGGCAAGTGTGCAGTATATATAGCCTGGGTGCGAGAGTCAAAACCGTTGGTTTAGGTGGGAAAGACGCCATTTTAGATTTGTAATGTTATTATTTGCAAGTTAGTGTTGTAAAATAGTGGCAATTTTCTATGTCTTACTTGCCTCTCGAGCATTTTCCGTCATTTCTAATGGTATTTTTTGAAACTCGTACGTTCCTGGCTAACTCGTACGTGCCTAGCAGTGATTTGCACGCTTCACTCTCCTTTAGCCTCGTTTCCATTTTTTTTTTCTCGCTTAGCCGATTTTAGAGTGTTGAAACTCAGCAAATTCGGCTTAAATTAGAGTCCAACCACATTCCAAAGCATCCTTGCGTTCCCCCTGTGCTGTGTGTGAGTGTGTTTTTTAATTTACATTTATTTTGTAGCCTAAGTAAGTCCCGCATTCCTCAACTGCTTGCAGGCTAAGTCCTGCATGTTTCAATGCCTCAATGGCTCGCCTCGCTTTGTGAGGCTCTCAGGAGCTCCTTCGGCTCTCATTTCAGTCTAATTCCTGCGTTTTTCAATGGCTCAACTGCTTGCCTTGCTTCGCAAGGCTCGCAGGGCGATGATCGCCTTCGGTGCTCATCACCTAAGTGTTCCGAGCTTGGACGGCTTCTATGCCTCAACGGCTCGCCTTGCTTTGTTATGGCACATTAATTTTGGGGGGTTGGGATCACTATAGTACAGCAGTTAAGCTGCACTGAAGGCTGGGATATCAAACTGATATACAGCCTTATTAAATTGCAATTCGGCCAATTGAAAAGGGTTCTATATAAGCACATAGCATATTTTATTTACAGAAGTTTTTAGTTAGCGAACTTCTATCCAAAAGCAAGGTCTTCTCTAACTAAAATTTTCTGTAAAAAAATATGCTCTGTGCTTAAATAGAGCCCTATTCAATTGGCAGAATCACAATTTAATAAGGCTGATAGTTAGACGAGGCACCATGACTGGTTTACCTTTTCATACAGTTGTTACCGTACATTAGATTTAAGACCAGCACAATTTTTCACTACAAATTACATAATCCGGTGTCTTTATTTCATTTCACATTGTTATGTTCCATTGTATGTTATTAGAACAATAATATTGAATCAAAATATAATTGTATTGTTCTTTCATTCTGCTGTCTGATTTATTTCCTTTCACTTATGTATTTAATATGCAGCTTCATTTTAGCTCAATTTAGCTTATGTTTATATGCTTAAGAGATATAAGCCGTTGCATCCTTCATTTAGAAGGCCTTTTATATTCATTTGTCAATTTAAAATTCCCATGCCTGCTAGAGTTCACTTTAGCATCTATTTACTGCTTAATATATTCTATATGCCGTATTTTCAGAGGTTGTTATATGGTATTTATTATGCGGTTATTATTAAGATCCGTTCTATTTCCTTTATTTTGGGCTTATATGAATCTCTTTGTAGGAATTCACAGTGCAAGAGTTCATGGTCAGTATTTCAGGTTACATTGGTAAATTATAAATGATTATTATCTCTGTTACTACTTATGTTCTCATTATATCACTGTGCACATTGCATTGAAAAAAGTTTTAGTTATCCCGAAAACCATTGGCCCAGATTAATACATTTGAATCAGTATGAACCTTAACAAATAAATCCCTTTAGCCTATCAAGGGCATCATTCTCCTCACATTTATTTGTACAATGCTTTCACGATAAGCTTGACACAAATATCTTAGCTAGTCAAGCATATTCACCATTCTTTTACTCTTGGCTTGTATATGTTTTATTTAATTTACTCTGGGCTTATATGAATCTCTTTGTAGCAATTCACAGTGCTAGAGTTCATGGTCAGTATTTCAGGTTACATTGGTAAATCATAAATGATTACTATCTCTGTTACTACTTATGTTCTCATTATTTCACTGTGCACATAGTAATGAAAAAAGTTTTAGTTATCCCAAAAACCTTTGGCCCAGATTAATACAATCGAATCAGTATGAACATTGACAAATAAATCCAGCAAGGGCAACAGCCTCCTCACATTTATTTGCATGACACTTCAACAATTAGCTTGGCACAAATATCTTAGCTAGTCAAGTATATTCACCATTCTTTGCCCATCAAGGGCTTCATTCACAACTTTTTATATATTTTTATTAACATTATTAATATAGCCCATCGAAGGGTTTTGTTACAAACTGTTACATCCTCAGCCCAATCAAGGGCATCACGAGACTCATTAAACCGTATTTACCTCATTTTCAACTACAATCGATAATAACAGCCCATCGAGGGCATCACAACATTAATACATTCTCATGTCTATCACACCTTATCACAAACAATCCCTTACGTACAGCCCATCGAGGGTTTCTAGTAAGTAAAAAATGTTTCCTATTTATTTTGCCTTCTCGTTATCATCACCAACCCATTATGTGTTATTGCATGTATGGCTTTAAGCCAACACTTCTCTTTATGAACAGTAGTTATTATTCTCATGTACACGCTATACTACAGCCTATCGAAGGCTTCACAATGCTATTCGATCATACTCATCTTTAGTTTCTTATTACGCACAATCCCTATTCTTCTGCCTATCGTGGGCCATCATTCACCAGTTACATTCTCTGTCAGAATGTATTAATTGTGTTCATCCACTTCATATTTATGCTACATAAACTACACTTCTCATATACAGGAATGTTTATTTAGCGTTTTTTTGTGAAAACTGTGCACCATCGCTAGTATTATGTACAAGTTATTTTTTATCCTCAGGCGAGTCAGCATTTCCTTTTCCAGCAACAGCAAGGAAATGGAACTGCTTAGATTCGTAAGATGCTTGAAGGCCTACCAGGGCCGGTAACTTGGAACCCGATCAGTTCCAGCAGCAACAAAGAATGATAGCCAAAATGGCTACTTCTATGAGCTGAAAGATCAAGTTTTCAGAATTCAGAGTCCTTCATCACAATCTTAGTTACTTGACTGCTAGCTACAGATTGAATTTGAGAGAACAGTCAGCCTCCTCTGATTATTATGCCATCGCATTATTTTATAACCAAATTTAGGAGAAACATAGTAGAGGGTAAAGAGAATAATTTGTTTTTATACTATGTCCTCTTCTGAATCATCGGAGTCCTGCACACTTATTCAAGGGGATATTTCTGTTACGGTTAAGTTTAAAGACTCGAGGTTGCAACGTCAATTATAGTTACATAATTATGTTAATTTGGCATTTACAGGGATGTAATATGTTCAGTTTTCGCAAACATTGTTAAGAACTGGATATCCACTTGCATTCAGTAGTGGATTTGGCTTACAGATATGGCGTTTACGCCTTTTATGACTATCATAGATATTTGCTGCTAAGGCAGCAGCCGCTTGGCAAGAATTCCACTACCGATTCCACTACTGTTGATTTATTCTGCAGGGTCTGAGAGCTCCGGTCTGTCTACATTGCCATTCCCCCTTTTCCTTAATTCAGTCTTTTGTCCAGTTATCACATGTTTAAATACTTTATTTTGAGGTTTTACATGGTAATTATCATGGTATTTTAATCCCTTAATATTGCATTTCCTTGGCTTTGTATTGAATCTCTTTATAGGAATTCACAGTGCAAGACTTTAAGGTAAGTACTTCAGGTTAAGATTGTAATTTCTAGACAATTTCTCTATCTCTGTTACTAATTACGTTCTATGTTACTGTCACAAGGCATATCGTTTGTTATCATGTAAATGTTATCCTTTATTCTCAAGATTTGGCACAGGGAATCACTTTATTAAATTCAGTCGAATCAGTATGAACCTTAACGATTGTAATCAATTACTTTCAACCCATCGAGAGCTTCTCCTTCCTAATAAATATTGCATGATGCTCTCATGATTAGCTTCGCACAATACCTCAGCTACTCAAGTGTCAACACCATTTTTAGCTTATCGAGGGCTTCGATCTATAAACTACATACATTTGCTTTCTTACTAGTAGCCAATGGAGGGATTTCCTATCTTTTACAAACTCGTATCCTCAAGCCCAATCAGGTTTCTGCGCTGAAAAAAAAAGGAGACAAAGATAAATCATTTCAGAACTTTTTCCACCTTTAATGTGACCTATAAACTGTACAACTCAATTGAAAAACAATCTGAAATCTGTTAGGTAGGGGGAAGAAAAAATATAAAAATAAAATAATATGGTTGCATAAGTATGCACACCCTTAAACTAATACTGTCCAACTCCATATTGCAGTAAATACAATATCAGATATTAACTCAATTTAATTTGTTCCTGAACTGCATATTTATGAATGTATTAAACATGCTGTCAGTTTGCAAATATTTGAATATGTGAATTTGAATACTGGCAAATAATACATTTGTTAGCTATCCTGTTATCAATGTGAGTTTGTAATGTGGCATTACTCCACAGGAAGATTTTATTCTCATTAGGAATATAAATTTACAGCCTTATTAAATTGCAATTCGGCCAATTGAAAAGGGCTCTATATAAGTACATAGCGTGCTCAGAGAGACTTATCCAAAGCAACTTGGAGCTGTGATTGCCGCAAAGGTGGCTCTACAAAGTATTGACTTTAGGGGGGTGAATAGTTATGCAGATTGACTTTTTCTGTTATTTTCTCCTATTTGTTGTTTGCTTCACAATAAAAAAAACATCTTCAAAGTTGTGGGCATGGTCTGTAAATTAAATGATGCAAATCCTCAAACAATCCATGTTAATTCCAGGTTGTGAGGCAACAAAACAAGAAAAATGCCAAGGGGGTGAATACTTTTGCAAGGCACTGTATATTTACTAGGGAACCACTATTTGTTATTTTTAGGTAATTTTAGATTTCACAAACTTACTCTCATTGTGTAGATATTAGCTTCCTCTCCCCTCATTCTAAAACTGTTTTGCTGATTTTTGAGTATATTTTTTCATATATTTTAATTATAGTACTTCAGGTGGCTCTATATAAGCAGAGACCATATTTTTTACAGAAGTTTTTAGTTACTGAAGACCTTGCTTTTGGATTGAAGTTCTCGAACTAAAAATTACTGTAAAAAAAAAATGCTCTTTGCTTATATAGAGCTTTAATTGGCCAAATCGCAATTTAATAAGGCTGTTAGTATTTCCTTTGACACTTATGACCATAGGTTATTTTGAGAAGAATTATATATCCTGACATAAAATATGGTTTAATTTTCTACTAACTTTGGCAAACTCATTTTCAAGAATTGAAAATAAAATATTATTTTTTAGAAACAGTAATTAATAAACAGGACAATATGTACAGGGATTAAATAGACACCAATTCAACTGCATGGCTTAAAGGTAATAGTGTACACTTATAAACACTTGTTGATAGTTTTACTTACCAGAAATTGATTCAGATATTTAAAATTTAAGTGACTAAATATGAAAACCAGCTTGGCACATGTCAAAAAATATCAGCAACAGCTTGTTGGTGAAGTTAAAAGTTCTATCTAGGTCACAGTATACTATTTGTTTCTCAATGTGATGCCTGTGTATGAGACCCTGTAATGTATTTTAAGTGGTCCTTAAAGAACCCTTGTGACAGGTAAAATTAACCCAAATACCACAGAGTTCCTTAACAGACCCATGTAGCATATAAATAATAACCTTGTACCACAGAGGTCCTTAACTGACCCCATAGTATCTAAACATTAAATCCATGCCATGGATGTCCTGAACAGACCCCATTGGCATCTAAAGTTAACCTCTTACCACAGGGGTCCGTGTCATCAAAAATTAATCCCTGTGCTATAGAGATCCTTAACCCTTAGCACCTATTGTAATTGAGCAGGGTGACATCATGTACTCAATTCTGAACTGGCTGAAATATGATTGACACATATTTCATCTAATCAGAATCCTCAAAATATCTATTTAAGGGTTCCAAAAAAATTATTAGTCGGTGCAGGAGCTCCTCCTATGAGGCGCTTCATCAGTTTTTTTGTTTTTTTTCATTCCGGGTTTCTTAGATGGAGGCCCATTTCAAAGTGACGAAGATGAGAATCAAGGACTTCCATCAAGAAAGAAGAGGATGGATTCTTTAATCAAAATGGATGGCTTGCTTATCCAGAGCAGAAAACTAAAGACCAAAGCTTGGTGGGAATAAAATATCAGATAAAGTATAATTCCCCCCCTTACAAGTACAGTTTATGTTTTTATTTTTAGTAATGTATATTTTATTTTCTTTAATGCTTTTTTAAGTAATTTTTAGCTATTGGGACTATGGAGGTCCTTATGGATCCCAATGGGGGCTAAGTTACATGAGAGTCACATATGAACCCCTGTAATGGTAGAAAGGGTGCCATGATATAGAAGTCCATCTCAGGTGCCATGAGGACCCCCATACCACAGGGTTAATGTTAGGTGCCATGGGGGTCCATGAGGATAACCATGATTATAGTTTATGATACCACTGTGGTTTGTTCAGGACCTATGTGGCATGAAGATAATATTGAGATGCCACGAGGTCTGATTAAGATCTTTAGTTGCCATGGAGGACAATATACCATAGGTTAATTATAGCAGCCCCCATGCTTATAATTTAGATGGAATATCCCTGGATCATGGGGGCTAGTGTGTGGGAGAGTTCCTGTGGATCTCTACACTGATATTGGCTATTGGAGGAGCCAGGGGAATTCCCTGGTTCATATTAGGTAGTAGTTGGGAAGGGGAAATCCTAGAGCTAATGAGACTCTGAGGCTGAATGATACACAGTGGTACTCAACACAGTAACTGTCATGACTGATTTTGGGGCCATGATGGGACCCCCCCAGCTCCCCACAAGTACCACTGTTATCTGGGACGCTTACACTTTCTGCCATGCATGTTAGTGTGACAACAGAGAGTTAACTCTGCAGGAATTTAAATGTGTATATGGCTGCCTGAAATGTTTGATTGGTCATGGAGGGCACTGGGGAGAGATGGGGTAATAAATTAAGCAAAAACTTGTGGTGCTGATGAGGAATTCCCAGATGCTTCTCTATTCCCTAGTCTAGTATAGTCATAAAGTAAAACCCTTCACCTAACATTAAAACACAGGCCTGGGATATTAGTGACTTAACCAGATAACCCCCAGTTCTTATGTATCTGGTGACGGGGTGAGGAGGTCACACTAAGAATTAAGACCTTCTCTAACAGCAAGGAATTTATGTAGAGCTAAGACAAGCCTCTCTGACCCAAGAGGATGGGTTAGAATTGGGGGATTGGTTAATTTTGGAATTGGTAAAATGTGTCTGAAGATAAAATTAATGACTATAAAGTCACAACATGCAGATTGCTCCTATAAGCTACAGTAGGAGAATTAGGGGTGTACTGAGCCCCTCAAATCAAATGGGTTGTGGCAGAAACACATTACTCTAGCCAAGCCCATACCTTTCCATTACAAAGTAAGCTCCTTCCCATGGCAGGGAAAGGGTTAACAGTTAATACAAATTAATATAAACTAATGCAGGTGATTTTTGAACCCATCTGCCTATAACCCACTACCCCCTATGAGTCTTGGCGTCCTCGGATTTCTCAAAATACCAACTATAAGCAGAATGAACCCTAGGGATTCCCTCTGCCCACTTGCTATAACCAGCGGAAATCCTAGGGATACCCCCTTCCAGATGGAGCTGGGTAATGCCATCTAACTACAATGAAGGAAGTGCCTATAGACCACCACAGCACCTAAAATTTTTACCTTCAACATGGAGGTCCTTAAAGCTAAATATTAACCCCCACCATGGTGGTGCCTACTGGATCCAAGTTGCAGTTAAAATGATCCCCTATGCCACAGAGATCCTTAAAGAAACTCTGTGTATTCTAAATATTAACCCTTGCTATGGAGGTCCTTAAAGGATTTCCATGGCATCTAAAGTTAACCTCATACCATAGGGCTCCTCAACGGCACCTAACATTACCCCTTTAAGGACTTCCCAGAGATAACGCTTGGGTTGGGGGAATCTCTGAGGTCCCTGCTCACAGCATGTGACAAGAGGGAATCCCTGAGGATCCCCTCTGCTCATGGGAAGAGGGACTAATTTATGAGCACTCAGAGGGTAATGTGTATCACATGGATTTTAGAATGTGATGGGCTTGGGGAAAATTCCAATTGGAATTTTAACATATATTGCATGTATTTCTGGTAGATCTATTTTTTGTGTGTTTTGAAATAGATTGGTAGTGATTTAAGAGTGAGCATGAAGAAATGGAATTCAGCCCTTACTTAGTAGAAGAGATATTAAGTAAAATGAAATAATATCATTTTCTGAATATTGTTATTTTTTTTTTCAATTTATTCTGTAAGAAAAAAAAAATTAATGTAGTATCCTATGTGAAACACTGCTTCTGTAGGATACAGCATTTTATTTCTAGATGGAAATAAATAGTAAAGTGGGATGTAAGTTTTTAAGTACTATTAGCTGTAGCATTTCCTACTCGTTTACTCCTGCTCCTTTCCTACATTTTTTACATTATTCATTTAAAAAAAAAAAATCTTTACTTATTTATACTTATTTCTTTTATTTATTAAGCAGAGCTATTCAACACCCATATCTCCTGTCGGAAAAAGTAATTACTCATATAGGCTTAATAACTGGTTGCTCCACCTTTTGCTACAACAACTGCATCAAAACGCTTCCTTTAATTGAAAATCAGTCTTTCACATCACCATGGAGGAACTTTAGCCCACTCTTCCTCACACAGAATTTGATGTTTTTGAGCTTGAATTGCTTGTTTCAGGTCCTGCAACAGCATCTATATTTAGGTTAGGTCTGGTATTTTAACTAAGCTCTCCAAACTGGATATTCTCCTCAAGATTTTTCTGACACAGAGCCTAATTCATGTTTCCTTCAATTATGGCAAGTTGTCTGGGTCCCGAGGCTGGAAAACATCCCCATACATCACACTACCACCAAGTTTGACTGTTGGTATGATGTTCTTACTGTGGAATGCTGTGCTTGATTTAATCCAGAAACAATTGGATCCCATTAACAACTTTGTTAAATGTTTTAGCAAACAATATTGTTATGTTTTTAACTTTTAGGTAAAATTATTCTCTACTATAGGTATCCCAAATAATGACCCTGTAATACTAATCAAAGCACTGGCAGATTTAGCTTCCACATTTTCATGTACACATTGAATATTTGCCTTCAAACTATTTTCTTCTGATCAGCAGGGTCAAAATGGTACATTCCACTGCAGCATAATTGATTATAAAAGATAGAGGTTGTACTCTTTATACAATTAAAAAAAAAAATGCTTATTTTAAAATGTAGTACTTCAAGAGAATATATTCTAAATACCAGACTACATTGGTCCTATCAGAAGCCACATACATGGAGCCTCGTTTAATTCCCAAAAAATTGCAACAGTTTTAATTTCCAAAAAATTGCAACAGTTACAGATCAATTTAACTAAACAAACCTTCCCACGGCCGCAAGCTGTTAGTTCACTGGAATAGATGCGGTGCGCAGTTACAATCCAATGCCTTAATTACAGAGTGCGACACAGGCCTCAGAGGCAATAGAAAGCGAGCTAGTGAAAAATGATGGACAGAGAGAAATTATAAAGCTGCGATACACACGCCCATGCATTGACTGTGTTGTAGATTCTCACGAACTAGTATGCAGGTCCTGGAGTTGGTGGTTTGAGCGTTGATAGAGAGAGAGATTAGGCGATTGTTCTGAGCAGGTTCTTATGCTTTTATTGTTTTATATTATTCAAATAACTATTTTACACTTAACCTTTAATTACATAAATTTACTGTTTATACATAATACAAATACACATAGAGTAAATAACACACATAGATACACATATAGCTAGGTCACTATATACACACACACGCCACCCTATACCGCCCACCCTATATCCCAACAGTTAATAATTTTTTATTTTTTATACTTATATTTTATATGTATCTTTATTTCATTTTTGGGATTATTATGAAGGGAGGAGAGAGGAGAGAAGTAGAGGGGTGGGTAGGAAGAGAGCCGAGGAGGAGAGAGAGGTGGCCCTGGGGGTGGTGGAGAGTAGGAAGGGAGTGGCGGAGAGGAGGAGGGGAGTGGAGGAGGGGTGTCAAGTGCCCGGAATGATAGTTATATCAAGTTCAGGGTCAGAGGGGCCTGATCCTAGGGTGGATGGTAGTGTGGAGGAGGGACAAGCCCCAGGAACAAACGAGGGAGAGCAAGATCCCTGTCACAGTCGGGAAGGCAAGAGGTTGGGAGCAGGCACAGGGGCCCAAACTACATGCATGAGGAGATAGTGGTCCTACTCCATGTGAGCGGAAGTTAGGCCTGGGCCTAGGGCCAAGACATGGAAGAATGTAGCTGTAGCAGTCACAGCAGTGGGCTCAGCTGACAGCTATGTGAGCTCCGTCAAGCAGTTTTGATGATTTCCGGGCCAGGGTGATGAGGATCATGGCCAAGGAGAGGGTCGCAGCCTTAGCACCAAGTGGTTGCCCCCAAGTGACTGTGAGATACAACAAATGGGAGAGGGAACTCAAGGACTTGCTGAGCCAGGTGCCCGCCACTGGAGTTTCAGGCCTGTTGCCCAGCATGATCCAGACTCCATGTCAGGTGAATATCACATACACCAACATGTGCATGATGACCAACAAGGACAATGACATGTCAGCTCTATGATATTAACAAGGGATAGATGGATCAGTCATGCATCATTAAATCACTGTCATTCGTGGGCACAACACAAGTAATCAACGAATAGAGAGTCTATGTATGGGTGTGCCCACTGCAGCATATGCAGTTACAGATCGCAGCCGGAATCAAGATACCGTTAGGTGCCAAGAACAATCAAGATCAAGAACCAAAGAATACTCATTGTTGCAATTAAGTGAATCATCCAGGTTCAAGAATCGATGTCAGATACATAGGAATGAACACAAACCAATGTGTTATGCAACATAATTAACACATATACCTTTCCTTTCTCTTTTTCAGCTTCCAGGAGGTCTGGGTCCAGTGGAGAGCCAGAGGTTGGGGCGTCATCTCCATTGGAGCAGGACATCGGGGACCGAGCCCCTACCCAGCAGGAACTAGCGCAGGGGGAGGAGGAACCAAAAGGAGCTGAGGGCCATAGTTACAGGGAGGAGGAGGATGACTTCATCTGGGAAGGGATCACCTGCAGCACCAACCGCCAAACCGCTTGCATTTGACCACACTGTCCCCCTCCTTCAATTCTTATAGTCATCACCAGGGATGCCTCCCCCCAGCAGTGCATCAGCCCGGCTCCCACCCCCACCACCAGGCCCACCACCACCCCTATGGATCCAGGCTCTAGCTGGCCACAGCCCCTCCACACTGGGCCAACACCGCCACCTCCTCACCCAGCAAAGGCTCGCCAGCAGGGACCTCAATCCTGGATCCACCAAGCCAGGCTGCTCAGTGGGAGATGCTGGTCATCATTCAACTGGTACTGGATCTACCTGGGATCCAGGAAAGCATCTCCTCCAATCACACGGAGGTCAGGAGACGAGACACCACCTAATGACAGAATTTACCTTGGTGGGCTGCTCAGGATGGGGGCGGACCAGAGCGCAATACTCCAAATGAACACAGATGGCATAGAGCTTGCTTTGGTTCCCAGCCCCGCCTCCTCCACCCCTAGGGCTCCCCCGCACACCCGCTGTCCAGCCACTCCTCTCCTTCCCCACATACCTCCGCCACCACCAATGACAAAAGCACATCCACTGCAGTTGCAGCTACCTCCTGGGGGGATGCCCCCCACAACCACCACCAAGGAGACGGTGGCTGCTCACGAAGGATTGGGGCCCTCATGCAAGGCGGAGGTGGATGTAGGGACTACACATATTTTTGTGCCTTCTCAATGTTAACGTAATCTAGCCTGGTTACATAGTATAGGATCATGGCCTATGTGATAGTGATATTTTGTACGCAGCTGGCTACCTCCCATCACATGGCCCTTGATCATCTTCTTCGTGGACACGTACATTTCACCAACTGAAGGTCACTGAGGAATGCTGTTGAGAAGAGATGCTACAGTCACTATCTTTTTTTAAGGCCTTATTTTGCAGATTATTTATTTTCTTTTCTTTTTTTTTTGTTTTAGGCAGTTCCATGAGGGCATCTTCTGCATCTGCAAGCATTGTCCCAAAAATGAAGTAATTAAGTAAATGTAAGATATTCCCAGGGCCTCTCAGGTAGACACTCCTTCATTGACAGCCACCCTTAACATGTAGCTCCCACAATATTAAAACTATCATATATCAAGATTTCTAAGACATGATTGTTGTTAGCTTAAATGTAGACTAATACTGTTATGGAGGTGGACCTGCAAAGTCTCACAATGGCATGTTAATGATAGCCAGTGTTAATACATGCCCTAGTGAATCATGTGATTCTCTTATCAACATCAGTATGAGAACAGATCCTTGCGTCTGATGTAAGTAACAGTCAATCTGGCTGCTGACCTCTGTGTCCTCTCCGTATTAATGGGTATTTTTCCAGTACTGCTGATATCATGAGTATCCTTTAACATGTGCTAACATCTGAATAGCTGATGGATGTGATATCAATGTTGCTAAACAATATAAGATGGAGAAGGTGATAGTACACCTGGACCACTAACTGTGGTTACAGCTAAGCAGTTATTGTGAGATGACACACCATTATTAATGTTCATGACCAAAGAGAAATCATGAGAACTACCTAATGGTTAGAAATGCTTGCAGATGGAAATTAAGTGAGTTGGTATATTGTTACAGGTGAAGTATTTGGCACTAGTTAGCACTTTACTGTACATGCATATTTTTTCTATTTACCACTGTACTGTACTATCCTCTGCGTTTTTTTATTTGACCACTTTTTTTTTAGATCTTTGTTTTAGGAACACATTGTATGTGTGTAACTAGTTTGGATGAGATAGTCCAGATGTTTATGCGTCTGTTTAATGGAGCAGATGATGACCAGAAGTAAGTGCTATGCGCATTACTGGTTACCTCTATTAAATGGAGTTGTTTCTGATGTTCCTTTTTTTTCATCAGATTCTGGCTGCACTTGTGTAGTGACCACATGTGACCCTGGTAGGGGCTATGCATCATGATTATTCTATGACTATGACATTACCCCCTTTAGGTATCCCCTTTTTCAAAAAAGCCTCTTGCCCTTCCAGGATGCATCCACACCACACCTATGATATTAAAGCACAGTCTTGTACATTTTTGAGTGTGCTCTTTGTATGAAATAAAGCTTTGTTATACTGTTATCACTGTGTCAGCGTGTTTTCAATGGTTTGGGTTTTGGGACATCCACATACATCATACTTGTGTCACATTCCTATATTAGTAAACTAACAAGCCCTAGGTACTGTGCAATAGATTAATACATATAATAATAATAATAATAATAATACTAATATAATAATATAGGATTAATACACATGATAGGTCTAATTTGTGATACTGTGGAGTATCAACATTCCCTTGAAGGGCTGATAGCAATATGACAGGTCATAATGTGAATTTATTAATACCAAAACACTTGCTGTGATTTCACCAAGTGATAATGGTATAAATCTTGGCACATGGCCACCAGCAAAGGCATGGGACTTTCTAGAATGGGCATAGAGGAGATTGTCCCTGATGGGGGTGAGTTGGCTGTTGCTCCACGTGCCTATGCACAGCCTCCATGTGTGTTTGCTGCCCTCCCTGATGAGTTGGAGTAGATTAGTGTGGTGTATATTCCCCTGGTACTTAGTATATGTCATGTGGCTGATCTGATGAGTGAGATATGTGACATATAAGAATATAAATTTATTTTTAGGGTCCTCTGTGAGTGAGAAAGGGATAATATAGCAGGCAGTTTCATGTTTTTGTGTTGCAATTTAATTAAGTAGTGTGTCTTTAATTGCTTTGTGCAAATGTAGCAATTAAATAGCGATTTTTCGATTTTTAGCGTAACATTTGCAGGCTTTAAAGATTAAAGGCAGAGATAGGATGGAGATACGATTTTGACAACCGCATGGATTTTATAAGATTTGTATTCACTTTCTTTGAGATAGGTGAATCAAATTATTAGATTCATTAAACTGATAATATAATAATGGTGAGGGCAGGTTTTCATTTAAAAAAAAATAATCTGTAAAGCTTGCAAATAGATTGCAGGTAGCTAGAGGAGGCCAATTAAATATCAGTAACTTTTGTGGGATACATTATGGGCTTTGGTAATTGCAATTTGGACAATTTAATAGGGCCCACGATGTCTTACTTCCCTTAATCAAATGTATACTTATTGAATTGTATACATTATACATGATTAAAATAGCCATATCAAATAACTATTTTCCACTCCTTCCCTGACATCCTTTTTTTTCTTTTGTTTTTATTGGGATATAAGTAAAATGAAACACACATTTTTGGCTAGTTTGTAATAATTGAATAATGTTATTTATGCAACTGCATTTGTTTTCTTGCAGTATCTCTGCATGGGACTTTCTAGAATGGGCATAGAGGAGATTGTCCCTGATGGGGGTGAGTTGGGTGTTGCTCCACGTGCCTCTGCACAGCCTCCATGTGTGTTTGCTGCCCTCCCTGATGAGTTGGAGTAGATTAGTGTGGTGTATATTCCCCTGGTACTTAGTATATGTCATGTGGCTGATCTGATGAGTGAGATGCATATAAGAATATAAATTTATTTTTAGGGTCCTCTGTGAGTGAAAAAGGGATAATATAGCAGGCAGTTTCATGTTTTTGTGTTGCAATTTAATTAAGTAGTGTGTCTTTAATTGCTTTGTGCAAATGTAGCAATTAAATAGCAATTTTTCGATTTTTAGCGTAACATTTGCAGGCTTTAAAGATCAAAGGCAGAGATAGGATGGAGATATGATTTTGACAACCGCATGGATTTTATAAGATTTGTATTCACTTTCTTTGAGATAGGTGAATCAAATTATTAGATTCATTAAACTGATAATATAATAATGGTGAGGGCAGGTTTTCATTTAAAAAAAAATTCTGTAAAGCTTGCAAATAGATTGCAGGTAGCTAGAGGAGGCCAATTAAATATCAGTAACTTTTGTGAGATACATTATGGGCTTTGGTAATTGCAATTTGGACAATTTAATAGGGCCCATGATGTCTTACTTCCCTTAATCAAATGTATACTTATTGAATTGTATACATTATACATGATTAAAATAGCCATATCAAATAACTATTTTCCACTCCTTCCCTGACATCCTTTTTTTTCTTTTATTTTTATTGGGATATAAGTAAAATGAAACACACATTTTTGGCTAGTTTGTAATAATTGAATAATGTTATTTATGCAACTGCATTTGTTTTCTTGCAGTATCTCTGCTTCATAATTTTACTAATGGCATTAGTTGAATATGCTGTTCCAATATACATGTACATTTACAATATTTTTATACTTATAGAGCAATAAATCAATATTGATATGTATACCGGAGCTTTATAATATGACATGGAAAGTGTATGATTATATCACTTGGCAACAAACAATAAAATATGTTTTACTCCTGGTATGAGTCAAAGCAATTTACACATTTTTCTATGAAATACTAGATCCTGTGCTTTGTCTGACCTGACATATATTTCCACCCCCTTTAATGTCTCATATATATTATGCACTTATTTTGAAATATTATCCCATCATCAGACAATAAAATCTACAGCATATATTTTAGAGCTGCAAACTTCAAATCACTCAAATGCAATACAGTCTTTACTTGAAAAGGGGCGTCAACACTGGCACTGATCCAGGACAGCCAAATGAGTATTGTGAAACTTCACATTCATTAAAAATAAATATTATTGGGATTATGTTTCTTATACAGAGTATGCATGTACAGACTATTTAAGTGTGCTTTAAAATGGGCATTATAGGCGTAGCAGATTTGTCAATAGACTACAAACTGATAAAAATTAGATTTTCATTTCGTAACTTTATTTTTTTAGTCACTATTTTGTTAAAAAAATAAGAATTTAGATTGGCTAAATTCCCACTAATGGACTGCCAATGTCCCTGGTTACTATTTGGTGGGTTGGGGGCAACCATGTAACTCTTTACACCCAGCAATTTAGAATATGTATTTTATTTCTTAAATAAAAACCTTACTGACAGCAGACACATTTGCTCTTTCCTCCCTTTCTTTTTCTGCAGTTTCTGTGGATTTTATAAGTTGATCCGTTGGAGAATCCTGCAATGTTCTTTGTAGAATGTCATCTCTAAGATATTTAACCTTTTAGAATTGTACATTCTGAAGAACCTACTCAATGTGACCACTGAGAGTGTATATGCCTTGTGTTCTACTTGTGCTTTTTTAGCATTGCTTTTTTTAGCATTGCTTTATGCATTAATGAAAATACAGTTGGCACATTCAGCAAAGATTTGTATTCACTTTCAAATGATTTGATTAATTAAACTGATAATATAAAGGTGGTGAGGGCAGGTTTTCATTGATATTTTTTTCTGTAAAGGAACCATTATTCTTACTCAGCTTTCACTTTTTGTGTTTACTGTACAATAGGAGGAAAATGTGAGAAGCTGATGAGGCGATGATGAGAATAATTATTAGAATGTGAATTCTTAGAGAACCCAGCAAGGTTGCAGAGGGAAAGAGCCCTTAGACTTTAATACATTTTGGCCTGTGGCAGATGGATATTTTCACAAGCAAATTGTGAAGAGCTGCTTAGTAGTTCAAGTATTTAAAAATGATTATTCATTTTCTGTGAATAAAGAACGTTAAGTAGTGTCATAATGTTACGTAGTCTCAAAACATAAATATTCAGACTCTTTTAAAGTTAATTCCACGGCCTGATTTATGGCTTCCAAAAGGATCTATTAGAAATAGTTAGAGAGTGAGTGATGATAGCCCTGCGAAAGGGCCAGGTAGCTCTAAGAGGTGCCAGACATCAAGTAGCTTAAGACAGGCAGGTAGCAGGGCAAAAGTTCCAGGGATAAAATATACTGGAGGGGGAGGCAGAAACAAAAATCCAGATGATCCAGTGGTCAGATACACGAAGAAGACAAATATACAACTGAAAGCTGAGGTCATATTTCCAGGTGACCAAAATACAGGTATCACCAAGACCAGAGCAGAATCCTAATGACTGAACACAGAGTATCGGTCTGATTCCCTCATTCCAGGTATATCCACAGGTGGTAGTAATGCGTAACTAATAATTAAAATACAAATCTAGGAAACACTGAGGAACCTGAGCTGACTCCTTAGCATTCATGTAAGGATCTTTGAAAGTCAGAATACCATTTAAAGTCCAATCCTCACCCCAACTGTGCTCTGTTACACTGTGCCATCTGGAGCTAGCCCTAACATGCACTGAGGAATATTTAGAAGATATGAGTGAGGGCGCTGAGTGCTTGACTATACCATGTTATTCTCCTGGACAGCTTATGGTACTAAATATACTACTATATCCATTTATAAATATTATATCAGTTTACTGTGTAATTCTAAAGACTTACAGCCTTATTAAATTGTGATTTGGCCAATTGAATAGGGCTCTATATAAGCACAGAGCATATTTATTTTACAAAAGTTTTCAGTTAGTGAACTTCTATCCAACAGCAAGGTCTTCACTAACTAAAAACTTCTGTAAAAAAATATGCTATGTGCTTATATAGAGCCCTAATCAATTGACCGAATCGCAATTTAATAAGGCTGTTAATAAATATATTAATTTATGAAGTTCTGCATTTGTTATTTTAAGGATCTCACATTAGACATGTTTTACAGTTTGTGAGGCGTTGAGTTTTCCCTTGTGACCAAATTGAGATTTTGTATAACTTTTTCATTAGTTTTAGACAACCAAAGACTTCCATAAATTGTTGTATATAAATTCGCCTTGGATGTGTCAGTGTTTTATTACAGATTGTGGTATACAGATGACCATTAATGGAGTTTTGCACTAATAGATGACTGATAGCTTGGATAAGATTCATTGTGATTAACATTTCACCAACATGCTCACCATAGATGGTATTTTTGTTTTACCTTTGGTAACCTGGCTACGGACATGAACACATGTTCAGCTAGGTAGAGAATTCCTATGCACTTTTGTTCATCAAGTTTATTTATTACAATGTCATATTTTAAGCTGTTAACCTCAATACTGTATTGAGACTATGCATGGTCAGCATTGATACCTAATATCATAAAGCTAGTTTTTGATAAAAACATAAGAATAAATACAACTATATGTGTCTGCTGGAAGCATCCATGACAGTTTGATAAAGGCTGCTCATGTAAAAGAGGGGTTGATATTTCTGCAGGAACAGGAATAGCATCTGCCTGCTACTGTGTATGTGGCAAGGGAAGGGTTTAGTTACCTTATTTTAAAAACAGACATGACACTCCTATCAAGATGTGCTATTAAGACAAGATGCACATTGCTATTCACAGAGTTCACAAAAAGATAATATTTTATCTAAAACTGCTTTTATGCACATGGCTTTTATGTAAAATATTACAACATTGTGCAACTGTGAGTAAAACCACATTGTGGCCTGATTTGTCCACTTCCATAAGTGGACAAACTTGAAAACATACCAGCAGCACTCCTGTTGTGAAATAAACATATTTGGGGGGACTTTTTTGGTGTAGAATTGATGTTGAAATTAAGTTTTATTTCACTGCTGGATTATTCAAAGTGTACTAAGTGTTCAAAGTGTACTAATATAACATCAGGTTGCACAAGCAATTCATTGTCAGAGTGTATTTAGTGCAAGTAGAAAGTAGTCAGCTCATGAGACATATTTTATAAGCTACAGACTTCCGCAGTAGTTTCTAGTGAATACTTTCAGTGATGGAAATACTTTAATTATTGCTATAAATTATTTGTGTGGAGGAGTTTACAAATTACTAAAGGAGTATTATCCCAAAAGACCCTCCCTAGAAACACCTTTGGCAATAAATTAGTCATCACTTATGTAGCAATACAACGCTTTTGTATTAATAAGTAGGTGGGGTCAGGGATAGAATACTTCTAACAAGTTGACATAATCAGATATATATCTTGATTTTATGTCATTACAGATTTCTCTGTTCATGGACAAAAAACAGTTAAGGGAAAAATCTGAATTTTGGAAGATGTCTTTGAGTAAAGGAATTCATTTGGTTTGTTATATTACTTCCCAAGAGCTGGATCTTGTGTTTCAGCAAAGAGAGGGGTGGGGAGGAGGGAAAGGGAGAAGTATGATGGCATTGTTAAACAATTAGATCAGACAGACATGTATACCACTCCCCTTCCCCATCACATATCCTAAAGCAGGAGTTTCTGCTCTGCAGAAATGTAATCACACAACTTCCACCGATATTTCATGGATAGCTCCAAGATCCAGCTAAGGTTTCATAATTTATTTATTAAAGACAGGGAAATTTACTTTTTTTAAGGTAAATTATTTTCAAACATATTTTTTCATTGAACAGTGGACCTTTAAACCCAAATGTCTAGGCTTGTGAGAGGGATGACTAGCTTGTCTGCAGTAATGGAGATATGAGATAGAAATGGTGTAGTAACCATATAGGTCTCTACTCCCTCCAAGAGGGTGACCTGCTATAAAGAAGTTTAAGACTATAAACTAACCCTTGGTTTAGGGTGTGGGTCTTATTAGATATAGGATTGTGAGATGTCATATATCTTTAAGAGGTAATGAGGAGGGTAATCAAGATCTTGCAAGCTCTTGGCAAGCAGAGAAAGTCGAGAAATTAGAAGCTTTGTCAGTGACTATATAGTAAGTAAACTATCTGAAGCTATATCCAACAAATATATTTTTCCAGAATCTCCTAAAATTGTGTCAGGTGAACACTTTTTGTTTACATAGATTTTATTGGGCTGGATTCTCACACATTTCTGGCTAAAGCTCAAATCTGATTTGTGATATCTCAGAAAGACAGTATTAAATGCACAAGCTGTGAGCTGTGTTGGGTGTTGGATGGCTACAGCTTCAAACTCCTGCATGATAATTTGAATAATAAGCTCAAATAAAACATAAAAAAAGCATTAGTGTGAGCTCATAAAAATCTCTATTACTACATACATTCCTGAATTAGTTATTCAGGATCTCAAAAATAATAAAACACATATTTTGATGAAAATAATCTCACTTTACACAACGTAGACTTCACAGGGGTCAAGGCCTATTGCGGAACCTAAAAAGGTTTAGAGAATCTACACATTTATTCAGTGTAGATTATTAAAATATAGGGGTGCAACACTTACAGCCTTTTTAAATTTTGAGTCTGTAAATTTAAATGGGCTCTATTTAAGCACACAGCATATTTTTTTTACAGAAGTTTTTAGATAGTGAACTTACCGTATATACTCGAGTATAAGCCGACCCGAGTATAAGCCGAGGCACCCATTTTACCACAAAATACTGGGTAAAATGAGTGACTCGAGTATAAGCTGAGGGTGGGAAATGTGCTGCCCCCTGTGTCCCTCTTGTGCCCTCTGTGTCCCCCTCTCTCTCCGTGTCTCTTCTCCCCTCTCCCTTCCCTGTGTCTCTTCCCCCCTCCCTTATCACCCTCCTCAACCTCCCTCCTCATCCTTAACCTCCCTCCTCATCCTCAACCTCCCTCCTCAACCTCCCTCCTCCTCCTCAACCTCCCTCCTCCTCCTCAACCTCCCTCTTCATCCTCAACTCCCTCCTCAACCTCCCTCCTCATCCTCAACCTCCCTCCTCAACCTCCCTCCTCAACCCCCCATCCTCAACCCCTTCCTCAACCTCCCTCCTCAACCCCCCATCCTCAACCCCCTCCTCAAGCCCCCATCCTCATCCTCCCTCCTCAAGCCCCCCATCCTCATTCTCCCTCCTCAAGCCCCCCATCCTCATCCTCCCTCCCCAACCCCCCATCCTCATCCTCAACCCCCTCCTCAACCTCAACCCTCCTCAAACTCAAACCCAACCCCCCCTCCTCAACCTCCCTCCTCAACCCCCCCATCCTCAACCCCCTCCTCAACCTTCCTCCTCAAACCCCCCATCCTCACCCCCCATCCTCATCCCCCCATCCTCATCCTCAACCCCCTATCCTCAAGCCCCCATCCTCAACCTCCCTCCTCAACCTCAACCCCCCTACTCAACCTCAACCCCCCTCAACCCCAACCCACCTCCTCAACCTCCCTCAACCTCCCCCCTCGACTGCAACCTCCCTCCTCAACCCCCCTCCTCAACCTAAACCCCCCTCAACCCCCCTCCTCCACCTAAACACCTCCCCCCTCTCCCCATTACTTACCTGCTTGTGCTCTGGCCTCCTCTCCTTGACCCGGCGCCGGCGCGCATGTGACGTCACATGTGCGCCGCGTCATTAGCATATACCGGGTGCACCCAGTATATGCTAATGACGCGGCGTACATGTGACGTCACATGCGCGCCGGCGCCAGGTCAAGGAGCGGAGGCCGGAGCACAAGCAGGTAAGTGAGGGGAGAGGGGGGAGGTGTTTAGGGGGGTTTAGGTAGAGGAGGGGGGTTGAGGGTGGTATAGGTTGAGGAGGGGGGAGAGAAAGAGTCACGGAGGGGCAGAGAGACACACGGGGGGGTAGAGAGACACATGGGGGGGTAGAGAGACACACGGGTGGGTTAGAGAGACACGGGGGGGTTAGAGAGACACGGGGGGAGAGTGACTAGAGTATAAGCCGAGGGGGCCCTTTTTTCCTTAAAAAAGGGCTGAAAAACTCGGCTTATACTCGAGTATATACGGTAGATCCAAAAGCAAGGTCTTCACTAACTAAAAACTTCTGTAAATAAAATATGCTATGTGCTTAAATAGAGCCCTTTTAAATTTACTGAATTGCAATTTAATAAGGCTGTTAGTATTAAAAGTAAAAAAGTACAGGGTGTTTATGACCCTGTAATACTCTGTAGCGCTCCTCAGGTGGTCTTGGAGGTCTAGTTCTTAGGGGATTAGTTAGCAATCCAATCTTTTTGATTTAGATTTAGATTGCTCTCCCTTGTCTCTGAATTAAGTAAGTTTATTCTCAAGTCTAATGTGATGGTTATAGCTAGGTGTGCTGCTTCTCTCTGAACACAGTTCACTGATGTGTCCGTATGGTATGCAACAAAGAGAAGAGGGGTTGGGGAGAGATAGCTCACCAATTCCTAGTGCAGATAACCAAGCTATTGTAATCCCAAACCCTAACCCAAACATATTTTATTATATTAAAACAAATTTTTACAAACATTGAACAAAAAGATTTATAATTCCAAAGGGGATATATTGAACCCAAGCAACAATTTTATATTTGCGTACCACTATGTATTTATAGTGTTGTAATATTCCCCATGATCTGAAAACTACACATAATCATTGCCCTAATACCCACACTCTATGAGATAAGACATTCATGGAGGAAAGAAGTACTAACCTACAAGCCAATACGTGTTGGGAATTCTAGAACATACCTCATAGACTTAGGTTAGAGCTTTACCTACTGATCTCTGTGAACAAGGGTTTGGGGTTACAATATCTTGGTTATTATATGGAACTAAAAAAAGAGAGAGCGTTCACAAAAGTTCCTATTCCCCCTCTTTCCTACCCCCTTTTTTTTCCCATGTATTATTATTGTTTTGTTTTTGTGTCATATTTAGCCTTTATGGTTAGTTAAAATCAATGGAAATCAAGGAAAGGAGAAAAGGAAAGAAAAGTGGAAAAGAAAGAAAAGGTTTAAGATACATGGAGAAGTTTACAATAACATTATACTGTAACACACTTACAATGTATAATTAGATTTTGTGTACTTTCCTTGTATTTCAATAAAAATTATTTAACTAAAAAGGAACATGCTTGAATATAAAAAGGCATTAGTTATTTACTCATTTTATATATAGCACCCTTTTATAGCTGTCAATTGATTTTTTTGTCACCATAGGATTGAACAAAGAAGGGGGAGGCAGAGACAGAGATGGATAGAGAAGGGTCACTACTGAACAACTAAAGAACACCCTAGGCAAATCCTTGTTGCCATCTTGAGAAGTAAGCTTGTATTCTAAAAATGGATAACACCTGCCTGGTTGCCCAATAATTATTATGCATATGCATATAAAATGGACTAAACTTATTGAGAGATGCAACACTTTAACAAGCAGTGCTATGTTTTTTTGTGCTCAGTTTAATCAGTTGTTGTTTTTTTTTGTTGTATTAAAGCGTCTTTAATCAGTATTGCTTATGTCTTGAAAAAGAGATACAGTACATTCTCTTGAAATCTTGTCACTGCAAATAAAATGGATGTCCGATAATAAAGATATCACTATATACTGCAATACGCTTATCATTCATTTGTACTACTGGACATTCATGACTGCTCCAGTCTTCCGAATTATGGAAGATATGGCCTCATTAAACAGCAACTGATTAATATGAGTGTAAAAGAAGTGCTGTTTTCATTGTTTTTATATGTTCTTTGAACATCTTTCAGTCAGAAAGAGAGAGTTGCATTTCTCGATTGCTCGTTTTGCCTTTTCTGTACGTGTAAGTTTCTTTTGCTGTTGTAACTCACTTGTTCTAGGTAGTTACCCCCTAGTAGCCAGTCTATGAACTGCCACATTTCAATTTTTTTTTTAGGAAGTGGCGCCCCTCACAGGGAAGCGCCAACGGACGGCTGCCTAGTTGGCCTAATGGGTAATCCAGCCATGAGGACAACACAGAAACTAGTTAGGTTTCTCTGTACTATTAAGAATACTTTGTCCTAGGTGTAATATAAAGAGCCTAATAGGGGTGAATATCACCTCTATGTTATAACATATTGTTAATCAGATATAAAAATATCTGCAAGCACATGCGTTCCTTTCAGATTGTAAATTTGCGAGTTTTCAATCTTGCAAGGTGCTTTAGGGAAAGCATTATGCACTCTAAATTCTAAGCTGAAAGGCAGGGTCCTATATTCTTTTTCAATGTATTTAAATAGTTTTTGCCTTGTACATAACCCATGTATAGCACTTCTGAATATATTGACGCTTTACAAATAAACGATCATTTTAATAATTGCCAATCTTACTCCATGCCAAAGTATCATAAATATTGGCATAGAGATGTTGTAAATGTGTTGAGTCAGCAGCATTCAGTAAGTTGTAGTATTCCGTGCCAAGGTGGAAGATATCCAGTAATTTCTGTTTCTCGCACTAAAACTAATCCTGTTCAAATACTTCTGTTATTCTTTTTTTTTATTTAGAATTCAAACAATGCATGTATATAGGATTTTAAATCAGGAATTATATGTATACAGAATTTGTAGGAACAAAGTAATGGAATCAATAACACCTTTCTGTATACAACATGGTTTATGAGGATATGTGGAGTACGATACATTATGTTCGATTCACATTCTCATGGCAGGGGTTGTCTAACAAACATATGTATAACTTATTAAAACTTGCATTGTTTTCTTTAAACATAGAGCAATGTAGAAATCTGGTATATCGTGAAAAGGTTGTTCAATGAGGAAGGGCAATTTTCAGTTTCTAATTTACAAAATTGTCATTGTTTTATTGTTATTGTGAATACAATGTCTTTAGTTCATACACAAAAATTATTTGTTGGAAATGTTTAATTATGTTTATCTTTTACCTGTTTTTTGGTGTAACTTTTCTCAATAAAAGATTAACTTTTTATTCAGAATAAATTGAAAAGTTATTTATACTGATCTTAAAATGTAAAAGTTATTACAGCTTTACCATTACATTGGTCATTTAATTTGATACTGATGCTACTTGCCAGTGGCGGAGCTAGTAAATGCTGGGCCCCCCTCTGGCCCCCTGGGCCCCCCTCAGTACCATGTACACATAAAGCAGCAACCAAGAGGAGCTGATTCAGCAGACTAAGAACAAGAGACTGACAAAGGCGCTGAAAGTACAAGATATCGGAATTGTATTATATATATAAACCCCAGGGAAAAGACAGTGGGCCTCATTCAATTGAGATTTGGCCAATTGAATAGGGCTCTATATAAGCACAAAGCATATTTGTTTACAGAAGTTTTTAGTTGGTGAACTTCTATTCAAAAGCAAGGTCTTCACTAACTAAAATATTCTGCAAAAAAATATGCTCTGTGCTTATATAGAGCCCTATTCAATTGGCCAAACCGCAATTGAATGAGGCCGAGTGTGTGGACTTTCTATGCAGTAAACAAGAACTGCAAATCTAAGGGTCGCTGGGGTTGAGCATTATGAGTGAAGGGTTGCCAATGCTCCAACCACTGCCATTGCTGCAACCTGTGAAGCTCTGGTGAACTCCATGCCCATGAGGAAAATAATAGTGAAACAAAATATTGAGACTTTGGGCACAATTTGGACATTTTTACTTGACACATGAAAAGATGTAATCAAATAAATACAAAAATGTGAGGGGTGTACTCACTTTTGTGAGATTCTGTATATCCATATAAATGCTTGCAGAAACTGAGGGCCCTATTAAATTCCAGCCTCGTAAATAAGAGGCTTCTACTTAAGCCCTACGTACTGCAAAGTTTCTCTAACTTACAATGCTATTAAATTAGCCCTGCTGCGAGCAACGTATGAGCTACGCAGCAGGGCCATACGTATCTACACTACGTAAAGGAGTGACAGCCTGCGAGATGATATCGCAGGCTCCCACTCCTCATCAAGTGCTGCGGGGGTCCTAAAAGGGACCTCCGCGGCAGTCCCCCACATAAGCCCTGCCGTGGGGGGTACTCCAAACCCCCCCCAGGCACCTAAAATGAACCCCCCCTCAATGCGGGGGTCCCTGTCGGGACCCCCGAAGTGTCCTCACATGAACACCTTGCTGCAGGGGTCCATAGGAACCCCCGCAGCCCCCACACATTAACCCCTTGCAGCGGGGGTCCCCGATCGGCACTGATCAGGCCCCCGCTGCATTTAAAACTTTTAAATTCCCCGCCGCGGCTCCTTAAAGGGGCCGCGGCACACTATTACCCAATCCCGGCCGCGGCACTTAAAATTAACCCCCCTCTATGCTGGGGGTCCCCATCGGGACCCCCGAAGTGTCCCCACATAAACCCATTGCAGGGGGGGGGCCCCGATCTGCATAGATCAGGCCCCCCGCAGCATTTAAAACTTTTAAATTCCCCGCCGCGGCTCCTTAAAGGGGCCGCGGCACACTATTACCCAATCCCGGCCGCGGCACTTAAAATTAACCCCCCTCTATGCTGGGGGTCCCCATCGGGACCCCCGAAGTGTCCCCATATAAACCCCCTGCAGCGGGGGGCCCCGATCGGCACCGATCGTGACCCTGCTGCAATTCAATTTTAAATTTCCCGCCTCGCGGGTCCTCAAAGGACCGTAAAGGTCCTGAAAGGACTCGCACTAAAAATATTAACCCCAGGCAACTATAATTACCCCATTAACTCATGATGGTCAATCCAGACCACCATAAGGCCTAAATTAACCCATTAACTCATGGTGGTCAATACAGACCACCATAAGGCCTAAATTAACCCATTAAGTAATGATGGTCAATCCAGACCACCATAAGGCCTAAATTAACCCATTAACTCATGGTGGTCAATACAGACCACCATAAGGCTCTAATTAACCCATTAACTCATGGTGGTCAATCCAGACCACCATAAGGCCTAAATTAACCCATTAAGTCATGATGGTCAATCCAGACCACCATAAGGCCTAAATTAACCCATTAAGTCATGATGGTCAATCCAGACCACCATAAGGCCTAAATTAACCCATTAACTCATGGTGGTCAATCCAGACCACCATAAGGCTCTAATTAACCCATTAACTCATGGTGGTCAATCCAGACCACCATAAGGCCTAAATTAACCCATTAAGTAATGATGGTCAATCCAGACCACCATAAGGCTCTAATTAACCCATTAACTCATGGTGGTCAATCCAGACCACCATAAGGCCTAAATTAACCCATTAAGTAATGATGGTCAATCCAGACCACCATAAGGCCTAAATTAACCCATTAAGTAATGATGGTCAATCCAGACCACCATAAGGCCTAAATTAACCCATTAAGTAATGATGGTCAATCCAGACCACCATAAGGCCTAAATTAACCCATTAACTCATGGTGGTCAATACAGACCACCATAAGGCTCTAATTAACCCATTAACTCATGGTGGTCAATCCAGACCACCATAAGGCCTAAATTAACCCATTAAGTCATGATGGTCAATACAGACCACCATAAGGCCTAAATTAACCCATTAAGTCATGATGGTCAATCCAGACCACCATAAGGCCTAAATTAACCCATTAACTCATGGTGGTCAATACAGACCACCATAAGGCTCTATTTAACCCCATCAGTCCCATAAGGGTATATTATTACCATTATGGGCCTGTTACAACCCAACATTAACCACATAAGTGCCATGATGGTCCTCAAGGACCATCATGACACTAACTACAAACACTACACTATAACCCCCAATAAACCATTTAATCTAAACTAACCCCCCTCTACACTAATCTTTTAACACTTACACTACCTACCTACACTACCTACCCCCTAATAAACCTCCCCAACACTCTAATTACAAAAAACAATAAACCTACAGCACAGAAAACAAAAAACCTACAGTACAAAAAACAAAAAAACCTACAGTACAGAAAAAAAAAAAAATTACAACCCCACCCCCCACTACAGAAAACAAAAAAAAAATTACAACCCCACCCCCCACTACAGAAAACAAAACAAAAATTACAACCCCACCCCCCACTACAGAAAATAAAAAAATACATTACAACCCCACCCCCCACTACAGAAAATAAAAAAATTACACACCTGAAAAGGAAAGACAGATAAACACAATACAATAATACATATAATACATTACATACATTACATACAATACATGACATTACATATAATATATTACATATAATATATTACATATCATATATTACATATAATACATTACATACATTACATACAATACATGACATTACATATAATATATTAAATATAATATATTAAATATAATATATTACATATAATATATTACATATAATACATTACATACATTACATACAATACATGACATTACATACATTACATATAATGTATTACATATAATATATTACATATAATATATTACATATAGTCCTAATCAAATACCCCCTATCTATCTAACATACAATCTATTTAATTTAAAATAAATCCTAACTATATCAAATACATCCCCCTATCTATCTAATATACAAAAAATCCTAACTACATACACAGACCCTTATTCTAAAATAAAATAAAATAATTACAGTCCTAACTACATACACAGACCCTTATTCTAAAATAAAATAAAATAATTACAGTCCTAACTACATACACAGACCCTAATTCTAAGCTAAAATCAATAAATTAAGACCACTTACCTTTAAGATGTTGCTTCAGATCACATACCTATGGGTCAAACAAAAATAAAAATTAGTACAAAACATTAACATCAAATAAATAAACATTATATACATTCTACATATTCAACTCACCTTTACAGCATGTCCAGTCACTGTTTAGCTCTTCCGGAGCGGCCCTGTTAAAAAAAAAAAACACAATACATGAATACATGAATACAATATATAAACAATAAATAAAATACACAAATAAACATCTAAATATACATTTAACTTACCTCCCCGCGATGTCCCCGGCCTTCTCTCCTTCAGCCCCGGCTGGGCCGCGGAACCATCCGCGCTCTAAAAAAAAAAAAAAAAAAAAACTAACGGAGGTCTGCACTGGCAGACCTCCCCGACGCTACTGAACCTCCCGGAGTCGTTTCCGGGAGGAAATTGGCATTGTCGGCTTGTGATTGGCTGAAAAAGCTGTCAGCCAATCAAAAGTCGTCAATGTAGGAGCCAATCAGGATGCGCAGATGTCTTCTACCAATCACTCCGTGGGGGTGTATCCCATAGTGATTGGCTGAAGGCATCTGAGCGTTGTGATTGGTTCCCATAAAGATAGACAAGTGTTTTAGCCAATCAGGGTGGGATATTGGGGTGTATCCCATCCTGATTGGCTCACACATTGACGACTTTTGATTGGCTGAAATTGATAGACAGCTTTTTCAGCCAATCACAAGCCGCCAATGCCAATTTCCTCCCGGAAACGACTCCGGGAGGTTCAGTAGCGTCGGGGAGGTCTGCCAGTGCAGACCTCCGTTCGTTTTTTTTTTTTTTTTTTAGAGCGCGGATGGTTCCGCGGCCCAGCCGGGGCTGAAGGAGAGAAGGCTGGGGACATCGCGGGGATGTATATTTAGATGTTTATTTGTGTATTTTATTTATTGTTTATATATTGTATTCATGTATTCATGTATTGTGTTTTTTTTTTAACAGGGCCGCGCCGGAAGAGATAAACAGTGACTGGACATGCTGTAAAGGTGAGTTGAATATTTAGAATGTATAGAATGTTTATTTATTTGATGTTAATGTTTTGTACTAATTTTTATTTTTTGTTTGACCCATAGGTTAGTGATCTGAAGCAACATCTTAAAGGTAAGTGGTCTTAATTTATTGATTTTAGCTTAGAATTAGGGTCTGTGTATGTAGTTAGGACTGTAATTATTTTATTTTAGTTTAGAATAAGGGTCTGTGTATGTAGTTAGGATTTTTTGTATATTAGATAGATAGGGGGATGTATTTGATATAGTTAGGATTTATTTTAAATTAAATAGATTGTATGTTAGATAGATAGGGGGTATTTGATTAGGACTATATGTAATATATTATATGTAATATATTATATGTAATATATTATATTTAATATATTATATGTAATATATTATATTTAATATATTATATGTAATGTCATGTATTGTATGTAATGTATTATATGTATTATATGTAATATATTATATGTAATATATTATATGTAATATATTATATGTAATGTCATGTATTGTATGTAATGTATGTAATGTATTATATGTAATATATGATATGTAATATATTATATGTAATATATTATATGTAATGTCATGTATTGTATGTAATGTATTTAATGTATTATATGTATGTATTGTATTGTGTTTATCTGTCTTTCCTTTTCAGGTGTGTAATTTTTTTATTTTCTGTAGTGGGGGGTGGGGTTGTAATGTATTTTTTTGTTTTCTGTAGTGGGGGGTGGGGTTGTAATTTTTTTTTTTTTCTGTACTGTAGGTTTTTTTGTTTTTTGTACTGTAGGTTTTTTCTTTTCTGTGCTGTAGGTTTTTTGTTTTTTGTAATTAGAGTGTTGGGGAGGTTTATTAGGGGGTAGGTAGTGTAGGTAGGTAGTGTAAGTGTTAATAGATTAGTGTAGAGGGGGGTTAGTTTAGATTAAATGGTTTATTGGGGGTTATAGTGTAGTGTTTGTAGTTAGTGTCATGATGGTCCTTGAGGACCATCATGGCACTTATGTGGTTAATGTTGGGTTGTAACAGGCCCATAATGGTAATAATATACCCTTATGGGACTGATGGGGTTAAATAGAGCCTTATGCTGGTCTGTATTGACCATCATGAGTTAATGGGTTAATTTAGGCCTTATGTTGGTCTGTATTGACCACCATGAGTTAATGAGTTAATTAGAGCCTTATGGTGGTCTGTATTGACCATCATGAGTTAATGGGTTAATTTAGGCCTTATGGTGGTCTGTATTGACCACCATGAGTTAATGGGTTAATTAGAGCCTTATGGTGGTCTGTATTGACCATCATGAGTTAATGGGTTAATTTAGGCCTTATGGTGGTCTGGATTGACCATCATGAGTTAATGGGGTAATTTAGGTCTTATGGTGGTCTGGATTGACCATCATGAGTTAATGGGTTAATTTAGGTCTTATGGTGGTCTGGATTGACCATCATGAGTTAATGGGTTAATTTAGGCCTTATGGTGTTCTGGATTGACCATCATGAGTTAATGGGTTAATTTAGGCCTTATGGTGGTCTGGATTGACCATCATGAGTTAATGGGGTAATTTAGGTCTTATGGTGGTCTGGATTGACCATCATGAGTTAATGGGGTAATTATAGTTGCCTGGGGTTATTATTTTTAGTGCGAGTCCTTTCAGGACCTTTACGGTCCTTTGAGGACCCGCGAGGCGGGAAATTTAAAATTGAATTGCAGCAGGGTCACGATCGGTGCCGATCGGGGCCCCCCGCTGCAGGGGGTTTATATGGGGACACTTCGGGGGTCCCGATGGGGACCCCCAGCATAGAGGGGGGTTAATTTTAAGTGCCGCGGCCGGGATTGGGTAATAGTGTGCCGCGGTCCCTTTAAGGAGCCGCGGCGGGGAATTTAAAAGTTTTAAATGCTGCGGGGGGCCTGATCTATGCAGATCGGGGCCCCCCCCTGCAATGGGTTTATGTGGGGACACTTCGGGGGTCCCGATGGGGACCCCCAGCATAGAGGGGGGTTAATTTTAAGTGCCGCGGCCGGGATTGGGTAATAGTGTGCCGCGGTCCCTTTAAGGAGCCGCGGCGGGGACTTTAAAAGTTTTAAATGCTGCGGGGGCCTGATCTATGCAGATCGGGCCCCCCCCCTGCAATGGGTTTATGTGGGGACACTTCGGGGGTCCCGATGGGGACCCCCAGCATAGAGGGGGGTTAATTTTAAGTGCCGCGGCCGGGATTGGGTAATAGTGTGCCGCGGTCCCTTTAAGGAGCCGCGGCGGGGAATTTAAAAGTTTTAAATGCAGCGGGGGGCCTGATCTATGCAGATCGGGGACCCCCGCTGCAAGGGGTTAATGTGGGGGTGCTGCAGGGGTCCTGATAGAGACCCCTGCAGCATGGGGATGTGTATAGGGTGCAGGGGGGAGCCTCACGCTATTGTCTTGGGCTGTTCCGAGGCAGCACGTAGAGGCTTTCGGATCCCTTGCGTGGACTTTTTGTCCACGTAGGGATTCTTACGATATGCGAGACTCGTGCATAGATTTAAGGCTACGTAGCTCTCTCGGAGCCTATTCTCGGCCATTTTCTCGCAGTCATATCGTAAAGCAGGCTGCGAGAGATTCGGTTCTCGCAAACAGCAGGAAAACTGCCTTTTGCGAGCACCGAGAGAACTACGAGGGAGAATTTAATAGGGCCCTGAATCCTTTGTTCTCCCACTAAAAAACAAGGCAGAAATCGTATCTCTGTTAGTTACTGGTAAAATAACATTATTACAGTGCATATAACATCACATAGTAACCCCAACATTAATTATTTTGGCCCACTTTACATTACACATAAAAAAACACATGTCACAGTCCTTACAACAAAAGTCTCATGTCCATTTTTATAGCCTTTGATATTAGCAATACAGAGTGTTAGAGTCCCAAATAACAGGGTTGCTTGTGTGGTTTACCATATTTTTCATCTAAGCAGGAAACTACTTCTGAGAGAACAAATGTACTCAGTTATAGAAAAGGATAAAATGGGCCATGGACGCCCTAAAGAAATAATAACTTTACAGACAAGAATATTACAATATTGAGCATGACTGTGAGATTACTTGTTATTAGATGTTTATGAATGGAGGCAGTTGCCCAATCCAGACCAGCAGGAGATAAAGGGCTCTTACAGAGCAATTAGGCTGCGCCTGTGGGCCTGCAACAGTCCTATTTAGGCCACAGGTGTAGCTGCAGAGAAAGAGAGAGACTAATGCAGACAGAGGAAATGCAGCTGAGAATCAGTGTAGCTGAAAACCAGTGCAGCTGAGAACCAATGGCGACTGACAGAGGAGTTTGGGAACAAACCTCCAATTAGCAACCAAGAGGAGCGATTCATCAGACTAAGAACAAGTGACTGACAGATGAATTGTATTATATATAAACATCTGGAAAAAGACAGTATGTTTGGACTTTCTATTCAGTAAACAAGAACTGCAAAACTAACGGGCCCTGGGGTGAAGCATTTGGAGTGAAGGGTGGGCCCGTGCTCCAACCGCTGCCATTGCTACAATTAGAGAGAACAGGAATCACAAGAACAAGCTTCATACAGGAAACAGAGACTGTATTTTGTATTTGCTCAGGTTGTGTTTTCCCCCCTGTAGCAGACAAGCTGTATAAGTACAGAGAGGGTGTTCCAGAAGTCACTCAGCTAGTATATGTAGATTTTTATTTTCATTATTACATTTCTTGTTTTCCTGCTTTATTAAAATCGTTGCCAAAACTTAATTTACTATTTCTGCCACTGCCAGGAGTAACACTTCAAGAGAGTATGCAGTGAAGATTCATACATATATTCAATATTCTATTATATTATATAAATAAAGGCTTTGTAAATATTTCAGGAACAATAACTTCACAGACAAAAATATTACAATATTGAGCATAACTGTGAGATTACTAGTAAATAGATATTTATGAATAGAGGCAGTTGTATTTATGTTATGCAACACAGCATCCAATAAGCATATATACTGCTAATCTTTGAGTGTTATCACTCACCAGTTTCAGATAAAGTAGTGCTGTTACATTTATTGAAGTAATGGATTAAAATTCATGCATAAGTCATCTAACTAAGTGAAGGAACAAAGAGATTAAAGCATTAAGTCAAAGAAAAATACAGTGTCTGCCAAAGAAAATAACTGAATCTTCATATAATTTTCCCATAAATTCCTGAAGGTCTTTGTGATGCTTTGTGTGCACTTTTTGATTTTGTTATTGCCACTTCCTATACAATACGATCACACTACATTTGTTTTTATCTTACTTAACAATATATATTTCCTTTACTTACTGTATGTCTTCCGTTAGTTAGATTTTTAGATTTAAAGTCAAACTCAGCAGTTGAGAGCTGAGCTTTACCTGGAGTTGCACCTTGAAGTATTCTCATCGATATTATCAGTAAACTGGAAAAAAACAATTTCCATTCTATTGCAAATTTAGGCAAAAAATACCATCTCTTTGTGATTTACTTCCTCAATTGCATTTTATTATTCTTACCTCTTAAGTCTGTATCCTTTTATAAATTAGGAACCAGACAAAAAAATATACTTTTTTTTTTTTTAAATCTATTCTTTAAAGCAGCACATTTTTTATTCTCAATTAAGCAAATATACGTCTTCTTATTTATGTTGAAAATAGATCAAAAAGTCTTAAAATGTAATGTCTGCTAAGAATGAAGTATACTATTAAATAAATTGCTTGCGGCACCCTAGTTTATTGTGCCTCCATTTTTAATAGATGAGAGTTTTTTTCAGTTTTCTCATAAAAAAATATCAACTTTTTATCACAATAAATTGAAATAGTTAAAATAGTTGTTGTTTATGAATTATGAAAGCTGGACAATCACAGTGACGTAAACAAAAATCTTATATATCAACTACCTGGGAGGTCCTAAAGCATGGTCCTTGGAAAACCAGTGGTCTATGAGATTCATTGGAACAATTTGATTACAGAAAAGAAAAATTAACAATCAAATTATTAAAAACTAATAAACAGTTAATAGCTTTATAGTTTTATATGTAACCAATATGGCATAGTCAATTGTAATTCTTAAATAAAGGAAAGCATTTTTTGTTATCCAATGATTTTTGTAATTTTGTTGTACATGTTTCTGTTCTAACTAGTGTATAAACAATTGTTGTTTTCTGGGTGGTGGCATATTTTTTTTAGTTGTGATTAACTCAGTCACACCTATCTTTCCCTGTGTTCATAGTTTCTTTTACCACCATGTTTAGATAATTACACGTGAACAAGACTAGCACCAAAACATGACTAGCATTGTGACACAATAGCTTTATTCATTCATGAATTGCATCTGATGTTTAATACCAAAGACATTTCTTCTTCCTGAATTGTTTTCTTGTTAGTGTAATATCAATTTGAATCATATAGAAGCCATATATGATTAACATTACTTTTTATAATATAAATCTAGCAATTATAACTATATAGAGTACTTTGTAGACCTTTTAAATGCAATTATAGGATTAAATGAACACTTTACATCTCATGATATTGCATTAATGATGAATATCCTCTGTTACACAAAGAAAAATATCACAAGGCCCAGATTCACTATAGAGTGATGTAAAAAGCCGCTCATTGCTCACTGAAGTAATGAGCTTTGCTTTGTTCATTACTCCTCATTGTAATGGGGTCAATAAAGGGAAGTGTGGCTTGTCAGCGCTTTGCTAAAGAAGTGCTTGTTCCCATACTGATAGCTAATATTAGTTAATGATCAGTATATAAGTATTGTATAATAATATAAATTCTTACCATAAAACAACAGTCATCTAGTGCTTTTGTTATAATAGAAGCAGCAATGATACCTGATGCAGTATAAATAAGCTATTAATTTGCTGTTTCTATATAATACAATTTTGGGGCAAATGTTGTATGAACTTACAATACATGGTTCATGAAAGTAATAAATATACAAGCCAGTGATTTACATTATATTCAAATGATATTATTATTATTATTATTATTATTATCATTATTTCCTTTCTTTGTAACGTGCCAACATATTCGGTAGTGCTATACAGGGGTAAGTTCAAGTCAAAACAATATTAACACAATGTAAAAAGGATGGAGAGCCCTGCCTTTGAGCTTAAAATCAAGGGTATAGGAGAGGTATAGAAGGATAATAGATGTGATGTGTATGTTAAGGCCAAAGGTGATAAGCTTCTTTAAACAGATGAGTTTTTAGTGTGTGTTTGAAGGATTTGAGGCAGGGAGATAGTCTGGTGGAGCGAGGCAAGGAGTTCAGCAGAATAGGGGCAGCACAAGAAAAGTCCTGAAGGCGAGAATGAGAGAAGGTGACAAGAGAGGATGAAAGAAGAAGATCATTAGCAGAGCAAAGAGTCCGGTTGGGGGTGTATTTAGAGATGAGAGCAGAGATATAAGAGGATGCATTAATGTTGAGGGCATTATAGGTTAGGGTCATGATTTAAAATTTTATTCTGGAGGCTAAGGGAAGCCAGTGGAGTAACTGACAGAGATGTCCTGCAGAAACTGAGCATTGAGTTTGGTAGATGATTCTGGTGGATGCGTTCATTATGCATTTGAGTGAAGAGAGATGGGTGATGGGGAGGCCAGCAAGTGAGAGAGTTGCAGTAGTCAAGGCGAGATATGATGAGAGAGTGGATTAGAATTGCAGTTTTGTCTTGTATAAGAACTTACTGATACGTAAGCCAGTGTCACATAGGGATAAATGGCTTAACCGACCTGCAAGGGTCCTTATGAGTACACTTTAAGGGGACCTGGAAAGTTCCACATTTTTTATATTAAAATAATCTAGTAAGTATTTATTTGCATATCTAAACATCATTTTATTAACCTGAACTACAGGTGGCAGACCATTCAGAAGCTATTTGGAAGGTTAAAGTTAGTTTAAACAGATATTTTATCTACTTGTTAATAAAATGATGTTTAGTTATGCAAATAAATACTTAACAGATAATTTTACTATTAAAAACAGGGAGCCTTCAATGTACTTAAGGAGATGAAAGTGTGCATTTGTGTGCCAGAGCCAGAAACACAGTAATTTCCACAAACCCAGGAACCTTATACAGCTGTGTGTTTCCTACTCAAACATTGGAACAGTTATGTGGTTTATTATTCTTGCACATGAGTTTGCAGTTATCATACATGTTAATTTCTAACTTATTTGTTGTTGTTGTTGTTGTTAAGTCATTAAGTCATGTCCAACCCTATGAACCACAGCACACCAGGCACATCTATTGTTATATCCTGGTTTAGCTTATCCATAAAGGTTTTCTTGGCAAGATACTGGAGTGGGTTGTCAGTTCCTTCTCCAGTGGACTGCAGTTTGTCTCACCTGTCTGATTTTACCACCCTATATGGTATAGCTAACAGTTTCATTGACGTACACAAGCCCCTTCACCACAACAAGGCAGTGATCCAGAAGGGGCCTAACTTATTACATGGTATTAAATGTCAGGAGATGTAGAGGTGGAGGGGTGGTAGGCATTAACCCTTAAGGCACTGTATTAGTCAGGTGTGACTTAGCATTAGTTGTGTGTCAGTGTTTAATTGTGTGAGTTGTTTGTAACTGATATAGTTCTTTAGCATTATTTTATAGGGCTGTTTTTGTGTTTTAGGATGTGCAGGCTTCAAATGTTATTGGCCCTGAGAATTCTTCTTTGGGCTATTTTTTCTTCTACTGGGACACTCGTAGCTCCTTAAATGTCTAGTAAGTGCTCTTTCAAGTTTTCTTGTTCTTATTTGCTCTTGTGCAAGTTGAGTTTACACGTAAGGATTTGTCTCAATGAGAGCACTCGTTGAAACTTAGAAGAATACTCAAGATTTTAGTAAGACGTTACTGAAGCCATGTAAAAGCACTTTAGGTAACTTTACTCATAGAGCAGGGAACAGTTCATACATAGTAATCAACTGTAAAGGGTTTCTCATAAGTGTTTGCTGCAGGTGTAATGTAATAGCTACGTTAGAGCTTACAAGTACTTTCAATGTATGGGAGCCATATAATCAAGCCCTAACTAGTACTATTAGACTGTTTGCTTATGCCTAAATCTATTATGGAATTTTGATACTGAACATTTACCTTTATTTGTACATTATCAAAAATTTTCGTCTTTTGCTATATACCTTTATTTAATGTAACGTATTTCCAACTAAACAATGATAGAGTAAACATTTGTTTTAGATTATATATTGTACTGTTAAATGCAATTTATCTACACATCAAAACAGTTGGATCATACAAAAATAAACTTTAGCAGAGAATGTGATAATGTAAAGATGCGAAAAATTCTTGTCAATAACTTATAGTATCAGGGTAGGTATCATCAGAAAACGTGATGCATTTCAATATTCCTCCCACTTTAGCAACTTGGCATGAACTGTAAAACAGTCCATAAACTGGTATAATTATGATACTTTTATAGTTCTGCAGAAACTAGGTCAAAAGAATTCACCTAGGCGACAAGTTCTCACATGTGTATTATTTCTCTTCATGTATTTTATGGCGGTTTTGATTGCAGGTATATGTTACAGCAGCACTAGTGTAATATACTTTATGATTATTTTATCCAATAATCAGTTTATTTCAGTAATTTTTTTTTCATCTAGTGTGTTAGGACACACCAGTGTGTTGCAACAACCAGCTATGTGTGTCACAGGGAGTTTGGGTTGGGTTTGGTGAGTGATAGGATCTTTGACAGCTGAGTGATCAGGGTAAAGCGGATAATCTGTAAGGGGTGGTGATGAACACTTTTCCAACATCTAATGTTACTTATGGAACATAGAAAATAATAATAAACGTGTGATGCTTTGATAAGCGAAGTAAATATTCTAATTACTATGAAATGAACAATAGTAACATATGTTCTTAAAGTGACACAGTGACGTTTCCATATATGCTATCACTTTATTTAAACTACCGTAATCTATTAGTATCAATGACTACCAGTTGAATACCATGCTAAAGTAATGCATTTTCTAGGACATAACCACATCCATGACGACGTCATATGCCGACACTGGAAAGAGACAGAGCCCTGAGTAGGAGATTAATTGGTACTGTACTAATGGTAGCAACCAAAGAAGTGGGTAGATAACATTACCTAAACTGTTGTACTGACATCCTCTATACATTAAAAACTAAACCTTCATAGCATTATAACCAGACTTATCATTAACTATACCAGCATAGCTGAGTATATATAAGAACCACATGTAACCTTGATGGGAAAACATTTGATCTATATACCAACAGGCTACAGCAAAATTATTTTCTGAGCCCCACATTACAAGAAGGGTATTAACCTAGCCATATAACCTAAGGGGTTAAAAAGTTAAACATAAACAATTCCCTCAGCCTAAACATCAGCATAGCTGGTATCTCCAACAATAACATGGGAGCTTTCAGGGAAAGTACTCCACTAACCCCATTTACATAGGCTCTATCAGGCTACAACAGAAGTGCTTTCTGAATCCCATATTAAAAGGAGGTTTCTAATCTAGCCTTAGTACTTAGGGTTCAAGAATCAAAAATAAGCAATTTCCTCAGGCTAATACCAGTATAGCTGGAAAAATAAATAATACATATACAGCCTTTAGGGAAAACACTCTGTTGACCACTTTATATATGTACCAACAGGCAATCATAAAATCTATTTTTTGAGCCCTATATTTACAGTGGGGTTATAAACCAAGCCATAGAGCCCAGGGGCAAAGAGTCAAATAAGTAATTCCCCTTAGTCAAGTTCGGAATACATTATAGCACAAACTGATAGTGCTATGGTACAGAGGGCAATGTGGATGTTCAGTGGTACTCAGGCTTGATGTGCATTATTGAATTTTATGACACATCACAAAAATGTCAACATATGTAGTCCACCAGATTATCCCTCAGAGGAGCTCTATATAGTTTCTGCTTTACTTATTTACTACACCAGCAAAATCTTTATCTCTAATTTAAGGGAAATAGACTTTGACGTCATTGAAACTATAAAATTCTTGCTAATACCTAACTATACAAAAGTGTTTTTCCTTTCTTTTAAATGTTTTTAATTTTGTGTGAGCGTCGTTGTTTCTAAATATATGTAAATAAAATGTAAATAGTACGTACTTCCCTTTCCCCATTTTTTGTTCCCCTTTTACATGAACACAAAACAAGTGCAAATATAACTTAAGTGGTAGAAAACAGAAAGGGAAAAATAGCTAAACTAATTAAATCGAAAAAAATACCAAATGTTTGGGAAACATCTCTGCATCTTCAAACACCACGTGTCAGATTCCAACAGGAAAAACATACGTGTTTATGGTCTGTGAGTACTTCCTTGCTGTCAATTCTTGTTTAATACTTGAATCAAACTTAGTACAGTATTTTCTATATTGGGGTTATTTACCATCAACTATCCCAGGGCATGTGATGGGCAATTATAACATATTTCCTACAGGAAACAATAAAAAGAGCACATTGAAACACCACAAAGCATACTGTAGCCCCTAATATTCCTTTATAGCTTACATAATAAATTTACAGATAACACTATGAATATGTTTGTACCTATTTTCTATTTTACGCTTCTTTTTCAGTCAAATTTAAGTTTACAAGATATTTCAAAATATGGTTTTATATATTTTTGGGATATTCTGTTGATCATGTTAGTTAAATGAATTTAAAAATAGAAAAGCTACTAAAAGAAAAACATTTCAGAAGATGCTTTAACATTTGTCGGCTCGCACTAGGCCTATGACAATCATACCTACATGTATACGATGTTAACCTTATATATGGTTTTGTTTGAAAAAAATGAAATTATAGGAAAATGAATATATGAATACACACTTTTTCATTTGTATTCCTTAGATATCATAAACTCAGTGATTCTAATAGTGACTTCAACAGAAAAACATTTACACCTCAAAAGGTACCCTCTAAAAGTAAGAGCTAGTTGTTGATAATTCTCATATAAATGTAATGCTTGTTATTGAATAGTATTCACGCAAATCATTTAATCATTACATTCTTTCTGCAGCTCCATCAAAATCTATTCTCCAGAATGGTTTCATTGCAATAAGATGCAGGGCGTGTCTGAGTAGGCATTTAGCTGCAAGCAATAATGATGCTGTCATGTGTTTCGGATGAGACCAGCCCAAGATTATGGGTGGAGAAAAGGACTCAGTTCTACAGCATCCTCAGTTCATCTCTCAGAAATAGGGAGACACCTTTAACACCTAAGTGAAAGAGCACACAGTAAGTGCCATCCCTATACACAACATTGGAGAAGACAAGAATATCAGCACCCATAGGAATTGTGTCTCACAACCTAGAAAGAAGAGACAATGGATTGGCTCCTGTGTGCAAAGTTTGTTGCATTCTTTATTTTAATGGTAAGTGCTATTATTATGCCAAGTTAAACATTGTGTGTATTCGTAATGTAGGTTTTATATTTAGTTTTTGTATACTTTCATAATCCCAAGTAAATTCTACTTTTCTTAGAAATATGCTCCTCCACCTGTTGATTCCCATTTCTGCTCAGTGCTACTGGTGCATGAGTATAACCAACATTATTGCACATGCAGTATGTATGTCCTTACTTGCATTTAAAACAATGAATACAATTTGAATATGTCTTTGTTGTCCACTCTCATGGCCAAGGCCTGACTGGACTGTTGGGAACTGTGGCCTGGGCCTGGGCTGGCAAGAGTTACCCTGTTTATTACTATGGTTATGCATTTTTTTGTTGCTTATGCAGTATTTATGTCCTTACCTGCCTTTAAAGGAATGACCACAATTAGAATATGCATTTGTTGTCCAACACAAATCCAGAGCTTTGTACTGTGCTTTTATTATATTTTGTATCACTTAATGCAAATTTGTGCATGTATTTAACAATTATTGTGCATGTATTTAACAATCATTTAAGCAGTTTTTTTTCCTAATCTGTTATTATATTTGAATTTGCCTTCTAATATTGCAGTCATTTCGAAATACTACATTCAAAAAGTAGCTTTATCTGAGGGAGCTATAGTATGAATGCTACAGGTCATGTTTATTGAACATAATTTTTAAAAGTTCAAAAACATCATATGAAATTGATTTAAAAATATATATCTTCACATATTTAAATTATATTTGAAACCATTTGTGTGTTGCTCAAATAAATTAAATATTTACAACATTATATACCAAGATAATATTTGTAAAAGAGACAAAGTGTAGCAGCTAACATGTCGCTGGCCTTTGAGGATGTGAACACATGGGTTATTGTACTTGTAAATGTTTTTATTAGAAGGTAGAAGAACATTCTGTTTTATTCTTTGGAACTTACTAAAGCATGAACATTGCAAACACTTTTTTATTCTTCAGTTTTATTTGTCTTTTTTGATAAATCAAAGTATTTCATTAATACACAATAACATTAAATATACTGGAAAATAAAATTAGAAAATAGAAACCTGTTTGTACAGGATCACTTGGCTTAATCAGTCTGTTATTTTTGTTTTGTTTTATAAAACCTCACACCATAATTGGGTGTTTTGTCTTCTTTTTTTTATTTTTATTTTTACTGAAAATGTCAATTACAAGGATGTTCCCTTCCATACCCCCTAGTATTCCACCCTCTAAAGCCAGTGCTACACTCTAAACAATCCTAGTACATATGTAGAAACATATTATTTTAAAGATAAAACAAATTATATAAGGAAAAATAACCTTTAGCAGCAAAAGTAGAGGCACATAAAAATAAATTTACAAAAGAAAGTCTTAGTTTCATTGCCTTTTTGCCAGTCAATAAAATCATATAATATTGCACTATAATTGTATTTCAAATTAAATGACCAGTATACTAAGTAATTATTTGCATTGGTATTTTTATGAGTTTCATTTACATGTAGTTACTAAATTGAATGATTAACAACAGTACATAGAAGCTTAGATGCAGGTTTGTCCCTTGTCTCCCTTGCAAAGCATGGGAGGGATTGTTAGATTGTTTGTATACATTTGCATAAATAAGCAAATAATATGCATGCACATACACACCTCCAATGTCCATAAAGATAAATCTATAGCATTTGTGAGGACACTTTTAACTTATTATATTATTCCGTACTACAATACACAATAAGATATATGGTTTAACTGGGATAATCAAATAAGAACATTGCGTCTGTAATAAAGATAAAACACATAGTCAGAGTATATTGCTACATTTTTTAAATGAATATAAAGTTATTATAGGCTGCAGGTAAACTGCAAAAATCTATGTATATTTTTAAGTAAACATTTCTCTAAAAAGGGGGAGGAAAATTGATTCTTAATTGAACAGGGTAAACCATTTTTGGTTCTAGTCCATTTTAATGATGGCCAACTCATTTTGGCCTATTGTTTGTGAATGTTCACACCCCTTGGTGTAGGAGGTATGAGATGTCACATCACATGATATTTAGTCTGTAATTAAAATTATGTTCAAATAAATATATTTGCATTATAGAAAAGCATTTGTTTACCCAGTGCCTGTAGGCATTTAATAATAATAATAAAATATATGTGTGTGTGTGTGTTTTTAAAAAAAACACTTTAAAGATGGTGTAAATAGTAAGTGGGAGTAGGGCCTCACAGTAAGGAGGGTAAAACATTATTCCTAGCTGAACAGGGTAAAACATGTTTGTTCTAGTTAGTTTTAATGATGGCCAACTCATTTTGGATTAGCGTTTGTTAATGTTCACACCCCTTGGTGTAGGAGGTATGAGATGCTTCTATTACACGATATTTAGTATATAATTAAAATGGTGTTTAAATAAATATATTTGCTTTTTTTAAAGCTTTTATGTTAACCTATAGGTATTTAAAAAATAAAAAAAAATAAAACATATATCTTCTGTGGCCCTTTTACTGGCACAGCAATTTAAAAAGTGTTTCATGTGAATTCCTTGTTAAGTACATATTTTGTGAATGGTGTTGTATTAATGTTCCATGCTGATTCATTTTTGAATACTGCATAATTCATAGCTTTAAGTTAAGTTGTAATTTAAAAAGTTGCATGGCCTGGTACAATAATAAGTGTTACTCTTTTGTTTCACTGTTCACTCTTGTATTATTAAAAAGCTTAGTTCTGAACCTCAACATAATAAACCATTTAAATATAATAATTTCCCAGGGGGAAAAAAAGTAAGCATTGTTCTAAAACTGTGTTCTGTAAAACACTGGGGTTCATTAGATATGACCTGGAGTGCCAAAGGACCACTTATAGAAACTGTTGTACTGCAAGCAGATAGACATCAGCATAGAGTAAGGAATTTAGAGTCTTGGACGAATTGTGCGGTCTTAGATAGTGTTATAAGGTCCTGACAAAAGATTTTAGAATCTCGAAAGAACATTTTTAGGAGCCAAAAAAAAAGCATTTTGGACAACGTAGGAATCAATAATTGTTGACCTTGGGATTCCATCATTTGTTGCAGTCTGAACATGGCATTATTTGGTTGTGGAAAGAATGCAATAATACCCTGGACACATTGAAAGATTTTCTATATATTTAATGGAGTTTTTTTACTCTGTAGTACATTAATTCAGAAAAGCTGAATCACTTCAAATTGACAATCAGATTTTAAAAATATGTTGTAATCTCTGGGCATGTTCAGAACTGATGCTTGTGAGCTACACCCATGATGGATAATTATTGCTTAGTTTGGCATGCAAGGATAAAAAGATCACATGAAAAGATGAAGTAGAAATACCTGTTTATTAAAACATCAACCCAATGTTTGTGCACATTTTCTTACAGAACTGGAGTCATTGTTTGGAGCTGAATAGACCAATTTAGTTCCTGAAATACTTACCTGTCTAGGTGCTAATGTTTCTGTCTATTATTTAGTTTGACATTATATAAAATTGTTTGAGCCCTTGTTCCATTAACCAGTTCATTCTTGTCAAGTTTCCAGTACATAACCTGACACTAAAAATGGCAGTACTTTCGTTTTACAGACTTTCAGCTGAAAAATATTAACACATCAAGTAACCCACTAATTTCACTTACATATTAAAAAATAATGTAGAGTTCATAGAGAATATGTTATACATATAGCACTTCTGGAATGATTTCTCTAAGCTAGCTGCACTTGAATGAGACAATAGGATAAAAAATACTCTTGAATGTTTATAATGCTGAATATATATGCAGTGGCTAAAAAGCTAATATTGTATGTAATAACAATTAATTGGACTCACAAACAAGCCCACTGTCCCACTCCCTGTGCACTGATGATTTTAAATTGGAGAGGTAGCCATAACAGAAGGCTATATCATATACTGTTCACACAGAGATGACTCCTCCTGGATGTTCCCCATACTGGATATCCACCAGCAATCCAATCAGACAACTTGTATCACTTTACTTCCTCAAAGTAGGTCACTAGCATTACAATTTTCATAGTTAACCGTGTCACTTAGGGCCTCAATTGGGACTTTAAGGAACAATTCCCATAGTTTTGATAATATGATTTATTCAATCTTGTATAAGGTACTCATACAACAACTTTGAACATTACATTGCATTTTAGGCATATTACCATGAAATAAATGAAACAAATATATCATCATATCTGCATTCAAGATATCAGTACAGATATAGCCAGGTTTATGGTGAATTAAGCTTGACCTAAAAAAAACTTCCATTGACTTGCCCAGGATACTTAAAAGACCATGGTGGACAAAGATTAAAAAATAGTGTTTAAAAGGTGATATGTTTTGAGAATGTAACGAATAATGATACAGCCACCAATTTATTAAGGTGGAAACTACCATTTTCATTTCCAGTGCCCCCTTTCTGAGGTGGGATGAGACTTTGAATGCAGAGAGGAATCTCTGTCTGGAGAATGTGGTAATAAGGAATGTGGTAGTAAGAACTGCCAGAGCTCTGATTAGCAATACAAGGAAACACCCTGTTAAGACTTAATAAAGAAAATGGAAGCCTGCAGTAAATAATAATTGCATTTAAAAGTGAAAATAAAAATGAAAGGCTGTATTTATTGTTTTCTTGTCTAAAACATTTTGCCTACTATCAATGTTAGTTATTCCAAGGTAGGAGGAGTCTTTAAATGCAGACAGGAAGTTCTATTTGCACAATAAGAATATGGCTGTAATAATTGCCAGAGATCTTTTTACCACTAATGAAAAGCTATTAATTTACAAGGAGACAACCTGTTGAGACAGGACTTGCCAGAAGCAGGCTCAGTAAATAAATCGGAGGCCTGAGTAAAGAGTAATTGCATATAAATGTGAACAAACATAAAGGTTGTGTTTATTTTTTTCTACTTTCTAAAAACATTTTGCCTATAAAGTTTAGTTATTCAAAAAAACATAAAGAAAATAATTGACCACACATAAATGAGCAAAATTATTTAGTTTCAGTGTTTAACTATTATCATTTATTCTTTGTAAAGTTTAAAATGTCACAAAATGATCATTTTAATCTATCCATTTAGTTACAGAACTTTAAAAAAAAAAATTTTTGTGAACTTAAAGACTGTCAGTCATATTTCCACTCCCTTTGACTTTTTCATTTTTGTTTACTATTACTTCCTGATCCCACCAACTGAGTTATTAGGTTCTATGAAATTACTCACTGGGGAATTAAATAAACATTATTGCTAATAAATCAAAGCCTGTTTTGAAATGATTGAATGCTTAAATAATTAATTGCATATTCAGAACTCATAACAAATAAAAAAAGTTGTAATATACAGTTGCTGTATATATGTACTCTTTGAAGTGTCAGTAGGAAGTAACAGCAGTTTAAGTGCTAGATTTTATGGAAATGACATTTCTGAAAAAAAATTGCAAACAGTAAAATAAGAACCTTGTGAGAAATACCTTGTGAGTTCATATAATGAGAATGAGTTTTTTACAAAATTGTGGATTACATTATAAAACCCTTTTAGCACCTTACCATAGAGGACATTAGATGTGATTGTCCCAAAATATGTATGTTCTTATAATAATTCTTAGGAGCTTAAATCATTTTTATATACTTTATTAACATGCAAAAATCTATGAATACAATACAACAAGAACATTGTATTGTAAAATAGGTTAACATGTCCTCATAACACATAATAAGTAAAGTATTCACGACACCTCCTTGTTTTGTCATGAGTTAATAGCTACTAATGTTACAATTAATCTTTTATTGTTTTGTTTAGTACCAGCACCACCGTAAAGTATGCTACTAAGTTAATGAACTACAAAAAATGTTATAGCTGTTAATATATTTTAGGAGAAAAGCATTACAGTTGCTAATGGCAGTGATTTCAAACTGGCAACCATCATAACTAGAATTGGTTTTCCAAACTGTGTTACAAAAGCATTTAAATACCAAAATTCAAGAATTCACAATTGGAAAACAAACCCAATAAAATGTCCTTGCTGTTATCTTTATCTGTACAAAACATTTCCTACTATACTATGCTGTGTTTGTGACTACTAGTAACAGTGTTTTCCACGTGTGAAACATTGATTTCCAATTGCCTTGAGCATAAATGTAGTCATTGTCCTTATCTCACTTGCCATTCATCCTCATCTTCACATACATATGGACACATTCTCTGTTAATAGTGTCTAAATGGACAATTTCTCGGGATCCTAAATGCAAATAAAACATTGAGGTGCATTAGTTTCACAAAATTAAACCCACTTTACTATTTACTATTACAAAATATGTTGACATTTCAGTAGTTGTAACAAGTCTTGAGAACGTATGAAAGTAGTGAACTGATACCTATCATACATGAGCATTTTAAGATAATGTCAGGTAAATATTTATTAGTCTATAAATACATCTTTATTCAACTGCTCCAAACTAACATTTTACAAAATGAAAAGAATGATGAATATAAGTATTCACAATATGTTGGCAAGTTTTAGAGCATAATGCAGAAATCATGGTAAAATGTGTTATTTGGATAAAGCAAATAATAAAGCATTTTTTTTATTCTACATGGATATAAAAAGCTTTCCTTTTCTCCATAGTAGAAGTGAGGTGATTGGCTTTTGTGGCATAAGTCTTTAATCATCTTTTCAATAAAGCAGAAAGCATTAATACTAATATATACAAACAGATATATTGCAATGTGTTGTTGTGTTATTGTGATACATGCAGTGGAAGTCTGCTGATCATGCAACCTTTAGGTTATCCACGATGTAGGATGGAGGTTTAATTAATTTATCTTGGATATTACTCATTTAAAAAAAAAAAAAAAGCTCAATAGTTTGATAAAATCTCCACATGGTTGTGAAGTATGTAACACAATAACAACATTGGAACGTATGCAAGACAGCAACATGATTTTCTATTTAGATGACTCTGATAATGTCATGGGTGCAGTCTGTCTATAGCGTCAGTGGGAGCGCTATCCTATGGAGCCTTACTCAGTCATTGAACAATAGTGTCAAGGGACTATTTGAAGAGGATATTTTCCACTGTTCCTCCCTTGCGTCCTAGATGTTTAATCCTTTTACAAAGACAAAATGTTTATTGCCATTTAAGCAACATTGAATGCAATAGTCATAAAATAAAGGATGTAATTACTATATGTAAACATATTATGTCCATTATCAAGTCAAATTCTTGAAAATTGCAAATGATAAATATAACAATGCAGTGGTCCTTTAACAACACCATCTGCAATGTCTTGTTTGTCAGGAGTGAAACAAGGGGTGTAATGAGGTGTTCTCCTGTGTACTCCTACATCTAACATTAGATGGGAAGGACACTGCTCTTCCTCAGGGGTGAGAGAGGGTGGTGCCCGAGCACCCTCCATGCCAACAACTCATTTGATTACACATCACATATTGATAAATATGGTGACCAAGATATTTTTAGTTGAAAAAAAATCTAAGAGATTTAACTCACTAACCATGATCCTATATAAAAAATATTTTGTTTTCTGTCATAGTTGTGATAACTCACATCTTAGTATACTGATCATTCCACCATGTTATACTACATATTCTTCAACTTGTATTACCCCTGTTCTTATCCCCTGTACAGCACTACGGAATATGTTGGCGCAATACAAATAAAAGATAATAATAATAATAGGGGCCATGAAAAGCACGGAACAGCTGCATTGGCAGTTTTCCCCTTAAAACTAATCATCACGGATTTCAGATAACCACTTCACATCCCATGTGAAGCTGAGTGAACCTAAGTTTTTTGCCTTAGATACATAAATATTGAAGGATTTGGATAGGAATTCAAACTGCCATATGGATCGACATGATGAGAAAATTCCTTGGAAATTCTATTAAAATAATTAATCGTATTCTGCATTCCATAAGAATATATCCAATTTTTGTGACAATACTATCAAACTCATTTAAAACATAAACTTCAGCAATTTAGGTGTGGATATGAAGACTGAATGATTTGATGCCCTAGAACAAACATAGTTACACTTGTTAGATATAAAACTTGACTAGAATTCAACAACTTTAAATGAAGTCTGAATATAAATCACGTTTTTAATTTCAGAAAAATCATTTAAAGAATGAATCTATATTTGCTGAATTGAGTACCATTCTTCTCCTACATCAGGCAAATCCTATTGATCGTAACTGGATATACAGTATTCTCTCTTTGTATTACACATTTTATTGCAAGTTGAAACTGGACTGAGAATGTTTTAATAAAATTATCTTTTATTGTGTGTTTTACTACCCTTTTGAATTAATAAATACAGGTGATATCCACCATTTAGTTATTTTTTACTGACAAGGATAGCTGTTAAACAGCTTTCATTGTGATGCTGATGAATCAGCCAGGGAGGGGTGGGTGGAACTCCCATCTCTCATCACTCATCAAGCTCAATTATAATTGCTTGTCGTTGAAATTGTAACGCCAATAAAATTATGCACTTCCCTAACGCACATACAATGCATTTTAATGACTAAAACGACTACTTTACAAAGAGCATAGTAGATGCTAGCAAATGTCTCACAATAGAAGTAGTAGAATCTACCATTAGCAAGAAATCTAAACATAATTTTGATTGATATAAGACCATTGATATGGTCTGACGCTTACAACTAGGGAAAGAGTGGATTGAGAAAAGTTGTCCTCATATATCATCAATTTCTATGTTACCAAACAAGAAACAATAATAATAGTATAAAGCTAGTTGACGTTGGATGTCCACATAAATTCTATTCATAATTAGAATTTAATTTTCTAAACTCAACTATAAAAATATGGTCTCTTCTTAAATGATATTCATGAGTGTGATACCTTTCCACAAAGGCAGACATAAAGGTAATGCATGCTCCAAATACCATCAAAACCTTTGTGACTTGACAATCTCTTAAAATTAAATTGAAAAATTAATGCAACCTTATTCACTAAATGATGTTTCTTGTGATACTATAATATGGCGTGCACTGGATTTATCTGGTTAAGGTTGTGATTAAAAGATTGTTTTCTTCTTCTGCTTCTTCACCCCACCCAACACCTTTAAAGTAGCAAGACTCCCGTCAAAGCATTTGGCTCATAAAAGTACTGCAAGTTGAGGTGGTACATTGTATCTGCCTCTGGCAGCCTTACTTGTGTTCATGTTATTTTAGGTGTGGTGCGTTCTTGAGGGTGTGTATTGCTTCTCTGAATTACAAGATCTCTTTATGCCCAAGCAATACACAGCCTACTGTTTCTCCATCAAGAGATGTAGAGCAGAATGTTCTCTGATTTTCTCTAAACTGCTCCCTAATTATTTTCAAAGGATCAGCCTTGTTAAAATAAACCCATTTATATTCTTAGTCTTGGGAGCACATCACTACTCACCATATTCTCTCTCAAGTGTAAATTTTGATTTAAATGAAGAATAAGATTATTGTTTCATCGACTTCTAATTTGTCTACTGCATATAAAATAACAGAATTGCATTATATTCATTATATTCTATAAAACAAGCAATGCCTATTAATTCAGAAGCAAAACTTGTAGCAGTTCTTAAGTTTGACCTTATTGACAAGAACAGTCCAGTACAAAATATATACATAGAGGGTTTTTCAATCATCTTTCTACCCATCATAACATATTTAGTGTCTGGTCTGACTCTTTCTCCAGTCTCATTTTGCAATTGGCAGAACCAAACTGATTTGCCCCATATAAGGTAAACTGTAAAGTGGGCCTGAGGCAAAAAGGTAGTAGGTTTCGAGTCTCATTTGAATGTCACTGCCCAGAATCCATAAAAGCATATCCAAGTTTCATGGATTAATACATTTCTCGACTCTATAGGCAAAAAACTGCCTATATGTATGCAGCACGTCTCATAAAACATTTTATTTTTATTAATATCTAAAAATCACTCTAATGATTATGTTGTTGCCCCCAGAGGTGTCTACACAGGCCCCTGATCCCCACCCAATCAACATGCAGCATTAGGGGATCAATGTTAACTCATAATTCACCTGCTGTTTCTTCCTCAGCTTTTAGTAGAGCTTTAATGTGAGCCCCCAAGTCACTGCTGGGATATGACTCCCTGCTGCTTCCTGTCTGTGTTGCCATAGCACCTAACTTAGTGCCACACTACATATTCCAGGCTGCTTTGCAGCACACACAGGAACCTCAGAGTTTAAATCAAATGTTTCAGGTAACTTGATTGGCCAAAACAAATTATGAAATTAATGCTAATTTAGCTTGGTTTGTAGGGGTGTTAACCCTAATTACAAGGCATTTCGCTAACTTCAAGATAAGTGTTTAAATGTTTATTTTGGTATTTGTTTCATGCACATTTTTTTCCATACACTATTAATTCTCCTCTATCAACTGTATTCATAATCCAGGAAACTTAGATATCCAGTAAAAATAGTGTTTACTGAGAAGTTCTATGTGAAAATCAAGTCTCTTGGCCTTCTTGAGACATGTAACTGTACTCAAATAATAAAACAAATACATCATACCACAATGCACTTTAATAGTTTCACAAAGTCTTAGTCTTAGCATGTTTTTTTATTGTGTTAATAGTTCCAAAATGCTAAAACTAAATTTCAAGCATACAGTCTCAGCTAGAGTAAATTCAAATAATAAAACCTCAAATAATATGTTTAATTATCTTGTAATCAACTAATATCTAAAGTATATAACCACTAATATCAAGTAATATATGTGAATAAAACATATATTTTTCTATCTGATCATGAATTTATGACTTAAATGGACATTACCATGTCAAAAGATTTTTTTTTTAAATAAAGCATTGTCATTTTTAAGCTGATCTCATACATTCCACATTTCTTTAATCTTCTTGCAGACATTAAAGATGTTTATGCACCATCTTTTGTAACAAGAGCATTTAGTGTTTTCAGGCACAGTTACCCTGTGTTGTGTGCTCATATCAGACACCATGACTGTACTGTACCATACTAGCTATATCTTCCAATAAGTAGCATAATAAGCTGCCTTTGGTTGTGAAAAGTGTATTTCTAGTACCCAAAAGGAAGTGATCTTTTGCACATTCTGTGTTTGTAAAGTAAATGCTAAAAAGCGGCGAATTCAGCTTGTGTATTTGGTAGAGGATGGTAGAAGAGGTAAAAAATAAATTATGGTAACTAGTAAAATAAAGCATGACACTAAGGCACTAAAGTGTGGGTATTTAGCTTGTTAAATTAACATAAATTAGCAAAGTATTAACAATGTGATGTTCAAACAACACTAACTATTGTTTTTTTCCCTATAGGTATCTTTAGAATGTAGCGGTGAATGGGACGCAAAGGTAATGTTTATTAAATGATTAGTCTGAATCTGTATATGTGTAGCTGCAGGAATATAAATGTTTGTGTATAGATAGATAGATAGATAGATAGATAGATAGATAGATAGATAGATAGATAGATAGATCTCAGAACCTGAATACATAATTGTCAAGGAAATATTATAAATGTTATAACAAGCTAAACAGATGGAAACCCTAAATAGACATTTTTCCCTATTAAAAACAATTGTACTGGTTCTCCACATATTGAAAATGTTATTCAGTCATCAGAAAGAGAGGAAACATTTCTGAAGTAATTGGCTACGGTCCTTCTGCTAGTGTTATGTACATTTTAATTTATATGTATATGTATATGTTTATGAATACTACAAAGTTACTTAAAACAAATCTTTTCTATATTTTCTAGGTAAACCATGGAAAAGATGAAAATGGGAAAATTATATGGGAGCGTCTACAGATTAAAAGACAAAAACGTGAATGGATTGTACCTCCTGCTTTTTTAAGGGAACAAGAAGATAACAGAAAGAGGAATCCAATAGCCAAGGTATTTCAAATATTATTTTTTTTGCAGTTTTAATTCGTTATGTATGTATGCAATTTTAATTCTTTTTGTATGTGATGTCTTTAAGAAATTGGAATATTGATCTAGAACTGCTTTATAAATATACTATGCAAGTCCAAGATGGTGGACCGGATGTACAAGTGGTGGAAAATCTAGGAGAGCCTTAACATTCATGTCATCCGATTTGGTATCCATACTAACATTTGAGATTTAAAGATGTTGCATATACAGCCTGGTATCCCTGCCTCATATTTTACTTATTTAATTGTAAAAAAACATATTGTAAATACAAACAGTCTTCTTATAAAAAAATATATATAAAAATATAAAATATAACATAACATGAACATAAGTAAAAATACTCATGTTACATATAAACTACAATACATCTTATTAAATTACGGTAGCTATATTCTAATCATGTTCTAGGATAGGGCTCATCAACCGTTTCTTTAGCAAGCTCAAAACAACTGATGTGAGCTACATAGATATATATACATTTCAAGAAATAATTGAACTATTCTAGAAATAATTAAACAGGAACAGTGGTTAGACTGCCTTCCCACTATTTATGCGTGAGATACGTAACAGTCAGAGGTGTTGCAGTCATCTTATACCTACCCAACGATTTTGGTGTGGGAACCTCATCAAAATGAAAATACAATGGCATTAGTTTAATATAAAGATATACAGCCTTATTAAATTGCGATTTGGCCAATTGAATAGGGCTCTATTTAAGCACAGAGCATATTTTTTTTTACAGAAGTTTTTAGTTAGTGAAGTCCTTGCTTTTGGATAGAAGTTCACTATCTAAAAACTTCTGTAACATAAATATGCTCTGTGCTTATATAGAGCCCTATTCAAGTGGCCGAATTGCAATTTAATAAGGCTCATAGATATTTCTTCAATTCTGTATTGTCTGCTATCCCACATGGAGTTGTGTAGCCATACCTGTAATGCTTTGCTTGTTCTACCCTGCAGGTCCATTCAGATATACAGATAAAGCAAAGGATAATGTACACAGTTTCTGGACCCGGTGTGAATAAGTTTCCTTTCGGAGTATTCGTGATCAATCCCAACACAGGAGAACTGAATGTAACAGACGCCATTATTGATCGTGAACAAACACCGATATTTTATGTAAGTTTTTTCATTTATTTGTTTTATTTTCAGATAATGTATCTTAACTTATCTTATATTTTACAAAGCAACAAACTGATACTGATGTAACATTCTATTACAATCCATTTTCGTATGAAACTAGCTGATCAAGCAACGATAAAAATGATTTATGGGACTTTAATAATACCAACTTGTTTCAATACAGTAGTCAGACTAAAGCAGACAAACCAAACTGATTGATTTTCTATTTCCATATCTTTAGTGTTAATTTTTAATATAATAAGTATTTGTCATGCAAAAAATACTTTTGTAAAGCATTCACATAAATTGTTGTGCTATAATGTACTTTTACAGTAAAATATTTAGAAAAAGCTTTCAAATTCAAACAGCAAGAATTATGGTACTAGGAATGTATTTACTTTTTGAAATATTATTCTATTTTCCTGTTTTTGTGAGAATTATTACAACTCATTTCAGCAGAGGAAGATGTTATAATTACATATATAAAATACAAATTGCAACTTCCTACTTAAGAATCCTGGTAGACATATAATAATTTTACTATAGTTTGAGCAGCACACATTTTAAATGGCTCCTAAAAGACGACACCCATGCTTCTCTATATTAAATATTGATACTGAATTTCAACCATATTTCAGTTTATTTCAACCATATTTAATACAAATATTTCACAGAAACATAGTTTTGACGGCAGATAAGATAAAAGAAACCCATACAATATGACAATTCTATCTACCTAAACAGACTGGCTTAATTAAGCCTCAGGATCACCTTATGCCTATCCACAGCATGCTTAAATTAATGTATTGCGTTTTCCCATACCAATTCCACAGGAAGGCTTTTCTACTTATCTTATCTACTACCCTTTCTGAAAAGCTCAATTTGAGAACGAACAATACCTAAGTAGGTTTGCTCTATAGGTCTGGTTACCTTCTCAGAGAGCTCTTCAGCTACACCCTACTGACGAGGGCTAATAAAGGCCAAAATGTACATTTGAGGTTTGCTGTTTCTCCTGCTCACAGTAGAATTGCCTGGCATTTGGGGGCTGGATAACTTTTGAGTGGGACCAGACTGATATACTGCTGGATATATCTGTGAAGAGCACAAGTGAGCTAAAAGAAGTTGCTCTCAAAGTGGATTATCATGTCCAGAGAACTAACCTATGTTCATCCTCTGATTGAGCACCTCTATTTTTGTTTGTTGCATGAACAACTTGTGCTGAAAGCTTGTCTTTAATACATTGTGAATTTAGGAGATATTTATCATATTGATAATTTGTGACAAATGTACAGAAAATTCACTATATTTCAAAACAGTGTGCTCCTATTGATGTTGAGCTAATGTCAAGAAATTCATTATTTACTTTGTTATGTCCAGCTGGTTGTACGTGCAGTATCTGCTAGTGGACAAGATGTGGAAAAACCTCTGGAACTGCGTGTCAAAGTTATGGACATTAATGACAATCCACCTATATTCTCACAAATGACTTATGTTGGGTCAGTGGCTGAAAGAAGCAGCGCAAGTGAGTATGATGTAATATTAGAGGTATATTTTGGACAAAGCATGGGAGTATATCCAAAGTAAATGAATAAATGAATAAATGTCAGGTACATATACAGGTAGAAATATCACTATATAAAGACATCAAACCTGTTTTAGCAATTTGAGACAGACTGCTGCCTGATGCCAATGTGCTGCCATAGGCCTGAGTCTTGTAGGTTGAGGCAAGAACACATCACTGGCTTAAAGGATCACTGTAGTTTGCTAAAATATTGACATGCTTGTGAGGTATTTAACAAAATAACATTAGGAGGTATTTTTAATATTAATATTATTATTGTTATTATTACTCTTTATTTATTTACATGTCCGAAAGCATTTTATATTTATTGTTCTATCTAGATGAATTTGATTGTGTGATGGGGGATTTTAGCTTAGCCAGTTAGTCTGTCTGTAGCTTGAGTAAGAGGGTTAACCTATGGAGGATTACTCTTCCACTGAAATATACACGGTCCAGTCACATTATTATGACAACCAGCTAATCTCCCGAATAACCTCTGTGTGCAGCATGGACAGCAGCTAGACTGCGTTATAGTGAGCTGAAGGTTGGCAAGGGTATATGGAAACTGACAGCTGCTAAAGAGTATGTAGTAGAGGATCCATACAGCAAGCATGGTGATTGAGGTGGTCCCACAGGGGCTCAATGGGGTTTAATTCTGGAAAATTCAGAGGCCAGGGAAGCACCTGGAAGTCTTTGTCTTGTTTCTGCAACCTATCCCTGACAATTCTGTTGGTATGACATGTTACATGGTCCTACTGGAAGATCCAATTTGCTCCAGGGAAGACAGTCAACATGTAAGAGTGCACATGACCTGCAAGGATGGATAGATAACCCAATTGGTTGAGAATGCTTTCCAGAGGTATGAGTGGACCCAGACAATGCCAAGAAAATATTCCCCAGACCATAACGCGGACGCCACCAGCTTGTGTTCTTCTAACAATGCAGAGTGTTTGTTCTTGGTGGTTTCATGCTGATACACTGATGTCCGTACAGTTGATGGAGAAGAAAACTTGACTCATCAGAGGAGGCAACCCATTTCCAATCAGAAGAGGTCCAATTTCAGTATTGTTGTGCAATTTTAAGCTGTTTCTGATGATAAACCCTCGTTAATATGGGTGCAGTGACCAGCTATTTGCTTCAGAGCACCATATGCAACAGGGTTCACTGTACTGTCATTTTAGACACGCGTCTGGTAGCCCCCTGGTTCATTTGGACGGTGAGTAGCTTAACTGTAACATGTAGGTTGGCCCTCACACACCTTCACAGCTGACGTTCACCCCAGTTTCAATGCCGTTTATTTACAATGGTGCCATATGTCCAATCACGGTACACTTTAACCACAGCAGCATGTGAACAGTTCACAAACTGCGCTGTTTCATAAATACTGCCACCCTTGGCCTGAATGCCAATGAGAATCCCCTTTTCAGAGTTGGATAAATCAAACATTTTACCCATGACAGTGATGGTTTATATGTTTGCAGAACGCCTACATGTCAACTTATCTACCCACCAAGCCAGCGTAATTCATTGACTATGGGCTTTTGATGTCAAAAGAAGGTCATAATAATGTGACTCGACCCTGTATTATCAAGTATGTTATTTAGAGAGCACTTTTCAACCCAAGTGAGTAGAAATGCTAACTCCCACCTCCCCAGCCCCTCTTAGATTTATAATCCATTTAGACAAAATGTCTGTCATAATTAAAGTAAAACTGAATACAATAGTTAAAAATGAAAGACTGCAATTATTTTTAACTGTGTAAAAATTGTTTGAACATTATCTGAAAAAAGGGCATGCTATACACATGACACTTCAGTGGTCCTAACAAGGGTAACAAAGTTCTTAGCTACTATTTCTGAAAAAAAATTCTGTGCTTAAATAAATGATGTTAATAGTGTGCCAAAGTACTCGCACTAGCTGCTGAGTGGTGAAAAAAACAAAATGTCACCAATCCCATAGGCATAGCAATGGGCTTTGGTGACAGCTGAATAAATAGTAACTATATCCAAAGACTTTCATTTGACCCTTTGATTTGAAAATGTATTTCTTATCTTTATATTATTTAGATACTATGGTGATGCAAATAACTGCTACAGATGCAGATGAAGAAAATACAGTAAATTCCAAAATTGCCTACAAAATCATTTCCCAGGATCCTTCTGAACCTGCAATGTTTATAATGAACCAATTCACTGGGCAAATCTTCACAATGTCAGGTTCACTGGATAGAGAGGTAAGAGGAATAATATGTCTTGTAGTGCATTGTTTATTTGTGGTACAATGGACTGTACCTTTGTACAGAAGACTATAAACGGTAGTGGATAATCTTTTCCATACAGATTATGTGTTGTCTGCGCTTAAATCTTGCAGTGAAACTGCTATATGCTGCATGTTTCACAAGAGCTGCACCTATATCAGTAAAAGGATATATAATACTTCATGTGCTCACATCTGAACAATAATTTCTCAGGAATGTAATATAATATGGATTGTGTGATTGATTTTGTAATCAGTTTTAATTAGCATAGACTGGCTGAAATATCAAGACTGAAAAGATGTGGGCTACCACCAAAAAGCTGTCGAATGGTGGGAATAGCAGGGCCAAATGCATGGTAGGAATAGTAGCAGACACGAACCTGCAGTTGTGCTGAGTGGATGTCAGGATTAGGCATATGCTATACTGATAAGGCAAGTTTTTAGAGTGTGCTTGTAGAATGTTTAATGTGAAATGTAAGTCTTTTTTTAAAAAAACTAAGTAAAGAGGAATAGAAAGCATATCTATTGCACAATATAAAATATTTGCATAGGCACTGTGTAATATACAACACTTAGAATTTGTACTATTAAAATAAAATAAAGCACCGGATTCCCAATGTTGAGCAGTCTTGAAGTGCTACTGGCGAGGGCTTGGAGAAGCCTCACATTGGTCTAGTCCCATTAAATATACTTCTCCACCTTAGTGATTCTAGTCCAAATGGTAAACGTTTTTCAGAGACATTGCCCTGTATCCCAGTGTGGTATCCAGTCTTTTTCATTAGTAAATTAAGATCTTCCCAATCCATTCATATTCTTTTTAGTCTGTTTTGGTTTTAAAATAAATTGAATCAATCTCTCCAATGTTAAATACATAGTCCACATGCCACACCATTTCATAATAAATTTATACTGTAATGTAAAATATCTACAGATTCACATTCAGAATATACAAGTTTATGCAAATACACAGATTTACAATTCTAGATTATAGCTTCAGCATTTTTTTTAATTTGTAGCACATTACTCACACTTATATTCACAATTTGTTCCCCATCTTTCAGCTACACAGTGGCTATAGCCTTGCAGTTGGTGGCTCAGACTTGAATGGAGCAGCAGGAGGTTTGTTTGGACAGTGTGGCGCAAATATCCAAATCCTGGATGTCAACGATAACTTCCCTATGCTTGAGTTTGACTCGGTAAGAATAGTCTCTCTTATATGTGATCAGGTCACTGTACCTGCTTTATGTAGAAGCTCTTGTATTATTTTGATTCACACTAGACGTTCAAACACAATGTGCCACAGTTATCAAATTAAGTAAAACCTGCTTAAATCTATTTACCCAGTTTGAAAAATATATTCCAATGAGTACTTACCATTTGCTCTTTTAATTATTTTAAGCTTTTTTCTCAAAAATGTCTGTTTTTGTAAACAAATGAAATTTCCATTAGTCCAACTTAAACCAATGGCATTTTTCACGGTCACTTTTCCATTGTAGAGGTGAAAGTTTAATTTGCATACAAATTGTCTTCCCACCGGCAGAAGTAGATCGGCATTATTTTTTAAATTCTATAACTTCTTTTCATTATCAATAGCAGTTCTTCAAAAGAGCACATTAGAAACATAAAACGGGATTTCTTGCCTCAGATATCCTAATAATTTGAATACTGGCTAAACTATTTATACAAACATAATCATGATGATATAAAATATAACACAAATAATAGAAAAATACCTATGTATACTTTAAATCAGGTTCTTAAAGCACATAAATATTGTACATACTAAAGATGGATAAAAAGACTATAATGTTAATGTAATTATATAGTGCCAATAGGCATATGTATAGTGACTATATACTACACTGGCACATTATGCAAAATACATGAATGTGTTATAACAGACTTTTAGTTTATCTCTTGTATAATTCTCTTTTTCAGTACTCTGCTCAAATAATGGAAAATGCATTAAATGACCGCTTGCTTGTCATGAAAGTATTTGATGCCGATGAAATGTACTCTGATAACTGGATTGCAGTGGTTGACATTGTCTCTGGAAATGAAGGAGGTTGGTTTATGACAGAAACAAACACTCAAACTAATGAAGTATACCTGAAAGTTGTTAAGGTAAGTCTGCTAAACCAGTAATACCAAGGTCCATGATATTCTTATATAAACATTCATGTAAATTAACGTAATAGTTATAAATGGAAGTGTTTGAACCAAGACATGCATGCTTAGAAGAGTGAGACTTTTGTATTAGGTGATGACCCACTAAAATAATACAATCTTCATAGACGGTTTACTAAGGTTACAAACTATAAATGTGTCTCTTCCTAGTGTCTTCCAGCACCACTCTAATAAGGAGTAAATACATTCAGTAAGAGGGACACTATAGGCTCAAATATGTTTGCATGACAATGTTTATAAAAATACAGCTCCATATGAACATGTCTTCCACTTTTATTTTAACTGTAAATTATACAAAGATGGTCAAGCAGTCGTTACGCAATTCAAAACTGTTTGTTCATCCAGTTGAGCATTCAAAAGCCAGTAATAAATCAGAAGTCTTCCTGCCAATGTGTCAAATGGTAAATCAGGACCAGAGTAGGACCGACTACATTCATCTGATGTAATGTTAATGTACATTTTCTAAACTACAGCTCGCTCTTTGCTGGGGGAGATGTTGAACCCTGTTATAGATATTTAATTTCAGAGCACAAAGTAACCTTAATGGCATGTATTTGCAAAGATGATGATTACAACAAGAATTATTCTCAATTGGAATTACTAATTATATTTTTTTATTCCAATGATTTTAGTAGCAGAAGAAGGCAAGTCCTTAATATGTGCATGTTTTGTAGAACCCATAACATTAAGTAAGTTAAAGAATTCAACATAGCCCCATGTCTTAGTCCAGGCTTTTTGCACCATTGAAACATGGAGCCAGTGCCAAATTCTAAACTATAGTGTGACCCTTACCCTTGAATAACCAATATGTGCAGCCATGTTTTAGGCCAATATTTACAATCTAAATCCAATAAAAATCTGTCTATGATCTAGGTATTCAGAGATTTTTGATCTACAAATGATTGACTCTTTTACAAATAACAAATATCGCTGTAATCCATTTTAAACAAATAAATGGTCCATTGTTGACAGAGAAAACATGTTTAATTAAAAGTAAACTTAATTAATATTAATATGCTAAAATTAAAAGTTTCTCTAAATTCTTCTATACTCATGTCTTACAAAGCAGCTAATGTTTTTGTTTGTTAAATATGATGTTTTCTTTTATCTGTGAGCCAATCACTTCATATACAATGGTAGATATAAAAAAAAATATTAGAATGTTAGAAAAAAAAGGAACAACTTTTTGTATATGGATTATAAGAACAAGGTTCTCATATACTCTGTGCCTGTCCACTGCAGTTGTTATTCATGTCTTCGGGCTATATTTACTAAGGTTCACAAAGTCTGTATAGTAGCCAAAACACTTGCCTTGTATGGAGAAGCAGGCAGCTCTCTATTCGTTTGGTAATAAAGAACAGCATTGATCCGTGGAATGGGATAATGTTTTGTTTGCAAATTTTAATAAATAACTCTGTTTTTTTTTTAGCAACTCGACTATGAAGCCATGCAGATGATGAACCTCGGCATCGTGGTCTCAAATAGGGCAGCTTTCCATCACTCTGTAATATCTGAGTACAAAGCTCAAATGTCATCCATTAGTGTTAGTGTACAAAATGAGAATGAAGGACCAGGATTTTTTCCAAATTCACAAAGTATATCTTTGCCAGCAGGGATTACCAGGGAACAATTAATGTCCCTTGTACTGGCAAAATTTGTAGCTATCAATCAGGACACAGGAAAACCTGCAACCAACGTGGTGTAAGCAATTTTATTATTATTATTATTATTATTATTATTATTTTAAAGCTTTTATACGTTTTCTCATTATATTTTACAAGTTGGTGTAGACATCCAGAAAACACCCCAGCAGGCAATAGTTATGCTGCAGCTTTAACAGCTTTTCAGTAGTGTATGCAGCACATTTCTCCACACTCTGCCAGTAAAGCTGTGCAAGAATTAAACAAGGAAATTATGCTGCACACCTTGCCAGAGTGTCAAAAAGAGGATTCCATTCTAATCACAATATGTTGAAATGTTGTTTATACTGATCTTTACTACTTATAAGTATTGAAAGCTGCACCATTACAAAGGCCATTTACATACTTTAGTACTGTTTAGTCATTTGTATACTAACTGTCCTTTATTATAACTGAAATTCAAATTTACTAAGTCTTTCCTTGAAGGCAAAATCACAAGGGTATCATCAAAAGTGAGATACAGCTTAGAGTGACACCTATATAATCTTAACTAGGACACTTACAGATCCAATACTACATCTCTGGCCCAGGATCCTTATATATGTCCTATATATATTAAAGAAACAATGATTGGTGAATTTGTATTAACATGTGAACAGAAAAAGTCACTAAAATACAGTTTTATAATAATCTTACCATACTTCTTTGTGTCCCAGCATGTTAAACTAAACCTATGACGTCCGATTATTTTGTTTTCAAGGTCCTACTGCTTTACATCACTTATTACATCGAGGTTCTGCCAGCTCTACACAGTACAGCACAATACAATATGTGCATTGTTGCTTTAGCAAACATCAGTAACGATGGGTTAAGCTGGGTTAAGTAAAATGTTAAATTGATTTTGTTTAAAGTGCAATTCTTATGATTTTTTCCTCAACTGCCCCAACTAAAATTGCATATTATTGCCTCGTATTTGTATTCTGAGGATGAGCCCAAAGCAGAATAAATTAAACATTCCCATCTCAATACAAATATTAATATTAATATGTCAATTGAACTATGTGACACACCCAACTTCCCTTTTCCATTATGGAGCCAGTGTTAAATCATATTAGTGCTGAGTTAATTTACTATGCAGAGCTGTAGATTCATGATACCTCCACAGAACCTTGTCAATTCATGATATGCCATCAAAAATTAATAAATATCTATTGTACTATTAAATCAATTGGAATAAATGTTTATGAAACAGAATATATCCAAGTGGCAATATTCCCTTGACACTCTCATACAAGATAGCTTGTCACATCTCTCTAAAACAATAATTATTTGACAGACAACTAAATGCCTGCCACCGAAGAAATGCATAATCATACTATGACCTTACTGCAAAATATACTATAAAACTTCATAAAATGCTATAATAAAACAAGTAGAAAGAACTATCCATACCAGAGTCTAACAATCTATCTATCTATCTATCTATCTATCTATCTATCTATCTATCTATCTATCTAAGACAAGCAATGGCTGTTATATTAAGGTTGAGAAGATTGTTAGAGGGTTGGTGTTCATTGTTTTTCCCATACTTATTCACATGTTCATATTCAAGTAAGGAGAAAAGGTGTAATAATGAATACTTATTTAATTAAACACAGAAATGCATTTTGCATGCTTTTTTTCATATTGCTTAATGTGCAGTATTACTAGATGATTAATATGTCCATGGACTAATCTACATGCAGTATCAATATATACATATTGTATATGTTTTAAACAGGTATCTGAAAGGCAAAGATGTTGAAAATTGGCTAGTGATTGACTCTACAACTGGTGAGATCAAAGCTATCAATATGTTAAATCCAGACTCACCAAATGTCAAAAATGGCACATACACTGCTGAGATTTTGGCAGTAGATAACGGTAAGTAAACACCAAAGTAGTACAAAACCATCATAAAAATTGAATATCCGTGGCATATAATATTACAACACCACAATGCTATTGAATTTTTTTTTCTCCAGTTAATTTTTTAAACTTCTTATTGTTTTTAGATTTGCCAAGCAGAACAGCAACTGCTACTATTATTGTGAATGTTCCTTCTGCTGTTGGTTCGACTACTGCCCCTGGACCTGATATTAGGGCAACCTGTCCTACAGTTACTACTGAGATACGGCCTTTATGTTTATTAGAAAAAGAAACTACTATTGTTGCATTTGGTTCAGCTGACACTCCTTATAGATTTGAAATTGTGGGAACAAATACAAATGGCTGGACATTGGAAACCGTGAATAGTAAGTAACGTTAATATACAAGTTCAAATTGTCGATGCATACTTTAATGTGTATGCACAGTGCCTGAAAAGCCATAGTATTGAATATAAAAACTCTATATTTTGAGTAAAACGTATGGGGGAAAATGTTGTGTTTTATTCTTTAAAACTGTGATTCTTAGCCAGTGCATCTTAAAGAAAGTAAGAAGTTGTTTGATGTATAGGGAGTAAATCAATTTTGATGAGTATACTTGTAAAGCAAAACTCTGTGCAGAGCCAACATTGGTAACAATATTTGATTTTTTTAAATCTTTAATAGATGTACTAGTAGTAAAATAAATAACTTAAAGTTGGCTATAAGTTTATTATTTAGTTCAGATACTAATTTATTTTATTTTTTACATTATTATATTGTGTCTGACTGTATTTTGCCACCAAATTATTGGTTTCATAGGAAAATGTTTCAAAAAGTAGAGAGAAAGAGATCAATTATTATATGTCTTAGCTGTGATCATTGAAATGTGAAATGTGCTATTCATTTTTTAATATCCTTGATGTGTTGGCAATCTGAGACTATATTATTCTGTAAATTCAATTTTGTTTAACTCTTGCAAATGCAAACATATTAGCATGTATTGAGATGTTAACAATGTATATATTATTCTTTATGTAGCAACGGCTGCCAAATTAAAAACAGTGTCTGATTTACGTGAGGGAAATTACACTGTTGATATACTTGTCAGAGACAGTGCTAACAAAACTTGCCCAAATCCATGGAGAGTCCCAGTACAAGCCTGTGTATGTACAGCAAGTAAAGTCTGTGATGCTTCGAAATTATCAGGCAAAAGTATTTCACTTGGTCCAGCAGCTATTGGTCTTATGGTCCTGGGACTTTTAGCACTTCTACGTAAGTAGACAAAATGTATACTACATTTAAAATGTTAAGCAATTTATTTATATATTTACAGATTCTAACATTATACAAAAAAATAAATTGGCTAATCTATTATTATATTTTATGTTCTACATTCAAAAATTACAGTTTATTACAAAGTCTAGAACAGAGGTTGCCAAACTGTGGTCCACAAGCTATATTCAGTTAGTCCATTATTACATTTGGATTACAAAATTAAGAAAATGAATAAATATGCATCAAAATTCTGTACAGACGTTTCTAGATACCAGATTTAATTGTTTAAAAAAAATATGTTTCAATATAGTACAAAGCATAATAATTGGTATAAATCAAGCAGATAAACCATTAAGTAGTCCACAAGCAACCTTAGATTTAATCACCTGGTCTGCCAAGACCCTTGTCAATAGTGGTCCATTGAGCAAAAAGGTTGTGAACCACTGATGTAGAATAAAATATATGAGAAACCAAGGTAAACACAGAGAAAGTACGAGGAAGTTGTGATGGAAGAATTTTAGTATATATGTCTAAAAGGGTAACACAAGAACTAAGAGGTTCTCCAAGAGTTCTTCAGTAATTTACTGTAAATTTAAATGTAAATTTAATACATCTGGATCATGGAGTTGAGGTTTCTCCCCCTGAAAGGTTATTTTGCTATAACATTAAACCTGTAAAGACGAGTAATGTTGTTTTATTTTCTTTTATTAAAAATATTCTTAACACTACACACAGAAGAAAGTGCTCACAAAGATCCCATTTACTGTGGCCAATCAGACAGATCTTATTTGTCAGAGGCAGACTTTTATAATGCATATACATCAAACTGATGCAAGCGAGAACTAGATATCAAAGATTAAACTATTTTCCTATTTATTTTTTAGTGGCTCCACTCTTGCTCCTTCTCTGCAAATGTGGAGCTGGAGCCGGAGCTGCATCTGGGTTTGTGCCTGTTGCAGCTGGATATGATGGAGCATACCACCCATGGGGGACTGAAGGGGCCCATCCTGAAGATGTGGTCAGTAGATACATGTTATATTGGTGGTTATATTAATTATCGTCTCATTGTTTATTAAATAATTGTTGTCTCAATGTTTTAAGAAACATTAAAAAAGGAAAAGAAGAAAGGAATGTCTGGAAAGTAGTTATAGCATTGTCTAAATATCTATATTGGTAAACCCAGTAATTAATATAAAAATTGTATATAAGAAAGGGGGAGTACACATGAGTTTATTTTTCTTAAATACAGTTTAATAGAACTTAATTTACAAAAAAAAAATGTAATTGAACAAAACATGTTCTTATTAAAAACATAGATTTGATGGCAGATAAGAACCAAATGGCCCCAGTTTTTACCCACTACATCTAAATAAAAGCTTGGCCTAATCAAGCCTTGGTTCTATGTGTATCCTAGCATATGTTTAGATTCATTAAAGGCACTTATTTGTGACATTTGTAGCTAGCTAACAGCATTAGCAACGGACATAGACATAAAATATTTTTTTTCAAAAAAATCAGATTTTTTAAAGTAAAGGAATCAAGTTTGTGCTTGCTACATCACTTTCTGAGAACTGGGTCATGGGAGTGTATTTTTTATCTATCAGTGGAGGGAGAGGGTTGGGTGGGGGAAGCAAGGAGAAAACAGAACAGCTAGTTTGTATCAATAAATGCAACCACGGCTCTCTATAAATGTAAACACCCTTCTCACACACAACTTTCACCAATGTATCATGAATGTCTTTGGGTCAAGCAAAGGCATTTGTTCTTTTTCTAATCAAAAATAGAATTAATGACATTTCCCATATTAATTTTGCTCTTAATTAGACTCAAAGTTTCCCAACATATTTTTTTACTGCACAGTGGCCTGTGTTTGACCATACCACGTCAAATGGAAATTATTATTATTTATCTAACCCAATTAAAGGGTGCCCTACTAGATTTTGGCATAAAGAATTATGGAGCCTTTGAACATATAACAAATGTCATTTACAAAGTATATGCACTGTATTCCTATTTGAACACAATATATATCACATTGTTTACAATGTTTACTTCAAACAGTTTTATCTCTACATCCCGGAACTAACTTTCCTTAACTAAATGTGATTTTCATAAATAAGCAAAGGTTTATTTATTTATTTGTTTATGCATTTATTTTTACAGGATGTCACTAATATGCTTATAAGTTCAGGAGGACATGAATACTCTGGTAAGTTAAATTGATCAGGACGTTTCATAGGACTATTATCAAAAGGTACACAGTCACATAACCCATACATGACCAATTTTTAGGCAGGTATTTTAGCAAAATTGTTACTAGTCATATTTATTATTCAGAAATAAAGTTGCATTGGCATAACATTGATACAAACACCTGTAGAACGTATACCTTTTTGACCATACACTGTAGAAATGCATTTGTATTACTGGGGGGGGGGGGGGGGGGGGGGAATCCTGTTAGGACATTGAGCTGCCATCAGCACATTCAGAAAGCATGTCAGCATGGACATGAAATAGACATGGGTGGTGCTTTGTACCTAAATTTAAGGCTTTAGGAAGGTCTACCATGTAAATAATAAGTGTCACATTTCTTCTATACAAAATTAAATATTGCAAACACATGTTTATTTTTTTTTTGTCTATATTATTTGCAGTAGAAAGTATTAAACATGCTTCATTTAATTTTTTTAGATTTTCATAACAACTATGCAGGAGTAGGCCAAGGCCTTGGTGCGGGCATTGCTACTGGTTTGGGAGCTGCTGCAGGGGCAGGGGCAGTGGCAGGAACACTGCGTGAGGCATCTGGTACAGGATTTGGAGGAACAACCACCATGGGAGATGGTGGCATGGGCTTCTCTGGTGAAAGTAACATGGCAGGTTCATACAAGGACGGAGGAGCTGTGAATATTGCTTTTGTGGAAAACTACTTTGCTGAGGTAAGTAAGTCTGTCAAGAGTTGCCTAATTTCAGCACAAACCCTTAATCAAAATTGGCACTTTGGCTTTGCTTCAGTGATAGCGGACTGCATGTCCCTCAGGTCTGTGTTGGTTTTTACAATGGTGAACATACTTCAACATGGTGAACTATCATAAGCAGATGAGGCAATTTCATATACCAATGGTTATGGTTATTCATAGGAGGGGGATGTTATCATTTAAAGCAACATAGAGTAGGTTCCATATATAGTATATTTTAAAAGTAAAGACTATAACAAGTACTTTATGACTATCCCCAGAGAGTGTGTATCGTCTTCAAGACAACTGCAGGAGAAAAAAAAAACACTGGGCATGTTCAGCTCCAGCATTTTGTTTTGCAGTTGACTTGAGTAAAAGACAATAGACCATAGGTCCAGTTGGTAATCAATAATTATGAGTAATGATCTCTATTTAACAAGGGGTATGAATCTTTATTTATAGGTAGATTGAAAAGATTACTTATTGTAGGAAAATCATTTTAATAACCTATTGTTTCAAATTATACAATTTTTAACCTCTATCGAAAAGTTACTTTAACATGGCCAAATTGGGTGTGTTAAGAATATAGTGAAATTGTACAGTTATATTAATAACTACTACAGTATGCACAAACTAAACAAAATAGATTCAAATAAGCATAATATTAAGTGTAAACATTCCCTTATGTATATATTGTATACTACAGTCATTTTGTTATAGTTGTATTTGTTTAATAAGGTATATTTTATATTACCTGCCAATAAAGCAGTTCATGTATCATCCACTGAGATATACGGTTTGTACACTAGCATTGTTTAGGGTAGAGACCAGCAACCTATGGCTCTGGATCAACTGATGGCTCTTCGGCAACCCCCAAATGCTCATACATTTACATTTGTTACAGCATAAATTCAATTAGTGTCAGTTTGCATTTCTCATTGATAAAAGGCAAAAAAGATACATTTGATTTTGATCTATTCTCAGTGTACTTTTCATATAATATTACCAACAGTATGTAGACTACCTTTTTGTGATCCTTTGCGTCTGATGTAGTTTGGTCGCAGACTAAAGAGTTAGAGGATGTACTAAATTCAGAAACACTATTCATCTGTGTTGATTCATTTCATAATTTAAAAAATAATAGAAGAAATGTTTGATATTGGTTTATATTCATTATCTTTCACCCTTTACATTTTAGAAAGCAGATTCATTCGCCAATGAGGATGAGAACCGACCTGCAAATGATTGTCTTCTTATTTATGATAATGAAGGTGTTGGAAGTCCAGCAGGATCCATTGGTTGCTGCAGTTTTATTGGTGATGATTTAGATGATAGCTACTTGGACACTTTAGGATCAAAGTTTAAAACTTTAGCAGAAATATGTATCGGTAAAGAAATTGAATCAGAATTTATTGATGATGAGCGAAGAGTGGCAGCTAGCTTCCCATTGGTAGAATCTGAAACAAATGTACTGTTAGAAGAATCTAATTTAAATGTCCGATCAGCTCCACCTGTAAATGTCGGTAGCTCTACCTATGTAACTGAAAACGTATATTCATCTTCTAATCTTCAACCTGCTAGACCTATCCATGACACTTATATTCCTGGTAATGTTGTGGTAACTGAGACTTATACCACCTCTGGTAACTCCCTAAAACCCATTACCCTTGCTGTTGAACCACGGTCTCAACCAAACATTCTGGTGACAGAAAGGGTAGTCGGCTCTGCTTCTGGATTGCAAGGAGGATTTAATGATATGTACAATGGCTCAAATGTCATTGTAACAGAAAGGGTAGTTGGTCCTAATTCTGGAATCCAAGCTGGATTTTCTGACTATGATGGCTCAAATGTCATTGTAACAGAGAGAGTGGTTGGTCCTAGTTCTAGAAATCAAGGAGGATTTTCTGACTATGATGGCTCAAATGTCTTTGTAACAGAGAGAGTGGTTGGCCCTACTTCTAGAAATCAAGGAGGATTTTCTGACTATGATGGCTCAAATGTCATTGTAACAGAGAGAATGGTTGGTCCTACTTCTGGAATTCAAGGAGGTTTTTCTGACTATGATGGGTCAAATGTAATTGTGACAGAAAGAGTTGTCCGTCCTTCTTCTGGGATGCATGACATTCTAGATTTACCAAGTATATCAGGTGGTTCCAATGTTGTCCACAGAGAGAGAACAATTACTCCTTCCACTTCAAGGCAATCTAATACATTCAACCTTTCAGATTTAGGTGATTCTCAGAATGTTGTTGTTACAGAAAGAGTGATACAACCAGTTTCCAATGTTCAAGCCAATCGGAGTTACCACCAAGATATAAGTGGTGGACAGAATGTAATTGTGACCGAGAAAAAAACTGTAGTGTCTGGCCCTGGAGCACAAAGCCATATGCTAAGTACTGAACCCTTGCTTCAGCAGTCCATTGGATCAACTTCTCCTAGTCTAACTCGTAGCAAGGTGACAAAGTATAGCACTGTACAGTATACTAAGAAATAAATAATCCAAGCTTTCTGCCCACATATATGAATAAGGAAAATCGTTCATGTAAATGATTAGCTAAACCCATTTAAAGAAGCTAAATTTACAAAACAGCTATTTTAATTTACCATGAAAGTTAGGGTTACTTTATAATGCTTCGGAGCATATATGCTGTAGTCTACCAACTTTTTTGGATCATCAAAGAAAATAGTATTTACAAATACTTATTAGTTTAAAATAGTGATGTATAAAGCAATAGATAAATTAAGGAGACTTACATTTGATATGTATTTTTAACTTTTCCGACTTTAACTCCAGTCTTCAAAGACATCCATCCCATTACCACTAGAAATAATTAGTAATTACAACTCTACATATTTTCATTAAAAAACATGAAGTTAATAATTGTTTTTTGAGACGTTTAGGTCTCATCATTTGTCATTAACTGGTAAAGGAGAACCTTTTAGAAGGAACTCAGATTTATGATTTCTGTATAAAATGTAAATTTAACCTGTTTGGCACATCTGTAAATATAATAATGTTCCTTAAGGGTTTTGCTTTTAGCTGACTGACCAGTTAAAATCATTGGTATACTTAATATATATGTTACATTTCTAGGGTGGTATATTTTAATAGTTATTTCTCTTATTTTGTCTTAGCAGGATATATCTCCATATAACTGTCTTTACTTACAATAGTTTAATGCAGAGGTTCCCAACTTAAGTTTTCTGAATAGACTAACAGACTAGTATTTTCATACAGTCCTATTTGAACAAGGTAGGATGAAAAAAAAACTTAGTCATTTCGACTGAGCTGTCCTCGCTCAAGTAGGTATACCTGGAAATTATGATTTGTTGCTATATTCCTATGACTAGAGTTGGGAACAACTGATATAGTGTATTGTATCTGATGCTGCAGTTTCTAGAAATGAAATTTCAAAGTGAAGAAAGAAACACATTACCATTTGATGCTTAATATCTCTTTCTTTACACTTTGTGTACCTAGCGGAGATGAGTTGTACATGTCTTTTCTGTCATTTCGTACATTTGTAGGCAAATTAGTCAATTTGTAAATAGTGATTTCCTTGAACACTACATAGATTAACAACCTACTAAATTACAGAAGCTTAGAGCTTTCATGTTAGGTGGACAATCTAAACTCAAACTAAACTTAACCCTTGAAGTGGTGCAGAAAATGGGATTGTCCATGCAACAGCTCCCTGGATTTATTAAGCTTTTCATGATCTGCAATACACTTCACTAAGGCTACAAGACATTCATCATAGCCTTTAGTAAAGCACTTTGCAGCCCATGCAAAGCTTAAACGACCATTGTAGTTTAGGAAAACCATTGCATACTTGTGAAGTATGTAGCAAACTAAGAGCATTAGCGGATACCTATGTAAGCCAAAAGTATTTTAGAGAAAGCTTATATATACGATAAGCCTCTGTTTTGAGGGGAGGGTTATCTTTAATCTTCTGTTGAGTATTATTGTCAGGCTGCTATGTAAAGTGCCAGCCTTTCAACAGAACTGAATACAAATCCACAATTGCTTTCATTCCTCCCAGGTTTCTAGTCTCGTTTGGAACAAAACAAAATTGAATATATTAGTTAAAAAAATTAAAGATTTTATTTATTAACCTTTGTAAAAAACTGTTTGAACATTATCAATTTAAGTTCTTTAAAAGAGCATGCTATTCATATGACACTTCAGTGGTCCTCTAATGAAGCCAGGGGGTTGCTGCATGCACATGCCTCTTTGGTGAATCTACTTACAGAATATGCTCTTCTAGGTCACTTCACGACATCCTAACATATATTTTTTTTCGTTTTATGTTTTGCACTGCTTATAATGTATTCTGGTCATAGTGTATATTGTGCTACTTACAGTTCTAGCTATAACATGAGCACAAAAAATACAGTTGTTTTATTTTTTGACAATTTTTTTAAATATTTATGCACTGGAAGATGCTTTGCCATGAGGCTTGCAATGTGAAAGCTATCGAGTTAAATGGTTGACAAGAGTAAGCTGTAACATATCTTAGACAAAAAAATATGCAGTTCATTTGCTTATTGAACTTCTGCTTCAAGTTGCCTTATGTTTGATAGTCCATATATTTTAGATGTGCTAGGGGTAAAAGCTTGTAACTGTATTTTATCCAATGCAGCTTTCTATCATTTACAATTTCTAGTAGAAACAAAAGAAAAAAATATATAAAAAAAACTGTTAACTACATATATCCAAACACTACTTCAGTAGATTATCATTCAGTTTGGTATTAAAGTTAATAAATATTATATTCTCAAGAAAGATGCATCCATGAACTTGCACTTTTATGGATAAGCCCTAATGTTTGGCAATATTTTTGTATTTTCTAGAAAGTATTAATAAAGCACTTTTAAATAAACATGGAATCATCTATTTTTTTCTTACAAGTAAAAGTGTATATGTGCCTGTATAAATGAGATTGGTTCTTTAAGGGGAATTTGAATTTATGAATGTGGCTGTACATTACCAAGCAGAGCACTGAAAAACAAGTGAAAAAAAAACTTTTTTTATATTTTGAAAATTGATATGTTACTCTGTTTTATAATAACAACAAAAAATGTATTATTTCATGGAATATAATATATAAGCATTTAGAGTGAGCTAATGTTTTATGGTCCCTTCAGGACTTGAGACCTTGTCCCCATAAGTTCAATGTATCAGCTGGTGCCACTGAACTGAGATAACTCTCAAGGTAAATGAAGGCTTTTATAGTTTTAAAAGCAAACACTGCAGCATTTAAAACAATTATAAAACATAAAAAAAGTAATTACATGAAAACATTTTTAAATCTTCACTTAATTGTGACTGGTGGTGCAGAGTCCCATGGAGACTTTGCAGAGACCGTGAAAGGCAGAGAAGGACTAATGAGAATTGTCCACATACAAAGGACACTGAACACCCTGCAAAGCTTAGTTTATCTTGGAGAAAGTTCTTGAATGCCCGATTTATGCAAGTTGTGTTTTTGGCAACATCAAGTCTTATAATACGACATTATGAAAATTAATGCATTATCACAGACTATACATACTATTTGTGTAGGTTTTTTGTTATTCCATTGTAAAAATCACTCTTCCAAAAATGTTTATATCTCCTACTGTAAGGAATAGCACAATCGTTAAGGCACCATATGCAAATGGTTTCCAAACATGCCAAACACCAGATTAGAAATGACTTATTAGTTAGCAGAACTTCCAAAGTCATGTGTAAGGAACAGCACAGTTAGTCTTGCATGCCCTGTTGAAGTTAATGGCTGAATACTGGGTGGAATTCACTAATCATCTCAGCTCTTGTGAGATGTGCATGCATGTATTTACTATTCACTATTTCCTATTGGGAAACATTGAGATTACAACCCTTCTCGCCTCATCTCAGCCAGTTAGTAACCCCCCCCCCCTCCCCCCATGCTCTAGTTTCCTGATAACATTGGTAGTTATATTTATTTGGGCCAATTTACTAGATTTGGATGTTTTACACTGTATATATTTTTAGGCTTTACCGAGACCATCAGATGATACAAACAAGTTTAGTAGGCAATAATGGAGGCAATAAGTGTGTTTCTAGCTAATTTGCAAAAAAGATTTATGAACTGAAATGTTAAATATAACCACAAACAAAAACCTCAGTAAGAAAATTTGGCCAATTATCCTTAAAGGACCACTGATCTCTAGATTTTATCAAATTAAATTTAATCTCTTCTATATTTTTATAATTATTTTAAATTTAAAATAAATCAATTTTTTGGGGCTAACTTGTTTTATTCTGCAATTCATATTGCTCATTATAAAAGCTGCTAATTTGCCCCACATTCTCCCTCACTCCCATCTTTTTTACTATAGAGATGACGGTACTGGTGGGGTGGAGCCAGCAACACAGCTGGACAGGTTCCACTTAAAGAATGGCGAAGCTGTTAGTGCGATTAAGCTTCAAGCAGGAAAGCAGAGCTTTATTTAAAAAAAAAAAGTGTAATACACATTATTCTACAGCAAACTCTTCCTTTAATAACATTTTACTTACAGAATTCAAATATGTTTAGATGGCTGGGTTTAAAACTCTATATATATATATATATATATATATATATATAGTATATAAATAGTACATTTGTGTTCACATTTGAATGTAGAAAACAAGTGCCCACAAATGCTTTGCAAAGCAAAGGTTGTATAATACACAAGCTGGGAATCCTACCCATGTATAGCCCTTTCAAGGTTACTGTCTATCCTCAGCGTTATTTATATGTATACATATTCATTATGTTAGTATAATTAGTCTTATTAATGGAAGACTTTCTGTGCTGTACAGTAACTAAATGTAGAGAGGCTCCCCCTGTAATTTTGTAAGTATTGCCTGCCCCGCTGTGTGTATGGCTCCATTCCAACAGTGACATAATCTGTGCACATTTTATTGCAATCTGTAGCGGAAAAAAAAGATGAAGGATGATATCAGTGAGGGAGAATGTGATGGTGGAAATGGTAGCCCCTATACTGTGCAACATGAGTTGCAAAATAAAGCAAGGGAGTCCAAAATATTTCAAATATTTCACAAATATGTTTATAAAAAAAGTACAGAAGAAATTAATTGTGCTTAAATGTAAAACAATGTTTCCAGTTAAGTTATCCTTTAAGAAGGAATAGCTATTGCACTATTTGATAATTACGTTATTTATGCTCTGAGGATCTGTTGTTATGGCAACTGAAAATCTTCATATGGCTTTATGCAATACATTTAAGCCCCGGCAGTTTAATTGCATTATCTGTTCCAAACTTGCCGTGGCAGATTAGAGAATATGCATTTCATACATCTTAAATATATAAGAAATAAAATGTATTTAATATAAAAAAAAAAAATAAAGATCTAAAAAAATTGGAAATTTAAATCATAATTGTCCTGGCTACTTTAAATTGGATTGGATTTAGTTTACTGGCTAAAACATATATGGTATGCTATAGAAAGGTCTGACCCTGATTAGGATAGGCACCTCAGATCTTTTTGGTTTATGCTTTCAATGTATATCATATTCTGGAAACATTGCAGAATTATATGTGTACACCATGTACATTTTTGATAAGGTGTTCAAACACAAACACTTTGGTGCATGGATAAATATTTAAATACATGGGAGAAAGGGAAGAAGGGCATTCATGTATGTTGCATAAAGAACGTATAAGAGCAGCATTATGGTTAATTAGATACAGAACAATGCCAGATGATTTATGAAGATGTTTTATGGAAAGAAAGAGAAAACTCCTTTATACTGTGGCATTGTTTGTGGTGCGTCTGTGATTCATTTTCAGCCATAATTAAAGAAATCTACCATCTCTACATCAGCTGCAAGTCTGTAGGTGGTGCGCTTGAACGCCATCGGCAGAGGCATCTATATTGATATATCCAGACATATTCCTGTCCTTGATAAGTATTTTTTTTTATTGCTGGTAACATCATATGCTGTGTGATGTGAAAAAATAGAAGCAAGCAAATGATTGTGACATTCATGCAACAATCTGAAAACCCTACACAAAGAGGCACAGGGTAAGTTTTTATATTTTTGATGTGTATTTTCTAAACTTTATTCCATAGGTATATTTTACTTCATTCTCTCTTTTCTTCATCTTAAGTTTCTTGCAGCTATATTGTTTTCCTTCCAACCAGCATATACTCCATTATGGTTACTTCATCTCCTTCCTTCCGTTTCATTTTGCCAATCAGTATTACTATGACAATTTGACCATCCTATGCTGTGCTTAAAACTGTTAGAACTGCAGGCATATACTGTAACGGAGCCATGTTTAAAATGGTGTGAAAATGCATTGTGAGTTCATTTGTGCACCCCACCCAATTTCCCGGAGTGGAGTGCAAATACTGTAGTTGCATTAGATATAAAATATCAGAAAAAAATGCATTATTTTTCCCAAAAATACAATGTTGTAAAGGTTATTTGTTTCTGTGATGGCAAATGTATCTATAGTTATGCTATTAAGAGCTTAGATTACCCATAAGACACCTCCCACATGAATCAAGCACGTTGATTAGCATATTAGATCCACACAGAAAATGTTGTACAGTGGATCTTTGGTACTCGTCGTTAATTGGTTCTAGAAGGTACAAAGATTGGCTGAAATGACAAGTACCAAACTCCAAGCAGGAGTAATGTAAATTGGTTTTTGAAAGTGCAACTCGTACCAAGGAGGAGTCGAGTGCCGAAGCATTTTTTGGTCATCGATAATTTGATGAGTTTTGAGGTAGATGAGTAACAAGGGACCACTGTATATACAAGAAAGAATTAGAGTAGACAAAATAGATAATGTAATGTATATTCAGTTCTTTTACACCTGATTAGGAAAAAAACTACTTTTTGGGGGTTGACAAAACTTTGTCAACCCCCAAAAAGTTGTTTTTTCCCTAATAATAATAATAATAATAATAATAATAATAATAAGCTTGAAGTTACATTGCAGACTTAACTGAATTTTATTTTTTCTAAACAGGCCGACGTGTTCACCACAAAAGTTGGGCCATGCCTTTTCCGGTAAGTAATTATAAATAACACATTATCTGTTTCATGTAAAAATCATAACCATAATGTGCTTAAAAACATTATTATTCTTTCTGGTTTAGAATATGTTTTCTCCCATTTTCTGTTCAATCTTTTGGCAAATGGAAATTTTGTATATAAAAGAATATTTTGCATTCATTAAATTATGACACAGAGGGAAGGTCAGATTGTGGCAACTGCAGTTTAATATCAATAAGTATGAAATAATGAAATTGAATAAAGCCATTATTTTCTCCGACGTGTTTACCCAGACAATGAAAATAAATAACCACAGACATGTAAGCTGCCTTTGATTTACCTTTCAGTCGGTCCATTGCAGTTCAAGGACTAGCTGTCTCATAAATCAGTAGAGCGTAAGTCGAACATAAGACATAAAAACAGTGCACATAGCTATTAAGATTACTCCTCTGAAGAAAATAATGTTCGTTTAAAAAATCTCCAAATGATATTGCAATAACAAAGAGACTAATCAGAATACAATCACGGGCAAATGCACCAACCTAGAAGTATACTTGGCATATTTATTATTGGACTGATTTTACACTGGGTTAATTTTAGTGTAAACTCCCCTCAGCTGGGAGAATTGTACATCTTTAAATTGGGTCATTAAATATATTGTTGTTGTTGTTTAGTCATTCAGTCGCATCTAACTCTCTGTGACCCTTTGGACCGCAGCACGCCAGGTACAGCTCTCAGTCACTGCCCCTCTGAGCTCCAACAAGTTCATGTTTATTGCTTCAGTGACCTCATCAATCCATCTCCGCCTCTGTCCTTCCCTTCTTCTTGTGCCTTCAATCTTTCCCATCATCAGAGTATTTTCTAGGGAATCATGTCTTCTCATGATATAGCCAAAATATTTTAGCTTTAGCCTCATGATCATACCTTCTAGTGAACAGTTTGTCTATTGTTCCTGAAGTACTGATTTATTGGATCTTCTTGCAGTCCAAGAGATTCAAAGTAGTTTTCTCCAACACCACAATTCAAAGGCGTCAATTCTACGGTGCTCAGATTTCTGTATCCATACGTTACTACCTGGAATACCATAGTTCGAACTATGCAGACCTTTGTTGATAGTTTAATATCATTACTTTTTACTAGTTTGTCCAAGCTTACCATAGCTTTCCTCCCCAGAAGCAAACGTCTTTTAGTTTTATGACTACAGTTACCTGCAGAGATCTTGGATCCCTGGAAAATAAAATCTGTCACTGCCTCCACTTCTTCCCTGTCTATTTGCCAGGAAGTGAGATTGTTACATATTTCTAATTGATCTCATTAGATTGTTTAAAATTGTCACATATTATCTTACAGACTTGTTTTCAACTGACATTTTTTCATCACAAGAACTAACTGATTATTACATTGCTGTTCAATTATCTATGTAAAGTAGATTTATGGATATGTTTATATCCTTTACAGTGGGACACCCATGGAGCTAATGAAACACATGCTGATTATAAAATTATATTAGCCTGCACAACCCGCAGAGGATCCAAGGTCTATCCCCAGTTCTCCATTTCAGGAAATAACTTCTAAGGTAACATGTTGTGACAAAATACATTTAAATATAATTGTTCTGCTGTGGTGTGTGGAAGCCTGAATTTCTCTGAACCACTGCCAGCGATAAAAGAAACACAGCATAGCATCACAGCTTAGGTCCACACCCTTTACCTCGGGCACATTCTGTCAGCACACTCAATTCGACTGAAACTCTTTCAGAATCACTGCCAGGTCGTTTTAAATAATGCATCTGTGTGATTGGTCATTGGTGCATCCTAAATGGCAGGACTCCACAGAGTTAGAATTATCCATTCACACAAAGGCTTCCACACAGTGTTAAGGAATATGTCCACACTGCAAATAAATCAACTGTTCTGTTTTACTTCAAGATACATGAATGCAATCTTCCTAAAATAATCCAATCCTAATAATAATCCTTGCCTACAACACTAATTTAATATGATTAGCACCAACAGCCATATAATATGTCATTTTTACTGGTGCACTCACTGAACTTAAAAAAATAATAATTCAGATAGCAGAAGGTAATCTCTATAGAGTTCTGATTGTTATTCGACTTTTAAAGGTATATCTAAGTTTCCCTGTTGGTCCTTTCCCTCTTCACCATCGCAAAATCTGACAGCTGCAGTTCCGCCTCTGGCCGACAGATGGCGCTGTCGATTTTAGCATATAAGGCCCGCCGACAGAAGAGGCCTTGAGCTACGAGAGGCGCGCCCGGGGCCCAGGAGGGCAGAGTGCCCACACCGAACATATCGATGGCCTCGCTGTCGATTCAGTACCGTCGAGTTGCGCCACGTCGGAGGGGAAAATAGTTCTTTGCCTTCCCTGGAACTTGATGGTGCCTGAAAACTCACAGCGCCCTATGGCGGATGGCACCTGTAACTGCAGCTGTCAGTGCTGCAGAAGAAATGCGCAGACAAAGAGGGATAGATCCCACTAGTTTTTACCTTTTCCTAATCTAACACATGCTGCTTAAATCAGAAACACACATTACATTGAGTCCTTCTATACACACACATATTTATTTTATATAAAAATAGAACTTGTTTTCCACACCCCCAGAGCTGCTTACATAGGCACCTGACACCTACCAATAGAAACACTGCATTTAGGTATGTTTTGTAGCCCTTTACTAACCTTCAAGTCAGCAGCAGCACAATGCAGAGATCTACAGAGCAGTATCTATGCTTTTCCTTGCTTCATTGTGCAGGGGACTACACGTTTTATGATTCCTTTCTTCACAAACTGCCATCACAGATTGATACAATGCATTACATGCTTGTGATTGGCCAAAACATATTATGAATTTTATGCAAATTTTAGCAGGGATTTCCAGGGGTGTTAACTCCCAAAATTAACTGCTTGCAAACTGAAGAGATTTAACAAACTTTAGGGTAAGTTTATTAATGCTTATTTGGTTTTTTTTTTTCATTCAAAAAATGTTTTCATATACTATTGATTCTCCTCTATCAGAGGCATGCATAATCCAGGAAACTTAAATATGCCTTTAAATGAATACTGCAAAACAGAATAATCAAAATATTCCACCTTTCCTGCAAAAAAATCTGCACATTATACAGAAATCCTAACAGCAGTGTGCAATGAGTTATCCTGCCTGAATGTGGATGACATCACACATCTTTGATGGGTCCATAAACTTTACTGCATGCTGAGTGACTTCTGCAATGGGGGCAGCTTATTTTTAACATCAATGCAAGTAGTTTGCACCAAGTGCTTTTTTGGGGGGGGGGGGTTTGTATAGATTGACAGAGATTTAAATCTAAATGCATGAAAAATGTACCTAACGCCAATGACTTTCTGCTATGTTGGCAAATGCGGATTGGCTTATTATACTTTTTGATATGAAAGCATGCATGGGATTTATTGTCCCCTTGTGAAATATGTGATGTCCTTGAGAAAATCCTAGCATGGTGTAACAAGCACATTTGACAGATACTGTCCACAAATAGAGCTTGCACTACTCACAGAACTGGCTCGGTTACTTTTCAGGGAGTGGCTTGGTCTTTCAGACAAGGGTGTGTGCTCTATGTATCAGGTTTCTACTGGCTTCTTGCCAGTTTACCCCAATCTTCGGATTAGAGAAATGTATTATCATGCACAATGAATCACAAGGCAAACAAGTAGTCATAGTGATAAACATTACTCTTTGAGAGCGGCAGCTCTTTAGACTTCTTTATCAAGTAATCAGTATGACTGATAAATGAACATACCGTCTATATGAGGGTGACTACATATGAGTTATATGCTTAGTCCCATTTTTTCACCCAAGTGTAAAGTTAGTGTCAGAGTTGGCGAATACAAAATCCTATGAAGCTTCTAGTTAATTATATACTTACAGATCGAATAACTACACTTGATAATAAACAAATGTTTTTAGAAATTAAAAAATAAAATGAAATGCAATTATATTTTACTAACAGTAATATTGTTTAGCTGCTTAATTAAGTTGCTTTCTCAGCAGGGACCTAGACGACTTACCAGTTTTTCATTAGTCCTATTTAAAGCCCTCATGTTAAAGATTGTCATATTTCAGTCAACAGAGAACAAAAATGGTAGCTCTGACTATGTAATAATTGCATACAGGAGGTGATAAATTAATTTGTTTTTAGTTCTTCAAAAGAGTATATAGTAATTATGTCACTATAGCTGCCCATAAATGTAACTGCATTCATTGAAGACAGTAGGGTTTCATTTGTTTGGGTAATAACTGATAAGGGATGAATACCAAAATTGAAGAAAAATCATTACAAGTTTTAAAACTCATATTTGAGCTTTAGTGTTTCACACATCAGCAGATCTGCTTCTCTCCATCACCCCTTCAGATGTCAAAGTGGTGGAAAAAATGGATCTGTCCAGCAAACAATCCTAATAGGAGTCTTTATCTCTCTCCTTTTTGTATCTAACCAGTTACTAAATAAACAAATGACACCCTACTGTAAGACAGTGGTCCTTTACACATCAATGTAGGTCCAAGTATTATCTGAGATTCTTTTTTAATCTGAAATTAGTATCTACATTCTCAAGATTTGAAAAACAATTCCACTAATTTGGGTGTTCAGCTCCAACGGGGATTCTGTATATACCGTATTGGTCCGAATATAAGCACCTTTTTTCCGATTGTTGAGCTTGCGAGTTAAGGGTGCGGCTTATATTTGCGACCGTCAAAAAATCATTGCCGATTTGCGAACTTTGCTTGTAACGCGTGCGACTTCTATTCGCGAATGCAAAAGTACTGCCGATTTGCGCGATTGCAAGTTAAGGGTGCCGATTTTCGTGCTTTAGACTGCGGTATTGAATAGCGATTTACGGTTTTAGTGATTCTAACATCCTGTAAAGCCTGTAACCTGCAAAAAAAAGCCTGTTTCTTGCAATGGCTGATCACTTTGAGAGTCTTTTTCTCTCCAATTTTACGGGTGCGGCTTATATTTGAGTACTATCTTTTTTCTATTTTTTTCCCCTTGAACTTTACTGGTGCGGCTTATATGCGGGTGCGGCTTATATTCGGACCAATACGGTATATGTGAGTGTGTGTATGTGTGTGTTTGAAAACTTTGAGTCTGACTAAAAGCGTAAATAAACAGGAAAAAAATCATAAAGCTAGGTTTTATTTAGTAAAAATAAATGTTGATGCCTCTGGAGGAACCCATGATAGGTTGGTAGAAGTTTTTCATGTGAAAGCAGAGTTTACAATTCTGGAGAATTGTGGTCTATTTATGCAACTTCCTGTTTCTGGGCCAGGGAGGGGGAAGGGACATTGTGTCAGTTTCTATCCTATCCAATTATGCCACAAAGGCTCCATGTGACCTTCTTTCCCATTCCTCCCTCCATGGATAGATAAAAAACACACCTTCATGATCCTACTCTCAGGAAGTGATGTAACAAAGACAAAATAAATTCATTTAGGTTTCCCCATAACAATGTTTTATATTAATAGTTTAGGCAGCTTCTAATGTTGTTAGTTTGGGATTTAAGGGGAGACATAAAGACTGATTGTTTAACTTGTTTTGTAAATTATAATTAGGGAGCTATGGGATTCCTCCTAATAGACTGTAGATAGGATTTGTTATTTGGATTTGAATATCTCTGTAAGATAGTGTGAATTACATTAAACAGAGTCGGATTCCCACACATCTGTGTGAAATAGCTGACTACTTACTAACTGGTTGCCACTCCTACATTTCACATTGGGTGATACAGATGACAAGTAAAAACATGTTGATACAGACAAATTTCTCCCCAGTACAAACCAGTTCTCAGACCACATCAGACATCTCTTTTTCTTATTTTTTTCTGCACTCAAACAAGATTTTTTTATGTTGCTCAAATTAATTACTGTATAAAGTACATGGGAACAAAAAAAAACCACATATATTTAGCTTCAGAATTCTGTCTTTCACCGTCAAGGCAAGCTCTCCATTGGTTCCCAAACCTCTCCTCAGAGACCCCCATACAGGCCAGAATTTAAAAGTACCACAGTATGGATATAGATAGTTTTTTAAATATTTCTACTGTATAGTGCCAATGACCACTCCATCACTTTGTAATTCACTTTTATCTCACTGCAGCAATATTCTTTCTCTGCATTAACCTCCCTATCCATTGGCAGAATACATAATAAGCTTCATTAGCTGATGGCACTAATTAGAAGCAGCTGTGCAATTGAAATAATTAAATGTTGCATTTATAATATTACCTATATGTGATATATATTTTATTAATTATTTAAATCAAATACAAATATTATTGTAAAAAAAATAGGAGAGAGAAGAAGGATGGTTCAAGCTCATAAGCTACAGTTCTAAAACAGATGCTATTTCACTATATTGAATTCAGACTATATAGGTCATTGTGTCTCCTACGCTAATCACATATATAGTTGTGGATCTTTGCTACTGTTCGGAGCGCTTACGATGTTGGTAACGCACTTGCCAGCCTTGCAAAGCAAGGCGAGCCTTCGACCGCGCAGCACTAAGCCTACAATGAGCGCAGTTGAGGCACGCAGAACTTAGGTGGCAAGCAGTTTCATGCAACTGAAAGTCGGCAGTGAATGCGCGCCACGCAAATCATTTAGCAGAGACACAGAGGAGAAACACACAGGTAAGTACAGGGGGGTGATGGTGGAAAAAGACACTTGGCATTCCTAAGCACAAAAATTGCAGGTTAACGTAGCCTGCAATGAGCGCCCCGTACAGTAGGCGGGAGGAAAGGGTTGCAATGAGCGCCTGAGCACTGTGAGCGGTAGAGGCCTGCAATGAGCACCAAAGGCGCTCATTGAGAGACCCGCGATGAGCACCGTAGGCGCTCAGCGTGGGGCTCGCGATGATTGCTGAAGGTGAGCAGTGCAAAGCCGGAAAGTTGAAGTACATGGGGGGAGAGGCTCACAATGTGCGCCGAAGGTGCTCAGAGGAGCAAAAGCCTCACATTGGCAATTTTATTCCCGTCATTTTTGACGGGCAAGTTCCTAAGGCATCATTAAATTGTGATTTGGCCAATTGAACAGGGCTCTATACAAGCACATAGAATATTTTTTTACAGAAGTTTTTTGCTAGTGAACTTCTATCCAAAAGCAAGGTCTTCACTAACTAAAAACTTCTGTAAAAAAATATGCTCTGTGGTTATATAGAGTCCTATTCAATTGGATGAGGCCCAAAGTCATTAAATATATATAGGGTGTATAATTTTATAACCAAAGAAAATGCTTCAATAGGCTTTTGCTGCCGCCATAACACGACCTGTCAATGATCTTGCACTGTTCAACATCCCTGCTGTGTTATGCTGAGAAAAAATTTGGATGAAGCAAAACTGGAAGTTATAAAACTGTCGGAGTAGTGACTTTGAATGTCAAAGGGATGTTGGACCGAATTCAACAAACTTAGCAGGAGATGCAAAGAGCTTTCATGCTAATATGATTTTCTATGGGAAAACTGAAATTGCAGCATCAGAGAAGCTCTTTGCAGCCCTGAAACACTTAGTGATTTTTATTTACAATGGGGTTGATGTACTAAGTTATTATAGGGTCTGTGAAGGGTAGTGAAGGGATGCAATGGCAGCTTTTGCCATCTGAAATAGACATCACCACCTTCAGTTCTCTGCTTCCATGTGGTGCTTAGTTTATCTAGAAAGATATCCTTGATGCGATATCTATATTAGTGAGTAAGTGGGAAAGCCCATTCAAAGAACCACATTGGTAAGGAAAAATGTTATGTTGCATGAAGTATAAATGATAAAGCTGGAAGCAATACACATTTATATCTAAATGTATAAATAATAATATATTTACATGCCTCATGCATTTGTCTAGAGGCAGCTATGCTGCATGCTGGTAAGTGGATGAGTTTTCAGATGTGTGCAAGATTGGTGGCTGGTCCCATGAACATGTGATGTCATCAGTGACATCACAAGTGTACTTTTACAACAATGCCAGTTTTCGATTATTGTTTCCTCCCATGAGAATGTTTATTAGGGCCTTTCAAGCATGCTCTGCATGCATGCTCGTGATGTCACCAATGTTGTCACCCACATAACTCACCACCGGGGATGAACTGAAGCACTGGAAGAGGTGGGGGGGATATATTGTTTCCAGAGTCCCACCCACTCCTTTAACATACTAGCGTCTAGGCAACTAGGAAATGATGGCTGCCACTAGACACAAGCATACAGCACATCAATATATTTATTTATTTAGAAATGTGGGTACTACAAATTAGTATAATTGCTGGCACATTTTTTTCCACCACAGTGGTCATTTAACGGAAAATTAAAACATTTTTTGTTTTATTTTGACCACAAATGAATGTCTCAATCTGGCCACAAAATGTCTCAGTGAACAGTGCTTCCACTGCCCTAAGGATTCTGGGTAGTGATATGCAAATTATACTTGGCATTTGAAAATCACGACCCAGGATTCTTTCCGGTAGGTAATGCATGAGACATTTGGTGGGAAAACAGGTCTCCTGAGAAATGCAGGTGTACTAAGAATGTGTTTTTCTTTCTTTGCTGTAAACACAGTGGATGATTTTTCCATCCCCTTTCTACTCACCACAGCATACTTACTGTTTGGTCCGTATCATTGTGTGATTGTTAAAATCCTGATTACCTTTGAAACCTCTGAAAGCTTTAGACGTGTTCTGTACTTTGATATAATGTGCTAAAAAACAGTAAAACAAAGCAAAACATTGCACCGATTGATCAAAAAGTCCTAGTTGGAAACAGAACAAAACAATATTGATTATGTCATTTCCAAAGCAGCAGACGCTTCCATGGTCTGGAACTCGTGTCCTGCTGCTGAGATTACCTGTAATTCAGGCTTTTCCTGCTGATAGCCACATGGATAATAGTCTAAGGCCATCCGAAACTAACCGTGCATGACCTATGGCCAAAAGATGTGCAATTACTTCCAAATGGAAGTGACCAAAATTAGTCTAGTATTTTTAAGGTAGAAGAACATTGTGTTTTTATGTGTCTGTATCTATCACAGCAGCCTTTTTCAATGAATACAACAAATAATGATACCGGTTGTTTAAAAAAAAAAAAGCTTTCACAGCATTTCTTTCCATTTCACAGACATGAGCTCTGCCAACAATGTGTGTTTTTTTTAAACAACCTGAAACAATTCTCCAAATAACTTTCTCGTTTTTTTACTTTTAGCTACAAAGCAAAGAGTACAAAAGAAAACAGACTGGTTTCCAAGGAGAAGCAATGACTCATAACCACACCTGTGATTAACAGTATCTCTGCAGGTTCGTGCAGCACGTCCTATAAAATCATGCTCTGGGCATTTTGCTTCCTCTATACAATACAAAGGTTATACTTTTACTGCTATTTATCTATAAAACCTTGTTGAGCCCTTACTTTATTACAGCTCAGACCAATGATATTCTTGCCTGCTATAGTCACAGATAACTGTACAAATACTTATATACTGTATGTGAGGCTGCAAATGCTAGAGGACATTTTAGTCTGTTCTGTGCAAGTTACTTTCTACACTAGGATATAACTGCTAGAGAGTGTATTTTGTATTAAAATAACTACCTAAGTGTTTGTTTGCATACCTAAACATAATTTGATTAACATGTGCTTAAAAGTTTTGTTTTCACTTACTCACACCTTCCAAACAGTCCCTGCAGAGTGTGTCCCCATAGCTCATATACAATGTTTCTTTTGGAAAGAGATGTACTAACCATTTACAGACTTCAATGCTGCTGAGAGATAATCTGTAAGCGGCTGACATGCTGTGCATATATATATATTTTTGGATTGAACGGTTGATGTACATTGTATTCTCATTTGCATATCCCCGCCTTTTAGACATGCAAATGGGCTTATTAATGTATTATTCGTTTTCTGTACTTTGTACGGTGGAGAGCTTTTCTCACTCTTGTGCTCACCATACACTAAATGATTGTTGTGGAATACCCAATCCTACAAAATCTATTGCACAAACCAGAATCTACCTCATACTGATGATAGCCAAAAGCTTGAAACAGGCCTGTATATGAGTGATTCTTGGTTTGTGTAAAATCCAACCCGGTGCTTTGCTTAAAAGCTGTTTAATACAGCGGGCATATGCTTTAAGGGAGCAATGTATAAAGTTGCTATTTTTGGATTGAAAGGGTGAGGTACATTGTATTCTCATTTGCATGTCCCCACCTTTTAGACATGCAAATGGGCTTATTAATGTATTATTCGTTTTCTGTACTTTGTATGGTGGAGAGCTTCTCTCACTCTTGTGCTCACCATACACTAAATGATTGTTGTGGAATACCCAATCCTACAAAATCTATTGCACAAACCAGAATCTACCTCATACTGATGATAGCCAAAAGCTTGAAACAGGCCTGTATATGAGTGATTCTTGGTTTGTGTAAAATCCAACCCGTTGCTTTGCTTAAAAGCTGTTTAATACAGCGGGCATATGCTTTAAGGGAGCAATGTATAAAGTTGCTATTTTTGGATTGAAAGGGTGAGGTAAAATCATAAACCTAAAAAGAAAGAAAGAGAGCACCTATTCAGAGTCCCATGCCCAATGTGAAAATAATATATATATTTTATTTTAATTATCTAATATCTCTTAAATAGTCTAAGTTGATTAAAATACAAATGTATAAGACAACCTTACAGATTTAGACTAGACAAGGTACCTTAAAATGGTATTGCCTATAGATCACTTGGTCAATTTAATATAGTGAATGCCTACCACTAAATGTAAAATGTTACATTTTGGGTTATATGGTTACATTTCAAATGTTGTGGTAGGCATTCACTATATTAAATGAACCAATGGTGGACTGTATTTAGTAAAATTTGAAAGGTACTTTAATTTGCATCTAGTCTAAATATGTGAAGTTTTCTTAATCATTTGCATTTTAATCTAATTTGGCTATTTGAGAAATTTGAAATAATTAAAATAAAAGTTATGTTTTATTATCACATTATGCAAGGGACTTACGGTAATATGTGCTCTCTTTCTTTCTTTTTAGGCATTTGATTTTTTTCATAACCCTTTTGTCTACCTAATAGATAATATTTAGCACTTAGGCTTCCTATCAAGAAATGTACTCATCTACTCACAAAATGCTATTACTATTATTTATACAAACAATATCACAACATTATAATTTTCTATTGTTTCCTAGGGCTGTGTCTCATCAGTAATTTTAGATGCCTGGTTTTGTGTAATATTATGATTAAACACGTATTTCCACACCGAGCATGTTACTAACAAGACAGGATTTATAGATGTCCAGTGAGATGCATTATATTGCAAGTGAACAGCATTGAAAACTTGTGTAATCTGGATGGTTATAACCTATTTAGGAAAGACAGGGGCAATGGTAAAAGAGGAGGAGGGATGTGTCTGTATGTTAAGTCTGAATTTAAGCCTATAGTCAGAAAATATATTTATGCTGGAACTAGTGATAAAGTTGAATGTTTGTGAGTAGAGTTAAATAGCGGAGCAGCAAATTCCAAAAGAATATTAGTAGGAGTCTGCTATAAACCCCCAAATATAGCTGAAAGTGAGGAAATACAATTATTGTTACAGACTGGAAATGCAGATAAGGATGGGCAAGTGTTACTAATGGGGGGTTTTAACTACCCTGAAATAAACTGGATAAATGAGACCAGCAGTTGAGCTAAGGGGAGCAGGTTCTTGAGTACACTCAGGGATCATTATCTGGTCCAGGTTATACAAGAGCCTACTAGAAATTAGGCTATCTTGGATTTATTCATCACAAATAATATTATTATGGTATCAAATAGGGCAACCTTTGGGAAACAGTGATCACAACACAGTCTCATTTGAGATTGAGTAAAAAAAAACTGTAAGGGTCCAACAAAAACACTTAATTTTAAAAGGGCAGATTTTAACGGTCTAAGGGCAGCAATTTAAAGTATAGACTGGGACAGAGAGCTGATAGGTAAAAACACTGAACATAAATGGACAACATTTAAATCCTTACTAAATATACATACACATCGGCATATACCATGTGGAAATAAAAGTAAAAGGAGTAAATCCCATCCAATGTGGCTTAACAATGATTTAAAGATCAAGATACGGAGTAAAAAACAGGCATTTAAATTATACAAACAAGAGGGGACAGAGACTGCTTTACGGGAGTACAAGGAAATCAACAAGGCTTGCAAAAGCGCGATTAGACTGGCTAAAATAGAAAATGAAAAGTTATTTGCAAAGGAAAGTAAGACTAACGCTAAAATATTTTAAAAATATTTTAATGGGAAGAAGGCCAGGAAGGAAGCTATAGGAACATTACAATGTGACACAGGCCGTCTGATAATTAGTAAAAAGACAGATGAGCTAAATAGGTTATTTTCTTTGGTATACACAAGGGAGGTACCAGTGGTTGGGACACTACAACAAAATGGGGCTACACTACTTTCACCAAATAATTAGTTAACACAGGAAGAAATCCAAAACATGTTGGAAAAAAGAAATGTTAATAAAGCCCCAGGTCCTGATGGAATACATCCAATGGTACTGATGGAACTGGGCTCTGTAATAGCAAAACCATTATATCTAATTTTTCAAGATTCAGTCAACACAGGGTCTCTACCAGATGACTGGAGAAAGGCAGATGTGATACCTATATTTTAGAAGGGAGCAAGAGCATATCTGGGGCATTCTAGACCAGTGAGTCTCACTTTGGTAATGGGGAAGCTTTTAGAAGGGTTAATAAGGAGTAATATACAAGAATATGTCTATTCAAACAGGATTATAAATAGGAGCCAACATGGATTAATAAAGGATAGGTCATGTCAAACAAACCTAATTAGTTTCTATGAGGAGGTTAGTAGGAACTTGGTTCAAAGCAACTCAGTAGATGTAGTCTTTTTTGATTTTGCAAACATTTTTGATACAGGGCCACGTGAAAGACTATTGTGTAAACTAAGGGATACAGGAATTGCAGATAATATCTGCTCATGGATTGAGGGCTGGCTAAAAGACAGGAAGAAAAGGAATGTTATAAATGGAACAAGCTCAGATTGCACTAATGTGGTAAGTGGGGTTCCTCAGAGTTCAGTATTAGGTCCTCTGCTTTTTAACATATATATTAATGGCTTAGAAGTGGGACTGGAAAGTATTTTCTCAATTTTTGCTGATGACACTAAGTTTTGCAAGGTAATTAAATCAGAAAAGGATGTACTTTCCCTTCAAAGGGATTTGCACAAATTAGCGAAATGGGCAACTAATATAAATATATTTAATAGATGATATTTAGATGATATTTAATATAAATAAATGTAAAGTTATGCATCTGGGAAGGAAAAATAGCCATGCAATTTATAATCTTAATGGAGCAAATCTAGGGGTATCAGATATTGAAAGGGATTAGGGAGTACTTGTGGACAACCACCTAGGCAACAGTGCTTAATGCCAAGCAGCAGCTGCAAAGGCAAATACTATATTAGCATGTATTAAGAAAGGGTATAGAAGCAAGGGAAGCAAATATAATTCTGCCACTTTAGAGCTGGAAAAAGTACAGAGAAGGACAATAAAACTAATAAGGGGAATGGAGGGTCTATGTTTTGAAGAAAAACTAATCAAATTAAACTTATTTTTTCTAGAAAAAAGTTGTCTAAGAGGGGATAAGATTACCTTATATAAATATATCCAGGGTTTAAAATAAAGCTTTGTCAAGTGACCTATTTGTGATAAGAGGTTTTTAACTGACAAGAGGACATCCTTTGAGATTAGAAGGAAAAATATACCATCTTAAAGAAAGAAAAAGGTTCTTCACAGTAAGAGTGGTTAATATGTGTAATTCTCTACCAAAGGAGGTGGTTATCAATAGATAACTTTAAAAAGGGATTGGAAATATTTTTAAATAAAAAGAGCATTCAGGGTTATCCAGGTTAATTAGAGAGGGATTGATCTAGGGAGGAATCCGATCGGCAGTATCTGGGGTTAGGAAGGAGTTACTTTTTTTATTCCTTTTGAAACAATTGGCAAAGTTTCACTTGGATTTTTTTCTGTTTTCCTTCCTCTGGATTAATTAACAATTAACTATTAATCCTCATATTGCCGATCAGAGGAGATCTTAAAAGGGTGAAATTGATGGACTATCAGTCGTATTAAATTCCTTCAATGATTAAAAATGTAGCCCGTAACGTAGCCCGCAAGACTAACGGCTATTATATTGACTTGATGGTTAAGGGAGAAAATACCCTACGGGATGTCAAAATTTGAACTCTGTGGCCGCAAAGCCTTTGATCTGTCAAGCCTGTAACTGTTACGTTAGAAAATCGCTATTAAATTGCTACGAATCCTCTGGAGTTCAAACCCGTAACCCGCAAATGGAGCCAAAAAGCCAACTGGTACTAGAGAGGACCTGCAAGGGGGTTAAAGTCCTATCCGTAGCATTGTAAATGCAAATATCAACACACTACTGTATTCATAATTAAAGGGAAAGTGATGTTAGGTATTAAAATGAATAGCACAACATTCCCAAGCTCGCAAATCTGCAATATAAAATAATTTATTTAATGTTTAGTTTCCGTGTTATAGCGAACCCGGCAATCAATGTGTTAATAAATATAATGGAACTCGAATGGACTTGAATATCATATTTACTGATTTATTAATATTGCATTATTTCTGGAATGCGGGTCGGATCGAAACTCGTAATTGAAACCAGTAAGGCTTTAAAATCTAACCTCCATTTTTCAGTGACGTAATTCTGACAATCTCTTTTGCCATTGGCTCCGTCTAAACCGTAACTACGGGTTTGACTTATTGATCATGCTTACGGCTGAACATGCAACGTGTGCAATAATGGTTTATAGGCTTGAGTTTACGGCCCGTAACTCGCAGCATGGTTGAATTTAATAGCTCTGTAACGCACCTTTGCAGTTGTGCCGATGCCGCTACCGGCTTAGAATTTAATAGGGCTGTAAAAGTACTTTTTTTTCACCTCAATTACTATGTCATTATGTAACTATGTAACATTTTACTTTTTGCTGACAAATTACTTTTTGTTTTTGATTCCTTAAGTGCTTATAAGCAGCAAGAAAACTGCATATATAATTTTAAAGCAAGCAGATTTATTTAATGACAGACCAATTAGTAAGTGGGAGGAGCATCTTACTCCTTCCACACCAAGGTGTAATGATAATTTATAGATGATAAACCTTAAAGGGCCTCTGTGGTCATTTATTTAAAATATACTATTTTGAAGAACTCCATACTTGAAAATATGCTAAATGTTTTAGAATAGAAAATAAAACAATACAGCCTCTATTTCACTGTTTATATTGCATTATGTCGCTGTGGTAAACGAGGAGTAGTAACTGGGATGTAATGGGGCCACAAATCTGAATGGGCCTAGGGCAGCATAGAATCTATATATTGGTACTTTGCAGTCTGTTTAAATTAAAACAGATGGTTGATAACAGATATAATACAGTAAGTGAAAATTCAGCAGTCAGAAGCAGATATAATAAATATATTCATTGCTTTTTTATTACCATCATCGACATGCTCTTCATCCATATAATGAGCATGTACTCACAGACAATAGAAAAAAAAAATACTTATATGGTCGGTCTACCCATTATACATATTTAAAATCATGGGTGTAGGAACTGGGGGGGACGAGGGGGACAAATCCTCCCCAGGTTTTTCAATTTGTGTGTTTATGTGTAGAGAAGCAGTTGTGTGGTATTTTTATACTATATGCGGTACCCCCCCCCAGATTTTCTTTGGCTCCTACACCCATGCATACATGTATACTTTATTAAAGGGACATGGAAAGATGTGTTTTCTTTGTGGTATCACAAAAAAAAGGTATTTTATTATGTGTCACTGTTGTCTTTTATTTTTGTTCAAATAACAACATCAGAGTACAAAAATGTATTCAGAAGTATGACTGTTCATGGGGCTTGCCCTGCACTTCCTGTTAGTTTCAAAACATTTAAACACGTATTATTTAATATTTTTGTCATTCAAGAACAGCTTTTCTAACTATTTTAGACTGCAAAACAGAGCTTTAAATTGCTTCTTAATAAAATAAAGTTCATAAATGTAAATAAATACATAGGTATACATACCTAGTAAACCCAGAAACTGTGCATACCCCTTTAAATTTGTTAGCATACTTGAAGGGCTCTATCATATAATGTCCCCTCCAAGATAGAAGTTTCAAAAATCATAGGTCTATGTTTATAATACTGGCTTCTCAATATACTAAATATATATATATATATATATATATATATATATATATATATATATATATATAGTCTGTTAGTTTGTGCCTGAGGGCCTGTTGGTAATGGAAGAACAAGTTTGGTATCAGGGATTTTAACAAGAAGAGGTTATAGACTTTCTTTCATCAGTATTAGAGTTTCACAGCTATGTCGCAAGACCTTTTAGGTTACCACCACTGCAAGAGCATTAAAGGACTTGCTGAGTGATGAATCTGACACACTATATAATACAGTATTTAAAATTTAAGTCACAATTGTGGAAATCTGTTTTGTTGCGTTCAACCATATTATTATACTGCAAGATTATTATGCAAATTAAATGCATATCATGTTTTGTCATCAGCACAGATTTCCTATGAATTGTCCCTTACTTTATCAAAAAACAGCCAATCGTAAAAAAGCTTACATTTTGGAACCAGTACATCTTACCTAATACAATAATGAAAATTACACTCTTAATTATAATGAACTCCCATCTCTCTCTCTCTCTCTCTCTCTCCTCTCTCTCTCTCTCTCTCTCTCTCTCTCTCTCTCTCTCTCTCTCTCTCTCTCTCTCTCTCTCTCTCTCTCTCTCTCTCTCTCTCTCTATATATATATATATATATATATATATATATATATATATATATATATAGAAACAACTCCTAAGAGAATTTATGTAAATTTTATCTTTATTTTTTTAATTGTACACTACTCCCTTTGATTGTAGGTTTGTGAGTTTTCAATCTTGTGTCTGTGCCTTGGAAACAAGCTCTATGTACATTTGATTCTAAGCTCAAAAACAGGACCCTCCATTCTTTATAAGGTGTTAATTTTGTTTTTGCCATGTCCTCAACCCCTGTACAGCGCTACCGAATATGTTGGTGCTTTACAAATAAAGATAATAATAAAATAATAAAAGTGGACCTTTTATTTTAGTATTTTTTTCTGTCATTTCTTTTTTTTTCTAGGTAATTGCTTTTTTGTACTGGTTTGTTTTCTGTATTTACTTTAGTGTAGGTAGTTCAGAGGGGTTAGAGTCAGTGATTATGTGGGTCCTTATGGACCTCCATAAGGACCTCTATTGTAGTAGATAGGTTGTCATGGATGTCTATAAAGACCCCCATGGTAGCCTTTAAGATATATGGTGGTCTATAAGGTCCCCATGGTTGTAGGTTAGAATACCAAGGAGGTCCATAGGGATCTCAATAAAATGGGGTTACTATTAAATATCATGGGGTCCATAGGGACCCAATAAAGCCTGTAGCTGACTAGGTATGAGGGCATGTGGGTCTATATAGACCACTATGAGCTAGTGCTATGGCCCTTGAGAGGTCATAGTGTAGTGTTGCTATGAAAACTACTGAGTTTCAGACTTGAAATCTCCTACGGATATAACTAAGCCAGGTTGCAAGCACATGTAGCGTTAGAGAGCTACAGGCAATACATAATGGGTGCTTGACAGTATGTCTTTCAGAAGGTTCTTTTTTTTGTGGGAGCAAAGTAATAGCTCCGCAAAATTACTTGTAAGAACTCCCATAGCTACATAGAAGCCTTAGGGAGTTCCTTTGGGAGCAATGTAATTAAACTCTTATTTTTTAACAAGGAAGCCTACTCATTATTATCTAATGAGATATTTATAGATTAAGCCAACTTAATGGTTTCCATTTACCTTCTTTTCTCTTTTCCTTTTTTATTGTAATACTTCAGATCCCTATTCTAATTATTTCACTAGAAAATAATTAATGAAACATTAATTTAGATTTACCAGTTCCCCTCATTTAAAGGTTATTTTTTATCAGGAGTCCCATGACTCCTCCTACTTGTGTTGCATGAGCATCCATTCTATAGATAAAATATATTTTACATGACAGACCATTTTGTACTGTCACTCACCCCTTGTCAAATCTCTTGTAAAACTTTAATCTTAGTGCATTTATTCCAGAGTAATACTTAAATGTTTAAAAAGCGTATTTAAATTCCGCCTGGAAACATAAGCCAGATATTGGATTTAAACAAAGAATTTCTCATTTCAATTCTGGATCACCCTATTCACCTCTAGATATAGTAAATATATACAGTATAAAATACACTATTTGAAATGTAGCCATTACATGCATTTTAACATTAGGCAACAGTTTTAATAAAATCTAAATTTTAATGTGCCGTAAGATTAAACATAAGGAAGTATATTTTAATTGCATATATCTTCCAAGCTTTCACTGCTAGACTGCCTTTAACAACATTGTAAAGCTATGCACTGCTGGAATTCTTAATGAAAAGTGATCAGCCTTAACTCACATATTTTTATTACAGCAAAGTATTGTTCTGGTACTGTATTCTCCCAGTTTTTCCAATGTGAATGTAGATGAAAGTAAATCAAAATGAGATAAAATAATGAAAGCATCTGAAACTAATTGAAAGGTGCAGTCTGCCATTCCCAAATTATCTGTCCGGGGTGTATATGTGCTCTACAGATGAACTCTCTTTAAAATTATCTTGTATAGTTATACAAATAATTAATTTCTATAGCTATTATTGAATTAAAAATGCACAAAATAACAGACACTAAATATGCATAATAGCAACCACTAAAGTGAAAATAGAAGAAAGGATCATACCAGTATGGATATGTGTAATCACTGTATCTAATGACTAATAGGAATACATAGTGAGCATGGACATACAGTATAGGCAGGCAAATTGCTAATATTTTTTTTTTATAATCATTAAAATAACAGGACTCGCTGTAAGACAGGATCTATTAATTATTAAAATTTTCAATAATTTTTTTTATTAATACTTTATTGTAGAAGATCATGAACCGTGATGCCTGCAGCCCCATTAAATTCAAAGCCCGTATCGGCATTGGCAAGAAAGCAAAGGCTGCGGGCTTGAAATTCGGCTGCGTTACAGAGCTATTAAATTCCACCATGCCGCAAGTTACGGGCTGTAGATGCAAGCCTATAAACCATTCTTGCACGTGCAGCAGTAAGCATGATCAATTAGTCAAGGTTTAGACGGAGCCAATGGCAAAAGATCGTCAACATTACGTCACTGAAAAATGGAGGTTAGATATCAAAGCCCGATGGGCTTCAATTACCAGTTTCGATCGGACCCGCATTCCAGAAATAATGCAATATTAATAAATCAGTAAATATGATATTCTAGTCCATGTGAATTCCAATATATGTATTAACACATTGATTGCCAGGATCGATATAACAAGGAAATTAGACATAAAAAAAGTATTTTATATTGCACCTTGAGAATGTTGTGCTATTAATTATAATACCTAACATAATTTTCCCTTTAATCATGAGTACAGTAGTGTATGTATATTTGCATTTACAGTGCAACGGATAGGACTTTAACCCCCTTGCGGATCCTCTCTGGTACCCGTTGGCTTTTTGGCTCCATTTGCGGGTTACGGGTTGGAACGCCAGTGGATTCATAGCAATTTAATGGCGATTTTCAAACGTAACTGTTACAGGCTTGGCAGAACAAAGGATTTGTGGCCGCGGTGTTCAATCTTTGACATCCTGTAGGGTTTTTTCGCCCTTACCCCACAAGTCATTGATGGGTTGCTTTACGGGGCCAATTTAAAAAAGTCGCAAGTCTTACGGGCTATGTTACGGCCTACAGTTTTACACGTTCAGAGAATTTAATAGGTCTGCTGGTCTACCAGTGACCTCTGAGCTTCATTCAGGTGGTCACAGAAATAAGAATAAACAACAAATCTAAAAAAATATATTTGTAAATATAAATAAGCAAGATCAGAGCTACTGCAGGTACAGAGCAGTGGATCCCATTTCCCTTTACATGGTATGGGGTCCACTGCTACCAACAGCAGCCAGGAATAAAAGCGACAATCTTCATTTAAAAGCAACAGGAAGAAGGACAGAAAATTAGATTTATTTATTTGCCTTTTTTGTTGACCCAAAAGGATACCTACTGTATAAATGAAAAAATTGGAAGCAAGACTACAAGTTATTTGTCACCGAAGGCCTGAACATAAGCAGCTAGTGTTATTGCAAGTTGATAGGGTTTGTCGTTTAATACTGGACTCTCTTTGTTAAGTATAGAATAATACATTACATATTTTAACATCATTCTGAAAAGCCATTTAGTGGCCCGCCAATGCACGCCATCATTTTTCTGTTATTCATTGGCAAAAAAAAGTTTGGGAACCACTTCTCTACTGTCCACTAAGTTGGTTTATCTGGGTATACAGAAGGCAGGACAGAGTTTCACAAAATGAGTCAGAAAACAAGGGTGGAGTTGGGACTCCCTTAGCCGTACTCACCTAGAGACATATATGACGCTATAGTGCATACCAGACAGAGAAACTGTTTTATCAGATTTTTCCACAGAGACCAAAGTTTGTTCTGTTTTTCTATAACAATATTTTGTAAACAAGAAAACTGCCTTTAGTAAATTATTTTTCCGGTTTAAGAACGTCTATGCTGCTTATTTAATACGAAGAACAAAAAACTAGAATGTGCAGTTTCTCACCTCTTAAAAAGTAAAAAAAGTAAAGTTTGGGGAAAGTTTGTTGAACACAGGACTTTTTGAATGGATACAGAACAGTGTTATGCAAAAGTTATCTGTGCAAATGTTCCCTAATTAATAAAATAATAACCAAAATAATTTAATAATGTTCATTTTTCACCTACAAAGCTGAATAAATTTGTTGTAGTGTAAAAAAATATTTTTATAAAGATTATTTAGCCATCTACAATACCGATTAATTGTCCTTTTAGATAATCAGATTACAGCTGAGAGTTGACACTAGTGTTAGTTCATATACAGTAAAAAACCCCGTTATCCGGCACCCATGGGCACTCCCTATTGCCGGATAACTGTAGTTGCCGGTTAATCGGGAGTCCCCGAATTTAAGGGTCTAAACGACCCTTAACCCCCCCCCCCCCCCAAACACATTAGCGCCTAAACTAGGGCATTTAGGAAACAAGTTTGTTTTTGCAGTCTCAAACTGCCGGATAATGCCGGTTATGCCGGTTTAGCGGGAGTTTTTAGAAAATGGGGAATTGATGTCGGTGCCGGTTGCTAGAGAGTCCCGGTTAGTTGAGTGCCAGATAACCCAAATTCTACTGTAGTTAGATTTTAGTTTTCAACAATTCACACTCCTGCGTCTTTTCTAAAACTCAGACTTCATGGTTCAATAATTATGAACTATTCAGAATATTCTTCCATTCAAGAGCTCTTTGTGTTGATGTATAACTGCCCATTTAAACAGAAAGGTAAGTGTACTAAGTGTCAGTGAAGTTATCAATAATGTTAAGTTGCATAATATAGGTATACAAATGTTTTTTTCCAGTATTCTGTATCCTTGTTGATATTATGTTCATCAGTTTGGTGTGGTTTAGCTTTTTTATGATAGGTGTGTTCTTATAATTTGTTACATTGTGTCATTGTTAAAAATAGTGGAAAGTAGTTTAACTAACTTATATTTTCTTAGCATAAATTAAGTCTTGAATATATTTAAATGTAATCATAAATGTGTCAACCAATCAGGAGCATATGCTAAATTTCTCCTGTATCAAGTGTGATTCAAAGTTCTATACAAAGACAACCTACATGTTATCTGAACTATTTAATTCAACTTATTAATACTCTGTGTGTATTTTTTTAGGTAATACACAAATGAAAAATAGTATAATACAGCAATCTAAATAATGGTAACAGCTTAAAGTGTGTGTTTGTGTCATTTAGTCATGTCCAACTCTCCGTGACCTCATCTATCGCAACATACCATGCGGATCCACTTGATATTCATGGCAGAGATGGTGGGTTGTCAGTTCCTTCTACAGCTCCTGGTATTCCTAGGTGATCTCCCATGTAAGTACTGACCAGGCCCAACCCTGCTTAGCTTCAGGGTGATGTGGAGTAGTACAAACCAAACCAAAAATAACCTTGTTTTGTATTGGAAATGTACATGCATAATGGTAAAAATCAACATGATTCTGTGGTTTCAATAACATTTGCCATTAATGCATGTAGAACACTACTATATTGGCGCAAGTACAGTGCCTTGCAAAAGTGTTCATCCCTCTTGGCATTTTTCGTGTTTTGTTGCCTCACAAACTGGAATTAACATGGATTGTTTGAGGATTTGCATCATTTAATTTACAGAACATGCCCACAACTTTTAAGATGTTCTTTTTTATTGTGAAGCAAACAACAAATAGGACAAAATAACAGAAAAAGTAAATGTGCATAACTATTCACCCCCCTAAAGTCAATACTTTGTAGAGCCACCGTTTGCGGCAATCACAGCTCCAAGTCGCTTTGGATAAGTCTCTATGAGCTTGCCATATTTTACCACTGGGATTTTTTCCCATTCTTCCTTGCAAAACTGCTCCAGCTCCTTCAAGTTGAATGGTTTGCTCTTGTGAATAGCAATCTTTAAGTCTGACCACAGATTTTCTATTGGATTGAAGTCTGGGCTTTCACTAGGCCATTCCAACACATTTACATGTTTCCCCTTAAACCACTCAAGTGTTACATTAACAGTGTCTTTGGGGTCATTGTCCTGCTGGAAGGTGAACCTCAGTCCTAGCCCCAAATCACGTACAGAGTGGTATAGGTTTTGCTCAAGAATATCTCTGTATTTAGCACCATCCATCTATCCCTCAACTCTGACCAGTTCACCCGGGCACGGCTGCTGAAAAACACTCCCACAGCATGATGCTGCCACCACCATGTTTCACTGTGGGGATCGTGTTCTTTGGGTGATGTGATGTGTTGGGTTTGCGCCACACATAGTGTTTTCAATTTTACATTTTAGTCTCATCAGACCAGAGCACCTTCCTCCATACATTTCGGGAGTCTCCCACATTCCTTTTTGCAAACTCAAAACATGCCATTTTTGCTTTCTTCTGGCCACTCTGCCATAAAGCCCAACTCTATGGAGCGTACGGCTTATTGTCGTCCTATGTACAGATGCTCCAGTCTCTGCTGTGGAACTTTGCAGCTACTCCAGGGTTACCTTAGGTCTCTGTGCTGCCTCTCTGATTAATGCCCAGTCCATGAGTTTTGGTGGGCGGCCGCGTCTTGCCAGGTTTGCTGTTGTGCCATGTTCTTTCCTCTTGGTTATGATAGATTTGATGGTGCTCCTGGGGATCATAAAAGATCTGAATATTTTTTTGTAGCCTAACCCTGACTTATACTTCTCAACAACATTGTCCCTTACTTGTTTGGAGTTCCTTGGTCTTCATGGCAGTGTTTGGTTAGTGGTGCCTCTTGCTTAGGTATGGCAGCCTCTGGGGCCTTTCAAAAAAGGTGTGTATATGTAATGACAGATCATGTGACACTTAGATTGCACACAGGTGGACATCATTTCACTAATTATGTACATAAAGATACATCAATAAGGACGCTCCTTATTGAGGTTCAAATATATTGAGTAGCTTTGGTTCCTTGGCTCCTTCTGCTGCACAGGGCTAAGAGGATGCTAATGGTCAAATTATTATTATTATCATTTATTTTTAATGCTCTTATCTAACACTATACAGGGGTTAAGTATAAGGCAAAAAAACAATATGGACACGTTGCAAAAGAATGGAGGATCCTGTCTTTGAGCTTAAAATTATACGATTTTACAATTTATTCTGGAGGCCAGTAGAGTGATTGACAGAGAGATGCTGCAGACACTGACTGTTGAGTATGGTAGATGAGTCTAGTAGAGGCATTTATTATGGATTTGGGTAAAGACAGAAGGGTGATAGGGAGGCCAGCAAGAAGGGAGTTGCAGTAGTCAAGGCGAGATATGGTGAGAGAATGGATTACAATTTTAGTTGTGTCCTGTGTAAGATAGTGACATATTTTGGAGTATTTATTTTAGGTGAAAATGACAAGATTTAGTTATTGACTGTTTGTGAAGAATGAAAGAGAAAGGAAAGTCCAATAGGAACTCCAAAACAACGGACTTGGAAGGTGATAGTGATGATGGCCTTGTCAACAGTGAGAGATAGTTGAGGAGTGGGAGCTGTAATAGTAGGTGGAAAGATTACCAACTCAGTCATTGCCATTTTGAGTTTGAGTTGGGGGGCAGACATTCAGAAAAATTAGCTTGAGAGGCAGTTGGCAACTCATGCTCGAAGAGAAGGGGATAGACTTGGTACTGAGAGGTAGATTTGAGTGTCATCTGCATATAAATGATATCGAAATCCAGAAGATTTTATTACGGTACCAAGGGAGGATATATAAATGGACAAGAACAGGGGGCCTAGCACTGAAACCTGAGTATGTCAGCAGTCAGAGGGTTAGGCAAAGAAGACGTGCATATTAGTTTTTGTTAGATATTCAATAATAAATAATTAATAACTTTAGAACCAGCATAGATTATATGTTATGATTCTCATCTGTTAATGCAATAAAATGATTGTGCTCCCTATCATTAGTCCTTATAAAAAAGGGCAATTAAAGTGCAGCCAATTTGATAAAATAATTTGCCTTTCCTCCACTTGAATGTAATCCAAAATATATTCATCCATTAATAATGAAAAAGTATTCTATTCAAAGCAGCATGACTTCAATGAATTACTAATGTCTAGACCAAGATACTTCTGCTTTTATTTTACCACTTTTTATGCATCTAGTAAAAAATATTTTAAACTAACAATATCCATGTTGTTCATCATAGTTGGATATGTATAATGTCCCTATTTTATTTTTCTGTCTTTTTCCTTGCTTTGTGCAGCTAAAATAACCATGTCCTTTTCCATTATAGCAAATACCGATTAATAGCCATATTAAATTTAAATGTCATCTTAGCGCTATTTACGTGCCAAGATGCATCTTAACGTTGCTCACAGACGACTTTGCGTGTTAACACGCAGGACAGCCAAAAATAGGCTACGTGCAGAGCAACGTTGAACCTCGCACACCTAATTCCTTCGATCTTTCATCCTCGTAACCGCTACTTGAACAATTCAGCTAATAAAGTGCTACGTATTCACCCAAGAGCAAGCACGTAACACGCAAATCGAGCCCAGAGGCCAACGTGTGCTCGAGAGCACCCACAAAGGGGGTTAAGTACAATACGTAGCACTTGTTAGATCTTAGAATTAATAGCACAACATCTTCAATCCCGCAAACCGTCCCAGAAAAAAACTTTATTTCATGAATATTTCAGGTGTCATATCGACCCCTGCAATCAATTTGTTACGACTCATACTGTAACTCGAATGTAATGGAATATCATATTTACGGCTTTATTAATGTTGCATTATTTCTATCCTTTGAGACTGATTTGGAGCACGTAGGACTTCGAAATTTACCCTACCCTTTTTCAGTGACGAAATGCTTACAATCTCTTTTTCCATTGGCTGAACCCGTAACTACGAAATTGATTAGTTGTTTGCGTTCGAGCACGCAACTCTGACCGCCGAGAACTGGTTTACGAAATAGCGTCTCTCGCTCGTAGCTCGCAGCCCCCTTCTAATTTAATAGCAACGTAAGTCTGGCAAATTTGATCAACGTGCTACATGTTGGACTTACGAGGCTGGAATTTAATATGTCCCTATATTGATGTTCCTCCAAAAAATATAAATATAACCCATTGCAATGTTATCTAAATGTAAAGCAAGATTACCTACTCAATGTAGTACAAGTATTGTCTACATGTTTTCATATACTGAGGTTATTTTATGGTGGCCTTTAAATATTAAATTACCCATTGTCACATAGGATTAGGGCGATACTACCCATTAAGTCTTAAAATGTCAGTCCTGCATTGTTATTATTATTGTAGTAATAATATCAAACATTTCCCTGCTTCAAATAAAATAATTATGTGCTTAAAGTTAGATTAGTAGGACTTATTACTGCAAATTCCAAACAAATATAGTATTCCACACTCTTAACACTCTTAGTTTACCGTATGTAGATATGCATAGGTATATGAGATTTATTTTTCCCATCCACTCTACATCACTTAACCTCACTCAATGAATAGTCCTTCTGATGGTTTTCATTGGCCATTAGCCATTAGATATGTGCAGGAATTACACATGAAACAAGTAATTTGAGACACATGCAGTAATTCCACACATAACATATCGTGATAGCCACTCCAGCCACTATATTACTCATGGGCAATGAATCGAAGCAAAGTATCGAGTGTGTGGAACCACATGTATGTTGTTCCTTCTCTTTCCCCTTCATTGAGCCAGCTCAATGCGCATGCATCCAAAGTGGAACGCAACATGGAACGTACTAGATTGCGTTAACACTATAAAGATGGGATGCATAAAATAGATGTATGTGCAGCCAGTGGAACGCAGCGTGACACGCACCGTGGAACGTGTCAGCATTGCGCTGACGTTGCGTAAATAAGGCGCATAAACAAGGAGCATGTGCAGACAGTGGAACGCAATGGGAAACGCATCACGTTTGCTATCACGCATTACATTCATTATAACATGTATCTAGTTAGCCAATCATAGATGGGATATTGATTACCTGCGGTGGTTTAAGCCCTGCAATGGCGTAGCGTTTTCATATACATTTAGCCTTTGAGAAAGCCAGATACTGGCAAAACGTTCTTGTTTTGAGCCGTCAGGCCACTCTTGATTATCATTTAGAGCCATGTTTCTCTCCCCCTTATACATTCTGTATGGGAATTGTGATCCCACTATCCTGCTGAAGTATAATAATATTTACCACCCCATTGTGGTTGATTAGGCTGAAGTGTTAGTTACATTTTAGCAGTATGAATGTGTTTAAACGTTGGTTTTTAATATTATCTCTTTGTTATACCACCATTTTGTGACCTATGAGGTCTTGTAGGGCACACTACACCCCTTAGACAGGAGATCCCAAACTGGGACATAGGCTTGCCTGTTACTTTATGCATTTATGGCTTTGTGCCTTCGGATTTTGAATTAAATATATTGTCTCCTGCAGTTGCTGGTAGTGGTATAGAAAATGTATCTCCTGTTTGTACCTAATTATCTCCATTATTAACTTTGGTATGATTCTGAAGAGTTAGTTCTATACGATCTGATTGGTGAATTGCTGGTTCTCTAATTTTGGCAAATGAAACTGGAATACACTTGTTAAGAGTGTGGAATACTATATTTGTTTGGAATTTACAGTATTAAGTCCTTTTAGTACAGCATCATCAACAGTGTCTTATTTTGTTTTATAGTGCTGTTATTTTTCCTATATGTACCAATAAAGGTCATTGCTTTTAAGAAGTTTTGTACTCTACCAAGTGTTAAGCACTGGACAAAAATATAACCCATATCCAGTAGTCCTTGATAAAGTTAGATTATAATTCAGCACACCTATCCAAGCGAACCAATCTAGGGATTAGGCAGAAAATAAATAATGTGCACATGCAGTGCATTGCAAAAGTATTCACCTGCCCTTGACTTTTTACCTATTATGTTACATTACAGCCTTAATTACAATGTTTTGTTAATCTTAATTTTATGTGATAGATCAGAACACAATAGTCTAAGTTGGTGAAGTGAAATGAGAAAAATACATACATAAAAATATTTTTTAGAAATAGAAAACAGAAAATTGGCATGTGCGTATATATTCAACCCCTTTGTTATGCAGCCCAAAAAAAAGCTCTGGTGCTACCAATTACCTTCAGAAGTCACATAATTGGTGAAATGATGTCCACCTGTGTGCAATCTAAGTGTCACATGATCTGTCATTACATATACACACACCTTTTTTTAAATATCCCAGAGGCTGCAACAACTAAGCAAGAGGCACCACTAACCAAACACTGCCGCGAAGACCAAGGAACTCTCCAAACAAGTATCCAAATCTTTCTAAAAAATATCAAAATCTTTCATGATCTCCAGGAGCACCATCAAATCTATCATAACCAAATGGAAAGAACATGGCACAAAAGCAAACACGCCAAGAGACGTCCGCCCACCAAAACTTACGGACCGGGCAAGGAGGACATTGATTAGAAAGATAGTAAAGAGACCTAAGGTAACCCTGGAGGAGCTGCAGAGTTCCACAGCAGAGACTGGAGTATCTGTACATAGGACGACAATAAGCTGCACGCTCCATAAAGTTGGGCTTTATAGCTGAGTGGCCAGAAGAAGCCATTACTTTCAGCAAAAAACAAAATGACACATTTTGAGTTTGTGAAAAGGCATGTGGGAGACTCCCAAAATGTATGGAGGAAGGTGCTCTGGTCTGATGAGACTAAAATTTTACTTTTTGGCCATCAAAGAAAACGCTATGTCTGGAGCAAACCCAACACATCACATCATCCAAAGAACACCATGCTGGTGGCAGCATCATGCTGTGGGGATGTTTTTCAGCAGCCGGGACTGGGAAACTGGTCAGAGTTGAGGGAAAGATGGATGGTGCTAAATACAGGGATGTTCTTGAGCAAAACCTATACCACTCTGTGCGTGATTTGAGACTAGGTCGGAGGTTCACCTTCCAGCAGGACAATGACGCCAAACACATTGCTAAAGCAACACTTGAGTGGTTTAAGGGGAAATATGGAAATGTGTTGGAATGGCCTAGTCAAAGCCCAGACCTCAATCCAATAGAAAATCTGTGCTCAGACTTAAAGATTGCTGTTCACAAGCACAAACCATCCAACTTGAAGGAGCTGGAGCAGTTTTGCAAGGAGGAATGGGCAAAAATCCCAGTGGTAAGATGTGGCAAGCTCCTAGAGACTTATCCAAAGCGACTTGGAGCTGTTATTGCCGCAAAAGGTGGCTCTACAAAGTATTGACTTTAGGGGGGTGAATAGTTATGCAAATTGACTTTTTCTGTTATTTTGTCCTATTTGTTATTTTCTTCACAATAAAAAAAAAATAAAAAAAAACATCTTCAAAGTTGTGGGCATGTTCTGTAAATTAAATGATGCAAATCCTCAAACAGTCCATTTAATTCCAGGTTAATCCTAAATCTAAACAACTGAAGTGTTCCCCAAATACACTTTGATATATATAAATCATGATAAAGTTCTCTGTTTCCATTACAGAGAAAGTGCGTTGGTCTGTAAATAAAGATAGAACAAAGAGAGAAAATCTGCATTATACAGTATTAAATTTAGTTAAATATCAAAAACTGCACCCAAAAGACGGTGGATTCTATATAAATACTTATAGAGACTGACAGCGGGTTCATAGTACAAATATAAAAAATATACATATTTATTATAGAAAAACAGTTTGAAAGCCTGTAGAGCCGGCAAGGACGTTTATATCTCTGTATTTATATAGACTCCTCCTTTGTTGTGAGTGAAAAATTTTAATTTTAAAGTGTATTCTTAACTGGAATAATACATAATGAAGATGTTCTCTCTTCTCTTTTGTGTTCCTTCTTTTCTATCTTCATTTTGTTCCTTTTTTCCTGTGCTCCTTTTTTAAATGTTTTTACCTATATATATAATAAACTTTAATGTTTAATTTCCTGCTATAAATTTTATGACTGTCTTCAAGAGACAAATGCCATCTTGTAAAAGATTTATAAAGAAATAACCTACCATAATTAATTTATAGAACATAGCTAATAAGCTTATAAACAGAACTCTGGAAATATATTAATACAAACAAATAAATAACTAATGACATAATGTGTACTGGCTTGGTGAGATCCATCACTTTAGATTTCCAAGGTCAAAAATATTTATTCCTTAGATGTTATTTCCCTTAATGACACCTCATTTTGTTATGCAAACTTGGTAATCTTTCTATAAGGGGTTGGCATCTACTGTATCTAAGAAGATCTTAACCCAATCACTTGCTTCAGTTTCCCAGCTAATGCTAGCCTTGATTCAACTTATGAGCAAAGCATAATATGCTAATTTGGGCATTCCATTTCTATTTCACATAAATTTATATAAAGTTGCATATATATATATATATATATATATATATATATATATATATATAGTAAATAAATAGTACATTTGGGTTAAAAAAACTTGTTTCCTGCTCAGAATTCCAAAAAATACAGTTATTGCACTGCATTCTGGGAACTTGGGCAGAGACATGCAAATGTGTCTGATGTTGCACAGTTTTTGGTCACTTTACAGTGAATGGAGAGCCCTGGAATAAAATAATTTTGGGACACTCATGAAAAGTCTTTATCCCGCTATTAATTTTGTGGGTATTCATAAAAAAGCCAGAATAAGAAATACATTTTTTTTACCCTTTTCCCTGATAACTGATGGTAGCAGGGAACCTATACTCTATAGGGGCCTGGTGCTTTGCAGTAGCTTCATGAATTTAGGAAGAGTCACAATGGAATAATATTATGTAATAATTTAGATCCAAAAGGGTTTTATTGTACTCTATACAATGTGGTTATAATATAACAGCATTATTGTATTTTCAAGCTAAATAATATCTATTTTCTTCTTTTTTCTTTTCTCCTCCCTATGTCCTTATACAGCTGAGGATGGGCTGATGAAGAAAGAATGAAACTTTGTGTATGGAAATAATCCACAACAAGAACCATGGGGGATATATTTAGTGGTTGCATTTTTAATTGTAATGTACAAACCTGTTATTTAATGTAATTTATACTTTCTTATTTCAAATAGTAAAAAATTAGAACATTTCAATGAACTAATCATATGTGATATATGTGGTGATATACGTGGTAGTTTACTGCATCTGATATGTTAATATGAGCACTGATCATGTGATTTTCTTCGTTTTTTCTGATATGTTATGGATTGGTTTTTAAACATTAGCACCTTAGTTAATCTTTTTTTTTAAACTATTGTTACTGAAAGATGGTGGTACCTTAGTTCTCAACCTCCTCGGAACCCAACATTTTCAATAATCAACAGGTCTGGATGAGCAAAAAAACTTGGTACTCATTGCGCTACTTCATTGTCCTACCAATTTACATTACTCCTTATGTGAGTTTGTTACTCAACCTTTTTGCTACTCAACCTGCCGTCTGGAATGGATTAAGTTTGAGAATCAAGGTACCACTGTATATAGAAAATATGCTAGAAGTTTTTGATGTTCAACCTTAATACATTATGTTGAATATCATAATAATATAATATAATAAATTAAATTCTATTTAACAGTTGTAGGCATTGATTTTGTACTTCTGTCACCAATAGTTACATATACTGCTTATGAGAAATAATTTTGTATGAGCAACTATTGATATTTGATATAACTGTCAATATGGGATTACAGTGGTCCTTTAAAATGCTGCTTTTAGTTGGTAATATCTGTAAATGTGCTATAATTATTTAGTTTCAAATAAAGCTTGTTAAACGATTAATGCAAATTATTTTGGGCAGCTACCTGCATTAAAACAAACAACAAACTGATAAATCTACATCTCCATTTAGTTAATAGCAATATATTTTAAATGATCACAGTGGTCCCATTCTTTTATATTTAATTATTTAATTTAACGGATTACATAGTTACATAGGGCCTCATTCAATTGCGATTTTGCCAATTAAATAGGGCTCTATATAAGCACAGAGGATATTTATTTTACAGAAGTTTTTAGTTAGTGAGGACCTTACTTTTGGATAAAAGTTCACTAACTAAAAACTTCTGTAAAAAAACATGCTCTGTGGTTGTATAGAGCCCTATTCAATTGGCCAAAATCGCAATTGAATGAGGCCCATAGTAATTAAGGTTGAAAATTACTTTCAGTCCATCAAGTTCAACCTTTTAAGATCTCCTCTGATCTGCAATATGCGGATTAGTTATTAATTAGTTGTTAATTAATTATTAATCAACAATTTCATTATTTATTTAAAAAAATATATATATTATTAACTAATCCAGAGGAAGGCAAACAGAAAAAAAAAACTTAGCCAATCGTCTCAAAGGGAAGAAAAAAATTAATTCCTTCCTGACCCCAGATACTGCCTATCAGATATCTCCCTGGATCAAAACTCTCTCTCTAATTATCCAGGATAACCCTGAATTCCCTTTTTAATTAGAAATAAATCCAGCCCCCTTTTAAAGTTATCTATTGAATTTCCTGTCACCACCTCCTCTGGTAGAGAATTCCACAGATTAACCACCATTACTGTGAAGAACCCTTTTCTTTCTTTAAGGTGGAATCTCTTTACTCATGTCCGCTTGTCAGTTGAAAACCTCTTGGCACAAAAAGCTCCCTTGACAAATCTTTATACTGACCCTGGATGTATTTATATAAAGTAATCATATCTCCTCTCAGACGCCTTTATTCTAGAGAAAATAAGCTTAATTTGGTTATTTTTCTTTTCTGCGGGGCTACATTTCCTTTGCGTTTTATCTCAGTTGCTCTTCCAGGTTGGTGTGTACTTGAAAAATGCAGGAGATTTCCATTAGTACCACTGAAATCACTGGCAGTTTTTGCTTCCACCTTTCCATTTTGCAGACAAAAGCTTCAGTTGTATTCAAAGTCTCATCCCATCAAGAAAACAGAAAACAAAATTGTGGCTTCCACTAATAAGTATAGTCATAACCACGTATTAAATGTTAGATTTTTTACTTTCTACCTACATTTTAAGTATATGATTATGATGTTTAGTCGTTCAGTCGAATCAGACTCTCCATGACCCTATTGACCACAGAACCCCAGTCACGTCTTGTCTCTGGTTGTGCTTATCCGTAAGGTTTTCATAATAAAGATACTGTAGTAGGTTTCCAGTTCCATCTCAAGTGGACCACAATTTGACTGACCTCTCTGCTATGTCCTGCTCATCTTGGGTGGACCTACATGGTATAGCTCACAGCTTCATTGAGGTACACAAGCCCCTCCACCACCACAAGGTAGCAACTCAGAAGGGGATATGATTATAGTGGTCCTTTACCTTGAGAGCTATGTTTAAAACAACTATAACTGTAATTGAGTAGCAAAAATTAAGTGAATTATTTTTTTTATATTTATAAGATTTGTAATATATACACATCTATATACAAAAAAATGAACTTCAAATGCTAACAATGTTTCATTCCTGGCCTCTAAACTTTATTCCAGAAAAAAAAAAAAACACAAACATTCCAGCTGTCCCATTTACCTAAAGATGGATCATTATGAACTAATATCTTCTACTGGAGATATGTTACAATACATCAATAAAATTGGGCATATAGTTGACAATAATTCTCATTTCCCTTCTGGATGGCTACCTTGTCGTGGTAAAAGGGGCTTGTGTAACTCAATGAAGCTGTGTTCTATACCATGTAGAGTCACCCAGGTCAAAGCAGAGAGGTCAGACAAATCGCAGTCCACTGGAGAAGAAACTGGCATCCCACTCCAGTATCTTTGCCAAGAAAACCTTATGTATAGGCACAACCAGGGACATGATAATGATTGTGTCTGGGGTGCTGTGGTCCGTGGAGTCACAGAGAGTTGGGCATGACTGAATGACATAACAATTCTCCTTTAATTGGCACTCACCCAGCCATATAAGAGAATATATAATGTATTTAGCTGTATATAATGTATTTAGCTGTATTTATCAGCTGTACAAACAGTGGTCATATGTAGCATGTTATGTTTCACAGCTTGTACAGATATATGTAGATACAGCACATTTGGAAAGAAACAAGGTTACAAATCACATAACTAAAGCAATATCCCAGGAAATATAGTCATATAAGATAAATAACAATGAAATAACACACTAGGTAGTGATGCACAGTCAGGTGGTGTCCCCAGGTATCTGTCCCCCCAGTCTCTGACACACCTATAGGGGGATGACGTCACAGTTACATAGTGGGCTGGGCACAGTGTGTTTCATTCTGGACACTATTTACCTGCAGGAGATAGAAGTGAAAGGACAAAGGAGTAGCCCAGCCTTCCTACCCAGAAACCTCCCCTCTCTTTCACTGCTGCTTCTCCCTCCCCCAGTCACTACACCTTTCCCCTCCTCTCATGCACACACAAGGCTCCATTTTCTGACCCAGTGTGAGCTGGGCACTTTGGGTCCTGTGCAGCTCCAGTGCGCACCTGTGGTCCCTTATATACTAGCCAGGTCCCTTATTCAGCAGCTGGTGATCTCTCTTGTGAGGAACTTTCTATAGCAGCACAGTCAGTGCCAGCAGTTATGCTGTGGATCCCTGGAGCAGGAGGAGGCTTGTTGGTGCTGCTAGTGGTAAGTAGCAGGCTTCCTTTTGCCACAAGATATAAGTAGCAGGCTTCCTATTGCCACTATATATAAGTAGCAGACCTCTCCTATAGGAAGTTGTATTGTTGTGTCCCTATGGGACAAAGCTCCCTGCTCATCTCCACAGTGCATCTTCCACTGTAAGGACAACTTCATAAACGTATAGTTATCTACAGTATTACAGTTATAACAACCATTACTGTATAAGTATAGCCCAAGGCTCATTTAATCCTGCTATGTGTATGTGGCAGTCTTGTTACCTGGTCCAACCACACCCTTATGGTGGAGGTGTTACATGGATCTGATCACACAGCATTACAATGCCTTCAGTTTCACTCACTCTAATGATTTTGGTATTTTCCTTGGCACCAATGTGTATTTTTCCTTTAATACTAAACCAGATGTTATTGGTGACATTAACCCGTTCATAAACGTTAAGTAAACAATTAGTGTGCAGAAAGAAGCCTTTTATTTATTTATTTTTAATAAAAAGCATATTTTTTAATATGGCAACAAATATTAGACAAGTGTTTACTTGTTTATGTCATTTGCAGCAGAAATCAGAATATAAATGTGTTATGTCTGATCAACATGAAATAGTAGTTTATCAGCAATAGCAAGAAAGTATTTAATTTGTTTGTATACATGCAGTTTTTTTACAGATACAATAACACTTTGTATATATTGTCTTGTCTCTAATAGAGTTGGTATTGTGTACTTTACAATGTCTGCTCTGTCACCACTGATAAGGTTTCAACTTTCTTCCAAATATTTAAGGAATTTCAGGAAACAAAGACCTTTGACTGTGATCTATTACTGTTCTAGTAAATAGCTATTAAATGTAAATACGCCATTTCAATTTCCTTGTTATAAATTGGGCACAATCTCAAGTTGTCTTGTGTGTGTTGTTTTTTTTTTTTTTGTAAAAATTAATAGATCCTAACAGTAGTCTCTTTATAAAACGCCACTGACTTCTTCAGTACGGTATAATTTTTGATTCTGAATATAAATGTAAAAAAAATACAAGAAATTATAGTACGTCCAAACAGTTGTAGAAACGTATTTACTCTTTAATATCTTGAATTTGATTGCAAATTAACAAATTGGTTAGTTATTATTGGGTTGTAAGTGTAGCTTTGGGGAATCCGTTGAAAAAATAAAAGCATGTGGTATTTGAAAGGCCAAAACTTTGTTTCATCTCACTTTTAGGCTTTTCAATACTTTTTATTTAAAAATGAATCCCTCTAACAATGTTGCCCAATATAACTAAGGAAGATTAAGTTTAATTAGTGGGTGGTCAATGTCAAAATGTGATCATATGTAATTGTTCTAATTACTTATAAATACTTATTTTGTTTGTACTCTATGTATATTATAAAATCTTTATTCAAGGCGCTTTGCTAAGTTTTACTGTTTGTAGCCCTGGTGAATATGCAAGGAATATTGAAGAAAATAAATAACAGAGCATTAAGTGATGTTTGGATTTGTTGCTTCATTTTTGCAAACAGTAAGGTGCAAAATTGGGATCCAGTCAGGACATGCACCAGTATACACCTCTGTGATCTGCAGAGTATTTTAATTTGTGTAGTCAGTACATATTTGTATTATATTTGCTTGTAGACATGCAGTGTGTTTCCTACACTGTACTGAAGGAGAGGGGTTTACTGTATATTTTAGACCATACATAGTTCATTGCAAAATGTGAAAGTCTTGGCCCAAACATGAGCTAAGGAATGCAGTTTTTTTATTTTGTGTGTGTATATGTGTATGTATATAATATAGTTCCCTGGTGGTCCAGTGGTTAGCATACAATGCTTTCAATACTGAAACCTGGGTTCCATTCCAATCAGGGACCCAAGAGGTCACACCACCCTGAAGCCATGCAGGGTTGGGCCTGGTCAGTACTAGAATGGGAGACCACTTAGGAATACCAGGAGCTGTATGCTGTGGCCCCCTGGAGAAGGGTTGGACATGACTGAACGTCACACACACACACACATATATATGTGTGTGTAAATAGTACATTTTTGTTCACATTTGGATGTTTATATTGTTATATAATAATATATAACAATGAGCAGCATTTGCTCCCATTGTGTATATTAACTATAAAAGGGAACGCCCTATAGGGACTTGTCTTCTTTTTAGTGCCTGCATGAGGTACATGCCACAACTTCCACTTCTTCTAAATGGCATGTCAATTAGCATAGAATGTCTTTGCTGTCTGGTATGGATAATTGTCTAAAAATGCAGTGTTTTGCAATTAACATCCAGGTTACATATTTTGGAGCCTGAGACAAATTTGGTATTTTTAAGGTATTGCTTATTATTGTACAATAGACTCTTAATCATTGAATCTACATAATGGAAAATTCTATAGTGTTTAGCTTTTTGAACTTCTGGATATCAACTATGGCATAATTTTGTCACTACTTAATCTGAAGTTACACAGAGGTCATTATATGATACAAGATCTCTGCAGATGGTGACTGTGAAATTAAAAGATGTTTGCTTCTGGGGAGGAAAGCTATGGCAAGCTTGGACAAGCTTGTAAAAAGTAAAGATATTAAACTATCAACAAAGGTCCGCATAGTTCGAGCTATGGTATTCCCAGTAGTAACATACGAATGTGAGAGCTGGGCCATGAGCTGGACTGCAAGAAGATCCAATAAATCCATACTTTAGGAAATCCAGACAAACTGTTAACTAGAAGGTATGATCATGAGGCTGAAGCTCAAATATTTTGGTCATATATGAGACGCCAGGATTCTCTAGAAAAGAATCTGATGCTGGGAAAGATTGAAGGCACCAGAAGAAGGGGTTCAACAGAGGCGGAGATGGATAGATGAGGTCACTGAAGCAATGAACATGACATTGATGGAGCTCAGAGGGGCAGTGACTGTAAGATGCACCTGGCATGCTGCGGTTCATAGAGTCACGGAGAGTCTGACGCGACTGAACGACTAACCAACAACAACAAATATGTGCAAAGACCCACTTAGGAGCACTAATCTAATGGGATGAAGCACTCTTTGTGAAGAGACTTTTGGAACATATACTAAAGTATTGAACGTCTCACTTAACAAAACTATTATGCAAATGGACTAATAGTGTTCAATTATAGATGCTAAATTAAGACATTATATCAGAATTTACATTTTTGAACTAATAAAAACAGAATTATAACAAAATATAGTGAATATTAATTATTTTCTGAATCCAGAATTTTTTGTTTGTTTTTTGAGGAATTAATTTGAAAAACTAATTGCACAAATATAGTGCAAGTAATATTGACCTTAGTAGATGTGTTCATGGATTTACTTAAACATAATGCCCATTGACATTCAGCTGATAAAGGACAACTGAAGCCTAAGATGCTTTTTTGAATAGTTAGTCTTGATAATAGTGCAATACAAATCAAATAGTAATTTAATGTCCTATAAAAAAATCTCTATTATACATGTGTGTAAGTATTACAATTATTAGTTGCTACCATCCCCATAGAATGCCTCCTTTCTGGAAGGTGCAGGAAACTACTACCCAAAAACTAGCTGAACTTCAATTTGTAAAGTGACTAATAATGACACACCACAAATATAGACATAAAGTCTACACAAACATATACCTGATAATCGTGTCCAATACTTTCTCAGACAATACTAATACCATCTAAATTAAATAGCTATAAAAATATCCAATGTCCCATATATATGATTGGTATGACAAATGCCACATAATATCCATAACAAATAAATAATGTAAGCAAATCAGGGAAAACAAAAAGCCTACATAAGGGTGTAAAAAGTAATTCCATAAAGCTATGTATGTAGATGCCAGCTGTAACAAAATCTCCCAAAAATGTCAGATGATGGGCTGATAACAGTCAATGCATATTAGAGAGCTGGTAGGCATATTTGTATGAAAAGAAAAGGGGATATAATCCATCAATAAAGGTAGTATAAAAAAGCTAGATATTGGTTGTGGTCTAAATAGTGTAATCAAGTTAGCAAAATCTAACCGTAGTAATAGATATAAAAATAAAAACAGTAATAATATTCTAAGCTGAAACTATTGTATCAAATAATCCCCTCAAATATATTTTGGCAAAATCGAACAATAGTAGTAGTAATATAAAAAAGCTTACAATAAGGGTGATCTAAAAAGGTTGAGGGCAATATATGTAATCCTCAACCATAAATGAGCATATTGTAGCATTTCTAGCAGATGGCATAATGAACAAATACAATATTGACTATAATCATTGTGACCTTATGTTTCTAGCTGTGTACAAACATAAACAAAGCATATAAGGTTAATATGTGTGTAATAAGGCAAAGATGCAGGAAGTGTCTTGAGAGAAAAAAATATGTTTAAACCACCAACCAATAGTATTAAGACATGTACTCACCTGAGCAGTTTGAAAAAGAAATTTATCTTACCTTCTGGAATATGCATTTATACATCATAGTATAAAGCAACATATAGCAACAGTCAGCGCATAAATGAATAAAAACCGTAAGATAAAAGAACCAATAAAGCCAATCAAAGTTGGCGCAACAAACTATCTCCTTTGGATAATAGTGAAAATGTTTGTAGATAATAATAAAAAATAAATAAAAAAAAAGTGGCGCTGTAATCCAGGGCTTGTTAAATCAATCTAAAATTTGGGAGTCGGCCAACCAATTTTTAGGAGCCAGGTTATGGGTTATATATACAAATTAGGCATAGTTGCTACAAAGTTTGGAGCCAGAAGCAAAATTGTAGCCGTGGCTCCCAGCACTTGTCAAGCACTGCATTAATCTACTAAATGTTATTCTTTACTATGTTCATTATTGCTTTACTTGCTTTATTTTTTACCTGGGATAGTGCTACTGTCGTAAGATCCATAATATTGTGGCAAGGCCTTTCAATAGCAGTGAATGAATATTTAAACTTTAACCTCTGTGGAAATATCTCATGTATTTCACATTGGTGGCTTTTGAAGAGTGAGGTAGCTGTGAATGTCCAATAATCCAGATGAATAATCAGAGTATTGCGGTATATAGTGATACCTTTTTTTATTGGACAAACATATTCATAGGTTTCATGACAAGCTTTTGAGAGCACTCCTCTTTTTGTCGAGTCAGTCAATACAAGTAGAGCCGTTGCTGCTGTTACCATATCTCATTGGCAATGCAGTGTGTGATCATATTGATTTTTTTTTTCTTTCACTTTTACAACATTATGTAAGTCATCAACAGTAACTCATCAAATAAGCATACTATTACATTGACTATATAGTATTCATTTAAAATCATCAAGACCAATGTTGTCGATCATGCTTGTATTGCATTCATTATTCAAGAGGCAAGGATATCGTGTCTGTACAGGACGGCATATGGTGAAGCTATGTGACAAATGTTATACTTTTGTTGTTTGTCTGACTATTCTTTTAGACGGTTTGAAATGTCCCATTGAGTTCGGAAGTATCTGTATTTTCACTGCCATCTATGTAACAGAAATTAGATAATGATGAATTTTAAAAGTCGAGAGAAGCACCACTAGTTAGTTACCGTAAGAAATGTCAACAATAAAGCCTGTACATAAAATGGTTTTAAAAATAATGTTACATGTACTGGGCCTATCTTCACTGCCCTCCTTTCATCTGGCTCACATTGTTTGCCTGGTAGCCACTGAAGTTACTAGATATATTTGTAATTATTCAGGTACTGTAAGTTATCTCTGCTGATCCCTGTTCTGCATACATGTGAACATGTCTCAATATAATGGCATTAGTGCGATCTGTGTTTTTGTTTTGTTTTTCTTGGGTTCTCCAAACAATGGATAATTCACAATCCTATTAGATTAAAGGAACTCCCAAGTCACAAGTCCTAAATAGTTTGACTGCTGCCGGATAATTTCAATGTCTTCCAGACAAATAATGTGCCAGGAATTAGGTGTTACAGACCCAGCAGAATAACATTCTATTTAAAATAATGTTGTTTACAGATGGTATTTATGTTGGCTTTATACACGGACATAATATGGTAAACAAGATATTCCCAGTCCTTTCTACCTCGTACTGACTCTAGCCCTTTAAAGCTTCATATGATTACAAAATAATTTTACAAATACAGTGTACGCAAACACAGGCGTACACACTTTATCTGAGATCCAGTATCTTTCTGAGACATGGCAATAGGAAAATGAATATGAGTATGCAAAATCTGTGGTGGAAACTAGGCCAGAAATCCTATACATCCCATATGCATCATACTTCTAACATAAAATACAAAAACTAGACGACATACAATTAAGTTAATAAAACCATATACAATTAAAAAAGTTAAAAGTTGCAGAAATGATACTTATATTAGTGTGACACTTTCTGCAGCAAATTATTTGGCCAGATAACTGTTTAGCATGGTGTGTGTTAGGGGTACCTGAATATTGGAGGGATTTATTCTAGAATTTGTTTGGCTGCCTGCTAAATTTTATATAATTGTGTTTATCTATGATAACCATGTATTTCTATTTGGACTTGTTATTTGGCGACTTTATAAATGGACCGGTGCTGTTCTGCATCATCAAACAGAAGACTGAAAATAAAGTAAAATGCTGCAGGTTTCATAGACTGATTCAATGTTTTATAAACTGTCCTCCCTCTCCTAGCTGTACATTGCTTGCTTGCCTCTGCAGGACCAAAAATCACAAGTTCACTGCATGTGCTCATACATGTTTGCTGTAACAAAGCCGGTATGTAAATGTGTAGAAGGAGCTTGTAATTTATGGTCCCCTCAGGACCCGAGAGTTTGTCCTCACAAGCATAATATCAGCCATGGCAGCTGACCTACAGATAAGACTTAATGTAAGTGAACACTTTGAGGGCTGTAACTGTCAGGAAAAAAGTTTCTAAAGCCCTATACACGATAGATTTTTAGCCCAAAGACAGGGACCTCCACTTTTCTGCAATATGTTAAAGTTGTTTTTGCCTTGTACTTAATCCCTGTACAGAGCTGTGGGATATCTTTGTGCGTTACAGATAAAGGAAATAATAATAATAATAATAATAATGCAATATAGTATAAATATACAATAAAACATAAGCTCTCATGCGCCTGGGTTCGAACCACCCCATTGTTGAACCAGAAGAAGCAGCATAAACAGACAAGGGATTCCTTTTCTATCCATCCTTGAGCGAGCCTTGTTGACTTCTGAATAATACTGTATATTGCATTTATGCAGGAAAACCTGCTATTTCCATTACATGTAGAGTTTATAATTGCCACGGGGGAGGGAGATTCTGTGGTATAACATGGCTACTTTACATTGTTGTTCTAACAAAGGGCATTTGTTAAAACATAAATGTGTCATGATAAATTCATAATTTATAAAAAATAATCCTAAATTTACACTGTACAAATGGGAAGGGAAAAAAAATCCTCCATAAGGGAAGTGTGCAGAATGGTGACTATTTGTGCATGAGTCCTGGTGAATTATTTTTATTTAATGGTGCAAAGTCATTTTGATTTGTTATACATGTGTTTCTATACAATCTATACCATGGCTCCTAAAATGTTTGGCTGGTTACAAACTAATCTGACGGACTCCTAGGTATCAGATCATTTTGTGCTAAATTAATTTTGAGACTTTTGAGTGAATTTTTCAGGTCATACAAGTCAGTGTACATAAGTATAGAGTAGAAAGACATGATAGGGCTTGGCTAACCCATTCTTCTTGTCTTCATATACATTAATTCAACTGTAATCTAGTACCAAAGCTATTGCTCTATGAGATGTCGTCATATTTTAGCTGGATTTTAAATGCTAATCTATAAGTAGTAGATTGACAGTATATACCCTCCCCCCTATTATCTGTAGTTGAATGTTTTGGTTATGTTGGGGATTCCTGGACTAGGCTCCGAATGAATAAGATGGCTGCTGTGCCGTTGTCCTGGAAACCATGTGACCCTGTCTTACCACCTTTCTCTCCAGGAGGACAATGCAGTGAGACTTGTACAAAAGAAGACACATTTTATTGGACTACTGTGTGGTATTAGACCCTGTAACATAGGGGATGACTGTGTCTCTTTAGCTAAAACTTCTCATTGTGACATGAAGATGACCCTTCAAGGTTCCTCCTATATTAGAAAAGGATCTTGTATTATTTGCAAAAAAAGGATTTTCATTTCTTGCAAAATCTATGGAAATGTTTTAACAAAAAAGTGAACAGAGTGGAAAAAGTGCAGAGCTCGTTAAATCAGAAACTTTAAGGGTCACCTTTTTTTTATTTAATACAAATAAAATAGTTTTAATATATCTCTCTATAGCATGAACACGTTTTATAGTTTTGTTAGAATAAAACCCAGTGAAATACTTTACTGCTTTCAGTTCCCAGGAGATTGCAAATCATTTTGTCTTTTCAGGACTGAAGCCTCTAATTGATATGCTTTTCTTGTGTTAAAACAGCCGAAGGTAAAGTCTGCATTAAGAGATTGTGGCAACACATAAATAATCTAACGCTGTGCAGGGACAAGAACTAATTGAGGAGAATCCATTTATTTTTAAACTCTGAGACAAAGAAAATATTTTAAAGGTTGCATGGAAGTCTTCATTTTATCTGGAAGACATAACATGCACACTGACCTTTTGACAGGTTGAAAGGTGACGGCGAGGAAATTACTTAGTGTATACACAGTAGGTCACCTCTGGAGGAGAAATTGTTTAATAGTTGCGTGTAAGAAAGGACATATTTGTCTGCTAAAGTGTGAGAAAAGTATTAAATGCATATGGACATTACTAGGTATATAATATGTCTGTGTATCTATTTACTTTTGTGTAGTTTTATTATTAAGAATTGCTTAAAAGCTTTATTTATCTGCTTATAATCATTCAGTTTTTACCTGTTTGTGTATTCATGAGCTGCAGAGGACACACCCAGACTGTGAAGTGCAGAGTTTCAAATTATCCTGTCAGTGACCTCTCCTAAAGAAGCATGTTTTATTTGAACCAATCAGTACGACAGTGCAATCTCTGTGTTTGGAAGTACACTGCAGAGGGGAAAACAATCTAGGATATATTTGTAAGCTTTAGACAGAAGAAAAAACAGCTTTTAAGCACTTCTTAATAAAATAAGGTTCATAAAAGTAAAGCGTTTCATAGGTATATTATATTCCTAGAGAAATAAGAAGCCTTCTATGTCCCTTTAATTGAAGTTCCCTTTATCACATGGTATGTGTGGGAAGGGAGGCTTAACATTTGCTTCAGTGATTGTTTGTTCAATTCCCAGATTTATGAGCAGTGCCCTCTCATTCTTTTGTAATGATTGTTAGTGTCTCTTTTTTTTCTTTTTTTCTGCATTTCTCATTACTATGCAGTGATCTTGAATATGTTTTATTTGTAATTCTTTTAGTGCTGGAAATTGAAAAGCCCCTTTTGTGCAGTTTACTTTGGGTCATTCCTGCACTCCTAAAATATAAGTAGAGTAAACCGTTAAATTAGAATCTTAGAAGGAATGTTAATCCAGCACCGACAAAAAGAAACTGGAGTCCTAGATGGCACCAAAGTGAGCTGTAGCTTCTTCATAGCTAAACATTTTTCATTGGATTCCTGTTTGTATAGGTTTTTCATTGCACAAAATTGCTTAAATGTTGTCATCCTTCAATACATAATCATTGTCACAATTTTAGTATACCTGTTATTTTAGTGTCGAAGTACTAGAGGCATACAGCCTTATTAAATTGTGATTTGGCCAATTGAATAGGGCTCTATATAAGCACATAGCATATTTATTTTACAGAAGCTTTTAGTTAGTAAAGACCTTGCTTTTGGATAGAAGTTCACTAACTAAAACCTTCTGTAAAATAAATATGCTATGTGCTTATATAGAGCCCTTTTCAATTGGCTGAATCGCAATTTAATAAGGCTGATAGTGTGTTTGGGCTCTTCTATCTGTGAATGGGTTAAGCAAGTGGTGTGCTCTATAAGGGCATCTGCAGTTCTGCAAACAAACGACACACCTAGGTGCTAAAGTACACAGTATTTGTGAAATGGATAACCACTCCTAATGTTTCCTACTGTGCTGCTCTGCTTTTTATGCCAGAAATTATCCCTTTTCAAATTTCAAGGTTTATGACATTGTATACTTTTTCAATATAGAAAAAGCGCCTGGTTTGTGTAATTTATATATATATATATATATATATATATATATATATATATATATATATATATATATATATATATATAAATAAAAACACTTTTTTATTAGTATTGTTTTGGTTTGTATTTTTTTTTTTAAGTAAACCACTGACTTTTTGAATATATTTACTAACCGTTAAAAAAAAACAAAAAAAAACACACTTTCCTTTTGGGTCTTTTGATCTCTCACATTCTCTTCATTGTTTTTCTAAGAGTAGCACTAGATTGAAAGGAATGTGAAACGTTGCTTCTGGGGTGGGAGTGGGGACAGGCTACAGAAAGAATTTTAGTTTTTACACTAATTATAGCTTAGGACCAGTAATACATGTTCACACACACTGAAGTGAGAGGGGTCTGTATATTAGTACAAAAGTGGACCCATGCTTTATCACCTTTTTTCTGTATTACTATTTGGAGGATGTTGAATTCATTTACAGATTGGACATCCGATGTCTTCTATTTTGGAAGTTCTCCTTTTTAAAAAGCACTGTACGAGATTTTTTAACATTGGGAAACAAAAAGTGGTCTGTGTGGCGCAATATACAAATCAGTGGTTCACTGTACATTTGTATGTCTAAAAACAATTGTGTACTGGAACATACGTTTTTAGACATGCAAATGTACTGTTTTGCTGATGTACAGTAGAGGGCTTCTTGCACAGTTTGCTAATGCTAAATGTCTTTTTAGGTTAAAACCCTCAACTATGTACTAATCCAGTGTTCAGCTCATCTCTGCATTTTGCAGCGGCGTTTCAGCAGTTTGGAAAATATAAGCAACATCCACATAAAGATGGTGGCTTTCTTTCAAAAGATGATTTTTTGTATTCATGTTCTGAAACCAGGGCCATTACAGTGGTCCTTTAGGTACCATATTTTGGCATCCAGCATTTTTGTTTATTTTACATTCTTCATTGGAGCTTTTGGTAGATTAGTGACGGTTCTATTTTAAGAGTCCTGTACGAATCGGATGTAATCTATGGCACAATCTTAAAACCTTCCAATGTCCGCTTACCTTTATACTACATTGATAGTTTTGTACCCGCTGTATATATAGTCTAAGTAGTTTCATCAATGATCCTTTACGTTTAGGTAATACCAGTTTGCATAAGTGAAATGTCATTAATTACAATTTACCTATTGTAATTCGCTATTCACTATTGCTTATGTGAAAATACTTAGACACTATTGGTTGAAATAAATTCAACTGGTCATGTTTATTATTTTGACTTTGTAAGATTTTGGTAAAAGCGGATAGTTTTGTATTCCTTGACTTCATTGTAGATTTAAGCTAATGGGCTGAAAAGACTATGGCCATGAAGAGCTTCTATCATGAAACTGTATATGAGATAAAAATGACTGTACATTTTTACTCAATAGATTATAAAATGGGATAGTGATTATTTTTATACCATGTACTGTACATGTGCATTCATAGATCTAGAATGATAAAGCTCAGAAGTATCAGATTCTCCTTTACCTCATGGACAACACACCATGCCGATCCACTTGGTTTTCATGGCAGAGATAATGGAGTGGGTTGCCCGTTCCTTCTCCAGTGGACTATGATTTGTCTGACCTCTCTGCTATAACCTGCCCATCTTGGATCCCAGTACATGTCACTCACAGCTTCATCAACCCCCTTCACAATGACAAGGTTGTGATCCAGAAGAGGAAGATTAGAATAATCATACATTAGAAAAAACATTGTCTGGGGTGGTGTTAATCAGATTTACAGAGCAAAGTGTATTTACTCTGCAAATTTGGTCAACACCACTAACTAAATCAACCACAGGAAATGACAATTCAAGTGTTTTAAAGAATAGAATCCTACTTCTCCTTTTATCAGGGGATGCAAATCTTTGGGAGGAAAAGTAGCAAAAACAAGAATGACCATTCTAACTTACATCACGCTTAGACACCTGGAAGGTTTATGTAATTTTGTTTTCTGCCTAAAATCATACAAATGTTGGTGTCTGTCTGCCCCCTGTAGTTCATGCAGCCAGTGAATACACAGACTGTAAAGTTCAGCGTTTCAGATAAGCGGCATTTTGCAGAATATTGACACTGCACCCTGTACTTTGCAGCTCATGAGGACTGTGAACTTCTGATGGGAAAAACAAACTATTTGTAAATTTTAAGGCGGAAAAAAAAATCTGTTTTGTTAGCACTTCTTAATAAAATAAAGCAACACATAAGTATATTTTCCTAGTTTCATGTCCTCTTATAAGCACTTGGTTCTCTCTACAGGGTTTTGTTAATTTTGTGTGCAGCGTTTATAGCATTTTAATTGCCATTACAGAATTTTTGATCAAAAGATCAGTATTTCTGCATTAAGATGCAATTTATTTCTACCTTCCTGTGACTGGATATGCAAGATCTGAACACTACTCATAATCTGTAACACAACTGTGCTTAATATATTATGATAGTTGTAAGAGGAGGCAAAACACAGGCTAAAGGAATTAGTACTAACATTTTTTACCTAAAAATGAGCAGATGGCATCTAATTTTCCTTCTCCTTTTTGAAAATCTTGAAATCCCAGATGGCTGCAGAGATGGAAGAATGGCAGAAAGTAAGGTTGCTAATGATTACAGTGGTATCTGTCATGAATATCCTAAATCAAAGTAGAGGTTTAAACATTCAGTGTCATTATCTTGGCATACAAGAGCATGGAGTGTATTTAATGTTACTATTCTAAATCATTATAGATTCAGAGTGAAGCCCATTAAACACAACACTCTATTAGCCAGGGGTATCAACTCTAATATGTGGTTACTATTTGCCCACTATAATGGTTTTTAGTTATTCAAAAGACCAAACGGTTTATAGAAAGCAAGAATACACGTTTTATTTGAAACTATTATATAACGGCAGGCCTCCATTTTGTTTTCTCACCTGCTGAGAGGGTGTGTAAACTGAACTCTGTCTTAGTCCTACTGAGAGCATTGCCATATACACATTGTAAAACCTTACACAAACTTCTCTGTTCACAAAAATGCACTGTAGCTGTAAAGGACCAAACTCCTTGCTTCTTTAAAATCAACTTGGCTTCTCTTTCTTCTGATGGTCCATGTAGTACCATATGTTCTCATGCATTTAGGAGTGTGTTTTTGTTGCATGAAAATAATCTTGATTTCAAAGACATGGAAACTTTCTTAATTGTAGCATTCTACTCTATCTAGTTATTTAACTATTTTTGTACTATCTACATTTTTGTTTTTATATTAAAAATACAATGCAACATTTTTGCTCTATAAAGTATGCCTACACTACAAGTAGGGCCTACAATAGATTGTACTCGGCAGCCCATGCAAAACACTGTGGCCCTCATTCTATTACCGGCCGTAAATCGTCCGTAAGGCTGCGATTCCTTGCGGGGGTTCTGTTAACTCGCGATTCTATTATACGGCCCCGCAAGGATCTCCTTTTACGGCCGGCCGCATATCTTGGAACCGGCCGTAAGCTTTGAAATCTAAAAACGCAAAAATAAATTCAAGCCTGCACTGTACAGCTCTGTAAATGCTAGGGATCATATTGGGGGACATGAGGATTAAAAGTAACCCACTCTCAAGCTTGCACATCAGCCCAAACCCGAGTTCAAATTAACTGTTTATTTTCCGGCTGCGGCGTGGGCGGGTCTGAGGTGCTCCAAGCACTCTGGACTTTTTACATGGATATTTTACGTATATTAAAAATAAAATATTTTACGGATTTGAGTATAGGGGAATTATGTGCTATTTTTTCTAACACCGAATATCACTTTATAGTCTTCTCAAAGTGCAGGATGGCTTTTTTTGAGCTATTTTATGTGCTTAATTGGTGCTAGCGGGACCTGTTTGCTGCAAGTAAGCTGCAGCTCGTTATTAGCTTTGCAGAGAGGGTTCCCGGTGCAATAGAATCGCAACCAGGCTTTTCTTACGGCCGATTTCCTTGCGGCCGTTTTAGATCAAAGGCTTTCCTCCGGCGCGATCGGCAAGGCGCCGGCCGCAAGCCTGCCGGAGTCCCCGGCCGGAGGGGAATAGAATAGCAGAATAGCTTGCTGCCGGTCCTTGCGGCCCCGCAACGGCTGCGGCCGCTAATAGAATGAGGCCCTGTGTCTGAGACATCTTGGCCTATCTGTGATATCAACAATGTGTCTACAGTGGCCTTTAAGTGCTTGTTAATAAAAGCATGTACAAAAAAGTAGATCTTTAGGTAATATGACAATTAAACCTTCCATATACCTTTTTGAAGTTTGTTAGTTTTTTCCAAAGTTTTTGATCCTTTTTCATTTGGTAGGGCTACAGACTCTTAAGTGTAATCATCGTTTTAGGATGAGCCCAACTAATTCTACCTGGTGGAGTTCTAACCTTTCAATTCTATAAGTTTTAGATATAAAACTGTATCATACTTCAGCCAGAAAAACATGACGTTCGACTAAATTCAAGGTTTCCAAGGGGAGCTTTTCAGAGATTAATAATGTTTGTCCTCTTTTCAAAACTGCCTGTGTATGCAGTGTTGTCTCCTATTACCATATATAAGAAGTCCAAGTTTACTCTCCAGATTAAAACATTTAGTGAAGTGAACAAAGGGGATGTTTAAACCTATTGTGCAACCTGCTTATTTTAAGGCATGATACGTGCACACATACACACATACACACATACACACATACACACATACACACATACACACATACACACATACACACATACATACATACATATATATATATATATATATATATATATATATATATATATATGTGTATCTATATCTAAAAATATGATTATTGTTGCATATGCTGGAATGAATCTTGCATTAGGGTAATGACTTTTCATTTGTTTTAAACTGTCTCCTGATTCTCCTCACTTAGCAACTTGCATTTCACGCAAGATATTATTATCAAAGAGGGAAAAAACATCCGTAGTTTTCTCTAATTCTCCTGATTTGATGACAAGCAGACCACGTAATTACTGGAGAAAAGGAGGAGGAGAAGAAAGCAGGAAAACCATAAAACAGAATAATTCAATTGTAAAAGTAGTTTATCAAGGTATTTAACTAATAAATGCAATTATGCTACTATTTTAAAATAGTATCTTTAGATTACTGCACAGGAAAAAAAAACTTTACAGTTTCCCTTTACCACACCGCTCAATAGTTACTTGGGCCTTTAAGACATGCAAGTTTACTTTCAAATTAAATACAGTAAAATGTGTAACAATCTGCAGCTTTGTTATGTGCAAAATTGTAGTACTTTCTGAAATATTTTTGTTGCATGATTATTATTAATTTGCTCTCCTTTCTTGCGGTTTAAAAGACCATTGCAAAATTTTAAGAAGGGAAAAGTTCCTGTATCTAACGTTTTAATTGGGGGGGGGGGGGGGGGGAAATAATAATAGTGATGCTTCTGCAAGACCTGGTTCGATCTCTCTTTTGGGTCAGTGAGCATTAACATGTGTGGTGTCAATTTCAATCTTATCCAGTTATCAAACATAGTCACTAGACTTTGGTTTGCTCATCCTCTACCGCTTCTTTCTCCACTGATGACTACAAACACACACCCAATCATGCAGCTCTCAGGGTGTGATGTATCACACACAAAATGGATTCATATATTTATAAAGGGTTTAAAAAATAAATCTGATCTTTCCAAAAATGCTTTATGTTCATAGCTTAAATAACTGCTAGTATTATTAGTGTTGTTCATATTTGGCAAACATTTTGTTTTTCTTGAACTGCAGTGGTTCTTTAAGATTATTCAGCAAGGGCAAGTCTGCATACACACCCACACAGCACAGCTAGATATCCTTTCAGGGGAATATACAATACTCTGCAGAAAATGGGATTCCAAGTGTCTTATAACATGATATCTTCTGTGTAAGTACAGAATAAACTTGATGCAATCATTGACTACTTAACAAATGATTTAAAGTTGGTTAATATTATGTAAAAAGAAAAGTTATGTCATGCAGCATGAGAAGACTTAAAAATTATGTTTCAGAATGTACATAACTGGATTTACATGTAGTACCTGTTATTGCTTAAAACCCCACTGCCCAAGATTTTCACAAATATTATTAATGGATGTCTACCTGTAGAGCAGGGACATTTTACTTACTTAATCATAGAAAACCATTGGTATAATCTCTGATTGGCAGTCCTATACTATCTAGCCATCTATCTAGCCATAAGAGGTCTGTAGCATTTGCATTTATGTGAACACACTAAAAGTACTTCTTAAAAAAAATAAAAAAAAAATACACTTTTCAATTTATTGTTCATTCAACTATGAATATTTTGTACATTTTTGGTTGAATGAGTTGCAGTCCTTTTTAGAAAATGATAAATTATGCATATCCATATTTATAATAGGGTTGCACCCTTCTCTTTATTGGATGTTTTATAAATCACACTCTGTGTCAACTATACATTGGCTCTGCTTATTGTCTGTTATTAGTTTCATCCTACATGTTTAGGCAGCTTCTCTGTAAGCTAATTTATAGATATTAACATCCTCATACAAATGCCAAGTATAAGGAGAATCTTATAGCCTTATTAAATTGCAATTTGGCCAATTGAATAGGGCTCTATTTAAGCACACAGCATATTTTTGTATAGAAGTTTTTAGTTAGTGAAGACCTTGCTTTTGGATAGAAGTTCACTAACTAAACACTTCTGTGGAAAAAAAATATATGCTGTGTGCTTAAATGGAGCCCTTTCAAATTGGCCGAATTGCAATTTAATAAGGCTGCTGTTCTTTAAAATAGTACAAAAATGTTAATGGAAGTAACTGTGATTAACAGACTCGCTTGTGTCTGGGGCTTCAATATCCAACTCTCTTGATAAATTGTAAAAGCCCCTCTCTTTCTCAGCAAACACAGTCTTGATGACCTTTTAACATGTCAGTCCATATTATAATAATGATCTGAAGTATACAAGAGATCCTAAAGTTGCCATATCTTAGTACTTGTTTTTGTACCGTAGGATATGCTAGGTATGGAGAACATTTTCCAATCACTTCATTGTTTAATAGATCTGGCACATTGTGGCCTTTTTTATCTTTTCTGTTTATTTTCCCCTTTTTTTTGTGCTGTCCTGGTTTATTCTCCTCCTTTCTGGTATGTAACTAAGCATGTTTTATTCTATTTAGAATTTCATTAGACTTCTGTCATATTTTAGCTGCATTAAAAAGTATAGGTCTCCTTTTTAGTAAAGAAAAACTAGAGCTAACACGTTTGATAAAACCACAGTTTTTTTTTTATAAAATGATACAATTTGTGTAGTTGATCAAGTTATTACTGATATATTGTATCTTTGGAGATCTTTAACATTGTGTCACTTTGTCTTACAGGTTGTTGTGGGGCTTGGAGATTGTCTTCATGTAGAGGTAAGTCAGTGAATTTATTATACAGGGTTTTGAATACTTACACACATTTTGCCAAATTTTATAAAAACATTTTTAAGTACCCTACTAGTATTTTATGCCTTACATGAGATGGCTACTGATCCAGCATGTTCAGTAAACAATTGATACAACCAAGACTCTGTGTGGTCCTCATTGTAGATCTACAAATGTAATGTTATGGACCTTAAAACTTGTTTGCATTTTTTTGGCCTTGTGATTGCATACCGTCTGTGAAAGTCTCTAGAAGAAAAATATATTATGCGGAGAATCAAACATTAACACACTTTCCCCTTTCTTTGTCTAACACACCTAGAAAATGGAAGGTCTATTTGGAGCTGATGCCTGCTATTTGCACCTACTCATTAGTCTTATGTGCAGAAATTATAGCTTGATACTAAAATGGTGCAGAACTGCCTATTCTGTAAATAGGACCAACTTCCAGGCTTGTAAGCATGCTCAGTGGCCCTACAATGCGCAACCCACCTAAAATGGATCCATAAACACAGTTAGATCCAGTAGCTTTTAAACCACCAAAATATAACGTGTAAATTATAACCATTAACTTTCACACCATGTATGTACATTCACAATATCATATTGGTCCCTTTAAAACTTTAACAGTCCTCTTTGTTTTCTTTATACTGTTCAATGCACCTACTGATTTTCTACAGTTTCCCCCTTGTCCTTTTCTAGCCTGATGTTTCATTGCCCTCCGGCCTCTCTGGCACCTTAATCCCTTATCCTCCAATTCCACTGCCATTTAAACAAAGAATAACAATGTAATGTTTTTACAACTCTGCTTACATGGACATTTAAAAAAAAAAGTGTATTATTCAAATAAAAGTCAATAATTATTCTATGTGATACACAGTTGAATATTCCTTTGTATTTTTCTTTCATTTGAGAACTGTACTTTGTGTATATCCCTTTTCATTGTATCTCTGAATTTGCTGGAGTTATATTCATGTATTATCGCTTTTGTGCTAAACGACTATGTAGAACTTTCAAAATCTATTCCATCTATGCACTTGAAACATAATAATCATAATAATGTCCTTGGAAATAAAACCAGGGATGTTTTGTTTAGATTCATTTTGTGTTTTTCCATTTACTGACAGCAGCACTTTATTCCTCCTGGATGTCCGTTTTTTAAAATGTTGGTCTTCTTTGTAATATTGTCAAACCCCACAATGCATGCAAACAACCGTTTATTTAGGAGCAAACTTAAAATCTTTGTTTTTGTTTTCCTTTTCCAAAAGGTTGTGAAAAGAAGCGCTAAAAATGGCATTGAAACGCAGGTGAAAACTTTAGTGAGACATAAGAGAGAATGGATTATCCCACCAGTAGCACTTACAGAAGAGCAAGATAATTCTTGGAGAAATCCTATTGCAAAAGTAAGTCTTCTTTGCATTTTAATATGAAGTGATTTCATATTAAATGGCACACTCCACCATCTTGAAACTGTCCACAGCAGTGCTACAACAGCACAACACCTGCTTTTTTATTTTTTTTATTTGAAGTGATTAGCAAAATGGGTCTTGCTCTACTGATACATTTCATATCTATTGTTTTGTTCTTTTGAAGAACTTGATTTGATAAATCCAAATGCCACGTGTTTTACAAACTTAAACATAAATATTGCCTTTCATTTTTAACGGTTCAATTTTCTTTAATGTCCACCGACATTTTGCATTTGAGTAGGATTCAGAAAATATCTACATTCACTGTTGAAATTCTGTCCCTTCACATAGCCACTTGGCAATAGAACACAATTGCGCGCTAAGAACTTGTATTATGACTCACGCTTAAACTACAGACAGACTGACAGTCCAAGAGTCTGCAAAATATAAGATTTTCTCTAAAAAGTGTTCTATGCTCTCCGTTCACACAGCTGCTAATGCTGTTAGTACTCCAAGTATTTTTAAGCTTTGATTGTCGTCAATCTTTTCTTGTAGTAGTGGCTAACCATTTTCATAGCTCATAAAATAATATTGTTTGACTTATTTTTATAATTTTGTCTATCCCCAGATACAATCTGATCATAATGTGGAAAGCAGGAAAAGAATTACATACAAAATCACTGGTAAAGGTGTTACAGAACCTCCCTATGGCTTATTTATTATAAATGAAAGAACTGGAGAACTGAATGTTACTGGAATTGTGGACAGGGAAGAAACTCCAATGTTTTATGTAAGTGGTGCAAAAAACGGTTTATCTAGTTATCTGTTAATAGACCATTACATCTTTGAATTACAATTAAGTTATGTGCTTACATAGACTATTACTCTGACAGTTACATTATATGTGTCTGCTTCTGATGGCAAGGTATGTGAAATCTTAATCCCAAAACAGCCCATCCAACCTATCTGTCACATATAATGACTAAAGATCTGTCACATGGAACACAAAATATATAGTATGGTGGTCTACAAAACCATTAATCTCTGGGAGCCTATGGTTGCCCAAAACTATAAAAGTTATACAAATAAGTATTCTCCAGTAACTTGCAGCTCTTTAAAGCAAAAAGCCTGAGCTGATTAGATTTGTTTAATCTAGATAATTTTTCTTTGTATGTAGAAACCAAACACTTAGAAGCGAATAGACAATGATATTTATTACAGCACGTAATATACAATGGTGATGAAAGCACAGAAATTCCTATATACACATTATAAGCTATTGAATTAATGGGTTTCTTGGCGAGTAAGATGGTATGGTCAAGAACTCAACATCCTTTCTATCTTCAAGCTGATTCTTTGTCTTGGATTTTAAAACCCAGACGGTATAGTACCCTTTCCCTTCCTTTGCCATAATTTTCTCAAAATTAACCAAATGCAATGGTCTAAACTTTTAAATAGTCACAAATCATACAGAAGAATGGACTATAATATGTTAATAATATCTTTAACGCACCAACATATTACGTAGCGCTATACAGGGGGTTAAGTACATGGCAAAAGTAAAAATTAACACATTACAAAGAATGGAGGGCCCTATTTTTGTGCTTCAAATGAAATGTACATAGTGCTTGTTTCCAAAGCACCGACACATGATTTAAAACTCGCAAACTTACAATCTATAATATGTCAGGATAATGAGCACTCCCTGTAACCACCTTCCATTTCCTCTGCATAGAAAACAGAGAGCAAATAAGTGTGTGAGCTATTTTAAAATTATTTGACCATAAATGACTTTGTCATTAACCTATTGTTTATTCTTGTGTTTTATTGCAGCTAAAAGGATATGCTTTGGACATGGATGGAAATAATGTTGAACCTCCTATTGATCTTCGAGTCAGAGTTATTGATATCAATGATAATAATCCAGTTTTTACGCAGGAGGTGTTTGTTGGTACTGTAGAAGAACTGAGTACAGCAAGTAAGATATATTTGGTTAAGTTGTTCAGCATAAATTATGATTTCAATAACAGTATTGATTTTTTTTTTTTTTTTTAAAGAAATCCGTCATTACACATAATAAATGCATCCCGTATAGTTGTCCTGATTTATTTTCATTGTTTACAGATACTCTTGTTCTTCGATTAAATGCAACTGATGCAGATGACCCAGCTACCTTAAATTCTAAGCTTGCTTACAGAATTATCTCTCAGGAACCAGGGGATGCACAAATATTCATAATGAATAAGGCTACAGGTGAAGTTCGGACAACTGTATCCAGCCTTGACAGAGAGGTAATGTAAAATATATTTTAAACTTGCATAATTGTTTTTGGAAATATTTAAAGTTTTTTGCTTTCATACAAAAATTAACTGTAGATGTATGTATCTCCAATTACTCCCCCACCCACCCTCTTCGTTCTGCTAAGACCTTCTTCTATCTACAACTCTTGTCACCTCCTCTCACTCTTGCCTTCAGGACTTTGCTTGTGCTGCCCCTATTCTCTAGAACTCCTTGCTTCGCTCCACCAGATTATCCTCCTACCTCAAAACATGTAAAAACTCACTAAAAACGCATATCTTTAAAGAAGCGTATCACCTTCCACCCTGACACGCTCATCACCTCTCTCTCCCTGCTTTACAACTCACAACACCTTTTAAATTTTAAGTCTGCAAGTTTCTATCCTGAAATGTGCTTTGCAATCTCAGACAGGGCCCTCCTTGCTTTGCTATATGTTAATTTGTATTTATCTTTGTCTGGAACTTAACTTATGTACATCCCTACGGTATGTCGGCGCATTATAAATAAACAATAATAATAATGCTGCTACTACCCTTGGCTTCAAAAAAGGTTATTAAAATCAATCCCTAATTAAAACACCGACACATTAAATTTGAAGCCCGTAACCGCTACGGGACACGCGCAAAGCTTGAGGGCTTGAAATTCTGCTGCATTACAGAGCTATTACATTCAACCATGCTGCGACCAACGGGCCGGAGACGCAAGCCCGTAAATCGTTCTAGCGAACATTACATGTGCGGCCCTGAACATGATCAATTAGTCAAACCCGTGGTTATGGGTTTAAACGGATACATTGGTAAAAGATAGTCATTACGTCACTCAAAAATGGAGGTTAGATATCAAACCTTTACGTGTTTCAATTACGAGTTAGGGTCGGACCCGCGTTCCAGAAATAATGCAATTTTAATAAATCAGGAAATATGATATACTAGTCCATGCGAGTTCCATTATATGTATTAACAGATTGATTGCCAAGATCGAGAACACGGAAATTACTCATAAAAAAAGTATTTTATATTGCGGATTTGCGAGCTTGAGAATGTTGTGCTATTAATTGTAATACCTAACATCACTTTCACTTTAATATTAAGTACAGTAGTGTGTATATTTACAGTGCTACGTATAAGACTTTAACCCCCTTGTGGGTCCTCTCTAGTGCTCGTTGGCTTTTTTGGCTCAATTTGTGGATTATGGGTTTGAACGCCAGTGAATTAATTGCAATTTAATTGCGATTTTCGAACGTAACAGTTACAGGCTTGACAGATCAAAGGATTTGCGGGCGCGCAGGTTGAATTTTCACATCCCGTAGGGTTTTCTCGCTTTTAACCTGCAGGACGTCAGCGGGTTGCTTTACAGGGCCAATTTAATAGCCTCAAGTCTTGCAGGCTACATTACTGGCTACGGTTTTACACGTTCAGGGAATATAATGTGGCTACTAGTGTTAGGGAATTGTAGTTGTCTGTGGTGAAAGAACTGCGTTGTGCTTCTGCGAATGAAGGAACTGATCCAGATTTGATGCGCAGTAGACTTGGAAGTGTATTAAATTGAAAATAGATTAATAATGCAGATTTTAATGGAAAAAAAATCTTTCTTTTTAGAAACAAGACACCTACACCCTTATTGTGGAAGTTAAAGATAGAGATGGGGAACAGATAGGACTGGGTGGAAAAGCTACCCTGAAAATCAAAGTTAAGGATGTAAATGATAACATTCCAGTGCTGGAAAAGGAGCAGGTATGTTGGAAATAAACAATGAATGTACAATGAATATAAACCGAGACCCACATGCATGTCATCTCTTTTGACATTGCCATGTTTTTGTTTTTGAAGACTTATAGTGTAGAAGGAGAAATTACTTAAATGTGCCTTCCTTTTCTTGCTATATAAGGTTTGTGAATCTTATTTTCCCATATAATTTAATATTTCAGTATGAGGGAGCCGTTGAAGAGAATGTAGCAAATGTTGAAATTTTACGCATGAAAGCATTTGACGATGATGAAGAGTTCACAGATAATTGGTGGGCTAACTTTACCATTGTCTCTGGAAATGAAGCTGGTTATTTTGAAATCGTAACAGATACTGCAACTAATGAGGGCGTTCTGATGGTTGTAAAGGTAAGCTTGCAATTTTTACGCTTTCAATGTTTGCAATTTCACGAAAATGCTTTAAGGGGAAGTCTCACCTAAACAAAAGTTGCTCTTTTATGAAAAAGTACATGTATAGATGCTCAAATATATGTATCTAATAGATTCAGCACTTTCATTTATTGCTATATGTTGTCTGTATGTTAGGTGATGTACGGTAAGCTGCTGAAGAACATAGATAATGAATGTAAGTGTAGGTGACAAAAATGAAACCTTTGTACTTTTGACTGCTCCTTAGCATAACTAGCTTCCATCGGTCTCTCCGTTTGTATAATTGACACCACGTGGTAAAATCCATGCCTGAATGGAGATTTTGGTATTGTTCTTTATAAAAAATAATAAATTAAAAATACTGCTTGTGCTAAATATTTAGACTATTTGAGTTAGTCACATAAATCACACTTTGCCACCAAAAAGAAACAATTTTCAGTGTAAGTTTTAGCTATTTCCTATGCATTCAGGAGTTCATAAAAATTACAAATAATTGCCTTTAATTCTGGTAATTGAAGTACTTCCAGTTAAACAGCAGATTGTGTAAGGATTTCATAGTAGAAATATTGGGTGTGCGGGCTGGGGTAGGGTGGCGGTAAAATCAATGATGTAAGGGTAATTGCAGTAAACTAGTATAAACATTTTATTCACATTGCTGTCGGAGTACAATGGTAGAGACTGTATATGTATTTATAGTATGCTCTGAACTTTGTGTGGGGAGAGAGAATAAAAAAATATGAATATTAATAATAATGATTACTTGCGCTCCTCCCATCTGTTACAGACTGTGGCATTGTATAGTTTCCTTGCAATTGTCTCATGCTGGTTAACGCTAATGTTTCTCCTTCCCTCCCCCTTCAAAAAATCTATTTCTTATCACAATGAACTACAATCTGGACTGTTAGTGGCATTTTACATTTTTTTTTATTATTTTTTTATAGGAAGTGGATTATGAAGAATTGCAAAATGTTCAGTTGAGCGTTGTGGTTTCCAACCGAGCAGAATATCACAGCTCAATCATTAGTAGTAGTGGTGGTGGTGCTGGTGGGGGAGCTGGTGGAGGTGCTGCTGGTGGTGGTGTAAAGAGAATTCCTATTAAAGTAAAAGTGAAGAATGTACCAGAGGGCCCTGTTTTTAAACCTAAAAGAAAGATTGTTGCAGTTAGCGAAGGAAAAAAGACAACCATCGGTCAAATTATTGGATCATACCAAGCTTTTGATGGAGACACTGGGAAAATTGCTGAACATGTCAAGTAAGGTTACCTTCTTTACTTTTTTACTTTTTTTTTTTTTTAATCGACAAAAAAAAAAAATGAAAAATGTTAGTCAGCTTTTTATAGAAACATAAAAGTTTTAGAAGCTCTCATCATCTTATAATATTTTACAATAAACTGTTTATTGACATATATTTAAACATTTTATTAATATGAAAACTATCTTTATTCACTGATCCTACCTACTAGTCTTAAAAAGGTTTGTCCCCTATAAATCATGCACGCCGTGTCTCTTTAGTCTGAAAGTAACTAGATACATAAATAAACACTTAGGTAGTGTATTTTATTACAAACAGAGGCCTTTAACTAGGCCGAAAACAGCATTTTTCATATAAACTATATAAAATTGTAGTACTTGCGGTACATGTTGTAGTCATGCAGTGTTTTCTGAAGATATTATAGCTACTTGGTTTCATATGGAATGGGAAAATCTAATTATTACATAAGGAACATATTGTAGGCAAAATAAGTGATTCTGAAATGTATATGCTATAGGGCCACAGGCATATCATTTACAACTTAAAACTGCGTTAATATTTTTGAGATTTGCTGTCTGCCTATAAGCACACATACCATAATGCTGTCTCGCAGATTGGCTTTGTAGATTATATCCAATTTAGACTTATTCACATGTGTATATACTCTCAGTGACCCATCTTGGCTTGTAGGCTTTTCAATATCTATCTATCCATCTCTCTCTATCCATCTCTCTCTATATCTCTCTCTCTGTCTCTGTGTCTCTCTCTCTCCTCTCTCTCTCTGTGTCTCTCTGTGTCACTCTCTCTGTGTCTCTCGGTCTGTCTGTCTGTCTCTCTGTCGGTCTGTCTCTCTATCCATCTATTCATCCATCCTTCTCTGACACAGAATTGGGTGAAATGGTTGTGGTGGAAGATATTAATAAAATAGATCTTATTTTGGCTGCAATTTAATTATTTATAGCCAGTGAGTTGGGACCCATTTTTTTTGGTTTTACCATAATATATACATTTTTGTTTAAAACAGGTATGCAAAAGAATTTGATCCGGATAATTGGTTTACAATTGATCCAACTACAGCTGAGATCAAACTTTCAAAAATTCCAGACCGTGAATCTAAATATGTAATTAATGGTACCTATATTGCAAAGATTTTGGCAATAAGTGAAGGTAAGATTAATTTTGTTTTTGTATGTCAATATTAAAGGAAGGTATAAGAGCTGCTATTAACCACCCGTATACAGGACATTAGAAAATGCTAACCTAGAAATTGGGTTCTTAATTCACACCTACTACATACTGTGTAAATGTTACTCATATGAGTAATCTCGGTGAAATCATAAGAACCTTGTTTTTTTTGTTTTTTTTTATGGATTAAGTTCCTCAAAAAAAATTTGTTTCTTAGAGCAAGACCTAAGATTTTCAAATGTTGCCTTTGCTCAGGAATTATGCTTTTCTAATCTTCTCTGTGTCTCCATAAAAAGAAAGCTTTGCACTTATCACCTCTTTAATCTTTTAAACACAATAGAATACCCTGGGCTTAAGTCTTCATTGCATGACAACAATATCAAATACAACATTTATTGAGAAAATTGTTTCCCCTCTTCAGAAGTGCAGTGTGCTCAAAGCTTTGCTTGCCTCATAAAATAAAAGTGTCCTAATAATAATGTTGTGTATTTTTAATTTTATTTAATTTTATTTTTTTAAAGATCTTCCAGGAAAAACTGCCACAGGAACCATTGCTATCGATGTTGAGGATTTTAATGATAATTGTCCAACTATAATTGATCCAGTGAGGACTATTTGTGATAACTTAAAGGTCATCAATGTGACTGCTCAGGATCTGGATATGTTTCCCTTTGGTGCTCCATTCAAATTTACAGTGGTTGATGAGCCTGTGGGAACTGCCAAAAACTGGGTTATTGGAAAAAAGGATGGTAAGAAACATTTTACTTTACAATTTTAATTTAATTGGCGTGCTGTTCATAAATCTAGTGCTTTATTGTGCAAATCTATTGTTTGTACTTCTTTTTATTCAGTACAATAGATAATGTTATGCACATGTGTTGCTTGGGAAAAGGCATCTTAGAAGATGTTTGGACTGCTTAGGAGCCAGACAGGATTATATTAATTTACCATCACTGCTGAAATTACAATATGTCTTAAACATTTCTTTAATTTAAAGTAAACCAATTGCTCTCTCTATATTTTTGCTATTTTATGGGGGGGGGGGGGGGGGGGTAGCATTTCTTTAACCTGTTTGAGATGTTGAGAAATGTTATTATGTTGTGAGGAGGAGGTCAAAGTTATACAATTGATTGTTGGAAGAGAAAATCGAAGACTTGTCAACTCCTAATTTATTGAATCCCAATAAGAATTAATTGCATGGTGATTTTAGAAAAAATAATACATTTGATAAGGATATGCAACTTTTCTGACAACTGATACTTTATTAAAGATGCATACATAGCAAATGCACATTTTAATACTTGTTTGTTGTCTTTCTAGATGTTAGTGTTCAGCTGATACCAGAATATCTCCGGCCAGGCTTAAACAAAGTTCAACTACTAGTGACCGATAATCAAGGATTGAGTTGTCCAACAAAACAGATACTTGAGTTAACATCATGCACTTGTGAAGAAGGTCTTGATGGTTGCGTGTTCAGAATGGCTGACAATTCAGTAGGCTTGGGAGCTGGTGCAATCGGACTAATGATTCTTGCATGCTTATTACTACTGTGTAAGTGCAATATTTGTGATTATATCTTCTACTTTCATAACGTGGAATAATACATATTCAACCAAAGTACTTTTTGTAGGAAACATGAAAGGTAAGTTAAGAATTATTTTTAATGGTTTTCTGGATGGAAATACCTTTCACAGCATAACTGAAAGTATTTTTGATCCAAAATATGCAGTAGAGAAATGCAGTCCAAAGCAAAAATGTTGTTTTGCAGCAGTATGAGGAGACTTTGTATCGCTCTACAATGAATCTTCAGTAAATTATCTGTTTCTCTGTTTTTGTTGGTGTACATTATCTTGTTATACTTTGAATAATCATGTAAAAAATATAAAATTTGGCAAAATCATTATTGTATATGTCTTTTGCTAAGATGAGCATGAAAGAGACAAAAGCTGTGCAGTAACCTGTACTGAAACAAATGGGTAAATACTCTGGGGTATACTAGTCTGTTCTGCACAAAAGAACAATTCAAGCTCCAAAACGCAATACAGGAGCAATGCCTAACCCTAGACATACTTTTCTTTCAACAAAAGTACAAGATTGTAGCCTGAATCTGATAATTAAAAGATCTGAGTATTGCTGAATTTATCTAGCAAAATATAATTCATCCAAGTGATTTTAAACTTGTTTTGAATAAATTGCACTACACAACCATTTGTACCCAATACTATGTATGCTTCAGATAACAGAAGAATATATTTAAAAAAAATTGTGTAGTTACAGATTTATTTCCTACATTTTATATTGTTGTTTTTTTTGTTGTTTTTTTCATTAGTGGTGCCACTATTATTACTCCTGTGCTATTGTGGATCTGGAGGAGGAAAAGGATTTATGGCCATACCAGATGGTACAGAAGCTACATTTGTGAAATGGAACAATGAAGGGGCAGCACCTGAGGACATGGCAAGTATATTTATATGAAGCCAGTATAAATCACTCTTTAAAATGAAGCAGTACAAAAGCATTTGATTTTATACTTTGTATAAAATGTATGATCAATTGAAGAAAATTAATATTTGTTTTTATTTTAAGCAAATCTATGAAAGGTGGATTACAGCTTCTAAACCTATGGCATGTGTAGTAGGTTGGTAATAAAAATAAATAGACCATATTCTCACTGCTTATCTCCAGTAGCCTGGTCCACCTTTTTAGATGTTGAATGAATAGTGATGTTAAAATGTATATATTAATCATTTAAGTCACAGATTAAACTCCTCCAGTCAATGAAGATTATTATATTGATGGTACACATTGTATCTGTATCTGAAAACTTAAGATACTTGCTAGACACTTGCAAGCCAGTAGTAAGTGATTTTTTTTTTTTTTTTTTAAAGCACCTTTATAAGATGGCAAATTTACAATTTAAAGGATAAGTAAAATAATAAATGCAAGAAGCAACAGCTTGGCAAGTAATCAAAATGACTAGTGGGTTAATTAGTGATAAGTTTGTAAGTATCAGTTGTGTAAAATGGAGGTGATGGTCTTAAACCTGCAATTATAAATTAACACAAATCATGGGTTGGTGGGAGGGCAATTTATATCCATTCAGATGTTGAATAGAGGCTGTGGTGTGTGAAGTTTCAAGTTTAGAGGTTAAAGAAAAAAAAGGGTAAATCGAGATGGGGAAAATTACATTTGGAATCTTTCTTTGGTCGCATCTCTGCAGAAATGGCTGCTCAGTCCTGGTAGTAAATGCAACTGAGGAATGACAGTTGGAAAGTGAGTCTGCAGAATGGATGGTATCGGGCCCAGTTTCTTTGGTTTAATCTTTGCAGAAATGGCTGCTCACTCCTGGTGGTAAATGCAACTGAGGATCAGCTTTACCGGTCGATTTTATTAATGTTTATGATACAAATATTTTGTCAAATTTACATGGTTTTCTCCGACTGCTACAGAACAAAGTAACAGTGAAAGTTGGGGACTTTACTGTACATGAATTTATGCAATTAAGAAAATGAGAGGTGTGCTTCAAAAATAAGATTTTCTTTAAAACTTCATTAACAAAAGTCCCTTCATCCAGATGATCACACACTGATTAATAGCATCATTGATATTCTTTGGCGTAACCAATCTCTTGTTTACTTGTTTTTTAGGCTGTTGGTCCAGTATCGTTTGTTGCTTCTGGCGGTGGTGGGGCAGCTGGAGCTGGAGCAATAAAAGCAGATGGTGTTGGATTCCAAGGAATGGATGGATATGAGTACAATTCCAATGGAATGTACACCTCCAGCAATATGATTGAAGGAAGGGTAGATGAGCGTAGAGGACTTCTCACAGCTGCAGAGATTGCAGGAGGTGGAGTTTCTGGAACCACCATGAGATCAATTGGCATGATAGGATCTGGAAGTGGTTCAGGAGCTGGAGGAGCTCATGCATCTTTTGGAGGTGCACTTGCTGGAGGGTCAATGGTAGCTCTTGATGGAGACTTCATAAAAGGTTACTTCCATGATGTAAGTATTTTGGATACTTCTTGGTCTGTAAAATGTGTAGGCAAATGTTCTTTCCCTAGATTGGATTGGTCCATCATGAAACCTGGTTACCGCAATGCTTTCCTCCCAGTTTTTCATATGGCCCCTAACTGATTAGAGGCTTCTTTTCCCCTAAAATACTTTTATTTGTGTGTGTTAGTTTGAATGCGTAAATGCTATTTTTGAAACTTTCACTGGCCTTTCATTTAAGAAATAACTTTCAGTTTAACCCTCTTGTAGAAAGGTTGGACACCTCTATTCTAGAGAAAGCTGCAGCCTTTCCAGCAAAATCACAAAAAAGCCCCAACAAGCTTTTTTTTTTGTTGTAGTGTTGGTCCTTATGAATTTTGCATTTAATATTTGGAGAGTATCATATTTTGAATATAAACTGTTTTAATATGTATATCAAAATTTGATCAGTTACCCTAGCCCCAAACTCTAGAAAATGTAAACACATTTTGTATTTAGGTCAATCTACTTATGAAACCTATTTTAAAGGACCACTGTGGTTGTATATTTAAAAGATACTTTTTTTTGATCCCTGCAGTAAAAAAAAAAATTGTATGAGAGAGAGCTCAAAATTGCAATTTTAAAATATATAATATATATATACACACTCCTTTTCTCTCTTTGTCTTAAAATATTTTGCCCAGTATAAAGTTTAATTATTAAAATGGACCACAGTGGTTCTTCAACCTAATGCCTTCTAATTATGTCTACATGTTTAATTTTTGGGGTTTTTAATTGAAATGCGTCCTAGTACATGGCATGCTTTTTATTGTGAGTAAATGTTCTTTTTCGTATATTAATTAATTGTTTCATACTTCTGCGCTTTTGTAGAAAGCATTTGCATATGCAGATGAAGATGAGGCACAGCCAGCAAAAGATTGCATCCTTGTCTATTCGCAAGAAGAATCTGCATCACTTGATGGTTCTGTTGGCTGCTGCAGTTTCATCGAAAGTGACTTTGATGAAGACTTCTTGGGTGATTTAGGACTGAAGTTCAAGGCTTTGGCTGAAATTTGCAATGGTGGTGAAATTAGCACTAATACACATGTAGATAATTATCACTATGACGATTTCAACCAAAATGCTACATCTTTTGACCGTAGAGAGATAATGGATATGGAAGCAAATCTGAATGTTGCCGAGGCAGAGCAACAAGATGCTTTAATTACTGAAAATTCATATACTTCATCTGAATCCAAAATCCAGAGAGTACAACCTGAAACCATAATTAGAGAGAATGTGATTGCAGAAGAATCATTTGTACCTGTTAGATATGTGCCTGACCCTATGTTACGGGGTAACATTCTTGTCACTGAAAAATCTTACACCACAGGCCCTATGATGCGCCTAGAGCCATTGCATCAACAGAATGTATTGGTGACCGAGAGAGTAATGCGTCCTGCTTCTAGTTTGCACAATCTGATTGATGTAGCAGATGGTCAGAATGTTCTAGTTACTGAGCGAGTGATCCAGTCTGACACGGGGAGGTCTGGTTTAGTGGGTGTTAGTGATCTTCCTGACTCCAAATACATGGTTGTTACAGAGAGGCTTCTTGCACCCAATTCTAACCTGCATGCCTCATTGAGTATTCCTGACCTGTCTGCGGGTCAAAATGTATTTGTGACAGAGCGGCAATATACTCCTATATCTGGAATACAGAGTAGTAGAGACCACTCTAGCAGTCAGAGCATGGTAAAAGAAAACATAATTGTAACAGAAGGTGGTGTAGATGGCCATTTTGTAAATAATGATCAACTCTTTAATCAAGGAAGTTACTTGATGGAAGAGCTACCTCCTTCCAGTAACAATATAGGCAAATCTGCTAGTAGGGTGACCAAATACAGCACTGTACAGTATACACGTTCATAAACAGTGTTTGCTTCAGCACATATGCATTTTTAATAACATGAAACATTTTAATGACCCTTTTTCCCTTTTTTATTTTTGTATATATATATTTTTTAAATATCCTTATTGTGGTATATACAAGGGGCATATGCACCAACCCCATATTGTATACAAATATTACAATGGTATCAAGCTTGTTTTCAGAATGTTTTATACAAAATATTATACCGTGCAACCTGTTGTACTGATATGCTAGTATTGTAAATTAGTCTTATTACTTGTATAAAATCACAATGATTTGCAACATTTTCGAGAATGTAGAAATATGAAATAAGAAAACTGAGTCGAGCTGCCTAATGAAACTATTCAGTTTATTAATTTAATTTAAGTTTCACAAGTTCTTACCCTGATTCTCATTAAAGGCTGGTCTGCCTGCTAGAATAAATATGTTTGGCTTTCCAAGGTCGCAAACACTGGTGTTTTACATTAGAGACAAAGCTGTGTGGTGTTATATTTGTGTGTGTGTATTTTACATATATAATAATATGCTAGGTTTCCTTCAAGTCTCTGAATCTATTTTGTTCAGTGACGCCATGTAAAAATGAGCAACTAGGCTCCTAAGATAAATTACTTCAATCATAGCTATATTAGAAAGATCAGACTGTCCTTGGAGTGTGTAAGAGGGGCTGATTGACAAGTAGACTTTATGACAAGCTTCAGTGTAAGTTTTAGGGAATGCAATTTTTAATAACATTAGGTTAACAAAAGTACTTGCAATTAACTATAGCTTTAAATTGTATCATATCTGAAAACTCTGCTGTGTTACTAATAATTCCAAAAGTGCCACATTACTATTAACAATATTAAACTTTTGAAAGCAATCCATGTAGTTTCAACAATTAGTATCTTGTTATCTAGGAACATGCCATTTCAGATACTTTTGATGGATGTTACAGCTCCTCTGTATAGATAACTGCAAATAAATCCTTTGCCAGATGTGTTCAGTACACTTATTTAAAATATAGTTAAAAATAGAAATAAGCAATTTAATGCATGTTCTTATCTAAAAATCTTAAATTATTCTATAATTTGTTTGGATAGATCAGCTTTATTTTTATAGGATTTACTTTAACCGCTAAATAGTCAAATTTTTGTCTTTTTAGAACATGATGGAAAATATGCCAACATTTTTCTGTGTAGTTTATTAAAATTTTGTGTGGCTAAAAGATTTTTATAACTTTTTTAAAAATAAATATAACATTTGATAAAATTTACCTAGTACAGGAATACCTGATAAGAGTTTTCAGTTATATGAAAAACAGAATGTATTATATATCCATTATATGAGCTTGGTAGATTAAAACATGGGAACCAATGGGAGATTTCATGTTAGTTAAAGTTTTTGCTGTATGCGCAATATTCAGGCAACAAATTGCTTGTATAAAGAGGAATTTTTGTATAAAAAATATATAAACGTTCACAACTAAGCCAGGCAGGTGCAAAGATCCTGGTTGCAAACTACAAGATGAATTTAACATGTCACCTAAGTAGTATCATAATTTTAACCAATTTTAAACTATTATTTAATTGGACGTGCTACTGTTTTCTTACTTCAATGTATCTTCAGTTTCAAGTATGTTGTAAAACAAATACCATATTGTTTAAAGCAACACATTTTTGTGGAAATTAGGTATGTAACCAACTACCAACGTTAGTAGCTTTAAAAGAAAAAAAAAAATTTTTATATTTTTTTGTTAAATTGTTAATTGAGGGAAAAATGTGGGGGACTTGTTAAATAATTGATCACATTGAAAAAAAACAGTATTCTTTCCCCCTCACATTCCAAGTAGCCTTAATCAATAGATGCAAGCACAGCTCTCCATAAATGTACTTTCATCAAAGTATTGCGGATATCTCCAGGGCCAGCACAGGCATCACATGTAATTTCAAATGAGGGGAAAACATCCAAATTTTGTATTTTAATCTACAGTTGTAGGTGTGTGTATGTATATGTATATGTGTGTGTGTATATATATATATATATGTATATGTGACTGTATAACGTTGGCTGATTAGTCTCTTGATGATCTTTTCTAAGAAGAACAAAAGCTGGTTTGATTTTGTGTGTGCAATTTTGTTTTTCTTTTTAGACATAAACCTCTAGTAAGATATTTCTTATCAAGCGTTGCCCATAAGTGCAAGCCATTGAAATATATTGTGATAGCTTTAAGCCATTTATATTCAAATACAAAACCATTAAACATTGTTAGTTTAAATTCAATAATAACAATTTCCTGAAGAAATCTTGAGATGGCAGTAGTCTATATTAAAAAGGAATTGCATATTTTCAAATACTTTGTATTAGTAGTGCCCATTCCATGCTAATACTTGCAAACATTAATTTATTTGGAACGTTTCCTGTCAACCACACTGGTGCCCAGATGTCCCTGACTTTGACAAAAAAAGGTTTTGTCTAAGCTATTGAAATTAGAGTCTCACCCAGCTCTATCACAATATTCTTATGAGTAGGAAGTTACAACATACTAAGACTTCTTTAAAGTTTTTAGACTACAACAAAACGCCAAATGCAAGAACAGTTATGGCCATACCTGTTTTTTTTAAATATACATTATTAAGAACCCAATCAATCCTCAATTACCCTAGCCAATATAAAAAATTATAGTACCGGAATTCTAATTTTATAGATGGCAAAGCTACACATAAGAAATTGTAGAAAACATTTCCATTCCCTTTTTAGACTTCAAGATCTCTAACTTTTTTTTTTTTTTTTTTATACAAAGTTCTTGCAACCAATCCTTTTTTCTTATACATATATTTTTCTTGGACCAGTCTACTACAGTATGTTCATTCTTGGTGATAAGTGGACTGATGGATATTCGCGTAGTAATTGAAAGATATAGAATAGTCACATTTTATATATATTTTATTTTTGTCATTATTTTCTCTGTTTGCTAGATATTCTTGCACTTAAATTTGCATTCTATTAGTTTGTATCAATGTAGAAAAGTACCACCACCCATAATTGTCCATTTACTGTGATCTAGAATGACCAAAAGATACAATACTTGTTAAATAAAAAATGCATTTTTAACTGTTTTTACTTTGGATTTTTACAAAGCAATATAACATAGGTTAATTGTATTTGATATGTATGTTTGCACTGGTTTTATACTTGAGGCCTGTTTCTTTAGTTTTTGGGGGCTTTAATAAAGATACATACAAATTAAAAATGTTGTTTAATTCCATTCTGTGTGTCACATTTAGTCAAAATCTGTATGTGAATTTATTTCTATTGTGATTACAATACAAAGGCAAAATGACCACCTTTTGTTCTTTCTTTTCTTGTCTATATCTTTTTTTGTTTGTTTTTAGTTCATTCTTCTTTACATATCAAATATACATTATACAATCCATCACATGCAACAAATAGAAGGAAAAAAAAAAGTAAATCCAAATGCAAATCCTTGTATAATAACATAGAAGCAGAGCATAGAAGTGTTTTCATGTATTCATCCCCCCGATGACAAAGTAGGAGAAGGGAGAGAAAAAGTATCCTTTTGTATGAAAGTGCACACCCTCTGCCCTAATAACAATATAGAACAGCAAATAAGTAAAACTTAACGTTTATTAATTAATATTAAAATGTTTTATTAAAATCCTGTAATACTGACGAGATCCAATGAGTAGTGAAATCTGAAATAATTGAAAGGACTATCTTTTGTAATAGGTAGAATTAGGGGACTGTGGAAATGAACACTAAATCCTCTAATATAAATTGATAAGTGACTACAAAGTGCAGTAATAATAATAAGTGGAATACTGATAGATGGCAGAAATATAGGTCCAGACTAAGAGACCTATATGTTTGCTTAATGCGTTTTCCATATACACAAAGTGACTAGTGCTAGTAATGGTAAATACAGTGATATCACTTGTAAGTGTTGCACCTTCATATAGCTTGTAAATAATGTATTCTAAAGTGCTTAGTGCCAATATAAATAGAATTAATTTGATATAATATTGGGTGCAATAAACAAAAAGTGCTAGTGCTTGCTGAGGATATGGTTAAATAACACAGTATAGCTTTGTTGAGGAAAGTCCAATATTGTTAAGTATTTATAAATAATCAGTGTCACTACACGAACTTAGGAGCTGGATAGAGGTCTGTCTAATTCCACATTAGCTTGTTGCTTAGTATAGAGTATATATTATATTATAAGTTTAAAGCATGTGGGAATTATATTATTAGATCATTTTGTTTATGTTGTAATTCTATGTAGTTTACACAGCTCCTGAGTCCCTAAACTATCCGCGCGTGGTCTAGGCGTCTACGTATGACGTCATGACGCAACGACGCGGCGTAGAACGTGCAACCCGACGCACGTTTCTGAAAATTTCATCAGGGGTTCACATGCAACAAATAGAAGGAAAAAAAAAAGTAAATCCAAATGCAAATCCTTGTATAATAACAGAAGCAGAGCATAGAAGTGTTTTCATGTATTCATCCCACAAATTCCAATCTAGATTGTTTGTTTTTTACCTGTATATTACAACTAAATTCCTTAAAATCTTTTTCAATTCTTCTGTTTCTGGTTACTATGCCCTTTTCTCCCCCCCCCCAAAGAATATTCCCCCAAATTTTTAGTGAAATAAGCCATTTGGCCCTGATGGAATAAATATAAGCATATATTTTACTTTATAATTAATATTATCGAGGAATATGTGAAATAGTATTATTTCAGGGGTTAAATATGAATCGCACTTAATAATGTTCTTCATATTGCTTATACAAGAAGACCATAAAGTTTGAACAACATAGCATTTCCACCACATATGTTAAAAAAAAAAAATAATAATAATAATTCGGATTCACATGTCCTAAGATTTTTTTTTTTTTCTCACCTTGATGTTTAGCCAGTTTTGACAGTTTGGTACTATTTAAAATTTGCACTGTTGTATTTCTCTATAATAATATATTTTTTTTAATAATAATTAGAAAATGAGAAACAATAAACCAACGGCTTCACCTCGCGCACGCAGCCTATTTAGCATGCACACTTCGCACATTCATTACACTTTATAAGCAGGGCACTCACAATATATATTCTATGCAGATGGAAAATACAAACAGATTGTTAGCTCTTCAGCCTATTGCTGTCTGCGTATATTATAAATACTTCAAGGATATTAATTTATTCAATAAATAATTATTACAAAACTACATATACATAAAAATATATATCTCTCTTTATCATGACTGATGAAGGTGCTCAGAGCACCAAAAGTACACGACAGGAAAGGCTCGCAATGAGCGCCGATGGTGCTCATTGCAAGGTACACGATGAGCGCCAAAGGCGCTCAGCGCAAACCATGCAATGAGCGCTGCAGGTCCTCACGGTACAAAACTGTTTACATTGTCAAACAGCATGGCTTAAAATGTTATTGCCCCATCATTTTTGAGTGGAACAAGTCGCTAGTTTTGTATATATGCATTCAGGAGAACACCAAGGACACATTGATATATATCATTTAAAAAAAAAAATCTAAAATATATATATATATATATATATATATATATATATATATATATATATATATATATAATATAAATTAGTTCATATGCAACTGTGAAGTGATACAATTGCACTTATGCATTGTCCCTGTTGAGCAGCAAATGAATGGTCAAAGAATGCAATAAATACATTTAAAGTATAGTATTACACATGTTTAGTATAATTATCCACAAATTTCAGAAAAGAATTGTACTATTAATATTCATAATTTAAAAAAAATATTATAATTTTACAATCGGTGAGCGACTAAAAAAAAAAAAATTACGCAATATTGTAGTGGGAAAAGATTATTTAAACTACCATATTTCCAAAATGTATAAGGGGTTCATCAGCAAGAAAATCCCAGTACTTAAGGTATTTGATGAAGAAATTGTTCATATATATATATTTATAACGAATAAAACATTAATAAGCACATTTGTAAGTCTAAAAGGCACGGACATGCAAATGAGAATACAATGTACCTCACTCTTTCAATCCATTGTATTAAACGGCTTTTAAGCAAAGCACTGGCTTTAGACAAACCCGGTGCTTTGCTTAAAAGCTGTTTAAGACAGCGGGCATATGCTTTAAGGGAGCAATGTATAAAGTTGCTATTTTTGGATTGAAAGAGTGAGGTATATTGTATTCTCATTTGCATGTCCCTGCCTTTTAGACCTGCGACTGGGCTTATTAATGTATGATTCGTTTTCTGTATGGTGGAGAGCTTTTCTCACTCTAGTGCTCACCATACACTAACTGATTGTTGTGAAAAAAAAAATATATAAATATATATATATATTCAAAACACAAGAAACTCAGGCTTTGTTTTGTATATATGATATAGCTATTTTAGTGCACATGGAAACAGAAACCATGGCAATGTCTGAAATATGCAATTCAAGATACTACCTCACAATACATTGGGTATGATCAGAAACTAAAAGAAAACTTGTCCTCTAAAGTTTTAAAATTAAAAGGCTGGCTCATATAGATCATCAGATGAGGATAAATAATTACATAAAACCAATTTGGCATGGAAAGCAATATGTCAAATCTATCCATGCCAAAGCAGAAGGTGACACAACTTTGTCTAAGTATAGTAATGAAGAGAGAAAAACAAAGGGATCTGTAGTTCGATTAAAGCAGAAGCTCATAGCCATCTAGAAGAAAAGGACATACCAACTGTCTAAATGGCCGCGTCTTCTCCTTTGCTATAATAAATGAAAAAGTAGCCGACACATAAGATATTTCACTAGCAATAGCAAAGTTAAAAATGAACAAGTCATTGAGACCATATATTGTACATCCAAATGGTATTGAAGCACAACATTGTTAATGAGTGTTTATTGTCTAGGGTAGTATCATATTGCTAGAGAACGGATTGCACTGTAACCCTTTCACAAAAATAATATATATATAATTTTCAGAGCAAAATCTTAATTAGATGCTGCTTTTAATGGAAACTTTCCATGACTGTAATACTTAATTTTCAATGAATGAGGAAAAGGTACAGAGCAGTGGAAGAAAGACTTTCAAGTTTACTGCTTTGCATGTCTGGGTAAGTTGTCATATGTTAAATGCCAGTAAATTCCCTCTCCCTCCTTCGACTGCTGAATAGATGATGAAACTTCGAACACACTGCCTCACGCTTAGCCGTTTTCAGACCTAAAAAAAACATCAATTGACAAACAAGCTTGTAACCTCACTTACATTCTCTCTGCCTCTCCCTCTGTGCTGTGTGTGAGGTTGTCAGTTCATTTTGTAATCAATTGGTGTCTTTTGGGGACCTCCAAATGGCTTCCGAGTTACTGGCTTAAAGAAAATGGCGGCAGTTAAGTACGTAATGTTTTCAAAGTCTTGCCTTTTTCAGTTGTCTGGGCCTCGCAATGAGCGCCAAAGGCCTACAACCTTCAGCGCTCATCGCAAGCCTCGCAATGAGCACCTTTGGTGCTCACAGCAAGCCTTTTTCTAAGTTGTGCGGGCCTCGCCATGAGCTCCTTCAGTGAAATGCTCTTTGGGCTGCTTCTTGGGTGCTGTTTCAGAATCGCCTCCATTTTGTGATCTGGGGACAGCCCTTTTCCCAGTAAGGAAATCCAGTGGCGGTACCTCCTTTCCATCTCTAGGTCCTTTGCATGGGATAGAGGAGCCTCATAACCAAGTTTTTCCCCAGAGTTCTTGGGTACCAAGGTGGTCCAGCTCTGCCACAATGGCATTCCAGGTCTGGGGGCTGATACAGACACCCCCTTCTGTGGATCAGCTCTGTTAATTCTGTCATGCTGAGATTATCATACTGGGCCATCTTTACTGTGGCCTTTCCAGTGGCTTTTGTTTGGCTGTTCCTCTTTTTTATAGCACTAATCCTGCTGCTGCCACCAGTTTATCAAGTGGGTGTTTGTGTATTGGTGCTAGGGATTCATTTGTCTGTCAGAAATATTGAGGACTTGTACTGTCTGGCTGAACAACGACTTGGAGCTGTGAAAGCATTGACTTTAGGAGAGTGGATAGTTATGCACATTCACTTTTTCACTATTTGTTGTTTGCTTCACAATAAAAAAATAATAATCTTCAAAGTTCTAGGCATGTTCTGTAAATTAAATGAGGCAAATCCTCAAACAATCCATGTTAATTCCAGGTTGTGAGGCAACAAAACACGAAAAATGCCAAGGGGGGGGGGGGGGGGGGTGACACAATTCTCTTAGAGATGATCCTTTGTTTGGATATAGCCAAAGTGTGAACACTTAGATAATAGATCTTTTTGTTATCTGTGTCCTTGAAGATGGGCACAGAGAGAAATAACAAAAAAGGGGGAGATGACATCCTTATTCATACAGGAACCATACAGGGATGCTCCATTTCCCTGCAATTTTTGCAATCAGGGATTGCAGGGATATAAGTGGCCTAGGTCAGATTGAACACAAAGTCAGTTTATTTGCCAACAATGCCATTATGACTCTCACTAACTACCTTAATGGACCTATTTGAGCTTCTAACAACCTTTGCATACCTCTCAGGACTTAAAATCAATGCAGACAAATTGGAAACCATTAATCTAACAATACCTCCTGCAATGCTTAAATTGTTATAAATTAATTTTGGTACGATAAGTTTATTAAATATCTTGGGTGAACATCCCAGCCAGGAACTATATTAGGTTCTGTACCAGATTCTTTATCCTACGCTTCTTTTGCATAGCTTTCCTACCCCTATCTGGCTAGCTCTGGCACTTTCTATTCTATCTCTCTCTTTCTCTCTTTCTCTGTAACCTCCCCTTTGTGCTTGTGCCACTGTGATTGACACAAGCACCAATTTCTAGGAGGTACAAAGAAGCTCTACCCTGTCACTGTCCAACCAGATTGTTCACATTCAGAATCTGGATGGGACTGGACAGAGGTGTTTCAGAGACCGAGCTATCAGCTTTGGAGGCTAAGTTAGCATGCACCTCTCCAAATTTGCATACATACAGACAGCTGCTGTCTGTTTGTGCTTCTGTAAACATAATAACATGTACTCACTCTGGAAAAGACCTAGCAAAAATACCAGCCAAACACAGAGAAGCGGCACTGGATGAGATCTAATTGTCCCTAGGTGCATCAGCTCATATATTGTTGTATATGCCACCCCTTATACTTCAGAATGGGGGGTTAGAAATTATATAAAAATAAAATGTGTAATTGGCTTAAAACTTGCATTACTTTTCTTTATATCCATTATTAGTCATAACAACACACACAGAATATTCATTCCTTCTGGGGGTCCCAGGGTGGAGATGATCAGATAGAGAGGAGCAAAGAAAGCACCCTTGTATCCAACGGGTGAGCACTGGCCATCTCATACCTGGCCACTAGACCACCAGGGATCGATCCCCAGGGACAACAGGAAGGAGTGAGTATCATTGTGGGGCTTTATTATAGCTAATAATGATGGACATGAATGTACATTTTTTAGTCCACTTACACATTTTGTTTTAATATCATTATTAAACCCCATGCAAGAGTGTAAGGGAGAAGGAACAGGAGGATTTTTTTTTAGTAACAACTGGAGGTTATTTCCCACCCTCCTACTATCAAACAAACTATGTGATTATCTGATACCAACTTAACAGAGACCGATGGTCAATACATATGAAATTTGAGTCTGGTGCCTGTGAGATAATGTGTTGAAGTTTTGGAAAATCATACAGATGGTAGCAATTCATTTCATGTTTATTTAACATCTGCCAGTTGAGAGCCCTCACTTCTGCTATTTTTTGGAATTATCCATTCCTCCATACCCCTTAATTAATCCTAAGGTGTATTGTGGCACAGCAGGGATTGAGCAACACAGGAGGAAGGGACCTGAAATGTTACACACTAAAAATGTAGTATGATGTAATACATAAACAATATTCATATTTTCCAGTATGCAAATGGAAGTCTGAGCTTTAGTCTGTGATGAGTGTCCCCATCCAACAATACATTGCATTCATTCAATGCAGGTGATAACGTATACCTGCAACTTGTCTGGATTCCAAGCATTTTTTAGTCTGTGTGGAACTGTTCAAACGCAAGTTTGCTGACTCAAGGAAGAATCTGAATCCCTGTGCAAACCATTATTCAGACTACTCCTGTGTACTGAGTGCTGAAAAGCAACAGGTGACTATAGACTTTGGCAGTTTGACTTATTTACCATGTTTTTCTATCTGTTCTATGGAAGCTAGAAATAAATATTCTGTGAAAATCCTTGTTGCTATTCGGATATCATATCAAATACTATCAGTTTACCTGCCATTGTGCTTTGAATGTATCTTCAATTAAAATGTGTCCTGCTTGTGACTGCAATTTGATTTCTTCTTTTATTACTTTTTAATTGTTTTTCTTTTTTTAATGGGAATAAAAGTTATAACAGAGTTAGATGTACAGTACAAGAACAACGTATATTGTATTCAAATTACATCAGAAAAGGCTTGTGTCTACTTTTCCCATTTTTTTGAGTTTTGTTGCATACATTACAATTTAATATGTCATATTATGCAAGTACAAATTAAAAGTAAATAACAAAAAATATAGAAAAGAGAAAGACAGCAAAAGAGGGTGAGGGAAGATAGCATGGGGGAAGCCTAGTATAATATTGTCCCTGAGGTACTGTGTGTATATGTATTACCTTTTTTTATGCTACCATCCAATTTGTAGTTCCCAGGCATCCCAACAGGAAGTCCACTTTTTATAGTTGTCATTTAGTTTAGCAAAGATCAAGCTCATTGAATGTATGTATTTAAGTTTTTCAATGCTTCCTCAAACACAGGAAAGGACTTATTCCAAGTTTTAGCACTAGTGTTCCTGACTGCTAAAAAGATTTGATTTGAGAGAAGTTGAGCCTCTTTAGAAAGGCCGGTGATAGGGAGACCTAATAAGGCTTTCTCTGTTTTTTGAGTTATTCTGTGTCCCCATAACTTCTCTCGGGTGTCATAGGTTTCTGACCAGATGTGGGCTATTTTAGGGCAGTCCCATAGTATGTGGCTTAGTATACCGGTGGAATTACAATATCTAAAACAGTTGCCATCTTGAGAAGGATATGAGAGCTTTAGTCTAGTAGGGTTCAGGTACCACCTCATGATAGTTTTGTAGGAATTCCCTCTCAAGATTATGTTAAGGGAGGAGTTTGTTGCATTTTTATGGATTTTACTCCATTGCAAGTTATCTAAAGTGATGTTAAGTTCTGTTTCCAATGAGGACTGGTGGTGAAGCTTAGGTGGTGTGGCCTGGTCGAACAGGTAATTGTAGATGATGGAAATGTTTTTATTACCATTTGAGTTATATATGCAGTATTTTTCAAATGGGGTTTTGTGGGCTGATTTGTTAATTTTTAGTATGTTGAATAGATTTTAATTTATTTGTGCTCGATTGAGCCATTCTTTAAGGGGGAGGTGGTTCTATTCGCTAAAAGCCGAGGGGGACCAATGCTGATTTACACTTAATATGTCAGCGGCAATAGTCAATTTTGTATCTATCCACCATGCTAGCTGGGAAATGCTCTTAAATGAATTGTCTCTTTGGGGTAACCATAAAGGAGTGAGCCATGATCCTGTCTCTACTAGAGACTTCCTCTAATTCATTTGAGTCCATAGGGTTAGGGAATGAGCCACACTGCTAGGAAGGAGGGAACGGTTGATTTTATGGTGCAGCTTAGCCAAAGCAGTTGACTAGTTATGAGATTCTGTTCCTTAAGGATGCAGTTTTCAATTTCTGCCCACAAAGGTGGGTATTCTTTAATGAACCACTTGGACAGTTGCACCAGTCTTAAAGCTTTAAAATATTTTACTAAGTCTAGTAGGGCTAGGTCCCCTTTACTTTTGGGGGCCATCATGGTGGTTTTATTTATTCTCTGCTTTTTGTGGTCCCAGACAAAGCGGGAGATTTCCCTCTGGTGTTAATCGCTGCTAAGGTGTTAATTTTGTGTTAATCGCTGCTGGTATTGTGTGAAAGAGGTATAAAAGCTTGAGAAGTGTGTTCATTTTTACCATGGATCTTTCCCAGCCATACAATTTTGTGTGATCACCAAGTGTCGATATCTTTATGTATTTTTTTTATAATCATCGGGTAATTTGCATTGTATGACAAATGAGATTGCTTGGGAATATTGATGCCCAGGTATTTGATATATTGTTGAACTCATTTAAAAGAAAACATTGTTAATAATAGTTTTTGTAAATTTTTTGTCAAAGAGACATTTAGTGCTTCGCTTTTACTGGAGTTTACTTTGAAACCTGATATGCTGCTAAATTGTTCTAGAATATTAAACACGTTGGGGAGGCTTGTTAATGGTTATGTGATGGTAAGCTTGATGTTCGTCAGCAAATAGGCTTAATTTGTATCCGTTCTATGCTAATTGGATCCACTTTACATTTTGTCTCTTAAGGCTATGGATAGGGGTTCAATGCATTGGGCGAAAAGTAGAGGGGAAAGGACACACCCCTGTCTAGTCCCTCTTAGTATTTTAAAAGGCTGAGATCTAAAGCCCTGATAGGCCACATGCGCGTTTGGGATCGAATAGTGCTAAAATGCCTCTCACTGTACCTTCGTTCAGTCCAAACTTTCGTAGGATCTCGGATATGTAAGTCCAGTCAATCCTATCGAAAGCCTTTTCTGGGCCAAGTGAGAGCAACATCATGGGAATCTTTTTTGCTGACGCAACATCTATGAGATCTAAGATTCATCTGGTGTTGTCCGGGCTTCTCTACCTTGGATAAACCCCACTTTGTATCAACCGGGGAAGCAGATGGGATAATATGTTTGCTATGATTTTGGAATATATTTTAATATTGTTATTGATTAAGTATATGGGTCTGTAGCTATGACATTGGGAAGAGTCTTTGCCCTTTTTAAGTATGACAATCATATGACAATTTAGCTTCTAGGAATTCTGCTCTCAAGGGTTTACCTGATAGAAATTTGTTAAACAGGGATTGAAGATTAGGTGAAAAAGGCTCTACAAAATGTTTATAGTAATAGTTGGTAAACCCATCTGCACCAGGGGCCTTATGAGGTTTGGTTTCTTTAATGACATTTTTAATTTCCTCAATGTATATAGGGACATCTAGGGAGTAAATTTTGCCTTTATCAATTTGTGGGACTTTGATTGTGGAGAAGAAAGGATTAATTTGATCTTTATGTCTAGTTGAACCCGATTGGAGGGTTGCCGAGTATAGCTTAGCGTAATAAGATTCAAATGCTTTCGTAATTTGTCCTGGTTGGTAAACAATCTTATCATCTTTCAATTTAAGTGTGGGGATGAGCGCATTTGTTCTTTGCTGATTATGTTTTTTAGCGAGCATTTTGTCAGGTTTGTTAGCAAATATGAAATACTTAGACTGGGTTCACTGTAAAATGGTCACAACCTTCCTCCTCAGTATCTCATTCAAGTCCTGTTTAAGTGTATGTATTTCCACCTAGATCTTGAGCGACCTCATGGATGTCGACCATTTTTGGAGGGTTGAAATCTTGTCATTAAGTTCTTTGATTTGGGATAGCTCTAGATTTTTGGTGAGAGAACCTATCTGGATGCAAGTGCCTCTTTACCCTGATTTGTGAGCAGGTCAAACTCCTGCATGATCTACTTCCCTCCCACTGTTTAGGTTAAAGTAATCTACTAACTCTTTATGATTTTTTCCCCTTGATTGGGTGTCATTAAGAAGAGCTGGGTTCAGGGCCCACATTAGGGAGCTTCCCTTAGAGAGTAGATCTAACCAATTAGTGGTCTGCACAGGAGATGGGATGAATTACTGCACCGGATTCAAGTTCAATGCTAACCTTTTGTTGCATTAAAAGATAGTCAATACGGGAGTATGAGTTATGTCTAGCGGAGTAGTAGGTGTTTGGATAAATTTCTCTCCACGTATTGAACATACAGTAATTTTTGAGTAATGACTTAAAGGACTTAGTAGCAGTGGGAGTTGTGGGAGAAAGGGCAGTACTAGATCTATCTTTTGTGGGGTCTAACACTTAGTTCATGTCTCCTCCCAAGATCCAAGCGGAATGTTCCCAGTCATTCAGCAAATCTGGAATTCTATGGTAGAAGACATTTAATAATGACACTTTAGTAATGACACTTTTCTTTCGTTAATACTGCCATGGAACAAGATGTATCTACCATCATTATCTCTATGGGTAGAGTTATTCTGAAACTTTAGTCTCTTATGTATTAGTATTGAGACCCCTCTTTTTTGGGGGGGCAGTGGAATTATATGTCTGGGTGAAGTGTTTTCCCCCAATATTTCAGAATAGCATTTTTTTTTAATGGTTTTCTTGGATTAGGACAATATCTATTCCTAACTGACTATATTCTCCCAGGGCAATCCCCCGCTTTATTGGCTCATTTAAACCTTGGGACTTGTGTGACGCTATTTTGAGGTCCGTTACTCAGCAACCTCTTTGGTGGAAGATCTTGGTCTAGAGTTTCTGGTAGACGGTCAATCCCTAGAAGGAGGTGTGCCAGAGGAAGGTACCCTTATGGCGTGAGGGAAAAGCAGGCTTCTCCAGGAGGGAAGGGGGGTAGAGAGAAGAGGGAGGAAAAACATTGTGGAGAAAAGAAGCTAAGAAAAAATAAAACAGGAAATAAAAATATTAAGGCTAGTTTACATCTATGTAGCAGCTTTTCGATGTACAGATAGCTCTTTACTAGAACAATATTAGGACAAAATTGTGACTAATAAACAACAATGTAAATTTTATCAAGGAAAGCAAAGGGCTGTCCTCTTAAAATTTGCGGTAAGTAGTCTGGTATCCCTTTAAGTGGATACGATGGCGACTCGCCTGGTTGATAAAGATATAACAAGATGCCTTTGGGGCTCATCAAAATGGTAATCTTAATGGCTAAGTGACATTTGAAATGTTTGGACACTGTGGTAAAAACGGTTCTGAATTTCCAGAGAGACTTATTAGTTTTCAATCTGTTCAATTGTAATAAAACAATGCAGAAACAAAACTAGAAATATAGTACCACCTATATATGAAAGCGTGACTGTTGAGATGGTCTAAGGTAGCAGTGCAAAGTTCCAACAAATGGTACGAGGAACTATTGGGAGGTTCAAATTATCTTCAATTTTATAAGAGTTGCCAAATATTTGAATTTCTTTGTTGTCTGGGGGCTAGATGTGGGTTGTGTTCAAAGTTTTTGGGTATGGAGATGCCCCAGGATGAAGTAAGGCTATGCCTTATTTCATGTCATGGATGGTGTGTGTCTTCCCGTCTCTCAAAATGTTTAATTTGAATGGGAATCCCCAGGTGTATCTCCATCCTTGAGCCAAGATGGTTTCCAAGAGAGGTTTCAGCATTCTCCTTTTAATTAGAGTGGTTGAGGATAAGTCTGTGTGTATGCTTGGTTGACAACCTTCAGTTTCTGAGATGCCTGGTCTTGCCGCTTTTATGTAGAGGTCTTTGTGTAATAATGACATTTTACTATTATGTCTCTTGGTCTTTCTGATGGGGAATGGCGGCTTATCAAAGCTCTATGTATCCCATCTAATTTGAAAGTTTTGTCTTCCATGTTGAGTAAGAGGATTTTGCAAAGTTGTTTCTGGAAGATTTCGGATTCTAATATTTTGTTTTCCAAGCCCTCTTGGGTATTTTGGAGGTGCGTTTGCTCTTTACTTAGCGTATGCATCTCTTCTTTTAATTGAGAGTGCGCCTTTAGAAGATTGTTGTAATTATCTTCTAGATCTACTACTTTGTTGTCCACTGCTTTGAGTTTGCATTTAAGGTCAGCTGCAACTGTATGGACGTTCTCCTTAATTTCTGACTTGAAGGAAGAAATTAGGTTCTTCAACTTCTGGATGTCTTTCTTTGTGCTTCGGGTGGTATCTTCCATGGTTAATTTTGGTGAATGTTTTGTTGAGGATGTCTGTTGAGATGCTTGGACACTTGCTTTTGGCATACAATAGTCTTGGATATTTTTAGTGGATCTCCTAGGTGAGATTCCAGCCATTTCCCTCTGCTGAACTGGTATCAGGTAAATGAATTTTTTTTGCTTAAAAGTGTGCAGCCATATGAGGGGTAATGGGTGTAGTCACTGTACATGGTAGAAGTGGCAATTTTACCATGTAGAAGAAGGTAAAGTGTTCTGATTTTTATGTCTGTTGTGTTTTGACATTTGATGAAAGTGAGTTGCAGTCTTAAAAGTACTGTGCAGCAAATACAGTAAATATTGGAGGCAGCAGTTTTTGTGGGTGACTACCAGAATTCACCGGAGTACCGTGTTATGAGGAGAGGCTGCTAGACAAGTGAGTTAGAACTTGCTGAAGTTTGCTATTATATATCAACTAGTGACTTGCCCATCAAAAATGACGGCAATACAATTGTAAGGCAGGTAATGCTGTTTGTCACATAATGTAAGGCTTTTGGTCCTCTGAGTACCTTCAGCGCTCATTGCGAGCCTCGCTCATTGCAAGCCTGCGCGTTTCGGCTTGGATTTTTTTTTTCTAAGTCCCGCAGGTCGTATTTTTTTTTTTAAAGTCCTGCTTTTCTGTTTTTTTTGTTACCAAGAGTGAGGCGCTGTAGAGCCTCCACCTCCGCAAAATTTGCGGCCTGCAATGAGCCTTCGACTCATTGCAGTTTATGTCCCCCTCCGCAAATGCAGCACCTCGCTTTGCGAGGTCCACATTTGCGGCCCGAACTTTGGAGGGAAGCAGTTCTGCAAGCTCGCAAAGCGTGACGACGACTCACAGTTTGAAAATGATAATATGTGATGTCTTTTTTACTCCTCCAGCAATATTTGCTGTATATCAGGATAGGGAAATGCTTGATTCAATAAAATAGTGTTTAGAGATTATCTCAAAATCTTGTGGTAAACTGTGACCTAAACTTGGCTACAGAATGGTACCCACTAATTAATGTGAACACACTACACTAACATCATCCCATATCACTATATATCTATATAACCCAACTGGGTTAAATAATAATAAAAACAAATGCAGGGGCTTTATGACCCCTCCATTTCTGAGCAGTTACCTTTTAAAAGCTGGGTATACCCAGGGATACCTCCTTAATACCCAAACCTGGATAATCCAACATGGTATATGGGTTAATATTAGGTGCAATGAAGGTTCATAATGACCACCATGGAAATACCTGAGCTCATTGGGTGGTAATGGATATTGCTCAGAGGAGGTAGTAGTAGCGGTAGTAGCCTTTAAAGGTATATGCAAGTGAGCTGGATTATGAATGCAACTGATAGAGGAGAATTAGTAGTGAATGAAAAAAAAATTGCAGGAAAAAATAAACCAAAATAAACATTTAAACAGTTACCCTAAGGTTTGATGAATTTCTTGCATTTGCAAACTGTTTTCTATCAATGTTGACACCCCCTGAAAATCCGAGGGAAAATTAGCACACATAATACATTGTATCTTTTTGGTCTGTGAATTGAGCTGCAGCTTTCCTTTACATTTCTGTAATACCCAGAACAAGGTCTGTGTCCCTTCATTGACTGATTGTTTTATCTACATCCCAGGTGAAACTTCCCCCAGCCCCAGTGATTTGCCCCTGTGATCTCTCCCAGCCAGAGTAAATTGCCCCTGTGATCTCTCCCAGCCCCAGTGAATTGTCCCATTACCGCTTCCAGCCCCTATAAATTGCCCGAGATCTCTTCCAGCCCCAGTGAATTGCATGCACTCACACAGACACATGCACTCACACAGAGGCACATGAACAGAAGATGTTGCAGGTCATTGCAGGACCATTAATTTAAGCATAAATGCTTTTTCGCCTAAAAGACAAATTAGAATAGGAAAAAGAAGCTAAAATGTTTGGTTTCAGTACAATTATAATTTGTCAGAATTTATCAAGGAGAGGGTGTATATCTAAAGAACAACCGTGTAACCGCTCAAGCATTTTTACTTGAAGGACCCAATGTAGTAGTCATCTATGCTGGCTGCATACAGCATTGCTGATTGGCTGCTACGCTGGGCATGCTCACATGGACAGGGTACACCTTTACAAAATCGTACCTTGAGAAGCCTAGCTCAATCCTGGGGGTGTTAACATTACCTGCATTAGTTTTTTTTCTGCAAAGCTGAAAAAACATAGTGCATGCAAATAAATGTTATCTTACACTACTAATTCCCCTCTATCAGATGCATTCATAACCCAGCTCACTTGCATATACTTTTAATTGTGTTGCATTTGAGCCATCAAACATCACATCCAACAAAAATAGGGTGTTAGTTTTTTTCATAGTGTTGAATTTGAGGCATCCAGGCTTCTCCGTTACCTAAATTTATCGTCCAGGCTTCTCAGTTAAATAAAAATTATCGTACACTTATAGAGACTTCCAAATAAATTCAGTGAGAACAGATATTGTTACAGGAGGGATGTGCGCTATAATGTTTTTTTAGTGAACTTCATCAGTTTTTTTTGGGGGGGAGCCATGGAATAGAGGATAGAGAGAGAGAATATCCTTATCTTACTTTAATAAAGCAGGTTATCTGTTCTATAAAAGGGGCATATTAAAAATATGACACTTCACTGGTCCATTAAGACTCCATTCTTTCAATGGTAACAGTGTAATAAAATCCAATGGAACAAAACATATCAGTGACTTTATTCATTACAGTTCAGCTTTCATTTTGAGTTAAAGTATAATGAAAAATTTGAAATATTTCACTGAGTATATGTCTTCAGCATTGACCACAAGATGTCACTACATCCTAATAATAACACATAACTGTACCCATTTACAGGGACATAACAAGAAACTCTTAATTCATTAGCTAAGCTAGGGAATAATATTGAATTTTGTTTTCTGCTGCAAGAACACTTTAAACATTTTTATACCATTTTTAATAACAAAACTCCAGATATTTTAGTTAGTATGTCTGGAGAAGCCAAAGAAAAAAGAAAATAGAGTAAAATAGAGTACAAAAACGGTTACCAGGATATTGTGATTGTTGTCCTTTCAGAACCAGCAGACACACTCCCTGAAGAGGCAATCAGTTGAAGGACATGGAACTAGGTTATATAAAAGTTTTTGTAAAACAGTGTTTTTAAATCATTTTCTATGCTGAGTATTATAATGAGGAGTAACATTAATACATTCAATGGTCCATTAACATAGAATGAACATAAACTTCAACTTTAAAAAATGGAAATAATATAAGAAATTTTAATAGTTTGTGACATACCAAAATATCACATATTATAATTGTCGAACTACGAGACGTTGTCACGCTTTGTGTGTGCGTACGACTTAGGCGATGAGCGCTAAAGGCAGCATCGCATGCACAGCACTTAGGCTATGAGTGCCGAAAGGTCTCATCTCCTGCTAGCCTCGAGTAGTGAGGTGAGCCGTTAAGGCACTAAAACGCACAGCACTTGGGTGATGAGCGCTAAAGGTGCTCATCGCCTGCAATCCTCTCGTAGTGAGGCGAGGTGAGCCGTTAAGGCACTACAACTCACAGCACTTGGGCGATGAGCGCCAAAGGCGCTCATTGCCTGACTTATTAAATTGCCATTCGCCCAATTGAATATGGCTTTATATAAGAACATAGCATCTTGTTTAGTTACTGAAGAGCTTGCTTTTGCATAGAAGTTCACTAACTAAATACTTCTGTAAAAAAAAATATCCTATGTGTTTATATAGAGCCATAATCAATTGCCCAATTTGCAATTTAAGAAGGCTGTTAGGCTACAAGCAGTTGACAAACGCGCAACTTACGGGACGCGGGACTTAGAAAAAAGAAAATACGAGATGCAGGAATAAGAAAAAAAATCTACGAGGTAGGAAAAATATGAAGTTAACGGCCGAACCGCGTAAATCAGAATACACTTAAAAAAACATCCCACACAGCACGGGGTAACAGCCGGGACATCTGGAAGTGAGGTGTAAAAGCAAATTTAAGTTGATTTTAAAGAGTTTCGGCACTCAAAAATCGGCTTAGCAAGAAAAAAAAAATGGTGGCCCCAAAAAATGAAAACGAGGCTACACGACCTTGGACCGCGTACCAGGAACGTACAAGGTACAAAATACACTACTACAAAGGACGCCAAATACTAGTGAACCGCGTAGCTAATATACAAACAACGCTACTTTACACTCCGAACTTGCACATCACAACATTACGCATCTACAGTAGCGCTTTACACAAATAAACCAAAGTTTTGCCCTCGCGCACGCGGCCTACTTCTTATGCACAGTTGGGACATTCATAAAAAAAATCTCCACAGGCCAGCAACAGCCCAACTGGACATTATATGCTACGGGAAAATTTTAAAAAATTTTTAGCGCTTCAGCCTAGTGATTGATGGATATTTTAATTACAAATAGGTAAAGTATATTAATATATTAACTAATTTGTTGATTATTAGTTACAAAAATAGAGACATATGTATCTTTTTTTGTGATGAGCGCAGAGGCTGCTCAGAGGAGCACAAGTACACCATAGGAGAAAATTAAAAAAGATTGTTAGCTCTTCAGCCTATTGATTAATGGATATATTAATTATAATTAGGTAAAGTATATTAATCTATTAAGTAACTAATTAATTTGAGTATTAGTTACAAAAATATAGACATATGTATGTGTCTTTGTGACGAGTTCAGAGGCTGCTCAGAGGAGCAAAAGTACACCAGAGGAGAGACTCGAAATGAGCACCAAAGGCGCTCATTGGGAGCCATGCAATGAGTGCCGAAGGCGCTCAGCGCGAAGCTTGCAATGAGCGCCAAAGGTCCTCACAGTACAAAAACCTTCACATTGAGTGGCAAACAGCATTGCCATGGCTTAAAATTTTATTGACCAGCATTTTTTGACGGACAAGTCGCTAGTAAGGATATAGTTTCATAAATTATTTCCTACTTCGTTTCATTAATAATATTTTATTAATCCTAGTTAACAAAGCCTACCAAGAGTTACCTGTTTTAAGCTAATGTGATAGTATATATATCAGCACACACTTGTTAGAGATTGATTACATTAAAATACCTATATAGTCCTCTATTTTGGACCTTTGCCCCCAAGGACCCAAGGGGGGCTGTAAAAAAATTTTTGTGCTGAGCCCTCCCGCTGACAACTCAGTTAGTGCACTCCCCAAGACCCCTTCCCATAATAGCTTCCCCTCCCTAAAATGATATCTTATAAGACCCTTGCCCATAGCTGCTCTCCCCAGACTCCTTTCCATTTCTGATCTCCTTCCCTTATCTCCTGCTTGAGTGAAGCACACATATATACACATTTATACTATCTCTACATAGCAGACAGTACCTCTCAACAGCCATCCACTCTCAGCATCCACCTCACACAACGCATCCCCTTTTACTTTGCTGTCATCCAGCCCTTGCTCTCTTTTTCACCTCTTCCCTGATATATATCCTAAGCATGCTGAACTGCTCCACACTGCCACCACTTGGAGCTTCAGTAGAATTGCTCTACAGAAAAATATTAAGTGAAAATAAATGAAACAGCATTGGGCCATTGGTCCCACCAGAGAAGGGCCCTGGTGCACTGCACCACCTGAACCACTGGTAGCACCACCCATGATTGTAAACAGATGTGCTGACAGATATGCCTGGCGTGCTGCGGTCTATAAGGTTACAGAGAGTTGGACGAGACTGAATGACTAAACAACAACACAATTTATAAACTGAACAAAAGACAATTAACACATCTAAATTCTCCAATAAGTTCAGAAGAAATAAAATACACCAGGACTAAATATATCTTATTAACTTATTTAGAACAGTGTTGGGAGGGACAACATACCTTAGTGCGATGCTTAAGGATGAGACCACAATAATCCCAAAACTAAATAGAGATTTATTAGATGTCAACAATTTTGTGCTAAAAACAATTATTGTATGTGACTATGTTTAGCATGCTGATTCATTCTGTTATATGTAAAGACAAATTCCATACCTTTCAAATCAATATTTTGTCTCATATCAAAAATATATGTACCTCAGTTAATCTCACTGATACTTTTAAACGATATTCTTAGAAATGAGTGTTTTTTCCTTAACATCTTACCTGCTAACTGTTGTTTTAATGTGTTACTAAGACCATTGCCTCTGAGTTCCCAGTACATATTATTATGTAGCTTGTAATTTTATACACACTTTGCCATTGTCTGTTTTACCCTTAAAGTGACATGAACTTGAATCTAAAAGAGCATGGTTTACACATTGCAATTTTTTTATGAAATTATATTATCCAAAACCTCTTCAAACTTAATTGAAACTAACAGGAAATGTTGTAACTAAACACAAACAAAAGATCTTCAATTTAAAGCAATACAGAAGGGCTCTTTTACTTAGTATATAATATACCTGTGTATCTATCAAGAGGAGGGACCAGCTGTAACGGCCAATTATTGGATTCTATTGGTTAGGTCCTCTCCTCTGTGGGTTCCTGTATATTATGCTAAAGATACCCTTTTAAGTGGTGCAGTGCAGTGGAATTCTTAACCCCCCCCCCCCTCGGAGCACCATTACCCCCTCTCCAGGGCCCTCTCTATGCACCATTCACCCCCCTTCTCTTACTTGCTTCTTGGCTGAATACCATTAGTTATGGGCATGGCAGGATCTGTGATTAAGCGTACTGTCTGTTTTTTCAGCTTGGGCAGGAGTGGGTTAACAATCTTATAGCCCTATTAAATTCTCTCAACGTGTAAAACCATAGCCCGTAACATAGCCCGCAAGAGTGTGGCTATTAAATTGGCCTGTAAAGCAAGACGCTCACGACTTGCAGGGTAAGGGCGAGAAAAGGCTACAAGACGTGGAAATTTCAACTGCGCGCCCGCAAATCCTTTGATCTGTCAAGTCCGTAACTGTTACGTTTCCAATCACGCTATTAAATTGCAACAAATTCACTGGCGTTCAAGCCCATAACCAGCAAATGGAGCCAAGAAGCCAACGGGTACAATAGAGGGGGGCAAGGGGGTTAAAGTCCTATCTGTAGCACTGTAAATGCAAATATAAACACACTACTGTACTTATAATTAAAAGAACAGTGACAATTAGATATTAAAATTAATAGAACAGCATTCTCAAGCTTGCAAATCTGCAATATAGAATACTTTATTTTCAGTGTAATTTCCGTGTTATATCATTCCCGGCAATCAATGTGTTAATATATATAGTGGAACTCGTATGGACTAGAGTATCATATTTATGGATTTACCAATATTGCATTATTTCTGGAATGTGGGTCAGATCGAAACTTGTAATTGAAGCCCGTAAGGCTTTGAAATCTAACCTCCATTTTCCAGTGACTTGATGATGACCATCTCTGTTGCCATTGGCTCCATCTAAACCCGTAACTACAGGTTTGACTAATTAATCATGTCCATGGTTGCACATCCGATGTGCGACAAATGTTTTATGGGTTTGCGTCTCAAGCCCTTAACTCGCAGCATGGTCTAATTTAATAGCTCTGTGTCTCGGTCAAATTTCAAGCCCGCAGCCATTGTGCATCTCAAGTTGCCGCTACGAGCTTGGAATTTAATAGGGCTGTTAGAGTCCACGCTGCCCGAAGCTTAGTCCAGCCCTCATGCTGAGAATGTGAGGGAAGTGTCAGGGAGCTCAGAAGTTCTTCCTGTGCGTAGTTATATCACACAGGAAGGCACCGCAAGGGAAATACTCACAGCCATGTATGAGAAGCTTCTTGAGGTATGCTGACCTTATTGCTGTCTCTCCTCTGTCACTTTTTCTATTATAACACCCCCTTAGTCTATCCTGCCCTCCTCTATTCTTACTTACCCTCTACGTCTACCCAGCCCTCCTCTATTATTATTTACTCTTCTGTCTATCCTGCCCTCCTCTATTCTTACTTATCCCATCTGTCAATCCTGACCTCCTATACTTATTCTATCTCTCTATTGTGCCCTCATCTATTCTACCCCCACTGTCTATCCTGCCTTCCTCTATTTTATCCTCCCCTCTGTCTAGCCTGCCCTCCTCTATTCTTACTTAGCTCCTCTGTCTATCCTGCCCTCCCCTATTCTTACTTATTCCCTCTGTCTATCCTGCCCTCCCCTATTCTTACTTATTCCCTCTGTCCATCCTGCCCTCCTCTATTCTTACTTACCCTCTGTCCATCCTGCCCTTCTCTATTCTTAATTACCCCCTCAGTCTATCCTGACCTCCTCTATTCTTACTTACCCCCTCTCTCTATCCTGCCCCCTCTATTCTTATTTAACCCCTCTGCATATTATGCCACCTCAGTTCTCATTTAATCCACCTGTCTATTCTGCTCTCCTCTTTCTCCTTAATTCTTATTTAATCTCTACTGCTCTCCTACCCTTCTCCTTCTTCCCCTCTATTCCTATTTAACCCCACAGTCTCCCTTCTACCCAAATTTACCTTCCTCTGCAATATCTGTCCTTATTTATTTCTTCTATTCAGTTGTACCTTACTTGCCTGTCCTGGCCTTGTCTACTCCCACCAACTGTCTGATACCCCCACTGTGCCCTATCCTAGAACTCACTACATTTCTGGTCTGCTTTTCCTCGTATGCCAAAATCTTCTCCTTGCTTTACTTTTTTTTTTCTCTTCAGTGTTAAACTGCTGCTTTCTGTCTTCAGCCTTCTATTTGTCTACATTAACATGTCCACCTTCTTCTGCTTGTCCTTGCTTAGTCTATCCTCCCTAACCTCTGCCTAGCCTGTCCTCCCTATACTGCCATACTCTCCCTAGCCACTCCATACTAGTCTGATCCCCTCTGTCTGTATCTGTCCTAATCTCTCCTTCCATAATGCCTATACTTTACACTGCATTTACAAATAGTTCACTGCCTTAAATTGCCCATCATTTACACATCATTTAAATTGCCCATCATTTACAAGGTTGAGTTGCAGAATCTAGACACTTACCTGTGTTTACTCGTCGTGGGACATGGCTGGGAACATGGTTATGGATAGGATCAAAATGATAATGGTGAGTACACTTTAAAATGTAAATGTATCACATACATACACACAAACATGTGACTATATATATATATATATATTGAAGAGTGAAGCAGCCGTGAATGTCCAGTAATTTAGTAATTATTAATCCATAAATATATATACAGAGATTAATAGTGAGTATTGCAATATAATGTGATACCTTTTGTATTGGACAAACGTCTTATTTATAATGACGAGCTTTCGAGAGGCTTAACCTCTCTTTATCAAGTCTCAAGCAATACTACATGAGATGGAACCCTCAGTTTGAATAATAACAGCAGATGCAGATAGAGTGGAAACAGCATCTGACATCATCAGGTACATATATGGGGAATAAACACAACATAGCAAAGGAAACATATATACACATATTATATACACACATACATCAATATATAAATGAAAAAGCAGAGCATTGTAGTCCACAGTGATATCTTTCCTGTTGGACAAACACCTCAGAGTGCTAAATCTGTTATAGTATAAGAAGAAAAAAAGAAAGAAAATCACATGAAATTCTGATAATGTGTTAGAAAGCCCAAGTCTATATTAAGTCCTGTGTTTTTAGAGTTGAAGAATGTGATCATCTTTATTTCGAATGCTTTTCTCTCTTGGATGCTTTTAAATTTTCCTCTGAGTATTTTGACTTTTAAGTTTTGGATGGAGTGATCATTCTGGCTAAAATGGTGTCCTACTGGGCTACAATAACTGTCTTTATTATGTTTTCTTATTGAATGCCTGTGTACATTCATCCGTAAATGCTTTTTTTGGCCGGTTTCTCCAATATAACAGCCTGTGTCACATAAAGTGCATTGTATCATATAAACCACATTTGACGATGTACATGAATATGATCCTTTGATGTTATAGGTTTTGTTGTTATGTGTGGCTGTATCATCATTACAAATGTGTTGGCATAATTTACAGGCACGTTTGTTACAAGGTTTAGTTTCATTTTTTGTATTCAGTTGTTCATTGGCCAATTGTCTGCTGACAAGTTTTTGTTTCAGGTTTGGCGGTTGTTTAAATGCAAGGATGGGAGGTTTTGGGAATATATATTTTAATTCAGTATCTTCAATTAGTAATGGTTGTAAATCTTTGATTATTTTCCAAATTTTCTCTAAAATTGGATGGTATGTGGTCACTAGAGGTATACGTGAAGTAGTTTCTTTTGTTTTGTAGTTTAATAGGTGTTCTCGGGGTATTTTAATGGCAGTAGTTATTTTTTGGGTAATAATACGGGGTTTGTAACCCCCAGACAGTGTTTTTACATTTTTATCACGGTCTTCAGTGTTTGTGCAAATCCGATGGTATCTAATAGCTTGATTATGGATGATGGCTTGTTTGGTGTGGGAGGGATGGAAACTGGAGCTGTGTAGGTAATTACATCTGTCTGTAGGTTTCCGATATATAGATGAGTGGAGAGTGCCATTGGTGATGGATATAGTAGTGTCTAGAAAGTTTACCTGTTTTGTGGAGTTATCCATTTTAAGTTTTATAGATGAATGGAAGGTATTGAATGAATTATAAAAGTCTCTGAGTTTGCTTTCTCCTTCTGTCCAGATGATGAACAGATCATCTATGTAACAGTAGTATTTGTATGGTTTGTAAATGGATACAGATAAGAATGTTTCTTCTAGATTGGCCATAAATAGATTTGCGTATTGTGAATCCATTTTGGTACCCATGGCAGTCCCCATCATCTGTAGGTAGGTATCTTGGTTAAAAGTAAAATAATTGTGGGTAAGGATATATTCTATTAGTTTAACAATAATATCAGGGCCATATTTATTGTTTTGCTTGTTTGTTGAAAGAAACCTAAAGCATGCCTCAGTGCCATCTTTGTGTGGGATATTACTGTAAAGAGACTCTACATCCACGGTAACAAGTAGTGTGTTAGCAGGTAGGTTTTTAATCTGACTGAGTTTGTTGAGAAAGTCAGTGGTGTCTTGTATATAGCTAATGGTGTTACTAACTAGTGGTTTCAGGATTTTTTCAACAAATCCAGATATCTGTTCAGTCAGTGTGTCCATACCTGTAACAATCGTTCTCCCTGGGTTGCCTGGTTTGTGGATTTTTGGCAGTAGGTAGAAAGTCCCAGTTGTAGGATTGGCAGGGATGATGTATATTTTTAGGGAATGTTTTGAGGAGTTTCTTAAGATGAAGAATATATTCTTCTGTAGGGTCCTGGTTCAATTTCTTGTAGTAAGTATTGTCTGACAGTTGTCTGTTGGCTTCATATATGTAGTCCTGAGTATTCATGATAACAACTGCATCTCCTTTGTCTGCCGGTTTGATGGTGATGTTGGGATTGTTTAAAAAATTGTTTATGGCAGTTCTTTCTGATGGAGTAAGATTGTGCAAGTCTCTTTTATATTGTGTTGTTATAATGGATGCAGTTCTCAGGCGAAAGCTTTCTATATAACTGTCCAGTTTGATGTTACGGCCAGGTTGTGGGTTGAAATATGTATTTTTTTTCTTGTTACAGTCTAATAATGTTGTGGTATGTGTTTTGTTGTAGAAAAATTCTGCCAGTCTTAATCTCCTGAAGAATTCTTCTATGTCCGAGTATAGTTGTATTTTATCTAGTTTTATGTCTGGACAGAAAGACAATCCTTTGGAGAGAACAGAGGTCTCTGCTTGTGATAGTTGATGGTTTGAGAGATTTACAATTCCTGTGTGTTCTGTATATTTTTCAGAAAAACTATTTGTTTTTAGATGTGTTGTTAGTAGAATTTAGGACTAAAATTGGGTCGTTTCTTCTCTCTTCCATTCGCTGTTGTATGTTGTTTTGCTGGAAGAGGCAGCTGAGTTTTTTATTTTTATTTTTTATAAATTCATGTTGTTGTTTCTTGTGAAGATGTTGTATTTCTTTTTCTACATGTTCAGCTTCATATATATTGCTCTTCTTAAGTTGTTGAAGGAGGCTTACTCTTTGCTGATTTAGATGATGTTTCTTTGTATAAAGTTGATGTATTAGGTGGTTTCTTAGTTTTTCACTTGTGCGTCTGCATACATTTTCAGCATATATTGAGTTATGTGTAGATCTTAGTGGATTTTTGATTTTAAGTCCATTTGGTATAATATTCCTTTTCTTGCATTGTGACAAAAAATAAATGTCACTGTTAAGTTGTGTTATTTTTGTTGTTATTTTAAATAGTAGCTTCTTGATTCGGCTAAATGCAGTATCTTCCATAGTAATTGAAGAGTTAAGCAGCCATGAATGTCCAGTAATTTAGTAATTATTAATCCATATATATTTATACATAGATTAATAATGAGTATTGCAATATAATTTGATACCTTTTGTATTGGACAAACGTCTTATTTATAATGACGAGCTTTCGAGAGGCTTAACCTCCCTTTATCAAGTCTCAAGCAATACTACAGGAGATGGAACCCTCAGTTTGAATAATAACAGCAGATACATACATATATACAAACAAAAAACTTACATACATTTTATTAACCACATTAATTGTCTTAACCCTCATGGGCATGAAGTTCACCAGAACTTCACAGGTTGCCACTGGAGTCCTCTTCACTCCTCCATGATAATATCACAAAGCTGGTGGATGTTAGAGACCTTGCACTCCCCCACCTTCCGGTTGAGAATGCCCCACAGATGCTCAATAGGGTTTAGGTCTGGTGACATGCTTGGCTGGTCCATCACCTTTACCTTCAGCTTCTTTAGCAAGGCAGTGGTCGTCTTGGAGGTGTGTTTGGGGTCGTTATCATGTTGGAATACTGCTCTGCGGCCCAGTCTCCGAAGGGAGGGGATCATGCTCTGCTTCAGTATGTCACAGTACATGTTGGAATTCACGGTTCCCTTAATGAACTGTAGCTCCACAGTGCCGGCAGCACTCATGCAGGCCCAGACCAAACATATATACACATATGTGTATATATGTTTTCTATAATATATTGTGTTGATTCCCCCTATATGCATTTACCTGATGATGTCAGATGCAGCCTCCACTCTCTCTACATCACTGTTTATGTTCAAACTCAGGGTTTCATCTCATATCAGTGTTTTTGTGTTCTTTGTGCCTTATCCGTTTATCTGTCATTTAGGGATCATTTAAACTACCTTTCCTCAGTATATATGTATACTTTTGGTGGTGGGAGTGTCATGGTATGTGCCTGCATGAGTGCTGCCGGCACTGGGGAACTACATTTCATTGAGGGAACCATGAATGCGAACAAGTACTGTGACATACTGAAGCAGAGCATGATCCCCTCCCTTTTGAGACTGGGCCACAGGGCAGTATTCCAACATAACAACCCCAACACACCTCCAAGACGCCTTGAAGGTAAAGGTGCTGGACTGTCCAAGCATGTCACCAGACCTAAACCCTATTGAGCCTATGTGGGGCATCCTCAAACAGAAGGTATGGGAGTGCAAAGTCTCTAACATCCACCAGATTCGTGATGTCATCATGGAGGAGTGGAAGAGGACTCCATTGGCAACCTGTGAAGCTCTGGTGAACTCCATACCCATGGGAGTTGAGGCAGCGCTGGAAAATAATGTTGGCCGCACAAAATATTGACACTTTGGGCCCAATTTAGACATTTCCACTTAGGAGTGTACTTACTTTTGTTGCCATATGTTTAGACATTAATGGCTGTGTGTTGAGTTATTTTTAGGGGACAGCAAATTACCACTGTTATATAGGCTGTACACTTACTACTTTACATTGTAGCAGAGGGCCATTTCTTCAGTGTTGTCATATATATAATAACATATTTACAAAAATGTGCAGTGTGTACTCAATTTTGTGAGGTACTGTATATGGCACTGGAGGGGGTCCTGGGTGGCACAAAACTTTTTTTGCACCCCCTTACCTGGGTTGGGGAGGGAGCACATTTTTTTTTGCCCAGGGGCCCTCTATTCACTAGTTCCACCATTGATTGATAACCTTTATCTCTAACATCTCAGCCAACTCCCTCCTTATCTTCCCCTTCAGAGTCTTGGAGACCATGTAAGAATGTAGTCCTGCTCCTCATGTGTCTACCTGGTGGTCAATTTGATCCCCAAGTCATTCTCCCGCAATATATCCACTGTATCCGCTGGTCTGTATTCCCACCATTCATGCCATTGTCTGTGACTCAGTTGATATGGACCAATGCTAAGGGAATGGATAGTTGATGTTCACCCACTTCTTCAGGACAGTGGAGGAGCTCACCAGGTCCAGGTGGATCAGTTAATTCCCCATCCAGTGTCCCTAAAGCCCTCCACTGGCTTGAAATTAACTGTAATAGGCTGTACATGGCGATATTGTGGTTTCCTCAGTAGATACGGGGAAAGTCCTAGGGCTGATAAAGAAGTAGTGGTGGGCCAGGGAGCCAAGGAGGACTGTGGTTGGGGTCACCCTTTTGGTAGGAAATGTGGTCCAGGTTGTGCTATATGGCTGGTATAGGTGCCCTAGGTGGGTGGAGAAGTAACAACTTCTCTTCTCTCCACCTACTGAAGCGGCTATCCAAAAAACTTGACAAGTAGTGAAGGGCTTATCTGAATAATTATCACTAATTTAATAACTAGATATTCCTGTGTCTTATAAATATGTTTTTACTAAATTATAGTAACCATTCACCTTTGGATTCCTATGTTAGGAATAAATATTTATAACTCTGTAGCTTTGATTAACATAGGAATCAGGCAGTGAACTATATAGTCAAATTAAGAATATGGGCTGAGATTTAGTGCTGCAGATCTCATTTGAATACATATCAGTGAAGGGCTGCAGCAACGAGCTGAAAAATATTATGTTCTACCACAAATTTTCAAAATGGCTTTGAATGAATTTGAAAATTGTATGTATATAATTTAACACATATATTAAGAATTGCATAATTTTAAATAGAGTAGATTTTGTTGTGCAAGTTAAAAAGTATGCATTGCATATATATTAAAACACAAACAAAATATAGTGTAGGCACAGTGCATTAGTCAAGGACTCATGGAAATAGATGAGAACTTGTGTCAATAAGTTCATAGTCCAGAACCAGGTGTGCTTAACCACCCACTTACTTATATTTTGTGTAATATGAGATTATGTACATTTGTTAATTCTTTGTTTGATTAACAGACAAGTTATCATGAAGATCATAAACTCAAAAGCTAATGCCCTAGAGCAACTGACCTTTCACCCTTATTTAACTTTTAATAAAGATAGTGAAATTCTAAGAAACATGTAGTAATTTCACTATGGTCAAATGTGCAATAATGTGTAACATTTTATGCACTAAAACTGGTAACGCAATATATTTATGATATAAATACACCAAACAACACTAACTAACACTAACAAACTAAAATAATGTTATTTCTCCCCTTAGTATGAACTGTGTACATGTTGAACATATTTTCCACATTTTATTACATTTTAATATAATTAAGAATAAGAGAACATCATGCCACTAACTTTTCACAAACAATACCATTTATCACTCCTAGTTGCCATTCCCGTTGACATATTCAGCTGATTGTTGTACCATGTTCTGGCTGTTTGAGAATAACTTCTTGGATGATCATATTCATATCCATTGTGTAGACATGCAAACTATTAGCCCTATTAAATTCCCTCAACGTGGAAAACCATAACCCGTAAGTGGCGGCTGGTGACTTTCCAATTTGGAGGGTTGGCAGAGCGAGAGCTGGCCTCTACCCCTTTATAGGCTCCACCCATTTGTATGGACTCCACCCATGATGTCATGTTGACCTTTATATGCCCCGCACAATTACCTTATACTGGCTCCACCCATTGAAAAATACTCCATTGACTGTTTTTTCTCCCTGTTGATAAATTCAAGATTCTTAGGACATAAAATGACGAATAATAACATTAAAATCTGTCTTCTGTTTCAGCAACACAATGACACTCAACAAGAGTCTCAGGGTTTCTTGAAGTGTAGTCATTAAACAACCAGTCCAAAAAAGTCTGCAGCCAATGAATGCTTGGACCTGTGTGTGATCTAAAACAAGCAAGCAAATCAGAGCTTGCAAGGCATCATCCCTTCCACCCCCACTGTCCCCTTTATCACCCAGATAAGTACCTAATTTCCATCACTATACTATGCTGGTCTATATAGGGCCCCAGGGTACCTAAAAAAAACTTAAAATACCATGCGTGTCTCTATAGGCCCAAACAGTACCTAAAATCCCACATTATACCATGAAGTCTATAAAGGCCCAAACCATACCTAAAAACCCACATTATACCATGCACGTCTATATAGGCCCAAATCATAACTAAAAACTCATGTTATACCATGCAAGTCTATACAGGCCCAAACAGTACCTAAAAACCCATATTATACCATGCTGGTCTATAAAGGCCCAAACAGTGCCTAAAATCTCACATTATACCATGCAAGTCTATACAGGCCAAAACAGTACCTAAAAATCCACATTATATTATGCTGGTCTATATAGACCCAAACAGTACCTAAAAACCCACATTACACCAAGCAGGACTATACAGGCCCCAACCGGACCTTAAAATCCCACATTACACCAAGCGGGACTATATAGGCCCCAACCGGACCTTAAAACACCAAGCGGGACTATATGGCCAAAACCATACCTAAAAAAACTTAAAATACTAAGCGGGACCATATAGGCCCTAACCGGACCTTAAAAACCCACATTACACCAAGTAGGACTATATAGGCCCAAACCGGACCTTAAAAACCCACATTACACCAAGCGGGACCATATAGGCTCCAACCGGACCTTTAAAACCGTAAAATACCAAGCGGGACTATATAGGCCAAAACCGTACCTAAAAAAACCTAAAATACCAAGCGGACCATAAAGGCCCTAACCGGACTTTAAAAACCCACATTACACTAAGCGGGACCATATAGGCCCCAACCATGCCATGGGTGTCTATATAGTGTGTATGTGTATATATTACCAGGTTAGCATATCTGGGTTTGTGGGAGGGTCCCCTCTCCTTCCACACACATTCTCCAGCTCTGTCACGTCTGCTGCTGCGCTGCGTGTGCTCTTTCTCCTCTCCTGATTCCTCGTGGTCTCCCGTTTTTGCCTGCGAGTCCTCTCCCTTCTCCCCTCCGTGTGCCTTCATTTCCTGCCTTCCCTTCTCTTCCCTCCCTGTCTCTCCTCCCTCCATTTTGTCCCTGTGCTCGTTTCATCTGTTACTCCATTCAGCCCGTTTGTCCTCCCGTTTCCCAGCTCCTCCTGGCTGTCTGCCCCTTCTGCTCCTCAGTCTGGCTGCTTTCTGGGCTTCCCTCACACACCTCCAGCCTCTTTGCCTCTCCTCCACGCTTCTTCTAAGCTCTCTTTACTCCAGTGTGATTTTGGCCCTTTAGTTTCATTTTCTATTGCCTGCTCACCTGCCTGGCTCAGAAGGTAGATGGTCTCTGAGGGACAGGGCTGCAAGCTGCAAGTTCAAGCCCCACATTTAGCATACCTTTGGTGTCCGTCTGAATTTTCACAGAGCCTCTGTGACTCAGTGGGTAAACACATTAAACTCTAGCGTTCAGGGTTGCAGGTTCAAGTCCTGCAACTGGCAGGCAATTTCAAGTGTCACTTTCAATGCAGTATAGTTTGGTGAGAGATTTTAGCACTCTGCTGTATCCCCAGCACTTTCATTTACCCAGTACAATACTCTGCTCATGTCCTTAAAGTGCGCTGACCACATTGTTTATTAATACATTCTCCCTTCATTCAACCTTCTCCCAACCCTTCACGCTAATCCTTAATTTTAACCCTTTAAATTCTTTCCCATTATCCCTCTGCCACTAAACGCTTCTATCCATTTCACCCATAAGCTCCTAAAAGTCTTATTTCGCTATCACTTCTTCTACCCTTCCTTTTCTCTCTACCTATACCGTCTACCTTTACCTAAATTACCCATCTGCTACCCACGCTTTTCTATACAATCAGCAAAAGCCCTCCTGTCACTCTAATCAATTCACCCGTCACCATTTCCGTTAAAGCTCATTCCTTTATCACCGTCGTGGTGCCCATCAAGGGCTTTTCGTTTACATCACCTGACGAGGCTTTCTACCTTTTCTCGGCTCCCCTTTCCCCAACGAGGGTCCTTATCCTTTTCCTTAGCTGCCTTCTCACATCTCCGTCTCCTACCCAGGTGTATCATGGCAGACCCTGCACAATCAGACGCCGAGTCAATCCTTTCTGTCGCAGCATCTTCACCGGCCAGATCTTCATCCGATCCTGCCAGCCCTTTCCGTATTCATCAAACCCGAATTTAACCCATTCTCTCCCTCTGCTTATTTCCTTTACATACCTCACACTACGCAGCCCTTCATCCACACTCTGCTGCATAATTCGCTTAATTCATCTTCCTCTCTCGCCTTATTCCTTTAGCTGAGTTTTCTTACATACCTCAACTCATCCCTTACCTTTTCTTTGGCCTCAATCCTTTTATCCCCGCTCTCTCCTCTGACCATTTCCCTTACACCGCTGCTCACGCCCTATCACTCCACCTTCACCTGTGTTCCCCTTCTCCCTTTCACCACTGCTTTCTTGCTCCTTTCTTCCCTCGCTTTCTGCTTTTACATCCTAGCCTCATCTATCCTTTGATGCTCATGCCTGTATATCTCCTGTCCCTCTCTCAGCATGGCCCGTTACCTAGCCGTATTTCCTTCACTCCCTGCTCATCTGTGCTCCTATTGCCATCAGCTTTTCTCTCAGAGCTGTCAATTCCACCAAATTTTGCCCTTTTCATTTCACCAGGCTTCGTCCTTAATCTTGTTCACTCTTTCCGCACCTGCCTCATGTACTTGTCGTCTTATCGATATAATTCACTTATTCTCGTATCTGGCTTCAACGCCACCCTCAGCTATCTATACAGCCTTGCACACCAGGGCTATTACCAGTCTCACTTACATTCTCATAATTTTGTAACTACATACATTCGTTCCACTATCCCTTCAATCGACTCCGCCTCGCTTATTACCACTTCGCCCATCATCTCACTCTCACAGTCATACTTCATTTATCGTTGTCAAGCTCGCCCGAAAGGGCACTCTCATTTCTGGAGAGTGATGGTTCGTTTGAGTTAAGTTGTCCTTCCTTCCTTACGCTTCCTTACTATAGATCCGGGCCTGAACCTACCTGTCTATGCCCTTGTCCACGTCCAAGGTAGCACTTTGGCTTCCCTACGCCTTAATCATATAGTTTCTGGCCCAGATCTACTAAATGTCTACCCTGCTTACACTCTACTCGTCCCTCTCTGGGCACAGCTTCCGATGCCTCCATATATCCTATACTGCCTTTGCTAGGCACCTCCTCAGTCGCTCTTTCATAGTCACATTAACAAGGCTCCACCCCACTTGCAAGGCGCATCGGCCTTCGCTAGGCTCCACCTCAATCACGCTTTCATAGTCACATTTGCCTTCGCTAGGCGTCATCATAGTCGCAAGCCCCTCATCCGCCTTCGCTAGGCTCCACCTCAATCACACTTTCATAGTCACATTTGCCTTTCAAAGTCACCGTTTCGCAGTTACTCTTCAGGTAATCCCACATTATTTCTTGGAGCCTCCATCCATTCCATACTGTAGTCTGACCAACCCTACACGTTCACGTACACATATTCGGTATCTCTCATTCGGATTCCTCATTGATACCGATCTGCTAAACGTCTGCCCTCCTAAACTCTCTACTCCGCCCTCTAGGCACCACTTCCGGTGCCTCCGTAAGTCCAATACTGCCTTCACTAGGCATCAGTTCAATTGTGCTTTCATAATCCCATTTGCTAGGCTTCATCATACACGCAAGCCCCACATCAGCCTTCACTAGGCACCACCGCCACCATTCTGCAGCTACTCCACTCGTAATCCCATGTTTCCTTCTTAGGGCCACTATTTATCCATTCCTTACTGTACTTGACCAACCCTACATGTTCACGTACATGTAGGTGTTTCGGGTACTAAGTTGTCAAACATATTCACTACCTCTCATTGTTTTGGGTACTAAGTTGTCAAACATATTCACTACCTCTCATTTTTTATATTATCATAACCGCTTCTTTCGGCTCTCCAACCCCTTCCGCAGGTTTCAAACCCTACACCCTGGTAACCCACACCATTTTTCACAGGGCTTGTCACTTGACACATCAACTTTATTGCAGTTGATCACATTCACTCCCTACGAGCTCCTCCATTTGATCACTCTATCTGCTCACCTTTCACTCAATTCCAACATTTCCAGCTTTAGGATTTTCATTCTTGCCACGTTCATAGTGATTAACCATGCTATTCGTCTCTTTCCAGCGATTTGCACTCCCCCACCAGCTCTCCGTTGTTCTTCCTTCTGCAGCTTTACTATCTATACCAGCTAGCATGCGCCATATCTCTGCTCACCATCTGACCCATTCAACCTGCCTCAGTATATTTGTGTGTTTTTGCAGTTTGGCGGTTCGGTCGTTAAATTCTTATTTGTGCCGTAATTTCTCGGGCGTCGCTAAATCCCAAGTCGTTTGGGACGTAATTTTGTGGCGTCACTAAGTTGCGGTGAGCGCCTTCTGCTCTCTTTTTATCTAAGTCCTGCGTGTCTTGGGACGAGAGCCTGTGGCGCTCATCTCCACCAGCGCAATGAGCGCCGGTGTTGGTTTTTATGTTCTTCGGTCTCGTTTTTTTTTTTTTTTTTGGGCTGCCATTTTTTTTCCTCGTTTAGGCGTATTTCAAGCCTTTAAGAATGGAAAATATGGCTCAAATTAACTAGCAACCTCACTCACAGGCTACCTGGCTCCCCCCTTGTGCTGTGTGTGCGTTTGTAAGTTAATTTGAGTCATATTTGTGTGTTTTTGGATTTAATTTCAGCGGTTCGGCTGCAGTCCATGTAGGTGTTTTTCCTGTACTAAGTTGTTCGGGACGTAATGGGCCATAATTTTTCTTGCGTCCCGCAGGTCGTAAGGTTGGGCGCTCATCCCCACCAGCGCAATGAGTGCCATTGGCGCTCATTGCCTAATTCTTACAGGTCATAGGGATGAGAGCTTAAGGGGCTCATTTCCACAGTGCAATAAGCGCCTTTGGTGCTCATTGCCTGGCCGCAACTGCGACCCTCACTGCGAGCTTGCAATTTTAACCTTGCATTAGCAACAACTTTTGGCAAGCCCGCAATTACGACACCTATATATGTGATACCTAGGGACTTCCTTTCAGAAATTATGGCAATAAAATGTGAAGCCTGGCAATACTGTTTGCCACACATTGCGAGCCTTTCCCCCTCTACCTCTCCCCCCTCTACTTGATGGGAGCCACACATTGTGAACGTCTGCCCCCCTCTACTTTATTGGCCTTGCAATGAGTGCCTTCGGCGCTCATCACAGGCCTTGCAATGAGTGACATTTGTATAGATATATTGGGGTGGTGCAGTGGGTTAGGGCTCTGTGCTTCCACACTATTGACCTGGGTCCTAATCCCAGTTAGTTCAACTGGAGAAGGAACTCGCAACCCACTCCAGTATCACTGCCTGTGCAAACCTACTTGGTTGGGTAGATCAGCACGGGAGGATCAGTCAGTAAAAAGAACAGGAACAGAGTGTGGAGGATTTAAAATAATGGGTTTATAATGCCTTCCTGATGTCATATCATAACATTAAGCCTCATAGGCTTAGGGGAGGTCAGAGGGAACAGTTCCTAGCAACCAGACATCCTGCAGCACTAATTGGTTGATGCTGCAAAGATGACAGAATGTAGACTCACCCATGCTGAGCAAGAAAGCATTACGACACTCTCACTGTAATATGATCTATAGCAGCAGTGAAAGACACAAGGCAAGGGGGGAGGCACATAAAGGGTTAATTTAAAGTGATAGATGCATATTTTTAACAAAATCATATGAAAGAAGACATGAAAGACGATATACAGATATAATAAAATGTTATTCTTTATATAAACTTAAATAACAATAAAGCAATTGATAATTTTGGGGGGGCGCTTGCCCATATGCACAAGCCGCCCCTGCCGTAACTTAGACCGCATGACTTGCGACTATTAAATTGGCCCCATAAAAAGGAAATTTGAACTGCGCACCCGCAATTCCTTTGATCTGTCAAGCACTAACTGTTAAGTTTCCAATCACGCGATTAAATTGCAACAAATTCACTGGCGTTCATGCCTTTAACGGGCAAATGGACCCAAGAAGCCAATGGGTACTAGAGAAGACCTGCTAGGGGGGTAAAGTCCAATCAGTAGCACTGTAAATGCAAATATACACACACTACTGTAGATATAATAAATGGGAAAGTGATGTTAGACAATAGAATTATTAGCACAAAATTCTCAAGCTCACAATGGCAATACAAAATACTTTATTTCATCTGTAATTTCTGTGTTATATTGAGCCCGGTAATACATATAATGGAACTCGCATAGACTAGAATATCATATTTATGGCTTTATCAATATTGCATTATTTCTGGAATGTGGGTCAGATCATAACTCGTAATTGAAGCCCTTAAGACTTTGAAATCTAACCTCCATTTTTCAGTGACGTAATGAGGACGATCTCATTTGCCATTGGCTCCACCTAAACCAGTAACTACGGGTTTGACTAATTGATCATGTTCACGGACGCGCATCCAACATTCGAAGAATGGTTTACATGTTTGTGTCTCAAGCCCTCAATTTGCAGCATGTTCTAATTTAATAGCTCTGTAACGCAGCGGGCTTGCATTGCTGCTATGGGCTTCAACTTTATTAGGGCTTTTAGTCCCCTATTCTAATCCCTGAAAAGTTTGCTGTCCCCTCAAAATAACTCAACACACTGCCATTAATGTCTAAACCGTTGGCAACAAAAGTGAGTACACCCCTAAGTGGAAATGTCAAAATTGGGCCCAATTAGCTACTTTTTCTCCCCAGTGTCATGCGACTCGTTAGTGTTATAAGTTGTGAAAGGGGAGCAGGTGTGTTAAATTTGGTTTTATCACTCTCACATTGGTCACTTGTCACTGGAAGTTCAACATGGCATCTCATGGCAAAGAACTCTCTGAGGATCTTAAAAAAAAAAGAATTGTTGCTCTACATAAAGATGGCCTATAAGAAGACTGCCAAGACCCTGAAACTGAGCTGCATCACGGTGGGCAAGACCATACAGAGGTTACACAGGACAGGTTCCACTCAGGACAGGTCTCGCCATGGTCAAGCAAAGAAGTTGAGTGCACATGTTCAGCGTCATATCCAGAGGTTGTCTATGTAAAATAGACGTAGAAGTGCTGCCGGCATTGCTGCAGAGGTTGAAGCGTGGGGCGTAAGCATGTCAGTTCTCAGACCATATGCCGCACACTGCATCAAATTGGTCTGCATGGCTGTCGTCCCAGAAGGAATCCTCTTCTAAAGATGATGCAGAAGAAAGCCTGCAAACAGTTTGGTTAAGACAAGCAGATTAAGGACACGGATTACTAGAACCAGGTCCTGTGGTTCGATGAGACCAAGATAAACTTATTTGGTTCAGATGGTGTCAAGCGTTTGTGGTGTCAACCAGCTGAGGAGTACAAAGACAAGTGTGTCTTGCCTACAGTCAAGCATGGAGGTGGGAGTGTCATAGTCTGGTCCTGCATGAGTGCTGCCGGCACTGGGGAGCTACAGTTCATTGAGGGAACCATGAATGCCAACATGTACTGTGACATACTGAAGCAGAGCATGATCCCCTCCCTTCGGAGACTAGGCCGCAGGGCAGTATTCCAACATGATAAAGACCCCAAAAACACCTCCAAGACGACCTCTGCCTTGCTAAAGAAGCTAAATGTAAAGGCGATGGGCTGGCCAAGTATGTCTCCAGTCCTAAACCCTATTGAGCATCTGTGGGGCATCCTCAAACGGAAGGTGGAGGATATCAAGGTCTCTAACACCCACCAGCTCTGTGATGTCATCATGGAGGCATGGAAGAGGACTCCAGTGGCAACCTGTGAAGCTCTGGTGAACTCCATGCCCATGAGGGTTAAGGCAGTGCTGGACATTTCCACTTAGGGGTGTACTCACTTTTGTTGCCAACAGTTTAGACATGAATGGCTGTGTGTTGAGTTATTTTGAGGGGGCAGCTTATTTACACTGTTATACAGGCTGTACACCTACTACTTTACATTGTAGCAGAGGGTCATTTCTTCAGTGTTGTCACATGAAAAGATATAATAAAATATTTACAAAAAAGTAAGGGGTGTACTCACTTTTGTGAGATACTGTATGTTAATCACCCCTATAAAACTGCAAGATAACTGCTACAAATCACTACAGCAAGCCGGAGTTGGAAACTATGGATAACTTTTCCGTTTTATTAAGCTTTTATGGCACTGCTGTAACAGTAAAAAACTAAATTATTACGGGTACTAAACACCACTTGCAGTGACTTTTAAAACTATGCTGGACTGCCGCCGCACCTCTTCAAGGGACAGAACAGCACTAGAAGTCAATGGAAAAGCATGCTAAATAATCCCAAAAATATGAATTATCATTGCTAATGCCACATATGATCAATTTCTAAACAAATATTATCATCTGTGACGTAACAGGTATAGGAAAACACGAAATATCTGCACAAGGTTGGATAAACATGTCATTATTACAGACATTCATATCATCACTAATTCAAAGTAATATACACACCCACCATAACTTAATCCAGGATGTGTCTAATGAAGGTTGTTCTATGTATAATACCCTGTTATTTTTGGATATGTGATACATTGACATTCCAAATCATGAATACAGATACATAGTTTAAGGTATAACAAAACATACGTTTATTATATACACATCTCAGTCACAAATATAACAAGTGTGCATTGATAAAATATATATTTGGTGTAACTCCCAGAAGGAAAGGAGGCTGTTTGGGAAAAAGATTAATGGAAAACCAACAATTGTAAAAATGCATAGCATCTGCTAAAGTCACATGTTAACATTACACAACAATAAGCATAATCAGATGAACACATATACCATCTGTTCTCACCTCATGAAATAGTGGTAACCATTAATGTGCATAGCATATACACTGTGTAATCATCTGTTCAATTACACAGATGTAGTAATGATATAGGAATCACAAGGTTGTGGAGACCAGCAGCCAAGGTCAGCAATAATCCAGTTCAGCAATTTGTAGGTGAAACAGGAACAAGCTCTATTGAAGTGATCAGGAACCACACAATAATCTGGCAAGGTACATTGACAGGAAGTGCCTTATATAGGCCAAGGACCAGACACCTGACCAGGCACAGCTAAAGAGACTTGGGCACTGATACAATTGCTAGCAGAGTCAAAGTTATCAGATCTCAATGAAATTCACAAAGGCAGGCTGGTGCAGTGGTAGGGAAGAGGTATAGCAGCCTGGGGACCAGGGTTCAAAACCCAGCAGAGTCAATTCCTCACAGATGCATCAAAAATGGATTGTGCAATCCAATTCAATCATACACATAAAGTGTATTAAAACCTGAAAATGTAATAAAAGATGGGTAGAATCAAATAAAATGAGCAGGAGGAGGAGAAATTCCTAGCAAAATCTATATGTTCAGTACATTTATTCACACTGTAACAATAAAACACATTTTTGGAAATTCATCTACAATCAGTAGTAATTAGACATGACCAATACTCATGATGTAGCCTTTCACATTGATGGCTTATCTATGAACACATTCAGTGTGCCACTTGGACTATAACTGATCTATGATGTTGCTGAGCCGCAGTGATGTAGCTTTTTATAGGTATACAGGTGTTATTGTAGGCTACTTGATAATAATGATATTGTTACATGTAGATACATACCCATTAATATTATTTGCAACAGGGATATATATCCTCAATGTGTGAAAATTACAACAAACAAATTAATGTTCAGTCAGATTGTTTGAAAGAGGACGTGTTTCTGCAACACAATTGGAAACACATATTTTAATTGGATTATGCAAGTCAACATTCATATCAGCATTGGTACTAAGTGAACATAAACACAGACATGTTCATTTGAAAAATAAGGCTAAATGTGTATATATATATATATGCCATGCAAGATCAATCTTGAGGAGGGATGACACTTAGATAACAGATATATTACATGATTTACTTAGACTGCTTGGAGATGACAAAATAGCCTTAATGGATCAGATTTTTCCTTAAAAAATAGGGAATTTCAGGTTGATAAGTAAGAGATATACTTAAATGCAAAATGTGGACCATATCTTGTTAAAAGCATTCCTCAGTGACAATTAGTTGTTGATATGCTCATAAAAACCATACTTGTCCAAAGAGAAGATGATTATAGGCTATGTGATGGTGAATAGCCACAGGATTTTACATTCTATATATCTCATTAGCAATGGTCATCTACTCAGTTGACAGGCATGAGTATTCAAACATAATGGTGATTAAAATTCCCTGAGTTTTGTTGGTTTTCAAGCACACCCTCTCCCATGACGAGGGGGATTGGAGTGAGTGGTCTGTCATCTGGTGGTGGCTTGCTAGGCGCAGGTGTTGGAGGCAAATAGGGAGAGAAGGATGAGCCATGGCTTCAGAAAGTTGTAGCAAATGACGGTCCAATGAAATGACAGAATACAGAGTGCGCATTAGGTCTAATATTTGTTACTCAGCTCACTCTGGTTCTGCATTTCATTAAACTTTTGCTGGAAACGCTCCATTTGGAGGTTGTGCCTCCTCCTCTCCCTATTTGTACTCTCAAGATGTTGTTGGTTCCACTGACTCTGAATGTCCTGAAATGTGCCAGGCATAAACATGGCAACAGAAGTCATTGATGGTGGTTGCACAGTGGGTAGGTTCTGATGTGGTGACTGCTGATGGTGGTGGGCCTGTTGGATGTTGTGTCACGGGGGTTATTGGAGGTGTTGTTAGAGGTGGTTGAAGGGACCTATGACTGCTCCTGTATAAGGACCCGGGGGGAGATTCCTTTAGATACAATTAACCTCCCTGGCCAAGTTCAGCTGTGGAGATACTGCAGCCAAGCCTTCATATGTTTGACATGGCTCTTGTTCCACCTTTTCCCATAGTTCCACAGCGGTAGAAATGTAATCAGGGTCCTCATCATCCACATCCTCCTCCCTCTTCTCCCCAGGGGTAAATGCTACAGCCTTTGATAGGGTGGCTGAGTCCTGAAATGAGAGAGTGATGTGTGAATTAAAGATCTTGTCTGATCATGTGATCGCTATGTAATCATAGATTAATACAAATATCTAAAATGTGAGAATGTTGATTTACATATTAAGATAGGCAGTAGCTATTGTATTACCAATATGATCATTGAGTTATTTGATTTAGCAAGATTGTTGGGGGCTCATGTCAAGAAAACTGAATATTCTGAGGTCTGCCATCTGCAGTGTGCAGTGTGTGAGACTGACCATTCAGTGAACATCTGTCAGCAATAGTTAGCATGCTGCTGAGCCTTTGTCCCTGATAGGCTAGTATATTGCAGTGCACATGCAGCCCTACACAGTCAGTATCTGCATATGCTACAGTGGGCACACCCATACAGGGGCTGGATTTAAAATGATGCTTTGCATTAATAAACAGTGTTCATTGTAATGTACAAGTCTTTGAAACACATTTGTATCTATCCACCCATGAGAGTGATATTTGAGCATCCTTGATTGCACTGTGGATACATTTAGCATATATTACTATTAATATCCATATAGCTTAAATATCCCCCTCATAGTTGAACAATATTTTAATTTTGTGGGTGTTATCGATGTGTATGTTATGGTATGATGCTATATGAGATATTCACCCTGTAGGGTGCTTGGATCCCACATATCCAAAAGGCCTGGTAGTTCCACAATGACAGCAGGTGTGAGCCAATCCTTTGGCATCCTTTCCCACTGATTGTATTGTATGATGACTGGGGAACCACCACTGGTGACTCTTGCTGCCCTGGCCTCCTCCATCATCTTCTTCTTCACTTGCCTGGCTGTCATCATATCTATGCCTCACTGCCTTGACATCTCTTATAGCAAACCCCAGAGCAGTGATCTTTGCTGCCACCCTTCTCCATGTCTGGGACTTCTCCCCAGGCCTCATGTCCCTACCACCACTGATGATATGGTAGTTAACACGTATCTCCTTAAGGAGAACAATCATTTCATCTTGTTAGTAATTGGAAGCCTTGTGCCTGGCCGTAGCCTCTTGCACTTCTAACTATACCTGGGGTCCCTGCACTCCCTGATCTGTCCCTGAGGCCTGCCCCTTCCTATCATTACCTCACCCACTTAGATCAGGACCCACACCCTCTGCCCCTGGGTTGTATGTGCTTATTGCTGGGGGTACGTCCCTCCCTCACTCAACCTCATAATACTTCCTCTATCTCCACTCCCTCTCTCCCTTGAGCTCCCTCTACTTTCACTCTCTGCCTCCTACCTACCATCTCCCTCCATTTCCCCTACTCCTCTCCACAGATGTTACCTTCACACTCCTTCTATCCTCCTCTCTTACTCTCCACCTTCTCTCCTCCTCTACTCTCCTCAAGATATCATAAAACAAATGTAAGGATAAATGAAAATAACATATTTCTGTATGTGAGTGTGAGGTAAATAAAAAATGTGTGTACTATGTGTTTAATATTACCTGTAATGGTATGGGGAGGGGGGTGTATGGGTGCTGTGCCCTGGCTATATATATATATATATATATATATATATATATACACTAGCGACTTGCCCTTCAGAAAATGACGGCAATAAAATTGTAAGGCAGGTAATGCTGTTTGCCACAGAGAGTTAGTGTTTTGGCCTTCGGAGCTCATTGCGAGCCTCTGGGTTAGTGTATTTTTTGCACTTATTGTAAGGTCTGCGCTGATCTCCTTTTGGCGCTTATTGCAAGGCTCTCCCCTGGTGTACTTTGTGTCCTATGAGCACCGTTGTCGCTCCTTGTGAGGTGCGCGGTGAAGGTGTTTGTGGTTTTTTGCGATACTCTGGTGTTTTTGTTTTTTGTTTTCTGTATATATTTTTTTGTGCTAATTAATTAATTAATTAATGAAATCATAAATTAATATACTTTACCTATTCGTAATTAATATATGCAGCAAGGAATGTGCTGAATAGCTAACAATCTGTTTTGATGTTCCTGCAGCCTACAATGTAGATTTGCAGTGTTGTGGAGGTGTAGGTGTCAGCAATGTGTGCAGTGTGTAGTGTAAATAGGCTGTGTGCGCGAGGAGAAGCTGTTAGTGTAGATGGGTACTTACGCATTGTGTAAGTTAGTGTTGTAAAATGGCGGCGAATGTGGATGTGGTACGCAGGTGTGGATGATTTAGTGTCCTTGCTAATAGTGTATGTTGTACCTCGTACAGGTTTTTGTAACTGTGCTTGTTGGTGTTTTGCAGCTTTAGGGGTTGTGTAGCCTTTTTTTCGTTTTTTTCGGCTGCCGTTTTTTTCTCTCGCTTAGGGGATTTTCGAGTGTCTTAACTTTTTAAATTGGACTGAAATTGAGGTGTAACCTCACTTCCACACATCCTGGGTGTCCTCCCTTGCTGTGGGTAAGGTTTTTATTTTATTTTTGTGTGTATTTTGTGTTTTTTTAATGTTTTCTGCTGTGCGCGGGTTGGCCGTTAAGGTCGTATTTTTGCTAGTCCATAATTGTTTTTTTCTAAGTCCCGCGGCTTTTATTTTTTTGGTGTAAGTTCGTATTTAGTCTTTGTGTTTTTTTTTTTTTATAATGTAAGGCTTTTGCTCCTCTGTTGACCTTCGGCGCTCTTTGTGAGACCCGCGCTAAGCGCCTTCGGCGCTCATCGCGTGGCTCACAATGAGCGCCTTTGGTGCTTATTGTGAGCCTCTCACTTGTGTACTTCAAGCTTCCTGAATCGCAACGATCAACATTGGCTCTCATCGCGAAGACAGATATATAAGTACACTGTAAAATATCAAAAAAGGTGAGTACAGAGAATTAATTAAGTAATATGAATTAATAAATGAATATACTTTGCCTATTTATATTTAATATGCAGAAATGAATATCCTGAAGAGCTAAAAATCTCTTTGGATTTTCGTGCATCTGAAAATGTACAGTTTGACTGTTGATCACCTGAGGAGAAAGTGTCATCAATGTGCCCAAGTGTGCAGTGTAAATAGGCTGCGTGCCCAAGGCCAAACCGTTTGTTTAGGCGGGTAAAGCTGCATTTTAGAATAATAATGTTATTAGTTGCAAGTTAGTGTTTTAAAATGGCGGCTTTTTAATTGGCTCCGAGCATTTTCCATCCGTTGTAATGGTGTATTTTGTATCTCTTACGTTCCTGGCTAACTCGTATGTGCCTGGCGGTGAGTTTCGTGGCTCTGTATCCTTTATCCTCGTTTTCATCATTTTCGTCCGCCTTTTTTTTTTCTCGCTTAGGCGATTTTCAAGTGACCAAACTCCTTAAATGCGACTTAAATTGGAATGCAACCTCACTCCCAGATGTCCTGGCTGTCCCCCCGTGCTGTGTGTGATGTGTTTTTTTTTGTTGTATTTTTGTTGTTGTTGTGGTTTTCGTGGTTTTCGATGGGTGGGGTTCAGCCGTTAACTTCGTATTTTTGCAACTTCGTAATTGTTGTTTCTAAAAGTCATACGTCCTTGGCGGTGTTTTGTGATCCTCTGGGTCGTGTAGCCTTCTTTTCATTTTTTTTTCTTGCTTAGACGATTTTCGGCTTAAGTTCGGCTTCAATTTGTCCGTATTTCCTCATCCTGCGTTGTTTTTATTTTGTCCAGCGGTTATTTTTTTTTTTTTTTTAATTCTCGCTTCCGGGTGGCTAAACTTTGTAAATTTGACAGAATTCGAGGTTTAAGCAGGGTTGCAGAGGTCCTGGGTGTCCCCCCTTGGTGTGGGTAAGGTTAGTATTGTATTTTTGTGTGTATTTTTGTGTGTTTTAATGTTTGTCGCTGTGGGCGGGTTGTCCATTAAGGTCGTAAAGCATTGTTTCTAAGTCCTGCGGGTCGTAATTGTTTTTGTGTAAGTCCGCAATTTTTTTTGTTCTATGTCCCGCGGCTGGTCTATTTTTGTGTAAGTCCGTAGTCAGTCATTGCGTGTTTATGTATTTTTTTCCAAGTCCCACTTGTGTGGTGGTTTGTAACCGGCTGTGAGGCGCCGTAGAGCCTCCACCTCACAAATGCGGCCTCTCGCTTCGCGAGGGGCCGCATTTGCCGGCTACAATGCGCCTGCGGCGCATTGCAGCCGACGTGGGAGCCTCCACCTCCGCAAATGCGGCCCGAAAGTCGCAGGGGGTCAGGGTGCCAGGTTTTTTTTTTTTTATTGTGAAGCAAACAACAAATAGGACAAAATAAAAGAAAAAGTAAATGTGTATAACTATTCACCCCCCTAAAGTCAATACTTTGTAGAGCCACCTTTCGCGGTAATCACAGCTCCAAGTTGCTTTGTATAAGTCTCTTTGAGCTTGCCACATCTTACCACTGGGATTCTTGCCCATTCCTCCTTGCAAAACTGCTCCAGCTCCTTCAAGTTGGATGGTTTGCGCTTGTGAACAGCAATCTTTAAGTCTGACCACAGATTTTCTATTGGATTGAGGTCTGGGCTTTGACTAGGGCATTCCAACACATTTACATGTTTCCCGTTAAACCACTCAAGTGTTGCTTTAACAGTGTGTTTGGGGTCATTGTCCTGCTGGAAGGTGAACCTCCGTCCTAGCCTCAAATCACGCACAGAGTGGCACAGGTTTTGCTCAAGAATATCCCTGTATTTAGCACCATCCATCTTTCCCTCAACTCTGACCAGTTTCCCAGTACCGGCTGCTGAAAAACATCCCCACAGCACGATGCTGCCACCACCACGTTTCACTGTGGGGATGGTGTCCTTTGGGTGATGTGTTGGGTTTGCACCAGACATAGCATTTTCTTTGATGGCCGAAAAGTTAAATTTTAGTCTCATCAGACTAGAGCACCTTCCTCCATACATTTTGGGAGTCTCCCACATGCCTTTTCGCAAACTCAAAACATGCCATTATTTTTGCTGAAAGTAATGGCTTTCTTCTGGCCACTCTGCCATAAAGCCCAACTCTATGGAGCGTACGGCTTAGTGTCGTCCTATGTACAGATACTCCAGTATCTGCTGTGGAACTCTGCAGCTCCTTCCGGGTTACCTTAGGTCTCTGTGCTGCCCTCCTTGCCCGGTCTGTGAGTTTAGGTGGGCTTGCCGTCTCTTGGCAGGTTTGCTGTTGTGCCCTGTTCTTTCCATTTGGTTATGATAGATTTGATGGTGCTCCTGGGGATCATCAACGATTTGGATATTTTTTTATAACCTAACCCTGACTTGCACTTCTCAACAACATTGTCCCTTACTTGTTTGGAGAGTTCCTTGGTCTTCATGGAAGTGTTTGGTTAGTGATGCCTCTTGCTTAGGTGTTGCAGCCTCTAGAGCCTTTCAAAATAGGTGTGTATATGTAATGACAGATCATGTGACACTTAGATTGCACACAGGTGAACATCATTTCACTAATTATGTGACTTTTGAAGGTAATTGGTTGCACCAGAGATTTTAATGGGCTTCATAACAAAGGGGGTGAATACATACACACATGCCAATTTTCTGTTTTCTATTTCTAAAAAATATTTTTTTTCATTTGAATTTACCAACTTAGACTATGTGTTCTGATCCATCACATACATTTCAGATTAACAAAACGTTGAATTTAAGGCTGTAATGTAAAAAATAGGTAAAAGTTCAAGGGGGGTGAATACTTTTGCAAGGCACTGTATATATATATATATATATATATATATATATATATATATATATATATATATATATATATATATATATATATATCCCGGCTCCATGCTGATGACAGCCAGTAAACTTGAAACAGCTGTACATGGATTGGATACTCAGCCTGTGTTTAATCCAACCTTGGCTTTGCATTAAAGCTGGGTAATACAGCATGCATAAGGTTAAAGGAAGCCATGTTTGATAATGGCTAAGGATTGAAGAACGAGGCATTTGTGGACACCTTTCCATGTCCCAATTCAACTTCCCAGAATGCAGCGTAATAACTGTTTTTCTCAGAATTCTGAGCTGGAAGCAGATTTTTAAACTTGTTTTAGACATTCAAATGTGAACACAGATGTACTATTTATTTACTAGGGGCCTCATTCTATTATCGGCCGTAAATCGGCCGTAAGGCTGCGATTCCTTGCGGGGGTTCAGTTAACTCGCGATTCTATTATACGGCCCCGCAAGGATCTCCTTTTACGGCCGGCCGCATATCTTTGAACCGGCCGTAAGCTGTGAAATATAAAAACTGAAAAATATATTCAAGCCTGCACTGTACAGCTCTGTAAATGCTAGGGATCATATTGGGGGGCATGAGGATTAAAAGGAAACCACTCTCAAGCTTGCACATCTGCCCAAACCCGAGTTCAAATTAACTGTTTATTTTCCGGCTGCGGCGTGGGTGTGTCTGAGGTGCTCCAAGCACTCTGGACTTTTTACATGGATATTTTACGGATATTAAAAATAAAATATTTTACGGATTTGAGTACAGGATAATTATGTGCTATTTTTTCTAACACCTAAAATCCCTTTATAGTCTTCTCAAAGTGCAGGATGGCTTTATTTGAGCTATTTTATGTGCTTAATTGGTGCTAGCGAGACCTCTTTCCTGCAAGTAAGCTGCGGCTCGCTTTTAGCCTTGCAGAGAGGTTTCCCGGAGCAATTGAATTGCAAATCTCTTGCGGCCGTTTTAGATCAAAGGCTTTCCTCCGGCGCGAGCGGCCGCAAGAGATAGCAAGGCACCGGCCGCAAGCCTGCCGGAATCCCCGGCCGTAAGGGAATAGAATAGCAGAATAGCTTGTGGCCGGTCCTTGCGGCCCCGCAACGGCTGCGGCCGCTAATAGAATGAGGCCCTATATATATATATATATATATATATATATATATAAATATATACAATAACAATCAATATATGTATATATATATATATACAATCAACATGGATATTCTGCTGTTCTCTTTCTGCAATTAACCAGTGTATATACCATGAGTCTCATTCAATTGAGGCATCGGGAGATCCAAGCTTCCGTAATGGAAGCCGTAACTTATTTTGCTATTTAATTGGCGTCTTTTTTCCGGGCTCCAATTGGTTTACGGGCTCCGGCCTCGATTCCTTGCGATGGTTAACATCGCAAGTTAAGGCCCCTCCAATGTTTTGATCTTTCACGGCCGCAAGAGTTACGATCGGTAAAATCGCAAATCGCTATTCAATTGCTCCTAGTCCCCCTCGCTAACAACCCCGCCAAGGCCGCAAATGGCAAAAGTCGGACCACAAGTTACGGGTTCCAAGGAGGACTCACATAGGGCTTAAAGACATGTCCGAAACACTGTAAATGCAAATGTAAAATCAATGCTGCACTGTAAATTATGGGGAAAGACATTAGAATTAATTGCACAACAGTCGCAAAGCCGGAAATCGGCAATCAAAGATCATTTAATTTTATGTTTCAATTCAGGGTTATATTGATCTAGGGAGTCAATGAGGTAATACATATGAGGTCACCCACATGGACTAGAACAGTATCTGCATTCAATTTTATTAATTTTGTACATTGCCGGTTTGTGGGTCTGATCGCATATCGGACCGCGAATCGAGAGATGATTGACATGTAACCTCCATGTTTTACTGATGTAATGATGACGGGCTCCGTTTCTATTGGCTGTTTCTAACTCGGGAGTTACAGCCTTGCTTAATTGATCATGATCGTTGATCACGCACCAAAATGCTGCTTATGATTTGTTTAACACTGACCTCCATGCCTCTTTGTACATTCCTCTCTCCTTGTACATCCTCCATTCCTTGTCCCTCACCGTCTCCTTGACGCTCCTCCTCTCCGTGTGCCTCCTCCTGTTCCTTTTCTACCTTTCCAGGGCTGTGGAACACCTAATACCCTGCTGATACCATTGCCCACCCCTAATTGATGCAGCTTTATAACAGTCAAATTATTTCTATTACCTAACATTCCCATTTGCAGGTTATATAATCTGACCACTAGATGAAGATCACGTCCGTGAGCCTGCTAACTCACTATGACTAACTGATCCCTTCCTCCCCTCTCCCTTTCTGACTTCCTACCTAAGTAAATTCTCACTACCTCACGTACCTGTCTTCTTGCCAAGTCTTTCTGACTTTCCTTTCCTTTTATATTGTAATTGGCCAGTTTCCAATCTTGTATGGTGCTCTGGGAAAAAGCAATTTCTATATAAGATTCTAAGCTCAAAACATTCAACTTGTTATTACTGTAATTTGCTCTATTTTTAGCCTTTGTATAGCGCTACAGAATATGTTGGTGCATTAGAAATTTCTTACCTGCCCGATGCTGCACTCCAGTTCCTGAAGTGAGGAGGGTCCACGGCACCAAAGGCGCTGATCGCAAGGCCCATAAAGTAGAGGGGGGAAGAGGCTAACAATGAGAGCCGAAGGTGCTTATCACGAGGCCTGTAAAGTAGAGGGTGGGCAAGGCACCAAAAGCTCTCATTGCGAGGCCCGCAAGTTAGGGGGGGGGGGGAGCCTCGCATTGTGTGTCAAAAAACAGCATTGTGAGACTTCACATTTTTTTGCCATCATTTTTGTTGGGCAAGTTGCTAGTAGATTATTATGGCGAGATTATAATAATTAAAATAGTCTGTCACTATTATTATTCAACTGGATGTGCATGTATTAAGTTTACACAAACAATTAAGGGCCCTATGTAAATCTCTGCAAAATAAATTATGAGTGCTATAGTGGAACAAACAATTCTACCTAGTTATGTTAATCCCCTTCCCTAAAACATTGCGAGCAAACTGCTACGGGTCACTGCTACCAGTAAACTTCACAACAAAGCCAAAAAGCAAGACATAAATCTCCATTGAGTTTTGCACTGAAAATAAATTACCAGACACTCCATTACACTATGACACCCAAACCGTATGCAAATAAGATTCACTCACAAATAAGGGCACTGCTGTAACTACAAAAATCAAAAGAAAGGTTTAAGTGTATCAAAGACCACTTGCAACTGTTTTTCAAAACCTTTGCTGAGTCTCCCAGAAGTATTTAAAGTGACAGTATAGAACAAAAAGCACTACAAACTAATGAAATGTCAACATTACTTGGCACTTAACAATCCAATATCAACATATGTGTAATTAGAAAATATGATATGTTAGTATTAAGCCCCTTTTATTATACAAAATCCAGGGTAACGCACAACCCAGTACTCACAGGGTTAATACGTGTCACAAAACCAAGTTGCCTAGGAACAAACACTCTAATGCATTGTCTATAAATATATATATATATATATATATATATATATATATTTATTTAATATATATTTTAACACAAAATAAACACATCTTTATTTATTGAAGCTATAAATACAATTGTCACAACTTTTTAATATCAAAATATTTTAATAAATAAAAAACAATTACTTGTATATGTTTTGGCCTCTAGGGCCCTGGCTACTCCATGCACAGAAATCTGTTGTGTCTGAAGCAGGATTTATGGCTGTCCACTGAGTGCTATAACATGGGGGAGCAAGAGATTTACATTATAATCTGGTGGGAATGTAGTGTGCAGTGAGGTGAAGTAAAATATGCTGTTGTGTATCTTTGTTTATTTTTTTTATTGTTGTTATTAATGAGAATAAAAGTTATAACAGAGTAAGATGTACAGTACAAGAACAACATATATTGTATTCAAATGACATCCGAAAAGGCTTGTGTCTACTTTTCCCAATTGTTTTGAGTTTTGTTGCATAAATTACAATTACATATGTCATATGTCATATTATGCCTGTACTAATTACATGCTACCATGCAATTCATAGTTCCCAGACGTCTCAACAGGAAGACCACTTTTTATAGTAATCATCTAGTTTGGCAGCGATCAAGCTCATTGAATGATATGTATTTAAGTTTTTTCAGTACTTCCCCAAACACAGGAATGGACGTCTTCCAAGTTTTTAGCACTAGTGTTCCTGACTGCTAAAAAGAGTTGGTTTGAGAGAAGTTGAGCCTCTTTAGAAAGACCGGTGATAGGGAGACCTAATAAGGCTTCCTCTGTTTTTTGAGGTATTCTGTGTCCCCATAGCTTCTCTAGGGTGTCATAGATTTTTGACCCGATATGGGCTATTTTAGGGCAGTCCCATACTATGTGCCTTAGTGTACCGGTGGCTGTTGTTTATCGTCGACCACAGAGCACCATTCAGTTTCCATCATGACAAGGTATAAACAGTGGTATTTATATAAAAGTAGGTCATTATACCATGTCTTTGATGTATTAACTTGTAACAGTGAATCTGGGTTGTATAGATACGCCATATGCAGAATATATTGGTTAAGGCAAATTAATTATCTAATAGTTTAGTCAGATCTGATTCCCCTTACACCAGGTTTTAGGTGGTAGGGAGGAGACCATACATTTTTTTTGTTTGTTAAGGGGCTTCAGGGTGAAAGCTATATCGTATAATATTTCCTCCCCCATGACCAAGCAATTGGAATACGTTAATGGGATCTAGTACCCCACAACATATTAAAAGACTAAAACTTTAACCAGGAGAGAGGATGCAAGTGAACCTAGGCACAAGCATTTTTATGGTTTTAATGCTGTACTAAATTCAGACAATTCAGACTGGGGATCAGCAGTAAAATCTATATTAAAGGGCCCGGGATCATGACAGAGAAAAAGCTCTGACAGGACATTGACCTTTGCTAGTGATACACATGTGATAGCCTTATTAGGATCAATGTGACAGACTTCCAGTAAAATATTTATCTAGGGCAACAGTACACTATGGTAAAATTGAAGGCCACCAATTTTTTTTTTCCTTAGCGAGACTCATGCTATCAGGCCCCTTAACAACTCCCTCTTGCCACAAAGTGGAGTAAACTACTGTGTTATGCAAAGTGAACCTGTTTTTATTAAAAAGGACTCTGGCATGTGTTCAGTTGCATAAAACTACTTAAAAATAACCTACAAATATTAAGTCTCTGTTTATGAATATTTTTTAAATTAAGTGAGCATATTTATGGGCCCCATTCCTAATATATGTGTAAAATTCACACATAACAATTCCAATCAAACATAAATCCAGAGCTATGTCTAGACTGTGCAGAAATATGTAAAAACACATACAAGTTATGTCTAGCTGTCCCATATAAATTTTGGTCAAGCATATTACAATCAGATAAAATGGCTTCACGCAAGGACTGTACATAAGGCCTTACATAAGCTGATTTTCCTCCACTATCATAAGTGTACTTCAGACACCAATAAAGGCCTATAAACAGACTGCCTTAAATAGACAGTACAGCAGAATAACTATTATATTAAACATTCTCATAGGCACATATGTTGCATACTAACTACATAATAGGCTAGCATTAGTCTGCATACATCTGTGAACCCATCTGTGAACCCATCTGTGAACCCAGTTATTGTCAATAATACAAGTCAACATCACATATATCAACAGCAATGCTAACACAGACTCCAGTATACAAGAGGTCAATACAAATCAGGAAAGCCACATTGTCTACAACAGGTGGTGTTATGCATTGCCTATAAAAGGGCTAGCCACACCCAAATCCAGAGCACATCAGAGTACTGAGAGTGATAATGAATGTCACATTGATGGGAAGGTATCCTTTGTACACAAGACTGCTGCGAGTTAGACACCATGGTGTGACAAATATGATAATAGGGCTGAAAGAGAGGAGTGGTTTACAGTTAATGTTGGTGAATGGGGCCTGTAATCCATGCTGGAATTGTATTTCTACAGGCAAGTGACTGTATAGCACAGGTCTTGTACATGATTATGTTAGAGGAGCAGGTAAGGTACATTGTTTTAGTAGCACAGGTATATAGGGCCTAATAAGGACAGGGACGATCACATTGATTTGGATGTAGGTTTCAAGAAAGGCCAGCAAGAGCCCAAGGAGTGTGTGTAGAGGCAGGAGGAGCCCCAGGAGACTCACCTCCATCTACAATTTTCCTATGTACACCTGTCCTGTTTTATTCCTGTCAATGCTGTTGTGCATGTGAGAATATATATACATATAATAAATATGTTAAATCCAATCTAGTGTTGGTGTAATAATACCTTATGAAAATGAAATGGGATTTATTAAAAACCTCTTCCATGGTATACTGAAGTCACACTTATGCATATTTTACTTTGTAATTTCTACAGTTTGTAAGTTTAGTTTGTAATTTCTAGTTAACATAAAAATATTGACTTGGAAACATAAGATTACAGTAACCAAATGCATGAAGACATAGAGGTGCCAGACATATTTATCATCATCCATATCTGATATATTCATTTGATTATGTTGTTATCCAAAATGTATTAATATCTTCATGCAGATGATGTCTTAATATATGATTTATACACATCCACTATTACTTGACACAGGATGATATACTGAAATATGGATACAAATATCAGATCATTAAATAAATGTAATGTATGCCAATTTTCCCAAATCAGTATCCATTAGAAACACACGGACACATGGATTAAGGTATAATAAGAATAGCATTTTATTATATCCACAGGGCACAATCTGATAAAATGCCTTGCAAAAGTATTCACTCCCCTTGACTTTTTACCTATTTTTTACATTACAGCCTTAAGTTCAATGTTTTGTTAATCTGAATTTTATGTGATGGATCAGAACACAATAGTCTAAGTTGGTGAAGTGAAATAAGAAAAATATATACATAAAACAACATTTTTAGAAATAGAAACAGAAAATTGTCATGTGCGTATGTATTCACCCCCTTTGTTATGAAGCCCATAAAAAGCTATGGTGCAAACAATTAGGTTCAGAATACACATAATTAGTGAAATGATGTCCACCTGTGTGCAAATAATCTGTTATTATATATACACACCTTTTTTGAAAGGCACAGAGGCTGCAACACCTAAGCAAGAGGCACCACAGACAAAACATTGCCATGAAGACCAAGGAACTCTTAAAACAAGTAAGGGACAATGTTGTTGAGAAGTACAAGACATGGTTAGGTTATGAAAAAAATATCCAAACCTTTGATGATCCCCAGGAGCTCCATCAAATCTATCATAACCGAATGGAAAGAACATGGCACAACAGCAAACCTGCCAAGAGACGGCCGCCCACCTAAACTCACTGACCGGGCAAGGAGGGCATTAATCAGAGAAGCAGCACAGAGATCTAAGGTAGCCCTGGAGGAGCTGCAGAGATCCACAGCAGAGACTGGAGTATCTGTACATAGGACGACAATAAGCTGTACGCTCCATAGAGTTGGGCTTTATGGCAGAGTGGCCAGAAGAAAGCCATTACTTTCAGCAAAAAACAAAATGGCATGTTTTGAGTTTGCTAAAAGGCATGTGGGAGACTCCCAAAATGTATGTAGGAAGATACTCTGGTCTGATGAGACTTTACTTGAACTTTTTGGCCATCAAAGAAAATGCTATGTCTGGCGCAAACCAAACACATCACATCACCCAAAGAACACCATCCCCACAGTGAAATATGGTGGTGGCAGCATCATGCTGTGCAGATGCTTTTCAGCATCCGGGACTTGGAAACTGGTCAGAGTTGCGGGAAAGATGGATGGTGCTAAATACAGGGATATTCTTGAGCAAAACCTGTACCACTCGCGTGATTTGAGGCTAGGACGGAGTTTCACCTTCCAGCAGGACAATGGCCCCAAACACACTGCTAAAGCAACACTTGAGTGGTTTAACGGGAAACATGTAAATGTGTTGGAATGGCCTAGTCAAAGCCCTGAACACAATCCAATAAAAAATCTGTGGTCAGACTTAATGATTGCTGTTCACAAGTGCAAACCATCCAACTTGAAAGAGCTGGAGCAGTTTTGCAAGGAGGAGTGGGCAAAAATCCCAGTGGTAAGATGTGACAAGCTCATAGAGACTTATCCAAAGTGACTTGGAGCTGTGATTGCCGCAAAAGGTGGCTCTACAAAGTATTGACTTTAGGGGGGTGAATAGTTATGCACATTGACTTTTTCTGTTGTTTTGTCCTATTTGTTGTTTGCTTCACAATAAAATAAAATACATCTTCAAAGCTGTGGGCATGTTCTTTAAATTAAATTATGTAAATCCTCAAACAATCCATGTTAATTCCAGGTTGTGAGGCAGCAAAACTCGAAAAATGCTAAGGGGGTGAATACTTTTGCAAGGCACTGTATGTAGCAGACCATGCATTAATATCATTTTTGTGGTGCAAATACTACCCAAGAGGACAGGAGGCTGTATAAAAATGTAATCATATTATGGATGAAAGCTGTAAACACTGTATACTGCTAATGGATAGCATTGACTAGAGTCATATGTGGTTATTACACCACAATAATGATAAATAGATGAATATAAATCACATCACTCATATCATATAATAGAAGTAAACATTGTTGTGCATATAATAGAAGTAAACACATTGTAACTTTGTCTGCTCAATGAAACAAATGCAATTAATCCTGGATTATGTAATCCAAGTCAAGTACACACATATAAGTGTGATCAGGAAAATTATGAAATAGTATGACACAATTTTGAAATGATCAGTGTATGGTGATGTTCACAAGCTCTGGGAAAGAGCAAAATCTAGCAAGATCAATATGTCTCGTACAGTGCTTTATACTGTAAATTTAGCAGGAAATAAAATTTAACTTTATTCAATAACAATTAAAATAGAAAAAATGGTGCATAAACAGTCATTAACAGTTAATTTGTATACAAATAAATGTATGCAGAAAAAGTATTATATATATCAATAAAGGGAGGTAAAAGCTCTAACTTAGACTAACTATGACAGTGGTTGATGACATCTGGCAGCTGACAAAATATACATTGGGAGTTAGTCCTTAGCATCCAGTTAGATTGGAGAATAATTGGACAAAAGTCTAGTATATTCTTTTAAATATATGCTGCTTTACATAGGGGGTTTTACCATAAAGTTTTGTGCACTACCTGCTGGTGATCCTGTCTAGCTAACCCATTTTACATGTCAGCGCTGCATTGTGGAATATTTATCAGTATTATATATTTATTAGGGTCTGAGCTAGCTTTCAGGGCATACATTTAGTGCGGCTTAACTCCCTCAATGCTGTATCTGTCATGAATAATCCGTTGTCATGAACAGTTGCAGATATTTAGCGATGATTTGGTATCTCGCAAGGAATGCTTAGCTGTTACCACAATCAAAAGGCCAAGAGTACTATCACTATCGCTATATGACATAGTTTAGCCACATTAATATTACATGTTAAAGGTAAACAAGTGTTATCATATGATGAGCTGTGTTTGTTATGATATCATAATGTCTAAACATGTAGACATGATTATTGGTGTTCAACAAAGGACATCAGCTTTAATGTCATTTAATGAGATCAGTAAAGTCTATCTAGTCTCATATTGTTAAGATGGATGACATGCTTAGCTCAAGCATGTATAACTGCTGGGTTTGTTTAACATATTACTGTAGGACTATGCCATTCCACAGTTTACTTGCATTGTTTGGTATCCTTGATTGCAGATTAAAAATCTTCCTTAATGGATGTAAAATTTGCCTAAAATAAAAATAAAAGGATGGTCACTAAATAACAATAAGTATTATATAGGAACTACATCAACTCTACTCAACTGCATTCCTCCATGATCATCAACTGTTGAAATGTTAACCAAACCCATACATGTCCACAGATATGATTATTATGAACTATATGATGTTGGCCACATAGTTACTGTCACAACCTACAATGATGATGGAGTATAGAGAATCCTAGTCCTCTTATCTCCTGTAGGTTTTAGACCTAAGATTTGGGTGACTCAGACCAATGGACGTTCTTTGCTGATGCAAGAGCATAAGTCCCAGCTTAAGGTAGTGTGCCTGGGAAAACCTGGCATGGGAGTCAGAAACGATCTCCTCTGCCAGCATATGCCCTTGGATCAATAATACACCTGCACACAAAGTCTTGATGAAAATTATAAACAACTTCTTTATTTTTACACAAGTATTTAAACAACTCACAAAAACAGTACAGGGAGTGGCTACCCCTTTGTCCAACCCTTATCTTCCTCTTGGCCAATGGGGTAATCTCCAGAGTAACTTGATTACCTCTAGCCAATAGACTAGAGGTAAGCTCTGGGAACTTCCAGACCCCTCCCCTGGGCCGCCCACTAGGTGTGGCTAACAGAGTCATTTGGGCGCTGGCAGTCAAGAGAGACACATCTCTTTGCTATGGCCCAGGCCACTGGATCTGGGCTAGGGAGACCCCAGAGGCCCCCTGGATAGATGGTGCCCCTATGTCTGTTGGGACCCTATTGTTCCTGACTTAAGTATGTGTACTTAAAGGATTAACCTTGGTGGCCAGCTGGGGTCCTTCTCCTGTTGCAAGATGTATGTGGCAATGTATCCAGCATGACTACCCCATACTATCATATACATATGTGTACATATTCCACACACTGTCAGTCTATTTAAGTACAAGCGTAAAAGCGCACCCCACATAAAACCACCTAATGTCCTCATAGTATATGGGATTGGGGCAGGGTTTCCACATCAATCCATCTCATGCATTATGATGACTTTTATTGATGGTGATGGGAACCCTGCTCATTTCCTTAGACAATAATCATAATAATATAACAGTATAACCGTATAACAGTATAACAGGGTGTCTGGGAGCCCCAAACCTTTTGTTCCTCCCCATGGCAACAGCATGTGGAAGACCACCCCAGCCCAAAATGGCCACCGCTGCCAGTCACAAAATGGCCCCAGCATAGTTCACGCCAAATCCAATATGGCCACTGGCTGATTCATGACAGTTACTATATATCACCCTCACATAGACCATGATCATCTACTCTGTAGAAAATAATTACTAAAATGAAATTTTATAGATTTTCCTTGAGGAATATATTTGAGAGGATTACATGAGATGTAGCCCCTATCTCCTCATCTTCATGGACACAGGGACCCCCTCCTGTACCACCATGCCACCTCTGGTAGGAGTTTTTTAGTAAGAGGCACTAATTTGAATCTCACAGCATCAAAAAATAATATCCATTACAATGTATGGAAAGATAAAGTGAAGCATACATTGCTCTTCTTTTCTTTCAGGGTGAATCCATTTAAAGGGATATTTAAGTAGTTTGGACTTTTCTAGGTATGTAATATACCTGTGCATCTTTTTACATTTATGTACTTTGTACAGACAGAGGTCATGAGCACTTCTTAATAAACAGCCTCATATCAAACCAATATCCACTGTGGTCTGCCTTCTGAAGGTCATGTAGACACAGAATCTGCTCCACTTTCTGTGCATTATCTCATACTAACCAATTAGTGACTGTCAATCATTAACATTCTTCAACATGCTTCTGAGGCATGATCACGGATAGGCTATGACATTACACTGCACATAAATCCAAATAGGGTCTCTATCTGCATACTCTGCAGTGGGCAGACCCATACATAGACTACTTATTTGATTTTCATGCAGTGAAAACAGAGTTTTTAATTGGTTCTCAATTAAACAAGGTACATCAAAGTAAATAGACACACAGGTATATTATCCAGGACAAGTTAGAGATGTGGTGGCTCTAAATGTTATTATATTGAACACAAGTAAATTGGGTGCTCCCAGGCATAAATATTAACACATTTATCAATGATGAGGAGACACAAAAAATCCCTTTTATTGGGGCAAGTCCATACCCAATCTTTCTGGAGAGAATACATTTTAAAATATAACATTTTTAACATTGATTAAAATTGTGTAAATGAAACACTATACATGACATTTCTTAAGTCAATATATCTTTTGGATCCACAACCAAGTTTAAATTCATTTAAAATTAAGGGAACTATAAACATCATCAGTTTGATTGCCTTTAATCTATATTGCTCTGTTAAATAAAATGTTCAGTGCTTGATCTAAATTAATAAAGATAAATAAATTGAAATAAAGTTCACATGCACTTTGTCAATTGTTACTTTATTTTATCATTGAAAAAGACAGAATCTCTGTCCAAACCCGTTTGATTTTATTGATTTTATTATTATTGGACCATATAGAACATTGGATTGGTTTGATATATATTTTTTTATATGTGCTGTAATTTACAGTGGATTTGCTCTGCTATATTGCACATAACACGCATATCACCTTCCACCCTAACACGCTCATCACCTCTTTCTCCCTCCTTTACCATACACAATACCTTTAAGTTGAAAGACTGCGAGTTTCAATGCTGCCAGGTGCTTTGGGGAAAGCACCACGGACACTGGATTTGAGGTTCAAAGACAGGGCCCTCCTTGCTTTGCGATGTGTTGATTTGTATTTACCTTCGCCTGGAACTTATCTTATGTACAGCACTACAGAATATGTTGGCGCGTTATAAATAATAATAATAAAAACACCTCTGAGAATTTGATAATATTCACTAAGGATTACCAATATAAACATCTGGGTATTTCCTAGTAATAGTAAGTACATAGAGAAGAGGTGCTATAGACTTGTCTTTACTTGTCACAAAAGTCCATATTATCATTTCCAAGTCCTCACAGAGGCTACTCTTATTATACAGTGAAATCAGAGCTGACTGGCCTTGTAAGGGTGGCACAAAAATAAAGGGGTTCTCAGTCAAGCCCCATACTTGGGGCCTCATTCTATTATCGGCCGCAGCCGTTGCGGGGCCGCAAGGACCGGCCGCAAGCTATTCGGCTATTCTATTCCCCTCCGGCTGGGGCTTCCGGCAGGCTTGCGGCCGGCGCCTTGCTATCTCTTGCGGCCGCTCGCGCCGGAGGAAAGCCTTTGATCTAAATCGGCCGTAAGAAAATCCTGTTTGCAATTCTATTGCCCCGGGAACCCTCTCTGCAAGGCTAAGAGCGAGCCGCAGCTTACTTGCAGGAAAGAGGTCCCTCTAGCACCAATTAAGCACGAAATACAGCCCAAATAAAGCCATCCTGCACTTTGAGAAGACTATAAAGTGATTTTAGGTGTTAGCAAAAATAGCACAAATTTCCCCTATACTCAAATCCGTAAAATAATTTTTTTAAATATATGTCAAATATACATGTAAAAAGTCCAGAGTGTTTGGAGCACCTCAGACCTGGCCACGCTGTGGCCGGAAAATAAACAGTTAATTTAAACTCGGATTTGGGCTGATGTGCAAGCTTGAGAGGGGGTTAATATTAATCCTCATGTCCCCCAATATGATCCCTAGCATTTACAGAGCTGTACAGTGCCGTCTTGAATTTATTTTTGACTTTAAAGATTTCTCAGCTTACACCCGGTTGCAAGATATACGGCCGGCCGTAAGAGGAGATCCTTGCGGGGCCGTATAATAGAATTGCGAGTTAACAGAACCCCCGCAAGGAATCGCAGCCTTACGGACGATTTACGGCCGATAATAGAACGAGGCCCTTGGTGTGTTGGACTCAATAGGTTAGTGTTTCAGGATCCCTTGTTGTTATAAAGTAATAGTGAGTTTGCCATCTTTGGATATATCATTGACGCCTGATACTCCTGTGAAGAATTCTACTTCTTACCCCAGAGTTCGGAGTGATGTTTTGTGCGATTTATGTACCGCATGACTTTTGAGGGTAAAAAATTTGAGTTTGATACTTCATCTGAGAAATTTTTATTATTATTTTTTATTGTTACTTATCATATCAATAAACTACTGATCCGCACTATTGTGATCTGTTCTTCTTTCTCTTTTTCCCTTCTATTTTTTTATAGTACGAGATACATCAGTGAACGGTGTTCTACATAGAAGAAGCTGCATTGTATCTAGTAGTAAAGACTTTTGGCTCTTCCCACCAGTGAGACTGCAGAGACATTTTGGAACAACATGTACAAAGATTTGGACATTTGGGGACTAAAGGACTATTATGTCTTCATAAGGACAATCTGATGTGTGACCATAAAAATCTGTTAGTGAGTACTCAAGCTATTGTGATTCTGTAAACCTCTATATTGTACATGTGGGAGTGCTATCTATTTTTTTATTGAACCTGTGTACACACAGTTGGTATAGCGCTACAGAAAGTTCACACAGCACATTGAGCATGAGCACCGAATCATTATATTTATGAATGGAAGCTTTCTGATTCTAACCATATAAACAAAGGATACCATACTGCGTACTACAGTTTCAAGACATACAAAACATAAATAACATTTCTATGAATAAAATTTAATAAATTATAAAAAAAAATGATAGAATGGAACACCCCCACACTCACCCCTACTAAGGGGTTAGAAGTACTGAGCAAAGTTTTTATGTACAAAGTTTTAAGTTTGACAAACCAAACCAAACGAAAATATTTATTCATGTACCTAATCTTTCTATATGTAAGTTACTTATTCTCTTGTTATTTACTAAGTAAATAATCTGAATCAGCAGATTTGCAGTTATATATGTCCTAATCTGTAGCTTCATCCAGGGATTTCAGTATAAATCTTCCAGTTTTTTAGGTGGCTGAAGCAATATACAAATTAAACAAGAATGGCTTACTATTTACAATGCATCGTCTTGTTGGCTTCTCTGGTAATTTTCTCTAATGCTGTACCAAAGGTAAGTCTTTTTTAGGAACATGACCAAGCCCATTTAACATTAAATTGTAAATGTTGTTGACTTTTTGCTTATTGATGATTAGTATCACATTTTTATCCACTTTAACATTCCAGAAACAAAGTATACTGTGCACAATGATAAAGATTTTTCTTACCTTGTGAACTTCTTTAGGTTTATAACAGCCTCATAATATCTTTTAAATTAATTCAGGATATATTTTTCTACTTCGACTAAATAGTGAAACTGAACATTATTAAGATAGTAATTGTCTATTTTTGTAGAATATTTTATTTATTTATACCTGCGATTTATATTTTATTGTAAGCCCATTACCAATGTTTTTCTTTTTTTTGTGTGATTTAAGAATTTACTGATGAACTCCAACCTGCACTCTAAAACATGTAAAGGTGTTCACCCATATCAGGCTATGCTATTTCTATTTGTGTACACACATATTTCTAGATACAATTGAATTTTCTATATTTTGACTATTGTATATTTTTTAACAATTACTTAATTTAAAGACATAATTTAAAATCTAAAAAGATATTGTTGTTGAAAGTTTATAAAAAAGGAGATACCTTTTGGTTTATTTAATTTGTATATGAGTCCAGCAAAAATGTATCACTGTATACATTAGAAATAATAAGCAATAATTTACTCCATAAATATGCACAGCCATGTACTCCGACACATGCTTGTATTTACAGGTACAAACACACAGATATTCTCACACAAATACAAACAATAATCACCATTTTTCTTGCATAATACAGTACATCATATCTATAATTATATTTAAAATGCTTCACCTGCCCTCCTTTCATTTTATAGGACCATAAAATAAATGGTGCAACAGAATCCAGTTGTCCCCTGATGGTAAAGCTTTTGGATGCAGTGAGAGGTTCTACCGCAGTTAATGTATCAGTTAACCTCTATAAGAAGGAGGATGATGGAAGCTGGACATTGATTAACAATGGGTAAGTTGCACACAAAATAGACAACAAGACTACACAAATTGCATACATTTTTTCAAGATTTGCAGTCTCTGCAAACCACTGGATTTCTGCTCCTTACCGGTTTTAATTCTGACCATTTTGTCTCACTAGAAAAATAGCTTTATTCCCCTTCTATGTAACAAAAGTAGTATTAGATTGTAAGTCTGTGCGTTTTCGATCTTGCAAGGTGCTTTAGGGAATGCCCTATGCACGCTAAATTCTATGCTCAAAGACAGGGCCCCCATTCTTTCACACTGTATTAAAATTGTTTTTGCCTTGTACTTAACCCATCTATAGTGCTATGGAATATGTTGGTGCATTACAAATAAATAATGATAATAGTATTAACTGCTTGTAAATAGACAGATAGCGATGACAGACTATGGAATCTCAAGAAAGCAAGCAACTTTGAAACAGCGCATATCAAAAGAGTGAATTGCAAGTGGTTTATTGTGCATAACAATAGTTAAAAAAAGCAGTTGGAAGTAAATAATGTATATTGCTAATGTAGTTTTTTAATAGACTTTTGTCATCTCATATATTTTTAAAAGATAGATGAATCTGGATCTATGGTTTTCATGTTGAATGCAAAGCATGCAACACATTTTACTTATTATGACTTTTTTATCTGATTTTTCATATGAATGTTTCATACAGCCCATTTTTTTTTCAGTCTTGTTAGCGTAGAATGGACAATCTTCCAATACCACCCCATTCATAATAATAGTAGACACCAAAGCTTTTAGTTATATGTCTTTCATCCCAATGTGTGCCATACATAGAGACCACACACAATACAGAATTGGAATTAAAATATGCTTGCAAAAGGCATAGTGATAATATCAGCCTAGTTCAAAGTTTCAAAATGGATAGTACATGAGCTAATTTGGCTGGATGTTTGAATGGCTCATCAGCTTCTGTGTTTAATACTACAAATATATCATGAGCAGGTTAAAGGGTTTTTTCAGCAGCAGAACACAAATAGCATGTATTCTTTATTTTAGTTTTCACATATATAATATAATTAACAGAATTGTGTAGTTATTGTAGTTATGGGATATATAAAACGTTATCAAAAATGTAGCTGTTATCTTATATATAAATCACAATTTACCAAAATGTTTAATATTTTATATCTACATCTTATCAAACACAATCAACCAACAGGTTAAACTCACACCAGTGTTGCACATTTTGGAAGGCCTTCAAGACAAAAATACTATTATACCAACATTTTAAAAGAATGCGAGATAATAACATATTATTTTTAATGTATCACATTATTCTGCAATGGCCAATTTGTTAGATATCTTAGAAATGAAAAAAAATCTTCTCATATGAAGTATACTTGTACTAGTTGGTTATAGTACATAGTGCACTGTTATTTTACCTACATTTACTTGTAGCATATCCAATATTATCATTTACTTATAGACATCTAACATGTGTTGCAATACCATGTGGTTGTTGGGTAATAATTACAAATACAAACAAATAATGACTAATACAAATTGTTATAAAGTTATCTCAATGTATGTCTTAACATGGTTTTAAAATTATTTATGTGTGTTTCAGTTGTAACATTTCCTTTTAATTGTTAGTATCACTAATGAAAAAGGAGAAATCCATCAACTTGCCACAGAGGAGCAATTTGTAGAAGGAGTATACAAGATTAAAATTGCTACAAAACCTTTCTGGAAAAAGCTTGGCCTTAACCCATTCCATGAATATGTTGATGTAAGTTTACAGTTATATCACATTAGAAATTCAATAGCTAAGTTTCTAAATGCATAGGAATAACATTAAACATTAACACTTTTTGTTGTATGTTGCATGTACCTTATTAACCTATTAACAAAAAAAGATGATCCGCCTTGGTAAAATAAGGATGTTTTCTGGTCCTAATGATTAAAAAAAAAAAAAAAAAGGTTGTTTTATGCCTGTATAATTAATATGACTTTTTATGGAAATAAACTATAGCAGTGTGATTATATAATCCTGCTTTAATAAAACTGCACATCCATCACTAATGTTTTGCAACTGTAGTTTTAATTGAATAAAAATGTTCTCTAGATAATTTTTCCAAAAGTTTTTTGCAATCTAATGCCTGAATATAACTAATATTTTATGTTCTATATGTTTACAAATACATTTTCATTTGCTTTGCAGGTGGCGTTTACTGCAAACAATGCTGGGCACCGTCATTACGCCATCGCTATTGTCCTCACTCCATACTCATTCTCAACCACTGTCGTTGTTAGTGATTTAATCCAATAAATGAATGTATATGTAATTATTATCCTCTACTGGGAATGTTCATCACATGCAAACATTGAACAACATTTTACATGTCATTATTATTTTTTGTTTAAGTAAAACTTCCAGTTTTACATTATAAGATTATGTTAAAAAGGGTTTCACATAAACGTGATATAAGAGTTTCTGAATAGTTGTTGTATGTTTCATTTAGGGCAGTATTTGTGAAAAGGACTGTAGTGTTCACAAGCCTAACAATTTACAAGTTTAAAAATAATAGAATCATATATTTGGTGAAAGATCCAAAAGAATCTGCCTACTGTATCTGCCTAACAAGCTTTCTTAAAAAATCTTTTGGATAATCTTATGTCCATGCCAGGGATGCCTGAATTCCATTTCTGTGCTATTTATTAGAATTGACTATTATTGATACACATGATTCTCACATTCTATCAAGATCACACACAAACTCCTATTCTCTCTTTTTAGGATGCTAAGGTCAAGGCTAGCGAAAAAGACAGGAAATGTCATTGGGGGATCAGCTGGGTATATAATTAGTAGGGCAAAAATAAAGACAAAAGAAAGAAGAAAACAAGAGATGATTTATATAGCTTATTGGCCTAGGATAAGCTTTACGTATATAATTATTTACCCTGGTAATTTACCTATGAGTTCTCGAGAGGAAAAGAAGTTGGGAACTATAGAGATATAACAGGGACTGGAGAGAAAGGAGACACAGATCATAAAGTATAGGTGGTGTAATTTATATATATTTTTATTTTTGTTTATGTATTCATCACAACTAACTCACAAGTAGTAAAGCAAAAAGTAAAGAAAAGGTTATAGGGGGGAAGAAAAGGGAAATAATTGTTGTTAAATATCTATATAATAGATTTATGCAAGAGACAGGAATTTCAATCCAAACTGGATATTAGGGTAAAGGAAAATAATATGGATGTATTCACACATGTGCACAGAGCTTAGGAATTATTCCTTAACCAGGAATCTTAGATGATCACATAAAAGCTATGCAAATTTTGATAACTCATTTGACTTGTCTCTCCATCCCTCACCCCCTATGGATTCAAATGTTGTACTGCAGGGTAAATTATAAAGTAATATGAAAAAGGGGGCAAAAAGCTCTATTAGCTCTATAAGTGTAAAAAGCCATGGAGTGGGCTAGACAGTTTAATCCCAGCCGTCAATCTCCCTACTTTTAAAGGGAAATTATTCCTGCCATTTCCTAATATCGGGTATTTGCCCCGTAAACGGTGAAGATATGTTGTATGTTTGTTTTGATCCCATGACGTGGCTTATGTTTGAATCTAGTAGCAAGAATATAAGTGATAAGTATTTTTTTGCACGTCAAGGGTGGTGTTTGTATGCTGAAAGATTGAGGAAGGACTATGGTATATACAGGAGGAGGAACTTATTAGGCAGGATACATAGATCTATCAGATTGGTAGATGAATAAGGGAATAAAAATAATTTCACATAATGTTAATGGATTAAACTCACAGACTAAAAGGAAAATAGCCTTTCTAAATTATGCCAAAATATAAAGCAGACATTCTATGCCTCCAGGAGACCCATATGAAGCAGGAGTCATTAAAGTATATGTGTAATAGTCAATATCCAATTAACATAAATTCGACATTTCAAAGTAAATTCAAGGGAGTATCTATGCTCTTTAATAAAAGACTGACGATCTCCGAGGTATTTACAAAAATTGACCATCTAGGCAGATATATAATATGGACAGGGTATATAAATAATAGACTGATAACCCTGGCAAACGTGTATTTGCCAAATAAAAATCAGGTCAGGTATTTAAAAATTTTATTAGGTGATCTATATAAATTGAAGAGAGGGGTGCTCATAATCTGTGGAGATTTTAATATGGTAATTGATGCTCATATGGATAAACTGAGATGCCACAAGATAAAATCAGAAGTCATAAATAACAAAATAGCTTTAGACTTCTCTAATATAATAAATAACTATGAGTTGTATGATCTATGGAGATTTTTCCACCCGAACTGTAAATAATTCACCTTCTTCTCAAATAGATTTGAATCTTCGTCTCGCATAGATTATATCTTTGCAGACCTGAATACCCTGAAATTGATAGGGGAGACCGATATCGTTTTGACACCCTGGTCAGATCACAGTATGAATAGTATTACTCTGAAGGACTTACTGGAATTAAAAGTAAAAAAAAAGGTGGAAAATAAATCCTATATTATTCAAAAATATTTGAATATGTTGAAAAAGGATACTCAGGAATTCTATTAGTATAATAAGGATTCAGTGACCTCTAGGAAGACACTATGGTGTTCTTATAAAGCCTACATTAGAGGAATCCTGATCTCTAGGATGGCAAAAATCAACAAGCAAAGGGGAAAACCCCTAAAAACATTATATATTGAACTAGAAAAATTACACCAGATTCATAAAAAGAGTCCAAATAAAGATATCGGCAACAAAATCAATATAATAAATAATCAAATAAATCGTACATTACAATCTCAGGCGGAAAACCTTTTATGGAGATTTCAACAATCCAATTTTTTGTTTGGCAACAAAACTGGCAAATTCCTTGCGAATAGATTCAAGAAACAATGTAAACAAAACAGGATTCTAAAAATATTAGATGAAGAGAAAAAGGCCCATATGAATCCCGATAAAATCGGTGAGGTGTTTCAGGAATTTTATGACAAATTATATAATTCAGACAAGGATCAGTGTTTTGTGATCCCAGACAAAGTGGATATTAATACCTTTTTAGATAATATTCGGATCCCTAGAATCTCAGATCAAGAATCAATAAAATTAAATAGGGAAATATCATGTGAGGAAATAATGTAATAAATAGTGGCAAATCAAATAAGGCCCCAGGTATTGATGGTTTTGACCATGTGTTCTATAAAGTATTACAGTCTGAGCTTCAAATACACTTATGTAGTCTATTTAACAAAATCAAACAAACAGGTAATATCCCGCTGGAGATGTCTGAGATTAAAATTGTAAACATTCTGAAAGAAGGAAAGAACCCAGAGGAGTGTAGCAGTTATCGACCAATATCACTAATAAATATAGATGTCAAAATATATTAAAAAATCTTAGCAAACAGATTAAAGACCATAATTGTCAAGTTGATTCACCCTGATCAAACGGGATTTGTCCCAGGACGACAGGCGTCGGATAATTCAAGACGACTCCTAAATATCCTATCCTATGTTAAAGATAAAGATATTCCCGTAATTATATTATCACTAGATGCGGAGAAAGCCTTTGATAGGGTCAACTGGGAATATCTACTAAGTGTATTAAGGAAATTTGGACTTGGGAAGTTTGCTTCAAAATCAGTTAAAGCTCTGTATAGGAATTCTTTTGCACAAGTTGAGAGTACGGATTTTGAATCAAAGCAAATTTAAAATAGGAAATGGCACCCATCAGGGATGCCCTTTATCACCGCTACTTTTTATACTCTTTATGGAACCACTAGCAATCTATATAAGAGAATGTAAAGGAATTAAAGGGGTATGTATAGGCAAGGAAGAATTTAAATATATGGCATTTGCCGATGATATTGTTATCCCTATATCGAACCCAGGGCATGCTTGTCAAAAACTCCAAGAAATATTAGATGAGTTCAGTAGAATCTCATTCTTTTAAATTAATCAGTTAAAATCAGACACCCTAACGAGAGGTATAACATTTAAAAATAAAAACATGTTGGAGAAAGATTAAAGATACAATTGGAAATCCAAATATATAATCCATTCGGGTATTACATTTTCTTTTGGTGTGGATAAAATCCTCTAAGATAACATCAATGAGGTAATGAAACAAATTAGACCAACTTTGACTGATTGGAGACAACTAAATTTATCTTGGTCAGCTAGAATCGCCTCAATAAATATTAGTATAATCCCAAAAATTACGTATTGTATGAGATCTATACCCGACGTATTGGCAAATATTATTTAAAACTCATTCAGGATCAATTGGATACATTTCTGTATGAGGGGAGAAAACCTAGAATTAGGAAAAGTATAACCTATAATAAATTAATTAATGGAGGTCTAAATGTATAAAATAAATACATTAAAATATTATTATAGCCCAACTCATAAACTGGAATATCACCCAAGATAAACCAAGATGGTTAATTTTAGACGATGCCTTAGTAAAGGATTATTCTATTCAAACCTTGCTGTGGCTTCCTAAGTTTAAGAAAACTTTGTTCAGTAAATTACAAAAAAATGTCAATGCTATCATAAAATTTTGGTATAAGTACAAAGAGAAAATGAAATTGTCTAAATAGGCTTTAAAATTGAAGGCTTTATGCCCGACAATAAAAGTGTTAACAGACCAGGGCTTAACTTGTATTTCTGAAATATATAACAAAGGCAATCTCTACAGGAGTTACAACAGAAATTAGAACCTAAAAAACTTACTTGGATAAATTATGAAAGCTTTAGGAAAAATCTGATGGGTAGAGGCTGGGGGATGAACATCCCAACAAAAATAGAAGAAGTTATTATAAAAAAAGAAATGGTACATCATCATTTCAAAGTGTAGCAGAATCATTAACGAGTCTACCTCGTTCTCCAAAAGTATAGGTATTAAAGGTTGGGAGTTGGATCTCAGAATTAATTTAGAGGATGCAAGTTGGAGGAAAATCTTAATAACTACAAAGAAATCCTCAATGGGCCTCATTCTATTATCGGCCGCAGCCGCTGCGGGGCCGCAAGGACCGGCCGCAAGCTATTCTGCTATTCTATTCCCTTACGGCCGGGGATTCCGGCAGGCTTGCGGCCGGTGCCTTGCTATCTCTTGCGGCCGCTCGCGCCGGAGGAAAGCCTTTGATCTAAAACGGCCGCAAGAGATTTGCAATTCAATTGCTCCGGGAAACCTCTCTGCAAGGCTAAAAACGAGCCGCAGTTACTTGCAGGAAAAAGGTCTCGCTAGCACCAATTAAGCACATAAAATAGCTCAAATAAAGCCATCCTGCACTTTGAGAAGACTATAAAGGGATTTTAGGTGTTAGAAAAAATAGCACATAATTATCCTGTACTCAAACCCGTAAAATATTTCATTTTTAATATCCGTAAAATATCCATGTAAAAAGTCCAGAGTGCTTGGAGCACCTCAGACACGCCCACGCCGCAGCAGGCAAATAAACAGTTAATTTGAACTCGGGTTTGGGCAGATGTGCAAGCTTGAGAGTGGGTTCCTTTTATTCCTCATGTCCCCCAATATGATCCCTAGCATTTACAGAGCTGTACAGTGCAGGCTTGAATTTATTTTTGACTTTTTATATTTCACAGATTACGGCCGGTTCCAAGATATGCGGCCGGCCGTAAAAGGAGATCCTTGCGGGGCCGTATAATAGAATCGCGAGTAAACTGAACCCCCGCAAGGAATCGCAGCCTTACGGCCGATTTACGGCCGATAATAGAATGAGGCCCAGTTAATATAGCATATACAGAGCTATTTTTTAAAATAATTCATAGATGGTACCTAACTCCGGCAAAAATGTCTAAAATTTATACAAAGGGGGAAGGCCGATGTTGGAAATTATGTGGACTAAGAGGATCCGAATTTTCATATATGGTGGGAATGTAATAAAATTCATAGTTTGTGGTGAGATATTGGTCAGTTGATATTTAAGGTGCTAGATAAATGGATTGTATGGTCTCCACAATTAGCCATTCTCCATATGCATCTGGAGAATTTGCCCCCAGCTGATAGATACTTGACATGTCATATTCTGCTGGTGGCAAAATGGCTCATTGTGAGGTATTGGAAGCAATCCATGGTCCCAACAAATAATGAATTGTGCAACATTATTAATATAAATAGGGAGTTGATGCATAACAGTAATCGCCTTGCATTTCAGAGTTATGTATGTCGCATTAACTGTCAGAAATGGGACAGATGAGTGAGTCCGTAAAATCATCTCAAATTATGATATCTTGTAGTAGATTATAAATGGAAGTCGATCCCATGCTATATCAAATAGCACCGCTCCACGTGGATATTAACTAAATAGTTCTTCAGAGCCAATACTTAATCCTCTATGTTCTTTTAGTAACGAAACCCCTGATATCAAAACACCGGAAGCAGGCTGTAACTTCTTCTTTCTAAGAAGCTTTAAAATGCGGTAATCTTAAATAGGGACCTATTGCAGAGAAAAATATAAATTGTATATTAAAAAGATCTAGTACCTAATTGGTAATTACGAATCTGCCCTTCCCGTAGATATACTGTTGATTGAGAAAGCTTCTATACCGTATGTTTCAAACGATTGTATATATGTATATGTGTATTTGAATTGTTCTTTTTTTCATGTTATTTATGTGTGTATATTGTATGAAATCTCTGTGAATAAAAAAATTAAAAAATAAAAATAAAAAAAAAGATCACACACAAACAGCTAAAATGAAATATCTCTGACATACCATGTGTATTAAACATCTGTTCTGGAGTACTAAACACAGTCCTATAATTCATAGTTGCCCTGATGTTCATAAACAAAGGCCTTAAAACTAATTTGAAGAGTGACAAAAGAGATATGTTTTACTCTGTACTGAGCCAGGTTAGCTTTATACTGATGGGTGGCTGGCCCCAGCTCTAAAATCAAGATATAAACATGTCAATGCATGGATCTTAAGAAAGGTGAAGCAGTACAGTCTAAAATTGTATATTAATATTTGAGCTTGTATGTATTTCAGAATGAAGCAGTATATAAAATAAGGGTGGACATTATTTTGAGTGCTTTTGTATTACTGATTTGGACAAAATGTTCTTACAAAGCAAAATAAAATTCACAATTGAGCTATTTAACTTTTCTATGCAAACTTCTATTTTTTTAACTGAGGTGCTTCAATTAGCTGCTCTTTCGGAGAATGTGTCCTTGTGAACTAATGAGCTTTCAATTAGTCCTACTAAACCCACTGGCAGTTGTAGCTGTCACTTTTCCATTGCACATTCAAAGTCTACTCCCATCTGTGGAGGTAGAACAGCACAAATACAATGTTAGACATTTCACCAGTATGTGTTTAGTTATTCATTCCTGTCCATATCTCCATGACCCTATGGACCGTAGCACGCCAGGCAAATTTTTTTCACCGGTTGTGCTTCTCCATAAGGTTTTCTTGGCAAAGATAGTGGCTTACAACTTCCTTCTCCAGTGGGCCTCAATTTGTCTGACCTCTCTGCTATGATTTACCCATCTTTGGTGATCCTACATGGTTTAGCTCACAGCTTAATTGAAGTACACAAGCTCCTCCACCATGACAAGGTAGCGACAAAGTAGAGATTCAGAAGGGGTTCACCAGCATAATTGCATACAAAAAGGAATACTGTATATTAAACACTATATTTGTTTGATTTTTTACTAAAAGCAGTTGGTACATCTACAAACATAATTCTTCAAAAGAGAATATTTTGAATGTATGGCTACAATGATCTTTTAAGAGAGGATAGGAGATGCGTAGAGGAAATTATGAGAGAAGGGTTGTGCAAAGTAGGAATTTGTATTAAAGAGAACAGGCATCTAAAAATGATTTCTAGGTTATAAGTAATTTAAGAGCAAGAGTGATAAAATGAGAGGAGTGTAGTAGATGTCTCCGTGTTCAGTGATTCCTGGTGAAGAATATATCAGATCTTTGGGAAGCCTTGTGACAGGCATTCAATAACACAATTTGTAGTAGGACATCAAGCTGCAAAGCTATCACAAGCTGCTAAGCATAGTATGAGCCCCGTTCCAATCTTTTCCTGAGTTGATTTGCAAGGTCAAGGTCACACATAATTCACTACTAAGCTGGTCCAATCTGCAGAAAAAGGAACCCTACCAGTATTGCATGCAAGGGCGTAGGAAGTAAGGGGGTTCAAGGGGGACATATCCCCAAACATTTTATTCAACCTCTCATTGCCCAGTAGTCTCCCCCTCACCTCTTGTCCCTTTAGCTGCTGAATTCCCCTAAAAACCCGGCGAGATCTCATGAGACCAGGCAATAAGATGAATCCAGCAGCTAAAGGAACAAGAGGTGAGGGGGAGACTACTGGGGAGTGATAGGACCACCGGGGAAAAGCTCCCTATCACTCTATAATGTATTATATTAAATGAATATATACAGTATGTAACAAACAAACTGTCGTGGGTTTTGGCAATTAATATGGTGATATTATTAATATCAATAACCTTTATTAATATTAATTAAAAATGTATATATTTGCCAAATTGACTAAATCTGAATTCTTACTATGCGATATATATAAGCCTTGGTCTCATGAAATAAAAAGAACTGTATTATGTGAAAGATATTTATTATAAGTGAATAAAAATAACAATTCAGTATATTTTAATATAACAAGATAGTATAAACAATTGTAACAGATATATATCAAGGTACAGCAATCCCCTCCTCTATTTTACAGGCCTCGCGGTGAGCACTGAAGGCATCGCCGCTCATTGCAGGTCTCTGTCAACCCGCAACTTTTGTGCCCCGCAATGAGTGCTCATTGCGATCCTTCCCCCCATCTACTTTACGGGTCTTGCAATGAGTGCCTTCGGTGTTTGTTGCTCATCGCAAGCTCTGCAATGAGCGTTTTCGTTGATCACTGCAAGCCTCTCCCCACTCTCCCCCTCCCGTGTCTCTTTCCCCCCTCTCACACCCCTGTGTCTTTCCCCCCCACTCCCTCCCCTGTCTTTCCACCCCACTCCCTCCCCTGTGTCTCTTTCCAGCCTCTCCCCCCTCTCCCTCTATTTTGTCTTTCTCTCCCCTATCCCTCCTCTGTGCTCCTGTTTGCATTTACAGGTGTGAAACCGTTTGCGGGCCTGGGAAATTGTTAATTTTCCCCAAGCTCGAAATGTGTTTCCGATTTACGGGCTTGACAAAAAGTTATGTCTTTACGGCCGCCATTTTTTCCTCGCTTAGCCGTTTTCAGACTCCCAAAAACACCAATTAAATATCGAATTAGCTTGCAACCTCTCTTACAGGCTCCTTGCCTCATACCCTGTGTTGTGTGTAAGGTTGTAAATTCATATTTCAATTAATTGCCGTCTTTTGGTGGTCTTCTGACAGCTTCCAAGTTACGGGCTTTGAAAAAAATAGCGGTCGTTAAATTCGTAATTTTTTTGAAGCCTGTAACTCAGCCATTTTGAGCCTCTCCCCCCCTCAAGCCAGTTATGTATGGGCCTTTGGTGCTCATCGCGAGCCCTGGAATGAGCGCCTGAATACTGAACCCTGAGGAACCCCACATACAACATTAGTCCAATCGGAGTATGTTCCATTTAAAACAACCCTTTGCTTCCTGTCTTTTAGCCAGCTCCATGAGCAGATATTTACTGCAATTCCTGTATCCCTTAGTTTGCACAATAGTCTTCCATGTGGCATTGTATCAAAAGCCTTTGCAACATCCAAAAAGACTACATCCACTGAGTTGCCTTGACCCAGGTTCCTCCTAAACTCCTCATAGAAACTAATTAGATTTTTTTGACATGACCTATCCCTCATAAATCCATCTTAACTCCTATTTATAATCCTGTTTAAATAGACATATTCTTGTATATTATCCCTTATTAATCATTCTAAAAGCTTCCCCACTACAGAAGTGAGGCTCACTGGTCTATAATTCCCCGGATTTGCTCTTCCTCCCTTTTTAAATATACGTATCACATCTGCTTTTCTCCAGTCATCTGGTAGAGTGAATCTTGAAAAAATAAATAAAAATGGTTTGGCTATTACAGAACCTAGTTCTCTAAGTACCCTTGGATGTATTCCATCAGGACCTGTAGCTTTATTAACATTTATTTTTTCCAACCTCTTTTGGATTTCTTCCTGCGTTAACCAATTATTCAGCAAAGGTAGTGTAGCCCCATTATTTTGCAGTGTCCCAACCACTGGTATCTCCGGAAGAAAATGACCTATTTAGCTCATCTGCCTTTTCTTGGTCATTTCAGACGGCCTGTGTCACATTATAATGTCCCTATACCTTCTTTTCTCGCCTTCTTCCCATTAACTTCCCATAATTTAAAAAGGGACTCGATATATTTTTAAATAAAAAGGGCATTAAGGGCTATCTTGGATAAATAGAGAAGGAGGGGAGAATAGGAGGGGAGAATAAGAGAGGGGGAGAGATAAGGAGAGGAGAGGGGGAGAATGAGAGAGAAGGAGAGGGGGAGTACGAGGTGGGGAGAAGGAGAGGAGAATGAGAGAAATGAGATAGGGGAAGCGATAAGGAGAGGGTAGGGGGAGAAAGAGATAGAAGTAGAAGGGGAGAGAGAAGGAGAGGGGAGGGGGAGAATGAGAAAGGGGGAGAGAGAGGGGAAGAATGAGACAAAAGGGGAAGGGAAGAAGAAGGGGGAGAGAAGGGGAGAGGAGGGAACAATGAGAGAGAGGGAGAGAGACAGAAGCAGAGGGGAGGGGAGAATGAGAGAATGGGAAAGAGAGGGGAGGGGGAGAAAGAGTGAAAAGGAGAGAGGTAGAAGGAGGGGGAGAGAGATGGAGATGTGGGGGGAATGAGAGAGAAGGGGAGGGGGAGAAAGAAGGAGAGGGGGAAATAAGAGAGGAGAGGGGAGTGGGAGAATGAGAGAGAAGGAGAGGGGAGGGGAGGAGAGAGAAGGTGGTAGACGGAGAGGGGAAGGGGAGAAGGAGAGAGAAGGAGGTGGAGAATGAGAGAAGGAGGGGGAGAGAGAAGGAGTAACGAGAGAGAAGGAGATGGGAGAGAGAAGGAGAGGGGAGGGGAAGAATGAGAGAGAAGAAGAGGGGAGGGAGAAAATGAGAGAGGAGGGGAGCAGAGAGAGAAGGAAAGAGGGGGAGAGAGAAGGAGAGGGGAGAGAGAATGAGAGGGGAAGAGAAGGAAAGGGGAAGAGAAGGAAAGGGGGAGAGAAGGAAAGGGGGAGAGAAGGAAAGGGGGAGAGAAGGAAAGAGAGAGAGAATGATAGAGGGGGAGAGAGAAGGAGAGGGGAGAGCAAAGGAGAGGGGAAAAATAAGGAGGGGGGAGAGAGAAGTGGGGAGAGAAGGAGAGGGGAGAGAAGGAAAGAGGGGGAGACAAGGAAAGAGACAGAAGGAGAGGGGAGGAGGAGAATGATAGAGGGGAGAGAGAAGGAGAGGGGAGAAGGAGGCTGAGAAGGAGAGGGGGATAGAAGGAAAGAGGGGAAGAGAAGCAAAGATAGAGAAAAGGAGGGGAGGCGGGAATGAGGGACAGGGAGAGAGAAGGAGAGGGAGAGGGGTAAAGAAGGAGAGAGGGGGATTGAGAGAGAAGGAGAGTGGGAGAGAGATGGAGAGGGAGAATGGGGGTAGGAGGGGAGAAGCAAAGAGGGGGAGAGAAGGAGAGAGAGGGGTGAGAATGAGGGAGGGGAGAAGGAGGAGTGAGGGAGGAAAAGGGGAGAGATAGGGAAGGTGGGAGAGAAGGAGAGAGAGGGGGAGAAGCGGGAGAGAAGGAGACGATGGAGAGAGGTGGGAGATAGAAGGGGAGAGGGAGGAGAGTGGAGGGAGAGAGAAATGGAGGAGAGATTAGGGAGAGAGAGATGGGAGTTGTGGGGGCTACACACAAAAAACTGTGTATATATAAAACTGTATATATATTGAAGAGTGAAGCAGCCGTGAATATCCAGTAATCTAGTAACTTAGTAATTAACAATTAATATATATATATATATATATATATATATATATATATATATATATATAGATTAATAATGCATATCACAGACGACGCTCCTTGCCAGCAACTGCGGACCTCGCAAAATTTACGTAGTTACGAAAGCAAAGTTCGAGTCACGTTACGACTCATTAGGGCCTCGCAAAAAACGTCCAAAACCCACGCACATGAAAACATAAAAAACACAATAAATACACACAACAAATACATAAAAACTTACCTACAGCAAGGGGGGCACCCAGGACCTCAAAAACTGAAGTTACATCTCAATTTAACTCCAAATAAAAGAGTTTAGACACTCAAAAATCCCCTAAGCAAGAGAAAAAATGGCTGCCGAAAAAAACGAGGCTACAGGAGTCTCTCGAGACGCAAAACACCACAAAACACCTACGGGTTTCCCGAAAAAGACGTACGAGATCCAAAAACAAGGACGCAACCCGCACAACCCCAAAAACATGACAAACACAATAAATACAAACAACAAACACATAAAAAGGTTAGCCACAGCAAGGGGGGGGGGGGCACCCAGGACCTCTGCAAGTGAAGTTACACCTCCATTTAACTCCAAATTTCGGAGTTTAGACACCCGAAAATCACCTAAGCAAAAGAAAAAATGGGCACCGAAAAAAACGAAAATGAGGCTAAAGGACCCTAAACACACAAAACACCACCAAACACCTACGGATTTTCCGAAAAAGTCAGACGACATCCAAAAAGAAGGACGCAACCCGCACAACCCCAAAAACATTACAAACACAATAAATACACACAACAAACACATAAAAAGGTTACCCACAGCAAGGGGGGGGGCACCCAGGACCTCTGCAAGTGAAGTTACACCTCGATTTAACTCCAAATTTCGGAGTTTAGACACCCAAAAATCACCTAGGCAAAAGAAAAAATGGCCACCGAAAAGGAGGCTAAAGGACCCTAAACACACAAAACACCACCAAACACCTACGGATTTTCCGAAAAAGTCGGACGACATCCGAAAACAAGGACGCTAAATCAGCCACACATTAGCCGCCATTTTAGAACAATAACTTATACAATCCGGAAGTACACAGCTACCCTAACGGATTTGCCTCGTGCACGCACAATATTACACTGCACACATTCATGACGCTTACACAGCAGCTCCACAGCACTGATGATGCAGCAACATGAAAACAGATTGCCAGCTCTTCAACACAATGCTTCCTGTATATATTACTTCACAATAGGTAAAGTATATTAATTTCTTATTTTATTAATTATTCATTGCCATACCAAAAAAAAAACACCAACGCTGCTCATAGGACACAAACAACCAATAGTAATAGCTTGACTATGGATGATGGCTTGTTTGGTGTGGGAGGGATGGAAACTGGAGCTGTGTAGGTAATTACATCTGTCTGTGGGTTTCCTATATACAGATGAGTGGAGAGTGCCATTGGTGATGGATATGGTAGTGTCTAGAAAGTTTCCCTTTTCTGTAGAGAAATCCATTTTAAGTTTTATAGATGAATGGAAGGTGTTGAATGAATTATGAAAGTCTCTGAGTTTGCTTTCTATAGATCATCTATGTAACGGTAGTATTTGTATGGTTTGTAAATGGAAACATATAAGAATGTTTCTTCTAGATTGGCCATAAATAGATTTGCGTATCATGGAGCCATTTTGCTACCCATGGCTGTCTCCATCATCTGTAGGTAGGTATCTTGGTTAAAAGTAAAATAGTTATGGATAAGGATATATTCTATCAATTTAACAATTATATCAGGGCCATATTTATTGTTTTTTATGTTTGTTGAAAGAAACTTAAAGAATGCCTCAGTGCCATCTTTGTGTGGGATCCATGGTACCAAGTAGTGTGTTAGCAGGTAGGTCTTTAATCTGACTTAGTTTGTTGAGAAAGTCAGTGGTGTCTTGTATATACAGTGGATATAAAAATTTTACACAGCCCTGTTAAAATGTCAGGTTTCTGTGCTGTTAAAAAAATGACAAAGATAAATCATTTCAGAACTTTTTCCACCTTTAATGTAACCTCTAAACTGTACAACTCAATTGAAAAACAAACTGAAATCTTTTAGGTAGAGGGAAGAAAAAATATAAAAATTAATTAATATGGTTGCATAAGACCATGACCATTGATAAATCACAAGGACAAACTTTCAAATCTGTGGTTATTTTCTTAGAACAACCAGTATTTGCACATGTCCAATTGTACGTTGCCTTATCACGGTGCAAAAATCCACAGGCTATTAAAGTTTACATTGAAAATAATGAAAGTCAAGGTGATTTATTAGAGGATGGACGCATTTTTACTAAAAACATTGTCTACTATGAAGTACTGTAACTTTCAATCAAACAAACAAAAGCCATGCCAAACCAATTTAAAACAAAACTCAAAAACTCAACTAAACCACAATATAACCACCAAAAATACAGAAAAATTACAGACAACCGTCCGTTTCTTTCAAAAAATAATTATTACGCCACAGAAATTAGTTTTACACCGCCAATATTTCAATATTAAACTCCATACAATCGCAAAACACATAGAGAACAGTGGTTACACATTCGCGGACCAACTTTAAGGTCCCGCGTTCTCTTTTTAGAGAAACACTTTTCCTTAGAGGAAACTCTATTTGCCATTTTAAACAATTACTACACCAACAAACAAAGGTCAACCATTGAAAACTACCAATAAATAAATAATTCAGTCATAATTCATGGTAGTACTGTTTATGCATGATTAGCCCCACAAAACACTTGCCTTGCATTTAAAAAAAAAATGCTGTTCAAATGTTAATTAACTATGTTACTGTTTATAACGTTACAAGTTTGACAAAAAATCCTTTAAAGTTCCTGACTTACACAGATAACAAAGTTCAAGTTTCACAAAAAATACTTTAAAGTTCCTTACTTAGACATATTACAAAGTTCATGTTAAAAGCACAAGCACGTTTTCAGGCACAATGTAAATGTTGTATTTCATGTTAAACATTAATCCAGGGAGTAATCCGATCGCCAGTTAATGGGGTCAGGAAGGAATTAATGTTTTTCCCGCTTTGATACAATTGGCTACGTTTCAAAGAGGGTTTTTACTGTTTTCCTTCCTCTGGATTCAATGTATATTTAAGTTAACAGTTCTTGTTAAAAAAACATTACCTCAAGTTTACAATACTGATTAATCTAAAGTTCAACTGTTCTTACATTCAAATGTTAATACTTTTACTACAAAACTCTTTAACAGTTACTCAACAAGAAAAGAAACTGTTGCAAAAATAAACATGTTTAATAAAAGAATTGTACTTATTTCGACATAACTAAAAGCTTACAATTCTCAAATACATATATAACTAACTAAACAAATTTAGAAACATAAACATCGCATTGCCGTCAATTTTTGACATGCAAGTTGCTAGTTTAATATATATTTTAACACAGAATAAACACGTCTTTATTTATTGAAGCTATAAATACAATTGTGGCAACTTTTTAATATCAAAATATTTTAATAAATAAAAACCTATTTATATATATATATATATATTTATATATATATACATATACACACACATATATATACATATATATACATATATATATACATATATATACATATATATACATATATATATACATATATATATACATATATATATACATATATATACACATATATATACATATATATATACATATATATACACATATATATACACATATATATATATATATATATATATATATATATATATATATATGTATATATATTGAAGAGTGAAGCAGCCGTGAATGTCCAGTAATCTAGTATTTTAGTAATTATTAATCCATATAAATATAGATTAATAATGAGTATTGCAATATAATTTGATACCTTTTGTATTGGACAAACGTTATATTTATAATGACAAGCTTTCGAGAGGCTTAACCTCCCTTTATCAAGTCTCAAGCAATACTACATGAGATGGAACCCTCAGTTTGAATAATAACAGCAGATGCAGAGAGAGTGGAAACAGCATCTGACATCATCAGGTAAATTCAAATATGGGGAATAAACACAACATAGCAAAGGAAACATACATACACATATTAAATACACATATACATCAATATATACATGAAAAAGCAGAGCACTGTAGTCCACGGTGATATCTTTCCTGTTGGACAAACACCTCACTAAGAGTGCTAAGTCTGTTATTGTAGAAAAAGAAAAAAAATCACATGAAATTCTGATAATGTGTTAGAAAGCCCAAATCTATATTAAGTCCTGTGTTTTTAGAGTTGAAGAATGTAATCATCTTTATTTCAAATGCTTTTCTCTCTTGGATGCTTTTAAATTTTCCTCTGAGTATTTTGACTTTTAAGTCTTGGATGGAGTGATCATTCTGGCTAAAATGGTGTCCTACTGGGCTACAATAACTGTCTTCATTATGTTTTCTTATTGAATGACTGTGTAAATTCATCCTTAAATGCATTTTTTGGCCAGTTTCTCCAATGTAACAGCCTGTGTCACATAAAGTGCATTGTATCATATAAACCACATTTGACGATGTACATGAATATGATCCTTTGATGTTATAGGTTTTGTTGTTATGTGTGGCTGTATCATTATTACAAATGTGTTGGCATAATTTACAGGCACGTTTGTTACAAGGTTTAGTTCCATTTTTTGTATTCATTTGTTCATTGGCCAATTTTCTGCTGACAAGTTTTTGTTTCAGGTTTGGTGGTTGTTTAAATGCAAGGATGGGAGGTTTTGGGAATATATTTTTTAATTCAGTATCTTCAATTAGTAATGGTTGTAAATCTTTAATTATTTTCCGAATTTTCTCTAAAATTGGATGGTATGTGGTCACTAGAGGTATACGTGAAGTAGTTTCTTTTGTTTTGTAGTTTAATAGTTGTTCTCGGGGTATTTTGATGGCAGTTGATATTTTTTGGGTAATAATACGGGGTTTGTAACCCTTTTGTTTGAAAGATTCAGACAGAGTTTTTAAATTTTTATCACGGTCTCCAGTGTTTGAGCAAATCCGATGGTATCTAATAGCTTGACTATGGATGATGGCTTGTTTGGTGTGGGAGGGATGGAAACTGGAGCTGTGTAGGTAATTACATCTGTCTGTAGGTTTCCTATATATAGATGAGTGGAGAGTGCCATTGGTGATGGATATAGTAGTGTCTAGAAAGTTTACCTGTTTTGTGGAGTTATCCATTTTAAGTTTTATAGATGAATGGAAGGTATTGAATGAATTATGAAAGTCTCTGAGTTTGCTTTCTCCTTCTGTCCATATGATGAACAGATCATCTATGTAACGGTAGTATTTGTATGGTTTGTAAATGGATACAGATAAGAATGTTTCTTCTAGATTGGCCATAAATAGATTTGCATATTGTGGAGCCATTTTGGTACCCATGGCAGTCCCCATCATCTGTAGGTAGGTATCTTGGTTAAAAGTAAAATAGTTGTGGGTAAGGATATATTCTATTAGTTTAACAATAACATCAGGGCCATATTTATTGTTTTGCTTGTTTGTTGAAAGAAACCTAAAGCATGCCTCAGTGCCATCTTTGTGTGGGATATTACTGTAAAGAGACTCTACGTCCATGGTAACAAGTAGTGTGTTAGCAGGTAGGCCTTTAATCTGACTGAGTTTGTTGAGAAAGTCAGTGGTGTCCTGTATATAGCTACTGGTGTTACTAACTAATGGTTTAAGGATGTTTTCAACAAATCCAGATATCTGTTCAGTCAGTGTGTCCATACCTGTAACAATTGGTCTCCCTGGGTTGCCTGGTTTATGGATTTTTGGCAGTAAGTAGAAAGTCCCAGTTGTAGGATTGTCGGGGATTAGTTGTTCTAATTCCTGATGTATATTTTTAGGGAATGTTTTGAGGAGTTTTTTAAGTTGAAGAGTATATATTTCTGTAGGGTCCTGGTTCAGTTTCTTGTAGTAGGTGTTGTCTGACAGTTGTCTGTTGGCTTCATTTATGTAGTCCTGAGTATTCATGATAACAACTGCCCCTCCTTTGTCTGCCGGTTTGATGGTGATGTTGGGATTGTTTTTTAAAAACTTTATGGCAGTTCTTTCTGATGGAGTAAGATTGTGCAAGTCTCTTTTATATTGTGTTGTTATAATGGATGCAGTTCTCAGGCGAAAACTTTCTATATAACTGTCCAGTCTGATGTTACGATCAGGTTGTGGGTTGAAATATGTATTTTTTTTCTTGTTACTGCAGTCTAATGATGTTGTGGTATGTCCCTTGTTGTAGAAAAATTCTGCCAGTCTTAATCTCCTGAAGAATTCTTCTATGTCCGAGTATAGTTGTATTTTATCTAGTTTTATGTCTGGCCAGAAAGACAATCCTTTGGAGAGAACAGAGGTCTCTGCTTGTGATAGTTGATGGTCTGAGAGATTTACAATTCCTGTTTGTTCTGTATATTTTTCAGAAAAACTATTTGTTTGAGTTGGTAGGTTTTTAGATGTGGTGTTAGTAGAATTTAGGACTAAATTTGGGTCATTTCTTCTCTCTTCCATTCGCTGTTGTATGTTGTTTTGCTGGAAGAGGCAGCTGAGTTTTTTATTTTTATTTTTTATAAATTCATGTTGTTGTTTCTTGTGAAGATGTTGTATTTCTTTTTCTACATGTTCAGCTTCATATATGTTGCTCTCCTTTAGTTGTTGAAAGAGGCTTACTCTTTGGTGATTTAGATGATGTTTCTTTGTATAAAGTTGATGTATTAGGTAGACAGTTAATGTATTAGGTAGACAGTTAATGAAGACAGTTATTGTAGCCCAGTAGGACACCATTTTAGCCAGAATGATCACTCCATCCAAGACTTAAAAGTCAAAATACTCAGAGGAAAATTTAAAAGCATCCAAGAGAGAAAAGCATTTGAAATAAAGATGATTACATTCTTCAACTCTAAAAACACAGGACTTAATATAGATTTGGGCTTTCTAACACATTATCAGAATTTCATGTGATTTTTTTTCTTTTTCTACAATAACAGACTTAGCACTCTTAGTGAGGTGTTTGTCCAACAGGAAAGATATCACCGTGGACTACAGTGCTCTGCTTTTTCATGTATATATTGATGTATATGTGTATTTAATATGTGTATATATGTTTCCTTTGCTATGTTGTGTTTATTCCCCATATTTGAATTTACCTGATGATGTCAGATGCTGTTTCCACTCTCTCTGCATCTGCTGTTATTATTCAAACTGAGGGTTCCATCTCATGTAGTATTGCTTGAGACTTGATAAAGGGAGGTTAAGCCTCTCGAAAGCTCGTCATTATAAATATAACGTTTGTCCAATACAAAAGGTATCAAATTATATTGCAATACTCATTATTAATCTATATTTATATGGATTAATAATTACTAAATTACTATATATATATATACTTATTTATATGTATTTAATTATATTATGATACTTCTTGTATATGTGTACATAACATGTGTGTATATATATATATATATATATATATATGTGTACCATACTATGTTGTGTTCATTCCACCTATATGTATTTGCCTGATGATGTCAGACACTGCCACCACTCTCTCTGCATGTGCTGTTTTTATTCAAACTGAGGGTTCCATCTCATGTCAGTTTTGCTTCAGACTTGATAAAGGGAGGACAACACTCTCGAAAGCTTGTCATTTATTTATGATTATGTGTGTCCAATAAAAAAGGTATCACTATATACTGCAAAACTCTTATTATATATATATATATATATATATATATATATATATATATATATATATATATACATACATACATACATATATATGTTCCCTTGCAGCAGCTTAGTTACGGCACTTGTAACTGCACTTCCCACACCCATTATACGATTTATGAAGTTCACATTTTCTTTTGGCTTCTAGGGCCCTGTCTCATCTGTAAAGTTAGTTTTGGCTACTCCCTGCACAGAAATCTGTTGTGTCTGAAGCAGGATTTATGGCTGTCCACTAAGTGCTCTAACATGAGGGAGCAAGAGATTTACATTATAATCTGTTGGGAATTTAGTGTGCAGTTAGGTGAAGTAAAATATGCTGTTGTGTATCTTTGTTTATTTTTTTATTGTTGTTATTAATGAGAATAAAAGTTATAACAGAGTAAGATGTACAGTAAAATAACAATATATATTGTATTCAAATGTCATCAGAAAAAGCTTGGGTCTACTTTTCCCAATTGTTTTGAGTTTTGTTGCATAAATTAACAGTAAGCCCACTTTTTATAGTAATCACCTAGTTTGGCAGAGATCAAGCTCATTGAACGTATGTATTTAAGCTTCCCCAAACACAGGAATGGACGTCTTCCAAGTTTTTTAGCAATAGTGTTCCTGACTGCTAAAAAGATTTGGTTTGAGAAAAGTTGAGCCTCTTTAGAAAGGCCGGTGATAGGGAGACCTAATAAGGGTTCCTCTGTTTTTTGAGGTATTCTGTGTCCCCATAGCTGCTCTAGGGTGTCATAGATTTCTGACCCGATATGGGCTATTTTAGGGCAGTCCCATAGTATGTGCCTTAGTGTACCGGTGGCTGTTGTTTATCTTCGACCACAGTACACCATTCAGTTTCCATCATGATAAGGGATAAACTGTGGTATTTATATAAAAGTAGGTCATTATACCATGTCTTTGATGTTTTAACTTGTAACAGTGAATCTGGGTTGTATAGATACGCCATATGCAGGATATATTAGTTAAGGCAAATTAATTACATAATAGTTTAGTCAGATCTGCTTCTCCTTACACCAGGTTTTAGGTGGTAGGAAGGAGACCATACATTTTTTTGTTTATTAAGGGCACTTCAGGGTGACAGCTATATTCTATAATATTTCCTCCCCCATGACCAAGCAATTGGAATACGTTAATGGGATCTAGTACCCCACAACACATTAAAAAACAAAAACTTTAACCAGGAGAGAGGATGCAAGTGAACCTAGGCACAAGCATTTTTATGGTTTTAATGCTGTACTAAATTCAGACAATTCAGACTGGGGATCAGCAGTAAAATCTATATTAAAGGGCCCGGGATCATGACAGAGAAAAAGCTCTGACAGGACATTGACCTTTGCTAGTGATACACATGTTATAGCCTTATTAGGATCAATGTGACAGACTTCCAGTAAAATATTTATCTAGGGCAACAGTACACTATGGTAAAATTGAAGGCCACAATTTTTTTTTCCTTAGGGAGACTCATGCTATCAGGCCCCTTAACAACTCCCTCTTGACACAAAGTGGAGTAAACTACCCGTGTTATGCAAAGTGAACCTGTTTTTATTAAAAAGGACTCTGGCATGTGTTCAGTTACACAAAACTACTTAAAAATAACCTACAAATAATAAGTCTCTGTTTATGAATATTTTTCAAATTAGGTGAATATATTTATGGGCCCCATTCCTATCTTTTTTTGAGGTAATATATTTGTAAAATGTACGCAATTGAACTCCCTCAATGCTGTATCTGGACTGTCATGAATAATCCGTTGTCATGACCAGTTGCAGATATTTAGCGATGATTTGGTACCTCGCAAGGAATGCTTAGCTGTTAACAACAACCAAAAGGCCAAGAGTACTATCACTATCGCTATATGACATGGTTTAGCCACATGTTAAAGGTATACACGTGTTATCATGTGATGAGCTGTGTTTGTTATGATATCATAATGTCTAAACATGTAGACATGATTATTGGTGATCAACAAAGGACATCAGCTTTAATGTCATTTAATGAGATCAGTAAAGTCTATCTAGTCTCATATTGTTAAGATGGATGACATGCTTAGCTCAAGCATGTTTTACTGCTGGGTATGTTTAACATATTACTGTAGGACAATGCCATTCCACAGTTTACTTTCAATTTTTGGTATAATTGATTGCAGATTAAAAATCTTCCTTAATGGATGTAAAATTTGCCAAAAATAAAAATAAAAGGATGGTCACTAAATAACAATAGGTATTATATAGGAACTACATCAACTCTACCCAACTGCATTCCTCCATGATCATCAATTGTTGAAATGTTAACCAAACCCATACATGTCCACAGATATGATTATTATGAACTATATGATGTTGGCCACATAGTTACTATATATCACCCTCACATAGACCATGATCATCTACTCTGTAGACAAGAATTACTAAAATGAAATTTTATAGATTTTCATTGAGGAATATATTTGAGAGGATTAAATGAGATGTAGCCCCTATCTCCTCATCTTCATGGACACAGGGACCCCCTCCTGTACCACCATGCCACCTCTGGTAGGAGTTTTTTAGTAAGAGGCACTAATTTGAATCTCACAGCATCAAAAAATAATATCCATTACAATGTATGGAAAGATAAAGTGAATCATACATTGCTCTTCTGTTCTTTCAGGGTGAATCCATTTAAAGGGATATTAAACTAGTTTGGACTTTTCTAGGTATATAATATACTTGTGCATCTTTTTAAATGTATGTACTTTGTACAAACAGAGGTCATGAGCACTTCTTAATAAACAGCCTCATATCAAAACAATATCCACTGTGGTCTGCAGGCCATGAAGACACAGAATCTGCTCCACTTTCTGTGCATTATCTCATACTAACCAATCAGTGACTGTCGATCAGTAACATTCTTCAACATGCTGCTGAGGCATGATCCCTAATAGGCTAGGACATTAAACTGCACATAAATACATATAGGGTCTCTATCTGCATACTCCGCAGTTGGCAGACCCATATATCGACTACTTATTTGATTTTCATTCAGTGAAAACAGAGTTTTTAATTGGTTCTCAATTAAACAAGGTACATCAAAGTAAATAGACATACAGGTATATTATCCAGGACAAGTTAGAGATGTGGTGGCTCTAAATGTTATTATATTGAACACAAGTATATTGGGTGCTCCCACGCATAAATATTAACACATTTATCAATGATGAGGAGACACAAAAGAATCCCTTTTATTGGGGCACACCCATACCCAATCTCTCTGGAGAGAATACATTTTAAAATATAACTTTTTTCAGCATTGATTAAAATTGTGTTAAATAAACACTATACATGACATTTCTTGAGTCAATATATCTTTTGGATCCACAACCAAGTTTAAATTCTTTTGAATAAAGGAACTCTAAACATCATCAATTTGATTGCCTTTAATCTATATTGCTCTGTTAAATAAAGCTCTCAGTGCTTGATCTAAATTCATTTGTTGTGACAAAGTTTGGAAGATAAATAAATTGAAATAAAGTTCACATGCACTTTGTCAATTGTTACTTTATTTTATAATTGAGAAAGACAGAATCTCTGTCGAAACCCGTTTGATTTTATTGATTTCATTGATTTTATTATTATTGGACCATATAGAACATTGGATTGGTTTGGTAAAATTTTTTTTATATGTGCTGTAATTTACAGTGGATTTGCTCTGCGATATTGCATATAACACGCGTATCACCTTCCACCCTAACACACTCATCACCTCTATCTCCCTCCTTTACCATACACAATACCTTTAGGTTGAAAGTCTGCGAGTTTCAATCCTGCCGGGTGCTTTGGGGAAAGCACCATGGACACTGGATTCGAGGCTCAAAGACAGGGCCCTCCTTGCTTTGCTAAGTGTTGATTTGTATTTACCTTTGCCTGGAACTTATCTTATGTACAGTGCTTCAGAATATGTTGGCACGTTATCACATATATAGTTGTGAGCGTGCGAGTTGTTGCTAACACTCGCGGGCTCGCCTAGCGAGGGCCTCAGTTGCTGGCATGGAGCGCCGAAGGCGCTCCATGCCAGCAACTGCGACCCTCGCAAACTTCACGTCGCAACGCAAATAACACGACACACAAATTCCGACACTCGCTAAATTTTACGAACAACGCAAACAACATACGACACACGTTCACACACATTACGGCCTCGCAACACTCAGACGCAACTCGCGAACATTACAAAATTAAAAACACAATACATACACACAGCACATACATAAAAAACTTACCTACTGCAAGAGGGAGCATCCAGGACCTCAAAAATGCAACTTACAACTTCATTTCAATCAAAATAAAAGAGTTGGGACAATAAAAAATTTGATAAGCGAGAGAAAAAATGGCCGCCGAACAAAACGAAAACGAGGCTACACACGCAAACACCTTACGAGACACGTTACTAGACATTACGACCTCGCAAACATCGCACGCAACACGCCGACATTCAAAACGTTTGAAACACAATAAATACACACAACACACACATAAAAAGCTTACCTACAGCAGGAGGAACCATCCAGCACCTCAAAAAACAAAGTTACACCTTCATTTAAATAAAAATAAAACACTTTAGACACTAATAAAATCGCTAAGCGACAGAAAAAATGGCCGCCAAAAAAAACGAAAACGAGGCTGCAGCACTCTCAACACGTAAAACACCACAACACACTCGCAAAACAACACCCGAAACTCGAAAACCAACACGAAGCACCGACGAATAATCCGCAAAGACGCATACCACACAGAAGCCGCCATTTTACGCCAATGCGGAAGTACACCACTACGCTAACGGTTTTGTCTCGCGCACGCACTGTATTACACTGCACACATTTACCACGCTTACACAGCAGCTCCACACCACTAATGCTTCAGCAACCTCAAAACACATTGACAGCTCTTCAACACAATCCTTCAAAATAGGTAAAGTATATTCATTTATTAATGTATTATATATTTCATTATTACACACCAAACAGCATTAGATATTCATTTATTAATGTATTACATCTTTCATTAATATACACCAAACAGCATTAGCTACCTTACAATTTCATTGCCGTCATTTTTTGACGGGCAATATTCTAGTAAATAATAATAATGATAACACCTTTGAGAATTTGATAATATTCACTAAGGATTACCAATATAAACATCTGGGTTTTTCCAAGTGATAGTAAGTAAATAGAGAAGAGGTGCTATAGACTTGTCTTTACCTGTCACATGAGTCCATATTATCGTTTCCAAGTCCTCACCCTGGCTACTCTTATAATACCATGAAATCAGAGCTGACTGGCCTTGTAAGGGTGGCACAAAAATAAAGGGGTTCTCAGTCAAGCCCCATACTTGGTGTGTTGGACTCAATAGGTTAGTGTTTCAGGATCAGAATTCTACTTCTTGCCCCAGAGTTCGGAGTGATGTTTTATGCGATTTATGTACCGAATGACTTTTGAGGGTAAACAATTTGAGTTTGATACTTCATCTGAGAAATTGTTATTATTATTTTTTATTGTTACTTATCATATCAATAAACTACTGATACGCACTATTGTAAGATCTGTTCTTCTTTCTCTTTTTCCCTTCTATTTTTTATAGTACGAGATACATCAGTGAACGGTGTTCTACATAGAAGAAGCTACATTGTATCTAGTAGTGAAGACGTTTGGCTCTTCCCACCAGTGAGACTGCAGAGACATTTTGGAACATGTACAAAGATTTGGACATTTGGGGAGTAAAGGACTATTATGTATTCATAAGGACAATCTGATGTGTGCTATCTATTTTTTTTTATTGAAACTGTGTACACATTACAGTTGGTATAGCGCTACAGAAAGTTTACACAGCACATTGAGCATGAGCACCGAATCATTATATTTATGAATGCAAGCTTTCTGATTCTCAACATACAAACGAGGGATACCATACTGCATGCTACAGTTTCAACACACAAAACATAAATAAAATTTCTGTGAATAAAATTTGATAAATGATAAAAAAATGATAGTATGGAACACCCCCACACTCACCCCTAGTTAAGGGGTTAGAAGTGCTGAGCAAAGTTTTTATGTACAAAGTTTTAAGTTTGACAAACCAAACCAAACGAAAATATTTATTCATGTACCTAATCTTTCTATATGTAAGTTACTTATTCTCTTGTTATTTACTAAGTAAATAATCTGAATCAGCAGATTTGCAGTTATATATGTCCTAATCTGTAGCTTCATCCAGGGATTTCAGTATAAATCTTCCAGCTTTCTAGGTGGCTGAAGCAAAATACAAATTCAACAAGAATGGCTTACTATTTACAATGCTTCGTCTTGTTGGCTTCTCTGGTAATTTTCTCTAATGCTGTACCAAAGGTAAGTCTTTTTAGGAACATGACCAAGCCCATTTAACATTAAATTGTTGACTTTTCACTTATTGATGATTAGTATCACATATTTATCCACTTTAACATTTCCAGAAGCAAAGTATACTGTGCACAATGATAAAGATGTTTCTTACATTGTGGAATTCTTTAGGTTTATAACAGCCTCATAATACCTTTTAAATTCATTCAGGATATATTTTTCAACTTCGACTAAATAGTGCAAGAATCACTTGATTTGTGTTTAACTTCTATTTTCTAGAAACTGAACATTATTGAGATAGTAATTGTCTATTTTTGTAGAATATTTTATTTATTTATACCTGTTATTTATATTTTATTGTAAGCCCATTACTAATGTTTTTCATTTTTTTGTGTGATTTAAGAATTTACTGATGAACTCCAACCTGCACTCTAAAACATGCAAAGGTGTTCACCCATATCTGGCTATGCTATTTCTATTTGTGTACACACATATTTCTAAATACAATTGAATTTTCTATATTTTGACTATTGTATATTTTTTAACAATTACTTAATTTAAAGACATAATTTAAAATCTAAGAAGATATTGTTGTTGAAAGTTTATAAAAAAGGAGATACCTTTTGGTTTATTTAATTTGTATATGAGTCCAGCAAAAAATGTATCACTGTATACATTAGAAATAATAAGCAATAATTTACTCCATAAATATGCACAGCCATGTACTCCGACACATGCTTGTATTGGTACACACACACAGATATACTCACACAAATACAAACAATAATCACCATTTTCTTGCATAATACAGTACATCATATCTATAATTATATTTAAAATGCTTCACCTGCCCTCCTTTCATTGTATAGGACCATAAAATAAATGGTGCAACAGAATCCAGTTGTCCCCTGATGGTAAAGCTTTTGGATGCAGTGAGAGGTTCTGCCGCAGTTAATGTATCAGTTAACCTCTATAAGAAGGAAAATGATGGAAGCTGGACATTGTTTAACAATGGGTAAGTTGCACACAAAATAGACAACAATACTACACAAATTGCATACATTTTTCAAGATTTGCAGTCTCCGCAAACCACCGGATTTGTGCTCCTTACCGGTTTTAATTCTGACCATTTTGTCTCACTAGAAAAATAGCTTTATTTCCCTTCTATGTAACAAAAGTAGTATTATATTGTAAGTCTGTGAGTTTTCAATCTTGCAAGGTGCTTTAGGGAATGCTCTATGCACCCTAAATTCTATGCTCAAAGACAGGGCCCCCATTCTTTCACACTGTATTAAAATTGTTTTTGCCTTGTACTTAACCCATCTATAGTGCTATGGAATATGTTGGTGCATTACAAATAAATAATGATAATAGTATTAACTGCTTGTAAATAGACAGATATCGATGATAGACTATGGAATCTCAAGAAAGCAAGCAACTTTGAAACAGTACATATCAAAAGAGTGAATTGCAAGTGGTTTATTGCGCATAACAATAGTTGAAAAAAGCAGTTGGAAGTGAATAACGTATATTGCTAATGTAGTTTTTTTATAGGCTTTTGTCATCTCATATGTTTTAAAAAAATGGATGAATCTGGATCTATGGTTTTCATGTTGAATGCACTTATCCAAGGCATTCAACACATTTTACTTATTACTTTTTTATATGATTTTTCATATGATTGTTTCATACAGCCCAATTTACTTAAAATTTTTATTTTTCAGTCTTGTTAGCGTAGAATGGACAATCTTCCAATACCACCCCATTCATAATAATAGTAGACACCAAAGCTTTTAGTTATATGTCTTTCATCCCAATGTGTGCCATACATAGGGACCACACACAAGACAGAATTGGAATTAAAATATGCTTGCAAAAGGCATAGTGATAATATCAGCCTAGTTCAAAGTTTTAAAATGGATAGTACATGAGCTAATTTGACTGGATGTTTTAATGGCTCATCAGCTTCTGTGTTTAATACTACAAATATACCATGAGCAGGTTAAAGGGTTTTTTCAGCAGCAGAAGACAAATTGCATGTATTCATTTAAACTGTCTTTATTTTAGTTTTTACATAAATAATATAATAAGAATTGTGTAGTTATTTTAGTTATGGGATATATAGAAAGTTATCAAAAATGTAGCTGTTATCTTATATATAAATCACAATTTACCAAAATGTTTAATATTATATATCTACATCTTATCAAACCCAATCAACCAACAGGTTAAACTCACACCATTGTTGCAAATTTCAGAAGGCCTACAAGACAAAAATACTATTATACCAACATTTTGAAAGAATGCGACATAATAAAATATTATTTTTAATGTATCACATTATTCTGCAATGGCCAATTTGTTAGATATATTAGAAATGAAAATAAATCTTCTCATATGAAGTATACTTGTACTAGTTGGTTATAGCACATAGTGCACTGTTATTTTACCTACATTTACTTAGTGCATATCCAATATTATCATTTACTAATAGACATCTAAAATGTGTTGCAATACCATGTGGTTGCTGGGTAATAATTACAAATACAAACAAATAATGACTAATACAATTTTCTATAAAGTTATCTCAATGTATGTCTTAACATGGTTTTAAAATTATTTATGTGTGTTTCAGTTGTAACATTTCCTTTTAATTGTTAGTATCACTAATGAAAAAGGAGAAATCCATCAACTTGCCACAGAGGAGCAATTTGTAGAAGGAGTATACAAGATTAAAATTGCTACAAAACCTTTCTGGAAAAAGCTGGGCCTTAACCCATTCCATGAATATGTTGATGTAAGTTTACAGTTATATCACATTAGAAATTCAATAGCTACCGTAAGTTTCTAAATGCATAGGAACAACATTAAACATGAACTTTTTGTTGTATGTTGTATGTATCTTAATAACCTATTGAAAAAAAAGATTATCCGCCTTGGTAAAATAAGGATGTTTTCTGGTCCTAATGATTAAAAAAAAAAAAAAGGTTATTTTATGCCTGTATAATTAATATGACTTTTTATGGAAATAAACAATAGCAGTGTGATTGTATAACCCTGCTTTAATACAACTGCACATCCATCACTAATGTTTTGCAACTGTAGTTTTAATTAAATAAAAATGTTCTGTAGATAATTTTTCCAAAAGTTTTTGCAATCTAATGCCTGAAAATAACTTATATTTTATGTTCTATATGTTTACAAATACATTTTCTTTTGCTTTGCAGGTGGCGTTTACTGCAAACAATGCTGGGCACCGTCATTACGCCATCGCTATTCTCCTCACTCCATACTCATTCTCAACCACTGCCGTTGTTAGTGATTTAATCCAATAAATGAATGTATATGTAATTATTATCCTCTACTGGGAATGTACATCACATGCAAACATCGAACAACATGTCATTATTATTATTTGTTTAAGTAAAACTTCCAGTTTTACATTATAAGATTATATTAAGAATGGTTTCACATAAACGTGATATAAGAGTTTCTGAATAGTTGTATGTTTCATTTAGGACAGTATTTGTGAAAAGGACTGTAGTGTTCACAAGCCTAACAATTTACAAGTTTAAAAAAAATAGAATCATATATTTGGTGAAAGATCCAAAATAATCTGCCTATTGTATCTGCCTAACGAGTTTTCTTAATAAATCTTCTGGATGATCTTATGTCCATGCTAGGGATGCCTGAATTCCATTTCTGTGCTATTTATTAGAATTGACTACAATTGATACACATGATTCTCACATTCTATCAAGATCACACACAAACAGCTAAAATGAAATAACTCTGACATACCATGTGTATTAAACATCTGTTCTGGAGTACTAAACATAGTCCTATAATTTATAGTTGCCCTGATGTTCATAAGCAAAGGCCTGAAAAGTCATTTGAAGAGTGACAAAAGAGATACGTTTTACTCTGTACTGAGCCAGGTTAGCTTTATACTGATAGGTGGCTGGCCCAAGTTCTAAAATCAAGATATAAACATGTCAATGCATGGTTCTTAAGAAAGGTGAAGCAGTACAGTCTAGAATTGTATATTAATATTTGGGCTTGTATGTATTTCAGAATGAAGCAGTATATAAAATAAGGGTGGGCATTATTTTGAGTGCTTTTGTATTACTGATTTGGGCAAAATGTTCTTACAAAGCAAAATAAAATTCACAATTGAGCTATTTAACTTTTCTATGCAAACTTTGATTTTTTTAACTGAGGTGCTTCAATTAGCTGCTCTTTCGGGAGAATGTGTCCTTGTGAACTAATGAGCTTTCAATTAGTCCTACTAAACCCACTGGCAGTTGTAGCTGTCACTTTTCCATTGTACATTCAAAGTCTACTCCCATCTGTGGAGGTAGAACAGCACAAATACAATGTTAGACATTTCACCAGTATGTGTTTAGTTATTCAGTCCTGTCCATATCTCCATGACCCTATGGACCGTAGCACGCCAGGCACATTTTTTTCACTGGTTGTGCTTCTCCATAAGGTTTTCTTGGCAAAGATAGTGGGTTACAACCTCCTTCTCCAGTGGGCCTCAATTTGTCTGACCTCTCTGTTATGACTTACCCATTTTGGTGATCCTACATCACAGCTTAATTGAAGTACACAAGCTCCTCCACAATGACAAGGTGGCGACAAAGTAGAGATTCAGAAAGGGTTCACCAGCATAATTGCATAAAAAAGTAATATATTAAACACTATATTTGTTTGATTTTTTACTAAAAGCAGTTGGTACATCTACAAACGTAATTCTTCCAAAGAGAATATTTTGAATGTATGGCTACAATGATCTTTTAATAGTTGATAGGAGATGCAGTGGAGATGCGTAGAGGAAATTATGAGAGAAGGGTTGTGCAAAGTAGGAATTTGTATTGAAGAGAACAGGCATCTAAAAATGATTTCTAGGTTATAAGAAATTTAGGAGAAAGAGTGATAAAATGAGAGAAGTGTAGTAGATGTCTCCGTGATCAGTGATTCCTGGTGAAGAATATATCAGATCTTTGGGAAGCCTTGTGACAGGCATTCAATAACACAATTTGTAGTAGGACATCAAGCTGCAAAGTATAGTATCGGCCCCGTTCCAATCTTTTCCTGAGTTGATTTGCAAGGTCAAGGTCACTCATAATTCACTACTAAGCTATTCCAATCCCCAGAAAAAGAACCCCTACCAGTAGTGCATGCAAAGGCGTAGGAAGTGGGGGGGTTCGAGGGGGACATATCCCCCAACATTTTATTCAACCTCTCATCGCCCAGTAGTCTCCCCCTCACCTCTTGTCACTTTAGCTGCTGAATTCCCCTGAAAAATGTGTCTCACGAGCTCTCTCGAGACCTCGTGAGACCAGGGAGAGCTTGTGAGACCAGGCAATAAGATGAATCCAGCATCTAAAGGAACAAAATGTGAGGGGGAGACTACTGGGGAGTGATAGGACCACCAGGGATAAGCTCCCTATCACTCTATAATGTATTATATTAAATGAATATATACAGTATGTAACAAACAAACTGTCGTGGATTTTGGCAATTAATATGGTATATTATTAATATCAATAACCTTTATTAATATTAATTAAAAATTTACATATTTGCCAAATTGACTAATTCTGAATTCTTACCACGCAATATATATAGGCCTTGGCCTCATGAAATAAAAAGAACTGTATTATGTGAAAGATATTTATTATTAGTGAATAAAAATAATAATTCAGTATATTTTTATATAACAAGATAGTATAAACAATTGTAACAGATATATATCAAGGTACAGCAATTATTAAGTATCAGTTATAATCACATTGTCCACATAATCATATATAAGACATGCACAATATGCTTAATATAATTAACTAGCGACCTGCCCGTTAAAAATGACAGCAATAAAATTTGAAGCCTGGCAATGCTGTTTGCCACACAATGCGAGATTCTCCCCCCTCTAACTTTCGGGCCTCACGATGAGCACCTTCGGCGCTAATCGCAGGTCGATCCCCCCTCTACTTTACGGGCCTTGCGATGAGCACTGAAGGCATCGCCGCTCAATGCATGCCTCTGTCAACCGGCAACTTTCGGTGCCTCGCAGTGTGCGCTCATTGCGATCCTTCTCCCCATCTACTTTACGGGTCTTGCAATGAGTGCCTTTCAACGTTTGTCGCTCATCGCAAGCACTGCAATGAGCGCCTTCGTTGATCACTGCAAGCCTCTCCCCAATATCTCCCTCCCGTTTCTCTTTGACCCCTTTCCCTCCCCTGGGTTTTCCCCCCCTTATTTCCCTCCTCTTTGTCTCTTTCCCCCTCTCACCCCTGTGTCTCTTTCCCCCCCCACTCCCTCCCCTGTGTCTCTTTCCACCCCACTCCCTCCCCTGTGTCTCTTTCCACCCCACTTGCTCTCCTGTGTCTCTTTCCACCCTCTCCCCTCTCTCCCTCTGCTTTGTCTTTCTCCCCCCTCTCTCTCCTCTATGCTCCTGTTTGCATTTACAGGTGTGAAACCGTTTGCGGACTTGGGAAAATGTTCATTTTCTCCAAGCCCGTAATTATTTTAATAGACCTGTAAGTCGTTAGCCATTTTGAGCCTCTCCCCCCCTCAAGCCAGTCACATATGGGCCTCACGATGAGCACCAAAGGCGCTCATCGCGAGGCCCGCAATGAGTGCCTTTGGCTTCATTGCAGCTGCCATTTAGATGCCCATTGCTCAATTTTATGTAAATCCCTTTGGAGGGAAAGCATCATTATCTGATTGAATTACCTTGGACAACTTTGTGTCATCAGTGAAAATGGAGACACTACTTTCCAGTCCCACCTCTAAGTCGCTAATACATATGTTAAAAAGGAGAAGACCTAATACTGAACCCTGAGGAACCCCACTTACCACATTAGTCCAATCGGAGTATGTTCTATTTAAAACAACCCTTTGCTTCCTGTCTTTTAGCCAGCTCTCAATCTATGAGCAGATATTTACTGCAATTCCTGTATCCCTTAGTTTGCACAATAGGAGGTGGGAGAGAAGGAGGGGAGAATGAGAGAGGGGAGAGATGAGGAGAGGGTAGGGGGAGAATGAGATAGAATGAGAGAGAGGAGGGGAGGGGAGAACGAGAGAGGGGAGAGAGAAGGGGAGAATGAGAGAAAAGGGGAAGGGGAGAAGGAGGGGGAGAGAAGGGGAGAGGAAAAGAGAGTGAGAGAGAGGGAGAGAGACAGAAGCAGAGGGGAGAATGAGAGAAGGGGAGAGAGAGAGAGGAGGGGGAGAATGAGCGAAAAGGAGAGGGGAGAGAGAAGGAGACGTGGGGGGAATGAGAGAGAAGGGGAGGGGGAGAAAGGAGAGGGGGAAATGAGAGAGAAGGAGAGGGGAGGGGGAGAATTAGAGAGGAGAGGGCAGGGGGAGAATGAGAGAGAAGGAGAGGGGAGAGGGAGGAGAGAGAAGGTGGTAGAAGGAGCGGGAATGGGGAAAAGGAGAGAGAAGGATGGGGAGAATGAGAGGAGGAGAGGGAGAGAGAAGGAGAAGCGAGAGAGAAGGAGATGGGAGAGAGGAGGAGAGGGGAGGGGGAGAATGAGAGAGAATGAGAGGGGGAGAAGGAGAGAGAAGGAGAGGGGGAGAATGAGAGAGAAGGAGATGGGGAGAACGATAGAGAAGGAGAGGGGGAGAAGGAGAGAGAAGGAGAGGCGAGGGAGAAAATAAGAGAAGAGGGGAGCAGAGATCGAAGGAAAGAGGGGGAGAGAGGGGGAGAGAGAAGGTGAGGGGGAGAGAGAATGAGGGGGGGAGAGAAGGAGAGGTGAGAGCAAATGAGAGAGGGGAGAGAAGGAGAGGGGAAGAGAAGGAGGGGGGAAGAGAAGGAAAGAGAGAGAGAAGGAGAAGGGAGGGGGAGAATGATAGAGGGGTAGAGAGAAGGAGAGGGTAGAAAGGGGCAGAGAAGGAGAGGGGAAGAGATAAGGAGAGGGGGGCGAGAAGGAGAGGGGGAGAGAAGGAGAGGGAGAGAAAAGGAAAGAGGGGAAGAGAAGGAAAGAGAGAGAGAAGAAGGGGAGGGGGAATGAGAGAGGGGGAGAGAGAAGGAGAGAGGAGAGTTGTAAAGAAGGGGAGGGGAGAAGGAGAGAGAGGAGAGGGGGAGAGAGAAGGAGAGGGGAGAGGGAGAATGGGGATAGGAGGAGAGAAGCAAAGAGGGGGAGAGAAGGAGAGAGAGGGGGGAGAATGAGAGAGGGGAGAGATAGGGAAGGGAGAGGGGGAGAGAAGGAAAGGGGTGAGAATGAGGGAGGTGGAGAAGGAGGGGAGAGGGAGGAGAAGGAGAAAAATAGGGAAGGCGGGAGAGAAGGAGAGAGAGGGGGAGAAGGGGGAGAGAAGGAGACGATGGAGAGAGGTGGAAGAGAGAAGGGGAGATGAAGGAGACTTGTGGGAGAGAGAGAAATGGAGGCGAGGTGAGGGAGAGAGAGATGGGAGTTGTGGGGGCTACACACAAAAAACTGTGTATATATATATATATATATATATATATATATATATATATATATGTATATAAATATATATATATATATATATATATATATGTTGCAGAGTGAATCAGTCATGAATATCCAGTAATCTAGTAATTTAGTAATTAATAATATATATATATATATATATATATATCACATATATAGTTGTGAGCATACAAGTTGTTGCTAACGCTTGCGAGCAACTGCGACCCTCGCAAACTTTACGTCGTAACGCAAACAACATACGAGACACGTTACCACCCATTACCACCTCGCAAAAATCGGCCGCAACACGCGGACATGAAAAAATTAAAAACACAATAAATACACACAACACATACATAAAAAGCTTACCTACAGCAAGAGGGAGCATCCAGTACCTCAAATAATGAAGTTACACCTTAATTTAACTGAAAATAAAAGAGTTTAGACACCAAAAAATTATCTAGGCGAGAGAAAAAATGGCCGCCGAACAAAACGAAAACGAGGCTACAGCACTCTAAACACGCAAAACACCACAAGAAACACGCAAAACACCACAAAACACCTACGGATATTCCGCTACAGACGCATACCACACATTAGCCGCCATTTTAGAACAATGCGGAAGTAAACAGCTACGCTAACGGTTTGGTCTCGCGCACGCACACTATTACACTGCACACATTCATCACGCTTACACAGCAGCTCTACACCACTAATGCTCCAGCAAAATCAAAACAGATTGTCAGCTCTTCAACAGAATGCTTCCTGCATATATAACTTGAAAATAGGTAAAGTATATTACTTTATTAATGTATTATTTATTTGATTATTATACACCAAACAGCATTAGCTCACTTACAATTTCATTGCCGTCATTTTTTGACCGGCAATTCGCTAGTATATATATATATATGTATTGAGAGAGAGAGAGATTAATAATGCATATTGCAATATAATTTGAAACCTTTTGTGTTGGACAAACATCTTATTTATAATGACGAGCTTCCGAGAGGTTCAACCTCTCTTTATCAAGTCTACAGCAATACTAACATGAGATGGAACCCTCAGTTTGAATAAAAACAGCAGATGCAGAGAGAGTGGTGACAGTATCTGACATCATCAGGTAAATACATATATGGGGAATAAACACAACTCTGAATTCTGGGAGTTTCATACATACAAGCAGCCCCAATTGTTACCTGCATCCTGGTCTCAGTAGTCCTCACTGCTTACTCTGAATTCTGGGAGTTTCATACACACCAGCAGGTATGGAGAAGAACTTGAAAGCTGCGTCTTCCCAGGAGCCAATATCTTTTATTAATACTTCTACTATATGCTTGTTATTATATTTGATGACATAGAAACATTTCTAACATTAGTTCAAAATCTTACAAATGTTTAATTTATCTTGCCTGGCTTTCCTTCCCCTTCCCCCTTTTATGGCCTGCATAATTTGCCTAGATCTCCTCCTTCCCACATATCTTGGCATTTCCTTTCTTTTAACTGCTCTCTCTCTCTTTTTCCTACTTGCATATATTATCTCACCACTAGGGGCAGACAACATATTAAATGCTAGAGCCCTCACCTCTGTTCCTTCTCTCTCCCACTAAATGAAAAACTTTTTTAACTTTCACTTCACTTCTGACCCTTGTTATTCCTTATCTGTTTAATCTTTCCCCGGTTTCTGTCCCTTCCATTCCCTTTAGATTGTAAGTGGCGAGTTTCCAGTCTTCTTTTAATACATTGGATATAAAAGGACTGTTATAATAGGAATATCATAATATATTACAATAACACAATAAGATTGTATTTTATTCATAGAAAAGTTCTGACAAAACCCTTCCAATATATATATATATATATATATATATATATATATATATATATATATATATATATATATATATATATATATATATTCCACAATAATCATTTAGTATATGGTGAGCACAAGAATGAGAAAAGCTCTCCCCTGTACAAAGTACAGAAAACGAATAATACATTAATAAGCCCATTTGCATGTCTAAAAGGCGGGGGACATGCAAATGAGAATACAATGTACATCTTTTAATCCAAAAATAGCAACTTTATACATTGCTCCCTTAAAGCATATGCCCGCTGTATTAAACATTTATTTATTTATTATATGTGTTGGAGGGAAGGGTTTGTTTGTTACATACATATATACATTTAATATAATATATATTATATGTATTATATATATATATATATATATATATATATATATATATATATATATATATATATTATCAGCCTTATTAAATTGCGATTCGGCAAATTTAAAAGGGCTCTATTTAAGCACAGAGCATATTTTTTTACAGAAGTTTTTAGTTAGTGAACTTCTATTCAAAAGCAAGGTCTTCACTAACTAAAAACTTCTGTAAAAAAGTATGCTCTGTGCTAAAATAGAGCCCTTATAAATTTGCCTCCCCCTCCCTCATGTCTCTTCCCCCCTCTACCCCATGTCTGTTCCCACCTTCCCTGTGTCTGTTCCCCCTTCCCCTGTGTCTCTCCCCACTTTTCCCTCCCCTATGTCTCTTCCCCCTCCCCTGTGTCTTTCCCCCCTCCCCTGTGTCTCTTCCCTCTCCCCTGTGTCTCTCCCCCCTCTCCCTCCCCTGTGTGTCTTTCCCCCCTCCCCTGTATATCTTCCCCCCTCTCCCTCCCCTGTGTCTCTTTCCTCCCTCTCCCTCTCCTTTGTCTCTTCCACCTCTCCATCCCATGCATCTTTTTCCCCCTCCCTGTGTCTCCTTCCCACTCCCCTGTGTCTCTCCACCCTTTCTCTCCCCTGTGTCTCTTCCTCCCTCTCCTGTGTCTACCCGCCTGTGTCTTTCCCCCCTCCCCTGTGTCTTTCCCACCTCCCCTGTGTCTCTTCCCCCCTCCTGTGTCTCTTCCCCCTCTCTATCCCCTTTGTGTCTTCCCCCTCCTCTGTATCTTTTCAGCCCTCCCCCTCCTCTGTATCTTTTCAGCCCTCTCCCTCCCCTGTGTCTCTTTCCCCATCCTCTGTGTCTCTTTCTCTCCCTCTCCCTCCCATGTGTCTCTTCCTCCTTCCCCTGTGTCTTTTCCCCCTGTGTCTCTTTCACCCCTGTTTCTCTTTCCCCCCTGCCCCCATGTCTTCCCCCCCTCTCCCCATGTCTCTTCCCCCTCCCTTGTGTCTCTTCCCTGCCATTTCCCTCCCCTCTGTCTACCCCCCCCTTCCCTGTGTCTCTTCCCCCCTCCTCTCCCTCCCCTGTATCTCTTCCCCCTTGCCCTGTGTCTCTTTCCACCCTGTCCCTCTTTCCCCCTGCACCCTCCGTGTCTTCCCCCCTGTCCCCTGTGTCTATTCTACCCTCCCTCATGTCTCTTCCCCGCCATTTCCCTCCCCTGTGTCTTTCCCCATTTACCTGTGTCTCTTCCCCTCCTCTCCCTCTCTTGTGTCCCTTCCGCCTCCTCTCACTCCCCTGTGTCTCTTCCCCCTCCTCTCAGACCCCTGTGTGTCACCCACCTCCTCTCCCTCCTCTGTGTCTTTCCCCCATCTCCCTCCCCTTTGTGTCCCCCCATCCTCCCCTGTATCTCTTCCCCCTCCTCCCCTGCGTCTCTTCCTCCTCCTCCCCTTTGTCTCTTCCTCACTTCCTTCCTTCCCGTGTCTCTTTTTCATGTTTCGCTCAGCCGGGCGCTCGCACACAATGCGCATGCGCTGGGGTTGGATCAATTGTAGCTGTCAAACTGCGATTTGTCGCAAGTGGCACGACTATTATATGTGATAGTACTTAGAAAGCCATTGTAGTCCAAATATGTCTATCATGCATTTAAAAAAACATATTTAAACATTATTAAAGTTTTTGACAAGACATAATTAATAATAAATAATAATAATAATAATAATAATAATAATAATAAATAATAAACTTCTGGACTACAGTGGCCTTATAATAAACCTAAAAAAATCTCTCTGTATTTTTCACTGGTGTTTCTTGTGAATTTAACACTTTGTGCTGAGTTTTGCAGGACCTCCATGCATAGCATTTATTGGTCACATGTGGTCATTACACCACAATAACGTTAATTAAATTAATATAAATGTCATCATTCGTCACTTCATATAATAGAAGTAAACATTAATGTGCATAGCTCTTGCATTGTGTCTTCATCTGCTCAATGAAAAAGTTGCAGTTAATCCCGGATTATGTAATCCAAATCAAGTACACACATATAGTGTGATTAGGAAACTTTTGAAATAGTATAACACAACTCTGAAATGATCAGTGTATGATCATATTCAACAAATCTGAGGAGTCGAAAAATCTAACTTTCTGTATGTACAGTGTAGAGCTTTATACTGTTACTGTAACAATAAACTGACCAACCTGACAGTTCTGTATCTCTCTTGAAAAATAAGTTGTCATGTCCAATTGCAGATATTTAGCAATGACGTAGTATCTCACAAGGAAGGCTTAGCTGTGACTACAATCAGAAGGCCGGGAGTACTGTCAATATCTCTATATGATATTGTTTTGCCACATTGATATCACATGTTAAAGATATACAGGTGTTATCATATGATAACTGTGTTTGTTAAGATATCATGACGTCTGAACATTAGACATAATTATAATTGGTGATAAACAATGGTCATCAGCTTTAATATCCTTTAATAAGATCAGTAAAGACTATCTAGTCTCATATTATTAAGAAGGATGACATGCTTAGCTCACGCATATATAACTGTTGAGTTTAACATATTAGTTGTCAGGAGTTTGTATTTGCTAGGAATCATCACTGGTGTCATTGATTTCTATTATAAGTATATGCAATAGCCAAATGCACAAACGTGTAACATTATAGTTTAGAATCTTTACTGGGATTTTATTAATTGTTTGATTTTGAATTAGTTCAATATACATGTAGGTAGATGATATCACCACAACAATGTCTAGCAGATTGTTAGCCTTTACTTATTCAAGTAACAGGCAGAACGATTTGTATCTCAGATCATCAATATATACCAGCCATTTCTTAAAGACACATCTGCTAAGGATGGTACGTGATGGTACAATGGAAATCTGTTGGGGTGAAACAGTCAATTTAAAGGTAGATGGAACTATTTTACTAGGTATGTAATATACCCGTGTATATATTTACGTTTCTGTACTTTGTTTTATTAAAAAGTGCTTATGAGCTCTATTCGTACTGCCTCATACCAAACAAATACCCCCTGCCTTGGAATCTGCACTCTGCAGCTCATGAAGACACAGAATCTGCTCTACTTTGTGTGCTGTCTCATACTAATTTCTATTCTGCAACATGCTGCTGAGACATGGTCCCTGACACTACATTGCACATCCGGTCCTACAAAGTCTGTATCTCCTTCCACATACAGACTGTCTGACCAGGCTTCACATCTCAGTCCCAATGGAGTAAACTAGATAGATTGTACAAAGTAGGACAATGTATTCTTCATGGGTGTAATTGGGGGCCCTGTGTTTGGGAACAGCCTCTTGTCCTCCTGACTGCACCCTCCCTTCTCTGCCCCTGAGGCCTGGCCCATCCCAGCCCTCAACCCACCACTGGGTTCAGCCCGCACCCCTTTTGTCACTGCTCCCTGTTTACTGGCATTTCTTCTCTTCTCCACACCTCTACTGGAACCTCTCCCTATCTTCATTCCCTCCTTCTCTTCACTTCCCTCACTCTATCCATTCCTCGCTCTCCTTATCTCACTGTGGATCCCTTCTCCTCTCCCCTTCTCCCCTCCTCACTTCATACAATATAGAAACAAATGATGTGTATATTTATGGTGTAAGGGTGAGGATATAGGGTTGGGGGAATGGGTTTTATGTGTTTTGAGGCCTATGTGTAATATATGTTGTTATGTGTAAACATATTAACTTATGTGCTGGTAAATTGTGTGAAATATTTTTTTAATATAGTTTAAATCTAACTAGAACAGTAAATTAAGTGTACACAAATATTATGCTAACCCCTTCCAACTGTACTGACCAAGAAACAGTCTCTTTTATATACTGTACATGTCAGGTTAACGTGATTTTTTGCTTTCTTATTGGTTCATTGTACTAATGAGCGTGAAAATTGGCAAGTTATACAGATTTGCTAATTTCCTGATATGTCCCATTACTCGGCCCCTACGTATTATGCCTAGTTTCAAACAAACAAATCACGGGTTGCCGTGAAACAGCCATTCAACGTATAACTATGATTGGAATGGCTATGTAACTAGAGTAAAATAAACTCCCAAAGTTGCAAGACATCCCTTTTATGTAGGTATGCATTGAATAGGAATGGGGCCCTTACATTCTAAAGGGAGTGGGAGAGGTCATATGACATGCATTAGGTGAATTAGTGCAAACAAATGTTCAAACATGTTTAAATGAAATCATATGAAAAGTGACCTTAAAAGTACTTATTTGGTTCCTTTTTTCTTTTAGCTGCACCTTCTTCATCCTCCCACTTGTTCGATTAATGATTTCAACAGAAATGGTTCCAGCTAAATAAGAATTGAAAACAATGCAAGAGATGAACAAGTTTAACCATTTGGAATTCATGATCTTAAAGGGCTTGCTATGGTTTATTTCGCATCAGACAACCACTAGAATTTCTACTGTGGTCAGGCATCCCACAGAAGAAATGGAGTAGCTCTCACAGTCAATCAAAGGGTAGCCAAAGCTGTACTTGATAGAATGATTTAAATTCAAATTCAAGGCAAGTCATTTAACATCACAGTGATCCAAGTCTATGCTTCAACCATGGGTGCTGAAGAGGTTGAGGTTGTCCAGTTTTACAAAGATATTCAACATGTCATAGATCTAACACCAAAAAAAAAAATGTTGCTATCATCATAGGAGATTGGAATCCTAAAGTAAGGAACCAGAAGACACCTGGAATAACTGGAAATTTTGGCCTTGGAGTACAATAATTAAGTAGGTCAGAGATTAGTAGAATTCTGTCAAGATAAGTCTCTGGTCATAGCAAACACCCTCTTCCAGCAGCCTCAGAGATGACTCACCAGTTGGACAACATAGAAATCAGATTGCCCATATACTTTCCAGCCGAAGATGGAGGAGCGTGATACAATCAGCAAAAACAAGACCTGGAGCTGACTGAGGCAAAGTTCAGAATTAAACTGAAGAAAACAGGGGAAATCAATGATCAAGCAGATACGAAATAAATAATATCCCTTGTGAATATGCAGTATTATTATTATTATCTTTTATTTGTAACGCGCCAACGTATTCAGTAGCGCTGTACAGGGGTTAAGAACAAGGAAATATACAACATTAGAAGTAAGGAATAGATTTAAGTGAATAGACATGAAAGATAGAATGCTATATTAATATTATATTTTTCCCTGTTCTTATTCCCTGTACAGAGCTATGGAATATGTTGGAGTCTTAAATGTAATAAAAGTTAATAATAATATTAGTAATCACATATATAGTTCTCAGCAGCGAGGGCTTACCAAAAAACATTGCGCTGGTGGAGTTGAGCACCGTAGTCGCTCATCCCTACGACCCCATACGGCTTAGGCAGCGAGCGCTGAAGGCGCTCACTGCACTGGTGGAGATGAGCGCCATAGGCGCTAATCCCTACGACCCGCGGAACTACACTTCAACAGAAATCTCAATTACACTATCCACAATGCGAGACCCGTAGCAGTTTGAAAAAAAAAAGCATGGAAAAATTACGGCCCGTAACACTTGCAAAAAGGAAACCAGCATAAAAAAAAAAATACGACCCGCGGCACTTAGAAAAATACATAATACAAGGTAAAAAAAAATATCAATTTAACGTCCGAACCGCGCACATACAAAATCAACAATAACACCACCAAAATTAACAAAAATACAAAACAAACAGCACTCACAGCATGGGGGAACAGGCACGACGTCTGGGAGTCAGGTTGCACGACAATTTAACCACAATTTGCTGAGTTTCCACACACGAAAATAGCCTAAGAAAGAAAAAAAATGGCGGCCAGAAAAAATGAAAACGGGGCCACACAACCCCTAAACATGCAAAACACAGACAAGCACGTACGAGGTATAAAAGACACTATTAGGGACATCGGAAAATGCTCCACACCCGCATAACGCAAAGACAATCGCTGCCATTTTACAACACTAACTTACAACTAATAACATTACCATTACAAAATGCCAAATTACACAGCTAAATAAACGCTTTGCCCTCGCGCACGCAGCCTATTTACACTGCACACTTCACACATTGCTGACACTTACACCTCAGGTCAGCAACACTGCAAATGTACATTGCATGCTGCAGGAAAATAACAGATTGTTTGCTCTTCAGGATATTGATTGCTGGATATATTAATTACAAATAGGTTAAGTATATTAATTTATTATTTCATTAATTTATTAATTAGCATAAAAAAAAAATATATATATAAAAAAAAAAGGACCACGGGAGAGGATCGCAATGAGACACAAAGGCGTTCAGCGTTACAATGAGTGCCGAGGGTGCTCAGAGGATCAAAAGTACACGAGGGGAGAGGCTCGCAATGAGCGCCAAAGCCAATTAGCGCGGCCCTTGCAATGACTGACAAAGGTGCTCAGACCACCAAAACTCTATGGCCCTCATTCAATTGCGATTTTGCCAATTGAATAGGGCTCTAAATAAGCACATAATATATATTTTTTAAAGAAGTTTTTAGTTAGTGAAAACCTTGCTTTTGGATAGATGCTTAATAACTAAAAACTTCTTTAAAAAATATATGTGATGTGCTTATTTAGACCCCTATTCAATTGGCAAAATTGCAATTGAATGAGGGCCTATGAGCGGAGAGCCTCGCAATGAACACCGAAGGTGCTCATTATGAGCCACGCGATTAGCGCCAAAGGCGCTCAGCATGGGGCTCACAATCAGTGCACAGGGTGCTCAGACAACCAAAAGTAGAGCAGAGGAGAGGATTGCAATGAGCACCAAAGGCGTTCAGCACAGGGCTCACAATGAGCGCTGAGAGTGCTCAGAGGAGCAAAAGTACATGAGCGCAGAGGCTCGCAATGAGCGCAAAAGGCGATCAGCATGGCCCTTGCAATGAGCGCCAAAGGTGCTCATACCACCAAAATTACTCGAGCGGAAAGGATTGCATTGAGCGCCCGAAGGCGCTCAGTGCGGGGCTTGCAATAAGTGCCCGAACGTGCTCAGATGACCAAAAACCTTACATTGTGTGCCAAACAGCATTTCCAGCCTTACAATTTTATTGCCATAATTTTTGGACGTGCAAGTCGCTAGTAATAATAATAATATATAGTAATCTACTAGTTGGAGATTTGTCTATGAAGTGTGCATTATATACAATTACCACTAGATGTCACTCATACACTTTACAAATGCCTAAAGGAACATTCCCCTTCTGGATCGCTACCTTGGGGCTTGTGTAAGCTATACTATGCAGGGTCACCCAAGATGGGCCTGTCATAGCAGAAAGGTCAGACAAATTGCGGTCCACTTGAGAAGGTACTGGTAACCCTCATCAGTATCTTTGCCAAGAAAACTATATGGATTAGCACAATCTGACACAACTTTGCCTGGTGTGCTGTGTCCATATGGTCACCGAGAGTCAGACACAACTGAACAACAGAAACAAAGGAACATTACATTTCTGAGGAAGGTGCCCTGTTAAATAATGCCCCATCTTGGACTATGAGATGTTCATGCAAGCGGAAAGCTCAGTATTAAAACATAGCACAGGAGCACTCGGATCCATAGAAATACCATTTAAAGGGTCACCGAGGTCATATTTTTAAAACATACTATTTTGAAGAACTATACTTAAAATGATGCAACAATTTAATTATGAAAATATAATTCAGCCCCTATGTTATATGCTACTGTGGGATCTACCATTCCGGCTTCACCAGATCAACTTCCTGAAGTTGGCGGATTGTTTAAATACACAGGAAGTGACTGCACAGCTAGAATGTGGCAGACACATCTACCAGTGCTCCCAGCAGAACTCAAGGAAAGATCATTTGTATACAAAGATGCACACACTTGATAAAGTAATGTGATGCAGTAGGGAAGAAAGCAAAATTGAGCCAGCAAGGCTAATTGCATATTAAAGATGTAAAGGTGGTGTTTACTTTTTTGTTCCCTAAATATGTTGTCCATTATCATCTTTAGTTATTCAAACACAATATAGTACATTTCTGACCCCTGTAGCCCTTCCGATGCTAAAGCTTCGCCTCTGAAGGGCTACAGTTTGCAATATGAATGTTTCAGAACAATGTCAATAAGTCTTTCATGCCAAAAGACACCAGCACTTCCACTGGTTAACATATTTTAATATATTTAAAGGTCAAGCACAGACGTGTGCCACTGATTTAATGTCATTTCTCAATGTCAAGGGATAATGTATTGTCAAACCCACCTTCTGCTATTTTAATGTGAGCTTTCTTCAATCTCCGAAGGGCTAGTTTTATCGCTTCAGTGTTTAATCATAAAAAGGGTGAATCAATCAGAGTGAGCAGTTTCCAAATTTGTCAATAAAAGAAAAAATGGAATTACAGCATAAAAACAATAATTGACAATAGCATGGGCTGATTTATCAAACGTTACGAGGGGATGTCCAATTTATTTTACAGTGGGTGCCTCCATTCACTATTTAAACAGGTTAAGGAAAAAGAGTAAGTTAAATTAAGTTAACCAATTAAATTTACATTTTAATTGAAACTATTCATTTCTGTCAACTGTCAAAACGTGATTTGTAGGGTTTTTGGGCAGATCATTTACTTGTGAATATACATTGCTATGGAAATAAGCTACTACAAAAAGTGTTTTTTTCTTTAATTTAAATATTATTTCATTGCAAATAGCAGTGTGAGAGTGTTTTTTTTTATTTAAATTAAATGATTCCTGAAGTGACCAGTTATGCTTGTGCCATTGGATAGCATGTAAAAAGGCAAATTAAAAGCATATTTCCTTTTTATAATTGCTGCTGAATTAATGGAGTTAAAAATATATTAGTTTGAAGTTGTAAATTATTTATAGTAGTTTTCATTGAACTGTTATACATATAATGAAAATGCACCAAAACAAGGCATTGGAGTCTCCTAAGGGTTGGGTGGTCCTTTTTTTACCTTTGCACATTCTATTTGAGTTCTGCACACATAGCTCACTGGGAGAGTTTTTGACTATAGTGAAGTCTATCTTTCATATGTTTTTTTTATTAACAGTATAAATCAAATAGGGAACAGTTATAAAATGTAAGAAACTACAGTGCATTGACAGTCACAGTCAGACACTCACTTATTCTCTTGCTATAAAAATCATTGTATTTCATTGCTTCTATCTTTCCAACGGGCACATGATAAATAGCACAAAGTAACTATGTGTCACTGACAGAGCTCAGATTGATGTAGTCTGCTATAAATATAAAGGATTGCTCAATTAAATATTTTAGGCAATTTTGTCACTACAAAACAGTTGCAAAAAAAATCAATAGATAATAAAGAAATCTAAATCAATTCACAGGTAAAATAGTACCTTTGTTTAGTCGTGTTCAGCTCTCTTTGACTGCAGTACAGTAGGCATATCTGCCAGTGCCATATCAGGTTTTCTTGGCAAAGGTACTGAGTGGGTTGCCAGTTCCTTCTCCAGTGGACAACAATTTGTCTGACTTCTTTGCTATGACCTGCCCATGTGGGGTGACCCTACATGGTATAGCTCACAGATTCACTGTAGCATGCATGCACCTTCACCACTACAATGTAGAGATCTAGAAGTAGAACCCTTGTTGGGATCTAGACATGTTGTTGTTCTGTCAGCAGTTACCATCTGGAGTAATCTTTGTGGACAATAGAAATCTTACAATCACTTATAACCAACACATTATTACATTTATGAATTACCAAATATTCATTATTTTTCTCTATTGCACTTTTATATAATATGTACACAGGAAGACGAAGTGAGATCACAAAGTGATGGTCTTGATGACAGATAGTATGTAATATGTACACGAAACTAAATTAATAACTTAACCTAAACAAATTAAATTAAAAACTGTCAAAAATAACATCCCGGTCCTATGCACACAGCTTGAAAACTATCAACATTAAGCACTCTTATTTACTAGATCAAGATTCTCCCATGCTCCCAGGCAAATAACCCCACCCACCGCCTTTGTCCCCGGCTCTCTCTTTCCATTCCCAACTGCCTTGAATAGAATAGTCAAATTATCTAGCTTGTTCTAAGAACTTGAATGTCTGTGTCAGAAACTGACAATTCTCTCATGTTAATAGGAAAAGGCAGTGTTCTAAAAAGGTACATCAGCCTGGGTATGATATTCACTGTATTAATCCTGCCCAACCTCGAAATGTGAGCTTTAGACCAACTAATCAGATCTTTTTTTAAATAAGCTATATAAAGGGCTATAATATCCCCAAGTATTTAATGTATTTCGTGGCCCATAGGAATTTATATGATCGTGTTAAAATATCCTTCTAAGTTGCTGTCATATCTAAAGCAAGACCTTCTGTTTTTTCTATGTTAATATTTAAGCCAGAAATGACTCCAAAATTGTCCAAAATTTGCATCAGAGCTGGGACTGACCTCACTGGATCAGAGATAGAACACAACAGATCATCTGCGAATAGTGAGACTTTAAACTGTTGAAGCCCTATCTGGATACCTTTAATATCTGATGTTGCTCTTATCATCTGTGTGAGCAGCTCTATGGCCAGGGCAAAAAGAAGCAGGGAGAGAGGGCATCCCTGTATTGTTCCCTTTAAAGCCAAATTTTGCAAGTGACTCTAAAAGATAGGGCCATTCCACGCAGTTGAATGCTTTCTCCACATCCATCGTGAGCAAACAGGCCGAAAGTTTGTTATGTCTCACATGATGCATCAGATTCAAAATCTCGCAGATATTATCCCCCGCCTGCCTTCCCGGTATGAACCCCACTTGATCATTATAAATTAGGGACGGGAGAAAGTCTGCAATCCTGTCTGCCATAATTTTGGCCAGAAATGTAATATCACAGTTCAATAGTGAAATTGGCATATAGTTTTTTCTTCAAGGGGGTCCCTATCCGCTTTTGGAAAGAGAACAATCTCAGCAAGATTTAGATCTGGGGGAAGCTGCTGTCCATTCATTATTGCATTGTAAAGGGCTGAAAACTGGGGGGCTAGTTGATTCACAAATGTTTTGTAGTATACATTTGTGAACCCATCAGGGCCTTAAACCTTGCCAGCTTTAGAGCTTAATGGTGTCTCGGACCTCATCTAAAGTAATCTCCTTATTTAAATATGTCAGATTCTCCTGTGTGGAAGATCTAAAGAGCCTAAAAACCTGTGTATTCCATGATAATCTAAGATTTTTGATGACGCATACAGTTTTTCATAAAATGCAAAAAATATCTCTTGCATTTTAGATGGGTTAGACGTAATTTCCCCATAAGGGGGATTTTAGTTGATAAACCTTTGATTGTGAGTTTTGAGCTTCTTAGCTAAAAGAGAGTCTGGCTTATTTGCCTTGTGGTAAAATTTATGCTGAGTCCAACGGAGAGATTTTTCTGTTTTTTCTGAAAGAATAATATCTATTTCCGCTCTTATCTTACCTATCCTGATCTGATTTGAGGGGGTGGAGTGCTGTTAATTATCCAGCTCTAACCTCTTCAATTCTGCAGTAAGATTAGCTTCCTGCAATTTATGCTTTTTCTTATATTCTGAAGCTAGTTTTATAAAGGTGCCCCTAATGTATGCTTTATGTGCCACCCACACCCATCCTATCCCTGTGTCCTTTTCAAGATTAATATCAAAATACAGTTGCAATTCTTGTAAGAGTCGATCCCTCATTGGTGGATTGACATTTAATTTATATGCCAGGAATATGGGGGTTTATTTTGTATCTTTAAATCTAGCACAGTTTTCACAATTGAGTGGTCCGACCAGGTACAAGGCATTACTTCACTGGTTTTTGATTACTCTAATAAGGATGAATCCAGAAAGATGTAATCTATCCTCGAGTATGAGTCGTGAGGATAGGAAAAAAACAAATATTCACAGTCCTTAGGGTGTTGCTTCCTCCAGGTGTCTACCAGATTTAAAGTGGCAAGGTGGCTCCTGATTTGTTTTAGTTTGTTTGAGAACCGAAACTATTTACCTCCTTTTGACCTATCAAGTTCCGGGTAAAAAATTAGGTTAATGTCCCCCGTAAGACAATTTTGCCGCACTTGCGTTGTTCCAGAGTTTTGTGGAGACACAAAAATATATTGTGGGGATTTTTGGTTGGAGCATCAATTTTATGTTTTGCCCATAATGAGGGATGTGTATAGATGTGCTAATATCAGCTAGATATGTCTTCTAATGCGGAAATATTGAATAGCGTTCAGGGAATTGCTGTGTACTTTTACCCTAGAGTTCTGTATAGCTCACATTAGCATAATAAGATTTTCTATTCAAAGAGCTCTCCTTGCTGGGCCTGGGGCCTTTTCAAGATTTTTGTTCCATTTGAGCGAGGGATGGGTGGACTGAGAAGCTCACAGGCCTCATGTCTAACATTGGACCTTATTGCCAGTACAACCAAGGGTTTCTCAAAATTATTAGTGTATCTGGGTTATTTTATTGCTGGCATACAGGTCATAGGCCTCTACCCCTTAAATGAGCTTACTGAAAATGACTGTAGTAACAGGGCGGACAATTCCTGAATAACAATATTTAGACTTTAATTCAAAGAGTGCCTTACTAGCTCCTTTCTCATTGGCCTTATTCTGTCTTTTCTTGTAGTTATATGCTATGTGGAAAATATAGTGTTATCCTGTGGTATATTATGCCGTTAGATCGAATAATGTAGGTATGAGCTGTATAAAAGTCACCCCTGGGTGGGTATTGCTGTATTCTACCCCAGTATTTGCAGAGAGTTTAGTGCGTGTCAGCAGACCATAAAATGACCCCTTGTTTTTATCAGGAACCCCACCCTATAAGTGGAACTGCATGAATAATAGCCCCTGTATTACTGACCACCACTCAAACTATCCCTAAAGAAGAAGATTTGAACCAATAAAATAAAACATACAATGGATTGACCACTTGTATACCCTAGTAGGCAGGATATTGGAAAACAATCCTGAAAGCACCCCCTGAGTTTTATAGCAAAACAATCATTGCTTTGTAGGGGAGATTATCAGCCTTATTAAATTTCAAATCGTCCAATTCTAAAGGGCTCTATAGAAGCACAGAGCATAATTTTTTTATAGAAGTATTTAGTTAGTGAAGACCTTGCTTTTGGATAGAAGTTCACTAACTGAAAACTTTTGTAAAGAAAATATGATCTGTGCTTATATAGAGCCCTTTATAATTTGCTGAATAGCAATTTAATAAGGCTGTATATTTCTAACTCAACTAGTTTGTTCATGTAATACACAGATTTCCCCACTAGGTGGGAGTGTTGCTTTGTTCAGTCCAAGAGTTTACAGTGAGTTCAGTGTTGTTTATATACTCCCAAAGGTGAAGCAGCCATTAATAAAATGGCACCTTGATTTTGTCAGGAGTCTCAACTTGTACGTTGTATTGTAACCCCATTGTGATGTTACACTCCAGCCATATGCTTATTAGTCTCTGGGTATTAAGAGCAAGAGTCTGTGACCCTCTCCCATTAGCAGTGAGCTTATTATGAGAAGCCCTACTCCATATAGCTTGACCAGTTGTAAATATGTGTGGAATCTGACTAAAGGCTCTTCACACAGTCCATAGAGGGTACAGTACTTGTAACGGGCCCAGGGGATCCCCTGATTAATTACTCCCCCAGCTTGGGTTCTATGCCCTGAATGGGGTCTCCCCCTCTCCCTGGCCCCCTCTTTGATACTTGCTGTGATCTTTGTCCTGTTCCTTTGCGGCTTGTCCCTGCTCTGGGATAGCTCAGAAAATCAGGGTGATGTTTTCACTGTTGCTCCCCAGGCTGTATTCGGCCGTCGCCTGCTCCTTAGATCCTCTTTGAGGTCTCCTCCATTAATCCCCACACCCTGGGGTCGCTGCCTCGGTTCCAGTGTTTACTGGGCTGTCCTCTGACAGGTTTGGGTCATAAACGGCGCCTGCACCCCTCTGTGCTTGTCGTCTGCTCCTCCTCCTGGGCACTCTGCGTTGCCTCGGTTCCAGTCCCCAAGCCACGCTGCTCCTAGGTGTACTCCAGCGGATCTGAGACTGATCCTCAGCTCCTCATCCACCTCGGTCACCTCTGTGGGTCCCGGTTAGCTAGTTCTCCGGGTTTGTGGGAAGTATGCCTTATTTGGGACAGTATAGGCAGGGCTAGGTAAGATGGTAGCCTGTCCCAGACCTCGACCACAAAACAGGTAGGGCTCTCCGTATCGCTTGGCTCTCTTTTTCCCTTTCAATCGTCGCTGCCACTGGTTCTGTGGGTCCTCAGGACCTTCTGTATGTGTTATTTGGCCAGTTTTAGCCAGGATTTATTCCAATAAAGGCTATTTTTCTCATGGCATGCTGTGGAGCTGAAGCCACATGCGACCGATCCCTTGCACAGCTAGCCACACACCCAACATGTACACATTTTTAAGTAGTATGTTAAAAATGTATATACTGTTTTAATGTATGCGGTATGTTACATTTCTTTGTAGATTTTCTAAAAGTATTTGCAAAAACAGCTGAAAACGAATACGGAAATAAGTTACTGTACTATTTTAAACATAAAATGATTGCACATAACTAAAAAAAAAAAAGTATTTTCAAAAGGTTACATACAAAAATGTAAAATGTTTTATCATTTCAGTTCATAACACAATTCAATTTTGAATTCTTATTTTCAAAAGATTTCAAGGATCAATTCAATTATGTCACCATTGTTTAGGACTTATGATGTCATCAATATTGCCAGAGATGATGTCATTACTGGGATCATCAATTACATCATTGAAAGGGACACAGAAGAGGATGGAGTTAAGATTATGTGCAACATTACAGTATTTCCCGTTTTTTGAATGAGAACCTTAACATTGACGTAAAGGTATATATGTTTCCTGGGCCTCAAATGTTTGATAAGAAACAGGCAGTATCAGAAAAATGCGTGTTATATAGATAAGTTCAGTGTACTTACAAAGTTATAGGCAGGAAAGTAAAATCATGCTTGGCACGCCCACAAGGAGCTTACATAACCAAGTACACACAGGAAAGCAGCCAGGTACAGAGTTTGACCTTTCAAAGGAAGTACTTGCTGCTGGATGGAATCACATGGTTGGGGGGGGGGGGCGGGGGGAATCTGAGCTCAGAGCTGAATCAGAGCACAAGGATATAGACACAGATAGACTACATATCCCAGGCTGCTTTGGAACACAGGAACCCCAGAGTTTAATACAAATGTATCCACTAACCTCTGCTTTCTCCTGGCTGGCCAAAATGAATTATGAATTTTATGCTACTCTTAACAAGGATTTTTAGGGGTGTCAGCTAACAAAAGCTGCAGCTTTGAAACTGAAGTGATTTAGCAAACATCAAGGTGAGTTTGTAAATGTTTATTTTGGTATTTTTTCATGCTAATTTTTTTTTTGCATACACTACTGATTCCACTCTATCAGATGCATTCATAATCCATGAAGTTATATATGCCTTTAAGACTTTTTTTTGCTTATGAAATATTTGTTATGCATCTGTCATTATTCTGATTCAACCAGATTAGATGGGCCCTTTGGTTCTTATCTACTGTCAAATCTATTTTCTTATATTTAGAAATGTATGTTTGTTTTACCCCTCTGTAAGCAACTTATTTTAATAAAACAATTGTCCTATAGAAGACTACAAAGAAAAAGACAAAAGCATTTTTATTTTTGATAAAGTTTAATCATATGCATTTAGATTGGAAGAATAGCAAAACAAGAAAACCTCAATTAAAACATGCATTGCAAACAATTGGTAAGCCTAGATCATTCATATTTTCCTACAAATGAAATATCTTCAGCGTCCTAGTTCATAGACATTATTGCTATTGTATAGAAGGGCAACATTCTCTTCCAAGACACCATAACCAATTCTGCAATACAAATTACAGTTTAAAAAGAAATGTTCTGTTCAGTGGGCTGTGTACAGGGTCATAAATATTTGTACATTTTGAGATGTATTCGTAAAACATTTTTTTAAACTGTAACTTGCGTTTCAATGGGAATATATCAAAGATGCTTTGGACTTGAAAAAGATGTGAGCTCTCGAAAGCTAGTCATGAAAACTATGAATATGTTTGTCCAATAAAAAAGGTATCACTATATACTGAAATACTCTGATTCATCTAGATTACTGGACACTCACGGCTACCTCACTCTGTATATATATGTATATGTATATATATATATATATGTATATGTATATATATATATATATATATATATATATATATATATATATATACACACACACATACATACACAAAGTGGTACCTCAGCACTCTTATCTCAAAACACATCAAATTTAGTATACAACGTATTTTGACAAGGAAACAATGCCTTAGGACTTGTAAGTCCATTTACATTACTCCTTATGGGGACTTTGGTACTCTATGTTTACACCACGCGTCGTGCCTTCTGGAACCAATTAACAACGAGAACCAATTAACGACGACTATCAGAGGATATAAAATAAGCATGTTTCTACAGTCAACTTTCCTTGAAATAGCTTACCATTTGCTTCCGAGTGTCCTACTTGCACAATTCACACCTTATCAGAAAAAAAAAATAGTGTTATGTTGTTTCACAAGAATCCTCTGAGGAATGTTTAAGAAATGTAAATTAATCTGGGAAGTGTATATCTTCTAGTGTGCAAATGGTTTGATAATATTAAATGTATTAATAGATAGGATATTAGGAGCAGTTCCACCTAATCATAAACTGCGCTTGTTTGAAAAAGAGAATTTCAAATAGCTCCGTACAAGTTCTTGAACTGTATATTAGAAGAGCTCATGTGATGTGATCTTTTAAGACAATCCCAACCTTGAACCTTGTAGTCTATGTATCAGTGAGACAAATTGAAATGTAACTACTGTACATACTTATTATTAGTTGGAGGACAGTTGCACATATGTAATTGCAATGTACGTTTAGTTGGAAATACTTTTTAAAACCAACCATTGTAATTCATGTGCTATATATTTTTTTGCTATATAAATAAAAAAAAAATAGTAAAATAAGACCAGTAAATCATCCCAATCTTTTTTTTTTTTTTTGCTAGTGCAAATATAAATTCTTTGACTCTGTTAGGCATTTGGTATTATTTCTTTCAAAACAGAAAGATACACGGCAGTCTACGGCTCATATCGGATTCTCTTGCGGGGAGATGTAATACAAAAAATAGGTTGAATAAATTGTTCTTCAGAATCAATAGCTGGTTAACTGAACTAGCTATTGGACTCTTTTTTTGTATTAATATGTGACAAATGTCACTATTTTGAACATAATAGACAAGTCTACATTGTTTCCTAAATGATATAAAATATTTTCTCAGATTGCTGTAAGATACATGTAAATATATCAAACAAACAGATTTCTGGAAAAGGGTCCGTACTCCATAATGGACCAACTGGAAAGAAACAAGTCAAATACAGTAATATACATTGTTTCATAAAATTAACCAGTCAAAAATAAAAAATAAATCTGAATTTAATAGGGCAAGAATAACTAAACACAGTATATTAGTTGTCTCAATCAAATGGCAAATTGGTTTGTATTCTTCAGTATAAAGCAATGAAAGTTCATCTCACACAAAACGGTAACAGACAGTTTTTTTTCTTAACTTCCAAAATATGTCGACAATAATACAAAATAAAATACGAAATGTATTTACCTCCGAAAATGGAGAATAAAGCACTTATTATGCATACCTGCAAGCAACGCGAGTTATATTGTACGCTTATACACTTAGTAAAACATCACCAATATTATGTCAATCTTCTAATGAAGATGACATATTGGCTCATTCTGGGTTTAACTAAAAGTATGTCATACAAATAATATACAGTAAAAAAAAAAAAAAAAAAGCAATATTCAAATAAAAACACAGAACGTAAAATGATGGTATTCTTGGCATCCGCTCCCTGACATTTGTAAGAGTTGGCACGTGACAACCTGTATAGGATGATATGTACTTTAAGATAATGGTGTGATAAAGATGCCATAGAATAAATAATGTAATTACAAATATGGGAATAACTGTACATAGCATTAACCGTGCCAAGGCTGCATGATATAATCATACTGCAGATCACTTTCAATCTAAACATACTAAAGTCTGGGGGTAAACCCTAAAAGAGACATTTGTATTTAGGCCTAAGCTCACAAACCATTTTAACAGTTTACAGTCATAGCTGGCCATTACTTAACCATTTTCTACATTATACATAAAGCTAATCTTTTTTTAAACTAATATTTACATGTGTTTTTCATGCAACGGACAACAAATGAGTATATATAGAAAACACAAAAAACAAATTGACATGATCATGTGACAAATACATGCGAAGGAGTATCTCACATGATATGAATTAAAAAAAGCTTTGGACTGATAAGTTTACAGCAATGTATTGTGTGTATCCAAAAGGTGTCAGCATTTCTATATATACATACACAGTATAATGAATGTATTTACACACAAACATAAATGGTATATACATAAAATATATACACAAATCAAATGCAAAGAAAAATCACATTTTAAAAAAGAAATATAAAGCAATAAGTTTAACATAAATACAGTTGGTGGGAGCAAATAATAATAATTTGGGGTTTTCACGCCAAATTCACTGTTTTTGTTTTTTAATATATCTACAGTGGATCAGACTTTAAAAATGTAGCATTTGGTGAGACAAGGCTTGCATGATGAGAAGTCTTCTGCTGTAAACACGGATATAGCAGCTGCTGGCTTCAGAACATAATGCATGGTCACACATTCAGTTAGAGTTATTGGGACATCCCGAGCAGTCTCCAAAACTCGGCTGGGAAAGGTCTTTATGTTTTATGGAGTCACAATCCTTACTCACACAGGCATAATATTGATTTTAGACAGTGCAGATCCATTAGTAGTCTTTCACAGGAGCCAGCTCTGGTACGAGGTTTACAGTAATATTTTTGTACAACTTATCGATTACAATGTTTGGAGTGTATATCAAATTGTTTAACCCGTCAAGATACTGACGTTCTTTGGAGTATCGCAATAATTTGTACCTGCAGAAAACAATCAATAAAGAGAGGTATAAGTTTACACAAATCGAGAAAATGCTCTTTTCCAGGTTCCACTTCATCAAAATAGTTCAAGATACCGAGTTAACCAAGCACAATGTCCCTTTAATGGTGAATATTTGCTGTATCAATTATCCAGAACAAGATATTTTACATGTTCAAAAAAGTGACAAGCATTTTATTAAAATATATTATAACATTTGAAAATATTTACTGCCTTAATTTCAAATATTATTTTTAATGTACTTGATATTACAGTTACTTAAGAAGCATCTCAATCTAAACAGACTAATATTATTTAACCGCCTGATATTGGGTCAATGTTATAATCAATATAAGACAAGATGCCACTGCATTATTTTAGTAACATTAGATGGAATAACAGAGCTTTACGTAGAGTCTGCATAGAATGCAATATGCATCTTTATAAAATGTTCTTCACATCTATTACTATATTTCATTTATACTGTTCATTCAAATAGAGGATAATAATAAACATGTCAGAATTATTTACATAGTAACATCTGGCTACTGAATATGTTGGAGCGCTCCAAATAAAAGGGTAATAATAATAATAATATATTATACGTTCTTTAAGTATTTCACGGACAGTTTGTGTTCCTGTTTATCTTCTTTTCTATTTAGACCCATTGGACCACATGAGCTTTGTTGAATGTGAACTTTGATCCTTATATCTATAAGCTTTTATTATCTTTAATCACATGTACCACAGGAGAAACTCTTAGGGATATGTGACTCTTAAAAATTATAGGTTATGAGATACTGCTTGAATCACATTTTTTTTTATTTCTTAGATGGACCAATTAAAAGATGACCAGAGTATTGGTGGATCATCTGAACATTGGTGATTGTCTTCTTGGGTAACCTAATGATTTTTCCCAAAAACTATAATGAGCTGAGTTACTTGCAAATATAGCCTGTGTGCTTACAACCCACAACATCTAGTATGTACGCAGTTCTTTGATTAATTTTATTATTTCTTTATTTTTTGCACCATTTATCACCTAAAGGGATCTCTTGGACCTATGGTGGTCCGCAGATCCCAATTTAGGAACCTCTAGATTAAACTATAAAATAATTAGTTAATTATGTCAGGTAAAATGTGCCCCAAATGCATAATGAAGTATTTGAAATACTATTAATACTAGTGTTACTCACCTGCCAAGGAATTGGACTTCTCCTCTATGATGATGAGGAATTGACTTGTATTTTCCAATATCACCTTCTGGTCTAGACACATTAAAACCAGCTAAATGGACCCTGCATAAATAAAATAAAAAATGTAAAAAAAAGTGAAGCCTGAGCAAATGTGCATATAATGCATGTTATTCCATATACAGTTAATATCTGTAACATGATAAAATTATGGGCTGACAAAAATTAAAAATTCATTAACATATAAGACTTTATCATGTTAAATGTTCTACATTTTCTGTTATGCACTGACACATTACAAAAGAGTGTTTTCTATAAAAAAAATATTAGTAATCTACAGTGTAAAAATCCAAATATTAAATGGATGAGATTGTTTTATCTGCCTCTATTCCTCGTCTGTTACATGGAAGAACCATGGGAATCAACTGTGAATCCACAAACATGTGTTGTAGCACCATCTTTTATAAAACAGCTAAGCAGCATAGATATGAATCTCACTAGAAGCAAAAGATAAGCGCCTGCCTGATTTTCTTTCAATTCAGAAGTGAAGCCAAGGCATTTTACACATTTTACTCTTCATCTATCTCTGTGTTGTCTTTGTTTCTAAATTTGTAATTTACTATTTTTTTTATTATTTTTTTTTCAGAGAAACAACTTTCATACAAAACATGTTTGGGCAACAAGAGCCAGAAGGGTAACTGAGAATATGCGGTACAGGTAACAGAAATACATAAGTTCAACCTTGATTGTCAAGGTTATCGTGCTGCTCCTAATATGGAGTAATGAAAATCTAAATTATATCAAGTTCAGCCAATGGTTCACGCTATTCTCATGAATGTACGCATGGCTATGTATTAGTGTCAATCTGTATGGCAAGCATACTATTTATATTACCCATTGCTGTAATAGACAAATAAGTAAGATGTCTAACTGACCTAGCTCTTAAATATGAGCTTACTGAATTTGTCCAAGTGTATGGCAGACTGGCGTTTCCATTAAACCATATTTTGAGATGCGGATCACTCAGATTGTGCTGCATTGTGTCACAACAAATTGAAACAATCATGTTAATCCGGAACTTTTATTAAATAAAAAGAACAGAAGGTTGGCTCCTGGGAAGGAAACAAAATATGACACTATAGAAATTCACATAATGTGTAGTGACCAAGTACATTCAGAATGAAAATTTAGAAAATGTTCAGATATATTAATAAATGAAACACACAACTGTATTGATATAGGATTTACCTGTTCCACAGATCGTCATCTTCACCTCCCCATCCCCAGAAGGCATTGGGAAATCCATTAATCGTTTTATACTGTTCCACAGTCATACCACTCACGCCTCCAAAAAACTCATTGTATGGAAGTCTGAAACAAAAATATGAAACAATATTAAAAATGATAAGAAAACACAACTGCACAAAATGAAGTTAAAGGGAAATGCATTCCAAGAAAGCCCATTATTCTAAGGTCTCTAAATGCATCTAACATTATGCCATCTATCTTACAGCTCAGATTATATCATACCATACACTGTGGACGGTAGGCTCATAATAAAGTAGGCAAACTTGCAATAGAAAGTAAAAGACAGACAAGTAATTGATTACAATTGCATTTAGCTTATATTTACTGAAGTTCTGTATGAACTCTGCAACAGCTGTGACTGTTAGATGCTAAAACCCTAGCAGTTTCATTCCATAACATTTGGTATGTCAAATATGATTGTGAATTATTTAGCATTCTTTAAAGGGGCACTATTACCCGAACAACAATTTTATCTCTTCTTAAGGAGTGTTACCTGCTAGTTTAGATGTTGTACTAGTCTTTTTTTCGGTATAGAGAATCATGTCAGCATTGCTTGTGCTGCATTACTATGTGGCTCGTGGTTAATAGAGGGGGTGGGGGTTAAGGGATTTGACTGCATAAAAACACTGGGGGTAGGTTTTGCTTTCCTGGTAATGTTTCAAAAACACTGAGTGTCAGTAATAAGTAAATGAAAGCAACCATTTAGTATGCATGACCCACAATTTTGCATAATAAGACAGAATAAATAATAGTGAATATTGCTGCAATGATTTCCTATAGTAAAACAGGTTAGTAAAATGGCTACCAGAATATATTTTTTTTTTTAAAAGCCTCATTTTGGGGTGACACAATACCTTTAACTACTAACCTGCAATCATATGTCTAAAAAAAACATTTATTGGAAAAACTAAATAAGCGAACAGGTATAAAACATAAGCAA